>OY728138.1:1710680898-1712037981 GCA_963277665.1 Viscum album | reverse complement strand
CTCGTTGCACTTGAATTAGCATGAGTCAACACTCATTGCACATGACGTATCATGATACTATACTTTACCCAATGCATTGGAGCGCTATCAGGGCGCACCCTTCTTAAACATTTCATTTCATGCATAAGTGTGCCACATGGATCATAAAACATGGATTCATAAAACATAATCATTTCTTCCACGATAAAGGAATGTGGAATTCATACATGAAACTTTACAATCAATACGTATATGTGCATAAAGGTGAATACCCTTGATGGAGAAATGGGCATGGTATTCACTACACAAAGACATTGGCTTAGAAAATTGGTGCGATTTCGGCAGCGTAACGGCGTGACATAAGAATTCATAAAAAAGGTTGATGAGAGAGAAAGGGGTTCCTCATCATATTTACATGAAATGGACAGTAAGGAGATCATATATATACATGTCCCAACAACAGAAATGGAATTTAGATTCATGATACAAAAGTATTGCTTGAATATAAAAGAAGAGAGAGAAGTTCCTTTCGGAATTTCGGCATAGTAACGGGTGTACATGGGAGGCATTTAATGAGAGAGAAAGGGTTCTCCCATCATTCAAACAATAAGAGGGCAGTATGGGGGAGGTGAGAAACCATACCCCAACATTCATAAATTAAATTAAAAGGGGCAATACAACTTAAAGAAAATTGACAAAAAAAAGAGAAAGGAAGAAAAAACCCTTACTTGGAAGTGTGCTTCCAAAGGCTAGAGAGAGGCTTGTGAGAGGCTTCTTGGGAGCTTGGGGCACCTTGAGAGGATTCTAGAGAGAGTAGGGCAGAGGTTGGACGAACTTCAAGGGCTTTGAGTGAGGAGGAAGTGGGAGCTTGGGTGGGTTTATATAGGAAAGGTGAGAGAATTCTTTATTATTTAGGTTTGGGACCCCTTATATTAAAATAATCCAAACCACAAACCATCCCATGGTATTTGCCCATGGTTTCTGGAAAAGGAGAGAGGAAAACAATATTTTACAAGGCCAAGGTCCGAACTTATTAAAAAATTAGGGTTGCTTATGTGGAGGTGAGTCACACTCCCATGGAAATTAATTTAAAAAGGCAAAGTGTTGAATAAGTCTTGAGGGCTCCATTAATGCTTTGAAAAGTGATTCAAACAAACCCAAAACCTCATTATTTTAATGATAAAACATATATTGGCCGAACCTAAGGATTATGGTATTTTATTACATCACCATTGGGTCATTATGATGTCATAAATCACATTATATATTTAAATGGTATTTAATTTTTACCCAAAAATTGGACTGTCTCAGAAAATTATGAAAAATTCACCGTTGGATAATTTCGACGTCCTGATTCCAAAAATAATATTTATTTTATCTAAATAATTTTCTAAATATGTGAATTTGCACTTTTAAAATAAAAACCGACATTTATAAAAAATTCACGGGTTTTGACAGAAATGGCTTTCAAACCTTAATAAAAATTTTAATTGCATTCATAAAATTATAAGATCATTTATATTTAATAAAAATTAATTTAATATTAATAATAATATTTTATTAAAATATTATTTAATTCAAAAATCCTTTAATTTAATAAAATATAATTCTTAATTAAATAATAACTAAAAACATCATTTGTACTTTAAAAACTAATTACAATGCATCAAAAATGACTAGAAATTATATTCATTATTATATACAAAAATAATGTACATGAACATGGTGCTACTTATTTGTTACATAACCCCTTAAAATAGCCGCATAAGACCTAAGGGTAAGGTGTGCGATGGTGACAGACTCTTGGGGTTGCTCGGATAACATCGCTCGAGTGGTGATCTCTATCAACTTCCATTTTTCCCGTAGACGATCACGTTCGAGCTTGACTTGATGAAGCTCAGCTTGGGCTTGGTCAAGGGCAAAGCCCAAAGACGCCACCTCCTTTCCGAGATCCGACAAATGGGCTTCGTAAGGGGCAATTCTACTGGATGAGGCCATCGCTTCCTTTGTCTGAGTAAAAATGGTTTCGTTAAAGCCTTATATTTAAACTACCCAGATGATCAATGTTCAACGGCTATAAAAGTAACGGTCACAAATCTTAACGTAAAACTAAAGAAGTTGACATCTTATAAAAACATAAAGAAACATTTAATTGGATCAAGAGGGATTTTCCATTAATGAAATTTTGGGTCGTTACACCCCCCCCCCCGCCTGCATCGCTCGGCCATAACGGCCGAACCGGCTCGCCGGGCCCCTCGGCCAACGCTAGCGCGTCGTGCCGAGCCGCCCCAGCCGGGCCGGGCCGCGCCCAGGCCTGGCTGGGCCACGCAGACCGGTCCGGGCCACTCCCAAGTGGGCTGGACCCAGACCCAGTTCGGGTCGACTCGGTTCAGGCCGACCCTGGGGGTATCAGGCCAGGTCGGACCGGGCCCGAACCCCCTGTTACCGAACCTCTTTCGGTCTGTTGCCCATAACTTGAGCTACGGGCCCCCGATCGACGCACCGTCAGTTGAGATGTGATCTGTGGGTCGAGACGGTTGTTTCGGTATATTTCACTCAAGGTTTAGGAGAACTTTGGGTTCGTCCGGGTTGGTTCGTACGCGAAACCAACCGGGCCCTCGGAGCGGAAACACTTATAACTTGAGCTCTGGACGTCCGATTGATGTGCCGTCGACTTTGATGGATTCCTCTAAGTGAGACGGATCTTTTGGATTACTTTGAACAAGGTTTGGATGTAGGTGGAATACGGTCGGGTTGGTTTTGACTTAAAAACCAACCGGGCCCCTGGGATGAAAAAGCCATTAACTCTCAGACCGGGCGTCCGATTGACGCGCCGTCTCTGACGTTGAGTTCCTGTTGACTATACAGAGATTTTGGATACATCAACTCCGGACTATGTGTTAGTTGATGTATCAGCCTATCGGCTCGTGGAGCGGACCCTCCCGAACGAGATTGCTATGTACGGGAACCCTAGAGCTGGCTGCGACTGCGACGACGATGACTGTACAGAGATCCTCAGTGGATTCGACGACGACGACTACAACACTCAGCGATCCTACGTGGATCAGTGCTACCGATCCTGTGTGGGTCCGATCCTGTGTGGGTCAGCGCTCAGCGGTCCTGTGTGGGCCATCGCCTACAGATCCTGTGTGGGTCCGATCCTGTGTGGGTCTTTGCGGGGGTTAGTTACATATCGATCCTGTGTGGGTCAGATCCTTTGTGGGTCATTGCGGGGGTTAGTACCAATTGATCATTTGTGGGTCCGACGACATAGATGAATCAGTGGATATATCTGATCATCTCTATCGTCATACAAAGAAGTATACCTATGTGAGCTGAATCTTGACTTGATATCCTGTGTGGATTATGTTATGCTTTCCTGTGTGGATTGTGTTGTGATTTCCTATATGGAACGAGTTACGTTTTTTTGTGTGGACTGGGTTGTACTTGGGCTCGGAGTTGGAGCGAACTGGAATTGATGACTTAGGTATATGTATGGGCATATACCTAAGTAGTGTCGGATGTTACTTTGTGATTGTATCTTTCCTTTGTGGATTATCCTTTGTGGATTCTGGGAGACCTTCAGGGGTCTCGGGGTCCCTACTGAGTAGCTTATACTCACCCCTACACGGGCTATGCCCGCACTACGTTGTGTTGGTTGTAGATGACAGACAGCGCTGATCACGGTTGAGGCTTGCGGAGCAGGTCGGTACCCGGAGGTGGACCACTGGGCGGGATGTACTCGGAGTGGACGACTGGACCCGAGGAGCTGTGGAGGCTATCTGTACTCACCCTTCAGGTGGGACTTCCAGTGGACGGCTCGACGCCGTGACTTTACTTTTCAGTTGCTGTTTTTCCCTTTCCAGTTGTACTTTACTTTCAGTTTGGGTTTGTATACTGGCCCACTTACTTTTGTATCAGTTTTTACTTAGTGTTTACTTCTACTACTTTCTTTCCCTGTGGTGTTTGTTTACTTTTCAAAGGAAATGCCTTCCCTTTTATCGGGAATTACGGCTTGGTGCTAGTCGCCAGCCCCTGGCCTATAGAAGGCGGGCTTGGGGTAGTCACAGCACAGGCCCCGAGGACGGGTCATGACAAATTGGTATCATAGAAGTTCGGTTCTACCACAAAACTTTGGACTCTAATCTTTTTCTAAGTGAAGCAATAGTGTTAAGCGTATTGGGTGTGGTTATCAGTCCAGGGAGTCCAATTTTGTTGTGGCGGCCGATGTATCCGTACACCAGGACCCTGACTTCTAATTTCCGACATAATGCACGAAAGCATGAATTGCATGTGTGTTTCAAGTTTTCTTTGTGATTACTTTATGTCAGCTCACCAGGTATACTGTTCTGACCATGGCACACCTGTCTCTTTTCAGGATGGCCCCACGGTGGCAGCCAGCTAGGGTTCTGAGAGTTGTGTGTGACGACAGCCCACCGAGCGACGAGGCCTCGGTACATGGCCCTTTGACAGCTGAGGCACCGGCGGTACCTCTACCCGCCGAGCCACCGATGCTTCCAGCCCCAGCCGCTGACGATGCACATTGCCTTAGTGCACTTCACGAGTTTCAGCGCCAGCGACCGCCCAGGTTCCGTGGGGAGACGCCCCCCCAGGCAGCCGAGGATTGGTTGGAGGTAGTGGTACGAGTTTTCAGGTTAGTGAGGACACCAGCAGACCTCATGGTGATCCTCTCAGCGAGCCTACTGCACGCGGCAGCAGGTAGATGGTGGAGCTTGATGCTCCAGGTGCATGATGAGGCATCTCTCCTCTGGATAGACTTTGAGAGCCTCTTTCGCTCTGAGTTCGTCCCATCCACCCTCCGTGCGGTGCGCATCCAGGAGCTTCTACAGCTGCGGTAGGGCAGCTTGACAGTTGCCTAGTACTCCGCGAGATTTACCGATCTCTCGCGCTTCTTGACCGACATGGTACGGGACCCATTTTTCCGGGCCCAGACCTTCGAGCAGGGGTTGGGGCATGAGATAAGGGCATCACTAATCTCCCTCAGCATTCCGACTCAGGCAAGAGTATTGGAGCGAGCCCTTCTGATCGAGAGCTTCCATACTGAGCCTTCATCAGCAGCGAGACCTACCGCAGGGCGGCAGGTAGCAGAGTCTTCTGCATCAGGAAGTCGACAGATGACTCATGGGTCCAGGAAGACCAGAACCTCAGGCAGACGACCTCAGGACACTGGCTCAGCAGTGCGGGGAATACAGCGCGAAGCCAATCTTTCGAGAGGCAGGCAGTGCTATGCATGCGGCGGGCAGGGCCACATGGCTCGTGACTGCCCGAACCGTCGTGCCGAGGAGCAGCAGACAATTGAGGGGCCATCGAGGCAGAGGCAGAGGGTCGACCGTGGCTGTCCGCAGGGAGTAGGCGGATGAGGCAGAGGAGCTGGCTGAGCAGTAGGTGGTGGGCGACGCTTTGAGGCTCTACTACCACCACCACCAGGAGGTCCACCCCGACCACAGAGAGCTGGAGGGCAGAGACAGACACAACTCCAGGAAGTGGAGGCCTATGACCATGGCACGGTCGAGATGATTCGAGGTACTATATGTGTCTATTCCACCCTTTCTGCAGTTCTTATAGACACAGGAGCGAGTCATTCTTTCACAGCCGCTGCCCTTGTTCAGAGCTCGGAGATTCCGACAGAGCCGTTGGCTCGATCCTTATGGCTAGAGACTCCTACGGGAGAAGACTCGATGATTACGCACTGGTGCCGACAGTGTAAGCTTACTCTAGGAGGCGAGAGCTTTGGTTGAGATCTTCTTGTAGCGGCCTCGAGGCCATACGACATCATCTTGGGCATGGATTGGTTATCTACATTCCATGCTCAGAACGACTGTATTAGGCACAAGGTGCGATGTGTACGCACCGACGGGAGCAGGTTCACCTTCACCGGTGAGAAGGGAGCCTTCGTAGCACAGGATAGACTCTCGCAGAGGAGAGGACAACCCATCACTCATCAATTGGCTAGCCTCACCCTAGGAGCAGTTGACGTGCAGAGTCCTAGTTTTCCTGCAGTGGTGGATCAGTATGCAGACGTCTTTCCCGACGACATTCCAGGACTACCTCCTCGTAGAGAGGTAGACTTTTATATTGATTTGTACCCTGGGATAGCCCCGATATCCACCCCAGTATATCGGATGGCTCCCGCCGAGCTTCGAGAGCTACAGGTACAGTTGGAGGACTTGCAGGGCAATGGATTCATCCGACCCAGTGTTTCACCCTGGGCTTCCCCGATATTGTTCGCCAAGGAGGACGAGAGCTTGCGACTTTGTGTCGACTATCGTCACCTAAACCAACTGACAGTGAGGAACAAGTATCCGCTACCGAGGATTGATGACCTCTTCGATCAGCTCAAGGGAGCACGGTGGTTCTCAAAGATAGACCTCAGGTCAGGCTATCATCAGCTCAGAGTTCAGGACGAGGATGTGCAGAAGATGGCCTTCAAATGTCAGTATGGCCACTATAAGTTCTTGGTTATGCCCTTCGGCGTAGCCAATGCTCCCGCAGTGTTCATGGGCCTCATGAACAGGATCTTTCATCTGTACCTCGATCGATTTGTTGTGGTCTTCATCGACGACATTTTGATATACTCGATGACTGAGGAGGAGCACACCTACCACTTGCGGGTTGTACTAGACACACTCCGAGAGAACCGGCTTTATGGAAAGCTCTTGATGTGCCAGTTCTGGATACGTGAGGTCCACTTCTTGGGACACGTCATCTCTAAGGCGGTATTTGTGGTGGATCCTGCGAAGATCGAGGCAGTGCTAGCTTGGGAGCCACCCAAGAGCGTGATGGAGGTGCAGAGTTTCTTGGGACTAGCTGGATACTATCAGAGATTTGTGCTAGACTTCTACAGAGTTACAACACCAATCTGAGCTTTGACGAAGAAGGGTAAACCCTTTGTGTGGTCACACAGATGTCAACAGAGCTTCCAGGAGCTGAGACAGAGATTGACCAGCGTGCCTATCTTGAGGTTTCCGGAGGAAGGAGTAGGGTATGTAGTTTACTGCGATGCATCAGGGACTGGAATCAGATATGTCCTGATGCAGGAGCGGGAAGTGATTGCATATGGATGACACTAGTTGAGGCCGCATGAGAAGAACTATGCTACTCATGACCTGGAGTTAGCAGCAGTGGTCTTCGCACTGAAGATGTGGCGACACTATCTGATGGGCAAGTGCTTTATAGTCTTTTCTGACCATCAGAGTCTCAGGTACATCTTCTCTCAGAAGGACCTGAACCCAAGACAGTGGAGATGGCTCGAGTTCTTCCAGGAGTATGACTTTGAGATAGTCTATACTCCTGGGAAGGGGAACGTAGCAGTCGATGCTCTCAGCAGGAGGATGAGCATTCAGCTACATGGGGAGGCGACAGAGCAGCTAGCCTCTTTGCAGATATCCTTTTTGGATAGAGATGGAAGATCCTTCCTTCAGTCTCTCATAGTCACTCCTCCACTACTACAACGGGTTAGAGAGGCACAACGTGGGGACACTGACTATGAGACGCGGCGTGCGCAGATATCCTCAGGGCATGCACCTGATGGTTTCTCCTTTGGAGAAGAGCACGACGTCCTTTTCAGAGGACGTACCTTGGTACCAGTTTCTTTGCGGGAGGAGGTGCTGAGAGAGTTTCACACTTCCCCTTTGGTGGTACATCCTAGAGTGGCGAAGATGTACCAGGATCTCAGACGACAGCACTGGTGGCCAGGCATGAAGAAGTCTGTGGTAGAGTTCGTTTCTCGATGCCTCACCTGTCAGCAGGTGAAGGTAGAGCATCAGGTACCAGAAGGCTTGGTATAGCCCTTGGAGGTCTCGGAGTGGAAGTGGGATGTGATATCTATGGACTTATTGACTGGACTTCCACGCACTTCCAGAGGTCACGACTCCATTTGGGTGATTGTCGACCGACTCACCAAGTCGGCTCACTTCTTACCCATAAAAGAGCAGGGCTCAGTGGAGATCGTGGGACGTCTTTACGTTCATGAGATTGTACGACTTCACAATGTGCCATCATCTATCGTCTCTGATCGAGATGCTCGCTTTACTTCCCGGCTTTGGAAGGGGTTGCAGGAAGCATTCGGGACGCAGCTACGCCTGAGCACCGCCTTTCACCCTCAGACAGATGGTCAGACGAAGAGGACCATTCAGACTCTCGAGGACATGCTCCGCGCATGTGTCCTCGACTTTGGTCACAGCTGGGAGGACCACCTACCCTTGGTGGAGTTCGCGTACAACAAAAGCTACCACTCCACCATTGGGATGGCACCATATAAGGTGTTGTACGGCCGACCTTGCAGATCTCCTTTGTGCTGGACAGACCCTGGGGAGTCAGCACTTGTGGGACCGAAGATGGTCCAGGCCACGATGGAGAAGTTCTAGATCATCCAGGAGCAGAGGAGGACAGCTCAGAGCCGGCATAAGTCCTATGCTGACAAGAGGCGGAGGCCACTGGAGTTAGAGGATGGCGACCACGTCTTCTTGCCGGTCTCACCTCGACGTGGATTGCGGATATTTGGCCGAGGCGGCAAGTTATCTACACGCTTCATCGGACCATTCTAGGTCCTCAGCAGGATTGGTAAGGTAGTTTATCGCCTTGCTCTACCACCTCAGTTGCACCGGGTGCACGACGTCTTCCACGTGTCTCAACTGAGGAGATACATGCATGACCCGACGCATATCATTGACCATGGGGAGCTGGATGTTAATGATGGGGCAACTTTTGCAGAGGTCCCAGTGGAGATCAAGGATCAACAGGAGCGGGTCCTATGTAGACGGTCGATTCCTCTGGTGCGCATCAGATGGCAGCACGAGAACCTCCAGGAGAGCACTTGGGAGCGGGAGGATCAGATGCATGCTCAATACCCACATTTGTTTCCCTAGTTTTTTATGTATCTTTACGGGGACGTAAAGACCTAAGGTGGAAGTGATGTAAAGACCCGTAAAATTCAAAGAAACCTTTTTCATAATTTTCTTGATAATTTTACAAGAACACAGTTTCTGACGGCACCTAATTTTGAGGCCCGGTGTGCCCAGAATCATTTTCTGAAGTTTAGCTCGGGTACATTTAGTGAACGAACAAGCGGGTTTTTCTAACTTTTACACTGATGCTTGGAATCAATCTCTGAGGGAACCAATGGAATCGCAGCGCTGGTAATTGCTTAGAAACACCTTTTCCGGAGTTGCGTTTGCTCGGGTGTAGTTTTTATTTTTTGGGGTTAAGTTAAGAAATAAAACAAAAGTGGTGCGACAATTTATTTTATTTCACTTAAAGCGGCTTAACCTAAGTTAAGAAGATAAGGTGGGACCCATAATATCCTACCCACTTGGTAGGATATTTGTGAGGTGGGGCCCGCACGAGCCCCGCCGTTTCTTTCCTTCTAAGTAACGCACCCGTAACCCCCCTTTTAATGAAAGTCAAACCTTACGTTTCTTCTGTTTAAGAAACGCCTCATTAAATTGGGTGGTTAAATCGTTACCATTAATTCATTGAATTAATTGTTCGTTTCTTATATTTTGAATTTCAAATTCTTATATTCATAATAAAATAAGGGGAGGACTTATTTTATTATGGTTGGGTTTGTGTTTTGTTAAACCTTTGGGAGAAAAAGAGAAGATTCTTCATTCTTCGACGAAGAATGCGAAGAATGCACCACCGCCAACGAAGAACACCAACCTCCGACGGCGGACGACGGCGAGAGACAGCTTCCTCAGAGATCACCTAATGCCAACGGTGATACTCTTCTTCCGCGGCGATCCTCTTCTTTCGCATCGATCCTCTTCTTCCACGACGGATAATTCTGCGACTAATGCTCGTTCGACGACAACGTTGAGGCAGGGATTTATTTTATTTGTTAGTTCGTGAAATCTTCCGTCACTTTCCCCTTTTCTTTGAACCGCCTGTTATCATGATAACAGGAGGAGGTCGGACCGCACGAACACGGTCGACACTCCTCCCCTTTTTCTTGTTGGTATTGTTGCGGCGAGCAAGGCAACGCGGTGCCGAAGCACTACGCAGAATTTTTGATAAGGAAAGGGGGAGAAGCGCGGCGCCGTCGCGCCGTGCCGTTGAAGAAGAACCAAGATGCGGCGCCGTCGCGCCGCGCCGTTGAAAACGAACCAAAGACGTGGTTCCGTCGCGCCGCACCAGAGAACCACTAAAGCACCGCGGCTGGAGCGGGGCCGCGGTGGAGCAGCGGAACCAGCGGCCGGTACCGGGCAACCGTCGTCGGAGCAAGGGGACCGGCCCTTACCGGTCCCGTGGCGACAGCAGCCGGCCGACCGGTTCGAGGAAAGCGCCGGGGGTCGTAACCCCCGGCCGACCAGCTGAGCGGCCCCATAAAGGGGTTGTGGTTTCTCTACTCGGGGGCAGCGCCCCCCCCCCCCCCGCATCGCTCGTCCATAACGGCCAAGCCAGCTCGCCTGGCCACCCGGCCAGTGCCAGCGCGCCCAGCGCGTTGGGCCGAGCCGCCGGGCCGGGCCGAGTAGCCCAGGCCGAGCCCCCCAGGCCGCGCCGCACCGCACCGACTAGGCCAGACTGCACCCAAGCTGGCCAGACCCGGAACCAGTTCGGGTCGACTCGGTTCAAGTCGACCCTGGGGGTATCGGGCCGGGTCGGACTGGGCCCGAACCCCCTGTCACCGAACCTCTTTCGGTCTGTTGCCCATAACATGAGCTACGGGCCTCCGATCGACACACCGTCAGCTGAAATACGATACTTGGGTCGAGACAGTCATTTTGGTATATCACACTCAAGGTATTAGAGAACATTGGGTTCGGCCAGGTTGGTTCGTACACGATACCAACCGGGACCTCAGAGCGGAAACACTTATAACTTGAGCTCCGGACGTCCGGTTGACGTGCCGCCGACTTTGATGGATTCCTCTAAGCGAGACAAATCTTTTGGCTTACTCCTCCTGAGGTTTGGACGCAGGTGAAGTACGGTCGGGTTGGTTTTGACTTAAAAACCAACCGGGCCCCTGGGACAAAAAAGCCAATAACTCTCAGACCGGGCGTCGGATTGACGCGCCGTCTGTGACGTTGAGTTCATGTTGATGATACAAAACTTTTGGATACATCAACTCCGAACTATGTGTCAGTTGATTTATCAGCCTCTCGGATCGTGGAACGGACCCTCCCGAACGAGCTTGCTATGTGCGGGAACCCTAGAGCTGGCTGTGACTGCGATGACGATGACTATATAGAGATCCTCAGTGGATTCGACGGTGACGACTACAACACTCAGCGATCCTACGTGGATCAGTGCTACCGATCCTGTGTGGGTCCGATCCTGTGTGGGTCAGCGCTCAACGGTCTTGTGTGGGCTAGCGCCTATAGATCCTGTGGGGGTCCGATCCTGTGTGGGTCTTTGCGGGGGTTAGTTACCTATCGATCCTGTGTGGGTCGGATCCTTTGTGGGTCATTGCGGGGGTTAGTACCTATCAATCCTTTGTGGGTCTGATGACATAGATGAATCAGTGGATATATCTGATCATCTCTATCGTCATACGAAGAAGTATACCTGTGTGAGCTGAATCTTGACTTGACATCCTGTGTGGATTACGTTTTGCTTTCTTGTATGGATTGGGTTGTGATTTCCTATGTCGAACGGGTTACGTTTTCCTGTGTGGACTGGGTTGTACTTGGGCTCAGAGTTGGAGCGAACTGGAATTGATGACTTAGGTATATGTATGGGCATATACCTAAGTAGTGTCAGATGTTACTTCGTGATTGTATGTTTCCTTTGTGGATTATCCTTTGTGGATTCTGGGAGACCTTCGGGGGTCTCGGGGTCCCTACTGAGTAGCTTATACTCACCCCTACACGGGCTATGCCCGCACTACGTTGTGTTGGTTGCAGACGACGGATAGCGCTGATCGCAGTTGAGGCTTGCGGAGCAGGTCGGTACCCGGAGGTGGACCACTGGGCGGGACGTACTCGGAACAGACGACTGGACACGAGGAGATGTGGAGGCTATCTGTACTCACCCTTTAGGTGGGATTTCCAGTGGAAGGCTCGACGCTATGGCTTTACTTTTCAGTTGCTATTTTCCCTTCCCAGTTGTACTTTACTTTCAGTTTGGGTTTGTATACTGGCCCACTTACTTTTCCGCACTTACTTTTGTATCCGTTTTTACTTAGTGTTTACTTATACTTCTTTCTTGCTCTGTGGTGTTTGTTTACTTTTCAAAGGCAATGCCTTCCATTTTATCGGGAATTATGCCTTGGTGCTAGTCGCCATCCTCTGGCCTATGGAAGGCGGGCTTGGGGTAGTCACGACACGGGCCCCGAGGATGGGTCGTGACAAGGTATATATGGTCCCAAAATATCCATATTTTTCTAACATATGGATGATTTATTTAGTATAAATGTTATCATTATACGGTTAGTTCACTTAGGTTTTTTTCCAACCATGATGAACTTATTTGGTTTTATTTAAATAATGACCATTTATGCATTCCAAAATATAAAAAATACATAATTTTATTATTCATATAATTTTTTACCATAATATGTGTATTAAAATCATCCATGGAGGTGGTGACTACAAATTAAATATTTTGTTCATGGAAGCGGTGAATCAACCATAATATGTTTTTTTTTCATTTTAGAATAGAATTAGATGAGGTTAAATAATAGATATTACATTAATATAATAAAATTTTAGTATATTAATAATAATAATGTTATTATACTATCATATACTAAATATATTATAGGAGGTATACAAAAAAAATAATTTAATAGAATTCTTTTTTAGAATATGACCACTTCTTTTGGATGTTCACTCTTATGCTACAACATAAGTCTCCTTAGTTTAGTTTTTTTATGATACTTGCACTTTTAATATGTGGGGAGAGAGTTGGGGAGAAATTTAGGTAGATTTTTGGTGATCTAATGGTCTTAGAATGTGGATATAAGTGGGGTGTTGGAGGGTGGTATTTATAAGGGGAGGAGGAGGGTGTTTTAAAATAAAATATTAGAATAAAAATTATTTCTTCAAAAATTGAACCACCTTGTGACTCAATAGTAAGGGTATTGTGATTATACAGTAAATGTACTAATAAAATATACATATAAATCATATAAATATTAATTTTTTTCCATATATACTATTATAAAAATACAGTACTTATATGGTAGTATACTATTTCACCTCCATATTTTATTTTTTAGTAAAAAAAATACACCCTAATTTTTTTTGAAATGATAATTAAAAAAATTACCTTCATTTTCTCATCTTTTTTCTAAATAAGATAAATTTAGTGTTTAACTAAAATCCTTATTTATTGATGAAAAATGATTTTTATGAAAATATAAAATTTTTAATACTTAGAAATATTAATTACGGTTTTATAAAATTTTAGTATCATATTCATGAAAATATATATTTTTTCATGAAATAATTTAATTAAAAGAAAATTTTATTTAAAACTTTTAAATTTACCATAAAATTTTATTTCAATGAAAATAAATCACATATATTGAAATTTTGTTTAAAACTTTTAAATTTATCATAAAAATTTATTTTAATGAAAATAAATCATGTATATTTTTAAAAAAATATAATTATGATTTAATTTAATAAATCATTTATTTTATTATATTTAATATTTTTTATTTCATTGTATTATGTTGTAAATTCCTTATATTTTTATTTATTATGATACCTAAAAGTACTAAATTGCGCCCTTAGCTAATTTCTCCCTCAAATATTAATACAAAATTGTTTCTGAGTAAAGAACATTTCATTTATAAAATAATTTACTCATCAACACTGCATATACTCTAGATAGATAACCACTTATTACACCATCACAACACATTGGGGTAAGGTGTGAAATTTTTGTACTTTCAAGGGGTGGTGTGGCCAACATTGATCTAGTGGATATCTCTACTAACTTGAACTTATCCCATGAATGATTCTGCTCAAGACTTAATTATTGAAGTACTTCTTGTGTTTGGTCAAGGGACAATCCTAATGATGTTATCTACCTCAGAAGATCTGATGAAAGAACTTCATAAGGGATGAAACTACTATTTTAGTCCATAGTTTCTCTCTTATATATCAATTATATCTTTTCATTACCCTTAATATACACTAATTATAATGGTTAGTTTATAAAAAATACATTACCAATGGTCATAATTCTCAACGGTAACGGTACCCAACAGTTATATTATGACCATATTTGTTATCTAAAAATATTTATGGATTTTAGGTCTAGTAAATATGTTTTATACTAGGCTATATTACTAAATATGAAACACATAAGTTTATTTAGAATGAAATTTCCATATATAAAAGTCTGAATCATCACACCCCAGTAGAATCATAAATACAAATAATAATCATCGGAAACTCACTAGATCCTAACATGAGACGATATTAGACACATATTAGTGGAATCAGGTTTCATTCTTTTATTATCTTCCTAAATTAAATCAATACCTAAATCACTCTCATAATGGAACTCTCCTAGAAAGGGAATAACCTACACCAAAGGGATGCTAGCAAGGAAAAAATTAACTTGTAAAGAAAACCAGATCTCTTATTCAGTTACCTAGACTTCCCATGACAAAATAGAAAATGGGTTGAACAATAAAAAAAGTATAGGATTGTAATAAAATTAAAAAATATTTCATAAATAATAAACCTCATCTCACTTCCAATACCATCTCAATAAATAGCCCCCTATTACATTATCCAAGCATTAAATAATAATTACATCCACATTACATAAAAGGGGTAAAATTTTATACAAGACATAAAACCATGGGTATCAAAAAAAGGGTGTAAAATCATTAATAAAAATAATTCCATAAAGTTACAACTAGGTCTTTTATATAAACTTGGAAAAATAAAAACCATGTTTTGAACATCCTTCAAAAACCAAATAAAAATTAACACTTAGAAACAAATATTTCTTACCTTAGGAGTAAAAATAGAATAAAAAAACTTATTTAATTGAAAATAAATCCTTTAAATATCGGTCACATCCTTTTGGAAATTAAAAAGTCATAAAACATTTTTTTATCATGAAACCTATTTAAAAGTGCCTCTTATAAATTTTCATAAACACTTAGCATGCGTAAAATAATTATTTTAGAAACACAGATCTAATACCCAAGAAAAAAACTTTATTCCAAGTATATAAAATGTTGAAAAGTTTATATAAACCCATAAAAGTTATAAATATTAGATATAACTTGATAAGAAAATGAATTTAGTGATCTCAAAAATTTCATGACATGTGGAATAAATGAATTTGACAAAAAACCTAACTTAATCACTAAGAAACTACTTTACTTCATTGATGAAATCCAAAACGAGAAAGATGTAAGACTCTACATTACCTTGAAAACTAAATCCTAAATATTATTTAAACCTAAAACTTATATTAAACACTTATATCTTTTATAATTCATGGGATAAAAGAAAGACAAGGGGAAATGGTTGCAGAGAGAATATGAGAGGAATAATGAAAAGGAAAGAGATTTAACATAAAACATTACTTTAAATACAAGGGGGAAAGGATTTGGAATCTTGGAGGAGGAAGGGGGAATCTCCAAGATCTCTCCTATGGGTTAGAATCATAATATAGGTTATATTGGAGGTCTAAACAAGTTAAACTGATCTAGGAGAAGGATAGATTTCACACTTTAATAAATATGGAAAACTTGCATGGATTAACCACATGGTTTACGAAATCATTGATCAAAAATAAATACTAAAAAATAGGCCTTTACCAGTTCTAGAAATTTCCTTTATCAGCACTATAAAAGCACTGACAACATGAGTGAGGTTAAAAGCCCTGGCCTTTTATCAGCACTGAAAAAGAACTGATAAAGGGGTTGTGACATCCTAGGAAGTTATAGAAAAATAATTTTTCATATTAATTTATATTTATGAATTATATTTTACCATAAAGAGACTCTACGTTTTATACCGTACCTATATGCAACAATGGGTTTCTTCGAAATCTTACATTGCATACAAGACTGAGTTATACCGAAAAATAATATATTATTAATATTATTATTTTATGTTGTAGTTATCACATAGCTGTTAGAATGGAGGAAATGAAATATATTAACTAAATTATTAATATAGGGTTTAAAAATTTTTATATAATGATTAATTTGTTAGAAAATTATTTATAAATAATATTAACAACCAATTGAATATAAAGGATGTTTTTTATGAAAAAAACTATTTAAATGCAAATAAGTGAGTTCATAAAAGAATAAAATAACTCTTGATGGATTTTATTAATGTAATATATATTTAATATATTACATTTAAGCTTTAAAATTCATATAAAATTATTACTAGTCATGATATAAGTATAAATTTAATTTTTTCAGATAAAAGAAGTATTTTTCAAAAAAATTGCAATTTTACAACCTTTCAATGAAGAACCCATTTTAAATATGGTTTTTGTAACTTTTAAATGTTATATTTGACAAAATAAAATCCTTATTTTAAATTGGGACATAAAAATTTCCTTTGGTTGATTTTTTCATATTTTTCTAATTAAATTCATATTTTAATGAATAGTGAAAAATACTATATTTTTAATTCAGACTGCCTTTTCTTCTAGTTTATTTATATTGATAGATTATCCTTTTAAATGGTTTTAAGGTATAATTAGATGTGTTTTATATCATTTAATATAATTTAGTTCATTGGTTTCTTTTTTCAATTAAAATTAAATAGAAAAACTATGAGAACTTTTGAACATTTTACTTTAAAAACCTTTTTTCTCATTCTGTCAATGGGATTAATTTTTAATTAATTTCTGACAATTATGTTTTTTGAATTTGAAGAAATGGATCCTGTATTTGGAATAAAAAGTTCCAAATTATTTAAATAGGCCCCTTTTATTTTTGAACATTTTGAATAATAACTTTAGTAATTATTTTAATTATCGTGGTTAAGAGTAAATCAGGTAATTAAAGGTCAAAATAATATTATAATAATACAAAAATACCCTAAAAATTGTCCTAATTTAATTGGATGAGTTTATTCCGACCATGAGAATCCTTGGGTATATTTTATGACAATTTGGAAGTCACATGGATGGCTCTAATACATTTATAATATTATATTCAATGAATAATCATATTTGTTAAAATTTTATTTTAAAAATGTAAAGTATTTTAATATGGAGTTATACAATGGATCTCTTATACTATAAATAGTCATTATAAATCTAAAAATATCATCTAAATCATGGTAAATTATTTATAATTTTTAGGAATTAAATAATTAATTTTAATTATGACACAAATATGATTTAATAGATTTATTAAAGAAAGGATCAAATAAATGATATTAATAATATTAAAATAAATATAATTTGAAAAAATTTATTCCTTAATTTTTTTTGTGGATTAATTTGATATGTTAGGATTGATTTAATTTTTTTTAAGTAATCAAGTTGTTATTATATTTTTAAAAAAATTCAAGTATGAATAGTATCAAAAATTAACAAAATTCATAACTTAAAATATAAAATATTTACTTAAATGATATAAAATTTATAAAAAAAACAAGATTCGTCCAAATAGTTTATATAAGTATAAAAATATCATTAATGGCTCATTAATTTGTCTTTTGACATGTTATGGTAATTATTTTCACCCTCAAATTGTACATCACTTGAAAAATCAGTAAGAGTTAAAAGGGGTTAAAACAAAAAAGAAAGGATTAAAAAATTTCCCAAAATTTTGTAATTTTAATTTTATGATTATTATTCAACCAAAAATAATCCTATATTAAATATAAATTAGTTTGGGACCATTTAGAATGGAAATTGAATTTACATTAATTTAATACTTTTTCTAACTCGAAGGGTGCCCCTCCCCTCTCCTATTAAAAGGCACACATTCCTCTCTATTACTCACAACTACAAAACCTTTTAGTTCAAACAATACCTACCCAAAAACCTTAATATAATACCTCCCCAAATTCTTAATTCCTTATTTTAATCATGAAACCATCATTAGAGGTGTTAAGGCATTCTTCAAAGGTGATCCACTGAAGAAGAGGTATCCTTTTCTCTAAGTATTTCTATTTTTATTCTTCTTCCACTTCATTAAAATATCATCCAACTATGATTAAATAATAAATCCAGTATCCTCAATATACTTATATGTTATTATTTTAATATCAACACCTTAATCCATCTAAAATTTCATCAAATTTGAAATTAACTTTTCGTTCATGTGTATGTAAGACTACCACATTGCATACTGATATAGTCTGTTTTTCATCACGTTATTAAAATATTGATTATACTTATGGGATTAATGTTCATATGTGATATTAATGACATATTAATAATTATAATATAACAATATATAAATTACATTCATAGTTTCCATGCACATAAAAAGGATAACATTGTTCGTGCATACCTGTGAACTATCACCTCCGTGAAGTGATGTGATTCATTTTTATTCACTACATAATTTGTATGATATATATATGTATATTTAAATTATTAATATTTAATTATAAAAAGTACTTACCTTCTTTCCACAAATTTTAATGAAAAATGAAGATGTTACTCACGCATACGTACGGGTTACTGTCTCCATGATTGTAACATTGTTCATTTTTCATATCCATATTTAATGAACGAATTTAAAGTTATAATTTATAAACAAAAATTATTATTATGTCATTAATATTATTCTTAATATTATGGACTTAATACCTCATAGACTATTGACATACTACAATGTTCATTTTCGACTTGAGTACCGAATATCAACAAAATGCCTGATGTGAACATAAATAATTAAGTAATTGTTATGAAATGATAATAGTCATATAAAATGAAAAATAAAATTTATAAAGGTTATTAATAAAGTAAATAATTAACATAATTTTATTATTCAACAAGATAAATATTATACATGACGATTCCGACTTAAGGTAAGAGATTTTGTCTCAAACTCCTTTCATTGAGATACTTCTTGATGATATGCACATTTATTATTTTATAAACTGTATATAAAGACCCTTTGAATTTTAGTATCTATATTTTATCTATAATCATGTATTTAATGTTTTTTAAAATGTACTACATTCATGTGGCTTATAATTTAAATGTTCAAATAGGTATGAGACTCTTAATTTAAAACATTGTTTAACTGTTTTTAAAGATTTATTCTTCTAAATATTTCTCATTCATGTCCATGATTTAAAAATAATTTTTTTGATTTATTTATATTGACATAAATGTTTTCAAATGTTAATTCTTGAATTTTATTTTAAAAGTTTCAAAGTGGTATGGGACACTATGATTCAAAAATATCTTTTATAAATGTTTTAATTTATTTATTATTAAATGGATTGATTATCTTACAAATGAAAATGGACTTTTTTGAGTGACATATTGAGAATTGAAACTTATATGTGTTGGAACATGGAAATTTAATGGGTGAGCCTAATATATATTATTTGTGGGGTTGATCCCCATTATATCTCATGGGTGATCCCAATATATCTTATAAGAATATTTGAGCCCCATTATAGCTCAAGAAAGACAGGTGAGACTGATATAGATTATACAAACGGTGAGCCCCATTATAGCTCTCCAATGTATTAGGTATTCCAGAAATAGAAATTTACTGTATAGTTATTCTATTTGTAAGTATGAATATAAGAGTGATATGGTATTGATTTACCAAGGAACAGATGTGATTTTTCTATTCTTTATAATGAGTTTTTAAGAAAATGTTTTTAATAGGTTTTCATGTTTTCACTGGACTAACAATTTACTTTATTTATGTCCCTTACTGGCTTTTGTGCCCATCCCAATTTTTAATTTTTTTTCATAGGTCTCAATATTGGTAAGGAAACAGAATATTCTGAGATGAAATTATTGAAGTTGTTTCATGAAAAGAAATAATGTTTTATTTTAAAAAGGTTTCCTTTGGTAAAAAAATGGATACTGAGTATAGGTGTCCACTTTTAATGTACATGTTTACTATGTAAGATTTTTTTACTAATTCTATACAACAATAAACTGAAAAGATCTTATAATGTGTATTCTAGTAAAAAACACTAGAATAAGATATGTTTAAGGATGGGTCCTTATAGGGGTCCTTTATCAATGCTAAAAAAATCTCTAATAAATGGGACCTTTATCGTCACTTTTAAAAGCGCTGATAAAGGAACAATTTATCTGTGCTTTAATTTAGCACTACTAAAGCCACCATTTAGTAGTTCTTAGAAAAGAACTGATAAAGGGTCTTTATCAGTGTTGATAAAGTGTACCTTTATCCATTCTTATAAATGAATTGATAAAGGAACTTTTATCAAAGCTTATAGAAGCACTGATAAGGTAGACATTTATTAGCACATTTAAAATCACTGATAAATGTGAACTTTATCAGTGCTTTTAAAACCACAGATAAAGGGTCATACTATAGTGCATTGTAACAACACACTACAACACCAGAAACATTCAAGATATCAACAGAAACAAGTACCAATAAAGGATTTAAATGAAATGAAATTTATAACACAAACACAAGAAAAAGGCACTATATTATAGACATTTAAAACATTGGTTTATACAATTACATAAATACAAATTATTACATACATTCAAAAACATCAATGTTTCTTTGTCTTTTAATGATAACCTGACTAATTATATTGTTAAAAAACCACCCATTCTCAAAAAAATAATACACCTATATAGGAAAACAATTTTTATGGTAATAATTATATAAAGAAATAAATTAACAGAAATTATTAATTTTACTAAAATTGATGTCAATTTTAAATAAAAAGATGCAATTGGTGCCATACCAGTCACACCATGCATTGTATTGAGGCATTGATAAATACAACACATTTCAAATGACTTTTGAATTATTGTACTAAAGTACCAAAATAATCTAAATGTTTTTTCTCGGTTTTGAGTACGTCAGTCATCTTTTTTACTAAAATGTCATTTTAAACTAGAAACACAAACTTTTGACTCATTTTGATCACATCGTGTATTATTTTTATGTGAAACAGATTCCTACATGTCATAAATTTATTATTAATCATTATCCTAAACTATCAAGAAAATACAAGTGTGTTTGATTGGTTTTTAGTGAGTGACAATTTTTAAACTAAAATGTCTCTTTTAAACAGATAACAAACACTTTGAGTCATACCAAGAATACTATGTATTGGATCGAGGTGAGGATGATTCCTACACATCAAAAATTTCTTACAGATCATTTTAGTAAAGTATTAAAACAAGTTTAAAGTGTTTACTTAATTTTGAGTAGGGTAGTTGTCTATTTTACTATAATTGATGACAATTTTAAATAAAAAGACACGCTTTGAGTCATACTGGTCACACTGTGCATCAAATTGAGGTGAGGTTGATTCCTACACATCCCAAATTACTTATGGATCATTTTCCTAAAGTATCAGAATAATAGTAATGTTTTTTCTCAATTTTGAGTACATCACTTGTCTTTTTTACGAAAATGTCATTTTAAAATTGAAACATGCACTTTGACTCATACCGATCACATTGTGTATCAGATTGAGGTGATCTGATTCCTACACATCAAAAATTAAATATGGGTCATTTTAATAAAATATTTAAAAAATATGAATGCATTTTCTTGGTTTTGTGTAGGTTAGTTGGACTTTTTCAAAAAAATTATGTCAATTTGAAATAAAAACATGCACTTGGAGTCATATCGGTCACAAAATGCATCAGATTGAGGTGTGTCAAATTCATACACATCTCAAATAACTTATGGATCATTGTAATAAAGTATAAAAACAATATGAATGTGTATGTCTGGTTTTGAGTAGGTTGGTTTTTTTACTAAAATTGATGTCAATTTTAAATAAAGACACACTTAGAGTCATACCAGTCACACCGTGCATTGGATTGAGGTGAAGATAATTCCTAAAAGTTACAAATAACTTATGGATTTTTGTACTAAATTATCAAAACTATATGATTTTGTTTTATTAGTTTTGAGTACGCCACTTTTCTTTTTTACTAAAATGTCATTTCAAACTTGAAACATGCACTTATGAATCATTACAATCACATCATATAGCAGTTTGATATGAAACAGATTCTTCTATTTCATAGATGGATTATGAATTTTTCCCTATATTATCAATAAACTTAGAGCTTGTTTGATCAGTTTTCAGAGAGTGAAACTTTTTGAACTAAAATGTCAATTTTAAATCGATAACAGACACATTGAGTTAGTTTTATTTTTCAGTAAAATTATTTTCAATTTTAAATAGAAATAAGTAATTAGAGTCATACGAGTCACATCACGTGTTGAATTGAGGTGCAGATAATTCTTACATGTTCCAAAGTCTCAAAACAATCTCAATTATCATTGTTATGATGATTTCCATTGACTTTATTTGTCAAATTGCCAACACTCCATAACCATCTTTGAGCAAACCACATCAACTCCAAAAAAAGAATCCACCTATATAAGAAGAAAATTATTATGAGTAATACTAAAAAAATTAAACATAAATATTAAATAATACATTATTTCTATAAATTTGTTTTTACTATTCAAATATCATGATTACCTCTGTGATTGAGTTGTGGAGGGAACCTAAAGGAAAGTGATAAATTTCAACACTGCAGGGGTGAAAGGTTTTGAGGGAGAAGAAGTTAGTGGATGTTTTGGTACAAAAATTCATGAAATATGGACAAATCACCACAACTTGAACAAAATAATACACCTGTATAAGAAAACAATTATTATGTGAGTAATACTAAAAAGAAAAAAAGTAAAGATAAATATGATACAATACATTAATTTCATGAACAATGATTTTACTATGAAACCATACAGATTACCTCAGTAATTGAGTAGAGGTAGATTCATTTGAATTCTTGCAATGGTAGTAGTGGTAACTTGAAAGAAAGTGATAAATAAACCACTGTAGGGGTGAAAATTTTTTGAGGGAGAAGAATACTATGGAAGTTTTGGTGCAGAAAGGCATGAAAGATGAAAAAACCACCCCAACTCGAACAAAATAAATCCACCTATATAAGGAAAAAATTATTACATGAGTAATACTAAAAATAAATAAACTAAACATAAATATGAAACAATATATTAATTTTTTGGATAATTATTTTACTATAAAAACATCAAAATTACCTCTGTGATTGAGTAGAGACAATGTCGTTTCTATTCTTGAAAACACATGATACATGGACATAAATCTTATAAAATAAACCAAATCTACAAGGAATAATAAAAATTAAATCAATGTTTCATTATATAAATTTTTAGTAAAATATAGGAAGTATATCTTAACATTAATTTTACAAATTTTCAAAGGGTTTTCTTCATTATAGTTTGTTCTTTAAAGGGATTGGTAACATCATCATGTATAGGATATATTTTTTTCATGAGTAGTAAAACATTTAATTTAGATTACATTAATGTAGTAGAGAATATATAATATTATGAGGAAAAAATAATATATTAAAAAACATTTTTACCTTCTCATTAAAATCTATATATTTTTAAAGGTTTCAAGGATTTGGTTCCTCTATCGAGAATAAAAATCCCTTATCTGTGGTCCTTTATAACATACAATACATTGTTTACATTGGGAACAACATGAACTAATTGTGATGTCCTAATGAAAGGGTTATCCTTGATTGAATAGAATATTTAAATGAAGAGAAAATAATCTAGGCTCGTTTTCTCTGTTTTGGTGATGTAATATGTATTTTAAACTAAAATGGTACTTATATATTAAAAAACACACTTAGAGTCACACTAGTTAAAATGTGAATTAGATTGAGGTGACGATGATTACTATAAGTCACAAATGACTTATGGATCATTGTCCTAATGTATCAAAATAATATAAATGTGTTTTCTTAGTTTTGAGTAGGTGATTTTTTCTTTTTACTAAAATTGTTGTTAATTTAAAATAAAAAGATGAACTTTGAGTCATATCAGTCACATCATGTGTCATATTGAGGTGAGGATACTTCTTACATGTAACAAATGGATTATGGATCATTATTGTAAATTATCAAAACAACCCGAATGTGTTTACTCATTTTTGAGTATGTCACATGTCATTTTTACTAAAATGTCATTTTAAACTAGAAACACATAATTTAATTCATAATGATCACATAATGTATCCGTTTTATATGAGACCAATTAATACATGTCACAAATGACTTATGAATCAATGTACTAAATTATCAAGAAATTCCAAGTGTGTTTGCTCTGTTTTCAGTGAGTGGCATTTTTTGAACTATACTGTTGATTTTAAACTAATAACATATACGTTAAGTCTTAATGAGAAAACTGTGCATCAGATTGAGGTGAGGGTGATTAATACATGTCAAAAATGACTCATGTATCATTTACCCAAAGTATCAAAAACAATCTGGATGTTTTTTCTTAATTTTGAGTCGGCCAATTGTCCTTTTTATTAAAATTGATGTCATTCTTAAATAAACAGACACATTTAGAGTCATAGCAGTCACACCATGTGTTGAATTGAGGTATGATTAATTCATACACATCTCAACGAACTTATAAATGTTTTATTAAAGTGTCAAATCAATCCAAATTTTTTTCTTGGATTTGAGTACGTCAATTGTTTTTTTACTAATATGTCATTTGAAACTAGAAACATGAACTTTGACTTATACCAATCACACCGTGTATCCGTTTGATGTGATATTGATTCTTACACATCAAAAAAGAATTATTAATTTATTTACGAAATTATCCGTAAATTCAGAGCACATTTTCTTTGTTTTCAGTGAGTTTTATTTTTCAAACTAAACTATGAATATTAAACTAATAAGAGACACATTGAGTCATAGCAATCAAACTCTACATCGAATTGAGGTGATGCTGATTCCTACACATCTCAAAAAACTTATGAATCATTTACCTAAGTGTTAAAGAATTAGATGCATCCATATAAATCTTTTTCTAATCATATAAAACCCTATCATTTTTTAATAAAAGAAACCTATAAAAACGACTTTTTATCAAAAAAACATTATAAAAAAAATTCTCAAACAATTATTTTATTAATTTTTTATTCGGATAATTGTGGATTAATTTGAGGATAAAAATGACCATAAATCATCTTTAAATCTGTTTCCATGTAAAATAAAATAAATTAATTTTAGTAACATACACTCTTCAGCTGAAGTTATGCTATAACAACCCAATACCGCTAGTCTGTACAACACTACAGTTGCATATTCTGATTCTTTCACCTGAACCCTCTCTATTTCTTTCTCTCCTTTCAATATATAATTTCTTTGGTTATATGGAGCATTTATCTGGAAGAATTTGGTGTAAATGGAGGTATCAGGTTATTAGCTAGTGTTAATGGTGTAATTCTCACAAATGGGAGGCATTTCCCCTTTTAGAGAACATAATGAAGTATAAGGGGAAATTCCCCCCATTTATTTCATTGTGTTATCTAAAAGGGAAAATGCCTCCCATTTGTGAGAATTACACCATTGAAACTTGTTATTAACTCGATGCATCCATTGCCACCAACTCCCTCTAGAGACAAGAGCTACACAACTAGAGAAACAATAGAGTGAAGGGTGGGAAAGAAATGGAGAGGGTGGAGTTAGAAGAATCAGAATACACAACTGTATTGCTGCGCATCCCAGGGGTCTTGGGTTGCTATAGTTTAATTTCAGCTGATGAGTGTATGTTACTAAAATTAATTTATTTGATTTGATATGGAGGTAAGGTTAATGATGAATTACTTTCATTTTTTATCCTTAAATTTATCCATAAGGATTTGAATAAAACTTTAATAAAATAATTGGTTGAGGATTTTTTTATAAAACTTGGGTTTTTGTGGGTTTTATTTTATTGAAAAATGGTAGGGTTTTATATGAATGTAAAAGAAGTCGATGGTGGTGTGTACTTCATTAACACATACCTTGATATGCAATAAGATTGAATGGCATTCATACCTTCCACCATAAAAAAACTATAAAATGGAGGTCACTCCTCATTTGATATATAGATAAATAAAGTGAATCCACCTAAATAATATATATATATATATATTATATTTATGTAATATATTAGTAAATTCATTTGAATATAATTATATAATTATATATATATATATATATTATTTATCATATGTAATTTTTTTTTAAATATACAATATATAATTCAATGTATATATATAATTCTATTCTTTTCTAATGAAACTAAAAAAATAATACTAATAATAATTTTAAAATTATATAAATTATAAATAATTATTATTTTTGGGTAATTGTGTATAAAATATAATTATTTAAATTTTGGAATATTTAATTATTTCAAATATATATATATAGTTACCTAATTTTATTATTTTGAAAGTAACATGAGTTTAAAATATTTTATTTTTTATTTAAATATAAATTATATTACTATTAATTAAATGTATATATAGACTTAAAATGTATATATAGACGTAAAATGATGAATACATAGAAAAAATTTCTAATATTTTGAATTTGATAACTTCTATTCTATTTTTAGAACCAATGATGTAGCAAAAAAAGGATTATAGATAGGCCATCTAATACTCATTTACCCATCTTTGAGATTCTATGGAGGTCCATAAAAAAGTTGGCATAAAGTAATAATAAATATCCACAATATATATCAAAAACAAAGGAGAA
Organism: Viscum album; assembly: GCA_963277665.1. Lineage (NCBI taxonomy): Eukaryota > Viridiplantae > Streptophyta > Magnoliopsida > Santalales > Viscaceae > Viscum > Viscum album. The sequence goes on along the minus strand of OY728138.1, from coordinate 1,712,011,281 downwards.
AAACACACCAACCCTTCCAACATCTATCCCATACACATTTATATATATATATATATCATGGAATTTATAATACACATAATTGAAAAACAAATGCACATTTAAACATAGTTTTTAATGAAAATGAATATAATCCCTTCCTATTTTGGAAATCTGGAACCATAATTTGTGAATAAATAATTATAAAATAACCCTTACATTATAAGTTATGAAAATGCATATAAATAGATTGAAATTTATATATATTTACATATATATGTATGTATATATATATATATTATAAAATAATCATAAATTGATAAAAATATATGTAACCCTTACATCAGAATATCACAACATAGTAAAATAAATACAACACAATAATAATTTTTAAAAAAGAGATCCTTGGAAAATAAATAAATATGGCATCAACCTTACTAAGATTTATTTTAAAATAAAAAATAATCATCCTGAAAAAATATTTTTTTTAAAGAAAAACCTTTACATAAGAAGATTAAAATAGAATTTAAATAAATAAATTCTCTTACATGAATTACATAGAACCAGCTTCTGTTTCTACTTCACACCATCATTAGATTAAGAATTAGTTTTCCAAATCAATTTGTTCAAAACATACAAATGAAATTTATTGAAAAAAAACAAATAAATGTAGGTTATAGATGTAGACAACAATGAAAATTGAGTCAAAAAAATTCGTTAGAAAGATGAAAATAGGATATCCAAAACAGTAGTCAAGAAAACAAAAAACCATAAACAAAGAAAAGCAGAATACAACAACTGAAGCACAAATACAGAAGGAAAATCAGGACCTACAATGGAAAATCAGAAACCCTAAAATCCAGATCTTGAAATGAAAAATAAAAAAATAAAATCTGAACCCACAAAGAAAAACACATGCCAACCTTGCTAGGTTGAAGAAAATATAAGACCCTCATATCTAGATCTCAATGTTTTCTTCAAAAACCCAAACTGCAACCAAACACTAGATGCTAGGTGATGTTTGAGATACTAGAGGTAGTGAGTTTGTCTTATTTGAGCATCAATTCACTAAGGAGGAGCATCAAAAAATTAATAGATTCCGTAGAAAGATTTTGATATCACAATTGGTTCGCAACATGTTTTTTTAATTATATCGGGACACATTTATCAATACTTTTTTGAAAGCACTGATAAAAAAATATTTATCAGTTCTAAAAAAGCACTGATAAAATACATATTTATCAATGCTAAAGTTTTAGTGCTGATAATTTTGACTTTTATCAGTGTTTTTTAGTGCTAATAAAGCCTCATCTTTATCAGCACTAAAGAAATCACTGATAAAGATTTAATTTATCATCTCTTATTACTTAAGTGTCGATAAAGGATTTATAATTACAGTTATAAATAAAAAAATTATAAATATATATATACTTAATAAATATATATAAATATAAATATAGTAAATATATTCTTTATTTAAATATATTAATTATAATTTTATAATTATTTAAATATATAATTATTTATTTATAATTAAATACATATTTTTAAAAAATAATATTTATATCATTATATATATTTATAAAATTATATATATATATATATAATATAAATATAAATATAGTAAATATATTCATTATTTATGTAAATTTATTATAAATTTAATAATTATTTAAATATATCTAATTATTTATTTATAATTGTATAAATAATTTTAAAAAAAATATTTAATTATTTATAATTATAAATAGATAATTTTATAAATATAGTATGTACATTTTAAAATATATATATATTTGAATATATTTAATTATAAATATTTTTTTAAAAAAATAATTTTTTACAAATATTTTTAACATTATTAATGGATATCTAATTTTAAGTGCATGCATGTTAAAAATGAGTGAAATTAAATAAATTAACAATAATTACACAATAATAATATTGTAAAAATGGATAATTTTTGTGTGTATGCATTGTATACAAAAAAGAATTAATTATGTATATGTGAAATCAATATAACACACATTTTATCTATGTTAAATTGAAAAATCAAAATACATTCAATTATATGTCAACTACTCTATGTAATTAGTCAGTATTTTTAATTCATATTAGTTTTTAATTTTAAACCGTTATTCACTAAATATATGACTATTTAATGTAAAGAGTGTAAATATTTTGTAATATATATCATATTTATATACATTAAAATATATATATATATATTTAATATATACTATTTATTAACATTATGCACTCATGCAATTAATCAAATTTTTAATATTTTTATCAATTTATATATTTTTAATTTTAATTTGTTTAATTTACTTTTTGCATATCTACATATTTAATACATACTATTTATTATTATTTATAATTTATATATAGTATAATCAATTTAATCTTTTTTATCAATAATTATTTAATTAATAAAATTTGTAATATTATTTTAGATAAGATTATTTTTCATTTTTTATTTATCAAATTATTTCATTTTATTTATTCAGGTCTTTTTCAGCGCTAAAAAAGCACTGATAAAGGACTCATTTATAAGTACTAAAAATATATCGCTAGTAAAGGGTACCCTTTATCAGTGCTAAAAATAATGTGCTAATTAAAGGAACCCTTTATTAGTGCTAAAAATAAAGTGTTGATAAAGGGGACCTTTATTAGTGCTAATAAAAGTGATCATAAATGGTGAAATTTATCATCGCTTTCTTTAGCGCTGATAAAAATTTCATTTATTAGTTATTTTTTATCGTGCTGATAAATACTAGCACTGTTAAATTATAGTTTTTTAGTTGTGCTTGTAGCTTACACTATAATAGAACTACAACCTCACATGGTTTAGAAACATAGTTTACCAAACCATGCACCAATAGTCCACCCCCACTAAAATCAAGCTTCATCACTCAGAATAGTTTTCTAAAACATTCTCAATCCATTCACAAAATATCCTACACATAAAATTAAATTACATGGTTACCACTACATCCCACATAACCATTATCTAACCATGAACCTCGCTGAAATATAAACATAAGGGTTTCTGGCATGGTTTCCCCTACAATGTAAGGGTCATCTTCATGGTTTCCACCAACCATGTGGTAATTGTGCAATAGAGAATAAATTTAAAAAAATTCAAAGTTCAAACTAAAAAACTCTCAAAAAATTAAAATAACATATAATTATATCTTATTTAATAAAAAATGACATAGCGATGTCACAGTTGACCAAAGAATTCACCACCAATATGGAATCTAGCTTCAGTTGGGAAGTGGAGATTAATTTATTCTTCCAAAGAGAAAGGGCATATAACAATTTTTTTCCTTTTCCATAATAGAAGAACCCAAAACATATTTTTTGTAAAAAATTCCCATGTCCTATGGAAAATTTAATTTTATCCACTAAAAACTACTTTATTTCAATCTAAATAGGATTTTATACATTGTTAATATTATTGAAATAAAAATATCATTTCAATGCATATCATAATAAAATATCACTGTAAACTAACAATAGGTATTCATTAATAAAACATTATAGACATTTTATCAAACACCTTGGTGGGTTAAAATCACATAAGTGGAATTTTATATAAAAAATCCATAAAAACATCAGTGTAATAATGAAAAAATGACACATAGTTCAAAAAATAATCCATAAACCAGTGATAGATATTGTATATAATCTTTTTATAAGAAAGTATCCGATCAAAACACACAAGAACCCATGGATTATTCAACGAATGGGGGTGAAAGATATAATCACATACATGGATATGGTGTAACCTTGATACCTTTGATAGAGGGTATATTCAAGTTAGTCAGGATAAACACACCCCTTTGACACCAGAATCCCCTTGAAAATCAAGGGGTTTCCTTATCATGGAAAAACTATTAATGTATTCATGGATGAAACATTAGATGGTTAAATGTAATTTGATATTGAATAGGAGAAGTGGAAGTGATAATGGAAGTAAAGACATACCTTACACCCTCCATGTGGAACCAACCACATTACTTTAGAAAAATAGGATAGGAGAAGTGGAGATGAGAGCTCCCCCTACATGAATTAGCTTAAGAATGTGTATGTTTGGGATATTCACTCCTCTTATTTCAAGGTTTCCATAATAATAATAAAATATTATGAAAATTAAAAATTCTAGAATAATTTAAACGATTCTTATTTATAATCAAAAATCATAATCACGTGCCTATTAATAACACCCTCATTTTTATCCCATGATAAAAAATATATTCTTATGTTATTCCAATTTATTATAATTGTGAAATTACACTAAATAAGAAATTCACATGTATATTTTGTAAAATAGAAATACTAAATCTTAATAAAAAAATTATCAATAGTATGATCAAAAGAAATGATCAATAATATTATCATAAAAAAACATAAATTGGTTATTAAGGGTCTCAAGAAGTTTGGAGATATAAAATATTATTTTAGGTGAAAATTCATGGAATGCATAATCAGTACAAATAGTTAGGCAAACCATGCACCTAACCATTATAAACTACTTCCTTAAAAAACACCATGAATGGTTAGTATGAATTACAATTACTCAAATTTATAAAACATTTCCCTATGTTTTACCAAGTTAAGAAGGTGTTAGAAGGGATTTCAAGGCCTTATCCTTTAAAATTTATTAGTTTTCTCTCAAGAACAGTTGACTGGCCATTCAGTTAGTTAGTTTGTTCATGTGGTGAGTTGATCCCTTCATACAGTCGCTTGGGTTGGTTATGCAGTCACTTGGGTTGGTCATGCAGTAGGTTGATTCTTCATGTGGAAACTTGGGTCGGTCCTATGATATATTTTTTCCTTCACATGTTTGGTTGGTTCATCATTCATTCTCTAGGTTTGTTCATGCGGTAGGTCAGTTTGTTCATGCGTTCGATTGGTTCCTTCATGCACCCGATCAGTCCCTTCATGTGGTTGACCAGTCCCTTATTGGGGTCAATCTATTTGTTAATTTAATTTATTATTTCCTTTATATAACAATTCCATGTATTATCTTGACTTCATGCAGTTTACCCCTTCATGTGATCACTTTTGTATTTAAAATAATCAAAAAAATATCAAATACCCAATTTTTCCAATCTCATGTAATTAAACCTTATTAAAATAAAATTTATAAATAAAGGATTAAATAAATGTTTTTGAATATGTTTTATGGGGATTTAATTACAAATTTAAATTCCTTGACTCTTAGGGTTTGAAATGGGTTATTCCATTTATCGTAAATGAAATAAAATTTAATATATAAAAAAAGTAATTTGACTACCTTAACTTATTGGGGATTTTTGAGAAACAATATCTAGAATTTTAAAGGATTATATTTCCTTAGTTTGAGAATTTTCTTTATTTTCATTGCTTCAATATGATCAAGAAAAATGTTCTTGCGTCTTGGGAGTTGTGAGACTTAACTGAGTCTTCCCCTACCCATGAATTCCATACATGTTCAAAAAATAGCCCCTCTCTCTATTTTCTATAGAATCATGAAGTTTTTTAGGTAGTAATTGGTCCCTATATATTATTCCTTCCTTCTCTATATGTGTTGTGGGATTGATCAATCCTTTATCCTTATTATATCATGGTTGATTCATCATCTCTATTTCCCTTGTTTTTGGTGTAACATGACATACAACAATTCCATGTGGGGGATCCTTGTTATCTATTATTTTCATGAATCTATACAATTAGTATTTTTTTTTTGAATTTTTGGTTAGTATTGATTAAATAATTAAGAGAATTTACTAGATTAAATTTAATTTAAAGGTAAGGGGTGTTTTCGCATGATTTTATCTTTTTCCTTATTATTGTTGTTACTTCCTTAATTGAGTTAGGAACTATTGTGATATAAAATTTGTAGCTATTATGTTATTTTGAACCCTAGTCATGGATTGATAACCCTTGTTGTGAATCATTGATTAAATCCATAACTCATAAAAGGTTAATCACTTATATAAAAAAAATAATCATATATTTTTAAATATAGAAGTTCTATAAAAAGACCCCTATAAGAGATGATGTAATATTGGGAAATTTCCTTTTAGATAAATTGTTGAATTTTTATGAACCAAAATATACTGATGTATACTGCTGATATGTTTATTGTTGTCCTTATGTTTTTGTTGTGTTTGTACAATGATGGCGGTGGATAGTTCAGATGTGGGATATGTTGGGGGATTCTGGTAGTGATTAGGTTATGTTGATGTGTGCTGGTTGGTTAGTAGTTATTATTACAGGAAGTTTGTCTTGTGGGGTTAGATTTGGTAGGAGATGCGTTGGTTGATTTAGTATAGTGAATGGGTTTCTGTGTGGTGCCTTGTGGAATTATCCTAGTAGTAATAGAATATAAAAGTGTTAATAAAAAAATTGAAAATAGAATGACCATAAAATAAATAATGTGGGATCGAATGGATATGTGGTAACTAAATTGTTGTTTTAGATGTTAATGAATATGGTAAAATTAAATGTAAATGGTTATAGTGGGTTGTCAATAATATATCATTAATGGATTAATTACTGAATAACTGATGGTAATGTAATAATCTAAAAATGGTTGAATATTTTATTGAAATAATGGAAACTGTGGGTTGTGTGTGGCTGTTTGGTGCAGCGGAGTTACATTTATTAGTGATAGAATGTGAAAATGATAGTGTGGTATTGATGATAGATAGAGATGATGATGTATTGATGTGAAATATTTAGGCTATAATTGTGTACTTTATATATATATGTTTTTTTCATGTTACTTTTATATACACTTCACCCACATCGAGTAATACATATCAACACCCAAATGTCTTGGGGGTGTTTTTTCCAATACCAGGATGATGGGGAATTGATGGATGATTATCCCCTCTTCCCCACAGTTCCTTTAAAAATATTACATGGAAGCAGCACCCAGTTAGTGGTGAGTATCAACCGATAACAATAAAGTCAGTGGTAATTCCCAATGATGATAGGTTGTGATATACAGTGGGGGTCATGCATGGTAGGAGGAGAGAATGAGGTTGATTTCCTTCACGTTCATGATACCCTAATTCCCTATATGTGAGTTTTTATATGGATGTGTGATGATAAAAATTATGATATGTAAGATACATGTAAGATTTGGATGATGAAATTGATTCCAACATAGGATTATTTTACCTACAAGATGATGAGGTGGTAATGGTTGTGACCCAACCCATATCAGAGATGGATGGATAGATGGTGATGAGATGTAATGAAAGGGATAATAGAACATGGTGTTTGATATTGGGGAATGTGAGAAGAAACTCTATAGGGTAAGAGGATGTAGGTAAAAATTATTGATGTTATCTTATATTATCCTACTAATTACTTATTTTATTTGGTGAGTGAGATATGGTGAGGATAGGGTGGACTGGTGACCTTTTAAGGTGCGTGTTGGTTCAATTATTTTTACTTCAGATCATTAGTATACACTTTTCAAATTTTGAAGAGTGACCTTGGGTATGATTATATTGATTATACATGTTATTATCACACTATGTTTATATATAAACAATTTTTAGGTTTCCAAGATGGGTTGGAGACAAAGATAGACATTAATAACATGTAGATTGGAGCTAATGTGGTGTAAATGCTATAAGTTTTCCTTTTGGTTTCACTTTGAAGACTTTTATTATATGGTTTAACATAAATTTTGGGTTGTTTTGGTTTATTTTATATTATGTTAGGGATTTTTTTAGCTATTAATGTTTTTATTGACATTTTTCATGAATTTTGGGTAATGCATCACATTTGAATGTTTTAGACCCTCTGTGCTGGTCTCCAACCTGGGTCCTACTATAGGCGGGACTCAGGGGTCACCCGTCTTCACTAACATCCTAATATGGGTACTAATATGGGTGGTTGTGAGGGTCAATATAGAGTGGTATAAAAGGTTTTGGTTGAGATATAGGATGGAGTTTGGAGTTAGTCACTAGTGTTTCTTGTATAGGAATGGTTGAGAATCAATGTTAATCAGAATTTATATCTGATGTAGCAAAGGATACAAGATATAAAATTGGTTTTTAGGACCCCCTTATGATCCAATTCAAGGACTTTAGTCCCATTTAACACCTTATCCAAGATAATATTTTTATAGGGTAGAGACCCAGGAGAGGTATATGCATCATGAATGTTTGTGTTTGTGATTGAATGAGGTGTTTTTGAGGAAAAAAATTAATTTTATTAAATTAATATAAATAAATTAAATGATAATAGGTTTATGGTTTTACCCTTATGTTATAAGATATGGATCTTGGTCATTTTTTGTATGCAGTTTAGGAGGTAGAGGTTCAAAAGTTTGATACAGATGATTGACAGAGGATCGATCTGATAGGGGAGAATAAAACATGGTAAAGGGTAGTGTGCAATTTATAGTGTTATCATCTGTTAAAGTACATGGGAGATTTTTTTATATCGAGAGGGAGTTATAGTTATAGGAGTATAAGATTTCCTTTAGTCTAATTTGGGCCCAAGTTGAGTACTAGGTTCCATTGGTAGTTTTTCAGATTCGAGGTGTGGTGTGTTAGTGGTGGATATTTTATCTTGGATATTGGAAGGAGGATGTTTCCTGGACTGAATTCTATAATGAATTTCATATGGATTTATTATCATTGATGGTGAAGGTGTAAAATATGTATGAGTTTCTATCCATTTAGCAAGGATGTTTGAGTGTATGAGAGATCATGATAAGGTTTAAGGACCACCTATGTTTTACATGGGATCTCTTTCCATATAATGAGTCTATAACATCTTAAGGAGGTGATGTATCTAGTTATTAGATATATATTCACCCCATTTACATTACCTACATATCTAGTAGTGTGAAATAAGGGACAATTGATCGAGCATATACACTCACAAGGAGGAGTTCCTTGGAAGGGAGGTTATCAGAGCGTTGGGCAAAGGATCGCTGATGCCAGGGTAGAAGAGGTTTCAGTCAGTGGTGAGTTGGTGATAATAATATACCTCATGATTTTATATGGATTGTGTTTTAAAAAGTGTCTATCATGGGATTTCCATTTTTGTGCTATTTTTGTGGAGGTTATATTCATCATCAAGATCAGTTCCAGATTACTCAAGGAGGATAATTTTTTGTGCAATTAGGACCCTCCCAAGCTGTAATAGCTGTATAGGCCACCAATGTTTGTTCAACAGTTTAGAGGAGATTGACCTAGTAGTGGTCAACCCTATGATGTTATTCATCCTAAGGGACCCATACCGAAGCATTCCATAGAGGTCATTAGAAGAAGACAGAGGAATCGAGAGAGGGAAGATACATGCTATAGAGGAACTATATCTTGAGGGACCAAATTTTTTTTGGGGTATGATTATTTTATCATATATATTAGTTTATACCTTGTTTAATTACATATATTCACACTACTTTTTTACACCCTCTTTGATCTTCCTGGTAGGAATGGACATAGAGAGACATCCAGTTCCCCTATTATTATCCACACCAGTTAGAGGCCAAACTTTCTTGTTTTATGTGTGATGAATATTTAGACTAATGTGGGTAATCATTAATCAGTGGGGGAAATATTAATGATGTATATACAATCATATTTTTTTCATACTTAATATGGATTGGATATATTCTATGCATGTATTTGTTAACTATTTCTAAATGGGAGTCATATTTTCTAAATAGGGGGTTAGTGGGTGGTGTTCATTAGTAAAAATAATTTTCGTATGGGAGGTATGAGTGAAAATAATATTCTATACAAATTGATAATGTTTCTTTGTGGAGACCCATATAGAGAGGGTTTCCATTTTTTTAGGAGTTACTTGATGTATTTATGGATGAGTTTGTGGAACTACCCCTGATGATTTTTCAAGTTTTGGATAAAATTACAACTAGGATATCTTCTATTTTGATGGATCCTTATCAAATGTTACACATGGTGTTATGTGATCCAGGGCATCATATCGAATATTTACAGAATAAGGGATTCATCTTGCCCAATGCATCAATTTGAGGTGATCCTATGTTGTTTTCTAGAAGGTGGATAGCAGTATGAGGTTTTCTATGGAATACCAAAACTTAAATCTGGTGATGATCAATAAATGTTTCCCCTTCCAAGGATATATGATCAGTTCAACTAGTTAATGGGGGATGGTTGGTTTTCAATGATCGATTTTTGATCTGGATATAACCAGATGAGAGTGAAAGAGAGGATATTTCAAAGACTACATTCTAGTGAAGGTATGTAGACTTTTTTATTTTGTGTTCAAGGCATTTGGGGTCATGAAATCACTAGTTGTGTTCATGGGGATCATGAACTTGGTATTTTGTGAGATCCTGGACCAATTAATGGTTGTGTTCATTAATGAAACCCTTATATACTCAAAGGCATAATAAGAGTATTACAAACATCTTAAAGTTATATTGTGTGTTCTTAAACACCATAAACTATATGGTAAGCTATCTAAGTGCAAGTTATAAATGTGGGAGGTGAATTTAGATAGACATGTGGTGTCCTAGAAGTGTGTGGTCATGGACCTATCAATGATAGAGATAGTTATTTCTTGGAAAAAACATAGAAAGATAGTAGTGTTTAAAAACATCCTTGGTATTATGGGATATTAATGGAGTTTTGTGTCTTATTTATCTTAGATTTTACCCCATATAACAACATTTACTATGAAGTGCTATCCATTCATCGGGAGTGATCAATGTCAGGAATATTTTGACTACCTGAAGGAGAGATTGATCAGTGCCCCAATGCTTTGATTTCAAGAGGAAGGGGTAATATTTGAGGTCTTTTATAATTATTACTATCTATGATTGGGATACATCTTGATGCAGTAAATGGTGGTGATTTATTATGGTTCTAGGAATATCCATCCCCACGAGTATAACTATTCCACCCATGATCTACAGTTGGTGGGTTTTCCCTAAATCTGTGATGACATTACCTAATCAGAAAATGATTTGTGGTATTAATTGACCATAAGAGTCTTATATTTTATTTCTATTAGTGATATTTGAACTTACATAAGTGTAAGTGGATGTAGTTTCTACAAGATCATGATTTTTAGGTATCTTATACTTAGATAAGGGGGAATGTGGTTGCAGATGCGCTAATCTAGAAGTCACAAGGAGATGGTGTTCGAGAGTCTAAGGATGTTTATAAAGGGTTGGAGGATCTTGCATCGATGCATCTATATGTGTAGTAAGTTAGTGTTAAAGGTTGTATATAGAATAAAATAGTGGAATTATATCTAATGTGGTGGGTGGAGGAGTATCAATAGGGAGATTCATTGGTGGAATTGATGTGAGACCATGTTGGTCATGGTGATACTTTAGAGGGGTGGTTTGTTGATGGTCAGAATAAGATGTTGTTTTAGCGAAGGATATTTTTTATGTTGTCCATTCATGAGGGATTCATACATGAGTTTTATAGGTCACCCTTGGTGGTACATTAATGTGTGTCTAAGATGTATTTTGGCTTGAGGTGGAAACTCCGGTGGCCTATGATGAAATGGCCAATGGAAGGGTTTGTGTTGTGGTGTCTGGTTTGCCAGTAATTGAAAGCAGAACACTATGTTCCTAGTGGTTTGAAATAGACCTTGAATTTCCTAAGTGCAAGTGAGAGGACATATCAAAGGATTTCATCATTCGGTTACCTAAGGTTCAGGGAGGTTGTGATGCCATTTGGGTGATCATGGAATGAATGATTATGTCATCCCATTTTATGGTGATCAAGGAGTCATGTGATGTGTATCTTCTTGTGAGGTAATACATGCATGAGGTGGTGAGACTCTATTGTGTATTCAATACCATTGTATCCATCTAGGACATGAATTTTACCTAGCAATTATAGAGTGTATTGAAACATGTTTTTGGCTCTCAGTTATACCTTAACAATGCCTTCCATCCTCAGATAGTCAAAATGAGAGAGCAAACCATGTAGACACTGAAATTTTACATAGTGTGGGCATGCATCTCAAAACTTGTAATAACATGGGTAAAAAACTAACTATTTTTTGAGTTTACCTATAGAAACAACTATCACTGATTCATTGCTATTAATCCCTTTGAAACATTATATAGACAACCTTTTCTTTCTTCATTGTGTTGGAACAAAGAGGGGGAGTCAATAGTCCTTGGCTCGAATGTGGTTCTGAGAATGAAATAGAATATCTAGACTGTTTAAGAGTGGTTGAATGTTAAAAAATACCATTATAGGTACAAGTTATATCAAATGATAATTCCCCTAAATTTCTTGGATGAGGACTTTGTGTTCTTAAGGGTTACCCATCATCAGGGGCACCAGAGGTTCAGGTGTGGGAGTGAGCTCTCTCCTAGGTTTTTTGGGAATTTGAAGGTGTTGGAACATGTTGGTGAGGTATATTATAAGTTGGTTCTCCCACCATGTCTTTCTAGGGTTCATGTTGTTTTTTATATGTCTCAGTATTGATGATATCTTCACAATGACACCTATGCCATTGATTGGGGAGATTTTAATATCAAGGATAATGATGCATTCATAGAGTGGCCTGTTGAGATCCAGGATCATAGGAGAAGGTAATGAATGAGTGATTTATTCTATTGATACATGTATAGTGAAGGTATGGTGGCTTGGAGGAGAGCACTATGGAGTAGGATTCATAGACACAGGCTCAATACCCCAAGTTTTTCGATCATTCTAGTTGTGCTAATTATCTTAGCAAGATCCTAGAGTGGTATGTCATGGGTGGTTGTCTTGAACCCCCTTTACCTTTTTTTGGGTTTTTTTGATTCTCATGGATAATAATTTTTTGAGAGGTATTTTATATAATTTAATAAATTTATAAAACCTTTCCCTATGTTTTCCTATGGACTAGAGATGTTGGGATAGATTTTAAGGCCTTTTTTCCTTTTATATTTCCCAGTTTGATCTCATGGTTGGTTGGATGACTATGTAGTTGGTATGTTTGTTCATGTGGTTGATCATTCCCTTCATGTGGTTTCTTGGGTTGGTCATGTGATAGGTTGGTTATTTATGTATTCTATTGGGTTAGCCATGTGGAAAGTTGGTTCCTTCATGTAGTTGGTTGGGTCTTCATGTGATTTCTTGGTTTGGTTGGGTGGTAGGTGAGTTTATTCAGGTGGTCAATTAGTTCCTTCATACAATAGATTAATTCCTTTATAAATTAAATCATTAAATTCTGATATTCAATCCATTTAGTTGTTTATTTTATTATTTCCTTCATATGATTAGTCCATGCGGTATATTGACATCGTGTGGTTGACCACTTCATGTAGTCCCTTCAGTAGTTTATAAAAATCAAAAAATTGACAAAAAATAACCAGTTTTCCTAATTTGAAAAAATTAAAAATTTTCAATTTAAAATGTGGAAATAAATTATTATATAATTTTTTTGAGTCTACTTTATAGGGATTAAATTTTTTCTTTGAATTCCTTTACTCCCGAGGTTTTAAATTTGATATTCCACACAATTTAAATAACACTGAATTTAAGATATACAAAATGTAATGTTGATAACCATAACATCTTGGAGATATTTGGAGAACTACATATAGCATATTAAAGTACGTGATTTACTTAGTTCAAGTATTTTATTTTTTCCTTTAATTTTGTATGATCTATAATTCTGTTCTTGAGTCTTGGGAGTTATCATCCTTGATTGATACATCCTTTGCTCATGCATTCTAGGTGTGTTCATCAAACCATTCATCTATTTATTTTATATTGAATCATAAAGCATATGAGGTTATATTTTGTATATATCTCTTATTACTCCATTATCTATAAGTGTTGTGAAATTTATTAAGACTTTATACTTATGATATCCATGTCACGACATCATCTCTCTTTCCCCATATTTTGGTTGTAGCATGACATACACTTATTCAAGGAAGGGGATCCTTGTTCTCTCTTATTTTTATGAATCTATAAAATTAACATGATTTTATTTTCTATAGGCATGGTATTAATGATTAACTAATGAATATAATGAATTTGATTAAATTGAATTTAAAGGGAAGGAGAATTTTCACATATATTTATCCATTACCTTGTTATTCTTGTCACTTCCTTGCTTGAGTTGGGAAATTTTGTGATATGCATGCTGTAGAAGTTATGATATTGTGAACCCTTATCATGGATTGATAACCCTTTTTTGAATCATTGATAAAACCCAGTACTCATAAAATTCTAAGAAGTTATATATGTCTAAATAATTGGTTGTTTGTAAATCTAGAAGTTGTGTGAGAATACCCCTGTAAGAGATGATGTAATACAATAAATGCCCCTTAAAATGAATTATGGAGTTTATGTGAATTAAAATTTATTTATTTGTGTGACTGATATGTTTTTTTTATGTTTTGGTAGTGTAGGCCGTATGGGGTTTGTACAGAGATGGTGGTGACCAATTAAGATGTGGAATATGTTGGGGGATTCTTATAGTGATTGGGTTATATTGATGTATGATGATTGGTTTTTGGTTTTTGTTGTGAGAAGGTTGAAATGAGGAATTGGATCTTCTAGGATATATATTGGTTGTTGTAGTAATGTGAATGGGTTTCTATGTGGTAGTTTTCCTATTATAATGGAATATGAAAGTATTGATAATGAAATTGAAAAGGTTATGGATCAAATTTAATAATATAGGTTGGAATTGATTTATGGTAACTAAATATGAAAACTTTATTCTAAGATTGAGTGATATATATATTCTTTCATTTTCATGTTACTTTTATATACAACCCACCCATGTAGAGTACTACATACTGACACCCAATTGTTTTATGTGTGTGTGTGGGGGGGGGGGGGTGTTTCCCCCAACATCCAAGTGGTGAGGAATGGATGGATGATTTCCCCATATTCTCCGAACTTCCTTCAATAGTATTATATTGTGTAGGTATCTAGTTGGCGATGAGTATTGAACTATGATTTCATTATTAGTGGTGATTCCCAATAACAATTGGATGTGATATGAAGTTGGATTCATTCATGTTAGGAGGAAGGTATAAGGTTTATGTTGTTAATGTTTGTGATACCATACTACCTTGGATGTATGTTTATGGATGGATGTGTGATGATTAAGATGATGATAAAAAAAACATGTGAGATGTGGTTATGAAATTGATTCCAACATATGATATTGGAGCCTAAGGGAAACTGGGCTAGGTAGAGTTATGAACTAACCCAAATCAAAGGCAACTAGATATGTGGTGATGAGATGACATGGAATGGATGAGAGCATAGGGAATTTGAAATTGGGGCATGAGAGTGGAAACTCAGTTGGGGAAGTAGATGTGGGGCACCTTTTCTATGTTCCATTGATATTATCTTAATTATTTCCGATTTTATTTGGTGAGTGCACCATGGTAAGGTCGGGATGGATTGTTGACCTATTTAGAAGCTTGTTGGTTATATTGTTTGTTTACTGGAACATTATTTTTCTCTTTTCAAATTTTCATGGGAGAACTTGGATATGATTCTATTGAGTATACATGCTATTATCACTATACAATTAAATATAAAATATTTTTCAGGTTTCTAGGGAGGTTTTGGAGATTTATTTGTACATTACTAGCTTGAAGGTTGAAGCTACTATGGTATTACTACTCTAGGTTTTCCTTTTGGTTTTACTTTGGATATTTTCATTGTATTTTTTGACATAAATTTTGGATTTTCTTGTTTTGTTTTATATTATGTGATGGATTTGTTTTATTCTTGTTCATATTTTATCTCCATACCTTTTATAAGTTCAGGGAAATTCCACCCATTTGAGTATTTTACACCTTTGGTGCTAGTTTCTAACTTGGGGCCTATAATAGGCAGGGCTCGAGGGTCAATACTTCTCTTCTATTCTAGCACTAGATGGGTAATAATGGGGGGGGGGGGGGGTTGTGACATACATGGTCTTAAAGACCATTCCTCTACCATTTTCATAGTAAAATTTAAGTTTTTTTAGGATTATCATTTAATTATTTAAATAATAAATTAATGACAAAAAAATATTGGGGGTGTTACAATTACCACCACAAAAAACCTTCCATATTTTGAAAATTTTGTTAAGTGGTTTTATTGAAAATAATAGCTCAATTTATATAGAGAAGTAAACATTAAATTAAAAACATTAAATTAATGGTCAATTTTCCTTTTGAAAAACCATATGTTAACGCTCATTTCCATCACAGAGTCTAACAAATGGAAAAGGGGAATACCTTAAGCACAAAGAGATTCATCCTTTGAAGAACATAAAAAAATTTACAAAGGCATGAACTAGGAACTCTTTAAGCATGTGTCACGAAAGTTTCATTATAGTCGTGCAAATACACTTCCACGCCACATATGGGTCACACAAGTCACTTGAGTGCCCTATTCATTTTTATCCCAAGGTCCTCAGATGGCCTATAAATACCCCATGTGGGCCCCCCATTTCAAGGACGAAAAATCCAAAACTCAGATTTAAGCTCTGGTCACCCAAGCCTCCGTCTGAAGTTTTCTGAACACTTCTAAGGTAATTATTTACATAGAATGGAAGCTCTAAAGAGGAAGAATAAGGCCCAAGTATTATAACTCATCAATACTTTCATGACTAAGTGGTTTCATGTGATGTTATTGCCCACGATTGGCCACAACCAATTGGTTTTGTGTGTAATCAAAGGCTTGCTCAGGAACATGCCACAACTAGTTCTTCCCAAAGTCAGGTATATAAAGAACAAGTTGTCGAATTAATCTTGCATTAGGAAAATGAGAATATTGAACATGCTTCTCGTTTAGAGAATGCACATCATCAGGTGACAGAAGTGTCAGAAATAATCCAACGGTCATTTGAGCCAGGTGATTTGAGTGGATATAGGTTGATGCATCCAGCCAATTTCCGGACTAAAGTATGCAAAATCAGGAGATCTTTTATGAAATTCTCAGATTTAGCAGCTCAAAAGCCACCTCAGCTTGCCTGACTAGGGACTCTTTTAATCCAACCCTTGTGATCAATAGATAGGATTCGAGGAGTTGAGCAGGAATAGCCATAGTCCACCGGACAGGGGTCTTTTTCAAATCCTCAATCTCTTACTCAGCGAAAATCAGTCTTCTCTCGGTTAGGGAAGAATCCACAAGAGGAACGCAGAGCCGAATTATAATCATATTCCCTCCAAATTATGGTTCATCAAGAAGTTTCTGAGGGATCAACTCAACAAAAGGCAATGTCTCATCAAGGACATGGGAGAAGACAATATCCCAGAAATGCTGATAGAAGAGATGCAATGCGTTATGCATCAATAAATGCCATCAATGTCATTGTCACCAATCCCCTAGAACATGAGGCTCACTCAGGGGAATCATATGAAGAAGTTTCTATTCAAGAGTTTGTACGCACTGAAACAAATGAGGAAGTTGTGCATACCCAGAATCAAAGGCTTACCCAGAATTTAGGTATTCTTTCAAATAACCAACTCCCCCCTCTTTGAAATGCGTCCAACAAGGGGAAAGGAAAAAGTCAGGTTATATTCCACCCTAACTCTGGAGAAGGCCAATCAATCTCATTAGAGAAAATATTCACACAACAAGAGGAATAAATGAAGGAGTTAATGAGGTTAAATGAATAACTACTTCAAGTTAGTTTTCCTCCTAAACACACTGGAGTCAGTTAGTCAATGGAATTTATTACAGATATTGAGATGGATCAAGAATATCCTCCTTTACAAGTACACCCTCACAGGTCTAATCCTATGGGTCATGTGCAACAACAACCAGTAGTGCTACCATCAGTTATAGTACCAGTCACCACACTTGTCCAAACTATAGTTATTGCACCTGCTTTGGTCCAAGCTCAACCATATGTTTCTCAAAAGTTAATAACTACCATTGAGTCATTAACAGCTCATTTGGAATCTATTGAAGGAAAACGTGCACCAGTTCAACCGGAGAAGAGAGCTTACCCTAAATGGGTTGATGCAATTCCTCCCCCATCAAATTTTGTGAGTAATACATTCTAAATTTTTAATGGTTTGGGATATCCAGAACAACACTTAACACATTTTGCTTCTCGTTGTGATCCTATGATGAGAACTCCTCAACAACAAGAAGAAGTTAAGCTTAGGTGTTTTTTATAGTCATTAAAAGGACCTTATTTTGTCTGGTATACAAGCTTGCAATCCCAGTCAATTACTAGGTGGGAGGATCTCCGTAAAAAATTCCTTCTTCAATTTAGCTCAACATTTCCAAAGACAACAGTTTTTGATCTTGAAAATTATAAGCAAAGGGAAAATGAAAGAGTTTTAGATTTAATTGCTCGATGGAAGGGACTAACATATTCCTTATGTCTAGCACTCCCTCAAGAAGTATTTTTGCCAATCTATGTGGCAGATTTGCGTGATGAATTACGCACACCTTTGATCCCTGTGAAGTACACAAGAGGGTTTCGAGACCTTACTTCAATCGCTAAGAAAATTTAAGACTCTCTTACCAAGACTAAGGCTAAAACTCATGTAATTCCATAAGTTCCAGGAAAGATAATGGGGAAAGAATATACTACTACAATTATGCTTAAACAAGCACCTGTACCTGTTTCCACTTAAAAACCTTCATCATATCGAAGGGCTCTGCCTCCTGAGCGTCAACAACAATGGCTGCCTCGTCAAAATGATCAAAGATATCAAAGGCGGATTTTTTTTGAAGATTTTAAGAACAAAGATTATTCTTTCAGGAATGAAAAAGTTCCTGGCTATTTCATATTGGCTCTGGAAAATAATCTGGTTTAGTTTCCAAGGCATAACATTCCAAACAAGGAAGGAGATGATGACCTTCTTAACTATTTCCCATTTCATCAGATGTTGGGGAATCCCATTCAGGAGTGTTTTATTTTCAAATACCTCCTGCAAAAGATGGTGGACTCTAGATAGGTAAAACTGAAAGGTTCTTCATCCCAAGTAGCATGTGTTATTGCTACTGATCTAGAATAAGAAGGCGAGTGACATGAATTTAAAAGCAAAAATGCGCAAAAATATGATGATTGGATGGTCAGGAAAATGATAAACTGAACTCATGCCATTTTATGAATTTAATTGAAGAAACCAATTGTGTCTTCTGCTATGAATGCCACAACAAAACCCCCTTCATCAGAAGTTAAATCTTCAAAGAGGAAGTATAATTCAAATAAAGAAGAATAGTCAGAAAGAAGATGAGTTCTTGTCAAAGCCTAAATTGTCTTTGACTATGGAAGATTTTATGCCATATACTTCAAAAGTATGGGCACCTCCCCACCAAACGGAATAGCCTAAACTGGCTAATCAGGTAGAGTCTTCACCAGATGAAGAGTTGATCTTTGGATCTGTTAACATGATTCATTTAACAGATCCTTATACCAGTCACAATTTCGATCTTGATGAGCCTGAATTCTCTGTATCAAATAGAGGAATTAGAGGAAGAGATAGAGGTCTAGGATATAGAGGAAGATGTGGATATTATAGAAGCCACTATTTCAGTCTTACCCTCTCTAGAACTGTATATGCAACAGAAAATCATGGTAAAGCCCTTCAGCGAGCTCAAAATGAATAAGAAATTTCTTCCACACATGGAAGATTCAGTCCTGACACAGTTATTTTGGAAGATCGGTTAGAAGTTACACCTTCTTACCCTCAAAAAATAAATAGACATAGTCAGTATAATCTTCCAAATCCAGGAGTATTTCCAACTCCTACCCCAATACAATATTCATCTACTTCTAAAGCATAAACTTCTAAGGCACCTACTAAACCACATGTTCCTATTAGGAAACATAGACCTCTGGACCAAAATTCTGATGTCTTGAAACTTTTGGCCCAAGTACCAGCCAAGTTATCAATTCTGGATTCCTTGAATCTATCAAAGGATCTTCGAGAGGCACTCATTGAGGCTTTTTCAAGTCCTTAGGAAATCGAAACTGAAATTGTTGCGGCTGAAGTCTATCATATAGAGAATGATCCTGCAGAATTCCATGTAGTGATATCTTTTACAAATGAAGATGAACATGATGTTGTGCATGGACACATCAGACCTTTGTATTTATCTGGAAAGGCCAATGATGTAGATATCTGAATAGATTTCATTGATAATGGTTCAGGAGTCAACCTCATCCCTTTTTATACACTTCGTCGATTGGGCCTCATCGAATCTGATTTATCTCCTTATACTTTGATGTTGCAAGGATATGATAGAAATGAAAAAGAACCTCTGGGTGAGATTACACTCAGAAATCAGTTTGGAGACCTTTTATCCAATTCAGATTTCATGGTTGTTCGTCATGACACAACCTTCAACATTTTTCTTGGAAACCTTTTCTACATCAACATGCGGCCATACCGTCGTCGTACCATCAGTGTCTCAAATATTATTTCAATGGTCAAATTGGGACATTGTATGGTGATAAAGCCCCCTTCAAAACATGTGAATCTCAATAAATTGAGGCAGAATTCTATCACATGGAGGGAAAGGAGATATCCAGGAAAAATGAGGTCACAAAAATTAATGCTTCATATGGTTTGGAAAAGATTCCAGTAAACCCATTCATACACGTGAGTACAGATTATGTGTTGCCTATCAGTCAAATTGACAAGATAGACCCAAATCTAAACAATCTTATGGAATCTTCCATAATGTCAATTATGGTAATTGAGCTAGATAGCATGAGAGAAATTTATGATTCACCAGGCAATGATGAATTATCAAATGGAGATGTCTTCATTTCATCTGCCGAAATCCAGCAATTCTACACTTCATTAACTAGGCCAAAAGATGTTATAGAAATACTAGAGGAAAATAATGATGTCAATTATCAATCCATCATCTCTTCTCTCTCACCCATGGAAGACCCTTAATCATCAATAGGGTTAGAAATGGTAGTCTCTTCTTCAAGATGTTCAAATTTTAATTCAACCAAAGAAACTGTGTTTTGAGTAATGAAAAGTTTATATTACAATGTCACCCATTAATTGAACAAACAGTCATCTTATAAGATGATAATAATAATAAAATAGAGAAAACACATCAAAATGAATTAAATGCCCTTTTTTTCAAGTGAGGTTGATCTGGGTGACTACAACTCACAGCGATCGAACAAGAAGTTTAGCTAACCAAAAATTCCAATTAAAAACCCGATTTCAATTATAGGGAGACCGCTTAAAACAACAAGGACCCCGAGAAGGCGATAAGGATCTTTGGCATCCATCAGAATAAATATAAGGATGGCCAAATCCACCAAATCCATACTGAGCACCAAAGGAATCACACGAACTATCTCCTCTTTTTCTCCTTCAGTCGCCTTAAGTGTGGGATACCCTGAGATCAGGCTTTTTATAAGAACACTTATCCAACTGTTAGACCCTAACGGCTATAAATATAACCGTTGGATCCCCCATGATCCTCTTAAACTCTAATGTTTTAATTTGGACCGTTGAAGATAAGAGTTGATTACCCCCGAAAGGTTCGAAAATTTAATTATGTAATTTGCCTTAATATTTAAAGAATGACATCAATAATAATATAATTAATTTATTGCTTGTTTTCCAAAAAAGTGAATTATATTTTATTTTCCAAACCAGTGTGAATTAATATTAGTATTTTTTTCCACTATTTATTATACACGTTTTTAACTTGAGCATGTAAACATTTATTTTATAATTATCTTGAATCTGATGGGTTTTTACTTTGCCTAAGAAAATATGTACTCAAACTCTTGAGTTATATATTTTGCGTCAAACTTTAAATTAAATTTATTATATTTATCTCTAAATTAAATATAAGTAATAATAATAATGCAAATGTTTATAATTTGACCTTTTTATAATTAACTGTTTTGAGACGATGTCAAATTATGATTTCATTTACGTATGTGTTTCATAATGATAATATTTACATCAACACACTCTTACTTGAGAATTTGAAAATGATTAGTGATGTTGTTAGGAAAAATGTTTAATTTTATTAATAACAATAACATAAATCTTCAATTATGGAAAATTAAGATAATTAATCTATAATTAAATAAAGGAAAATAAAAATATGGTTTTGATAGGGGTGAATTAATTAGTAAACATGGGTATTAAATGAACCATTGACCTTTTTAAAATAATAAATGTGGTTAATAATTGAAGGTTAATAATGATAAAGATCATATAATAAAAATAAAAAAAAATAAAATAAGAAATCGCATAGGGGTGAGACCCGCATTTTCTTTCTCATTGCGTCGCGTTTAGGGACGTCCTATCCTTACCCGTGAAATCCCGACCGTCTGTCCCTTTTTAATACCGCATCGTGTCTTGGCCATCCGATTCGATCTCATCAATCTGGGCCGTCCATTGGAAGATGGATCTTTCTCCCCCACAGTTTTCTTCTTCCTCGCTCCGTTGTACCAGTAGGATAGGCAGCGTTTTCTTCTTCTTTAGGCCGACAGTAGATCCAACTTCTCCTCTTTTTTCCACAGGTTAGGCATCGACTCCACCTCGGATACCCGCTCCATGTCTCCACGCAAGTTGAGTTCTCTGTTTTTTTAAAAACCTCGGTTTGCACCGAAACAAGGAGAGTTTCTACTTCATAAATCTTTGATCTTTTCGCCACCTCGTCGTCGTCTCCTGCGTCATTCTCTCCTTCTCTCCGAGCAAAGATAAGGGGAAATTTTTTCCTTGTTTGTTTTCCCCAGTTTTGAAGCATTTTTTATATACACTCTACGTATATATATATGTGTGTATATATATATAACGCCGTAAGAACTGTATTGCACCATTTCACCCTTCTGGTTTTGTGAGTCGAACGAAGGTAAGGGTTCCTATCTTGTTTGATTTCAGTTTTGGTGAACCTACATGTTTATATACACTTTACGTATATATATATATATATACCCATATATATACAAGGACATAAGAGCTATTTTACCCATGTCTTTCTCTTCCTACTTGGATAATCGAACAGGAGAAAACAGAAGCTCTTAGGTCTCGTTTTCCTCAGTTTCACACACTTATATACCCTTGTTTTATATGTATATATGTATATACATATAGATATATGTATATTTATATATATATATATATATATATAAGGCAATACGTGCGAGTATTTACCTTCTTTTATATATGTAAATTACCCTAGTTTTATTTTGCCCTTTGGAAAATGGAGATTTTGGGTAATTTTATAAACATGTAAAATCATGCAGGTATATGGAGCATATAAATATATATGTACATTTGATTATATAGATGTATATGTACATCAATGTGCATAAGGGATGAGCTTGATTATTTTGTTTTGAAATTTATCACAATATAACATGATGATTAAAATTTTATTTACCCAAAAAGATTATTATTTCAAAGATAATACCAAAATTATTTATATACATGTTTATGTATATGATGGAGTTTAAGGATAAGTTTGATATAAAAATAGTTCTTCCAACTGAAAATTTCATTTATCAGTGTTTTTGACAAATAATGCACTTTTTGTGAAATATGTGGCGTGAACCCCTTAAGCATTTATATGTGGCCAGGTGAATGTGTATTCATAAGTTCAGTTTCCAAAACCCTGTTTCAATTAATTATTATCAGGACTTTGTTTACATTTCATTGACACATTTAAGTTTCTAATAATTTTAATGGATGCTAATCTATCATGTATGTTGCACCAGTGGACTAGCTTAACCTACAAAGTTATGTACCCTTGACGAAATTTATACTTGTAAATAATGAGTTTTTTCCTGTTTTAAAGAGATGAACTATGAATTTATGGGTTTTATTTAATGAACATGGCATAATTTTACATGACAATCCTTTATGTTCTGTGTTCTGGTTATTTTTGCATGTACAAGAGTAAGTAGATTTAGTTTATTTACATCACTGCTTAATCTGAAGCCAAAAGCCTAGTTCTTTTTACATTTACATTATGATCCACTTCAAGTTATGAATATGTATGTAAAAAGGGGGTTTGATTAAGAATGTATGAATGAATCCCTATGAATGAAAGACCATGTCAAGATATGTGAGGGATGTATTGGACTTAAATGTTTATGGACGGGTGCACCCTGAATTATATAGCGCTCTAATTCATTGGGTAAAGTAAGACTCTCATGAGACGTTATGTGCGACGGTATTGGCGGTTAGCCTTGGCTTGTGCTTTTATGTGCGACGGTCTTGGCGATTAGCCTTGGCTTGTGCTACTATGGGAAATAGGATTGGCGGTTAGCCTTGACCCGTATTAAGTATGTTTTATGGTCTTTACGCAAGGTCTTGACAAAGTTTGGCATTATACATTCCCTCTGCATGTGATGATAAATGGTCAACCAGGGGTTAGTCCAACTAACAAGACATCCCCTAGTTGAAAATTCGCTTGAAGATGAGAATGAAATTATGAGATAAGAACTGTAATTTATGTGGTAAGTTGTTATAATAACTTTATGTGCCCATGAATCATGTTATGAATGTTTTCCCTGCTTGCTCACAGATTTTTAGAACTGAGGTAATCTTGGTTGTAAATTATGCATCACCTATTATTCATGTGTTTGCGCTCTCTGATTATGTTTACTTTAAAGTTTATTTCAATTTTTTACTTCTTCTCTATGAAAGTGGTCTTAAAAAATGTAGGATTTTCATGCTTTAAGAAAAGTTAATGCTTAGTCTTTAGTGAAGTGTTTTATTCTCTTCAAAAGGACTGCTTTGAGAAAGAGTTTTCTTAAAACGTTTTTAAAACCCCTTACTGGGCATATTTTCTCACCCTACGTTTTTGTTTTAAATTTTTTAGGCATGGTTTGTACTAATGAAGTTTATCAAAAGCAGCTAGTTTCCCAGAATCCTGAACCTCGCGATCTTCTGTAGTAATGGGACATGATATATTATTTGTAAATGTTTTAATGAAATTCTAGTATATCATGTCTCATAAGGCACCCTAGGATCAGGGTCGCTACATTAACTTCTCTCTTGATCATGGAAATTCTACTTCATTGTCTACTATGCAAGTAGAAACAAAAGAACTGACACATATTAAAGAAGAAGAGGAAGATCTCAGGGATTCTCCTCTAGCATTTGAAGAAGGTATCTCTACCACTGTGGATGAACTCAGAGAAATAAATCTGGGCACAAAAGAAGATCCACACCCCACATTAATTAGTGCGACCATGACTCTTGAAGAGCAAGAAATGTATACTTCATTTTTAAATCAAAATCAAGATATATTTTCTTGGAATTATACAGAAATTCCAGGTCTTGATCCTGATGTTTCCACTCATCATTTGGGTTTTCCAGAAGAGCATCGAGGAGTCATGAAAGCCGCAAGAAGAACACACCCAACTTTTACCTCCAAAATTGTAGCTAAAGTGGATAAGCTTATCAAAGATAACTTTTTTAGAGAAGTTCAATATCCCAAATGGCTGGATAATATTGTCCCTGTGAAAAATAATAATGAAAAAAATTAGAGTTTGTATTGACTTCAGAGATCTTAGTCGGCATGGTCCCATGGATGATTTTCCAATTCTGATCACAGAACTCTTAATTGATGAAACAACTAGCTATAAAGCACTTTCCTTCATGGATGGATATTTTGGGTATAATCAAATCCGAATGGCACCAGAAGATGAAGAATATACAGCCTTCAGAGCCCCTCAAGGTTTGTTTTTCTATCGGTTAATTCCATTTGGCCTGAAGAATGTAGGTGCAATGTATCAACGTGCCATGCACCGTATCTTCCAACCCTTTTTCAGGAAATTTGTTTAATGTTATGTGTATAATTTGGTAGTTAAATCCAAACAACGTTCTAATAAATTGGATGATTTGGAAATCATATTCCACAAACTTCAACAACACAATTGGAAGATGAACCCCTTGAAATGTGCTTTTGGGGTAACCTTAGGAACATTTATCAGCTTTGTTGTACATCATCATGGTATCGAAGTTGATCCTGAGAAGAAAAAATCAATCCTTGGTATGTCACCTCCTCAAAATTTGAAATAATTACGAGGACTTCAAGGAAACTTGACCTATATTCGGCGTTTCATCGCCCATCTAGAAGGAAAATGTTTACCCTTCACCAAATTAATGAAGAAGGGAGTCACCTACCAGGGGACTGAAGAATGTCAAGAAGCATTTTATATCCTCAAGAAATATATCTTGGTTTCACAAGTATTAATGCCACCTATTGAAGGAAGACCACTTATCCTCTATGTGACATATTTAGAGCGATCATTGGGTTCCTTCCTTGCCCAAAAGAATGATGTCGGGAATGAAAACAATCTTTACTATCTCAGTCGAACTATGCTTGAGACAGAAACTCGATATTTAAGTATTAAAAAGTGCTACCTGGCGTTAATCTTTACAGTTCAGAAACTGAGACACTACCTGCAACATCATGAGGTCCAATTGGTATCTCGCAATAACCCGCTCAATTTTATCTTTATTCATCCAATGCTTATAGGACATCTGGAAAGGTGGGCAGTTATTTTGCAGTAGTTTGATATCCAGTACGTTTCTCAAAAGGCAATAAAGGGCCAAGATCTGGCTGATTTCCTTGCTGAACATCCTTCAGTAGAAGATATATCTTCAGATATTGAAATTCCTGATGAGAAAATGCTCTCTATTCATGATAATCCTCAAACATGGGAAATGTACTTTGATGGTGCTTCCAAAAGTCCAACGAGGAAGAAATTAAAAGATCCTAAATTCAACAAAGTTGGATTAGGAATTGTGCTTATTTCACCAGAAAAGGTAGTGCTACCCTATTCCTTCTTATTGTTGGAAGGCGGTACAAACAATGATGTAGAATATCAAGCTCTCATCGTAGGATTATAGTTGGAGCTTCAGGCACTGGTGAATCACTTAAAGGTTAAATGTGATTCAGACTTGGTAATCAAACAAGTCAATGGGGACCATGCCATCAGAAAAGAAGAGTTAATCCCTTTGTATGATTACATCAGAGATTTAATGGAAGAATTTTATTCAGAACCAACATTTTCTTATGTCCCGCAATCACAAAATGCTCAAGATGATGCACTAGATAATGTAGCCACAAGTCTGAAAGATCCAAATCGGGATGAAACAATCATTAGTATTGCCCACCGTCGTACAGTTTCACCTTATGTTCAAATCAGAATAGAGGAAATAAATGAAATTAGTCCCATTTCTGAACCATATGGTCATACTATAGGATGGATGACACCTATCAGGGAATACCTTTAAAATGGAATACGCCCACTTGATAGAGTCAGGAAAGAACAATTCCGGAGACGTGTGGTCAATTTTACTCTTTATGATAGCCCAGACCACCAAAACAATTCTCTACAAGTGAAGTTCTGATGTAATTCTCTTTAGATTTATAGATGGTGAAGAGACAATGGCTGTCATGATAGAAGTACATGTAGGAGTATGTGGTTCCCACCAATTTGGACATAGATTTTCTGATCAAATTCAAAGGCTTGGATACTTCTGGCCTTCAATGATACAAGATTGTGTTGATTTTACTAATAAGTGTCATTCGTTCCAAGTATATGCCAACTTCATTCATCAACCCCCAGAGTTGCTTCATACAGCTAAATACTCATGGGCATTTTACACATGGGGAATGGATGTAGTAGGACCTTACCCTTCGGCTACATCCAAGCAGTTTAAGTATATTCTTACTGCTAATGAATTCTTTTCCAAGTGGGAAGAGGC
Source organism: Viscum album (assembly GCA_963277665.1). Lineage (NCBI taxonomy): Eukaryota > Viridiplantae > Streptophyta > Magnoliopsida > Santalales > Viscaceae > Viscum > Viscum album. Next base: position 1,711,983,635 of record OY728138.1, on the reverse strand, counting down.
AATACCTCTCAAAGAAGTTAGTTCTAAAAGCATTGTTAGATTCATCAAATCTAACATCATTACCAGATTTGGTGTCCCTCATACCATGTTGATAGACAATGGCACCATCTTCTGTTCATCTGAGGTAAGGAATTTGTATCAAGAATACAACATCAAATCTAACCATTCATCTTGGTATCATGCAGTGGCCAATGGCCAAATAGAATCCTTCAATAAGAATATTTCAAACATACTGCAAAATATGGTGGATAAAGATAAGAAATCATGGCATGATGAAGTTTTTCATGCTTTATGGGCTTATCGAACCACCACCCACACTACTACGCGGTCAACTCCATATTCATTAGTATATGAAACAGAATCAGTCTTGCCCATTAAGGTTCAATTACCGTCACTTAGAGTAGCCATTTTTGATCAGTCATCTACAGATGAACAATCTCAAAATCAATTAGATGAATTGGAACGATTAGATGAAAAAATATTGTGCACCCTACACCACTTGGAAGTTTATCAGAATCGAATAGCACGAGCTTTCAACAAAAAAGTTCATCTTCATTCATTCATTCAAGGATAATTGGTATTGGTTCTCAGAACTCCAATGATACCAGGGAAAAATCCTCCATAGCTTGAGCCAAAGTGGGAAGGACCTTATTAAATTCATAAGGTCTACTCCAATGGAGCTTATTCTTTAATCTCAATGGATGGAGAACTCATTACGACTCCAACCAATGCCAGATTCTTGAAGCAGTATTTTGTGTAACACAAATAAATATTTGTCCAACATGACGTTAAACTCTGTTTTCCTAGCAACATGATGCTAAAATTTGCAGTATTTTTCCTTACTACATGACATTAAATTGCATAGTCCCCTCCATAGTCCTTACTGCAAGACTTTAAATTGCACAGTCCCTCCATTTTCCTACATGATGTTAAATTGTACATATTCGTCCCACATGACGTTAAACTGTGTTTTCATCCTACATGACATTAAACTGTACATATTCGTCTTGAATGACGTTTAAACTGTGAAAACTTCCCTAAATACTTCCTATATGATGTTAAACTGTGCATACATCCTACATGACGTTAAACTGTGCATCGTTAGGGTTGTCACAACCTCTTGTTTCTCACAACGAGCATGACTCACATGAGTTTAGAGTAATTTTCAACCATAACACCATCTCTGGGCCGCTAACCATGTATAATTCCCAACACCATTCTTAGGTTGTTGTCCTTAAGTAAAACTCGATCACCAATTCATTTTAAATTGAACTACGCGGACTTTGATCCTAGCCTTCTGGACTGGGTACATAGGCAACCTCTTGAGGTTCAAGCCTAAAACCAATCTCTTCACATCGGTTCACCTGTGTCTCATACGATGATGATCTGTGAAGCAGCCGAAAACCAATATCTTCACATCGGTTCACCTCTGTCTCATACGATGTTGATCTGTGAAGCAGCCCAAAACCAATCTCTTTACGTTGGTTCACCTTCGTCCCACATGATGTTAAACTATGTACGTCCCTTTTGTCCCTGCTACATGACACTAAACTGTGCAACATCATCATCCTTTCTATACGACGTTAAACTATACAGTCCCCCATTATCCCTCGCCTGAGAGGGAATCATCATTGACATTGATCTCCAATCATGTAATATTTTAAAGACTATGTGCATACATGGAAATACCCAAACCTTTAATCTTGGGTCAAACAATCATTACACTAAAGTCCCCTTTTCACCCTTCACTTGTACGAACCAAATCTGTACAGGGGGTATTTCAAGAATTACGTATGGATTGATTCCCATCATTATGGGATACGTTCCCCTGTGAAAACATGAATGGGGTATGAAAACCCTGGTCTTCATTCACATCAGGTTAATATGTGTATTCCTCATTATGGTCTGATCTTAATGACCCTAAACTAAGATCTCCTACATTCTCATCCCACATGACGTTAAACTGTATTTCAAGAACTACGTATGGCTTGATTACCATCCTTATGAGATACGTAGTGAAGTCCAACACCTCAATTCAAGACCCAGCCACTACATGTTATGGTTAGCATTGGTCCGTGTATCTATTTCACGCATTGGAAAATGCCCATTTTGATGTGTCATACTCCTAACCTTAAATACTTTTAGATATCCATAACCCTTTTCTTGACTTCTGGTCACAAAATGTCTGATACCCAAGAGTTCTTTTTCCTGACTATGCAGCACGTGCCCTTAGGTGGCCTGGCATAAGTAGTCTATATAACAGACCTGTCAGCCAAAAGATACTATTATTTTACTATGTAGCCAATGCCCTTAAATGGCCCTGTATAATTCAACCCCCTAATGGGTTTTTAAAATAGTGGTAACTTCATTCTTTGGAGAAAAACCTCTTTTTCCTTATTGATCTTAACGACAATATGTAGGGATCCGCAAAAATATCCATCCTTAACATATTTGTCCCATACTCTTTTTCATGATTTAAAAGTATTCAATTATATGGTTTATATTTACGTTACCTATATTTATGTTAGAACTTCGTAGGAGTGAAATTCATCCAATTCTTTGACAATATTGATTGGGCATATCTTCTCCATATTCAAGTACCTCTCTCTATATAGAAAACTCTATTCTTTGGAAAATTTGAATCTACATAAACTTCCACTGGATTTTTAGCAGTAGAAAAGTAAAATTTCTGAGAGTTCTTTTGCCTAACTATGCAGCACATGCCCCTAGGTGGCCTTGCATAATTAGTCTATATAAGGGACCTGTCAGCCCAAAGATGCTATTATTTTACTATGCATCCAATTCCCTTAAGTGGCCCTGCATAATTCAACCCCCTAACGGGTTTGTTAAATAATGGTAACTTTACTCTTAGGAAATAATACTTCTAATTCCTTTTAGCCCTTTTTCTTATCATTCCTCAGATTCAAAATTTCTTAAGTCATAGTTTACATGTTTTCCTCCTTACTTGAATGTGGTAATATGTTTTCAGATAAATTATCAAGGAATTGAGTCAATTTTAATCCATTATCCATTTGTTCAAAGCTATTTGACCTTAAACATTATCCTTTTTATGTCCAACATGCATGACTTTAAACTGACAACAAAAGATAGGGTACTCATTAAATTGGGAACTTGTAAAAGGAACTCTGAACAAAAGTCAAGTCCCAGGTCGATAAACATACATATTGTATGATTTAGGCAATATTGAGCAACAAAAGATTCCAAATTTGTGGGATTGTTTGTATAATCCTAGAAAAAATCAAACTATGCTTACTAGGCCCATTGGCTTAGGTAAAAATTTAAAGCAGGTAGTAAGAGAATGCAAGTACAAATGATTGAAGATGAAAGTGTTTTTCATTGATGCACAAGAGTTAGAAGGACATCCACAGATTGAAGTCTCTTCTCTTTTATTCAAGAATTACAAGAGGCTTTCAACATAAATTTTCATTTGATTTACGACATCTCGAGCTTCATCACCAGCCACCTGGAGTTCATTCATTCAACTGGATCCAATAAGAGACGCAGTGATACCAACTCTTCTTGGAACAATTGTAAAAGAATGTTCTTGAGTGCGTTTTGAGAATATTTTACGCTGATCTAATAGTGACTTTGTTTCTATCCAAGAGACTTGGAAGATAGATACATAGATTTGAGAATGAATCATTGGAAGTAAAGATCCATTTGAAGAGATTACTCTTTTCAGATATTGTTCTAACGTTTTGATAGTCTTCTCTCCACCAACCGACAACGGAAAACATATTAGACCATGGGTTTTCCATTTTCGTATATGAAAGGAAATGACATGGAGGAAAAATTTGAAAATTCACACCATTGTTTCTTCTCTTAATGCACAACATAACTGAAATAGAGGAGTAGTAGTGAAGCTGTATTTCGGGCATATACTTCTTTGCATCTGGAACATTGACTCCTTACAGATGATCATGCCCAGACAGAGGCAGGTAAATACTTTGTGGGAAATTGACATGATATTTCTTCATGTACTTGGAAAAATATGGGAGAGTGCTGTCACAAATATTATAATAGTCATGGCCAACAATGTTCATCATATCACAAATCCACTTGCTAGACAACTCATCAGCCGATCCAATTCTTCTAGGAGCCATTGAATCTGCACAAAGATCGAATAATTAACTTTTAAGAAAGTTGTTGTTTTTTTCATAAAATTTGTGTAGAAATTCGAAAAAATGGCTATGGAATTAAGGCACGCAAGTCCCATATTGGCGTGCAAGTCCAAGTTAGACGTGAAGGTTTTACCATGCTAGTACTGGAGAGCAAGTCAGAAACTCACTATAGAAGCGCTACACGAACAGAAGCGCGGACGAATGGAAAGCCAAGTCACTTGCACAAATGGGAGCCCACTTTCATGACAAGAGTGAGGTGCTTTGAAATATGGGTTCTTTGTGTGAGAGTGGAACCCATATTTATAGTCAAGGTCGTACCCCTATGCACCGCATCTTGCGCGCCTCATACCTGCCTGCCGAAGCTTGTGGTCGCGGCACCTTGTGTCTCATTTTCCTCAGAGACAAATCCTCCTTCCTTTTTCGGATCCGTCTTTGAGGGGGGACTTTTGTTGACGCTCCTTTCTGTCACAAAGTCTAAAAAATGGAAAAAGGTAATACCTTAAGCACAAAGAGATTCATCCTTTTAAGAACATCAAAAATTTACAAAGGCATGAACAAGGAACTCTTTAAGCATGTATCACGCAAGTTTCATTATGGTCACACAAGTATACTTGCGTGCCACATATGGGTCACGCAAGCCACTTGCGTGACCTATTATGTTTTCACCCAAGGTCCTCAGATTTCCTATAAATACCCCCTATGAGCCCCCCATTTCGGGGAAGAAAAACCCAAAACTCAAATTTAAGCTCTGGTCGCCCAAGTCTCCGTCTGAAGCCTTCCAAACACTTCTAAGGTAATTATTTACCTAGAATGGAAGCTCTAAAGAGGAAGAATAAGGCCTAAGTATTTGAACTAATCAATACTTGTGTGCCTAAGTGTCCAGCTCTTAAGGGAAGCGATGATACTTGCGCGTCACTTTTCCCTCTCAAGAAAACTTGCATGCCACCCATCTGAAAGTCTCTAGGGCTGATTCTAAGGGCTCCAATCCAAAGTATCCCAAGTATCACTTCACAGGTTCTTCATCGCTCAAGTGAACTCATGTAGCGCAAGTATACTTGTGTGACAAGGACTTGTACGCCAGACCAATACTTGGGTGCCTCCTTCCAATTCACTTTATAACCTCAAATCCACCTTTCCTCTTCAAGGACAGCCTTCAAAACCCTCTTCAAAGCCATTTATGGCATGGTTACTTTGTTGGCTTCCTTATCTGAAAGGAGTTCTATGGAAAATATCTTAAAACCTCATGATTTACATAACATTATGTCACTAAGGTTATAGATTTCCTTCATTCAACCTCATCCTTTAAGATGAGAAGATCTTTAATCTGGGAATCCTTCTCAGGAGTAAGCCCCAAATTCCCTTTAACTCTGGACATCCTTCTCAGGAGTAAGCCCCAAGTTCCCTTTAACTCTAGGCATCCTTATCAGGAGTAAGCCCCAAGTTCCCTTTAACTATAGGAATCCTTCTAAAGAGTAAGCCCCAAATTCCCTTTAACTTTAGGCATCCTCCTTAGGAGTAAGCCCCAAGTCTCAAGTCCCCTTAACCTGGGACTCCTTTTCAGGAGTAAGCCCCAGTGATAACTTCTCTTAACCTGGGCCTCCTTTTCAGGAGTAATCCCCAGTCATAATTTCTCTTAACCTAGGCCTCCTTTTCAGGAGTAAGCCCCAGTCATAAGTCCCATCTAATTTGGGCATCCTTCTTAGGAGTATGTCCTAAGTTAAGTATCCAAATCTCTATACAGCACATATACTTTATGGACCATGTTCCTAGGATTTTTCTCTAAAGTAAGTCTCGATATTCATCTATTTGGGTATTCATACATACATAAGCCCCACATCATTTCTTATGATTGCATATTTCATGGAACAATCGTCAGGTTTTACTGATACCTCTTGTTTCTCACACCGAGCATGACTCACGTGAGCTGAGATTGTAAAAGTAATTATGACATCTCACTTTGAGCCATTAATCATGCATAAACCTCACACATCTTTCTCGAACTACATGGAATTTTATCTCTACCTTAAAATCATAGAACGTAGGAAGCCTTTATAAGGTTCAATCCCATCACCAATTAATTCTCATCCATCCCATATAACATTAAAATATATCTTAATTCCCAAACTACATGGGTTATGATTCCTCTTTAACAAGGATACGTAGGTAGCCCATCTGTGGGTATGATCCCAAATCTGAAATAATTTCTATCCTTCTGAATGACAATAAAATTCAAGTTTCCCACTAAGTGGCTTTAAAACCTGTATGGTCATCATAATGACCAAGAGATTTCTATATAATGTATTTGAGGATACCATTGAATAAGAATATCTAATACATACGAATGATTCTCTATCGATGAAGAACCTAAAATACATATAAAAGATTCTCTAAATCTCATACATATCAATCATTGATTGCCAAATATAAAGAAAAACTCATTTTCATAATTGGTAAATTAATAAGGACTCGTGAACATAACTTAAATCAATGAGAGAGTCCCGGAGTAGGCAATAATTCCCCCCAAAAAGGTGTGATGAGCTTGACCTCCCATCTTCTTGACCAATGTAAATTATTAATCCTCATAGGTCCACAACTAATGAGAACCTACCTTTGGAAAGTAATTCCAAATGGGTATAGAATGATTGGATGTTTCTAGTTCAATGAATAAACCCATTAGAAACCGATTGGAATAGTTTGAACCTTAAACAAACGAGGTCATCCCCATTTCCAGAAGAAATACTATATAATCAAAATTATATGTTCAACATTTAGTTTTCACATGGGTTATCCCCTCCATATGAATCATCATATCATGTTACCCATCAAGATAAAACAATGGATCCATAATAGAACACCACAACTAATGTGGGTACTCAAAAACATATAAAATACTATATAACTTAAAATTCAACACAATGGATCCATTTTAACCCCATTTAATCTCAATAACTACAAAATGATAAAATAAAACCATATAATTTAATAATACACTTATAATTTGATAAAAACTGTTTAAAAAAAACACATGAAAAAACATTCTTTAATTCGTAAAACACAAATATCTTATAAAAACCCCAATTTGAATGAAAAATAATTAACAAATAAAAAAAAAATTATAGATTTAATTTTTTCATATTTTATTCTAAACATGGAAAATTTGATGTACTAACATAGAAACCAATATTTTAGGTCTTTTACAGTAATTTTTCATACTAAAAAATTGGTTATGTGGAACCCTTAGAAAATACATAAATCTCATCGCAAGAATCGATTTGATAGCTCCCAAAGCCCGTACGAACACCCAAATTGAATGTTATGTCAATTTGAAGTTAGTTTACTATTTTTAAATAATCTTAGAGTATATATCAATTCTAAGGACTATAAATAGGATTATGAGTGGGTTTAAAAATCCACAATGGGAAAATATACACTATGCATAATTAACATGAATGATCATATAACTTGGCATCAAACTATGCATCACTACTGGCCTTCAAAACACCAAGCAAAATTAATTTTCACAGTTGGGGGACACCATTATTTATATTAAAAAATTATACAACATTTAATAATTATATTTTTTTCTCCAAATTTAATTATTTTCAATCCCATACCTTCCTGAAACATATTTAATAGAAAAATAAACCTATTAAGGGTGTAATCAAACTTATAAAAACAAGATATAATTAGATCTACTCATCCCATACCACATTTATTTTATAGATACCATAACTTATATAATATCTAAAAACAATAGAGGACTCAATATTCCATTTCCATGATTCACATTCAAAAATAATAAAACCACTTTTGAATATATCTATTTAGGCATGTTATATATGATCTAAATTGTGATTACAATTTTTGAAACCATATGATAGTCAAACCAAATCATACCCTTTATATTTTTTACAAATGAGTCAAATAAATAGTTTTAAGAAATAACCAACAACAAAACATGGGATAACATCAAAATTTGATCAAATTATATGGAAATCACCATAAAACCAAACACCTTCAAAATAAATTATAACATCACCAAACCATCCTCACAAAACTATCATATTACTTTCAAATATCATACAAATGTTTCAAAATAACCAGTTACATGAAAAATGTACCAAATAAATATTCCCTTACTCATAGAACCCCCATTTTAAATAGAATTAAATATAAAAAAATCTTCTACATAAATAAAAAATAATCAAAAACCTATATGTCCATTTCAAATATAAAAGTAAATCTAAACCGTAATTACTCATTTTTGTAAAAAATAACACACCCAAAATAAGTAATTATCCCCCTTAAGTCTAAAATATTTCAATATTCATTCTTAAGATACTTTAAAAACATATTTAACTTAAACATATTTAAATATGAAAATAAACCCAAACAATTTTCAATACTAGCCTTTATTCAAAACCACAAGAACTTGTTGGATTGTTATAGTGTTCCAACATAACCCAGAAAATCCTAATTTATAATACCCATAAAAACCATTATTTGTGTTACTGATGAGTATCTTTAACTGTGATAATAGATATATATAAGTTTCTCAATGTGAATATATGTTTTTAGTTTATCAAATTTTATGCTGAATAAAGTTTTCTTAGTATAGAATATTATATATAGAGATGTTAATCTTATATATTCAGAAATAATTGAAATTTCTTCTTACATATTAAATAATTACTAAGTATTGGATATTATGTGAGTCATATTTATTCTTATGTATGGGAAAAAGACTCTTACATATGCAGTTGAATTCATAGAATAATCATATAATTCAATATTTTTTTCTATACTAGGAGATCTTATATATTAGTATAAGATGTTAGTAATGGGAAGTTTACTCTTACGTATTAAGTTATATTCAAAGTTTCTCTTATATATTGAAGGTTACCAGGGAATGATCTTAGGTATTATCTCGAAGTTCAGACTTATTATTATGTATCATTAGAAGTTATTCTTACATATAAAAGGGGAATTTTATTCTTATGTATGCTTCATGAAGGTGGTATTATTACATATGAATACATGTTTACATTATTATCATGCATTCATGTTTCAGATATTTTCATGAATATTTTTTATAACTATTTTATAGGATAATATTTATCAACTATAAAATGGTCTATTAATGAAGGAATTATTTTAGGAATAGATTGACCAAGATTATTCTGAGCAATTATTTCTAGAAGAAAGCTTCTCTAATATATATGAAAACTCCAACTTTTAATAAGAAGATCATAGATCATTTTTTGACTCAATTAAATTCATATATTTTATATATTATCTTAATAAAATAAAAAATTATTGATATATAAGATAAATATTTTTCATGATATGGAATATACACATGAACTAATATTATGGTGTTTCTAGGCTATTATTAACTACTTTTAAAGAGTGTCTATTTATGTTTTATTAACAATAGGATAAAAAAATAATTAATAGAAAGGAAAAAGTTCTGATACTTCTATGTGTTATTTTTTAATGATCTACATACAGTTGTGTATCCTTTAGAGATACAATTTTTATACATACATGTTTCTTAGCAAAAGATTTAATTTTTTTAGATGTGGTTTGATAATAATAGTGTGTTTCAACTATAATAAAATTAACCATCACTTCAATTATATTTTTGAGGTGTACACTTATTGTTCTATGTGTGAGAGTGAGACTGTGGATAGGTCTTATTCTATAGGAAAAGGAGAGCCTACATGAAAGATATTGTAATTTCCTGACCCCAATTACCCAGAGTCGGTGCATTATTACATAATATTGGCATGATCACAAAATATCAAGCCTCGAAACACCGATTAGTTTAGTAGCCTTGGAATAACTAGATACATTTATAAATTTTACATTACATCATAAAGTGAAAACTACAACAACATATTGTCTCCACACTCATATGCCCTTATAATATCCCTACAGGTCATTCATAAAATACTTCTTCACATCCTGGGAAAAAAATAAAACATTGAAAGGGGTGAGCTCAGATGGTCAGTAAGGATAACAATATAGCGAAAACTTTCATAAATAAGCATAAACATTTAAGGCAATGTATAACTAAAACAAAAGCCTTTTAAACTTGAACTTCAGCATAATATGGAAAAGATAAAATGAAATAATTCCATTTACTTATTCACATGGATATTCTACTAGTCGAATAATCACATGCAATATCAATAACCACTTTTATAATGATGGAATGCATAATTCTAGACGATCATAACCACATAGTCAAGGCCTTGTGCCAAGACTACAAATAAGATTTTGTCAAGGCCTTGTGAAAAGAAACTAGTTTGTCTCATGAGACCTACTGATTCATTGAGGAGCTATAGCAGGCTCCACCCGTCACTTATTAAGTCCAATGCATTCCTCATATGAACATGTTTAAACATAACATAAACATTCGTATTAAAACTAGCATACGAAATGTCAATAATTTCTCCATAAACCATGAATGGTATAAAAATAACACATCCACAGTCAAACATATTACAAAACCTTCAATACATTATGGAAGTTTTGTATCATAATAAATAAACTTCAAATAAGCTTAAAATCCATCAAAGGATCTTGACATAGATGAAATCAAAACTATTTGAGAGAAATATATATATTTTTAAATCATTTAAAAGTCACATAATTATAAAAGAAAACATTTAATTTGAAAATATTCTTATAAGATTGTAAGGAAATCTTAGAAGATTTTATAACGGTGTAAAATAGCCGCACCCGTCGTATAAGTTAAAAAAATACAATCTTACCTTAATTCTGTCAAAAAGGTTAAAAAGGACCTTGTTTGGAAAACGACGGAAAGATTCCTTTGTAAACTTTTTATAAAAAGTCAAAAAATGGTATAAATGAATTTAATCCATATTTCTTAAAATAGTAATAATGTTTTGAAATACATTTTTAAGAAACATGGATGTGGGTGATAAAGAGGTCCCAGTAGATAATTACGTATAAACAACCTCAGATAATGAAGAGATTGTGAAATAAACCCTTACCTTGTACTTTTCCTTGGTTTATGGTAGGTTAAACTCCTGTATAATGGTTATATAATTGTTATTAAATTATAAAAGAATCATATACATTAATATGATATCATATATGATCTTTTAACATTGTTTTGTTAATAATATCTTAGTATTATCGTCGTTTCTGGTGTTAACTTACTTGTCTTATTTTATGTGTTTTGTTACATAATCCATGTTTGTTACAGATTGGTTGTATCTTATTCATATCTAGAATGATATAAAGTCCTTAAACATTATTTTTAAACATCAGATGAGAATTATACTTGAATGGATACGATGGGGAGTGAATCTCATCACGTTCGTGGAGACAGTAGTTTGTACATACGCACGAGCGACAATATCATTATTTTGATATTAAAATAATATATAATTGGATGATATATCATATACAAAGAATAATTATCATGTTATAATTATTATTTACATGAATTACACATCATTATTATACCCATCCAAATAATAATGTTTTGAATAACAATTACACCACGACGTGGAGACGGTAAGCCGTACGTACACACGTATGGTGACATGTCATTCAAAGGATGGATAGAATACTGAATATGGTTGTACCATATTTATAATAACATCACAATATATAGAAGATACTAGAGTTATTATTTTATAATGATAATAACAAATAAAGAAGAAGTTGAAGAAGAAAGGAACTTGAAAGATGGTGTTGAAAACATTACCTCTTCTTCGGGTTCTTCCTTTTGATTTATCAAAAGGGATCCTTAGGTTTGATTTCTGATCAAACTAAGGCCTCTAGATTGAATTGAGGTAAGTTTAGAGAATATTTTGTCAGGGGTTGGCCGAGCCAAAAGGCTTTGAATGTGTGAATTAGTGAGAAGGGGGAGTTCCCTTTTATAAGAGGGATGAGGGGCACCTTTGGAAAAGCTAGAAATATTATTTTATAATAAATTTATATTCGGTTTATAATGGCTCAAAAGTGGATTATTTAAAGGTTAAGGTGGGTATGGGTCTAAATAATTTCAAAGAATATATTTTAGACATGTTTTAGTCACTATATTAACCTTATCAATTATATTTAACTCTTAGTTAAATAGTTTGACATTTACCATGTCTCTTTGTATTATTATATTATATAGTTAATAAACTTACTATATACATCCAAGATACCCCCAAGTGGTCAATTAATGATACAACTATCATGATATAAGTCCTTTGGCCTAAAATTAGATTTTTAGGAATATAATATCAATTAATAATATAATATTTGTTTTAAAAACTCATTTATGTCAATTTTGACACTATTGGGTATTTTGTTTTTGATAAATTCATAACAACATTATTACTTCAAAAACAAATTTATATAACCAATCCTAATATGTCATATTAACCTATAAAATTATTTTTATTCATAAAACGTCTCAAATTACATTTATTTGGATATTTATAATATCAATTATTTTAATATTTCATTAATTAGGTAATTACTGCATCACCATTGTATCATAAATAAATTAAATTATTTAATGTCTAAAAATTATAAACAAAATACCATTATTTAGGAAATCTTTTTATCTTTCTAAAGAATATTTATAATCGAATTTATCTTATGTATAACCCTATATTAATTTTTTTAGTAATTAAACTTTGATTTTAACTCCTTTAACTCTTCTTTGAATTAAATAATAATAAATGTACTAATCTAATCCAAGTAGACCTAAATGATAATATTTTATTCCTAAGTTTTTTTTTGGTATATATACACTTGTAAAATAGAATTAGTACATGTGTTAGGGTAATATTAATATCATTTTTACCCTTAATTATCCTATTTACTTTTAACCGTTGTAAATAAAAGTAAAAAGTTACTATTCACCAAAAATTATTTTTATCTTATTGAACCACATTTTACTTCTTTATATTAGCCGTGTCTCTCGTATTTTTTAAATTAAACTCACAGGAGTGGTAAAATTATGTTTTATGTGAATTTCTAAATTCTCCTAGGAGGTGGGTAAAAGACGGTAAAAACTTCCATAAAATTTTTATATATCTTAAATTATTCTAAACCAAATCCAATTAATTACATTTAACTTATATAGGTATTATGTATCCATTTTAACCTTACTTAAATATAAATAAAATAAATAATTATTTAAATAAAAATTCGGTTTTAAACTATAACTTAGTGTTTTTTCACTATTCATCAAAAATTGAATGTTTTCAGAAAAATACCAAAACATCACCCTAAGATAATTTCGAAATTCTGAATCCAAAAATGAAGTCCATTTTGACAGATAAAATTTATAAAATTTCAAAAAGTGGGTATTACAATTCATAACGACTTGTTTGATTGGTTGTGGTGTGTGTTAGAACTCGAAGTTGCGTACAACACACGCTACTGTATTATTCAAAGGGAAGTGTATTGTAGAATCTTGGGGTGTTACATTCTCCCCTCCTTCAAGTAATTTCATCCTCGAAATTTCTAGAATACTACCGCATGAAAAGACTTGGGTGGTTCTTCATCATAATCTCCTCGGGTTCCCACGTTGCCTCTTCCATATTATGGTTTCTCCATAGAACTTTTACCAGACGAGTCGTCCGATTTCTTAGCACTTGTTATCTTTTATCAAGAATCCGGACGAGATCTTCACAATAAGATAGATCGGGTTCCAGTTCTAATTCCTTGTAAGTGAGTACATGCATTGGGTCATGCATGTATTTCCTCAAGAGTGATACGTGGAACACATCGTGAACTTTGAAGAGACTTGGCGACATTTCCAAACGGTAAGCTACAACCCCAATTTGTTCTAGAATTTCGAAAGGTCCGATGTACCTGGGACTCAATTTACCCTTCTTACCGAAACGTATAACTCCCTTCCTTGGAGATACCTTCAAGAAAACAAGATCTCTTACCTGAAATTCCAAATCCTTCCTTCGGTTGTCGGCATAGCTCTTCTACCTACTTTGAGATGCTTTGATGTGGTTTTGGATTACCTTTACCTTTTCCATTGTTTCCTCCACCAATTCTAGGCCTAAAAGTTTTCTTTCACCAACGTCATCCCAACAGGTTGGTGTGCGACATCTCTTTCCGTATAACGCTTCATATGGTGCCATCTGAATACTCAAATGGAAGCTATTGTTATAGGAAAATTGTACCAGAGGTAAATATTGATCCCACATACCCTGAAAGTCAAGTGAGAAAGATCTCAAACGAAGTTCAGTATCCAAGGCCTTCTGAAGACTCTTCTAGAATCTTGAATTAAAACGGGGTTCATGATCAGAAATAATTGATAGGGGTACTCCATGAAGTCTCACAACCTCATTAATATATAGTATTGCTAGATGTTCCAGTGGTAGATCTTATCTTATAGCAAGAAAATGTGTTGACTTGGTAAGACGATCAACAATAACACATATTACATCATTCCTTCTAGGAGTCTTTGGTAGCCCCATGATAAAGTCCATCGTAATATTGTCCCATTTCCACTCCGGTATGGGAAGAGGTTGCATGACTCCTCCAGGATGTTGCCTTCTAGCTTTCACTTATTGACAAACAATATATCTTTACACAAAATCAGCAATCTCCCTCTTCATGTTGTCCCACCAAAAATGTTCCTTCAAATCTCTATACATTTTGGTGCTCCCAAGGTGTATAGAGAAATTGGAGCTATGAGCATCATCTAACAATTCGATTTTCAGATCATGTATATCAGGAACACAAAGTCTCTTCCCAAATTTTAAAATTCCTTCTTCATACACGAAGTCTCTCAATCTACCATCATTCACAGCTTTAATCTTATTTTGAAATTCTTCATCATCGGTCTAAGAACTCTTTATCCTTTCTAATAAATATGGTTTTTCAACCATTTGAAAAAGCATTGATGTTTTACCTTCCATGGTGATTCCCATATCCAAATTTACTAGATCCATGAAAATAAGATCCCTTTAAATTCTCATCATGTTTAAAACTCCATGATCTTTTCTGCTCAAAGAATCTGCCACCTTATTTGCCTTCCCCGGGTGGTAGTGTATCATGCAATCATAATCCTTGAGTAGTTTAAGCCATCACCTTTGCCTCATGTTGAGTTCTTTCTATGAGAAAATATACTTCAAACTCTTGTGACCAGTATAAATCTCACATTTTCACCATAGAGATAATGTCTCCATATCTTCAAAGAAAATATTACACCAGTTAACTCATGATCATCATTAGGATAGTTTTTCTCCTGAATTTTTAGCTCCCTTGATGCATAGGCAATAACCCTGTCATTCTGCATAAGGGCACAACCAAGTCCTTTCATTGATGCATCACTATAAATAACGAACCCGTCATTCCCTGATGGTAGAGTCAGTATAAAATCATTGACTAATCTTATCTTCAGTTCTTCAAAACATTCTTCACACTCTTTTGTCCAAACAAATTTAACCCTTTTACGTGTGAGCTTCATTAATGGGTTAGCCAATCGGGCAAAGTTCTGGACGAAACATTGATAATAACCTGCTAAACCAATAAAGCTGCCTACCTCAGTTATACTCATCGATGAAGGCCATTCTTGGATTGCTTTGGTCTTAGAAGGATCAACAGATATTCTATCTTTAGAGACAATATGGTCAAGAAAAGAAATATCCTGAAGCTAGAATTCACACTTGCTAAACTTCCCATATAATTCATGTCTTCTCAGAGTCTTCTGGAAAATGAGAAAGTGATTTTCATGATCTTTTTAGATTTTGGAGTATACCAAGATATCATCAATAAATGACACCAAAAATTCATAGAGATATTCCTTGAAAACTCTATTCATTAGATCCATGAATACAAAGGGTGCATTAGTCAATCCAAAAGGCATTACTGTAAACTCGTAATGCCTGTACCTGGTTCGAAATG
Source organism: Viscum album (assembly GCA_963277665.1). Classification (NCBI taxonomy): domain Eukaryota; kingdom Viridiplantae; phylum Streptophyta; class Magnoliopsida; order Santalales; family Viscaceae; genus Viscum; species Viscum album. The sequence goes on along the minus strand of OY728138.1, from coordinate 1,711,967,586 downwards.
CTGTCTTCGGAATGTCTTCCTTATTCACACACAACTGATGATATCAAGATCGAAGGTCAATCTTTGAAATGTATTGAGCTCCATGAAGTTGGTCAAATAAATCATTAATGCGGGGTAGGGGATACTTGTTCTTTATTGTTATAGCATTGATCTCCCTATAGTCGATACATAACCTCATAGATCCATCTTTCTTTTTAACAAAAAGGACAGGGGCTCCCCATGGAGAAACACTGGGGATAATAAATCCCTTATAAATCAATTCCTCTAGTTTTTCTTTAGTTAAACTAATTCCAAAATGACCATTCTATAAGGGGTCTTCGATATAGGCCTTGAACCAGGAATTAAATCAATGGAAAACTCAATTTCTCATTCTGGATGATGTCCTGGTAAATCTTCTGGAAATACATCAACATATTTTCTCACAATTGGTACATCCTCTATTTGAACATTCCTTTCCTCACCCACAGTCATATCATTCTCTTCCTCCCCAATTATTGAATTTAGTTGAGCTACTGGGGGTGGATATAGGTTAGAATTAGGTGGTGATGATTCAGATCTAAATATAAGGTGTTCCTTATCATCATCATCAAAAATAGTAACCTTCTTATTCTTACAATAAATTTTTGCATCATGGTCCGAAAGCCAATCCATACCGGGGATTATATCAAATTCAATCATAGGTATGACGATGAGATCCGCAGATAAAGAACATTTATGTGCTCTAATGGGGACTGATTCACAAAAATTTGTTGCAATGATACTTCCCTTATGAGTTTTGACTAACAACTCCCTTGTTAAATCAAATTGGAAATATCTAATTTTCTTAGAAAACTGGGAAGATATGAAACAATGCGATGATACAGAATCAAATAATGCATTTGGTAAACTTGAGGAAACCATTAAATTACCCACCACCACATCTTTCAAAGATTCTACCTCATCAGTAGTGATAACATAAGCTTGGCCTTGATCCCTTGGCCTTTTTTGAGGTAAGTTCCCCTAATGCTTAGGAAATTCATTTTCATAATGTCCCATCTCCCTGTAGTTGTAGCATTGAACATCGGTAGATTATTTCTTCCCCTTGCAATCACGAGCTTGGTGGCCTTTTTCACCACACTTGTAACAGACTCCCATTCCCTTCAAGCAAGTACCAGGGTGTTTCTTACCACATTTACTGCAGGATGGATATTCAACTTTTCCCTTCTTCCCCTTATTTCTATTCCCGGAGTGATCAATGGATCTCTTCTTCTCTTGCTTTGCTTTAAAGTCATAAGACTTAGAGAATTATTTTTCTGTCTTGATAGCACATGAGACAATATCTTCATAAGACGAGAAGGATTGTGACACTAATGCTCGATGAATAAATGTTTTTAACCCTTAAAAGAAACGATTAATCTTACTTCTTGGGTTATGTATATAATCTCCAGCATACCTTGCTAACCTTGTAAAGTTAGCCTCATACTTTGCGACATTCTCATCCTCCTTTTGTCTCAGACTCAGAAATTACCTTTCCATATCTGCTCGATGGTCACGAGGAAAGTATTTTTCTAAGAAAATCTCTTTGAACTCCCTCCATTCCATATTTTATACTTCATCATCTTCCTTTGTGTTTTGTATCAATTACCCCCATTGATCAGCATCTCCAGTGAGGTGATAAACTGCCATGATAACTTTTTCCCTTTCACTACTCCCCAAAGCCTGAAATATTTTCTCTAGTGAATTTATCCATTGCTCAGCTACTAAGGGATTTGTACTCCCATTAAACATTGGTGGTTTTTTTCTCATGAAGTGATATAACATTGATCCTCCATGCTATGGATCTAGGTGCTCCATACGGGTAATGTTATTATTCATAACCTGAGTGAGTTGTCCCAGTATGGTGATTAGATGCTCAATAACAGTTGCATCACCAGATCCACTATAATTATCTTGAGAAGGAGGGAAATCCCTACATGGAGTGTGTGCATTGATACGGTTTCCATTTCTTCCACTAGGTGCCATTTTTAAACAATGGCATAAAGTAGATCAGTTCATGAATCAAAATACATAATTCCATACTTGTAAAACACTTAACATAAATTGAACTATTTATGGATATAATCCATAATCATAAAAAATGTTTTCTTTGAGGAAGTATATACTCACAAACCCTTCACAATTATTTGTAAAGAAAATGAGAATTAACCTAAGCATATCCCCTGGGAGTGTCGTAACCAAGAGTGCAGCAAGGCCCGTTGTCGTGCACCAGTTCCCGTTCGAGTCTAGATCAAATCAGTGTTTTTATGTTTTACCCCTAGGTACATCTGTGCCAGATCTGCCTCTACCTTCTCATATCCAGACATGGATTTATTGCTCGGAAAACTCACAAAATCTCTACAATACAAAAATTTTAGGATGTTCTTCTATACCAATCCTCAAAGTCCATATTAGGTCTATGTGCTCTAATAAGAGTTTATCTAAATCTAGCTTCCAAGGTTTGTACTAAACTTCCTCTGATACCCACTGTAACACCCCGACCCCAGTTACCCAGAGTAGGTGCATTATTACATAATATTGGCATGATCACAAAAGATCAAGTATTGAAATACCGATTAGTTTAGTAGCCTTGGAATAACTAGATACATTCATAAAGTTTACATTACATCATAAAGTGAAAACTACAACAACATATTATCTCCACAATCATATCCCCTTATACCATCCCTACAGGTCATTCCTAAAATACGTCTTCACATCCTGGGAAAAAAATAAAACATTGAAAGGGGTGAGCTCAGATGCTCAGTAAGGATAACAATATAGCAGAAACTTTTATAAATAAGCATAAACATTTAAGGCAATGTATAACTAAAACAAAAGCTTTTTAAACCTGAACTTAAGCATAATATGGAAAAGATAAAATGAAATAATTCCATTTACTTATTCACATGGATATTATACTAGTCAAATAATCACATGCAATATCAATAACCACTTTCATAATGATGGAATGCATAATTCCATAATATCATAACCACATAGTCAAAGACTTGTGCCAAGACTACAAATAATATTTTTTCAGGGCCTTATTCCAAGACACTAGTTTGTCTCATGATACCTACCGATGCATCAAGGAACTATAGCGGGCTCCACCCATCACTTATTAAGTCCAATTCATTCATCATATGAACAGGTTTACACATACCATAAACATTCTTATTAAAACTAGCATACGAAATGTCAATACTTTCTCCATAAACCATGAATGGTATAAAAATAACACATCCATAGTCAAACATATCACAAAACCTTCAATAAAATATGGAAGTTTTGTATCATGATAAATAAACTTCAAATCAGCTTAAAATCCATCAAAGGATGTGGACATAGATGAAATCAAAACTATTTGAGAGAAATATCTATTTTTTTGAAATCATTTAAAAGTCACATAATTATAAAAGAAAACATTTACTTTGAAAATATTATTATAAGATTGTAAGGGATTCTTTGAAGATTTTATAATGACAGAAAATAGCTGCACCCACCGTATAAGTTAAAAAAAGACATTCTTACATTAATTCTGTCGAAACGGTTAAAAAGGACCTTGTTTGGAAAATGACAGAAATATTCCTTTGTAAACTTCTTATAAAAAGTCAAACAAGGGTATAAATTACTTTAACCCATATTCTTTAAAATAGTAAGAATGTTTTGAAATACATTTTAAGAAACATTGATGTGGATGATAAAGAGGTCCTAGTAGATAATTACGTATAAACAACCTCGGATAATGAAGAGATTGTGAAATAAACTCTTACCTTGTAATTTTACTTGGTTGAGGGTAGATTAACCTCCTGTATAAATGTGAAATAATTGTTATTAAATTATACAAGAATCATATACATTAATATGATATCATATATGATCTTTTAACATTGTTTTGTTAATAATATCTTAGTATTATCGTCGTTTCGAGTGTTAACTTACTTATTTTCTTTTATGTGTTTTGTTACATAAGACATGTTTGTTATGGATTGGTTGTATCTTATTCATATCTAGAATGATATCAAGTCCTTAAACATTATATTTAATCATCAAATGAGAATTATTCTTGAATGGATATGATGGGGAGTGATGCCATCACGTTCATGGAGACGGTAGTCCGTACGTACGCACGAGCGACAATATCATTCTTTTGATATTAAAATAATACATAATTGGATGGTATATCATATATACAGAATCATTATCATGTTATATTTATTATTTACATGAATTAAACATCATTATTATAACCATCCAAATAATAATGTTTTCAATAACAATTACACCACGGCGTGGAGACGGTAAGCCGTACGTACACACGTATGGTAACATGTCATTAAAAGGATGGATAGAATACTGAATATGGTTGTAAAATATTTATAATAAAATCATAGTATATAGAATATACTGGATTTATTATTTTAGAATGGGAATAACAAATAAAGAATAAGTTTAAGAAGAAAGGAACTTGAAAGAGGGTGGTGAAAACATTACCTCTTCTTCGGGTTCTTCCTTTTGATTTGATCAAAAGGTATCCTTAGGTTTTATTTATGATCATACTAAGGCATATTGGTTGAAATGAGGGAAGTTGAGAGAATATTTGGGTAGGTTTTGGCCGAGCCAAAATGATTTGAATGTGTGAATTAGTGAGAAGGGCGAGTGCCCTTTTATAAGAGGGGTGAGGGGCACCTTTGGAAAAGCTAGAAATATTATTTTATAATAAATTCATATTCAGTTTATAATGGATCAAAAGTGTATTATTTAAATTTTAAGGTGGGGATGGGTTGGAATCCTTTCAGCCAATATATTTTAGACAGTTTTGGGTCACTATATTAACCTTATCATTTATATTTAACTCTTAGTTAAATAGTTTGACATTTACCATGTCTCTTTTTATTTTTATATTATATTGTTAATAAACTTACTATATACATCCAAGAGACCCCCAAGTGGTCCATTAATGATACACCTATCATTATATAAGTCCTTTTGCCGAACCTTAGATTTTTAGGAATAGAATATCAATTAATAATATAATATTTGTTTTAAAAACTCATTTATGTCAATTTTGACACTATTGGGTATTTTGTTTTTGATAAATTCATAACAGCATTATTACTTCGAAAAAAATCTATATAACCAATAATAATATGTCATATTAACCTATAAATGTTTTTTAATTCATAAAATGTCTCAAATTACATTTATTTTGATATTTATAATATCAATTATTTTAATATTTCATTAATTAGGTAATTACTACATCACCATTGTGTCTTAAATAAATTAAATTATTTAATGTCTAAAAATTATAAATAAAATACCATTATGTAGGAAATCTTTTTTATCTTTCTAAAGAATACTTATAATAGAATTTATCTTATGTATAACCCTATATTAAAAATGTTTTAGTAATTAAACTTTGATTTTAACTCTTTTAACTCTTCTTTGAATTAAATAATAATAAATGTATTAATCTAATAAAAGTGGACCTAAATGATAATATTTTATTCCTAAGGTTGTTTTTGGTCTAGATAAAGTTGTCCAATATAATTAGGACATGTGTTAGGGTAATATTAATATCATTTTTACCCTTAATTACCCTATTTACTTTTAACCGCGGTAAATAAAAGTAAAAAGTTACTATTCACAAAATATTATTTTTATCTTATTGAACCACATTTTACTCCTTGATATTAATCTTGTCTCTAAAATTTTTTAAATTCCACTCACTTGAGCGGTAAAATTAAGTTTTATGTGAATTTCCAAATTCTCCTAAGAGGTGGGTAAAAGACGGTGAAAAGTTCCATAAATTTTTTATATATCTTAAATTTTTCTAAACCAACTCCAATTAATTAAATTGAACTTATATTGGTATTATGTATCCATTTTAACCTTAATTAAATTTAAATAAAATAAATAATTATTTAAATAAAAATTCGGTTTTAAACTATAACTCAGTGTTTTTTCACTATTCATCAAAAATTGAATGTTTTCCGAAAAATACCAAAAATTCACCATACGCTAATTTCAATATTCTGAATCCAAAAATGAAGTCCATTTTGAAAGATAAAATTTATATAATTTCAAGAAGTGGGTATTACTGTTAATAATGGTTGGTTTGATTGGTTGTAGTGTGTGTTAGAACTCGAAGTTGCGTACAACACATGCTATTGTATTATTCAAATGGAAGCGTACTGTGGAAGCTTGGGATGTTACAAATATTGTAACCTATAAACACTAATTTCTATCGTCTTGAATTCAGTTGTGAGATCCTTAAAAATGATCTAAATAAAAATAACCATATATTTATTGGGTGTTAGTGGAGTGGTGTAGGGGGGTTTCTTGAAAACCTTGAACTACTATAAAAACATATTTTATCATGTATTTACTTTTATTTATATATTTTTTCATAACATAATATAAAAATAAGGATAAAATAAAGTAATTAATTAAAGTGTGGAGTGAATTTTTTATATGGTGATATTCAAGAAATCAATTCACCCCTCTAGAGTCATTATAATTAACAACTAATACAAAAATGTGTATTAGAGAAAATATTTTTAGCTGTAAACACCAGTTATTTGAATCTTAAAGATTTAATTTTGTTACTATAATGGTGTATCCAAGAGAAGTTATGTATATGGTTAAAGTTATTTATTTTAATGGTGAGAATTATTGTTATTGTAAGACAAGAATGATTATCTATATAAATAATATAGGATTGAAATTCTATATGAATGTTGTGAAACCTTATAAAATTGAAATTGTATATAACACCCAACATAGATAAAGGTATGATTTCACTTATTGTGTTTCCAAAAATCATGTATTTTTTGTAGTATTTGAGTGTTAGAGGTGTTGGAGGGGGCTCAAGAGGCTATTTTAGGAAGTCAAGGCATGTGTCAGGACTTCTATATTGATGAAAGAGGCCATAAAGAACCTAATAGTCTGGTATTGGGTACTCGGCGAAGAATCTAGGTGAGGGGTTAGTTCCATAAGAGACACCGAATGTTCAGTACCTCTAGGGTGGGTACCCGATGTGAGGTTTGTGGGTACCCATTGGGAACCTGGAGTTTATTTAAAATTTAATCAATCAATTTATTTTGTTAAACTATTTGAATATTTATATCCTATCCCCCTTTTCATTTTCTCTATCTAGGTTGCATTCCTCTCTTCAATTTTCCCTCTCAATATTTATCTGAAAGCGTTGTTTCTTCATTTTTTGAGCTCAAATTAGAGTTTTATTAATCATGTTGGATTCCTACATGAGATTTTAACACTCTTATACCACATCTTCCTTGATTATATCATGATTTCAATGATTTTTGTTGAATATTTTTAAATTCAATACTTTTTTTTAGATTTCTAGATTTCTATTATTTGGATCCAATTTATATGGTGATACTCAATGAGTGGAATACCACTAGACTAAGGTAGGTGGTACTTGACTAATCCCTATGGTTTATTCTCATTTAATCTGACTTGTGATAAAATTACTCACCATTGATGTGTTATTGACATGAAAATAACTTGAAATGAAATCATTTTACCTTAATTGAGTTGGGTAAGAATATTTAGGGTCTTAATGGACCCTTTAATTATTACACCCTGATGTAGTGGCCACATATGGCCATGCACTAGACCTAATTTTTTTTGAACATTTATACTCAATACCTCTTAGGGATTCCTTGAGTTGTATTATGATATAATAGATAATAAAATAAGGTGAATTTATCCCCATTTGAGAAAAGTTAGGTGTGTCTTGGTGTGTTCAACTTGAGTAATGATCCGTAGTAGGATTTACTAATTTCACTATAGAATTTGGATAGTTGAATTGGATTAGGGTGAGAGATCCTCCCCCACTAACTTGTGGATAATGGTGGGTTATTCTTTACTATGTGTATATGTATAGGTCATGTGTACATAGGCCGACCTAGATAACATTAAAATCATGTTGGTTAATATTCAAACCCTAAATAATAATTCTTATATTATGTTGTTAAAGATGATAATTACTCTATTTTGTGATTTTTGTTATGATTATTGGATGAAATTCTTTTTATACCGATGATGGATATACCTAGGATGAAATTCCCAATTGTATCATATTTTTCATGATGAGGGATGCTATGACCATTCTTTCATATATTCATAACCAATGTTCTTTTACACGGTATTGGGACATGATTCCCATTGATCTTTATAATGTAATGCCCATGTGTTTTTGATGATGATGTAATGTGACACACTATCCATCTATTTGTTATTTCTTGGAAATGGGATACATTTTTCAAGATGTGATGCTTTAAAAGAGTGGAATAATTTTCTCATATGATAACGGTGATGGTGGGATTTAATGAACTGTCTTTTGATGTGGTATAGGAATTAGGACACATTTACCTCCCATGATGATTCCCATGGATAGGGATTCTTAGACATCTCTTGATAATATTGAAGAGATGTGTTTATCTCTTGTATATGTTAGCTCAGGATGCTATTCTCAATGTTGTGAATGTGTTATCAGAATATACATCCCATGTACCGATTGTTAGGATAATTTGGTGATGAAATGAATAACATTATTGATATGTTATTTGGATGAATTTCCCACATATTGTTCATTATACTAATATGGGACATTATTACACAAGAGCCTTAGCCCAGTTGGTGAGGACTGAACAAGTGTATCCAAAAGACCCGAGTTCAAAATCGGAAGAGACATATTTTTGGGTGATGTAGCAAGTACTGTAGTAGGCATTGTAGAAAACACTATAGAAGGTACTGTAGAAGGTAATTTTCGGTACTGTAGCAGCCATCACTATTCATTTGTTTGGGATTTCAGGACACCTGTTTTATCCTTAAATCCTTCAAGTCCTTGGGTCCACCCAAGGCCTTTAGGCCAGTAAGGATTTCGGGCCACCTTAAGGCCATTAGGCCACTTGAAGGCCTTCAGGCCACCTCAAAGCTTCTGGGCCACCTAAAATTGTTCTTAATGGACCAAACATACTCTAAAATGAGCTTACTCTATATGAAAATTCAGAGCAGACATATTCACCAGAGAAGAAGCTAAAAGACTTAGAATAAAGAGAGGGTATGGTGTTTCCATTGGGACCAGCCTTTGCATGCATGAGAATCCTATCCAAACAACCACCTGAAGGTGGAGAGTTGATATCATGATGAAGAGGCTTGGTAGGAGTAGTTCCATGTAGTTATAGTCTGGATATTTCCTCTGAGACTTATGGGTCATGTATTCTCTAAGTGTACGGGCCTTGTAAGGGTTATCCCTTATCCCTTGAAAGGGGGTTATCAAAAATCAATAAAAATAAGGCCTTTGGTCTCTTCGAGTAATATAGGACATTATTCTCCTTGATGAAAAGTTGGGAACTGGTGTCTAGTTGATTGTAATGTGATATGATTATAGACACCCAAACATTATCCAAAAAAGGTATGGTCATTCCTGAGTGGTTTTGTTATACCCATGGCCATGACTTATTTATTATTACTTTCATTTCCTGTTTACCATTATTTATGTGCATATCACATTGTACAAGAACTTTTTTCTACTAGATGTGTTTAGGGAAACCATTGGTGGTGGATTACTAAGTTATAGTCACACCCTCTTTGAGTATCATGGTACTTGAGTAGACCTTATGATTTGTGATCAGGGTAGGGGAAAGTTCCCTGGAATCGATGAATAAGTTTTCAAGCTAGGTAGGAGCTATAAAATGAGATTAGGTATAGAATCCAGACTTGTTTTACTATTATCTCTAGTATTTTTCTTATTTTAAAGGTTTATAGTATATGATATGCTTACAAATGATATTGTTCATAAACATATGTTTGTTTGACATTACATCTACTCATTTTTTATATCATGGGGGATGTTATCAATTTATTCAGTATTTATATATGAAATCCTTCCCTTTCCCTGTTTTTTGGTAGTGTACCATATACCTCAAGTGTGATGCCTCATATTACAAAAGCATCCAACTTGTGGTATAGGGGAGTGCCTTTATCAGCGCTAAAACAAGAACTGATAAAGGGTACATTTATCAGCTCTATTATTAGCAATGATAAAAGTTTTTATTAATAATTTATATAAAATTATAATATTTATCATTGTATATTAAATAATGTGGTATATATTGATTAATTCATAATTTTACCCATATGAACTATATATTCTAAAAAATGTACTTATAAAAGTACATTAAATATATTTAAATAATAAATATATTTTATTATATTTTTAATGATATATATAAATACTTTTCAAATAAATTTGTAATTATAGTTTTATTAATATATATTAACAATTATATACTAATATTTATAAATATATACTATTTACAATTATAATTATTAATAAATATATATATATTTTTCTTATATATAATTTTAAATAAATATATAAGAACATGAATAAATTATCAAAATTATACTTTTATAAAATAAGTATTTATCAGTGCTATAATTTTAGTGCTAATAAAACACATATTTATTAGCACTTTTTAGTGCTGATAAAGGTCTATCTTTATCAATGCTAAAAAAATACAGAAAAAGGTTTGTTTCATCAGCAATTTTATTTTAGCATAGATAAAACATACATTTATCAGTACTTTTAACTAGCACTGATAAAGGTTCTAGTGGTTTTTATAAAAGAACCCTAACATGCCCCTCCTATCTCGCACCCGTTCAAACCTTTGTGGAAGCAGAACCTTACCCATCCTCCATTGTGACCTCTCCCCCTCCTCCTCCACCACTAGCACTTCCTTTTCCTCCTCTTCTACCGTGATCTTCCTCCTCCTCCTCTGTCACCGCTGCCTCCTCTTCCACGGCCTCCACCGCTACTGCCTCCACCACCACTGCCTCCACTGTGATCCCTCCTCTGCCGCGATCTCTCCTACTTAGTAACCATTAATGGTTTATAAGGACATATTGTGGATTGGTTTACTAATTTTTATTGAATGAAGAATCATCCATCTTCTCTATATGTATGTGCCCTATGATAGAATAATTTTGATTTTTAGGAGGTTTTTAAGCCTTATTATGGAATAAGTTATGAACCAATTGTATATAAAAATACCAAAGTGGCCTTCAAATCATGAATTTTTTTTAAAAATTCAAATTTAGTACTATATAGAGGTTTTAAATGGGATTTTTACACCTATTTATTTCTAAATATTGTGTTTGGGGTGTGTAATGTTCTTGAAGTGTCTTAAAGGGGTTGTTAGATTTTACAAGGGTGTGTTAACCCATATGAGTTATATTTTTAACATTGTGATAAACATTCACTCTTAAAAATGTTATTATTTTTGATTTTTGGATCCCATGTGGTTTTATAAAACTATATTCATAATATTAGTCTTAATAGTTAATTTGAAAGATATTTTAAATCATTTTATTTGGATTTTCACCCTTAAAATGTTTTTGTTCATTTGGGAAATTATGAGAAATGGTTTTTTATAAAATAATTATGATCAAATTATTCCCATTTTTGTTTTGTTCTAACTAATGGGTGGTTCTATATACATGTGGTCTTATTGTGATAGAGAACGATGGTGTTTCTTAATAGGGAATTTGAGATTGGGTGATCATTTATTTATAAATGTATTCAATTTTGATGATTCTTGACGCATTAAATTTACTGATTTCTAACCACCTTGTTTGATGTCTTAGGACTCTTAGGAGACTTGGTACTAATCTGGATATTTGTAAACCATCGTATAGGATGTTTATAATATTTGGAGGGTAACCCACTGAATTGAGTGAGATAATAAATTAGAGAGTGATCATTAGATCATGGAAGGTAAGAAGATATAATCTTATGCCTCATGGTATTTGTGTTCTTTTAAGATATTTATCCGTTGAACATTCGATTGGGGGGATGCCTTGGTGGGTACTAGTGATGAAATAACCAGTGGGTAGGTTATTGTGTGAGATATGTCAAGGATTATTTTAAATCTTATATCATGTTGAGTACATGGTTTGTATTGATTATCCCACAAAAAAATATTTATCATGGAAATATGAAATTGTGACATCTCCCTTATAACCATTATAAGTATAGTACATGGAAAGGGGTTGATTATGATGTTAGTGAAAATGATAATGTGGATTACTTGTGACCTTAAGGGTAGGGAAATCCACACATGGGGTGGTGCAGGTTAGTAAATAAATATGAATAAAGATATTTCTTGTTGATATATTGTTACCTATAGGTCTTGGGATCGTCATGATATATTTTTTAACTATAGGATATGCTAATGATGGATAAATTTAGTAAGGATTCTTAGGATGTGTCATGTATGAGTTTCTTATGTAATATCCTATTGCTCGATACTAGGTATTAATAATTGGCTAGATAAGATCTAGGATGAGGCTTATCTTCCATTATTGTTCATTATATCTTAATCGTTATTATATATATATGATGAGGATGATGCCTAGAGACATTTGGATTGCAATGTAGAGATACTCCACCTAGGTGAACATTCTTTCAAAAAAATTAAAGTTTATGTTCGGCTATACATCGTGGGGTATATGTGGTTTTCCACAATACATAAATTATTTTAGTGGTTTGGTTGTGTTGAATGTTAGATTGGTTATTCCTCTTTAGGTACTCCTTCATGTATGTGAGTTTATACATGGGACTCGCCTTATGTTAATGGTTTGGATCATGTGAGAGGTTGGCTATGTTATGCCCTCCATTCTGTTTTTTGGGGGGTGAATGTTATTTATTGAGGCATATAGTCACATCACAATTCATGATCACGATTTAATGTGTTTTCCTAGGGGATGAGTGTTTCAGTTCATACCTTGTGGTAATTCAACAATGTGACATCATAGGGTGCACTATGCAATAGACCCTTAGTCTACACCATAATGTACCATATTCTTGAAATGAAAGGATATTTTTTAGACATTTTAATGAGGTTCCCCTATTCCATATTAGACACTCTACCCCATTAACCAAACCCCTCTTCCCCATCATTTTCCCCTCTCATAATTCACTCTTTAGGATCCCTAATGGCCATTTCACAGTGGACAACCCACCACCTGGACAGCCCACACCCCCTCCCCCACACCCCTGTACCCCCCATCCCACCCCACCTGGGCAGCCCACCCCTCCCTAGAAAACCCACACCCACACCCCCTCCCCCACACCCCTGCAGCCCCCTACCCCCCCGGATAGGCCCCCTTTCCCTTTGAACCTTTTATGTTTTACTGGATTTTTCCTTTTTTCTCGTCAAGAACCCCTCCACACTACGCCACCCTCCCATTTCTCTCCTCTTGGGTGGTTCTCCCTCACCCGATGTATGTTTCATCTTTTTTATCACTTTTATTGGAGAGATTGGGATAATTTTTACCTCTCTTAATCCTTCTATATATTAGTTTCTTCCTTCCAATCCTATATTTAAATGAACATGGGTCAATTACAATTGGAAATGTAATGATACGACCCAAGATGGTATCATAACCAACAACTGACCTGACTTTCCACTAACCTAAGAGGCATTCATTACCCCTACAGCATAACAATGATCCCCTAGAAAAAATATACAATTAATGTGGAATATTTTACCCCTAAATTAGAGTAAATTTAAAAATATCTTTCTCCTTAAAAGCAGACATTTGCCATTCATAAGTTGAACGTCTAAGAAAATAGTATATACACAAAAAATAAATAAATAAGAAGAAGATATCATAGATGAAAAATAAAATCCCACTATTGACCAATAAAATTGTTTGACCAGACATGTCCCATTCCTAAATCTCATTATACTTATTTTTGATAGGTATAACATATGAGTTCTCATTTTATGTTTTATTTTCAGTTGGAAATCTCCTCTACAGTGAACGCACCTCTGCCACATGCTGAGCGACACCTTCAGAGTGATTTTTCTCCTATTACTCATTGGTTTCCTCTTTTTCTCATGTTATTACAGTTTGATATTGATGGTTATAATGTGAAATGTATGGGCAAAACGCCCTACTGAAAATCATGGTTGTTGGTGGTCCTTTTTTTCACACTAAATGAATTGCATATTGGTTGGTTCCTTTTGAACATTTGAATATAAAAATTGGTAATTTACATATACTTGACTAATGAATGAACACCCTATGATGATAATTTTTTTTCATAACCCCTGAATTAATAAAAGGAATTGAATAATGAATTATTTGTAAAATATTAAATTGTGATTGTTTGGTTTCTAAGGTGTTGTGATTTTGAGCATGATTATGTGTTTGTATGGTGTTGCTGTTTTTAGCAAGATTTTTATGCCATTTTTTTCCATGTTATAGTACTTACACCATTGAATATTAGCCCAAACATTACCCATTTCAATGGCACCACCACTTTGTTCCTAGTGTAATTCCACTGAATCTTATAAAACAACATCACTAGAGGACTCTATGAGACACTTTATAGACACCCTAGTCAAATAACCATAACAACACATGTAATTAATCCTTCCACTAGAAAGCAATCTATTTAAAATCATACCCTCTATTAGTTTAGTACCACAGTTCTTAACTAGAGACATTATGTTTCTAGAGAAACACTAAAAAACTGGTTTATAACAATGCATATAGATCAAATGTGGGATACTAAAACAATCAAGTGAAAGGGATTCTCATAGCTTGTTTAACAACTTTTGTGTAATTATTTTGTTAAATATTAATATAACTATATCAAATAGGATGAATATGAATAAAGAATGGATTGATGTCAATTGGTTGACAAAAGAGTATGAAGATGGCATGAAAGAGTTTATCAAGTTTGCAAAATATCATGCATGTGACCCTACTAAAATCCTTTTTCCATGTTTAAACTGTTGTTATTCAAGAAAAATTAGTCCAAAAGAATTTGAAGAACACCTGATCTATCACGGAATAGATTAACATTATACATGTTGGAATAAACATGGGGAAAAATGAATATATGTAGTGGCTCAGATAAAATGATGTTTTATAGATCACCTAATATGATTATAAACGTGAACAATGAAGAAAATAATATATAGGATGTTATTACAGATGTTAATGATGATGAAGATCGTATTAAAGAAATTACAATGACAGTTGAAGATGAACGTCGTGATTTCCCAAAATTGTTTGATAAGTTATTAGTTGTGGAAAATTCCATTATATGTTAGTTGCACTAAATATACAACATTGGAATCCGTACTCAAGATATATAATTTTAAATTAGGCAATGAGTGGTGTGACACCTGTTTTAAGGAACTACTTTCTCTCCTAAATGACATGCTACCAGAAGATAATGAGCTCCCAAGATGAACATACGATGTCAAACAAATGCTACGCTCGGTGTGTATGATCTTAGAAAGAATACACACATTCTCAAATGACTATATATTGTTTTTCAAGGACCAGAAGTCACTTAAAGAATGCCCAAAGTGTGGTGCCTTTCGATATAAGAAAGATGATTCCAGTCCTGCAAAAGTTGTATGGTACTTTCCAATCAATCGAAGGTTTAGGCGCCTATATGGAAGTGAGGATACTACAAGAAAACTGACATAGAATGCAGATACAAGAATTAAATATGGGAAACTACATCACCCAACAAACTCTCCTTAGTGGAAGAGAATTTATCATGAGTATCCTGAATTTGGAAATGATCCGAGAAACCTTCGTCTTGCATTATCTATAGATGGGGTGAATCCTTTTGGTTTTCAAAGCAGTAGTCACAGTACATGGCCAGTTATGTTGGTAAATTACAACTTACCACCATGGTTATACATGTAATGAAAATAAATCATGTTATCTATTCTTATATCAGGACCAAAACAATCGGGTAATGATATTGATGTTTATTTGGCTCAATTGATCGAGGATATGAAATTATTGTGGGATTCAGGTGTTACGTTGTATGATTCTTACAAAAATGAAGATTTCACTTCGAAAGAAATATTGCATGGGATGATAAATGACTTTCCTACTTAAATAAAATTTTCAGGATATAGCATTAAAGGAACTCAAGTGTGACCCATTTGTGAAAAAGTTACACAATCAATTTGGTTAAAACATTCATAAAAAATTGTGTTTCTTAGACATCACATATTTCTACCCCGATGACATAAGTACCGATATTGGACGACATCATTTGATGGAAGTTCAGAAGAATGTACATCACCATCTCCAATAATAGGTGATCAATTGTTTGAAAAGGTAAAATATGTGGACAATACTTTTGGTAAAACGTCTTTGAAAAATCTTTCGAAAACCGATTGGAAAAGGAGATCAGTTTTTTTTGAATTACCATATTGGAATTGTCTATATGTCATATATTTTCTTGATATTATGCATTTTGAAGAAAATGTATGTGATAGTTTCATCAATACATTTCTAAATGCACCCAGCAAAACAAAGGATAGAATTAAGGCTAGATAGGACATGGTTGAGATGGAAATATGAGAAGAGTTGGCACTGGTGAAGGGTGAAAAACGAGCATTTATTCCACCTACTACTTACACTATTTCCAGGAAGGAGAGATCACAGTTTTGAAACTTCTTGAATTACGTAAAGATTCTAGATGTGTATTTATTAAATATCAAGAACATCATGTCAATGAGAGATTTAAAACTAAATGGTCTGAAATCACATGACTGCCATGTTTTAATGCATGATATAATTCCTATAGCTTTACGTTGATTTTTTCCAAGAATGTCTACCATACATTAACAAAGCTTTGTTTCTTCTTCAAAGATTTATGCAGTAAAGTTATAGACCCAACAAAATTGAAAACTATGGAAAAAAGAAATTGTCATTATATTATGTGAATTGGAAATTTTCTTCCTACCAATATTATTCGATATGATGGTTCATTTGATGTCTCATTTGGTGAGAGAGATTCAACTATGTGGTCCTGTAAATTATAGATGGATGTACCCCATTGAATGGTATATGAATATTTTGAAAGGTTATGTCAAAAATCGAAGTCAGATAGAGGGTTTTATTGCAGAGAAATATATTTTTGAGGAAGTCGTTGAATTATACACTGAATACCTGTTTGGTGTGGAAAACTTTGTCCTACCAAAATCTCGTCACACTAGGTGGCTTGATGGTGAAGGAATTTCGGGAAGAGAGGTTGTCATAATCAATATTACAGATTGAGGGTAGGCCCACCTTTATGTTTTTCATAACAGTTTCGATGTTGACCCATATTTTCAAACCCACAAAGAAATTTGTAGGCATTTGAATCCATATAAGACTGAAAAATGGATATCAGATACACATAATAAATAGTTTATAGGATGGTTTCAGGACCATATTTTTAAGAATTTAGATGAAAATTCAGACTCAATTCCAGAATGACTTCGATGGCTATCCGGAGTAGCAAGTGTGTATGTATTATCTTACAATGTTTATGCAGTTAGTGGTTATACATTCTATACTAATGAACATGATAAGGAAAGTACCAAATAGAATAGTGGGGTTAGACTTGTGGCTGAAGCGATGAATGTTTCTAGTGGTAAGGACAAAAATCAAATTTATGTGAATATTTCATACTTTGGCATCATAAAAAAATATGGGATTAGGATTATATGAAATTCCAAGTGATGATTTTTCAATAAAAGTGGGTTAATAATAGGAGTGCTGTTAAAATATATGAATTGGGATTTGTGAAAATTGATTTCAATAAAGAAGGGGAGAAAGGAAAACCATTTATAATGGCATCACAAGCAGTATAAGTATTTTATGTTCCAGAACCCCAAACCAAAACTGGTCTATTGTTATGTTATCAACCAAAAAAACTGAAGGGTTAGATGAAAGCTCAATAGAGGATGATCCTTTCATTGGGACTTCGCTATCATTTCGCAGCGGTCCCAATGTAGATGGCGTTTTGTATGTCAGTGGAGACCACAGTGAAGGGATTTACATAGTCAATAGAGGGGTAAAACCTCTTCATCCTTTAAAAAAACAGAGTTCAATAATTAGGTTATTTGTTTATTGTAATATACACTCTGTTACGTTACATTATTATCTATTCGATGATGCTTTTATGTAATATAAATTAAATGTTAAACCACTTCTGTAGATAATGAATTCTACACCTACTGATGTTCCCAATCCTGAGGCACAATAGGTATCTAAACCTACTACTACTAGTCCTAATTCCGAGAAACAATAGGTTTCTCAACCTGTTGCTGCTGGTCCCAGTGCTGAGGTACAACAGGTTTCTCAACCTATTGCTGCTGGTCTTAGTGCTGAGGTACAACAGGTTTCTCAACCTATTGCTACTTGTCTCGGTGCTGATGCTAATGCTCCTAAGGAACATAATGATGATGATTTATAAGGAAATAGTAAGAAATTAAAGCCTGGTGGAACAAAAAAAACATGAGCACCGTAGTTTGATAGTGTTAGCCAAAATCCTTAAGGCAAAAGCAAAAGGCGTCAAAGTTGAGGTGGGATAGAATAATAGAGGCTAATATGTTAACTCCGACAAAGCCATCAATAGTAGTTATATTGGAATCGTCACTCAGAAACATGTACCGATTGATGTACAGTCGTGGCACCATGTTTTCACTAGGTTTAAGACACTAATGTGGGAAGAGATTATGGTAACATTATGATATCATTTTTTTAATTTATTAAAATAAAATAAAATTCTGAATCATTGACTTACTCTTCATCATCCATTGTAGAGTGCATTAATTGTAGATGCCTCACACAAGGAATATGTATTAAGAGTTGCAGGAAGGATTCATAGAGGCTTCCACACTAATTAATAAAATATCATCTTAAATATACTGAAGGGAAAATCAAGCCACAACCACCTCCTCTTTATTCACACTTGATATCCCAAGGAGCATGGGATGGGTTTAGCAACAGTCATGCAGAGCATACTTTTCCGGTACATTGTGTGTGGTAATATGTTGTTTGATGTTTCTTGTATTCATCACTTGGATTGAAAGTTTTTTATTTATGAAACAACAACTGAGTGCTGAAAATAAATAACTTGCAACAAAAATAGCGTACCCCTACCATAATGAAAGGATACGGTACACTTCACTTGAGAAAAAATTGGTTTGTCTTTTAAATATATCGTAACACTTTTATGTGACGTAAAACAACACCATAACCATATTTATCTATTTATATGATGATTAATGAATCAAAATAGAAATCCATATCCATCCCATTCCATGTGCTATAAAAGGAGGCTCGTGTAAATAAAGAGGGGACACTGATAGATGAAAACACCCAAAAAGTGTGGGAAACATGTGTAAGTATGACATAATATATATCTAATTTTCTTTAAATAACTATTATATAACAATGAATACTTATTTTCCTATATTTTCGATCTGAAATATTCACAGGAATCAACAACACCCGCATCAGATATAGACAAACTTTCAATGGCCTTGAAGCAACCAGAACAGTATGGCCGCGTCAGAGGTGTGGGTTTTGGGGTGACACCTTGAACATATTTTCAAAAACAAAAACAAATAGGGGATCAAACTGAGGAAATAAAAAAGATGCAATAAAAATTAGCTATTTTTCAAGAGTAATTACAATACTATAGAGATATGATAATAAGATTGATGGGGGAGAGAAAAAGAAAAGAAACAACTCAAAAACAACTCGTGCGTGAAGATCCCGCCCCACCCCCACCGGTTTTAGGCAAGACATTCCACTAAAAAACCTCACTTAGATGAGGTAATAAATGTTCTAATAATTGTTTCTGTGAAATTTGAATCACAAAGACACTAATACCTTTTCTGTACTAATATTCTACAAGGTGAAAATGACTATGATTTATATCTATCAACTTCCACCTATCGCCTTGTAGTTAGGGTTGTGGTGTTAAATATGAAGAATGACATAAAACACAATAAAAAAATTCCAATATATCATGTCAAAGTGTCAATTAACATAAATAATGAGCTGAGTTTTGAGCTACATGTTCCAAATGATGATGAAAACATTCATACGGTTGAACAAGCTATTGGAACATTCATCGCATGGTCATCAATTCTAGTAAAAAACATGTCGATAAGGAGGTATCCATTTCCAAATTATTTTTCAAGTTGAACCTTTAACATTTAATGAAAAAAGGTTTGAATCGATGAATGTTATTACAGAATGACAAAGAGAAGGGGGTGAAATGAAAGATCGACTCAAAACTATCTCAAGGATCAACCAACCGATTGAAATGATCTACTGAGAGCACCTTCACCCCGCCTGTTCTATACCCACTTTTTAATATCATTGCATGCTTATTTGGATACAAAGTTGATAGACAACAATACTCACATAGTTTATTTTGAAAAAAATATGTACTAAGAGGGAAAATCATATTTCATTAGTGCTGAAAATGTAAATGAAATATTCAAGTATGAATGGATAAGTGCCTTAGTTGTAAATTTATACATGAGGTATGTTTTCATAATTTGATTTTAAAAAAGCCAATATACTATGATATTTTTGACTAAATACATTTCATATTTTTTGTAGGCGTATATATGATTTTTTTTAAGGATTTTTCCACGAAAAAAAATTTGGACTCATTAGTCCTCTCATAATCTCTTCAAAAGAAGAATTAAATTATGCTAAATATAATGAAATAATGTTATCCCTACTCAAATCATTTGAAAACAAAATTATGGATAACAAACTGTTTTTAATACCAATGATGTAGGGATAAAACTCTAAAATTTAATCATATCAACTATATTTTCATTTCTTTAATTACTTATTCCTTTTTTTGTTTTTAGGCAGCATTGGATGATGACTGCAGCCAATTTAGATAGTCCAAAGATTTATTTTCTAGATTAAATGCATGGATATGAAAAAAACCAACTATTCATGATGGAGTTTTTCAATTTGTTATATACTAGACCCCAAATTTTAGAACTAAACATCTAGTTATATAATTTATATTATCTTTTAATGAGAATTTTGTTATGATAGGGAGATGCATCAATATCGACTACTTCATGGAATGAATATAGGGCCAAAGGACAAGAACAGCTATAAGATCTACAACTAGAAACGTATTCTGGTATATATAATAATATTGCACTATCCAAACACATATAAAAACAAATTACTTATTTTTTTCTATGTTTCTGCAATGTCCAAAAAAACAAACGGAAAGAACTGTGGTTATTATGTTTGTAAATTTATGAAAGATATTGTATTTCATCAACAAACTAGCATCCCGGAAGAGGTATTTTTGAAAATAATTACAAGTTCATTTAAAAAATATATATATTTTTTGTATTTATATTTTTTCAGTACTACCATGATGATCACAAAAACTCATACTCACAATATGATATGAAAGTGTTTAGAAACAAATGGGAAGCATACATGATAGAAGATTTTACACAAATATGATGATGGTGAATTCCTAATACTTATGTTATCCTTATATGATCACTGATATCTCTCTTTCTTACACTTATTGATCATATATGATGACCTTTAATCATGTTTTATATCCTTAAGTTATGAAGAATTGTTTTAGAAATGATTTGTCTTTATAGTAAAGCATAACCTAATGATAGACTCTTATGAACTAGTTCTTTATGTTTCTTTGTTTCCAAAATCACTAGACCTAAACTATTATGGAATAGATCATTTATATTTGGTATTTTGGTCATTTATGAATTTGTTTCTACTGATGTAGTGTGTTGGAAGAATATTGGTTGTGCATCACTCACAAATTTAATAACAAAACTAAGGATTCTTTCCTACTGTTGGTTAACTACCGTTTAGCATAACATATTATCTGAACTTCCAATCCGGCTTCCCCATGATGCTCTCATCTGACACCATCTCTATGATATAATCATTGAAGATTCACTTTTCCTTATCTTCTTGCACCCATTTACTAGGTAAATGGGTGCATGAAGACAAGTAAAAGTGAATGCTGAATGATGATATCATAGAGATGGTGTTCGATGAGAGCATCATGGGGACACTAGATCGGATGTTCAGATCAGATAATGGTAAGCGGTAGTTAACCAACAATAGTAAAGTGTAAAGAGAATCATTATTTTTGTTATTAGATTATATCTAGACCAAATAAACCATTTGGAAAGATGTGAAGGTAATTTTATGATATAATATGTCTATTTTAATGAAAAATTATATAATGAATCATTGATTTGATTTTCATTATTCCTTATATGGTTTGTATATTTTAGAAGATTTCTCTCCATGTGACATGCCTTTACTGGAGGAGAAATGATGCTATGTCTGCTCAATCACAAAGGTAATGGGAAATCTATTTAACTAATGACTCATTATTTTGTAGCTCTTTGAGAACTCTTAGGTTTTTTCTCTACTTCACATAATCCTCTTCATGTGATCATGTCACATAAGCTCCTTTGTATGAATGCTTCATGTGAACTAATCGTGTGATATCATCACATGATCGAATCATATAAACAAATCACATAATCAATTAAGGTGATTGACTGAAACCATGATTCATGTATTCTTATCTTATTTACATGATCGCATAAAGATTCAAGGGTTGTGTAATCATATTAATCTCCCAGTTTCATTTGATCATGTGATATTATTATGGTCATTTTATCAAATTAATTTGAACAATTCATGCACTTAATATGATATCTATAATTATTCATGTTCCCCTTTCTTACACAAGTCCATTTTTTAACCCACAATCCTACATTTTCAAAATTAATCAAAATTTTCTCCATATTATGATACAAAAGAATTAATGAATTAAAGCTGAGGAGGCTATAGATCATTGGACTACAATGGTCGATAGTGTGGAAGTCGACTAATGCATAATCATTCAGTCCACTCATGAGCATCTTAAAAGCTTGATGGGAACCGATATCTTGTATTTTCAAATTTCTAATTAGTTTCCCTTATATGTGGGTGTGGGGTGTCCAAGAGGGAGGGGGTGTCTAGGAGTGGGGGGGGGGGGTCTAAGAGGGGAGAGAGGTGTCCAAGTGGGAGGTGGTGTCCATGAGGGAGTGGGGTCTCCAGGTGGGAGGGTGGGTGGGGGTGTCCAGGAGGGAGGGGGTCTCCAGGTGGGAGGGTGGGTGGGGGGTTTCCAGGAAGGAGGGGTGTCCAGGAGGGAGGGGGGGTGTTCAGGGGTTTCGAGGAGTGGGGGGGGGGGGTCCAAAAGGGAGGGGGTGTCCTGGGGGGTGTCCAGGGGGGTGTCCATGAGTGGGGTGTCCAAGAGGGGAGGGGGTTTCCAAGAGGTAGGGGTGTCTAGGTAGAGATCCATTCAATTCCATTCAATACTGATAATATACAATGGGTATATCACTTCTAGAGTAGCCTGAAGTGGGTCCGTAGTGAGGCATAAAAATTTCCAACCAACCAAACCAATTACAAGCCCATGTAAAGGCCCAAGAATTATATTCCCATTCAATTTGAGGCCCAATATATCTTATTTAATGTAATAGAGAACCAATATATGCATCATTTACCGTTCTCAAATTAGATTTCTAAGAAACACACTTTTTCTCTACACCAACGTTGTTGTAGAATACATCTGCTGGAAAAATTACTGGTTATATATAAGTTTGATGGAAGGAATAATTTATGATCTAGAAGATTTGTGAGGTTACTCTCAACTAAATCAATTTTGAACCTCAATCATGTAATGTGTATGAAATATACGAAATAAGTTGTTTTTTACTAGAAATTGAATTCTAGAAGATGTATCCCCACTACTTATATATATATATATATCTCTTCTCACACTTTCCATAGGATTGGCATCCGTCGATTGTGTCATAGGCTCTCTATGTTTCTTCTTTATGTATTTTTAAATTATATTTTTGTTAATGTTATGTGAAATTTCCTTTCTATTCCTCCAATATATTTTTTGTTTGGTGTTTTCCTTTATTTTTTGAACTGTATCTCTTTAAAAATCATGAAATTGGGCTATTAATCCAAGTTCATGAATTCCTAGGGGAGGAAACTAATTACTCCAATCACTTTTTCTAATTTTGAATATATTATTCAATTGAGAGGAGGCAGCAAAGTTTATTCATGTTTGGTTTGGAGAGAAATAAATTTCTCTAATGATCTTCATATCCCTTTATAACCTCAGAAAATCCATTATCTACCCCTTATTCTAGCTCTCGTTATACCCAATGCGATGGAGGAAGTTAGGTACATGAAGAAGGATGATGGATCTTGGTGGAGTTTGATTATTTTTATATGATTATGGACTGATCAATATTCAAAACCTTGGGGGATTTGAAATTTAGTACACTCAGAATATTTATAGAATTATATATGATTTTATAAATAATATTAGTGAATAATGGTGTATGGATAATATTTATTCCATTATCAAATATTTGATGAAAATATAGTTGGATAAAGAAGGTTATTAATGGGTATACACCGGATTCATTCCTTTCGTTCTAACATCAATTTAGGATTGTATGATACTTTATTTTAATTTTATGATACATTATTTCCAAGGGGGTGGGAGGGGGAGGGGGTATTCTAGGGAAAGGGAGGGGGGCTTCAGGGGGAGTGGTGGTGGTGGGGGTGGGGGCTGTCCAGGGAAAGGGAGGGGGTTTTCTAGGGGGAGGGAGGGGGGCTACAGGTGGAGTGGGGGGGGGGGGGGGGTTACTGTCTAGGGGTAGGGAGGGGGCTGTCTAGGAGGGGTTTTCTTGAGTAGGGGAGGAGGGGGGGGGGGGTCTGGATAATCATACTAAAGAACTAGGACGTAGGGGGTGTCCAGGAGGGAGGTGGTGTCCAAGTGGGAGGGTGTCCAGGAAAGAGGGGGTGTCCAGGAGGGATGGGGTGTCCAAGAGTGTGGGGGGTGTCCATGAGTGGAGGTGTCTAGGAGGGGAGGGGGTTGTCTAGGGGGTGTGAAGGGGGTTGTCCAGGGTGTGGGAAAGGGGATGTCTAGGGAAAGGGAGGGGCTGCAGATAAAGGGAGGGGGTTGTTCAGGAGGAGGGAGGGGGCTACAGGTGGATTGGGGGGGGGAATCTAGAGGTAGAGAGGGGGTTGTCCAGGGGGGATGTCTCGGGGAGGGAAGGGATGGGGGGTCTGGATAATCACACTAAATAACTAGGAGATCAAGGGAAAAGTGAAACAATATGATCATGGCCTACATAATTGTGTAGGTTTTCATCAAGACTTATCTAAAACTGAGAAATACATTCCTTATATACCTTCAACGAGACCTTAGATATTGTATAGGGTCCTTGGAGAGGCATAAGTGGTTAGGGTCCAAGCAGGGTTGAACCCGATGTTTGATTCGGACGTGCTAGCACTCATTCCCTTTGACCTGGCATGGGAGAGTACACTCTTAGAGGCTCATGATATATGTAACTATTAGGTTTATAACCTATCTAGGATGGTGGTATCACTAGGAAAATGTTATAATGTTTTCTAAAATTGAATACTCTTAGGAAATTGAATACACCATCATGTATATGTTATATTGTATAACTTGTGGAGAGTACTCCCTTTTTTATTGTCAATCAAAGAAACCTTTTGGATTTCATGTTGTTGTTGACATTTCTTCCTCTTCTTTTCACATCCATGTAATCTTAACAAAATAATATTTATAAGTCAATGAATCATGTTGAGCCTCATCTAAAATATTAATTCAATATAAGGAAATATGGACATATAAAGGTTGTAACAGGTAAAAATTGAAATTTTATTAATGTATTATTTCATATTAATGTTTAATTAATTTCATTACTATATTACTAACATAATATTTATTTTCTTATATAGGTGAAATTTTTTTCCCGAGTTTGAATGCTTTCTTCAAATACTAATACCATGGATGACAATTTTTCAAAGGGGATCACAGATGCAAAAAAAAAATGAAACATTAATGTTTTTAACTGTTTGTTGGATAATTATAATTGTAACCATATTAAAAATTGTTTGAAATGTATATGGATGTTTGTTTTTTGTATTCCTGATTTCAGGTAAATGTATATAGCATTGTTTGGGAAAATATTGTGCATGTTGTTTTGGTATTCTATGCTTTTTTTGTGTAGGTGTTGTTTGTGTTGTGTGTGAAAGTGTTGTCTCAGGTGTGCATGTGCTATGAAGATGTTGGGTTTTCTCAGGAAACTTGGCCTTTATTAGTGATAATTAAGTGCTGATAAATGTGTAATATATCAGTGCTAAAAATAGCGCGGATAAAGGAGGTATTTATCATCGTTATTTTGAGAACTGATATATTACACATATATCAGCGCTCAAAATAGAGCTGAAAAAGATGACCCTTTATCAGCACTTTTTTTAGTGTGGATAAAGGAAACCATTTATTAGTGCTATTTTGAGCACTGATAAGGGGGACCCCCTTTATCTTCATCGTGATTAACAAGGTTTTACAATTACTACAAATCACAGAGCCCCAATAAGTTGATGGTTTTTGATGGTTGAATGCCCAAGAGATAGTACTTCTTCAGGGTTTGCTAAGGAGTATCATTTCTGAGTGGTATGTATAATCCATATATATCTATTTTTTCAGTGTTTATAGAAATTTCTTGATACTTAGGTGCATTTGATCACAACATACCATCATCATATTTATGGGAAGTCTGAGTATACTATCCAAATTTTGGATAATATGTTTCAATAACGTGTCATAGATTTTGGAAGATCATGATAAACTAATCTCACAGTTATACAATTCACCTAAAAAATAAATCATCAATACTTGATTCAGATGGAACCTTTTAGGACCTTGTATGAAAGGCTATACCAATCAAAAACTATATTAGATAAAGGTTGGGAGGATAATGGTTATCAGGTTGAGTCTCATGTGGGATATTTCTTAGTATATCTAGTTGATCTAGAAGAGGTTTGAGATTTTGAATGATAGGAATCATTCATATATAGAACATAGATTTCATCCTCTTGATTTTGAGGAAGGTGATTGATTTTTCTTTTGTTTGTCACTATGTTTGGGACACAATAATATTCAAAGGTATGGGATGTTGGTTACCATATATATGGGGAGTATTCCATATATCTCATCTTAAGATATACTGCCCCAATTATTCTTATGTGATCAACGTTGATGACGTCTAGCTGCAACCTGATACATCATTTGAGGAGCGATGCATTCATATAGTATATTTAATTTAAGGTATTATTCATAGGAATATATTTATTCTAGAATCAATGTAGTGGTATAATGAGAATATTTAGGAGGATATATGGTAGCATGATTCTAATATAGGGGCATAGTGTTTAGAGTTATTCATCAATGAGGCTCAGTGATTCTCAGTGCTGTATCTCAAGGATGAGATTCCATATACTGGGGAAGATGTGACACCATGCATCCATAAAAGTTAAAGTTTTGACCTAGTTTTTTTACCAAACCATATGTGTTTTAGTTTTTTTGAGTGTTAGATGTATTGATGGGGTTCCAAGAGACTGTTTTACCAATTTTGGGGTGGTGAAGGGACTTCTATCTTAGACATAGAATCCATTAGGTACCTAGTGGTTTGACACTAGGTACCTGATGGATCCCCATGTGAGGGGAAAATTATATGGGGGAAATTGGGTGGTTAGTGCCTCTAGGGCGAGAATAAATTGTCCAATACTTTTTATACATAAATATTACATATTATCAAATTAATATTCAATACATAACATAACGATCAATTCCAGAATCTTATAGGTTTAGTGTATTTGGAAACATGGATATATAAAAAAATAGTTTATAAGATATCTACATCATCTCCCACTAAGTTATTAATAACTAGAACCCTTATTAGACATAACATACTTAAAAATTTTCTTCACAACCTAAAGAAATGTAACATAATAAAGGGTAATAATAGATGCTCAGTAAGGGAAAACAAGGGAGATATTAATGATACCTTAAAAATAACATGAGAATAAGGCTATATTGACATGAAATTATCATTTGAAAACTATACCCTATATACCATAGATCAAAATCCTGAGTCATTGAATAAATCATGCAAGTTCATAAGACACGAGTTATAAATTAATCAAAGAACATGAGACATGAGAGCATAAAATTTTCATAATACGTAAGTTTTTTTCACACACATAATTATAGAGAATCATTTCTTTAGTCAAGGATAACTACCAAGACTATCATATTATATTGGTTTCACTCCCCATTCTATCATATCCTTTATCAAATCTCACAAAAAATACTATCATAGTGGGAAAATTCCCTTAATAAACTGGGTTTATTCCCCATTCTAGTCCTTATTATCTCATGAGATATCCATCTTTACCCAATATAGTGGAGGGATATATAATTCCAGGGCCAGCTATCACATAATTAAAATCATATAGATGTGTGCTAAAATATCATAAAATATTTATCAGAACAGAAATCATAGAAAGTAAAATGGTTTTATAATTATTTTATCTTTTTATCATTGTATAACCCATGGAATTGTAATAGGTTTCATAAAGGATTCAACATAACTCATTTAACCCATGGAAAGAAACAAGTTTCATATAATCACCCTTAAATCAAAATCATCATAATCCATACAAATAATAGAAATTTTTGATAAAATTGGATCAAAACCCCATTAAATCATAAGTAACATCAAAGGATGTTATCATAGATGAAAAGTTCCTTTAATATATCACTAAAAATTTATTGAGGAGAATAAAATTTTCATTTTGAAATCACTTATTCAAAATATATAAATTTCCCAAAAGTTAAGGAAAATATTTTCTTTAAAAATAACATTGGAAAATTATAAATTAATATTTAAATAATTTATTAGTTTTTATGACATAATATTCTATTCATATCATGTACATTAAAATAAATATTCCTTTCACATTTTTAGTAAAACGTCAAAAGAACCTCTTTCAAAAAATGACAAGAAGATTCATTTTAAATAATTTTTTAAATGGGTAAAAATTACTTTAAAAAATTATAGAATATTAGTAAAACATTAATTATTTTTTTAGAAAACACAGACATGGAAGGAAAATATTTTCAACCAAAGAGAGAAAAAAGTCATATTTCCTTAAAAATATTCTTCTGGTATCTTGAGTATTTAAATATAGGAAACTTAAAGGAAAAATGTAATCTCTATAAATAATTAGTGGAGAATAAATTCATGAGAATATAGAGACATGAGTCCTGAAATTTTATCATCAGAAATTTAATCATAAACAATCTCAATAAACAATGTGATTGTAACATAGAACCCTTACCTCAAGTTCAACTTTCTTTAAAAGTGATCTAATATCAAGTATAATAAATTTAAATTTATTATAATTCTATAATAGAATCTTGAAAACACTTATAATATCATATATTTTCCACTTAAACATTTAAAAACCCATTTATTAATAATTATTTATTAAAATAATTGTTTCTATGTGTTAATTTTTTTGTTTTTCGTGGAAGTTTCAGTTCTATAGTTCTATTCCTTGTACTTTGATCATGGTTACATCATCTAAAAAATGATTAATATGAAATATATATTATATATATTCATTATATATATATATTTAGATTTCTAAATAAAATATAGAGATATAAAAATCAATTACATCATTCATGGAGATGGTAGGCCGTATGTATGAATGAATGATGATTCTATTTTTTGATGGATGGAATGAAAGAAAAAAAGACAATAATTCAAATTTATAGAATTATTATAATATCATATATATCTTAAATATTCATTAAATTTATCCTTATTACCATTCATGTATAGAAAAAATGGAAACAATGAATCACATTGCTTTGTAGAGGTGGTAGTCCACACGTACGCACAAGCAATGCTATCATTTTACAATGTATTGGCAGAAGGTGGATAATATTTGTTCCATTATTATAATAAAAATTAACTATATAGAAGATAATTAATTAATTATTTTTTAATTTATACCATATAATTAAATTATTTATAAGATGAAATAAAATATAAAATGCCCGGTTAAGTGTTATACCTCTTTATTGGGAAACCAATTTTGGATTACATCTTAAGCCTTGAAAGTATAGTCTTTGGTAAGAAAACATTATATAGGATGTGGTCAAGTAAGTTATTAAGGTATTATGGTAGGTATTGGATGATATATAAGGCTCAAATATTATGAATAATGGAGAGAAGGTTCCCATTTATAAGTGTGGGTAAGGGAAGTCTTGGAATTACATAAAGAATTCAATTAATATAAATTAAATTTAATGGAAAAATATATTAAAATAGATATAATCCAAATATAATTTTATTATTAGTCTAAATATTCTCATCCAATAAAATTCTTATATTTTTTGGTTATGTTTACACACCCATCTCTTAGTTCTAACCCATATTAACCCTTTTTGACAATTACTATGATAACAATGTTTATACTCATTAAGAGTCAAGAATGTTACCATAAAAGGAAATGTGACCCATAAATGGACCATGATTGATATTTTAAACCATATCCCATTAATGCTTAAAAAAATATATAATTTTTTTGAATTTTAAATCATTTAATAAAATATTGTTTAATATAAATTATCATTAATGTCCTTTTTTAAACTATTCATTTAATTTTAATTTGAAAACAACATAACAAAAAATAAATTAGAATATAAAACTTTCAGACATCCCTAAATTTTTATATATATATAGAAAATTCATGTGAAAGAATAATTAATCCCAATTTAATTACTTTTAATATTTTTAAAATCAATTATTTTATTTTTCTATTAATTCAATAAATACTATGTCAGCGTTGTGTAAGTGTTTAAGGTAATTATTAAATCAATAAAAATTAAATATAAATTAACATGATAAATTAAATTAATTAATATTTAAAATAAATATATTTAACTTAACATAACCTATTTTTATCCTTGTGAAAAAATTTTATATTTAAGTCAAGAGAGTAACATTTTTCATCAATTCTTTTCTTAAAGTAATATAATTGTCATAATTAAATAAAAATGGCCCAAAATGTCCATAACATAGATAATTGGATGATAATGGTCGAACTAAACTCATAAAATAAGATATATCTATGTTTTAGATAAATTTTAAAGCCTTGTCCCAATGTTTAGCCTTGTTTTACCCATTTTACCCTTTCCAAAGCGACAAATATTTTGAAAGGTTACTATTTATAATGAAAATAATAAAAGTGAAATATTTAACAAATTTGAACATCATGGTTACAAATATGGGATCAATTTTTCAATATTTAATTCTTATAAGTGGTGTAAATCCATTTTAAAATAAGCTCATAAAACATGAGCAAAACCATTTTTTAGAAAAATATATTTTTAAGCATAAAGCTGAATTTAATCTTATCCCATGCCTAGAAAAAATTATATTAATTTTAGAATATTTCATTGCATATATAATATGTTAATTTTATTAAAATAATTCACTAATAGTGATTAATTTAATTTATTAAGATAACGACATATTGCATGCATATAAATATTTTTTTTAGAAAAACATCTCTTTTACTCTGAAAATATTTTTATTTTCATTTATAATAATTTTATAACTAATGAATTAATTTTATACTTGTGTAATTTTTTTTTTATAATTTAGTTACTCATATTCATACCCAACAATCCAAAAAACAAGGCGATAACTGTCACATTAAATAATAATATTTCAATAGGCAAGATACAAAAGAAATAAAATTTATTTATATAGAACTATATAATAAAATTTGGGGGTATTACATTATAAACCTTATTAAAATGTATTTTTACCCTAAAATTATGTCACTTTTATAAAAATAAATGAGGATATCTCTATTTCATCACATCCTTTGGTTCCCAAGTAGCTTCTGGAAATTTTGGATTCCTCCAGTGAACTTTAACTAGATGAGTAGGATTTTTCCATTAAAATTTATCTCTACAATACAATAGTTATATTGGTTTTTTATTATAGTAAAGATCATGCTCCATTGGTAAAATATTTTATTTTAGTACATGTGAAGGATTAGGTTTGTACTTCCCCATGAGGGATATATAAAACACATTATAAACTTGATAGAGGTTTGGTGGAAGTGCTAAGAGAAAATCTACCATAAATACTGTATAAATAATCTTGAAGGGGATAATATAACCAGGTCTTATCTTTACATTCTTCCTAAATCTCATAACCCTCTTACATAGAGAAATTCATAGAAATAACTTCTCAATAATTTCACATTTCTGATTTTAGTAATGATTTTCAGCAAAACTTTTATATCAAATATGACATACCTTGATGTGTTTATGAATGGATATAACATTATATACCATTTCCTTAGATAGTTTAGGTCCTAATATATTTAATTCTCTAATGTTATCCCAACACATTGGAGTTATACACTTCCTTTTATAGAGAGATTCATAAGAAGTCATCTAAATGCTTGAGTGAAAGCTATTGTTGTAAGAAAAATTGACTAAAATAAGGTATTGGTACTAAATAAATTTGAAATCCATAAAAAAAATATCATCATATCCTCTAGGGTTTGAATGGTTTTAGTGTATTTACCAATTTTATGAAGATGATAAGAAGTATTGAAACACAACTCTGAATCTAGAGCTTGCTTAAGACTTCACTAGAACATTGAGGTAAACCTTATATCCCGATCAGATATAATAGAATGTGGTACTCCATGCAACATTTCCACTTCCTTAATGTATATTCTGGAAATATTATCAAGGTAGAAATATTATATGGTAGCTATGAAGTTTTCTAAAATCATATGTTGATCAACTATAATCCAAATAACATTATAGCCTTTAGATGTTTTGGGGAATCTGATGAAAAAATCCATAGTGATGTTTTCCTATTTCTATTATGATATGGGTAATGGTTGTAACATCCCCTTATAATTGTCTCTCCCATACTTAACATAACAAAATACCAAGCATTGAGATTCATTCTCTATAATATCTATTTTCAGGTTGTCCCACAATAAATACTCTTTTAGATCTCTATACGTTTTTATAATTCTAATATGAATAAAGAATGTTTAACTATGAGATTAATCCAACAAACCATTCTTCAAATATTATATGGATGGAACATATACATAGTTCCTAAACCTTATCCTTCTATCACAATCATGGTTAAACTCAGGAACATTTATGACCTTATTTCTCAGTTTTACATCTTCCTTCTATACCTCTTTAATTCTCACATAGATAGATGGTTGAACATTCATTTGAGAAATATAATATTTCCACCCTTCCTTTAAGATTTAAAATTATATATTTTACCAATCTTGAAATTATAGATCTTTGGTGACCATCATCATAGATAAGCTTTGATAATCCTTTTAACAGTGAAAATCCACTACCTTGTTCACCTTCCCAGGTTGGTAATGTATTGAGAAATAAATATCATTAATCAGTTCCAACCATCTTATCTAGTGAATATTCAACTCTTTATATGTGAATATATAATTCAAACTTTTATGTTTAGTATATATATCCCACCTTTATCTATAAAGATAATTCCTCCATATCTTTAATAAAAAACTTACCACAACTAAATTC
Organism: Viscum album; assembly: GCA_963277665.1. Lineage (NCBI taxonomy): Eukaryota > Viridiplantae > Streptophyta > Magnoliopsida > Santalales > Viscaceae > Viscum > Viscum album. Next base: position 1,711,934,096 of record OY728138.1, on the reverse strand, counting down.
AAATCATGAGTTGGGTATTTTTTCTCATGAAACATCAATATCACTAAGTCATATTTTATTACCATATCATTATAAATGAGAATTCGTCCCAATAATTTATTTGATGCATCATTATAGATCAAAAAACCTTCTCCACTGTAGGGTAGTTTGAGAATAGGTGCACTAACTAACCTTCTCTTCAATTCCTTGAAATTTTCTTCACATTCATAAATCAAAAGTAACTTGGCTCCCTTCTATGTCAACATGGTGAGTGGATAATATATCCATGATAAATTATCCACAATTCATTGATAATATCCTTCCAAACCAAGAAAAATATGATCTTAGTTATAGTGGTTGTTCTGTACCAATGTTCAATAACTTCCATCTTTGATGGATCAACCTATATACACACACTTTAGATTATATGACCAAAAACTGAAACTTTATATAGGAAAAATTCATACAGTGTAAAATTTTCCTCAAATTATTCTAAATTAATGTCTTTAGTACAATCCTCAAGTGATCTTCTTGCTCTTATTTTTTCTTAGAATATATAAGGATATCATCCATAAAGACTATAAAAAACTGATCACAGTAATATCTGTATACTATATCCATTAAATCCATAAAGATAGCGGGGGAATTGGTAAGACCAAATAGAATATATATATATTCATACTGATTTTACCTCATACAAAATCCAATCTTATCCATGTATTCACTTTTGATCCTCAACTGATAGTATCCATATCAAATTTCAATCTTGGAAAAATATCATAATTGATCAAAAAAATCACTAATATAGGTTAATAGATATATAATATTTATTGGGATCTTGTTAAGTTCCCAGTAGTATATATATAGTTTCATTGATACATATTTATTATTATAAAAAATAACAGGGGCATCGTATGGTGATTCACTTAGAAAAATGAATCCCTTATCAAGACTCCTGGAGTTGCTTCTTCAATTACTACAACTCAATAGGGGACATTCTATATAGAATATTTGAAATATATTTATCACTAGGTATGAATTATATTTAAAATCCAAATTCATTATTTTTAGGAAGACAAGGATAATCTTTTAGAAAACATGAAAAAACACCCATTCAATGGGTATATCTTCAATTTTGAGTTTCTCTCTAACCATTTAAGATAAAAACCTATTTGGAATTAGAATCAAGATCCATATAATGGATGAAATTTACAATGGATGTTTATATTTATCATCATACTGAAATATAATCATAGATTGGTTTGGAATATCAAACATTAATCCATTCTTTAGAAATTGATGTGAGATTTATGTAACGAAATACAATCGATGACTAAGATAAAATAAAATTGAAAAAGGTGGAGAATATAAATATTTAAATGAATAAAATTCCCACAAAATTCAAGTAGATAAGCATCAAAAACTTGATATTTTACCATCATACCATTATGAGTTTTCAATACTAACTCTACATCTAATTTTTGGGGTAGATTTGGATACCCTTATAAATGTCTTCATATATGAAATAGTGGAAAGATATAGAATAAAAAAATACATTAACAGTTCTAGAGTGTATGGTAAGTGTACCTTTCACCACTTCATTATTATAACCCAAATCATAAATAGTGATCCCATGACATTTACCTTTATCTCTATGATTAAGAGGTTTTGGACATCGATCATCATCATCAACCTTTAGATTTGATCACTGGTTAAAATAATACCCATACTCCTTTCATTTTAAACACTATAATATAAGTGGAGGATTTTGTGGTGATTTCTATCTATCATTAGCTAACTTATATTTCCCATCACTTTAGTATTAGATTACCTGATAGACTTCTTTTCCACACTTAAATCTTTTACTAGTTCCCTTAAGAGAATTTCCTCTATGTTTCCTCTAAAAATTAAAGAATAAAATAAATATTATCTTACTCTCTCTATAGTTTTTAGAATTAAATTTTAATTACATCTTTCTTTTCTTATCAAAACCATGAGATAAATTGGTAAATTCAATATTTATCTCCACTTTTATAGTATACCAAATGATTTCTTCATAGTTACTAAATTATCTTACGGACAATTCCCTTTAGATAAATTATTTTATACCACTAAAGGATAGATCAATATTACTTTTAGTTTGAATGATAATACTAGAATTGTACATTTAAATTATTTTAAAATTTTCCTTATAGGTAAAAATAGTTGCATCATCCTTATTCTTTAGCTCAAGGAATTCCTGCTCCATTTTTGTATAAATAATATGAGGAAAGTACTTATTAAAAATTAAGCTCATAAACTTGTCTCACTCAATGGATTCAATTTATTCCCACTTCCTCATGTTCTTGATAATATTTAACCATTGATATTATTCACCTTACAAATGATAAGAAACTAGATTTTTTTCATGTTCTGAACAATGGAGAATAGAAAACATATTTTCAGTGGTACCAATCCATTTTTTAGCAACACGTGGATTAGAAGACTCAATAAAAGAACGTGGATGTTTCAACATTAAGGAATCAATACAACATTGTGCCTTACTTTTCTATTTTTGAAAATCAACATGATTCATAGATTGAGAGAGCTTCATAAACATAGAAATACATTTGTTTATTCCAACTCCCATAATATTTGGTTTATCATGAAAATAATCATTAAATTCTCCATCACATTCAACATTAACACATTTCCTTCGGGTTTTATCCATTTAATAAAACCAAAAGATATATAGTGAACAACAATAATCATAATGGTAAACCAAATAATCATGAAAAATCATTTATAGGATGTATAAATCAAGAAACCTTCTCTTAATTCTATGAAACCTTTGGTTTAACCTAATCCATCCATGATCATTACAAAAAAATAGAATATCATATTATACTTATAGTTGTCCTTAAGGGTTTGACTAAGAAAATTCATCCTATTTTCCAATGGTAACTAAACCTTGATTTGATACCAACTATAGAGACCCATAATTTTCATAAAAACGTATTAAATATTATTAGATGAATATTCAATACATAACAGACTGATCCACATCAGAATAATTTATTTTAGTGTATTTGGAAACATGGATAAGTAAATAAATGGTTCATAAGATATCTATGTCATCTCTCACTAAGTTATTCATAACTAGAACCATTATTAGACATATTTTACTTAAAATATTTATTCATAACCAATGAATATATATATAATAAAGGGTGAGATCATATTCTCAGAAAGGGTAAATAAGGGAGATATCAATGATCAGTTTAGCATAACATGAACATAAGGTTATGAGGAAATGAGATTAATATTTTAAAACCATACCATTAATATAATAGAACAAAATATTTTGTCTTGGCATAAATCCGGATATTTTATAAGATACGAGTCACAATAGAATCAATGAAATGAGATATGAGAGCATAAAATTACCTTAAGATATAAGTTTTTAGCATACACACACATATATATAAAATCATTTCCTTAAGTCATGTATCACTACAAAGACTATCATAGTTTATTTTTTTAACTCCTCATTCTATCATATCCTTATTCAAGGTTTCATCTGAAGACTATCATAGTGGAAAAATTACCTTAGTAAACTAGCTTTACTCCCCATTCCATTCCATATTATCTCTTGAGATATCCATATTTACCCAATTTATTGGAGGGATATATAATTTTTTTTCTCAATAGTTACATAATGAAAATCATAAAAATGCATTTCATAATATAATAAAGAATTCATTAGAACACAACCCATCGAAATTAAATGGGTTCAAAAAATATTTAATCATTTCAACATATCATAATCAATAAAAAATAAATGGATTTCATAATGGTTTCATCATAACTTAATTAACACATGGAAAGAAATGTGTTTTATAGAATCATCATTAAATAATCCTAATAATAATCCATAAAAATAATTAAAGTGTATGGTATCATTGGATCCTAACTGTGGTAAATAATAAGTAATATCAAATGATGTTTTCATAGATAAAAAAGGACTTTAAAATATCATTAGAACATTTTTTTATGGAAAATACCCTTTTTACTTTGAAATCACTTATTAAAAATCAAAAAAATTTCAAAATATTAAGGATTTTTTTTTAAAAAAAAATTCCTTAAAAACCTGTAAATTAATCATCCATGCATTGAGATATCATGATGGTTGGAAATTTCAGTCATTTTGTTTACGTTAAAACAATTATTCCTTATATATTTTTGATTAAAGGGTAAAAGTAACTCATTCAGAAAATGAAAAGAATATACATTCTAAACCATTTTTTTAAAAAGTAAAACATGGATAAATATGACTTTAAAATAATAATATAATATTAAAATATTATTGAAACATTATTAGAAATCGTGGATATGGAAGAAAATGATTTTTTACTGAAGGGTGAAATAAAATAAGATTTCCATAAAAATATTATTTCGGTCTCTTGAGTATTTAAAGAGAGTAAAATGAAAGTAAAAAATGGAATCTATAGAAATAAACATAGTATAAGAAAATTAATGATACTTTTGAGTGGTTGATTATGAAATTTTTTCATTAGAATCTTAATCATAAAAACCCACAATAAATAATGATATTGTACCATAAAACCCTTACCTCAAGTCCTACTTAATTCAAAAGTGATCTAAACTATTGTATAATAAATTTAAATTTTTTATAATTCTATTACAGGATAAGTTAAATACTTATAATATCATATATTTTCCATTTATAAAATTTCAATATCAATTTAACAATAATTATTTATTTAATTCATCATTTCCAGGTGTTAATTATTTCAATTTTCATGGAAGTTTCGACTATGCAATTTCAATAATTGTACTTTGATCATGTTTAAATCATCTTGAGATTTTGAACCATGATATAGATATATTATATATTAATTATAAATATTTTTAGAGTTATCTATAAAAGTTAGAGATATAAAAATGAATTACACCTTTCATGGAGGCGGTAGGCCATATGTACGCATAAACATTGTTTCTATTTTTTTCCAGATGGAATGAAAGAAAGGCTAATAATAAATACAATCTAAAAAATAATTATTATATCATATATATAACAAATATTCATTAAATATATCCAAATTACCATTCATGTAAATTAGAAACGAAAATTCAAATCACATGCTTCGTGTAGGTGGAAGTCTACACGTACACACAAGAAATGTTATCATTTACCAATGGATTAGAAGGAGGTGGATAATGTTAGTTACATCATCATAATAAAAATTAATTAAATTTAATATACTTAATTCATTATTTCATAATTGAAACCATATATTTATCATATTTATAACAAGAAATAAAATTTAAAATGCTTAGTTAAGTGTTATACCTCTTTATTGAGAAACCACTTTTGGCTTACCCCTTAATCCTTGAAAGGAAGTTATTTTAGAAATAAAAGAATATATATGATGTGGGGGAAGGAATGTAGGATGGTATTATGGTAGGTATTTTATCAAATATAAGTCTCAAACATTGTGAATAATGAAGGACAGGAGGTGTCCTTTTATATGTGAGAGGGTGGGAACTCTTGGAATTACTTAAATTATTAAATTAATATAAATTAATTTTCATGTAAAAATGGTTCAAAATTAATATAATTAGAGGATAATATTAATATGATTATAAATACTCTAATAAAATAATTTTTTTATAAGTTTTGGTTATTTTTTACCCTTATCTCTTAGTTTTAACCACCATTAACCCTTTTAAACAATTTCTATGATAATAAAGTTTTTTACTCTTTAAGGGTCAAGAATGTTACCATAAAAGGAAAATTGACCCATAAGTAAAACATGGTAGATATTTTAATCCACATAATAATAAAATTTACTTATATAATAATGTTAGTAATTTTTAATCATTTAATAAAATATTTTTTAGTATAAAATATCATTAATTTCATTTTGAAACTATTCATTTACTTTGACATTTAGAAAAAATTATAAAAAAGGAATTAAAAAAAACTTTAACATATGAATAAAATGTTATATTTATCTAAAAAATTATTGGGATAAAATATTTCACCCAAATTTTATTACTTTTAATATTTTTAATATCATTTATTTTATTTTTATATTAATTGAATAAATATCTTATCGACGTTGCGTAAACATTTAAGGTAATTATTCAATCACTAAAAATTAAAAATTATTTACAATGATAAAATAAATTAATTTATATTTAAAATTAATATTTATAATAAAAAATATAATCTTTTTATCCTTATATAAAATTCTTAGATATATTAAAGTCAAGAGAGTGATATTTTGTGTTTATTATTTTCTTAAAACAATATAATGGTCATAATAAAAGAAAAATGAAACCAAGTAGAAATTTTTTTGAATCATATATGATAATTTTAGAAATAAAATCATAAAATAGCATAAATTTATGTGTTAGAGAAATTTTAAATCCTTAACCAAAAGTTACAACCTTATTTTACCCGTTTTACCCTTACTAAGGTGAAAAATATTTATCAAGGTTACGATTTATAATAAACAAAAAAGGAACTAATATACAAAATTTTAAATTAAGGATTCTAAATATGAAATCAAATTTTCAAGATTCAATTCATATAAGTGGTAGTAATCCATTTTAAAATGAGCGTGTAAAACATGACCAAAACCATTTTTTAGAAAGGTACATTTTTATGAATAAAACTGGATTTATTCTTGTCCCATGCCTATAAAAAACATTAGATGATTGTTAAATTTTTTTATTTAGTATATAATATATAAATTTTATTAAAATCATTCACTAATAGTGATTAATTTAATTTATTAAGATAAAAACACATTGTACACATAAAAATAATTTTTCGAAAAAACATCTCTTTTACTTTCAAATGATTTTTATTTTCCTTTATAATCAATTGATAACCAATGAATTTATTTTTAAAATGTGTAAACCATAAATTTTTCATAATTTAGATAGTTCAATTCATACTCATTAATCCAATGGTTAGGTGATAACAATCACATTAAATAATAATATTTCAATAGTATAACACGATACATTTAAACTCAATGTTGCATGTAAATAAATCTATAAATGAAATAAAATTTATATTTATATAACCATATTTTAAAATATCATGGTGATAAAAATAACCTAGTTCCCCCTAGGTACTCAGTGTGAGGTTGGTGGTAATCTATGGAAAGATGGAGTTCTTTAAAAAAATTAATTAATTTTGTTAAATTATTAAGTGCCTCTCCACATTTTTTTCCTAAATCCATGTCATGTCCCTCTATAATAATTTTACCTCCTCTTTTTATTCTTTATGTTGTTGTTGTGGTTCCTTATTCAAGATCATATCAGAGCAAAATTTATGGTTTGGGGTTCTTATGGGTCCTCTCCCTTATCTTCTATGCAACTCTCATAATTTTTATCATTTTCCATCAGTTATGCCTAATGTAAAGGATTTTTTTATTTCTATATTTTAGATGGAGCTGATTTATCTAGTGATACATGACTTGTAAGAAACCGTTATACTGAGTTAATTTGTCCCTAACTAATTCCTATAGTTCAGGCTCATTTTATGTGATGTGTGATACAAAATCTCATTTTTTGTGAGATTGACCTTGAAATAATTTAAGGTGAATTCCTTTTATCCCAATTGAGTATGGTAAGAATATTTAGGGCCTATTTGTACCTTCTAGTGGTTATTTCTTGACACATTGGCTGCCAATGGCTATATACAAAACCTAATTTAAATTAGAATTTTTACTTAGGACCCCCTTGGGTATTTCATGAGTTTTATTATGACATAATGATCCATAAATGAGGTGAATTTATCCCTAATTTACATAAAGGAGGTGTGTCTTAGTGTGGTTTTCTTGAGGTTCAACCCTAAGATAATTTTTGAGTTTCCCTATTTTTCTTTCCTAATTGGATTGGATTAGTTTGAGAGATCCTCTCATACTATCTTGTATAACCAAGTGTTTAGATTAATGAAGAAAATTATAATTATAATTAAATAATCAAATGATATATTTACTAGGAGATAATAGGATTTAGAAGTGCGGTTATTGGTAGTTGGAAACTCCATTTTTTGGTAGGTTGATTTAATGTTTAATAACTTCCAATGACGATGTAAAAAATGGTTAGATCAATAGAATATTTTTAAAAGTGGTTTTGTTGTTCAAAAAGTGGTGGAATTATTTCTACCATCTATTAGTGGTCATGTTGAGGAATGATATAGGGGATCAGTAATTATCTCAGTTCAATGGTTTAGTTGTTTAGAAAGTAGTATCATTTTTTCTACTATTTATTAGTGGCCATCTTGAAGAATGATATAGGTGACTAGTAGTTATCTTAGTTCAATTGATGGATCCTTGTGAAAGTTGGAGGCTAATATTTCCTTTTGACCAGGTGATTTATCTATAAATAGAGGTGATACCAAATTCACATGTGCAATGTGTTTTCTTTATATTTATTGATCTAAGTGGTAGAAAATTCCGAATTATTTTATAATATTTTATATTCCAGAGAATATTTATAAACCTGAAAAAAGTTTCTCCTATGGACATTGACCATAATGTCTAAACCACAAAAAATCAAAGTGCCATTTTACTTTTCAATTTTCACTTGATCTTATGCTTGTGTGTCAGTGAGTATGTTTGTTTACATAGTGTGGTAATTTAATTTGCTATCAAGAAACATAATTTCTTGTATGTTGAGCTCATTAGAGGAGGTTTTTCGCTGTATGTGACATCTAGAACATGGAGTTTTTTTGGATTAAATAATATTATTCTAATGAATTAACTTTTTGTGGATTCAAAAATTAACATTTATCTTCCCCATCAAGTGGTATCAGAGATGTAGTTCAAGACTCAAAGGTCAGTCATTGTATACTCATGTATCTTCACTCTTTCCTTGGTGTAATTTCATTTTTAGATAGAGTTTACTATTAGCGGCATGTCTAATGGTGAATAATTATATGGTTTATATTAATAAGTATAGTATAACTGAATTTAGCTTTTGAAGGATGAAAATAGATGATTATCTCATCCAAATGGACTTGTAATTTCCATTTACTAGAATAAAACTAGAGAATATAGAAAAATCATAATTGGAATGGAGGGATCATAAGGCACTTAAATTGATTATGTTGTCTTTGGAAAAGAATGTTGCCTTCAAAATATGGGGAAATAAAACTATAACTGAGTCGATAAAGACAACGATAGGAATGAATGAAAAAATCTACTACTTTGAATAAATTTTTCATAATATGTAGGTTTTTCAAAATTAGGTTGTTAAAATGTATACCAATAAAAAACATGTTAATTATTTTATCTTGATCTAGATCTAGATTGAGTTAGTGAAAGTAATTCTTATGGAAGATGTTTTCACATTGATCTTGATGACATTCTAACCAATGAGTTAGTAGGAAATGGTTATTATGGTTAGTAATTCATGAGGGAGATCTGAATTAGTGTTTGAGGATTTCAAGAACTTAATCCTGAATTAGGATCTTAGATAAAGGTAAGTTCAATCACCTAACAAAAATTAATTGCATGCAGATGGTAGAGGACATTTACCCAATTAGAAGATAAGTATGAAAAAAATATAATATAAGTCTAGAGATAGAAGTACAGTTAAATATACTAAACATGGAACCACATGTTTGTACTACAGGAAAAGGCGGCATGTTAAGATGAACATTAAGGGCCACAAAGTGAACACCAAATTGATAGATTCTGAATTTTTGAGTTATATTCATTCAGTGGAATGGAATAACATCTTTATATTAAGTGTTAATTTTATAGTGGAATCATGGGTAATATATTTAGGGGAATTTATTCATTCTATTAAAGGGAATGGGTGTATAAAGAATTTTTTACCCAAGATATTCAACATGGTTAATTTGGAGGATAATAATTCTCTTAATGTTATAGGAAGGGTGATGTAAATATATGGATTACTAATGGGAGTTTCCTTAAGTTTAAGGAAGTTTGAAGCATCCCAAGATTATGTAAAAATATTATTTTCCTTAGATAGCAGGATCAAAAAGGTTATGGGACAAAATTTTCCAATGGAGTATTGAAAGTTACTCATGGGTCCCTAGTAGTAATGAGAGGAGAAAAGTATGTAACCTTGTATTTAACCAGAAGATCAGATGGTTCAGTGATAGATGAAGCAATAGCTTTCAAGAGTCTGTAGATGTGGAATTATACACTTGGTTATCTCAGTGAGAATAATATAAAATTTATAGCAACAATGGTTTTACTGAATATGGATCATACTGACTTCAGAATTTGTGAATGTTTTATACTTGGAAAGTAGATGAAGGTTACATTTAATTTGTATGAAGGATATCATCATAGATAGAAATTATAACATTTGAATTTTAATTTTTAGGGACTTGCCCCAGTTCATTCTCATGGAGGATCCGTATACTTTATCACATTTATTAATAATGAAACTAAAAATGTGTGTGTATACTTCTTAAAACACAAGTTAGATGTGTTTTTTTTCATAATTTATTTTAAATACATGGAGGAAGATGAATTTTGACAGATAATAAAATTTCTATGGTCTGATAATGGAGGTTAATATAGTAAAATGGACTTTAAGAACTACTATTGAAAGAAAAGAATCAGAATGGAGAAAACTATACCTAGAACACCAAAAAATATTAGATTGTCTAAAAGAATAAATAAAATTTTGACTATGATGAAATGTATCATTAGATCACACTCTGGGATGTCTAAATACATTTGGGTGTAATATTTGAGTTGTGATTTATATCTTTTTAACTAAAGTCCATTGACACTAGTAGGGTAAAAAATTCCTTTGTAGTTTTGGTATGATAAACTAGTTTCAATTAGATACATAAATGTTTTAAAAGTATATAATTTGTTCAAATTGATACTAAAGAAAGGTAAAATCTTGAGGCTAATCCTTAGTTATGTTTCTTTATGGTATATAGTGATGAAAACATTTTAACTACATCTTTGAGAAGATGATCATTAGAATATAGTTAGAGAACATAAAATTCATTTCAATGAGAAGGTCTTGTACAAAGACTATGACTTGGTGGAGGGTGAATTTGAGAGAATATAGTCAATATTCCCTTTTATAGTCGATCTGGATAGAAATTTTAAAGATATACATGTTCCAAGTGGTTCAAATGATGACACAAGTTGTTTAAAAAATAGGTCAATGGAAGAAATACCTGGATTCTCAAGGGATACAGAGATGTGGGGAAGAACTCTATGAGGTAGGAATCCAAAAGTATAAATGCTCGAAAATATATTTCTAGATAGAGTAGAACCACAAGAGGAGTTTTCATTTATATTCTTGAGTCATTATATTGGAAAATAGGTTTAAACATGACATACACTAATTTATTTTAACAAATTGGGGGGGATGAAATCCTATAAGAAGTGGTTTCTCTAAATGATTCTAGAAATTAGGAGTTATCTATGAAATAATAATTGGATTAATTACATTCAAATGATACATTAGAGAAAATGATTTTACCATGGTGAAATAAAGTGATTTAAAACAAGTGGGTCTTATAGTTAAAAGAAGAAGTATATGGAAGTAAGAGGTATAAGGCTAGGTTGATTCTAAAAGTCTTACAATAGAATTAAGGGTTATATTTCGTAGAAATATTTACATTGGTAGTAAACACACTACTATCCAGATAGTCTTATGTATGGTTGATACCAATGATTTTAATTTTGAACAAATGGATGTAAAAATTTCATTCCTTTATGGTGATCTAGAAGTAGAAATTTACATAAAGCCACCAATTGATTTCAAGGAATATTGGAAGTAGGACTTAGTGTGTATTATTAAATGTAGTATCCAAGGATTGAAACATGAAACGAATCAATGTAATTGAAAATTTGATGAATTTATTATCAAGAAGGGGTTTATGTGAAGAAAATATAACCTGTGTTTCTACCTTAAAATGTGGAAGGATGAATGATTTATCACCATGGTCTTTTATATTGATGATATAATATTGGATGGTCTAAACATTCAATGGATACAAGGGTTAAAATGTGAGTTATCCAGAAGAACCAAATTTTATATTTACCCATAGATAGGGGGATTCAGATGTGTGGATGGTTGAAATAAGAAACTCCATGTTGCGATAGGTTGGTTAGAAGTTGGATAACATACGATGGTGATGTGAAAAATAGTCAAATCAGTGGAATCAGTTGTTCTAATAGTTTAGTTAGATATAAAGGGGTTGAATTTTTATTTTACCATCTTTAAGTGGTCATTATTAGGAATTCTATTGGGGATCATTAGTTATCTCAATTCAAATGATGGACCCCCATAATTAAAAATTTAGTTATATCTGATAACCAGATGGATTCCTTATAAAAGGAGGTGGAACCACATGCACATGTGTAATGAAATTACATGATGTTTAGTGATATATGTGGTGAAAAATTCATAGTGATTATAAAATTTTATATATTCCAAATAATATGAATAAAAATGCATTAATGTTCTCCCATGTATGAAAGACATAATGTTTGAACCACATAAAATGAAAATTCCCATTTACTTTTTCATTTTTCACTTGATTATATTCTTCTATGTGTGTGAGTAGGTTAGTATAATTAATGTAGTTATTTTTAGGGTTACCATGATACCTAATTCAAAGTAAACTAATCTTATTGAAGGAGGTTTTTTACTGCATGTGACATTTGATGATTGCAATTCTTATTTATTAAAGAATCCCATTTTGATGAACTAACTTTTGGTGGATTCATAATTTCACAATTTTATTCCCCATCACAAGGTGTTTTATGTCTTGTTATGTGCATCTGTATATGTAATATGTGCAGAGACTGACCTAGATTACATTAAAAGTATGTTGGATGATATTCTAAACTTAAAGAGGATTTTTATATTATGTTATTAATGATAATAATTATTTCTTTTTTGAATTTGGTATGGTAAGATATAAGTTTTATAACAATGATATATACACATGGGATAAAATTACCAATTTTATTATGTTATTCATGATGAGAGATTCCATAACCATTCTTTAATATGTTGATAACTAAGAATCTATATTTGTGATATTAGGATGTGATGCCCACTATGATACAGAATGTAATGTAGATGTGTTCTTGATGATGATTGTAATAGGATACACTACCCAACTATTTGTTTCTTCAATTGGAAGTGGGATGTACTTCCCTTGATATGATGCTTCTAAGGAAGTGGATGAGTCTCTTGTGTGAGATGGTGATGGTGGGATGTGATGGTCTCTCTCATGATATGGTCTGTGGATATGGATGAATTTACCTCTTGTGATGTTTCTCATATCTAGGGATTCTATGTCGTATTTTTTTAATATTGATGGTACATGATGCATAACTATATATGTTGGCTCAGGGATGTTATTCCCATGGTTGCGACTCTGTTATCGGGATATACATCCCATTCACTAATTGTTATAATTACATGGTGATATATTGATCAGTGTTCTATATATGTTATTGGGATACATTTCCCATGTATTATCCATTATAATAAAATGTAATGATATGATCATTTATTATGACTTGGGATGTGATGTGTAGTTTAGCATTAAGTGATTTGTTTAAAGACACCATGTAATGGACTAAAGTAGGTATTTTCATGCTCGATTGGAAATGTAGTACCCATGGCCATGAAATATTTATTATCATACCCATTTTATGTTTACCTTTATTTATGGTCCCATCAAACCGTACAAACACTTTCTTATTTTAGATATGTTTAGGGAAACTGAAGGTGGTGAACTACTGAGTTGTACTCACACCCTGCTTTGGTGACTTTGTATCAAATAAAACTTTATGGTTCCATATCTAGGTAGGAGTAATGGCCCTGATATCCATTAATGAGTTGTGAATCTTGGTAAGAGCTGGGAGATGGGATCAATCATGCACTACATACTAGTTTTTCTATCATCTCTAGTATATTACTTATTTTTGTAATTTAGGGTATATAATCTACCAATGAGAGATATTATTCATATATTTATGACTATTTGGGATTTTAACTTCGCTATTTTTTATAACATGGGAGATTTTATTACTATATTTTTGTAATTTAGCTATGATTTCCAATTTTATTATGCTTCTATATATGTGATGTCAGTTATTATATATATATATATATATTATTATTTTCGTGGATATCTATACAAAATATAGTACTTTATCTCAACTTTATATGAAAATCCATGCCACTAGTCAACATACTTTGGTTTATAGGGAGGAACTATTGAGGTATGTGTACTTGATTTAGTCATAGTAGAGGCGAACCAGACTAGGGATGATACACTAGTGAACATGAACTCTAGAGTAATAATCAATAATAAGAGTATGATTTAAATTCAAATTATATAAATTCTATTATCCAAAAAATAGAACCTTATAAGTTTAGTAGAGTTTTATAATGAACTACCACCTATTATATATGAGAAATAATTTCTATTTCATATGAATGAACTAATAATGTGATATAATTTATGTACATTACACTATAATTGAATTTTGATACTTTCAAGATGTTTTATAGAGAAACTGTCACACAAATGAATGTGAGACTCATTAAATTATAAATAATGTAGTTTCCTTGGGAACTGCTACTCCAGAATTAGATCAGGTTATAAAAGTTTTAATATTTTCACCTATAAGATCAAGTTTAATTTCTACTACAATCTAATAATATACACCAGTTAAAGACTGAAAAAAGAAAAATGTGATTTGTACACTAATGATTTATAAACCCTCAATTCACTCTAAAGATAACAATCAAAAATTTATTTTACAATATAGTAATACTCTAAAATTCTTTACCTCAAAGGTTGAGAAGAATCCAAATAAATATATCCTAACTTATCCAATAAAGGTGAATCAAGTAGTTAAAATTTTAGTGACAAACTTTCTCATGTTTCTAAAGTATTCAAAAAATTATACAAGAGAACATAGGGTTTTAGAATATCATTTAAAAGGTTGAAAAATATTAATGAAAATTCAATGGAAGTTAGATGATATAAATGCAATAATCTTAAGCATATCATGCCCGATTTCTATCAATATTAATAGAAAAAAGAAACATGTAAATAAATTTTATAGAATATCATATTACTAAAATATGGGAAAGAAAGATATGAAAGAAAATTGGTGTGATTTTGAGGATTCAAGTGAATAATATCATTTTAATTCTAGTGATGATCAATCAAATCAATATAAAAATATGTTTTTTATTACTTAGAATAAAGAGAGAAATTATTTTTCTCTATTATACCTCAATCTAATGACTATTCCTATAATGATATTAATGAATATTACCCCATGATTAAAGATAAATATTTTAATGAACTGACCTAGGATACCCTCCTAAACTGGTACTTGACTTGATCTGATATATACATAAATGGAATTACCATTCCCTAATAGATGGAGACTAGAACCCAGGTATGAAACAAAAACCATAGGGTGAAATTTTTTTCAACCTGAAATGATACACATAGAATATATAATTATACATTGGAATTAAAAAAATAAAAGATAGAAAACATGTTGTAAATTAAGAAAGATAGTAGTATTGATATAACTCAAAAGTGGTAATATAAAACTCCAAGGTGAAAGGCTAACATATAATGGATAACTATAACAAGAAACAACTACTTTATGTGATTTTTAGGAAATATCTTTTAATATCACTACTAGATACCCATACCCAGTTGGCATAACCCTCACCACTTCATTGTAGTTCCTTTCCTTTTTCTTACATCGAAAGAAAATAAAAGGTCTACACACCACTAAAGGGGTGTGCATGGTGTGAGAAAAACATAATCACTAGGATCCCACCTAAGTGTTCTATATCAAACCTCTGTATAACAACACCAACATTCTCAATCGAACATAAAACTAGACATGAAGAACACTTTAATAGTTTTATATCAAAATTATGGTAAACAATTCCCCTTTTCCCATGGTTATAAAACAAACTATAGTAAAATAGTTTCAAATCATAATTTACAAAAACCAGTTACACGTATCAAAAAAGGTCTACCAAAGTAAAAAAGTATGAATCTAAAGAACAATGGTAAAATGTTCTAAGGATAAATCATAGTCAGGTTAGCTAAGGAACTCATATATCAATTTCAATAGTGTATACTACAAGTCCCTAGAACCCATGTATCTAGGTCTAGGTAACATAAGAACACCCCAAAAAGTGAACCATCCTATAATGTCAATCATGTCCTAGACCCAAACCCATCTTGATTTTGGGAAGAAATAACACCCTAGAAAGTGGATGTCACAAACCAAGAAAGGATGTCATCCAACCCGAAACCCGACCTAGTCTAAGACTGGATCAAAGGGTGTTAACGATCCCCATGAACTGGAAACTTGTGTTGGGAATTAAAAAAATCCGATGGGAATGATTTATCAAAAAGAAAACTAGGATAAAATAATCCAAATAGATCTCGCAACAATAAACCAACAACTGAAAATCAATAAATAAAAAACTGATCTAGATACAATAAATGATTAAAAAACAAAAAATGAATACAAACTAAGACTAAACCATGCTATATAATCTCCATGTGACATCTTGGTAACCCCCAAAAACAGGACTTACCTACTCCAAAGGCGAGCACACAAACCCAACCTGAACTTACAAAACATCTCGGGTCTACCGGCATTGAGTTACACAAGTAGGGTGTGAGATTAAATAGCCCAACATTTAATTACCATGATTTCTATACATTCCGTTTCCCAGGTTAGTCCACAAACATAGGTTTGAAAATACATTTAGAAAATAGGATTTTAAATCATTTCTTTTAAGTAAACATAGATTTACACAATTTTCCTTTTTTAAAAAACACACACTACTTTCCTCTTTAAAAATAGATCCACTTTTCAGAACCCATTACACAACGAAACCCCAAGTACAAATCCATACCAAGTAATCAAATATGGCTATAGATAAATTAATGTAAATAAAGACAATTGGCATAAACTAGCAGAGCTAAAATACAAAAAAGATATATAAATAAATGGAACATACTAATTGTAACTCATGATCATTTCTTGAAAAACTATAGAGGAAATCCCTAGAAATACTTAGACCATACTAAACTTTCAGAATATGGTGCAAATCCATAGTCAATAACCAACTGGCTACTCTAAACTATCCAATCTAGTGGAACATCCCACCTAGCCCCATAAAGTCAAGGGGGTACCAACAAGTCTAATTGGGGTCAATAATCGACCATCCCTTGACCCTCTAGATGACTCCCAAGAATCCCATGATAATAATAATAATACTTGGAAACACCTGGTATAGAAAACATAACCCACATCATTCTCATTCATGATCCACTAGAGGGTAACACATCCCATGGTCTAGTTGACTCAATACCAATAGTGTTCCCATGCACAATCCACTAGAGGGGATCCCTTCCCAAGGTATGATGGTTCCTATCATAATCTAAGAATAAGAAAAACACATGAAATATATTTATTTGACAACCAATTGAATATCACAGAAAAACAACTATTTTCTCCAACTAAAAGCATTTTCCACATCATTTTAAAAATACCAACCGGTCCTTCACGCTACCCTCTTTTCAACCCTTTTTTCCAAAACATGCCATTATTCCCACCAATCCTATATATTAAATTAGTTCCAAAACCAATTCCTAAAACATTTTACTGTTCCAATCATGCATTCACATCACTCAACATCAAAACCCACATTCCAAGAGATCACAAAGTACCAATTGGGCCTTTAACATTTCCACTCAATTTATATTCACAAGGAAATTTCCTCATCATTTTCTAAATTTAACAAAAACACCACTTTCATATACACAATGCCAAATGTTCCTTTACATCATTTAGAAACCAAGATATATCTCAAAATTGTAAATGAGCCTTTATTCCAATCATTGACAAAAATGTATCTTAAAATTAAAAATGATCCATGTTTCAAGTAACACATTTGAAACCACATTTTTAAGTCACACGAACCACCAAATCACTATTTAGAAATCAAGGAAAACATTTTAGAGAAAGAAGACCACTTTTAAGTTCCATGGTCATTTGAATTCCCATCCATGTTTGCACCATGTGCACCCATAGATGTGCTGACATCCAATGAAACACTTCAAGTGTGTATGAAATAACCCAAAACCATTTTCAAGAAACACCATTTTCCTTTAAATCAACACAACAAATCACACAATAAAGAGATCACGAATAAGATTTTAAAAATAGGAAAACCCTTCTAAAACAATTTCCACAAATTACCAATCCATTGAGCGGAACCCAATCCACACATAATTCTAAATTTATCATTTCAAAAAAGATATCATAATAAAAACAAGGCCAATAACACCAGAATTTCTCAATTTCACTTTTAGAAATAAGTGTCATTTCATCAAACACCTTGCATGAATTTAAATAGAGGAATAATGAAATTAAACCTTTTAAAGACCATTTCAAACCCATTTACCATCTTCAAAACACCAAAATAATTCATTCCAAGACATAAAAAGTAGGAAAATCACATTTATAATGAATTATGGAAAGATTAAGCATCAAATAAAATGTGCCCGAAAGGAAATGGATGGAAACACCTACCCCAATGACATGAAAATGCAATGAAACTTTAGGAGAACGAATAATCAAGCCCAAGAGATAATATTGACACCCTAACATCAAATAAATAGATCCATATATCAACCATAACTAATATGGTTTGGCCAAGAGAGGTTACACTAAAGAAAAACCAATGAATGAAGAGAGATAAGAGGGAAGAGGAGAAAATTGACCAAAAACTCAAAATATCTTACCTAGGAACCTTAAAGAAGCTTTAATGATGGAAGGAGAGCAAGAGAGGAGGATCTTGGAGGCCCCCATCATGTGACTAGGTTGAATGGGAGTGTAAAAAACCTGAATTTTTGATAAAACACCATAGGGGAAAATGTGAAATTTCAATTTTTTAATAATTTGGGAAACCCTCAAGGTTTGACTACATGTTTTTCCAAACTATAATCCATCCATGAACACCCTACTAGAGAATAGGGGAAACCCACATGGGTTGGCCATGCAGTTTTACAAACCATGTTCCAACTTTCCCAAACACCATTGCCAAGATATAGAGCCTCACCACACACTTGCTACACAGTTTCCCTAATTGTGTGTAGGCCATGTGCCATACCCCATACACCAAACCATGAGCTACATGGTTAACTAGGTGAGGGTTCATGGTTTCCCTTATCCATGTGCCAAACATGTTCCACCTGCTTCCAAGCCCAAAATCACCACTTATAAAAAAAACTCACTTTAAGGATTATAGAATATAAAAATTCAAACCGAGATTCCACCCGAACCTAATCCAAAAGATAAAAATCTAAGAAAATAATAAAATAAAATAATTCCAAGGTTGGGGTGTGATAATTATCCCCACCAAAAACACTTCCTACCCTAGAAATTCACATATAAAATTTCTAAAAAAACATGATATTAAAACCAAATGTATATGAAAAAAATTATTAACCTCAGGGAGGACTATTTCTTCACAAGTTACACTTTACCATTTTTAGAGAAATTGATAGCACAAGGAACAACATGAGAACATGAGTGGGTTCTCCCCACCAAAGAACTTAACTAATACCATGAATCAATTTTAGATTATCCCAACATGAGAACTCTCCACCTTAGGGTGACCAACATGGGAACTCCTAACATGAATTAACACAACTTCTCCACAAAAGATAACAACATTGCCACTAGAACCAGAAACTACCCAAATAAGTCAAACCCCCAACATAAGGGGAAACCCCTGAAAGGATCAAAAACCAAGAAGAGAACCCAAAAAACAACTTAAAAAATTTATTTTCACAAGCACAAAATATCTCCGAATAGGCACAACAGAAAACTAAAACTGATTAATGAAAGGAAAACCATTTAATTATCCATATACATGGCACAAAACAGACTACAAGATGACAGAACCACCAATCCTTTTACACGGACACAAGAAACTCATAACAATATAGAAGCAACAATAGGAACTTAGGCTATCTCCACTCTATCACTGGAGATAAGAACTCGTCCAAGGTTATCCACACCCCTGAAATTTCCTAACTGTGCATAATCATTACTCCATGCCCTATGGTTGGAGCCCCAATGTCTAAAGAATCCACTACCTCACAGTCAGGCACCAACATCCTTTGATCAAGATTTATTCTTTGAGATAAAATTCTTAAAAAACTTATCCAGATAACCCAAATAGCCATAATGATGACAGGTAATTAGAGGATTATGGCATGAGATATTTGAATGCCTGAACCAACCTCAATGAAAAAACATGAGTGAATGGCCTAAAGAACTAGAATTTGGAACCAATAAAAGAGGCTTCTCAAGAATATGTTCCCCTATTACACACCTCTCACTAAATGGGGAAAATTCACGAGCACCACTTACCACTGATTTACCCCTAAAATATAGCTCAATTAAGAATGCCTCATCCACAAAATTCTCGAACTAAACTTCAACGAATGAAATAAATCACTCCTTGATCTATAGATGAAGACCCTAGATGAAGGTATGGGTTTTCAGGAGATCCCGCAATGCTACCTCTGAAGAGAAGGAAGATAGCTTCTTGAAATGTTCAACATAGGCCATCATTGAACACTGGACTTGTTGAATACTCAAGAGATCTTCCACCTTCATCATATTCAAATCATAAGGTATGAACCATCAGGAAAAAATGGTCTTAAATACCTCCCACATCATCCCAACTTCCATTGATGATGGATAAATCACCTTCCAATGATCCAAAAAATGGACCCTCAAAAAATACTAGGACATCATGCACTCCAATGGATTTAGGATATCCCAATTATATAAACATAAACCTAACTTTAGTAAGACATTCTACTGCCTCTAACAGACCTTGATCACCATGAAAGATGGAAAACAACCAAGAAGAACCAAAAACTGGACAAGACCCACTAGAAAAATTGGTGAACTTTCTAGGTGGAATATTTTAAAAAACCCAAGGAACTTAAAACCAAAATTAATATCCACCTAAAACCCAGTCAAGAAGAACACCTCGAGCCAAAACAATAGGATCACGAGCCAAAAAATAAAAGAAAAACAAAAAATTATCTTTTAGAAACCACCCTTTTTCATTTCAATTTCAAAGATACATTATTCCAAGGCCACTTTCCAAATTCCAAAATCCATTTTTTCCACAAAACAAGAGCTCCATTTTTAAAGGAAAACCAACCCCAAAATAATTTTCCCTTTAAAATCCTTTTTGGAAACAAAACCAAATATAAACCTAGATTTCAAATACTCACCCATGGAATTATATGAACCATCGCATATGCGTTCATTACACTTATTCTTATATCATTCAGGAACACATAGAAACATGCACTTTCCATACATACTGACAACTATGAAAATGTCCATAAGGAATACCAAGGCTCACAGATACCACTTTGTCATTAAACCCAAGAATTTACCAAATTTTTAATATGAATACCTTTCTCTTTTAAAACGCAATATTATTAATCTAAAACCACTTTAAAGAAATAAATTTTATTTCAAAAACTACATTCATTTTAAAATCCCACTCACACAAACTAAAACCGAACCAAATAACAACTCACACTAAACCACCAAAATGAGAATCTAGTGGCCCTGAATAACTCAACAACATGGTTAGTGGGATATTCCCCAAGTAAGAATTGGACTGTTCACTCAGACTCCACATGGTCCACTACTCCATGCGAGATCATGACATGAAACTGAATCACCTTCATTTTCATTCCCCATCCACATATCCCAAAACCAAAACAAAGGACACAAATCCCGGATTACCACTAGAAACTCAAAGATCAGAACAAGAATAGGTTCATGATGTCCTTCCTGTACCTACCTTCCAAGTCTTGAAAGTCCTAGTCTCCAACTACATGACCCCACAAATGACATGATCCCAATATAATACCATTTTGTTACAATCCAATCTGAGATGTCATCTAACCCGACACCCAATCAAATCCAAGACATGGATTGAAGGGCATTCTCGATCCCCACGGGCTGGAAACTAGTGTCGGGCATCAAAAAAATCCAATGAGAATAATTTATCCCAAAGAAAACCAGGATAAAATAAACTAAACAGTTCTCGCAATAATTAAAAAAATTACTTAATATCCATAAATAAAAACCTAATAAAGATTAAAAAATAACTAAAAAATGAATAAAAACCAAGACCAAACCACGCTACATGACATCCATGTTACCTATTGGTCACCACCAAACACAAGGTGAACCAGCACCAAAGGCGAGCACATGAACCATAACTGAACCTAAAAAATAGATTAGGTCTATCGATGTCGAGTGGGACAAGTTGGATGTGAGATTAAACAGCTACTGACGCCCACCAAATGAGCACCAAAAAAATATCACGAAGGATTAAATACCAGAACATAGGTAATATCTTTACCATGAAAGCAAGGGTCAAGAGGATGGTTGAAGACTTGAAGAGCCCCTAAAAGGCTCATAATCATGTGACCACCTCAATTTCATGTGAAGTCTCCATACATGGCACTTATCCCATGAAAATCCCTGTGAAACCGCCATTAGAAATCACCCTTTCTCACCAGCGACCAAACGGTGATGGTCAGATGAGCGTCCCCTGAGGTTGGATCATGCTTCATTGGAAAGTGCCTGATAAACCATCCAAAATCCCTTGAATATCAAGGGTAGAGACATCATATGGAAGAGACCCCAAGTAGTCACAAATATAATGTTCCAAATCATCATTGGGAAGAATAAAATCTCTAGATGTTGTCCAAGCCATCTTGCAAGACCTATGAGCCTTCGCCACATAGAAAAAGGAGCTAAATAATAAGAGGCCGAAAGGATACATGGTCTCTAGAGGACATGCGGTGTTCCCCTGAAGACACACGACACACCTTGTCCTATTCGGTGCATCTCACAGAACCCCTTCATCTTTTCAGCTATGTCACATTGGAACCTCCAGACAACTCTGCAGTTCTCTAAGGACAAATGCATAGTTTTGAATACAATACATATGCACTCTCATATAATCCACATTGTTCATGTGAGACACCCCCAGAAAATAAAGTAAAAAACCCTAAAAGTTACATGAGAAAACTCATGTACCTCCCAACCCTTATAAAGTAAAACAAAGGTGATCAAAAGGGTGGAGGAAAGTGTCTGCGGTCGCTGAAATACATGCAACACATGCCCTGAGTGACCCATGTGACCTGTGCGACACCACAAGACCTAAGTGTCACTACTACCTTGCTTTATGATGTCCCTATTTCTTTTCAGTTTCACCACATGAAAGACCTAGCACATGTCCAGGAAACCCCGCAACACTCTCAGGATGTACAGATAGGTTTGTCCATGAAATAATCACACATCACCATGTGACCCATATCGGTCACACGACACATCTCCAAAAAATAGAGTAAATAACCTCAGTTACATTATTGTGATTATACATGACTACCGGCCTTCATCCCATAAAGTGTAGGAGATGGAAAAGGGGGAGGAGAGAAGGGTCACAATTGCTGAAAGACATGAAACACATCCAATGTACCCTTAACATAGACTACAAGACCCTGAGATTGGCCATCCAAGGACTCATGAGTGACCTCCAACAAGCACATGGATCTCGTGAAGACCCTTGTACTTGTTGACATGATGGAATGGAATCCTCTCAAGGTGAAAATATTTAAAAATTGGAAATAATCCGATAAATTATAGTTAGTCCCATGCCCATGGAAAATCAGGAGGTTACCTAGACGTGGTCCACCATAGAGACTCATGAAACCACATAACCCCAGACCCTATGTCAAATCCATCAAGGACTCACATCAGATTCCCCACATAAACCTGTGAGTTTTAAGGATTTATGTGCCTATAAATTCTCTACTCCAACCTGAAATAATGGTTGGTTGGATAATATATTGGTGGGTAGATTGACTGGATGGTAGGGGATACACACATCAGTGATTAGATCCTGGGCTTCTGTGCACATCTGATCATGTGATTTACCAACTTTCCACTAGGTAATACACCAATGGACCACCAGAGTATTTATGTGCCAAGCATAAATTCCTTCATGTGACCAATCAAAGATAACACCAATGACTCCTAGAGAGACATGCAACGTCCGCATCACATGTATTCCGGATCATGAAAGACCCAAACGAACTAACATTGAACCAAGTTGAGGAATTCAAAATACAAGGGAAAAATCCAGGATTCAAAGTGGAAAACTCAAGTGGAGGAAATGATCACAGACCTCTATGGGATTTGCGTGTACCATCCAAAGACATGTGACAGTGCCAAGTCGCACCACCCAGATCTCACGACATCCTTTTTTCATGTCCTATAGAACATGCGAAATGCTCTGAACATGTCGAGACAGGTCTTGCGAACCTTCTATGAGCACCACCTGGATCCTAAAAACCCTATTGGTTTTTCACCATGGACTTTCACCATCCTTCAGATGCATCACTTGACTCATATGATGGTGCTTACTCACATCAGCTAAGTCTCGTCAACACATCTGGACACAGAGACCCATCTATCACGCCCCCTGAAACAGTCATCTGAGACCAAAGAAACCTATATGCATGTGAGACTGGTATCATGATGACTCCCTGACAAGTAATCCAAGACCCGCGACACCTTTGGACATAGAACCCTGACTCACGATGTCTCCTTGAGGTGTCAGCCAAGACAGGCGACACACCTATGTACATGTTGGACTAGACTTATGATGTCTCCCAAGGGTGTCATCCAAGACATATGACACCCCCTGAACCACGTCACCATGGTTCTCAAAACACCCCCCATATATGTCAAGACATGTCACACGATGACCCCCAGGGTATGCCGATAGGATCATGAGACACCTTTCAGATGTGATGGAATCATAAATAGGGAATCCTCAGTGTGTACTCTCCAGGCATAAAGAACTACGAGGAATATGATTCCTTCCATAATTGGGGTACATAGGATGCCTCCTTAAAGGCATGAGCTCCATATCAAATATCTCAATGACAACCCTAATATGAAGATCCCACACCCACATATCATTAGGTTGATCATTCACTCCCTATTGTTTCTCACAACAAGCATGGATCACATGGGATTAGGGGGATGCAATGAACACCTCATTAAACATACTAAATAGGGAAGCCTCAATGTGTAAGCCCCAACTTTAAAGAGCTACGATGACTTTGATTCCCACCATAACTAGGATACGTAGGATACTGCCTTGAAGGATCAAGCTCCATATCAAATATCTTAAAGACTACCCCAATATATAGATCCCACATCCACGTGTCATGAGGATGATCATGAACTCCATGTTTTTCTCATAATGAGCATGGAGCACATGGGATTAGGGGGATTCAACGAACACCTCATTAGACATCATAAATAAGAAAAATTTAGTGTGTAACCCCCAGCCTTAAAGAACAATGAGAAATCTGATTTCCGCTATAATCGGGATATGTAGGAAACCTCTTTAAAGGATCAAGCTTCATATCAAATATCTCAAGGACTTCCCCAATATATAGATCCCGCATCCACATGTCATGAGGATGATCATGTACTCCCTATTGTTTCTCACAACTAGTATGGATCATGTGGGTTTAAGGGGATGCAACGAACACCTCATTAGGTATCATAAATAGAGAAGTCTCACTGTGTAAGCCCCAGCCTTGAAGAACTATGAGGAATCTAATTCCGTCCATAATCGGGATGCGTAGGATTCCTCCTTAAAGGTTTGAGCTCCATATCAAATATCTCAAGGGCTTCCCCAATATGTAGATCCCACACCCACCTGTCACGAGGCTGCTCAAGAACTCCATCTTGTTTCTCACAATGATAATGGATCACGTAGGCTTAGAGGGATGCAACAAACACCTCATTAGGCATCATAAATAGGGAATCCTCAGTTTGTAAGTCCATACGCCAATTGAACTACATGGGTTTTGATTCCTGAAATAACTAGGATATATATGATGCCTCATAATGGCTCAATACCATCCTTATAATATCAAACACCTCCTTACATGGGAGCATATTCCGAATCACTTGGTCATGTGACTTAAACACACAAGTGATTTCACACTATTGGAAAATGATGGAGATCCTTAGATACATATAGATTAATCCTGGTCTGTTGTACATAAAATTCAATTGAAATATAGCCGTTTTTCAGGGTAATCAGTCCTATATCAGAATTAGGGAGAGATTTATGAACATGTGTTAAATCTATAAGAGAGTGCTGGAGTTGGAAACAATTCCCCCCAAAAGGTGCGATGAGCCTAACCTCACATCCTCTCGACTAATGAGAGTTGCTAAGAGTCGTTGGGCCTCAAAACCCAAATGACCATTGGCCTTTAGAAAGCAGTTCTATACTCAGCTATGGATGAGGGAACCATTTGGTGTTTTAGGGAAAAGTTAATTGGTAATGTGATGATAAAAATACATTCAACACCACAAAATTCCGATGAAACAAAAATGGTGAACCTGACGTGAATCTATGAAATAACAAAACAACCAGGTTATAATTAGTCAATCCATGTTGTTTTCCCCTCACATGAGAACAACATTTATTGGATCAAAATCTCTTGGGACACTTTATTTGGTAATTTATATACAAGAAAAAGAGTAAGACCACCATAAACCAGGATTCCAATAAGTTCATCCTCGTGTTGATGAGTCCACAAGAGCAGAATGGATGAAAAGGGAATACAGAAGAATTATGTTAAACATGAATATCTGATTGATCGTTATCATGCCAATGATATAGAACTGACTAATAAACTTGTTCCTTATTGTCTAAATGCTTTCATAATCCCTATTTGAGAAAATGTATTCATCTTACAACACTCGTTCCGACACTTCATCCACTGCCATGACCCCTGTGGGTCGTAAAATGGTATTTTATACTGAATAAATCTAGCATCAGGTGGAAAACATGATGATTTAGGAGTACAACCGATACCACATGATCCTGACTATGGAAGATTCTTGTTAGATTCTACAAGTGTGATAGCTGGTGAGTCCACATCGCTCGAATAATGTCACTGCTAGGCTAGTGTCCCCCATAGTCATGACTAATCGCTTCGGGAAACTATCACCAAATCATGAAAACTTCCACCTTTCATACCAGATGAAGGTGGATCAGGAGGAAAAATATATCTCTCCTATAGTCCATGAACCATTGAGGAGGTTTCATGCTAACTGTTCTCACTAGAGTCATCATACTGGTACCTGTCAGCTGCCTGTTGAGGGAACATTTCGACAGACAACCATCTCAAACGCCCATGCACGAGCTCTGCTAGGAAAGAATCATCGAACGAAGAAGATTCTAGATACCTAAGAGGGGGAGAATATCCATGTTTTTTCTGACAATGCCTGTCATCATACTCTGGTAGGGACCAACTAGGAGGATTATATTCTTGCTCACCTTGAACAAGTTTGTGGTCATATTCTTGTAGAAAAACTGGGGGTGGATCATATTCCTACTCTCATACATAAAGCCAATGGTCATATCCTGATGCCACATGGAGAAAACAAGTGGGTGGATATCCCTACTTCAATAGAAGAAATATATCAACTGGTTATGGAAATAGGGGACTTACATGCTTATATTTCAACACACACTTTTAAAAAGTGCCAATAAATTTTAGCAACAACTAAAGAACTCCACTGACATATTACGAAACTGTTGTAGATCAAGGGACTGGTGTATAATCCTATCTCTATAGCCAGGAAAACGCAACACTCTCACCATCATGATCAAGTGGTTGTACCAGAGTAATCACACATTCTTGATCCTGCTTGTTAGGATTATTGGCATATCATGATGAAGGGAGAGGCATCAGACCAGACTCATAATCTAGTTACAACCAAGACCAAGCAGATGAGATTAGTACACACCTCAGGATAGGGGCACATGCCTATCAAAAAGTTCATGTGGCACGATCCGAAGGCCCGGGATTGGGACTATATCCCTATTCTTGCCATGGCTAACCATGTGAGAGAGGCACAAGCCTCAGGGAAAGCCCATATTCCTTTTAGTGAACCTGCATAGCACACTCCAATAGGGCACAGAAGTAAGGCACATACTCCTTCTTCTACCAATGAATGATTTCCCCATCATCATTATGAGGCAATACAGAAAGAGGCCCATATTACTTCTCCCATTCTGAAGGTCCATTGGAATATTTCAGTGGGGAATTTATATTGAGATCAGGTGTATATTCTTGATCCAACTGAGGCTAACCAAGTGATAGTGGCACAAAACTCAAGAAGGGATCATATCTCTATCATCAATGAGGAAACACATAAACAAATTCTAACATCTCCACAACAGTGGGCTCATATCCCCACATTACCAGTTGGTTATATGAAAATTCAAGAAACCACTATACAAAAGGCCCATATCCCTACACAACCACCAAAGGCAGGCCGAAATATTCCTACCACGATGTAGAACACGGCCCATTTTTTTAATCTTCTCAATGCCAGTGTCCTTGAAGTTTTTCAAGACACACTCTCAGCACCACAAGGCTCGATCAACTCTTCTATAAAAGCAGAAACAAGATATATTAATTAATGAAATAGTCATCCTCATGGTAATGTGGAGATGGATCATAGGGACTCTACTTCGAAAATCCACCATGGTCAACCTCCCCATGACGATATCTCCTAGGGGAAAGGTAGTCCTCACCTTTTCTAGACACGTCTATATAGAGAGGTGAACCAAACATCAACAAATTCATATAGAAAGGTGCTCGAAATGTCAGAAACAACTCAATATAGTTCCTTATCAGTGTCCAGTAACTCCCACCCCCATCAGAAAGTAATCATCAGATTTATCTTCTATGCTCTGACCAGATGGAGGTGTGAAAGTCTAATGAAGAAGTGGATGAAATTGAAATATAGGTAAATTTAGTCAAAACAGCCTCCCCATCATGTTTTGGACCCTTGCTACTTCCAGTTATGAGATCCTCGATGAGCTATAAAATGAGTGCATTCCTTATGTATGCTAGAATATGTGGGCCACTCATTAGTGACTGAAGGATCAACATCTCCCTTATCCAAGATATGAGTGTCACCTCCAGATCATTAGGATACTCTATTGCTAGCTCAACCTAGCAGCCATCTCTATGGCTCAGGATCCAAAACCGGAAAAGCACAACGCAAATCTACAACATGCTTGCTGCCATTGTATTATGATACTTCAGCAGCTAATCTCTGAAGCCATGTCATACATCCAAATTTGAGGATGGGAAAATATAGATAATTACATATCATCGCTCCCATGGAATAGTATATCCCCTCGAACATGGAATCCTACAATATTATAGCCTCTGAAAAAGTCAGTGGACCAGGTAATTCTTAAGCTATTTGGTCGCTGAAATAGAATTACCCCACTCCAAAAATGTCCAGATATCACAAACAGTGAGAGAGGATGGCCAAGAAGACATAAAATTTGACCCATAAAGATAATAGGATGAAGTTTCAAACATGGAGATCAAAGGTATGATCTCCCAAAGAACTTCCTGTAAGGAGCGACCCCCATAATGGGATTCCATCACAACCAACTCTCATGTGAGAAAAACTACACCATATCATGGAGACCATAGTAGCAGCCACTATGGTTGTTGTCTAGGAGAGGACTCGTCCCCTTGGGCTTGGAGAAAAATTTATACTTCCACCACTTATTGGGTCATCAATCCTTGATAACATTTAGGATGTGTTTTCAATAGTCACAGGAAAACCCCAGCCCACAGGGATGGGGGCATTTGTTTCTTAATCTCCACCACCAAATTCATCATTCCCTAAAAGGACTTGGGATACATCAATGATAATTCTAGATCAACCCAAACCCACAAGGATGGGGGAATTTTTAACATCATCACCACCACAGAAAGAATCAGTATTCTTCAGGTTGGGAGGAAAAGATCAACGGTAGGCATCCTACCAGTCCCTCCCATCACAAGACAAATCTGTGTTGGTCAGCACTCATTTGGAAAACCCGACTAGAAATTCCATCAAAGATTCTATTCATAAATTAAGAGGAGAGGATGATACGGTGAAAGAAATCATGCCTCGCTGGGTCCACTGCCAAAATGGCTCAAAAAGGCCAAGGGTTCGAGTACCAACCCTAATGAAAGCCTTACATATCTGGATTTCCATGTGAAAAGCAATGGAATAACCACTATTTCTTGATATGCTATAGTGAATGTCATCAATGTGGTTGAAATCAGTCAAGATCCAGATATATAGGATCATAACATGGAAGACATACCCCAGGAGGAGGGTGATTTAGACACACCAAATGAGGGTTCCTGCACCCAAAATCAAAGAAGGATATAGAATTTGGAACCACTGAATAATGAGTTTCCACCTAATTGATGTAAGATATCTAAATATAAATAGAAAGAAGCGACCTTTTCTATGGTTCCATCTTAATAAGATAAATTTTCACAATACGAGAGTGAGATAAGAGTACTCCAATAGCTCAATGAGGAGTTACTCAAGGGAAATATTCCTACTAGCTATCATCTCTAACTAGAGGTAGATATCCACCCTCCTATAGATGATCCTCTAGCCAGAGAAGCATCAGGATATCATATTGGATCTGGGTCTAGACAACACATCCAAATAAATGAGGAAGTCAGAAACGATAAGGACTTTCTTCCAATATAGAGAAAGACTCTCCATCATTAGGGTAACTCCTCAGTCATATGATTGTTAGAGGGTCGATGAAAGATAAATGTGGGTCCAACTCATCAGCCCCCACCCACTCCTTACAGATGGGAAGTGACTCAGACGGCAGTTCCCCTAGATCTTCTCACTGCCATTGAATCCCTGGATACTTGGGTTGAATCCATGGAAGGGTGATGTGTGATAGTGAAACCTAAGAAGAATCCATACCCTAAATGGGTAGATGATACCCCACTTCCACCCAATTTTGGAAATACTACATTCTACACCTTAAATGGTGTATGGGATCCTGAGAAGCATCTCACACAATTTGTGTCTTTGTAACGACCCAAACATTCATTAATGAAAATTCCTCTTGATCTAATTAAATGTCTTATTATGGTAATATAAAATGTGAACTTCGTTGGTTTTATGTTTCTGGATTTTAAAATACCATTATTAATTATTACCATTGCTAATATAGCCATTGAACAGTGATCACATGATTAGTATAAATATAGGGCTTTAACAAATCCAATTTACTCAGACAAAGGAAGAATTTGCCTCATCTAGTAGAATTTCCCCATACGAATCCCATTTGTCGGAGCTCGAAAAGCAGGTGGTGTCATTGGGCTTCACTCATAACCAAGCCCAAGCTGATCTTGAACACGTTAAGCTTGAGTAGAACCGACTACGGGAGAAGTGAAAGTTAATAGAGATTACCACCCGAGTGATGTTATCCAAGACACCCCAAGAGTCTGTCACCATCACAGACCTTACCCTTTGGTATTTGGAGGGTGTTATAAGGGGTTATGTAAAATGACCCTAGCACTATGACAATTTACATTATATTTGTATAAAGAATGTGCATTCATTTTATTATTGTTACTTTGTAAATAGTTTTTTTAACACACAAACATTATTTTTAGTTAATATTCAACAACGAAATATATTTTATTGAAATAATGGATTTTTGAATTAAATAATATTTTAATAAAATATTATTATTAAATTAATTTTTATTTAATATAAATGATCATATAATTTTATGAATGCAATTGTAATTTTTATTAAGGTTTGAAAACTGTTTTTGTCAAAACCCATGATTTTTCGTTAAATGTCAATTTTTATTTTAAAAGTAAAAATTCACATATTTATAAAATTATTTAGATAAAATGAATGTTATTTTTGGAATCAAGACATTGAAATTATCCAATGGTGAATTTTTCATAATTTTCTGAGAGAGTCGAATTTTTTGGGTAAAAATTAAATATCGTTTAAATATATAATGTGTTTTATGACATCATAATGACCCAATAGTGAGGTAATAAAATACTATAAACATTATTTTCAGACAATATATGTTTTATAATTAAAATAATTTTATTTTATATTTGTTTGATTTATTTTACAAATCTTTTATGGACCCTCCAAGACTTATAAAACATTTTATCTTTTTAAATTGTTTTCCTTGAGAGTGTGACTCACCTCCACATAAGCAACTCTATTATTTTAAGAATTTCAGCCATTGGAATTGTAAAATATTGTTTCCCACTACCCTTTTGAAAAAACCATGGGCAGGTTTGTGGTATTGATTAGTTTAATGTGAGGTGTCCCAAACCTAAATAATAAATAATTCCCTCTCCTTTCTTATATAAACCAACCCAATCTCCAACTTCCTCTTCACTCAAAGCTTTTTGAGTTCGACCAAACCCTTACCTTCTCTCTCTATAATACTCCCAATGTTCCCCAAGCTCTCAATAATCCTCTCTCAAGCCTCTCCCAAGCCATTGGGATCACACTTCCAATTAAGGGATTTCTTCCATTCTCATTTTTTTCCAATTTTATTTAAGTTGTTATGCCCTTTTGTTTTCAATTACAAATGTTGGGGTATGATTTAACACCTCCCCAATACTGCCCTATTTATATTTGGATAATGGGAGACCCCTTTCTCTCTCATTAATTCCTACCATGTACACATGTTACCAGGATGAAATTCCGTAAGGGATTTCTCTCTCCACTTTTACATCCAAGTAATTATTTTGTATTATGCATCTAAATTCCATTACGTTTGTTGGGAAATGTATCTATAGGAACCCATTACCGTGAATTTCATTTACATATGTTGAGACACCATTTTCTTTCTCATCAACCATTTTCATGAATCCTTATGTCACGCTGTTATGCTGTCGAAATTACACCGCATTTTTCCAAGCCAAGATCATTGTATAGTGAATACCATACCCATGTATCTATCAAGGGTATTGACCTTTATACATATATACATATTGAATGGTACTTTAATTTATTTATTACACATTAAATAATCATGTAATAACTTATGATGTTGATTTATTCCATGTTATATGATCCATGTGGCACACTTATGCATGAAATGAAATGTTTAAGAAGGGTGTGCCCTAATAGCGCTCCAATTCATTGGGTAAAGTATAGTATCATGATAAGTCATGTGAAATGGGTGTTGATTCATGATAATTCAAGTGAAATGAGAGTTTAATCATGATTCATGTGCAATGAGGGTTTACTCATGCTCTATGTTCAATGAGCCTTGGCTCATGCTAATTCCATGTTAAGTGTTGTTGCCACATTTACTTGTTATGATTATCATGCTTTATCATGCCTTTATGTTCATGTTTCTCTTGTGCTCCATTGATATTCCTATTGTCTAACATGTATTATATTCCTCATGTTATTCCATGTTTATTCCCTTACTGGGATTTATAGCTCACCCTTTTCTTATGCATGTCCTCAGGTTATCCCATGCAATGCTAAGTACGAGGGAATGTAGTGGTCATGTAAAGGAAGTTTTCAATAAATATATTGTGTGTTTAATGTTCCAAGATATTATGTAATGTTCTTAAGCCCCAAAGATACTAGACCTATCAATATTCAATGTTGTATCAAGTTAATATTTTATGTAATAAATCAGGTTTAAGTGTATAATAAAAAACATGGTTGTTATAGTCTTGATGTGGTCTGATGATGGGCCCTCATGATTAGTAGGAGGTGACCAAACTAAGGTGTTTTGTACAAAAAATATATAGGGCCATCCTTCGTCTGGTATATCAGTCAGCTCGTAAGGCCTATCACAGGATGGAAATACCTTCATTTTCTATTCCTTTACCAATTACATTCAATGCTAAGGAAGACAATGATCATCGACTTGATGAACTTCAAGTATCATGAGAATGAGAGGGTGTCCGAATTCATAGCAAGGTGGAAGGGTCTGACCTATTCTCTCAGAATCACTCTCTCATAGAAACAGCTACTAGAACTCTATGCTGAAAATATCAGGGGTGCGTTGTAGAAAACCCTAATACCAATGAAATATCCAGGTAGATTCCATGAATATGTTGAAATAGCACAGTGTCTTGAAGAAGCTATCTAGAAAACCCAATCTACCTCTCAGCTCACACCCATAGTGCAAGGGAAAAAGTATGGAAAAGATAAAGCTCCAAATTTCACCCTCAATCCCACAATGGTCCCAGCACCCAAGTAATCTTTGAACCACCCAACACCCCTACTAACCAGAGGAAACTATAGAATCAACCTTAACCAAATAGACAAAGAAACTAGGTCTACCCGAGATTATAGGAGCGGATGAATAAGGAAAAATATTTCCAAAAATGAGAAAGTCATGGGCACCTTCTTGGAATCCATATACAACAATATGATCACGCTTCTATATCCCATGAATCCTGACGAAGTCAATCTTACTGACCATCCTGATTAGTTCCCTTTCTATAGAAGGTTGAGTCATAATATCTAGAGCTGTTTCATCTTTATGGATTTCCTTCAAGGTATGATCAACTCTGGATAGGGAACATTAGATGATTCTCTAGAACAAGTGGCTTGTATAACCATCTCATAGTTATAGGAAGAGGAATTATGATATAAAATTCCAACCAGTCAAGCACAAAAGTTAGAGAAATGGATGACTTGTAAAACATTTGATTGAGCCCATGGTTCCCTTATGGCGTAATTGTGAAAAATTTATATAACTCCACCAACCTAAAAGGATATGTCTAATGTACCTCCCAAGGGATGGCGTGACCACTAGAATCAATAAGAAAAATAGGAGGAAGAGTCATATTATTTTCCAAATAAGGCTCTAACTCTCACAGAATTCTTCCTTACAGTATCTACAACACATGCACCTCCTCGCCAAATAGAATCATCATCAAGATAAGAAAATCATATTCAGTTCTTTCAACATGTTACACTTGAAGAACCCCTTCTCCGACGACGAGTACAACCCTGAACTTGGTTTTATCACATATAACAGGGGAATGAGAGTCCACATGCACTGAATCTGAGGATATAAGGGACAATGCAGATATGGTCGGAGTTAGTATCCTAGTAATATCCCCACAAAGGACTCATATGCAGATGAGACTAATGTGTAAGCACTCCAATAGACTCGAAGGAGGTAGGGAGGTCCCTTAGAGCCCTCCAGTAGCTGCTCACACCTGATTGTCTTGCATGACCATTTAGAGGGGGTTCAACCTGATCAACCCAATCCACAAGAAAGGCTGGAACAACCTATTCCACTAGAAGTAGATATGCCCTTGACCTCTGTGTAGGCCCCAGGTCCATTGACCTCAGCAGCTCCAACTCCTCAGCCACATCCCTAGGAACAACCTCATATCGGGATGTAACAACCTCTGGTGTAGAAGTATGATGTTCTGAAACATCTACCCATGGTCCCAGCCAAGCTCTCAATCTGTGATGCAATTATTATTTCCAAATAACATAGGGAGTCACTTGTTGAATCCCTCTAAATCCCATGATAACTTGAGACAGAAGTCACTTCAACTGAGGTCTATTGAGTGGAAACCATGTCCTTAAGATTTCATGTTGCCTTTTCATTCATTAACCAAGATTAGGAAGAGGCCACCCAGGGACACATCAGAACCTTGTACATATTAGGAATACTTAATAATTTCAGCATCCAAAGGGTGTTGATAAATAATGGATCCAAGATAAATATCATCCTAGCATGGACCCTATGACATTTAGGGTATAGAAAAGTGGACATATCCCCTACAAATCTGACCATCTAGGGGTATGAAAAGAATGAGAAAAGTCCCCTCAGAATGATTAATCTTGAAATCCAATTTTGGGAGCTCACGCCAGATGATGAGTTCACATTTGTACAAAAAGACACTGCATACAATGTATGGATTGGAAGTCCCTAGCTCCATATCCACTCGACAGTCCCACCAACATTCCATCAATGTTTGAAGTACCCCATTAATGTTAAGGTCGGTATACTCCATGAAAAAAATGCCCCATCGAAACATGTGGATGCATATAAGCTGAATCAGACTTCTACAAGAAGGGATGAAAACAACCAATAGTAGACGACATTATACAGGTTTTCACGCCTGTAAATCCTTGGAGCATGAACCCTCTCTTGTCCTCAGCAATAGTCACCCTCAACATCTATCTACCGCAACCCAGATGATGGGAGATGATGAAATTTCTCCTAATAATATCATTAAACCTCATAGTGATGGAGTCCCCCAAATTACCATCCTCACATGGAGTTCCCCGATAGATTCAGAAATAGAAGAGGATGAGGATGATCTCCAAAATTCCCCTCTTTCATTTGAGGCATGTGTTTCCACCACCATAGATGATCTCTGAAAAATAAACTTGGGGACATAATAAGATCCACTACTGACTTTGATTAGTGTTGTCGTGCCTCCTAAGGAGAATGAGACGTACATTGCATTCCTAAAACAACACAGATATGTGTTTTCATGGAACTATACAGAAATTCTGATATTGAATCCAGATATTGATACACACCATCTCAGACTACCCAAAGATCATCAAGGATTCAAGTAGGTAGCCAGAAGAATGCACCCCTCCCATGCTATAAATGTAAAGGGAGAGGTTGATAATTTGATTAAAACCAACTTCATATGAGAGGTTAAATACCTTAAATGGATTTATAATATCATCCCCATCAAGAAAAAGAACAGGTAGATCAGGGACTTTATTGAATTTAGAGACCACAATCAACATTGTCCAAAGGATGATTTTCTATTTCCAATAACAGAACTATTTATCGACACAACTTATGGGTTCCAATCCCTTTCCTTCATGGATGGTACTTGGGGTATAATCAGATAAAAATAGTCCCCAAGGATAAAGAGGCCACATCCTTTAGGTCACCCCAAAGGATCTTCAACTACCAATTCATGCCCTTCAAATTAAATAATGCTGACCCCACATATCAGAGCGTCATGAATTATATCTTTAATTCATTCTTAGGGAAGATAGATGAGTATTATGTCGACGACTTGGTCATAAAATCTTGACAACGATGTGAACACTTCAAGGATCTCCAAGAAATGTTCAGAAAATTGTGATAGTGTAGTCTGAATATGAATCCAATGAAGTGAGATTTTCGGGTAACATCAGGTAAGTTCCTTGGATTTGGGGTATGCCAACATGGAATTGAGGTTGACCAAGAGAAGACCAGTGCTATTTTTGAGATTTCACCCCCTAAGAACCTCAAAGAATTGAGGGTTCTACAAGGGAACCTCGACTACATTTAAAGATTCATAGACAACCTGGATGACAAAGACCTCCCCTTAACGAGGCTAATGAATAAGGGATTTTTCTACCAATGGGATGATTATTAACAAAAAGACTTTGATAATATCAAGTAGTATCTACTACACCCATTAGTTTTGATGCCTCCGGTGCAGGGGAGGTCACTCATATAATATGTGGCTACCATGGAACACTCACTGGGAGACCTCCTCACTCAAAATAATGACACAGGGAGAGATAATCATCTCTACTACCTCAACAAGACTATGCTAGATGTTGAGACAATATATTTTGATGTCGAATTGAACTACCTTGCACTCATCCTTACAATGAAAATATAGAGGAATTACTTGAATCACTAAGAGATCCACCTGGTATCTCATATCGATACGCTCAAGTACATCCTTGACTGCCCTATGTTGACCAGGAATTTGGCTCGGTGGGCGGACATCTTGCAGCGATACGACATCCGGTTCATATTCTAGAAGTTAGTAAAAGGGAAAGCCCTAGCTGACTTCCTTATGGAACATCCCGCTCCAAAAAATGCACCAGAGGACCCCGAACTCCTTGATGAAGAGGTTTTCAATGCCAATGACACTCCATAGACAAGGGAGATGTATTTTTATGGAGCCTCTCAAAGTTATATCATTAAAAAATAGAGAACCTAGAACTAAACCGGGTTGGCCTAGGGGTCATATTTTTCTCCCCAAATAAAGCTATTTTTTCCTATTCATTCTCATTGTCTGAAGGCTGAACAAAGAACGAGGCTAAGTACCAAGTCCTCACTATTGGCTTGGAACTAGTGGTGTAGTTTCACATAGCCTACCTAAAAATAAAAGGTGATTCTGAGCTAGTGATAAAGCAGATCAATAGAGAATATGACATCAAAAAATAAGAAATACCCCCTCTCAAAAGCTATATCAGGGGACTAATGGAAGAGTTCCCCTTTGATCCCACATTTCATTATATCCATCGATCACATAATGCTTATTTCGATGAAATATATAATGCAGTGTCTATCTTGACAGACTCAAATCAGGAGAAAATAACCTTCCACATAACACATCAAAGAATGGTCTCACCTATTGTTGAGTGTGATATGAATGAAATAAATCCGATCAGCACCTCCCCAGAGTACAATGAACTAGAGACCACCTTTGGATGGATGAATCCCATATTCGGCTATCTTTGGGATAAGATTCTCCCAACAGATCGATCTGGAAAGGAAAAAAATTAGAACCAAGCGGCAAAAATCACCTTACAAGATGGTCTAAATGATTAGAAAATCATATACAAGATTGGATTGAATGGAATTATCCTCAGATGCATAGCAGATAGAGAAATTCTCACCATCATGGAAGAAGTCCATACAGGATCCTAAAACACCCACCAATATGGAACTGGGCTCTCCCACCAGATCAGAAGGTTGGGGTATTACTGGAAAACCATGATACAAGACCATGTGGAATTCACTAGAAAATATCATGTGTTCATGATTCATGAAAAATTAATCCATCAGCCAATAGAATTATTACACACAGCTAAATACTCCTGGACATTCACAGTTTGGGAGATGGATGTTATGGGGATATATCCCCCAACCACATCCAAGAAGTTCAAGCACATCCTTACTGCTACCGACTTTTTCTCAAAATGGGTTGAGGCGATACCCCTTAAGGAAGTCAGGAGGAAAAATATCATCAACTTCATAAAGTCCCACATCGTCACCAGGTTAGGAGTCCCTCACATGATATTGATGGACAATGTCACCAACTTCTATTTTGTGGAGTTACAAAATTTATATAAGGAGTATAACATCAAATCCAATCACTCATCATGCTATCATATAGTAGAAAATGGATAGATGGAGGCATTAAATAAGACTCTATCAAATATGCTCTAGAATATGGTGAACAAGGATAACAAGTACTAGCTGTAAAAACACCTCCATGCATTATGGGCCTACCGTACCACCATGTAAACTTCTACACAAGTAACACCATACTCATTGGTGTACAGGACCAAGGTAGTGCTACCCATAGAGGTCCAACTTCCCTTGCTCTGAATTTCCATTTGCAAGAAACTCTCAAATGATGACAAATCTGAAAAACGAATGGATGATTTTGAGTGGCTAGATGAAAAGTTGTTGCACACACTGTAAAACCAAGAAATCCACTAGAATTGGATAACACAAGCCTTTAATAAAAAGGTTTTCCTCCATTTGTTCCTCTAACGATAATTGGTTCTAGTTCTCAAAACCCCAATGATACCAGGGAAGAATCCATCAAAGTTGGAACACAAGTGGGAGGGACCCTATGTCACACATGAGGTATATCATAATAGATCCTATTTTTTGTTCACCATAGATGGGGAGCATGTCACACCACCCACCAATGTGAGATTTATCAAGAAATACTTTGCATAATCGCCAGTAATAGGGAATCCACACTAGTGAATGCCTCATACTTATCCTTTTCTCATGATGTAAAACTACATGTAATGCCTCACACATGTCAATACATTATACATAAAAGTCCTCGCCACATGATGTTAAACTGAACGGTCTCTCTAGAACTACATATAGATTAATTCCCGCCTTCACATGATATGTAGGGAAAACTTGATCTCATTTCTTGGCCCAACCACCACACAAAATAAAATACTCCCATCCTATTCTCCATTCTTATGAATAATGGGATGTTTCCATGTCATTTCTTTTTTATCACATCGATGATAACTCATGCAGTATTAGAAATTACAACAAGGGTTTCCCTACACAAAACAGGGTGTGAAGGCTTCGGATGAACCCATTATCATCCTAAATATAAAGAGATAAAGAGGATGTCATGATTCCTCACTATATAACATCAAACTAAAGGGTTGATGTACCCTATACGACATTAAAATATATGATCTTGTAGACCTTGTCTGAGAGGAACACCATCGCTGGTGTTGGTCTCCTACCATGACAACATTTCAAGAACTACATGAGGATTGATTCTCATTATCAACGAGATATGTAGTGACATAAAAAGATCTATTTCTAGTCCCAACCATAGGATTATCTTCCTTTCATATCGGGTGATCTAATGTCCTTACCTCATGAAATAAAATTGCATGGACCCGTGGGATCCTTCGTATTAAAGTTGGTTGAACTTCATCCTCAACGCATGAAATAAAAATGCAGGGAATATCAAGAACTATGTGTGGATTTATTCCCACCATCATTTAATATATAGGAATTCATAATCATTTTTCCTCAGGTCTAACCCTAGGCCTCAATAAACTTTCCTAGCCCCTTGGCATAAGTCCCCTCCTAGGAGTGCGTTGTGTGGTGCAGACTTCTTTGGTCCACATTAACATCAGGGTTTGTTTAACCATGACATGTGCATCCCCTTTGAGAAACTATCCCCCTTTTTGTCCAAGTCACACAACAATAAACTATGTTGTCACCCTTTCTCCTTACCACATTAGGTTAAAAGGTATGGAATGGTGTGGGTCACTTTGGACCTCATTCACATCAGTTCTACCTTCATCCTCCCTGCACAACGTTAAACTGCATAGAATATCAAGAACTACTAGTGTCTTGATTCTTGACCTCACATTATACATAGGAATACCCATAAATATTTCCTTTAGGTTGATCCCCATGCACCAAAAATCATTCTATCTCCTTTTTGGCCTCTTGGCCCATGACCTCTCCAGAAGCGCACATGGTGTGGTGTAGATATCTTTTGTCCTCATTCACATTGGGTATATTTTACCATAACATATTCATAATTATTTGGGAAATTATCCCTCTAGTGTCCAAAATACATGATGTTAAACTATGTGGTTATCAAAGAACTATGTAGACTTTGATTTCAAACCAGCTAGGATACATAGGAAACCCCATGGGGTTTAATCCTGATACTTCACAGACCTCATACGTTTCTATTTATTCATGTTGGTGTTCCCTTTTACTTACTACATGATGTTAAACTTCATGGACACAATTTCTTACCTCAAGACGTCAAAATATGTAGAATCACTTCCACTACATGATGATAAACTATGAATGTCATCATCCATAACCCCTCCTTACCAAAGGACCAAAGAGCCTTACCCTAGAAAACCAGAGATCAGAGTGATTCCATAATATTTCTAAGAACCTAAATCCATGTTTCAAAATTCATATATAAAGCATCTTGAGTTGTCTCAAATATTCCACTACTCCTGAAGAAGAAAATAGATTTCTCTTCTTGTCCATGTTATTTATGCGAGGGCTCAGACCCAACAATCAGAGATGTCTTGGCCCGGTGAAAAGGACTTTCTGATTCTTATGAGCCTGACATCACCAAGGTGGAACCCAACATCCCATTATGTTATAGGTTACCCCAAAAAAAATTTCCCATATCATCACTCCTAATCTGAGAACCTTGATCCATGATTTATGACATATCCTCCACCTCCTTAGAAGGAGGTTGGAGTACTCTTGACCCTGGGTATCCTAATGAGCCTCTTGTGTAACATCACATACTTGGTCTATGTTAGTCATGACCTTAAACCTCTCACACATTATTCAATTATGTACTACCTCAAACTCTAGCACATAATGGTCTAAATCACAAGGCCTTAAACTACTAAAAAAAGAGAAAAAAAATGTCAGGTCGATATCCCTCAAAGGGAAACCTAAGAAAGAGTAGATTCTATGACCACTAAACTCATCATTTTGAGAGTTTAGGAAATATTAGGGCATAAATAAATAAGGAATAAAGCAGGTAGAGTCTATTATATAGCCCTATTAAAATCCAAGCTATAATCATTGGAACCACTAGTCCAATAAAAAGATAGGACACTATTTTTCACACCTCATTGCCATGAGAATATGTTCTCTAGGTGGTGACATAACCTTTAGGTAATTAGAAACCTCATTGTATTTTACATTTTCTAAAAACCACACTTCATAAGTTGGGTGCCTCAAATCATCATAACATACTATGGCCCTTGGAAAGGATAGATAGCTTCAAGGACCATCTGTTTGACTATACACACATGCCCATTGATTATGTATATGCATCTACGACCGTCAACCAAATGTGCCACTATAAAAAAAAGGAAATTCCAATTCTCGTGAGACTTGAAATCATCATGATAGCACTCAACACCACAGTGTGTTTGAAAAACTCCCTATATGACTGTCCCATACCTTTATCTGGATTTGAGCACTCCTGATCATGGTTTACTATCCCTGTACCAAACTATCCAATCAGATTCAATATTATCAATGTTATGTCACC
Source organism: Viscum album (assembly GCA_963277665.1). Taxonomy (NCBI): domain Eukaryota; kingdom Viridiplantae; phylum Streptophyta; class Magnoliopsida; order Santalales; family Viscaceae; genus Viscum; species Viscum album. Next base: position 1,711,891,459 of record OY728138.1, on the reverse strand, counting down.
ATGTTTTGTGTCGTTCCTCAAGGGTAGATTGTGACACTTCATTTCCTAACCTTTTATTTCACATGTCTCATGATTCGACAACACATGGCATAGAGCTCGAGCTTCAGTTTAAGAGCTAACCTCCCTAGGGTTACAGAACCCTTCCTAGAAATATTTCCTCCCATATCCAACTTAATCATCTAGATTTTTAAGTCTTAAAAAATATTTCATAGCCCTAGGAAAGAAGTGGAGATCATATTTTCTTGTCCATGATAACGATACATAAGGGTCCTAACCCACCAACGAAATGCATATTCTCTTTTCTAGAAAGGAGCTTTGATATTTATGAGCCTCTTTAACACTACAATGGAACCTAGTATTTCAGAATGTCACGGGATATACCCGACATTTCTTCACCAGCTTATATCGATGGAATTAAAATTTCAGGTCATGAATTGAAACATCCATACTCCAACTGTTTAGGCGCTCATGGTATCCCTACTATTCCAACATTATCAATATTTCCACCATAAATATTCTATAGCCCTTAGAAAAGATACCTAGCTTCAAGGACCCTTTGCTTGACTATGAATACATGCTAATGGCTCCTGTATATGTGCCTATGGCCATCAACCAAACATTTCACTCTACAAAAAGTTAAATCTTATCCTCATGATCAACAGCAACATCACAGAAATATCCATCACCTCAGAGTGATCTGGGTCAGTCCTAGCATGTGTGCACAATATCCCTTGACCATACAGATAGTACGAGATAAAATACCCTAAACTAATGAAATAGATAGTCCCAGCTAAAGGACCATAAGCTAAAGATATAGATGGTATGAGCTAAAATACCCTAAACTAAAGCAATAGATATTTCGAGTTAAAAGACCCTAAACTAAAGCAATGGATGGTATGAGATAAAAGACCCTAAACTAAAGCAATAGATGGTCTGAGCTAAAAGATGCTAAACTAAAGAAACATATGGTCTGATATAAAATACCCTAAACTAAAGCAACAGATGGCCCGAGCTAAAAGACCCTAAACTAAAGAAACAGATGGTCCAAGCTAAAATACCCTAAACTAAAGAAAAATATAGTTCGAGCTAAAAGACCCTAAACTAAAGCAATATATGGTATGAGCTAAAAGACGCAAATCTAAAGCAGGTGATAGTGATTGTGAGGCTTGTTATACAACCATATCACACTCAAGATACTCCCCACAGATATGAAAATCACCCATCATTCGGGACATATCTCCTACTATGATGATTTCCCCACATGCCTGACATCCATACTCATTCACAATAAAAGAAAAGGATGAACATTGTCAGCAATTTATGAAGTATCAAAATGATGAAATATCATTCACCTCATAGATAAAGGGAAAAGATGAGTGACATCATATAAAGACCAATTTTCCCCATCAAATCCACATAAAAGGGGTGATCTCTACACATAGAAGCCTCTCCAATAGATAAAAATATAATTAAAAAAGTCTGCTACCATCATAAAATTGGATCATCTAAGTCTTTGAGATCAAAATGTCTTTGATCCAGTAGAGCAACTGATTGACACAGCTGATTGGAAGACTCAGTCTCCACCTCCGTAGTGCACTACAACTCCTCTGCTCTGGCAACAACCTCAAGCCTGGATTTCTATGCCATGTCCAGAATCCCTTGCTGTTCCAGCATGGTGTTTTTTGATGGCTAGAGTGCATGATAAAATCTGGAAAATTCTTTTTGAAGATGAACAATCTGATCCTCTCCATCCTTTATCACATCCCAATGAGCAGCATTTTCCATCGATCATCGATTATATTTATCCATATCTTCACTCCAGTGTTGTTTCTCCATATAGGGGGCCACATCAACTTCCACAAAAAATTCAAGGTCCCTCCTCTATTCATGCATGAATATTACCTCATTCACTCATGAATAAAGATTAGAGTAATTAGATCCTTCCTAGACAAGGGCAGAAAACATGAATTGAAGATGACCTAATCGGTCATTCAACCCATCCAATGGGGGTTCCAACACCATGATCCAAATATCTCTCCACATCTTCCGCCACATTGATTGATATAATGTTGTAGACCTAGGGTCATGATCTAGGCCTACATTCGGAATCATAACATATTCTGGAGTGAGATTGCTCAATATTAGGTCTGTTCCAACAGTCTTCGATGACAAGTGAAGAGAACTAGAATCAGGATTAGTCGACTCAAGATTTGTCTATGAACACTTTCCAATGTGTTTATGGTAAGAAATATATTTAGTTTCATGGGCCCCTTGTCCATACCTATTCCTTGGTGGACCTGGTCCGGTAATGGTGAATCTACTGGAACCATTAAATTATCACCTGTATCACTAGAAATGGGGTAAATATCTTCTATATGAGCCTGGTGAGGGCCAACATGTTTTAAAAAAATCGTAAAAATGATGTCGGGATAGTCTTGAATAGAAATAGGGGAGTCTAATACCCTACTTAATGGAGGATTCCACGAGAAAAGGGTTTGACTATATAGTTATCTTCCATTTATTCTTCTTCTTAATTTCAAAGGAAAGAGCTTCCGAAGCTATTAAAGCTGAGGATTCCCCTTCATCATTGGAAATTACCACTTTTATATGGACTAATTGACTACGGGACCCTTCTTCATTAGTCCCCCAATCACAGTCAAACACTTCTCCGAGGACCGTGCCTCAAGGGGTATATTTGAGAGATTATATAGCCTGGTGATCTTTGGCAGCCTCCTCCTATATCCACATATATAATGGGTGTTAGAACAATTGCAAAGACGACATAGAAACTTAAGTCCCAACATAAACCCAGACTCACCACTTCATTGATGACAGGGTAACCCTCCTCATCCACATGAATCTAAAGAGAGCCCGAAAGGACTAATTGGTGAATTGGAGAAAAATAAAATAACCGACCTGGTGGGCTCTCCAAAACTTTGTAAATGCTCTCAAGGAAGGCTCTCACATCCACAGGGTGCTTTTAAAAGATAATAACATGGGGGAAGTAATATAAGAAAAGACATCCAACAGTACCTCTGATAATATTAGTTTATTCCAGAGGGCATCCTCAGGATACTTTTTCTTCCAAGATTCCCACTACTGAGACATGATTGGGAACATCATGTATCATGTACCCCTCATACCCACAATAGTAGATGCCTCTACCTATAATGTTAAATTATTGACATTCATGGGAGGTGCTATTGGGGCTTCCGACCTCTTAGAGGACAACTACATCCTAGGTCTGGGGTTTTATTCGGTTACCGATGGAAGATGGGCCTCACTCATAAACTTAGATAGTTTCCTATTGGTATACGATTGGATCCAGATATCCACATAGCTTTTTGAAAGTTTGATTTATGTTCAAATAGGGTGAAGGTGCAATTATACATCGGTATGTTACCTAGTGAACACCAACCAGAATTGTTGAGACACCATCACGTGCCCCTCCGACCTAACATGGATAGTGCCAGGACACCTTGTTTGGACACCCAAGAATTTGCGGCTGAACTGACATGGTTCATACCATTAACAGAAACTGTCCCTGTTAATGCAAGTGGAAAGAGACATCGTATAGGCATGCTCCAAAAGGCTTGACCCACCATCATAAATAATGCTTCTTGATGGTGTGAGGTCATATGTCATGAAAGAGAAAAGCTCATAATGATTCAAAAAATCTCTGATTTCCTAGTCCTTCGATAAAATGGGTCTTACCCCATTGATACACTATAGATGTAGTGTGAAAACCATCTTAGGGGTTCTTCAGAGCTTAAGATACTCATAACTGCCTAGATGAGCCCCCATACAACCCCATAACACTTATAAGGGGCCCACAATGTTGTAAGGGGATTCACCCTTATAAACATCATGCAGAAGGTTGTGAAGCTTTACAAGCACAAGGATCACCCAACCAACACGCTCCCTGCAATCCATCTTAGTCACTATTGTGAAAGTGGAGACTCTGACTCCCCCCTTCTCTTTTTTCAGGATTAAGTAACCACTCTGGTAAATTTCTAGGAAGCTAGCTAGTTGGACCAATCAGTTGATACCAGGGACGACCTCCCTTCCCCAATACTTATACTTCCCACCTTCAACTGTGGGCCCATAAGCACCTAGCATGACATGGGAGTCCTTGGTAATCCAGGACCTCGAATTCTTGACAGCTGGCTCAGGACCAGTTTTTTTAATAAAATATTTGACCCATGTTTGGAAGGGAATGTTCTCCCCAGGGTACACCCCTTTCGAGTGGGTCTTCTTAGATAACATGATTAGTTCCCAAGTCAAAGGAGGGTTCTGGGTCACATTGTCCCAGGAAGAATTTAGGGGTAAGAACTCATCATACATGCCGCCAAGTATGGGTGCACTACAAATATGCTCTATATATCTAAGGCTGATGCTTACTTCACAATGTGTGAGGTGGAAGGTGTTTGTGTCCAGGCTCCAACAGCTGAGTAACTCCCCCATAAAGTTCATGTGTGATTATGTCAGTGTATGAGATATCCAAACAGCTTCGTACATCCAAATCACCTTAATCTCCTTAAAATATTCAGATGTGATATACATGACCTAGAAGGGTTATCCCTAATCCTGTCTGAAACTTCCCCCCTTGACCGGAAGTCCCAACTGGAGATCCACCAATACGTTCTATCAGCAACTGATTATTGTATTATTGAACGATACATGTGGATATCCTAATCAGATATACTATCATTCTTGTCAAAGTACACTGGCATAAAAATTAGTAGATAACCATCCTAATGGTCTCCCCTCGAGATAAAATGCCCCCCCTGGGGAAATATTAGCACATAAGGTGTTCTAAGCCCTTCAGATCTAGGAGGGGGGGGGGTATAAATGGTGAATTTGGAAGAGGGATAAATATTTCATTGGTAAGACCAAACACATAGAGTGATAGATAGTACGAAATGGGGTAGCTTGAAAATGTTGATCCCATAAGCTTTAGTACGCCCTACTGACATGATCCAGCCGAATGACGATAAGTGGGATTTATTCTCTCCACCATAGCTTCATAGTGGGAAATTTATATTATCTCATATCTATTTGAAGTTTTATGTGCTGATTGACGTGATATGGAAGCCATCTAAAAAATAAGTAAGTGGAACATGTCAAGAGAAACAATATGAAGTCTTGATAGGAGTAAAGGCATGAAATTGTCCCAAAGACATCATGTTCAACACATGACTCATCCATGGTACATGAACCACCTTGAGGAGATCTCAAATCACTTGGCCTTTAGAGGACTCACAAGGAGCATAACCCCTAAGAGGCCCAAAGCGTGTCACATGAACTCCTTTAAGTCTCACAATTGCGTGACCTAGACATGGTCACACAAACAGATTGAGAGGCCCTAACAGCAGAATCTGCAGAGTCCTCATGATGACCACCTAAGTCCAAGAAATTTTCAATGTTTAACCTGCTGATGAGACAGACAAGTATCTGAGTAGGAAGTAGTCTAAAGAAAGAGTCGGGCTCATAGTCAAGAATCACGATGGAGATTCATGGACAAGACGCATGATTAGGGTTCATATAGAAGTATTGAGACAAGGAAGTATCAAGAGTGCTCTTAAGAAGAAGGCAGTTGGTGGAATGAAATTTCCTCCACCCCTATAGATAGGCAGCCCACAGAATACGAAAGGCCACTCGGTGAATGAAAATAATGTAAAATCACATGTTCATGACACCACCAAGGAAATTAGAAGGCATGTTATTGTCCTTAGGACTGATTCCTTGACCCCTATTACATTTCTCTTGAGAGGGGAAATTTGTTGACACCTGACAAATGAGAACCAATACAAAATAAAAAAGGAAGAAATACCTGAACATGGGTATTATCTTTCCTATGAAAGAAACAGAGAAGAGGAGAGTCAAAGACTTATGGGGACCCTAAACAAATCGAAATCACGTAACCACCTCAAGGACACGTGAAGTCTCTATACATGGAACTTATATCATGGAAATCCTGTGAAACCCTCCTCAGTAAGCACCCTTGATCGCCAGCGACCGAATGGTGAAGGTCGGATGAGCATCCCCTGAGACTGCATAATTTTTCATTTGAAAGTGACTAACAAACCATCTTAATTTCCCTGAAAATAAAGGGAAGTGACATACTAAATAATAGACCCCCATTAGTCATAAATATCACGTGCCAAAGCATATTTGGGAAGAATAAAATCCATAGATGTTGTCCAAGATATCTCACAAGACCTCTGAGCCTTCTTTAAATAGAAAAAAGGTGATAAAGAAGAGGAGGTGAGAGGGGTATGCGGTCATTAGAAGACATACAGTGCACACATAAAGACTCGTGATGCACCCTAGCCTATCCAGTGCATCTCGCAGATCCCCTTCGGCTCATCTACTATGTCACATCAGAACCACGAGACAACTCCATGACACTCTATGGAAAAATGAATTGTTTTTTCCACAATACTCACACACTCTCATATAATATACATTTTTCATGTAAGATAACACTGGAAAAGAGAGTAAAAAACCATGGATATTACTCGAGAAAACTCACATAACTCCCAACCCCTGTGAAATAAAATAAAGGGGATCAAAAGGGAGGAGGTGAGTGGTGTCTGGGGTCATTGAAAGACATGCGATGTGTGCCCTGAGTGACTCAAAAGACACCTTGAGACCTCAGTTTCATGACCTCCTAACCTCACAAGGTCCCTATAGCTTGTCAGTTTCACCACAAAAAAGACCTAGTGCATGTCTTGGGAACCTCGCGACACTCTAAGGACAAACAGACTGGTTTTTCCATGAAATAATCATGCATTACCATGTAACCAATATCGGTCACGCAACTCATCTCAAAAAAAAATAGAGGAAATACCCTGAGTTTCATACAAGGAAACACACATGAATCCCACCCTTCGTCACATAAAACAAATGAGATGGAAAAGGGGGAGGCAAGCAGGGTTCACAGTTACTGATGGACACACAACGCGTCCAGCACACCATCAGAACTTACCGAAATATCTAGGGATAGGCCATCCAAGGACTCATGAGTGACCTCCAATAGGCACTTGGATGTCACAAATACCCTTGGACATGTCGACATGATGACCTGGAATCCCTTCAAGGTACATATCTTCAATAATCAACAATAATACGATAAAGGATGGATGGGCCCACAATCGCTAAAAATCAAGCGGAACCCCAGACGTGGTACACTATAGAGACTTGTGAAACCACGTAATTCCAAACCCCACACGGACTCCATCCTGGACTCACTTCAGATGCCCCATATAAACCAGTGAGCACACAGGATGTTTGTGCTTATAAATTATCTACTCTATCTTAGAAAAAGGGTTGGCTGGCTAATCGATTAGTGGGTCAATTGACTGGATGCTAGAGGCTACGCGTGTCGGTGGTCAGATCCTGGGCTTCTGCGCATATTCGATCATGTGATCGAACAACTTTTAACTAGTTAATACACTGGAAGACTACCATAGTATTCATTCTCTAAGCATAAAGTCCTTCATGTGATCAATCAAAGATCAAACAGAGGACTCCTAATGAGACATGCGAAGTCCACATCCCATGTATTCTAGATACCGCGAAAGCCAAACAAATTGACACTGAACCAAGCTGAGGCACTCACAATAAAAGAGAAAAATCCAATATTCAAAGTGGAAAACTCAAGTGGAGGACATGATTGTAGACCTCTATGGGATTCACATGTTCCATACGAAGCCACACGATAGTTCCAAGTCGGGCCACACAGATCACTCCACATTCCTTCTTCTGGTCATCTGCGACATGCAGAATACTCTAGAAATGTCGAGATAGGTCTTTCGAACATTTCTTGAGCACCACCCAGATCCTAAAAACCCTATGGGTTTGTCAACCTGGACTTATGATGTACTTCAGATGCACAACCTGACTCATATGATAGTGCTTACTCATGTCAACTGATCCTCATCGACACATCTGGACATGGCGACCCAACTCTTGTGATGGGCCCCCGAAACAAGTCATTTGAGACCTGTGACACCTATAGACATGTCGGCCTGGTCTTGCAGTGTCTCATAGACAAGTCAACCAAGACCCGTGACACCATTGTACATGCTAGCCTGTACTTGCGATATCTCCCCAATGTATCAGCCGAGACATGCAGCACACCTCTGGACATGTCGGTCTGGACTCATGATGTCTCCCTAAGGTGTTGACCAAGACATTCAACACACCTTGGGACATGCTAAACTGGACTCGTGATGTCTCCCCAAAGTGTCGGCAAAGACATGCAACATCCCCAAACCACGTCACCATGGCTATCACGACACCCCCCATATGTGTTGAGCCAGGTCACATGATGACCCCCCAGGTAAGCCAATAGGATCATGAGACACCTTCCAGATGTGAAGGCATCCTAAATAGGGAAGCCTCAGGGTGTTCCATAGCCGTAAAGAACTATGAGGACTCTGATTCCCACCACAACTAGGATACGTAGGATGCTTCTTTAAAGGCTCAAGCTCCATATCAAATATATCAAGGACTTCTCCAATATGTAGATCCCACATCCCCATATCATGAGGCTGATCATTCACTCCCTCCAGTTTCTCACAATAAGAATGGCTCACTTGGGATTGGGGGGATGCAATGAACACCTCATTACTACGAAAAAATGCGGATTTAGTGGTGGTTTTTTCACGTTTTGCGGTGGTTTAAACCGCCGCTAAATCGATTGGTAGCGGTTTTGAAAAACCGCCGCTAAATCGTGCGTCAGGAAACTATTCGCGGCGGTTTTCAAAACCATCGTAGAACGTTTCACGGTGGTTTAAACCGCCGCTAAATGATTTAGCGACAGTTTTTTTATTTTTTATTTTTATTTATTTTATTTTATTTTATTTATTTATTTCGTATTTTATTTATTGATTTCGTATTTTATTTATTTATTTTGTATTTATTTTATTGATTTCATTTAATTCGCATTACTTTATTTACTTTATCCATGCAAGCATGCTCATGCCCATGCAAATGCTCATGCACATGTCCATGCAATATAAAGAAATACTGCATTTGGTGAGATTTGAACCCCTAACCTCTTGCATATTTTCCAAAGACTTTACCACTCCAGCAAGCTTGTCATGTGGTTAATAAACATAATTTTATATACTTATATATACTAATTAAAAAACAAATAATACATAACTAATAGATATAAACTCAATAATAATTAAACAATAAGCAATAAGCAATAATTAATAACCAATAACCAATAATTAATAATTATTGATTTATTAGTTATTTATTGACTTATTTATTATTAGTTACTATTTATTATAATAAATAACGAATAAATTATAATAATATTTACATAAATTATAAAATTATGAAAATAAAACAATAAAATTATGAAATTAAAAGAATGTATAATATATAATAAATAATAAATAATAAATAAGAAATAAGAAATAATAAAAAATAAAAAATAAAAAATAAAAAATAATAAATAATAAATAACAATAAATAATAAATAACAAACAATAAATAATAATAAATTAAAAATAATAAAAAATAAAAAATAAAAAATAAAAAATAAAAAATAATAAACAATAAATAATAATAAACAATAAACAATAAATAATAAATAATAAAAACTAAAAAATAAAAAATAAAAAATAATAAAAAATAAAAAATATAAATAAAAAATAAAAAATAATAAATAAAAAATAATAAATAAAAAATAAAAAATAATAAATAAGAAAAATAATAAATAACACATAATTAATAATTATAATTAAATAAAAAATAAATAATAAATAATAAACAACAATTAATAATTGATAATAATACATATATAATAAAAAATAAAAAATAAAAAATAAAAAATAAAAAATAAAAAATAAAAAATAAAAAATAAAAAATAATAAAAAATAAAAAATAAGTAATAAGTAATAAATTTGAAATAATAAATAATAAATAATAAATAATAATAAATAATAAATAATAAATAATAATAAATAATAAATAATAAATAATGATAAATAATAATAAATAATAAATAATAAATAATAAATAATAAATAACAAATAACAAATAATGGATAATAAATAACAAATAATAAATAATAAACAATAAATAATAAATAATAAATAATAAATAATAAATAATAAATAATAAATAATAATAAATAATAAATAATAATAAATAATAAATAACAAACAATAAAAAATAATAAATAAAAAATAATATTAAATAATAAATAATAAATAATAATAAATAATAAATAGGAAATAATAAATAATAATAAATAACACATAATTAATAATTATAAATAAATAAATAATAAATAATAAATAATAAATAATAAATAATAAATAATAAATAATAAATAATAGATAATAATAATAACAATAGATAATAATAATAAACTATAAATAATGAATAATAAATAATAAATAATAAATAATAATAATAAATAACACATAATTAATAATTATAAATAAATAAATAATAAATAATAAATAATAAATAATAAATAATAAATAATAAATAACAAATAACAAATAATAAATAATAAATAACAAATAACAAATAACAAATAACAAATAACAAATAATAAATAATAAATAATAAATAATAAATAATAAATAATAAATAATAAATAATAAATAATAAATAATAATAATAGATAATAATAATAACAATAGTTAATAATAATAAACAATAAACAATAAACAATAAATAATAAATAATAATAAATAACAAATAATTATAAATTATAAATAAGTAAATAATAAATAATAAATAATAATAAATAAATAATAAATAATAAACAATAAATAATAATAAATAATAAATAATATATAATATATAATAAATAATATATAATATATAACATATAAAATATTAATAATAATAATAATAAATAATTTATAATAAATAATATATAATTAATAATATATAATTAATAATAAATAATCGGAAACACATATTATGATTATTAATAATAAATAATAAATAATAAATAATAAATAATAAATAATAAATAATAAATAATAAATAATAAATAATAAATAATAAATAATAAATAATAAAAAATATTAAAACGATGGAGAACCTCAGATACATATAAATGAATCTTGGTGTACTGTAAATAAAAGAAAATTGACATGTATCTATTTTTTTCAGGGTAACCGATCTCATATCAGTATTAGGGGGAGATTTGCGAACATGTCTTAAATCAATAAGAGAGTCCTGAAGTAGGAAACAATTACCCCTAAAATGGTGCGATGATCCCAACCTCCCGTTCTCTCGACCAATGCAAGTCTCTAAGCGTCACAGAGCCTCAAAGTCAAGATTACTGCCAAACATTGGAAAGAAGGTCCGTACTCAGCTCTGGATGGGGGAACCATTGGGAGTTTCTGGGAAAAGTGAAATGGTAATGTGAAGAGAAAAATCCATTCCATGCACAAAATCCCAATGAAGAAACAGTTCAGTAGGTAATCAACACAGAGTATATACATTTCCTTTCTCGGGTTAGTCTACAATCACTGGTTTGAGAAAACATTTATAAAACAGGATTTTAAGACATTTCCCACAATTAAACCCAGCTTTCCATAATTTTCCTTTTTAAAACAACAAGTGCATCTTTATTTTTTAATAACATATCCTCTTCTCACAACCAATTCCAAAACCATACTCCATGTAAAAATCCATGCCATGTAATATAAGAGGGCTATGTATAAATTAAAGGAAACAAAGTCAACTAGCATAAACTAGCAGGGCTAAAATCCAAAAAAGCCATAGAAATAAATCAAAGATACTGATAGTAACTCATGAAAAATTCTTGAGCATATCTAGAGGAAATCCTTGTACATACTCAGTTCGGACTCACATTCCGGCTTATATTGGATCTCCATAGTCAATAACCAACTAGCCACTCTAAACTATCAAATTCAGTGGCACATCCCACCTATCCCCTTCAAGTAAAATGGGGTACCAACCCATCTAATTAGGTACAACAAGAAACCATCACTAGACCCTTTAGAATATGCCTAAAAATCCCATGATAATAATAATAATACTTGGCAACACATGGTATAGAAACCAAAACCCACAATGTTCTCTTGCACGAGCCACCAGAGGGGAACACACCCCAAGGTCTCATGGACTCAATACCAATAATGTTCCCATGCATGATCCATTATAGGGGATACCATCCCAAGGTCTAGTGGTTCCCATCATAATACATATATCAAAAACACAAATGAAATCCATTTATTTGACAACCAATTGAAGCTCACATGGAAACCACTATTTTCCAAAATCAAAACCATTTTCCTCGTCATTTTAAAAACACAAAATAGGCCTTCATGCTACCCACTTTTTCAATCCCTTTTTCCAAAACATGACAACATTCCCACCGGGCCTATACATCACATGAGTTACAAATCCAAATTCTAAACCATTATAGGGTGCCAATCAGGCATTCATATCAATTCACATAAAAACCCAATTTTCAAGAGAATAGAATGCGAAAATCGGTCCTTTAACACTTCTACTATAATTATATTAACAAATCCATTTCCACATCATTTTCTAAAGTCAACACAAAACACCACTTTCATATACACAATCTGAAACATTCATTTACATCATTTAGAAACCAAGATATATCTCAAATTTCCAAATGGAAATCTATGATAATCATTGACCAAAACATATCTTAAAATTAAAAATGGGACATGTTTCTAGAAACACGTTTGAAACTAAATTTTTAAGTCACACAAAGCACCAATGTACCATTTAAAAATCATGGATTTTTTTTAGAAAAATAGGATCACTTTCATGTTCCATAATAATTTGAATGCGCATCCTTGTGTGGACCCCATGCACCCATGAATGTGCCAAAATCCAATGAAACACTTTGAGTTTCTATGAAATCACCCAAAAACATTTCAAAGAAACACCACTTGCCTTTAAACCAACACAATGAATCACACAATGAAATGATCACCAATAAGATTTTAAAAACTAGAAAAACTTTTAAAAATATTTTCCCACAAATTACCAAGCCATTGAGAGGAATCAAATCCACACATCATTCCCAATTTATCATTTCAACAAGCTATCAAAATACTAACAAGGCCAATAAAATAATAAGTACTCAATTTCACTTTTAGAAAACAAGATTCGTTTCATCAAACGCCTTCATGATTTTAAATAGAGGCATAATAAAAGAAAACCATATAGAAAACCATTTAGTACCCATTTTTCATCATTAATGAACCAAAAAATTTCAATAAAATACCTCAAAAGAAGGTAAACAACATTTATATAGAATTTAGGAAAGATCAAGAATCAAATAGAATGTGCCAAAAAGAAAATGGATGTAAACACCTACCTCAAAGATGTATGAGCCTAAAGAAACTTTGATAGAAGGAATAACCAAGACTGAGAAATAATATGAACACCCTAACGTAAATAAAACCAATCCATACATCAACCATAACCCATAGGGTTCTTCAAAGAGAGGTTCCACCGATGATAAACCAAGGATCCAAGAGAGGGAAGAGATAAGAGGATAAAATCGACCAAAAACTCAAAAGATATTACCTAGGAATGTTCACAAAGAATCAATGGTAGAAGGAGAGAAAGGGATAAAATTATTGGTGGACCACATGATGTACCTATGTTTAATAGGAGAGGAAAACCTTGAATTGGGGTTAAAACACTGGAGGGGCCGTCATGGAATTTTAGTTTTTTAAGAATATTCGCAACCCAAATGGTTTTGCCACAAAATTTTCTAAATCGTGTGAGACCTACTGGAGAAGAGGGGCACCCCACACAGGCTTGACACATGGTTTCCAAAATCGCAAGCCAACTATGCCAAAGGCCACTACCAAGATATAAAGCCTCACCACACACTTGCTGCATGGTTTCCATAATCAGGCACATGACATGCATCATACCCTAGACACCAAACTGTGAGCCGCATAGTTACCTGGGTGGGGGCATACAGTTTTCCCTAACTATATTCCCATCGTGCACCACCTACTTCCAATCCCAGAAATCTTCGCATTAAAAAAAAAACTCACCAGAAGGAATCTAAAACACAAAAATTCAAACTAGGACTCAACTTGAACCTCAACTAAAGGATCCAAAGACAAGAAAAAAATAAAATAAAATAATTCTAAGGTCAGAGTGTGATAGTGGATTACCTTACAATAATAAATGATGATACAAAATACTACACCCTCAACCTATGTACCTAAGGCTCCCATGTGTCTCATTTCAAAATACTTCAAAAGGTATTACAAATTTCATAATAAAATTTAAAACACCCTTTTCCCATCAAAACCTGCTTTGAAAACTCATTTCTCAACATATTTCACAATGCCTTTAAAATCACCATTCATTTACCAAAATAAAATGAAACCATATTTTTTCAAAAAAACCATTTACATTAACTGGTTAATAAATCAAGAATCATTTCAAGTCATTTATAAAAAAATTTAAAAACCAAGAGAAATTATGGTTCATACAACATAGGCTAGAGATAGAACCACCTACCATAAACTAAGGTTGTACACCATCTGTGACATGATCCACACTCTATAATAAACAATGAACAATGAAAAAAGGCCCTAACATTTATCCTCAAGTTGTAGAATCAAGTTATATAAAAAGGGTCTGTGGAGAAGATTTAATGACACATACCTCAAGAAACCCACATGTCACAACACAACCAGCAATAGGACTGACCCTCAGAAGAAGATCACACAAAAGATCTAGAAGGGACCAAAAAAGAATCATTACATGATCACCAATCTGAATAATATAGTTCAACACCATTTCCAAAGTCCAATATCAATGAATAAGTATAAAGGAGAATGGAACACTTACTAAAGTAAGTGAAACTAACCAGACTATAGATCAATGTGCTAAACAAAGTTATCTAGAAGAAAAGGAACCACCTAAAATCACCTGGGTGAGACCAAGGGTATGAGGTAAGGAGGAGGAAACTAAATGAATTATTATTTAGTATTTTAGTGCATAAAATCAAACATCTCATGAATGATTCATGTCATGAACCCCATATTCACTATGGGAATCCTACAAGTTCCATGTATATTGAAAAAGGTGTCACCTTGGGTTAGATAAAACACAATCGAACAATTCATAGTGTTAACATGATTAACGGGGTAAACCATTTCATAATTTGAACATAATTTGAAACATCTTCCTAGAAAAATATTCATTTTTTGAATCATATTTATAGTGTGAATTTTCCCTATAGATAAAAACTAGTCTAGGTTCTGTAGAAAACTTTAAACCGACTCCCAAAACCTCTGAACCAGAGAACAATCTCTTTAAGCATTAAAATATAGAATTCATTTTTAAATGGATGTTACAATATCCCCACCATATGAATTTACATACCCGATAAGCCACATGTAAGAATAATTATCTAGAAAGAGTCTAAGCCACTATTCCCTCACTGACGATTTATTATCCCCATTCTCATGAGTATCTGGTTCATGTTTGCACAACAATTTGACCAACAAAATAGACTTATCATGAAATAATTTCACATAAAAGTAAACAATATCCACTATATTCTCCACAATATAAACATATGGCTCTAAATGAATCTCTTCCCAACTCATAACGTTAGAGGAATTAGGATGGTACTTCCTAGGCTGAGCCATTTAGACAATATCATGGATACCTATCATTGAACTAGAAATTCCAAGTGATAAGAAACATTACCAAGCCACTTAGTGACCTCAAATGGTTTAACATATCTTGGACTCAATATTCCTTTTTTCCTAATCCAGTGGTTACCCAACCAAGGAGAATCTATCAAGAAAATCTGGTCACCAATGAAAAACTCCAAATAACAACATTGAAAATCCATATATGATTTTTGTCGACTTTGAGCTGTATCCAAGAATCAATGTTTATCCAAAATCCTTGATGAAATATCTTGAACAAGACTTGGACCCACAATATAGGCCTCAACCACCTCTTCTAAATAATGAGGTGACTAGTATATAAGACCATACAAAGCCTCAAAGGGATCCATTACGATGGATGGATGGTGACTATTGTTTTAGGAAAACTCAACCATTCCCATATGGATATCCCATAATCCACTGAAATATATGATGCATTCATGAAGAATATCCTCTAGTATATGAATATAATTCTCCATATGATTATCCATATGTGGATGATAAGATATACTCAACCTAACCTAAGTCACCATCGCCACTTGAAGACTCTTCTTGAACCTAGAAGTAAAACTAGGACCCTTATCTATGACATTGGAAGAGGTAACCCCATGTAACCTCATGATATCCAATACATACAACTTACAATGATCTTTTAATTTTGTGGTGTCCTCAATTAGAATGAAATGAGTTGATTTCATAAATTTATCAATCAAAACCTAAATAGAATTATTTACTAGGGGGTCCATAGAAATCTAACCAAAAAGTCTATCAACACCTCATCCCATTCCCAAACTGGAACTAGAAAAGGATATAGTAGACCAGAAGGATTCAGGTTCTTTGGCAGGTGTAATAGTTGTACACATAATTACTGATGTTTTTCTTCATACCTGACCACCAATAAATCTATCTCATGAAATATTACATCTTCATAGCACTAGGAAAAATAGTCTATGAAGAAAAATGATAATCATATAAAACTAAACTCTTTATGAATGATTGGAAAAAAAATTATCCTTGAAATGAAGAACCCCATCAAGAGTGGGAGACCAACCAGAAATGGTTTCCCAACTATAAAAGGTTACCTTAATTAATCTAAACTCATTATCCAACTACTAACACTAAATAAAACACTCATGTATAGATGATGTTAACTCAAAACTGGTTAGAAACATACCTAAACCATTATTCTATGCATCGAAATACAACTAAGAAAAAAATCTATCAGGTTCCAATATAGTATTGATTCCAAAATAACATATAGTGGTACATTCCAGCTGATATTTTTTATGATGAAATTTCCCTTTCCTGGTGTATAGGTGATATCAAAGAAATTTTTTTAAAGGTATTCCATCCACTGTATATATTTTAGATTCAAGTAATTCTATGAAAATAAATAGATAAATATCTTATGATTATAAATACCATGAACATATTCCAAAAAATATTTTACCACAAACTTTTAATCACATTCATTACTTTGACAAGCTCTAAATAACGAGTGGGGGTAATTATTCTCATGTGGCTGAAGTATATGAGAATAACCAGCTAAAAATTTATCATCATGCATAAGAAAAAAACCTAAACTAGTACTAGAATCATCAAAATATACTATATACCCCTTACCGGGCCCTGGTAAGATCAAAATTGGAGATAATGTTAGAAACCATTTCGACTCATCAAAAGAAGTCTGACATTTTTTCATTCCAAGAAAACTTTACCCCTTTCTTGGTAAGAGTAGTAAAAGGTGATTCTAATATAGGTAAATCCTTTATGAAACGTTGATATTATCTATCCATACATAAGAATATTTGTATCTCAACAAAATTTTGTGGTTCTTCCCATGGAAAAGTAGACTTCACTTTCCGAGGATCAACTAAAATTCTACACTCAGAAATCACATTCCTAAAGAACATCACTTATTAGATCCAAGATCTTGATTTGAAAATATTTACATAAATTTAGTGAATCTGCAAGATTTCAAAAACAATATTCATATTGTGCTCATGCTCAATCTGAAATCTCAAATAAACAAGGACAACATCTACAAACACAATGATGAAGGTGTTGAAATATTTATGGAATATTTGGTTCATCAAAGCTATAAAAACTATAGGGGAATTAGTTAGGAAAAAAGGAATAAAAATATATTCACAATGTCTATACCTACTTCTAAAAGTTTTCATTAGAATATTAGACTCCCAAACTTAATCGTGATGATAACCTAATCAATGATCAATTTTAAAAAACTACATCACCCATATTTAATTGATCAAACTAGTTATCAACATGAGGAAAAGGGTAATTATTATTAATATTTACCTAGTTAAACTTCCTATATTCTATAAACAATCAATGTTGACCATTATAATCTATAGTAATGAGTATGGTGGAATCCCACGGAGAAACAATAGATACAACCAAAACATTCTACATCAAATTATCCCACTAGATCTTAAGCTCCTTCAACTCTATAGGTTATATATTACTAAAGGGTATCGAGATCATCTTCATTACCAACACTAGATTAATTTTTATGTATACTTATGTTTCTATAGGAATAATAGATAATCTATTTGGGAAGACATTGGGAAAGTATGTAACAAATAAGGGAAGATCACTAATAGGGGAAACATCATCAGGCTCAACTGCAACAAAAAAACAAACTCCTAATCTCTAGGTGAGAAGGTCCTCCACAACCAGAACTCAGATGTAACACTCCCTAAAACACCTGAGGGAACTCATCGATGAAAAATAATTAGATATATATCGATGAAAACAATCAATATCAACATGTTGAGAAATAAACTAGTCCATCTCGGTGATGAAGTCAAATAGATCTAGTCCGAGAACCAAGAAATACCAAACAAACTCTGCATCTAATTTTGATAGAGAACAAGATTGACATCGAAATACATTCTATTTCATCTTTCCAATGGGTATATTCATCTCTATAACAATGTATGTGAGGTCCATTTAAAGTTTATGCATATCAAGAAATGAAAAAATATAAATGAGTGTGAGGCACCTGTATCAAACAGAGTTATTTCTATTGAAGATTCAACAAAAATGTTACCACTTAATATTGTTAGGAGGAAATTAACCTATTCTATAAACTTATACACTACATAAAGGTTCTTCACTGCTTTGGACTATGGTTGGATCCTTGTATACTTTTAAACAACTAACTGTGTTGTAGTTTCCTTTGGAACTAAAGAACCTTGATAATAACAAGGTGTAAATATAATCAGGGAGAATCGTTATAGGTGGCCTCAGTGCACACAAGAATTACACATCATCATAAGTGAGGGAAAAGAATGTATAGTGTTCCCAAACTTTCCACACCGATATGAAGTTCGGGGAACACTACTTACCACTGATGATGATGTAAAGGAGGACCGCTGCTGAGAACTACCTCCACCACCCTTGTTATAATCCTTCCACTTTATTTTATTCCCCTGTGTTACACTAATGATTCCATTAGGTGGAAGAGAAGATATAGTATATCTAAGATTTTCCATCATATCCATCTCTTCCATCATATCATTTTCAACCATGTCTTCATATGTAGTAAGCTTTAACATATATACCCACGATTTGGTATCTGATCACAAACCCTATAAGAATTTTTCTTCCCTAAACTAGTCATTCATCCACACATATATAGTAAAACAAACTAGATTTGGAAAATGGTTAGTGTACTACAACACCGAGCACTCTCCTTGATACAAAGAGAGGAAATATAGGGACTTTTCTATCATTAGAGACTATGTGAATAACTTATAAAATAAGTGGGTCTTGAAACCCTTTCAATCCAATCCCATGTACCAATTTTCCTACACTATGGAATCCCCCCACCGCTTGATGGGGCCCTAGAGTCTGAATGTCACACACTTCACATTAATATCCTCAGGTGTGTCCAAGAAGTTAAAGACCTAATTGATCCTTTCCAGCTATTACTTTTTGTCTTGAAGATCATTCATGCCACTAAAGTATAAGGGTTTCTCTCTTAAGAACTATTGATATTGGTCTCTATATCTTCTTAAACCTGGATTCCCCTCAATGAATGGGTTCTGCACTCATGGTACATTACAGTCTAGAACATGAACTACTTGAACAATATCTTCAAGAAGATTATGGTCCAACATATGGTTTTCTTGAAGAGAATCTCTTGATGAAATTTCCTATGGACCTCATGGAATATGTCTTTGAGGCGTGTTTCTATATACCATAAATATAATTAAATGAAAAAATAATATAATAATATCAGTTTAAATAAGAATTGCATTATAAAAAATTGAGATCATGATCAAAACCCAACACAAGAGATGTGCATCCAAACATCCCACGATAACTTGAGGCTCATCATTGCAAGAGTTGGTTAAGAACTCATCAAAACCTGCCTATCAAGTTATGATAATCCTATCACCTATCTAAAATACATCCCAAAATAAGGAAAATTGAATAAATACCACCGATGATGCAAATTTTTAATGAATTGACCCTGGATACAATCCTAAACTGGAACTCGACCTGATTCTCTATGCACCGAAAGGGTTTTCCCAATACCCATAGACTGGAGACTAGTACATAGGGATCGACCATAAACTAGAGGGAATGATTTCTTCCAAACTAAAATAATAAACATGTCATATATACATATATAATGGAAAGAATCAATAGAAGATAAGAAACATTCCATAAACTAAGAAATATAGTAACAATAATACAAATTAAAATAGAAAATATAAAACTCCAAGGTATAAGATTAACATCCAATGGAAAAATTTAAATGGAAACATCTACTCCATGTGATATGTGGGAAAATCACATCATCTCACTGCCAACTACCCATACCCTATGACATAACACTTATTGCCTCAGTTCAACTCCTTGCATTTTTCTATATCAAAAGATAATACAAGTTATAAACTCTTCCAAAGGGGTGCATAGAATGTGAGATAAATAGGCTTAGTAGGATACCACCTAGGTGTTCCTTTTCAATTATCTATAAAATAATCCCAATATGCTCAATTTAAAATAAAATTGTTCACAATAAATATTTCAACACTTTTATATCAAAATGATGGTAAATAGTTTCCCTTTTTCTATAGTTCTAAAATAAATCCATGTAAAATTGTTTCAAATCAAAATTTCCACAAACCATTAACATTTATCAAAATAGGTATATCAAATAAAAAAAGTATGAATCCAAAGAACAATGGTAAAACATACTAAGGATAACTCATGTTCAGGACAACTAGGTAACTAATACATCAATTATGATAAGAATACAGTAAAAGTACCTATCATCCATGTATCTAGGACCATAGAAAAGATGAACACCCTATAAAGTGAATCCTCCTACCATGACGATCAAGTCCTGGAGAAAAATACTTATAGATCTAGGAATGAAAGAATACCCATGAAATTGGACTCCCTTATAATATTAAACAACGTGCCCAAATACTAAAACCTCCACCTAAGTACCTAAGGTTCCATTTTTTTACATTTTAAATTATTTCAAAAGGGATTACACATTTCAAAAATAAAATTCCAAACACCCTTTTCCCGTCAAAACCTTCTTTATAAACCCATTTCGTTATCCATTTCACCATTCTTTGAAAATGAAAATTAATTTACCAAAATAAGAGAAAAATATATTTTATTAAAAACCCATTTACACAGACAAACCAATAAATTAAGAATCCTACAAAATAATTTATAATTTTTTTATAAAATTAAGAGAAATTACGTTTTATTCAACACATGATAGAGATGAAAACACGTTCCCTAACTCAGGTCTCACACCAACTATGATGGGATCCACACACCATAAGAAATGTAAAACAACCAAAAAGGCCCTCACATCAATTCTCACATCATAGAATCAAGTTATATAAAAAATGGTCAGAAAAAAGATAAAATTACACATACCTTGATAAACCCACACACCACATCACAACCAATAAAAGGACCGACCCCCGAAAGGTATCCTTATAAAGTATATATAAGGGATCAAACAAGAATCATCACAATATCTCCAATCCCAAAAATTTATTCTAACATTATTTAAAAATCCCAGGAGTAATGAATATTTAGGAAGGAGAATAAAACACTTACCAAAGGAAGTTAAATCAACTTCACCAAAGATCAAAGTGCCTAAAAGGGTGATTCAAAAGGAAAAGAACCACCCAAAATATCATAGGAGAGACGTAGGGTGTGAAGTAGAGAGGAGGAAACTGAATAAATTAAGTTTCAAGATTTTAGTTTATAAAAACCTATAAGTCACAAATGATTCATTTTATTAATCCCCTATTCACTATTTGAATCCCATAAGTTTCATGTATGCCGAAAAAGGCATCTCATTAGGTTAAATAAAACATGATAGACTAATTCACAGAATGAATATGATTTATAGACTGAAACATTTTCAAGATTTGAACAGAATTCATGAGATCTTCCCAGTGACATATTCACATCATGAATCATATTCCCAACATAAATGTGCCCTGAATGTAGTTCCCAATACATGTTCTATAGAAAACTCAAAACTGACACCCTCAAACTTTAAAACTATAAAAAATATCTTTAAAAATTAAAATAGAGTGCACCTTTTTACCAGGATGCTACAAATATGAATCATTAAAACAATAGAGTAAATATATTAAAAAATATTATGTTGGTTTTATTACCATAAATAAGTTTTTTTATAATTAGATTTTATAATTAAAGTCTAAATATGAAAAAGTTGAATCCTCTCATGATGTGAATGATAATATAATTAATTAACTATTAACTAAATTTTCTACCTTATGGTTGGTTGTTAGTAAGTTTAATCTAGGGGAGGAAAGTCTAGAGAAAATTCCTTTCATTCAAAATATTTCTAAAGGTAAACAAAGAATACGTGACAATAACAAAAATTCAAATATTAATAGAATTTACTTTATTCATATTTTAAATTGTAAAATCTTGTATAATATTATTTATTTTTTACTGTAGAATATCTAGATATTATGGAAGTGATTGTAGTTTTATATTTCCTATAATTATTTGTGTTTTAATGAATATATTTTAAAATATTTATCTAATATTAAGGATATAAATTATACACAAAACACATAGATTTGGATTCCAATATTATTAATTTTTAACACAATTAGGCATAAAAGTATATGAGCACTAGAACACCCACATTCAAAAAAAAATTATAGGGAAGGATACATAAAAATAGTAATGTTAAATTATACATGGATAGTGTATGATCAAGATATATTATTAGATATTTTTGAAATTTAAATTCTTCATCAAAGATTCAAAGTGACCATGTTAAATTTGGATATAATGATAAAGGGAAAATTATTAGAGTTGAATATATTTGAAATCCAAAATTAGTACTTACAATTAGAGTTCACATGTTGAACAGTTAAATAAAAATAGGACCAGTATCTCTCAACTCTGTGATGATGGTTATTAAATTTATTTTTCTAATAATTCATGTTTTTTTATAAATATATATTTATTAAATTTAAATCACCTATAACTAAAAATTTATATAATTTAAATATTAATTCTTCTTATAAAAGTGTTAATTTTTTTGAATATTAAAGTTAATTAATTTTGGATATAATATCAAAATACTTGAAAAATATTAATGTTTATTCTTTGAGATATTTTTTTAGGAATAATTTGATTTCTAATTTTTGTAAACTCAAATTTAATGAAAAAAGGCTATGTGATGCATGTCAAATGGGAAAGAAACACATATATTGTTTCAAATAAATTAATGATGTAGTTACTCCTTTACTATTGGTAATTATCTAAATATATATTTTTTGGATAAACTAGAATAGAAATACTTGGAGGTAAGTTTTTTTTGTTTTGGTTTATGTTTTTTACAGATTTACCTCAGTTTAATTTTTGTGGCTTAAAAGTGAAGATTGCGATAACTAATTCCAAATAAAAAATGCCAAAATTATTTTCTTTAGAATTTACTATTTTGGATAGTTTAAAATAAATTATTTTTAACTCATTTAGTTCAAATCATGGTTTAAAATATAATTTTCCCACTAGAATAACTCAATAGAATGGGGTTGTTGAAATGAGAAATAGTACTTCGTAAGAAATTTTCAGAACCATTTTATACAAATATAGTCTACCTACTCACTTTTGGGCTAAGGATGTTAAAACTTCTTTCTATTTCATAAAAAGAGTTCTAATATGAACTATTTTATAGAAAAATCCTTATTATTTATGGAATTTATGTAAAATTGAATTTGGATACTTAAATGTTTTTGGATTAAAGGTTTATGTCGTTAATACTATTGAAACTCTTGGTAAATTTTATCTTAATGTTTATAAAGAAATATTATTTGTTTATTGTAATACTTTTAATAATTATATATTTTTCAATAACTTTTCATGGATAGTTGAAGTCTAAATTCATATGGATTTTGAGGAAATTGATCCTTTTACTCATAGTAAAAATCCCATTTTTGACTTTGATGGTTCTTTTTACAACTTCAGACATTATACTCCAATGAGTACTAAAAGGTATGATGATGAGGTACATGTTCATGTATAATCAAGTCCGAAGAATTTATAAATTAATAAACCCAAGAGTGTACTTCCTAAATATCTTAGAACTTTAAATGAATAATCTTTATAAACTATTAATGGTGGTTTTAATAAAGGTTCTGGTTTAGATGAATTTTCCAGAATATAGTTGAGTTTTCTACTTTTATCTCACATTTTGAACCTAAAACCATTTATAAAACTCAAAGTGATGAACATTTAGTTTTATCTATATAATAATAATTAAATCAGTTTGAAAGGAATAAATTTTCAGTATTAGTGGAGAGACCCTCAAATTACCATATTATAGGAACTTAGTGGGTTTTCATAAATAATCAAGATGATCATGGTGTGATCACAAATAATATATATAGGTTAGTCTATAAAAGTTTTAATCAATAGGAAGTGATATATTTTGAATAAAACCTTGAACCCATTACTAGGTTAAAATCCCTAATGATCCTCCTTGATTATATATATTATATGAATTTTAAAATTTTACTAATGGATGTTAAATATTATTTATTAAATGGTTTTCTTGTGGAGTTAGTTTATACTGAACAACCCCTTGGTTTTCAAATTCCTCTTGAATAACCCATGTAATTACTGAATTTTTTGTATTTGTTTTTAATTTTATACATGATAATGTTTTTGATAAATTATTGAAGGTAATGTTATTGATTCTGGATATTTAAATCCAAATGTTATATTTTGAGGAGGAAGAAGTACCTAGATTTTAATTATATACATTAGTGTTGAATGATGGATGATTTCATATCCAAATGAATTCCATGTACAAAAACTGGAGTCTAAATCTTGGAAGTTGATGAGTTACTGATGAAGGTGTATGTGAGTCCATATATTTCATGAATCTAGAATTTCTTTAGAAGAATCAAAAGGAATTGAAGGATTTATAACATGGAAAAGTACTCTTACGTATAGAGTGTATCTACTTTAGAAGATGAAGATGTTTTAGAAGATCAATATGGAAGTTTAAGTCCATTGATTATTTGATGATAATTAAAGATAAATAATATTAGGGTGGTTTGAGAATCAACTATGATTCAAGAAAATTTAAATTGTAAAAGGTATAAAATATGTTTTTGAAACATATGGTCTCAAAAGATGACTAATGGAATTAGTTGAAGAGAATGACTTTGTTGAATTTGAAGATATATTAGGATTGAAAAAGTCTCACATAATGTAAACCTTTATTTTTATTTTTTATGAGAAACTTAATGGGTTATATATTTGAATAAATTTATAATTTATATAACTTAAAGAGGAAGAAGTAAGGAATGACCAATATTGAGTAAGTTCATGGAGGTAAAGTTGTAATCTAGTGAAATAGATTTTGAGGATGAAGTTAGAGCATGATGTATTGAATAAAATTAGGGAATTGGAAGAGAAATTGAGAAAGATGATGTTAAATACTAGAAGTGAAAACAAATGTATGATATAGAAGTTCTAGATTGTGTTAAATGATAATAAAGAATTCAGAATATTTTGATAAAGTATGGATGCAGTGATAAATGTAAATATTGAAAGATTTATTGATATGGAAGACTAACTCAAGAAAATCTCGAGTTACATGAGAATGAATTTGTGTTAAATATAAAAGGTGTTTCAGGATGATAATTTACCTTATTACAGAATATCATAAGTTGAGTAGAGTATAATATGAGGAAGTTTATAAGACCAAAAGATGTAAAGTACGTTTTTTGAAGAAACATGAGATTCTGTAAGCCAAAATATGAAAAAATTAGTGGAGCTATGGAAGAATAACTCTCTAAGATAAAGATCCATGTTAGATTAAGTTCAATGATAAAAAATTTCATGTCAGAATGATCTCAAAGTTTCTAAATATCAACTTGAAGTTATTGAGGATTTATTTATTGATTTAATAAAATTTTAATGTGGCGATTATATGATATACTTCAAGATATAAAAATCCAGAGTCTTAATATATTATTCAATAAATTATTTATAGAAGAATTGAAGATGGTTGATGCTAATATTTGAAGAATATTTGATCAATTCAAACTCTAATATCATGAGAATCATTAAAGGTAGGTGACTATGAATTGAGAAAAGTAGAAGACTAAAAATTTAGAGCTCACGTTACCCATATTTTTTAGAGTAATTTTGAATATATTAATATAAAACCTCATTAAGAGTTAGGGGATGATATTTAATAAAATTTTGTGAGTAGGTTTTGATTCTAACTACTTTGAAGGATTAGAAAAAGTTAAAAAAAAATTCTGAAGAAACCTGAAGAAAAATAAGATCTTGTCCATTTAATTCTTTGGTAACTTTATAATCTAGTGGAAATTATTATAAATAATTTTATAAATACATTTGTATTTTGAAACAATATTGAGTAATGGATGATACCTTCCCATAAAAATTGTAATATTTTTTGTTATTAGTGGAAAATATATGTCTTAGACTTGACCCGAACATAACAAAGATGTTATCAGGCACATTAGGCATGAACCATATAAAACCTCTATGCACCTTTTGTTAATTTATATTTATATTACATACGGGTAAGTTTTGGATATAATGTTTGAAAGGATCAAGAATCTAACAAGTTACATTGGTTAATTTTAGTAAAATAAATTATAAAAGAGTACCATTGATTCAATACCCCATATCTATGTTAAATAAGATTTTAAATAGGGGTTTTCAGACCCAGCCCGACCTGACGGGTTCGACCCGACCTGACCGGGTTGGGTAACAAAAAAATAACCCCGGGTCGGGTTCACATTGGGTCAATTTATCATGGGTTGGGTCGGGTCTTGGGTTGGGGTCATTTAGACCCAACCCGACCCATGACCCGATCTGCCAAGCCAAAAAATTTCCCCAGCTTTCATTTTATCTCGGCCGTGTGGCTCACCCCCCCCCCCCGACATTTCATCTCCTCTTCCTCACGTTATCTCCCTCCTCATCTCCCCCAGAAGAAACCCTACCCCGTACCCCCCTTTTTCCTCTTCCCTCGCGATCGACGACGACGAAAGTCCTCCCTCCCTCCCTTCCGACCTTCCCTCGCGGTGAAGAAAGAAACCCCTACTCCTTTCCTTCCCTCGTGAGTTTCGGTCGTATAAAACACTACCCTACCTCTCCTCCTTCCTCCTCCTTCCAGGAGGTTCCCCAACCCTTGGCTTGCGGTGCGGCGCCTCCTCCTCCTGACTGTTGGTAAGAAATGTTTTTACTCTAACCCCTTATTAGTGGTAGGGCTTTGAATTTAATTTGGTTGTTGATTTTTTAGTATTAAATACTTCATTATCCATTCAAAATCGGGGTGTTCTTGTTCCCCTCCTACTGAAATCTCTGGTGTATTAAAATTCATTTGTTGTTAGTCCAATAAGTGCTAACTTTGATGTGTTGTATATAGCAAAAAAGAAAACTACTTCAAAAGAAACCGGCATGTCTCGAGTGGATAGTATTTAATAATTATTTGATTGCAATTGTGAGTAACTGTCAATTCCAAATAGTTTAATACATTACATATAAGTTCACTTTCTATATTTTATTAAATTTTTATTTGGTTGCAATTGGATATATTGATCCTAGATAGTGGATGGTGACTCATCTGGATGGTGATTATTTTATCATAGTGACCCCCATCATGTAAAAACCATTATGTTGACTACTATTGTAGTGATGAAATTAAATTATTTAAATTTTTTCTTATTGAAATGACTAACTTCATTAGAAAATCCCTTGCTGATGACATCGATAATATAATTCTTAAATTTTAAAACTATTTTTTTTATTCTAACAATAAACTTATTCCATAAAATTTTATCTTAAACACAATTTTCATTAGTTGTTCCTTGTATTTTAATTTTTTATGAATTTTTTTGACATTATAAATAAATTTATGTATTTATTTAATCATTCAATGATTTTTTTATTGAATCTTTAGGTTCATTACTTATTTTTATTTATAATAGTCTATTTATAGTTAATAAATTTTTCTCAATGTAGGTAATGTTTCAAATTTAGGTAGAATCTCATTAGATGTGATTATAGACACCAAAAATTCCTACTAAACATCTCCAATATCTTAAACATCTATTTTTAGAACTCCTCTTCTAGAACATTCAACTTTTTATCCAAAAGAATTATTTTTTCCACCATAAAACTTCCATGCACCGTGTTATACTCTAATTAGTGGAATTTGTCTTCATCAACTACAGTTCTAGAAATGGATAACCCTAGAGTCTTTGATCTCTATCATTCATTTAGGAAGCAAGTGATGATTGGTGGAATTCTCATGCAAGGCAGACATGGTACTTTTGATCGCATAATAGAGTAAGAATGTTATTCCCAACTTCAAAATTGTGATATTATATAGCGAATTTCCGTATTTGGTTCTATGTTATCTAGGGTTTTTTTTAAATTCTACTCATTTTATTTGTATAATAAGGATATACTCTCCAAAAAAATTGTATGTGGAGTAAAGAGAAGCTAGATTAAAAGTTTAACATGGGTTGCTTGCTTAAAATACTAAAACATCAAAATGAATTAGAGGTTGTTTGGTTGCTTAAACATGTGTTTCTTTTTTAAAAGTTTGTTTTCTATCCTCATGATTAAATAGGATATACAGGGTTCATTGGTTGCTTTCTTGCATTTGTTTTCTTACTTTCATTTTCTTGCTTGTATTTGTTTTCTTTTCTTGCTTGCTTGAATTTGTGCCCAATAATTGTTATATATATTTTATAAATAAATATTTCAATGGTTGATGGGTAGGAAGTGTGGAGGAATTTTTATTAGTCATATAATTCTATTTACCATTTCTTCCACTATTATTGGATGTAGCTAAAAATTACTTCATATGGAAGGTGGTACAAAAACAAGTGGTTCTTCTAATCCCCCAGTTGTCGTAGAAGGAACTCAGAGTCAGAAGGGGTCTGCACCAACTACACATTCAGTTACAGAAATAGGAGGGGGGAGTTGTAGCAAACCATTTGGTGAAACTGAGGGTAAGAAATCTCCTAAAAAGGTAACAATTCCTAAAGTTGCTGCTGGTTTTAGAGTTTCACAATATTGGGAGCAATTTCATAAGAAAAATGGAAGGGTTGTTTGTAATTACTGTGGTAAATATTACGCTTTCACGTCTAGTCAACATGGAACTAGTAATTTGAATAAACATTTGACAAGGTGCAACAAAAGTACTCACAAAAATCTCTATAAAATCCAAACCACTCTTGGTCTTAGAAGGTAGTGTGAATATGAGGATTAGGGAATGATTAAAGTTTCAGTAGCTCATTTTAATCAAGAAGAGTGTAGAATTTCTCTTGCTAAAATGATAATCATCGATGAGTTATCATTTAAATTTGTTGAGAATCAAGGCTTTATAGAATTTATTGAAGTTGTTCAACCTCTGTTTCAAGTTTTTCACAGAAAAATAGTTGCTAGAGATTTCTTGTAGATATACTTGACTGAGAAAGATAAATTGAAGTCCATGTTTGATATATTCTCTCATATGTTATGTCTTACCACCGAAACATGGACTTCAATTCAGAATCTGAATTATATATGTTTAACTGCACATTTTATTGATGATAATTGGATCTTGAATAAAAAAATAATCAGGTTTTATCCTGTTTCATATCACAAAGGGGAAACAATTGGTCGGGTATTAGAATAAACATTTAAACAATGGGGAATTGAGAGGATTAACACTGTTACTGTGGATAATTCTAGTTCTAATAATACAGTGATTAGTTATTTGGTGAGGAGAGTTAATTATTGTAACAAGTCTATTCTTAAAGGAGAGTATATGCATATGATATGATATGCACATATTTTAAACCTTGGTGTTAGTGATGTGCTGAATGAAATATCAACATCAATTTCTAGAATAATATTTTCTTGTAAATTTGGGAGAAGTTCACCTTCGAGATTGGCTCTTTTCAAGAGAATTGATGAGGAGTTAAAAATTCCTAGTAAATAGGCTATAATTAATGATGTGCCTACTAGGTGGAATTCTTGTTATTTTATGTTGGATGTTGCAAAAAAGTATGAGAAAGTATTTATCCGTCTTGAGGAGGATTCAAGTTTTAGGAGTTCTCTTGTCTGTGAAGGTGGGGCTCCAACAACATATGATTGGGAGCGTGCTCGTGTATTTGTCAAGTTTTTAAGGATATTTTTTGATAGCACTGTTGAATTTTCTGGTTCTATGCATGTGACATGCCATACTTTCTTTCACACTCTTTCTGACATATATAAAAAAAATCAAGAAATGGAGGAAGAGTAATGATATGACTGTGAGTGAAATGTCTATTGAAATGAAGGTGAATTTGAAAAAATATTGGGGTATTGGTTAAAATTATAATTCTCTATTACTTGTGGCAGTTGTTCTTGATCCCTAATATAAATTAGAATATGTTCGAGGTAGTTTTGAAATGATATTTGATGATGGAGACAAGAATGAGATGATCAGTAAATTAACAGAGGTTATGAATGATCTCTTTGAGGTTTACAAATGAAAATATCCCATCCCTATTGTTGATCAATGTGAGTCAAGTTCTCATCAAGATGCACATATTCATGATTTCATTAGTGGTAGTGAGGATGATGAAAAATGGAAAGATGCTTATAGATCAAAGAAAAGAAAAAGACAATTGACATAATAGAAAAATGAATTAGAAAGATATTTAGAGATTGATGATTGTGAGGATTATTTCAATGGATTTGATATTTTAAGCTGGGGGAAAGGAAATTAAAGTAAGTATCATGTTCTATCATGCATTTCTAGAGATATTCTAGCAATTCATTTAACTATAGTATCTTCAGAGTCTGCATTTAGTACAAGAGGACAAGTCCTCGATCCTTTTCGGAGTTGTTTGAATCCCAATACCATTGAGGCATTAATTTTCTCCCAAAATTAGTTTAGAATGTCTAAACCAATTGACATTTGAAAGCAACTCAAAGAAGTTGAATTGATTGAATTAGGTATCATTAAAAATGTTATGTTTTTTTATCGGTTCACATTTATCAATTATAAATCTCTGTTTGAAAAATATAAATGATGACTTGTTATTTATTTTGTTGTTATTTCCAGATATGCCACCATCATCATCCAAAAGTCATTATCAAAATTTCACTATCTAAAATCATGACTTCTGATTTATCCTCTCTCCACATGGTGGGAGTCCATTTATACAGGTATATATTGTTCTAATGATAGAACTTCTATCAAAGATTGAAACCAAAATTGATATATGAGCATGTGGTTCCAATCTTTTTTTTCTTTAAAATGAAAATATCTTTAAATTTATCTACTTGATAGCATCCAATGAGAAATGTGTATGTTCATGTACTTGATTATTCAATTGAAAGATGGTTCTCTTGATTTGCAGTAAATAAATGTCATCTTTATTTTTTTATATTGCTTATTAGTTTTCAAAAGTACTTTCAAATGTATCCTTTGAATGTTTTATGTTAATCAAGTTGCATTATAGTTAATGGCTGACATATATATCGGCTCTGTATGATAACACTTACTAAAAACTTCATATAACATTTATCATTTAGGATAAGTGCTTCTGTATAAGTGTTTCAATCTTTCTTATTGAATTCTTTTTAATATTACTTGTTTATGTGCAAGTATTTTTTAAGAAACAAAACAAACGCCAATTATTATTTTTAACTGATTTTCATAATTTTTAATTGTTGTCAGCATCTTTCAGGAAGTGCTGTTAAAAAGAGCCATCATATTTGAAATCCATTCTACAATATAATAAAAAAATAACCATTGCATAAGAATCAAAGAAATGAGTTAAAAACGGTTGAACACATTGAATTTCTTATCCATGTTTGAGCTTGCATTGCATGGTTTCATTTTTTTTCATGCGTGTTATAATTTAATTTATAAGAAATATATGATGTTTTGACAGAGTTCGGGTAAGCTTCATCTTCTAATATGCTCTTTTGTTTTGAGCTAGTTTTGTTGATATGGATTGATAGATTTTTCTATGGTTTATTAAGGCAACTTGGTTTCTTATATTCACCTTCACTCTCTTTTATAGGCTAATTATTATTGCAATGAAATTTCTTTTTGAAGTGCAGTGGTGGATCTGCATTTTGAGGTGCAGTGGTATAAGCAATTGTAATTGCAATTGCTTTGTGAAGTGCAGTAGACATGAGAGCATGGATATGAAATCTTATTTTGGCCTAGAGAGAGAAATGAACTCTTATATGGAAAACCAATTTACTATTGGATCACTTGCATCTCAAAAGTCCTCAGAGCATGATGGGATTGCTCAAAATGCAGCTAATCTTCCTTCGGGTCAGTGTTTTCCAGCTTTATTCTATGTGTTTTCATTTTTCAAAATAAGCTGAAGAAATGTTTTAGGCTTGAAGTTTGTAGAAGTTTTAGTTTTTTTAGATGCAAAATTTCACATCTGATAATACATCATTAACATATCCCAATATTTAGTTACTCATTTTTATGTTTCCCCTGGAGTTTTATATGTTGTTTGTGAAATCCTTGAATTTTTAGCTTGTATGAAATGATGTTTTTTCATACCTTAAATATGTTTTTTTTGGATTTTAGATGAGTTTTGGGGCCCTAAATAAGAAATTAATGGGTTTTAGTGAGTGTAGGGGTCCCCTCGGGTTATAGTGAGTACAGGGGTCCAGGTGCAGGTTGTAGTGAGTGCAGGGGTCCAGGTGCAGTGCGGGGGTGCAGTGTAGGGGTCCAGGTGCAGTGTAGGGGTGCGGTGCAGGGGTCCAGGTGCTACATGCTGGTGTGTAGGGTGGGGGGGGGGGTTGGTGAGGGCATGTTGGGTTTGGGAGAAGGAAGGTTGGGGAGGGCGTGTTGGGTCTGGAGGGGGTGGGTCTAGGGGGGGTGTGTCTGGGGAGTTTGGTTGGGTTGGGTTACAGTTGGGTTGGGTCGGGTTGGGGTCGTGTTTGCACAAGCAACCTGACCCAAACTGGCCCGACCCGCAGCTGGTTGGGTTGGGTCGGGTCGTTCAACCATGAGTCGGGTAACCCAACCCCAACGGGTTGGGTTGGGTCAGGTCAGCTGCCCACGAATCATGTGACCTGACCCGACCCGACCCGACCCTTTCCTCTTGGTTCGGGCCCTAAAATTCCCTCGACCCGACCCGACCCGACCCATGGACACCCCTGATTTGAAGGCACATTAAGTTGAATAAGTGAAAACTAGGTTTCCTCTAAAATATTCTTACATTATTGAATATATATAATATGAATTATTTTAAAATTATATGTATTACTAAAATAAATAGAAAAATTGTCATGGATTGAAGAATATGATGATTTCTTATTTTCTTTCATTTGGCATGGATGTTGTTGATGTTGAAATTATGGTATTCCCACTAATTGAAAAAGATGTTCCCATGGATTTAATTCATAGTATAAACATTGAGTTATATGAAACAAAAGGAATTTAATTATTCTATATTTTAAAAAAAGTGTATAAAAAGGTGATGGGGTTCAAAACTACAAAGGTTATTTGAGACAAGCTCAAAAATATTTTTTAATAGAATTTCAAAGTAAGTGAAGATATTATGCAGATTTAGAGAATAAGTTTTGAAGATATGTGGATAGATAATGAAGAAAAAATTTATGATTTATTTATTATAGTAACATATATTTTCAAAAACATCAAAGGTGTTTGAGAAATATTAGAATATCCCACTATTATCAAAAAATTGTCAAGAATCATCCTAGATAGGTTTGATGCTAAAGTTTACACATTGGAAGATAAAGATGATTTTTCTCTTGATGAATTGAATATTATACTTATTTCTTATAAATTTAGGAATAATCTAGTGTTTAAGAATAAGATCAATGAGGATATAACATTCAAATCAATAAGAGTGATTAAAATTAAGGAATATAAAGATGATTAATCTAGAGAATATGAAGATGAGTAAGAGAAGGATAAAGAGTATAAGAGGATTATGACTATTGTCTCAAAGAACTTCATAAAAGGAAAAGTTAAGTACACAGATAGACCCCCACTGAAATTTTTTTAGTGAGTCCAAGTGGTTATTAGGAATTTTTATGTTCAGAATAAGATGTTTCAGAATAAATATGGGTTTTTCAAGTGTTATATATTTTTTGAAATACATAAATTAATTAAAATTGTTGAGAATTACATAAAAAGGTAAATCGATAGAGTCCAATATCTTGAGGTAATTAGTATAAGTCTAGTGGAAGATTTCTATCGATTTAAAGAAATTATAAAGTGTATGAAATTTTATGTTTATCCAAGTTTCCTTACATGTTCTATTGAATATATCTGTTCAATAATTGAAATCAAGTGATGCTTTACTGATCTTTTACAAACCAAAAA
The DNA here is from genome assembly GCA_963277665.1 of Viscum album. Classification (NCBI taxonomy): domain Eukaryota; kingdom Viridiplantae; phylum Streptophyta; class Magnoliopsida; order Santalales; family Viscaceae; genus Viscum; species Viscum album. Next base: position 1,711,856,842 of record OY728138.1, on the reverse strand, counting down.
TCATGATTATGGAAATTTCTCATAATACAAGCATAAGTCCAAAGGAGAAGATTGATGTACAGATATACAAAGTTTTTAATATGAATTATTTTGAAATATATCAGAATGAGTCTACGAGACTGATGTTATTGGAAAATGGTGTGGCTATGAAAAGTTCATAGTGTTAAGTAAAAAAGATACATGATTTAAAGTTTGTAGTTTATGAATATCTGTATTTGTATTGGTATAAATTGTTATAATATATAAATTTATGAATTATTCAAGCCAGCGAAAGATTGGTTAAGTATATTAAATTGTTTTACAAGTAAAGACAACAAAGAAAGGTTTATGAATGATTAGAATAATGTATTCTAAAAAATTCATCAGTTAGAGAAAACACATGAAGCATCATCAGACATAATGTTCCTAAGAATCTACATTATATATAATTAGTAGAGTAGATATCTAAGGGTTCATTGGATGGAGGAAAATAGATGATCATCTATGAACCCATTAAATGAAGAAGATCCTTGTGAATGTATATTGGAAATACATTTGAAGGTTGATTGAAAAAATTCATTAGACAAAGTTGTACTAGATGAAGAATATCATTGTGAAGGAACACCATATAAAAGAACCACCAGATGGATGATTCCTAAGAATATGTACCATATAAAGGTTCAATGAAATTTGTGATGTTTTGTTATGTTTTCAAATGTGACAATGCTGAGATGAACGTTCAATTTTTTATATTTGTGAAGGAATATCGTTATTCAAGTCGATACTCAAGGAATTTTTGAATAAGCTAGTTGATGGTGGGCCTTAAAAAAAGTTACAATATATTTGGAAGTTTGAATATAGTCAATTGAAGGGTGTTTTGAGTAGGATGTTAAAAATTTTAGTGGGATGTTTGAATTTGGATTATGAGCCTCACCCTTAATTATTAATGGAATGTTGACTATATATAGGTTTTTAATGCATACTCTAATAGAAGTGTTTTACATATGTGTGGTTACTATTGGGTGAATTGCTTAAGATTTTAGGTGCCAATGGAAGAGTATAAGAGAGTTCTTCTGTTGTTGCATTGAATGCAGTAACACAATATGGAGTGGTACTAGGAATAGTTGATTTATCATTTGGTATAATACGGATAGATTGAAGAGAAGATCAGATGAATATGTCTTCAGTTTATCTTGGTTGAAATTGTACGAGATAGAGTAACCTATCATTTGGTATTAGTCATTTGTAGTACAATTAAAAGGTTATCATGCTGAGTGAATCATACCAAGGGTACTGAATGAAGCTTAATTTATATACTTATAAGAAATATTTTGATCACTATTGTGAAATAAATCAATGATGAAGAAGTACATGCAAGAAAGGAATATATGAAGAATGTTAATTCTACACATTGAAAGCATACTGAAGACTATTGGTGAAGGTTTTTTCTATTTTTACAAAACAAATTATATCATTTTATCTGTGTGAGGAGAACATGAACCGTTAGAAGTAATACAGTGTTATGAGAGTGATGGATATTACATACATACTATAACCACTAAAAGTATAGTTTTCTAGTGATTTTGCGGTCTTATATTACATATAAACTATTATAAGGACTATCTACTCTTATTGAGTTGTGAACCTTTTAAATACCCATGTTCCTATAATTGTTCATGTTTTTAGTCTTACAATGGAGTAATTTCTCACTAATTAGAGGTGAATGTTGTTTCTAAATTAAGAAAACATAAAATGAGAAGATCACTGGTTCACTCAATCCTTCTCCAAGTGATCACACATATCATGATTTTAACTTTAAATTGGTATTTGAGTGAAGGTTCCATTCATTTAATTTTTTTTAACATTTAATAAAAAGAATGTTTCCATGGATGTTTAAAACTCTATAAATAGTAAGAGGATTCCTGTCTTTAATAGAAAGAACTATAATATATTAAAAGAAAAAAATGTTCTCTTGTCTTATATCCATTGGATACAATATTCTTAAATATACTAAAGATAATTTCAATCCTCTTTCTGAAGTTTATCCCTTAACAGAATTTGATAAGAATAATTTTGTAATGATGGGAGAGCTAAAAAGGTTATACTTTCCTCACACTTTTGAAATTGAATTTCTAAGGTTTAAATATAGGTAGTAGAATCGCTAAATGCATCTAGGATAAGTTGAAGAATATGTATAAAGGAAATAAAAAATATAATCAAACCAAAATTAAAAATCTATATATTGAAATATGATGATCATAAAATGTGTGAAGATGATTATATTGGGGAATTATTTATTATAGTTGATGAAATTTTATGAACTATAAGAATTTTTATTGATAGTTTTGAAGATTCAAGAGCTATTGAAAAGATTTTATGAATTCATATAGATAAATTTGTTACCAAGGAATCATCTTTATAATATAGAGACTCTAAAACCCTATCTCTTGATGATATGTATAGAATTATATTTACATATTAAATAGGTATAGAAAATGTGCTAAAGTGAAAATAAAAGACTCATCAAGAAATTTCTTTTAAAGATAGTAAGAAAAGAAATTTTAAGAAATTTTTTGAGGAAGAAGTTAGTGATTTTTACACTGAATATTATTTTACTAAAAAAATTGATAAATTAATTTCATTATTTTCTAGAAAGGTGAAAATATGTACAAGGAAGTACAAAGTAAATTTATTATTAAAGTTATTTGGTTGAAGATCCATTGGAAACATTAATTCAAATTGTCCAAGATTAAAGGAAGAAGAAGATAGTGAAGAAAAAGATAGAAGATCAAGAAAATATTTGAAAGAAGAAAAATTAAATAAAGACATATTTAATGGGAAAATACAATAAGTTCACTAAATAAAAAAAGAGAAACTTTTTGTCTATATTTTGGGAATAATATGATAATGATAGTGAAGAGGAAGATAGAAACTCCAATGATATTATTGAAAAACAAATTAATAAAAAAATTAATGATGAGAATTTCACCAGTGATAAAAAAAGTATTTCTAAAGAAAAATAATAGGAGACAAAGAGAGTGTTTATTCTAAAAATAGAGTTGATATAATACACCTCAAACATTTGTATATTTGAAAATGATAATAAAAAGTTAATGAAAGAAAAAAAATTATAAACCAAAAAAGAATATGTTATTGAAGATAAATCCAAGTTGATATAAGATATTTCTCAACTAAGGAAGTTACTTTATGAAGATAAAAACCTCAAAATAAGGATTTAAGAAATGTTAACAGTGAAGGGAAATAATTTTATCTTGTTTAATAAAAACTTACTGAAGCTAAGAAAGGTAAAACACATTTCCAAAACTCGATTTTAAAAGTAGGTAAAATTTATATGGAATATAAAACTCAAAAGGATCTAAAAAAATAATCCTTAGAGGCCAAAAACAAGTTTGATGATTTTGAAACACCAAAAAAATAAATTACGAACCTTGTATTCGATAGCATGCACGACACGTGATAGTAAACAGGTAATGTAATATAATATCCACATACTTTATAATATATATTTACTATTTAAAATATATTCTATATATTTAGACACATAAAGCACCAATTTTTCTTGAAATTCATGTGAAATTGGGTTGACGTACATCATACACAAAAAATACCTTCCTCTGTAGATTTCGTTACATGAAAAAGAGACCTTCTTTGATGAATTGTGCTATACACAATACTGAGTCATACCAAGAAACAATATATATTTAAAACATTATTATTTAATATAAACTACATATTATGAATAGTACTAACTAAATTGTGAAAATATATGGTTTATACAACTACAAAATTATTTAAAAATAAATTAAAAATGAATATAAGAACCAATGGAATATTAAAATCATATTTTTATATAAAACTATTTTTTTCCTCACAAAGATGTTGTACACTAATAGATTAAATTAATTAAAATTAGTGAGTGATATTAATGTAATAAATATGTTACATATTTATTCAATTATTTTTTATATTATTTTAATAGATTTGGTATGCATAAGATAAGAGTAAACCCAATATTTCACATAAAACCTGTATTTTTATTAAAGTATTTTTACCACCTTTTAATGGAAAACCCATTTTAAATATTAATTTTCACACTATTATAAATTATAATTTATAAAATAAAATTTATTTTGGAATTAATAATATTAAAATTAGCTTAGGATTATTTTTTTGGATTTTTCTGAGAAACATTACTTTTTAGTGAATAATGAAAAATACTGCATTTTTGTTAAAAACTGCCTTTTCGTTTAAATAATTATTAATTTTAAATTATATTATATTTTTTAAAAGTCAAATTGGAAAATTTATTCATAAATTAATATAATTTATTTCATTATAATCAATGTAAATTTTAAATTGAATATAAAAGCATAACAATTGTTTGAACATTTTTCTACTAAAACCAGTTAATCTGTCTGTCTATGAGATTAGCATTAATCATAATTTTTTCACTTTTGTGATTTTAATTTTTAAAATATGACATAAAGAATTTTAATCAATATAATATTTTTTGGGCTAATAATATCAACTTAATTTTTTACAAAAATGATTCGTGAAAGTGATAAAAATTAATTATAGTGATTAAGGTGTAATTAGGCTTAAAAATGGACTAAAAGCCTATGTTTAAGGGCCCAAATGACCTATAAACTTGACCAAAACCCATTTTATGGCCTCCATTAATGAGTTTTGGTGGTTCAGTATGACTTTTTGTATTTAAGAACATGTACACACCTAATTTGTTTCTAAGAATACAATGTGAGTCCTTTTCCTTCCCTATAAAAGGCCACCAACTCTACCCATTACTCAAACCTCTAAAACCACTTAAGTAGGTTCAGGAATTACCCAAATAGTCTCCAATAACTCCTCTCCTCGACCTATAAATATCCATTTGGGAAGAAACCGTTCCAAAAAATCCATTTGGTTCACACCAAAAAAAGTCACCCAATTAAAAGGTAATGTCTTTTCTTAATCTCTCAAGTTTCATTTCCTTTCTCCATCCCCTAAAATATCTTTATTCTATTATTGAATAGTTAAAAATGTATAATCAATAAAATATGATTTTTTTATGCATATAATTTCACTTAAACTTACACACACTACCATCTAATGGGTAACAAACATAATGTTTCTTTGGATGGCGAACTACTGTCTCACGAAATAATGATTGTTCATTCTTCCATTACCGCCTATAACGGTGGACATTGTGATGGAAATATGTTTATATATATTATATATGATATTTATTCCATCTTAATACTTCTTTAATACATTTATTACACCTACCATTAATACTTTACATTTTATGTTAATATGATAACATTGTTTGAGGAAGTGTGACCTATCGCTCCCTCAAAGGGTTATGATTTGTTCACACTAAACATAGAATGTATAAAGGATGATTTTAATTAAACATATGAGAAAAAAAATATATATATATTATATTCATGAAATAATTATATTTCTGGAAATATTATATATATCATATTTTTTATTACCCTATTACAATCTTTGAAAGAGATAACATCATTCGTTAATGTGTGGACTACTGCCACCTCGACATGACATGATTCCTTTTACATCACACAATTATTTATAAAAGTATGTATGATTAAATAATATGGTATTTTTTATATAATGATCATTCTAAAATTATATGTTGTAACTTACCTTCTTTCCATAATGACAATTGAAAAATGGAAACATTACTCATGCGTACGTACAACCTACCATCTCCATGACTATAACGTTAATTAATTTTTTATAACCATATTTAATGATTGATTATAAAATTAAAATTGTTGTATAAATATGATAATTTTGTCATGGTAATTTTTATGTATATGTCATATAATTAACCCTATGACCATAATTCACCAAAAATATTTATTTTGACACATATACCAAATCTCGTCAAAAAACACGCAATGTAAACTTAATTGTCTAAGTAGTTGTACAAAACATGGTAATAAGTGAAATAAAAGTAATTATACACATGAGAAATTTTCTTAATAAAGTAGATAATTAACATAAGTTTATTATATATTAAGTTAATGTATTTTCACATGAACAGAAAATAAATATAAGACATTTTTGTCTCAATTTACATTCCATTGAGCCTTAATTGTTGTTATGAACCTAGTTTCTTTTACATAGTGTATATACTATGGATGACATGATATATCATGAATATACTTACTCTCATGATATTATAAACATTTATATAATGTTATTCCTTCATTAGTATTATGTTTTAAAATATTTCAGATTGGTATGAGACACTTTGGAATGCTTCAAGATTATTTTCCTCAAGACTAATACTAATGATCTTTCAATGGAATTTACATTAAAGGAAATTTTATAACCATTTTTCAACAACCCCTTTCTTTATTTTCTGGTTATTAATTACCATTTTCAAATATTAGTAACATTTTAACACTCTTTGGTACTCAATGTTTTTTTGAAAATGTTTTTAAGAAAACACGACTTTATTTCTCACTTTAGTTGGAGAACCTATTTTCTTCTAAAAACCATGTTTTATTAAAATATTTTGAAAAATGATTTAAAAATGATTTTTTAAATACACTTTTTTACTTTTTTTACCAATCTCTTAGAAGAAATCTTTTTATCTCTTTCTAAATGAGGAATTTTCTAACCTTTTTCTATATAAAAGAAATATTATTTATAGGTCGTCTGTCATGTATCGATTTATCCACTATCATTTCTTTGAAGACACCTTATCAATGTTTTTAAAAGGGGATTTTAAATTAAAAAATATTTTCAAAATAAAAGGATATTTTTCTCAAGAATATTTTTAAAAGTTAATCCTTTATTTCATCAACACCAATAACTAAATATTTTACTCCACTTGGGATTTTTTTTATTGTTAATATCCTTATTTTTCCTACGGATGGTTTATTTTTGATTTGGAAAAGGATAGTATTTAAATTCACTTCATTGATTTATTTTTTTATACTTCTTGAAATATTAAATTTCTCATGATAATTGAACATTGATGTAACATCCCAGGTAAATAATGAATAAGGAATTTTAATATTTATTAATATTTACGAATTAAATATTAATTTTAATTAACAGGGGTTTCTACGTTCGATAGCATACTCGGTACGCAACAATGAGTTTCTTTGAAAACTTACATTGCACACAAGTAATAAAATAATATTATTTTAAATGTTAGTTAATGAGTAGCCGTTGTACTGGCGGGAATGGATAGAAATAACTAAAATATTATTATATAAGTTTTTAAATGTTTTTACATTTACCCAATAAGAGATAAAGGCTTAAAATATGGAAAGAGTTCAATTTTAGGCATTTATACCCTAATTTTCACTAAGGGTTCACTTATCACCTTTTGATGGTGAACCGTCATTAAATATAGTTTTGATCGATCTTATAAATTCTATTGGACCAAATATAACTCTTCTTTATAATCGGGACATCAAAATTTACTTTGTGTAAATTTTTGGTACCTTTCTGATAAAGTTCATTTTTTTAATGAATAGTGTAAAATGTTGTATTTTAATTCAAAACCTCTTTTTAATCTAATTTATTTATATGATTATATTATCTTTTGAATTGGTTTTAAAGTGAAATTAGAAAAAAAATTTACCATTAAATCCAATAGTGGTCGTTGGAATTAATTTCACTTTGAAATCGGACTTAAACTAGTGTCAATCTTTTGATACTTATTGTTTCATAAAAACACGCTATTTGCTCTGACAGCAGGAATTAATTATTAAATTAATTAATGTGACTTATATGTTTTGAATTTTGTAAAATATACTTCATTTTTGAATTCGTAATATCAAATATAGCTTAGGGTGAATTTTTGGTAATTTTCTGAAAAACTTCAATTTTTGATGACTAGTGAAACCACTAAGTGGTACTTATAAAGACTGATTTTCTGTTTAAATGAAATTTTTGCCATCATTGTGTTTTTAATTTCAAAAATCCGACATACATGGTTATCATTAAGAAGTAAAATGTGGTTCAATGAGGTTATAATAATTTTTTGGTGAATTGTAACTTATTAAGTTCTTAATCGCGATTAGTGGTAATTAGTGTAGTTTAAGGTAAAAATAATGTTTTAATAATATGAAATGAACTTGACACATGTCCTACCCTCATTGGTTGTGTCATGGCCGACCAAGACAAGCCATGGGTCAACTTGGGGACCCCATGGAGACACTTTGGTTGGGAAATGACATAAATAACTTTTTATTTAATGTAAAAGTAAAAATGACACAAACATGATATGTTTTACTAAAACAATTTTTAAGTGGGGTTATACAAGTCAGATTTTTGATTATAAATAGTAATTGGAAAGAGAAAAAGATTTCCTACATCATAGTAGTTTTTATATAATTTTTACATATTAAATAAATTAAATTATTTATGACATCATGATGATGCAGCGATGACCTCATTATTTAACGATTTAAATAAAATGGAAAGATAATGTCAAATCTATGAACTAAACATGTCCAAAACTTATTGGATGGGTATATTTCGAACCCTTATCACCTTATCCACGAATTATATCAATTTGGGACCTTTTAAAACCGAAACACATTTTCAAATAAAGTAATATTCCTTTACTTTCCAAAAGTGACCCTCCTCTCCTCTTATAAAAGGCCCCCACCTCTACCTCATTTCACACACTCCTCAAGCCTTTGGATCGGCCAACCCCTGCCCATTTACTCTCTCCACATCCCTATACTCATCCTAGAGGATTCCCTTTGGGCAGAATCCTTTCAAAGGAAGCCTTTAGGCTCAAATCAAAAGGGGTTACACTTTTAAAGGTAATTCATTCTCTTTTGTTCATTTGTTTTATTTTGCTTCTCCAACCCTCTAAACTCTTTTTATTTACTTCTTTTGTAACAACAACAGTATCTTCAATATACTAGGATGTTGTTATAAGATGTATTTGAGCTACACTCTCACACAAATACATCAAATGGTTAAAGAACATACGGTTTCCGTGGATGGCGAAATTCTGCCTCCTGAAACGATGATTGTTCAATACTCATTTAACACCTTCAAGGGTGGCCATTATGATGTCACTATTTTTATATATGATATATAATATGTTTATTTTTTATTTAAGATTCTGTATTTTTCATTTTGGTCATACCTTTATGGTTTCCATTATGGGTAAACACGATATCTTCATTTAAGGAAGTGCGGACTACCGCCCCCTCAAAGTGATGTGATTCGTTAATGCCATATGTGGGATGTGTAAAGGATGGATTTAAAGTTATTATATATGATGTTATACTGGAATTATAATATACCTCTATATAATTATTATTTCTTTCCATTAAAGTATGATATAGAAATGAAAGTAGCGTTCATGCGTACGTACGGCTTACCGTCTCCATGAACGGTGCATTTCATTTCTTATCCCCAAATGTAATGTAATATTAAAAGTACATGTACATAATGGATATATATAATTAATGATATATCTAAATGATTAATATAATTCTAGAATTAAAATATACATACCTCTCATTTAGTTTTAATTCCATTAATATGACAAAGAAATGGAAGTAGCATTTATGCGTACGTACGGCTTACCGTCTCCATGAACGGTGCATTTCATTTCTTACCTCTAAATGATTATGTAATATTATAAATACATGTATATGCTGGATATATATGATATATATGATATCCAAATCAGGAATTTCATTCTGGATATAAAGAACTTTTGACCACACGAACAACATGTAATTGTAAGAAGTCAACTTTCGACTTAAGAACCAAATATTGACAAAACAAACATTATTAACTTAAATGGTTACATAATGTTTATAACATGGCAATAAGTGATATAAAATGAATAATGAACTTTAAAAAGGTTCTTAATCAAGTATAAATTAACTCAAGTTTATTATTCAGGACGTTAAAGAACGATCGAGTCAAGTCGGACCCGAGGTAAGGGACTTCGTCTCAATCTCCTTTCATTGAGGCATATTTCGTTTTATACACAACTTTCTTTTATACGGTGTATAAACAACTTTTACTTTTACTTTTATACAAAAGGAATCTTTTTCTACAAAGCGTTTTACAAAATGACAAAAAGGAATGTTTCTTTTAACGTACGCGGCAACAACGACCTTTTCCGCCGCAGCGAGTATTATTTGGTCTTTGGCTTTATCAACAAGCCGTAATGTTTTTAGAATAAAATAAATACCATATACTCTTTTATGTATTTTGGTATTGAAAATGGTTTTGAAAAAGGATTCTATTATGTCAATATATTTATGATATATTGTGATTGAAATCTGGAAATGTTATCATTCCTTTATATTGGTTTTATGTTTTATGATTTTATATTGGTACTTGGACATTTTAACGGGTGGTTACGTTATAAACCATATGACGGGTGGTGCCGTGAATACCAGGACGGGTGGTTACGTTATAACCTCCAATGCATTGGGTATGGAAGTCGGCCGTATGGCTATTCCATTAAGTATGTATGGAAATTGGCCATATGGCTATTCCATTAAGTGATATGTGTGGAAGTCGACCGTATGGTTATTCCAATTAAGTATGTTTATGTCCCAAGTTTCCTTTATAAATGTTATGTGTTCTTTTTATGGATTTTATGGTAATCCTTTGGTTACAAAAAGGTAAGTAATGATACTTTATTCAGTGAAGAGTTTTTTACAACTTCATGAAGGTGAAGGTATTACTTTGATAGAGTATACATGGTTTACTTGATTTTGAAAAAACTAACAGTTTTCATTCTTTGTGTATCCCTTACTGAGCTTTTTATGCTCACCCCAAGTTTTTTTTGAAATGTTTTCACAGGACTTAATGTGGAATATGGTCAAGGATGGGATCAAGGGAATGTCATCCTATATAAAACATGCAACTAGACACGTTTCTTTTTAAGAGTTTTTTTTATTATGGAAACTTAGTAGAAGTGACTACTTTGTAATATTTTGAGATGTAATAGTTATGTTCTAATTCTCTAAAACTCTAAACCTGAAAAGATCCTCGACATGAATTATTCATTTAATTCAATATTAAGTAAGGTTTAAGGCCGGGGCCTTATAGTTGGTATCAAAGGTCGGTTTAGACAACTTTAGGAGTTAGAAAAGTGTTAAATTATAATATGATTGAAATGATATAGCATTTACGGATTACCATGTTGTTTCGCCTAAGATATTTCTGTGTTCCGAATGGTTTTCCGCAGAGGAAACAAAGCAGCTATGTTGGGACGACATTAGGAGGAAGATAACCTTCCAAATCAGCAACCTGAGATGGTCGGAATCGGAACTGAACAGGTTTTTGCAGTGATGGCATAGTTGACTCAGGCTATAAATGGTGGTGGTATCCGTGCACGAGATCAGCCAGATCAAGCGCAGAGGAACATGTTAGTGGTGGAACATTTCATGAGGCAACATCCCCCATCATTCAGAGGATCATCTGACTCTGTGCAAGCTGAAGGGTGGATTAAAGAACTGGAGAAGATTTTTGATTCCATGGGGTGTTCAGAACATCAAAAGGTTAGTCTTGCTGTTTACCGTTTTGAAGGTGAAGCTGATCAGTGGTGGTCGATGGTGAAAAATATAAGGGATAATGATGAGATTGAGGATCTTCACTGGGACGAATTCAAAGGTATGTTTCTTGAGAAATATTTTCCTAAGGTGGTTCGTCTTAGGATGGAAAAACAGTTCCTAGAATTGAGGCAGGAGGATGATTCAGTGGCTGCTTATGAAGAAAAGTTCACTCGATTGGCAAGGTATGCTCCAAACCTCATACGAGATCTTGATAGTAAAATAAACCGTTTTTACTCAGGGTTAAAGCCAAAGTATCAAAGGGCTTTAGCTTCTCGTGAGTTCAAAAGTTATGAAAAACTTGTTCGATGTGCGGAGAAGGTGGAAATGGAGTTTGCCGATGATCAGGTGTTCTATGAAAAACAACAGAATAAGAGGTCTAGTTGGCAGGCAAAGGGGAAGAATTCATCAAAGAAGCAAGGAGGTAAGAAAACCAAATATCCATCCTGTGAGAAGTGTGGTAAAATGCATCCTGGAGAATGTTTATCCAAGTATGGTAAGTGATTTCGGTGTGGTAAGTCTGGTCATATTGCTCGTAACTGTAAGGAATATGATCAAGCAGGAAATGAAAATCCAACGGTAAGATGTTTTAAGTGTAATGAAATGGGTCATTATGCAAACGAGTGTCCAACGAAGAACTCAAATGGGGGAATGCAGCCAGACTACAAGTAGAAAGGGGTGGTGAAATCCTTTGCAACAACTTCAGCAGATGTTGGGCCATCGAATGAAGTGGTATCAGCTCCAGGGAGCTCAGTATTTTTCAAAGATTGACTTGAGGTCGGTGTACCATCAGTTGTAAGTAAAAGAAGCAGACGTTTTGAAGACTGCGTTCTGTACTAGATATGGACATTATGAATGTGTAGTTATGCCTTTTGGGTTAACCAATGCACCTGCTGTATTCATGGACCTTATGAATAAAATTTTCCATGAGTTCTTGGATAAGTTTGTGTTTTGAGGTTTGGGAAGAGGTTATGTGTGCCTTGTGATTCACAGTTGAAGAATGAGTTGTTATGTGAGGCTCATAGTTCCCCGTTTTCAGTTCATCCTGGCAGTACTAAGATGTACAAAGATCTGCGGGAGTATTACTGGTAGGATGGAATGAAAAGAGACATTGCTGATTTTACTGTGAAGTGTTTGACATGTCAACAGGTTAAAGCAGAGCGGCAGTTACCAAAAGGGATGCTTCAGCCTTTACCAGTGCCAGAGTGGAAATGGGAGAATATATCAATGGACTTCGTTGTTGGATTACCGAAGACATCTTGAGGTAATAATGAAATCTGGGTTATTGTTGATAGCTTGACCAAATCTGCTCATTTCCTTGCTATACGAGATACTTTATCTCTTGATCAACTTTCCCGTTTGTATCTTAAAGAGATAGCCAGGTTACATGGAGTTCCTCTCTCCATTGTATCGGATCGTGATCCCAGGTTTACTTATAACTTTTGGAAAGGCCTTCAGAAGTCGTTGGGTACTGAATTAAATTTTAGTACATCTTTTCATCCTCAATCAGATGGGCAGTCAGAACGAACAATCCTGACATTGGAGGATATGCTACGAGCTTGTTCGATGGATTATCAGGGAAGTTGGGACCAACATCTTTCTTTGGTTGAGTTTTCTTATAATAACAGTTTTCATTCCAGTATACAGATGGCACCATTTTAGGCATTATATGGGAAGCGGTGTCGAACTCTAGCTTTCTGGGATGAAGTTGGAGAAAAGAAGTTGATGGGATGAGAATTGGTAGAAGAGATGGCAGAAAAAGTTCAGTTGATTCAGAAGCACATGAGAACAGCTCAGAGCAGGCAGAAGAGTTATGCGGATAACCGGAGGAAGGATCTATCTTTCGAGGTAGGTGATCATGTTTTTCTCAATGGTTTCTCCTTGGAAAAGTGTGATGAGATTTGGTGAGAAAGGAAAGCTGAGTCCAAGGTTTATTGAACCATATGAAATTCTGGAGAGAGTTGGATCAGTTGCATACCAGGTGGCTTTACCTCCGAGTTTATCTCAGGTACACAATGTTTTTCATGTTTCAATGTTGAGGAAGTATATGCCAGATCCATCTCATGTTTTGAGTCCAGAGGTAGTTCAACTGGAAGAGAACCTATCTTATGAGGAACAACCGGTCCAGATTCTTGACCACAGGGAACAGGTGTTACGGAATAAGGTGATTCATCAAGTAAAGGTTTTGTGGAAAAACCATGTGATTGAAGAGGCAACGTGGGAATCTGAAAATGCTATGAGGGATAAATACCCCCACTTATTTTGATAAGTGAATAAAATTGTGAGGACGCAATTCCAAAAAGGGGGGAAGGATGTAACATCCCAGGTAAATAATGAATAAAGAATTTTTATATTTATTAATATTTACGAATTAAATATTAATTTTAATTAAAAGGGGTTTCTACGTTCGATAGCGTACTCGGTACGCAACGATGAGTTTCTTTGAAAACTTACGTTGCACACAAGTAATAAAATAATATTATTTTAAATGTTAGTTAACGAGTAGCCGTTGTACTGGCGGGAATGGATATAAATAACTAAAATATGATTATATATGTTTTTAAATGTTTTTACATTTACCCAATAAGAGATAAAGGCTTAAAATACGGAAAGAGTTCAATTTTAGGCATTTATACCCTAATTTTTACTAAGGGTTCACTTATCACCTTTTGACGGTGAACCGTCATTAAATATAGTTTTGATCGATCTTATAAATTCTATTGGACCAAATATAACTCTTCTTTAGAATCGGGACATCAAAATTTACTTTGTGTAAATTTTTGGTACCTTTCTGATAAAGTTCATTTTTTTAATGAATAGTGTAAAATGTTGTATTTTAATTCAAAACCACTTTTTAATCTAATTTATTTATATGATTAGATTATATTTTGAATTGGTTTTAAAGTGAAATTAGAAAATATTTTTACCATTAAATCCAATAGTGGTCATTGGAATTAATTTCACTTTGAAATCGGACTTAAACTAGTGTCAATCTTTTGATACTTATTGTTTCATAAAAACACGCTATTTGCTCTGACAGCGGGAATTAATTATTAAATTAATTAATGTGACTTATATGTTTTGAATTTTGTAAAATAGACTTCATTTTTGAATTCTTAATATCAAATATAGCTTAGGGTGAATTTTTGGTAATTTTCTGAAAAACTTTAATTTTTTGATGAATAGTGAAACCACTAAGTGGTACTTATAAAGAATGATTTTCCGTTTAAATTAAATTTTTTCCATCATTGTGTTTTGAATTTAAAAAATCTGACAAACATGGTTTTCATTAAGAAGTAAAATGTGGTTCAATGAGGTTATAATAATTTTTTGGTGAATAGTAACTTATTAAGTTCTTAATCGCGATTAGTGGTAATTAGTGTAGTTTAAGGTAAAAATAATGTTTTAATAATATGAAATGAACTTGACACATGTCCTACCCTCATTGGTTGTGTCATGGCCGACCAAGACACGCCATGGGTCAACTTGGGGACCCCATGGAGACACTTTGGTTGGGAAATGACATAAATAACTTTTTATTTAATGTAAAAGTAAAAATGACACAAACATGATATGTTTTACTAAAACAATTTTTAAATGGGGTTATACAAGTCATATTTTTGATTATAAATATTCATTGAAAAGATAAAAAGATTTCCTACATCATAGTATTTTTTTTATAATTTTTAGACATTAGATAAATTAAATTATTTATGACATCATAATGATGCAGCGATGACCTCATTATTTAACGATTTAAATAAAATGGAAAGATAATGTAAAATCTATGAATTACACATGTCCAAAACTTATTGGATGGGTGGATTTAGAACCCTTATCACCTTATCCACGAATTATATCAATGTGGGACCTTTTAAAACCGAAACACATTTTCAAATAAAGTAATATTCCTTTACTTTCCAAAAGTGCCCCTCCTCTCCTCTTATAAAAAGCCCCCACCTCTACCTCATTTCACACACTCCTCAAGCCTTTGGCTCGGCCAACACCTGCCCAATTACTCTATCCACAGCCCTCTCCTCATCCTATAGGATTCCCTTTGGGCAGAATCCTTTCAAAGGAAGCCTTTAGGCTCAAATCAAAAGGGGTTACACTTTTAAAGGTAATTCATTCTCTCTTGTTCATTTGTTTTATTTTGCTTCTCCAACCCTCTAAACTCTTTTTATTTACTTATTTTGTAAAAAAACCAGTATCTTCAATATACTAGGATGTTTTTATAAGATTTATTTGAGCTACACTCTCACACAACTACATCAAATGGTTAAAGAACATACTGTTTCCGTGGATGGCGAAATTCTACCTCCCGAAACGATGATTGTTCAATACTCATTTAACACCTTCAAGGGTGGCCATTATGATGTCACTATTTTTATATATGATATATAATATGTTTATTTTTTATTTAAGCTTCTGTATTTTTCATTTTGGTCATACCTTTATGGTTTCCATTATGGGTAAACAAGATATCTTCATTTAAGGAAGTGCGGACTACCGCCCCCTCAAAGTGATTTGATTCGTTAATGCCATATGTGGGACGTGTAAAGGATGGATTTAAAGTTATTATATATGATGTTATACTGGAATTATAATATACCTCTATATCATTATTATTTCTTTCCATTAAAGTATTAGATAGAAATGAAATTAGCGTTCATGCGTACGTACGGCTTACCGTCTCCATGAACGGTGCATTTCATTTCTTATCCCCAAATGTAATGTACTATTAAAAGTACATGTATATAATGGATATATATAATTAATGATATATCTAAATGATGAATATAATTCTGGAATTAAAATATACATACCTCTCATTTAGTTTTAATTCCATTAATATGACAAAGAAATGGAAGTAGTGTTCATGCGTACGTACGGCTTACCGTCTCCATGAACGGTGCATTTCATTTCTTACCTCTAAATGATTATGTAATATTATAAATACATTTATATTCTGGATATATATGATATATATGATATCCAAATCAGGAATTTCATTCTGGATATAAAGAACTTTTGACCACACGAACAACATGTAATTGTAAGAAGTCAACTTTCGACTTAAGAACCAAATATTGACAAAACAAACATTATTAACTTAAATGGTTACATAATGTTTATAACATGGCAATAAGTGATATAAAATGAATAATGAACTTTAAAAAGGTTCTTAATCAAGTATAAATTAACTCAAGTTTATTATTCAGGACGTTAAAGAATGATCGAGTGAAGTCGGACCCGAGGTAAGGGACTTCGTCTCAATCTCCTTTCATTGAGGCATATTTCGTTTTATACACAACTTTCTTTTATACGGTGTATAAACCCCTTTGAATTTTACTTTTATACAAAAGGAATCTATTTCTACGAAGCGTTTTACAAAACGACAAAAAGGAATGTTTCTTTTAACGTACGCGGCGACAACGACCTTTTCCGCCGCCGCGAGTATTATTTGGTCTTTGGCTTTCTCAACAAGCCGTAATGTTTTTAGAATAAAATAAATACCATATACTCTTTTATGTATTTTGGTATTGAAAATGGTTTTGAAAAAGGATTCTATTATGTCAATATATTTATGATATATTGTGATTGAAATCTGGAAATGTTATCATTCCTTTATATTGGTTTTATGTTTTATGATTTTATATTGGTACTTGGACATTTTAACGGGTGGTTACGTTATAAACCATATGACGGGTGGTGTCGTGAATACTAGGACGGGTGGTTACATTATAACCTCCAATGCATTGGGTATGGAAGTCGGCCGTATGGCTATTCCATTAAGTATGTATGGAAATTGGCCGTATGGCTATTCCATTAAGTGACATGTGTGGAAGTCGACCGTATGGTTATTCCACTTAAGTATGTTTATGTCCCAAGTTACCTTTATAAATGTTATGTGTTCTTTTTATGGATTTTATGGTAATCCTTTGGTTACAAAAAGGTAAGTAATGATACTTTATTCAGTGAAGAGTTTTTTATAACTTCATGAAGGTGAAGGTATTACTTTGATAGAGTATACATGGTTTACTTGATTTTGAAAAAACTAACAGTTTTCATTCTTTGTGTATCCCTTACTGAGCTTTTTATGCTCACCCCAAGTTTTTTTGAAATGTTTTCACAGGACTTAATGTGGAATAAGGTCAAGGATGGGATCAAGGGAATGTCATCCTATATAAAACATGCAACTAGACACATTTCTTTTTAAGAGTTTTTTTTATTATGGAAACTTAGTAGAAGTGACTACTTTGTAATCTTTTGATATGTAATAGTTATGTTCTAATTCTCTAAAACTCTAAACCTGAAAAGATCCTCGACGTGAATTATTCATTTAATTCAATATTAAGTAAGGTTTAAGGCCGGGGCCTTATAATTTAATTTCCCATAAATTATCCATTTCATTTATCGTGAATATTACTATTTCCTAAACCATATACCTACTTATATACAATGTCTACTTTGATTGTTTTTTTATTATTTGGGGAAATATTCATAAATATTTATTCTCTACTAAATAAGGATATTTGATACAGAATATTATTTTGATTATTCAATGTAAATAATTCTTTAGAAATGTAGTGTTGGGTGGAGCCCAGACATTATATAGCTCATTGATGCATCAATAGGTTATCATGAGACAAATCAATTTCAAAAACTAAACAGAGGATAGATTCATAGTTTTAAACTTTCCAAAGGATAGATCTTGATAGTAATAGTTCCTCATGTTCCTTAGACATGACGTCCATTGAGAAGGAATTCACTCATATTAGTTTCAATAATTATTCATCTATGATATTTTTCATCAAAATATCTATGGAAACATTTAATTTCCGTTCATTATTAATAGTATATGTTTTAGTTTCATACATTTCTAAATTTATTTTTCCTTATCTAGTTATTTATATGGAATGTTTGTTTAGTTATTTACCTTTCCATATTGACTATTAACATTGATTAATTATTTATTTTGCTATATTTTTCCCTTACTGATCATTTGAGCTCACCCTTATTACATTTCATTCCCCATGAATCCAAGAAGTGTACTATGAATTAAATGAAGGAATATACTAGATGGATTAGAGTTATACTAAAGATTTTTATTTATTTAGAATAAAAAATATATGTTATAATTATTGTATCCATTTGTAATGAAATAATTATTTATGTATCTAGTTTACCAAGACTTCTAAATATATCGGTCCTTCCAGACTTGATTCCTTGTAATCATGCCAATTTATTTTGTAGAAAAAACCAAATCTAGGTTATATGTGGTTGGGTCACTACAGTTGGTATTAGAGGAAGTTTATTAAAAACCATGGGAACTAGATTTAGGAAAACCTAGATTATAGAACACAACTCTAAGGTCAGATTTGATGAATTATAGATGAAAAAACTAGAATTTTAGTAAAGTATAGAATATATCGGTATTCCTAATGATTCATCCCTGTCTGGATACTACAAGTGGATGTGGTTCTAGCACAGATGCACCAAAGAGTAACAAATCTGAAAAGGTGTTTTGGGATTGACTCTAGGTAACCTGGTACATGACAACTGGCCTTACTCCACACCTAGTTTGACACTCCTTGGGGATATGATTAGGATAATCAACATTTTATTAAAAAACCATTATGAATGATTTGGATACAGAATACATAACCTAGGTAAAAACTAAGGAGTTTTAGATTGAAGATAAGGTGTCATGATTTATAAATACAACTAATAATATTATAGATAAACCCGAGACTAAGGAAGGACTTATGTATAAATAAAATAGATGAGTTATTTATGTGCTGAGGCTATTGTGAAAACCTTAATTAGATGTCTATTTTGAGATTAACGTAATTTCAAGGATGTCCAACATATTTATATTTGAAAGTTAGATTTATATGGTTTTATAAAAGGACAACCCGTAATTCGAGTGACAACCAATCAAATCTAGCAAGGCCACGATACTTGAACCCATGACTAAAGGATGATAATGGTTTCATACCAACCACTGAACTATACAACGTCCTTGTTAATTTTAATTGTTTTTAGTTAAACAATTTAACAAATAAATATTAACGATGAACTAGTAGTAAAACTTTTGAGGATTTGAAATTTAATATACTAACCATATTTATTTTGGGGAGATAGTTAAAGAAAAATAGTAAGGCATGCCAATATTTTATAGGACTTAAGACCCTTTAAAATATTCTTTTCTTTATTTTGGAATTAAAAAAAAATTCATTATTAGTGATTAATTTTTTTGGAGTAAATGGATAAATTATAATTTGATCAAAGAACAACCAAAAGTTAGGATTGTTCATATATTATTTAAACCAATCATGTAAGAATATTTTGTTATATTCTTAGTCAGTAAAAGAATTACCCAACATTAGGAAAATGACTTCAAAATAAAAATTTTGTCCTAATACCAAAATTTATGTTGAATCTATGGCCTTCTAAATCATCAATGTTTTATGGACTTGAGGCTGTCACTTTCCATTGAATGTTCACATGTTTCTAATTGATAACCTCATTAAATACCTATAAATATTTACATTTTTTCCTCTACGAACATATCTCTAATTTCCACTGATTTTCTCCTACTTAGAGACAATGTTACATGGTATTCCATGTGAATTTTTTTACTTTCAATTCTCTTTTTTATAGAAGAATACTTACGAACTATTATCACGATGTGGGATTTCAAATATAGGAAGTATAAAACAATATATCACCATGATTCATTTTAAATTGTGAGAAAACAATTTAAATAAGGTGGGGAGAATGTGACACCCCAAAAAACTAAAGTAAGAACCTTGTATTCGATAGCGTGTGTGACACGCAATAGGAAGTAGATAATGTAATATAATATCCGTATACTTTATAATATATTTAATATTTAAATTATATTCTATATATTTCAATGAAAAAACCGTGTTTGATTGAAATGAATGTGACATTGTCTTATCATTCAACATAATCATCAATGACCTTCATCTATTTCATACATTACATGAAAAAGCGACCTTCTTCAAGGGTTTGCAATGTACGCAATACCGAGTCTTATCGAGAAATAATATATAATTAAAACATTATTATTTAATATAAATTAGATGTTAGGAATATTATAAAATAAATTATGAAAATATATGATTTATAAAACTAAATAATTGGTTATAAATAAATTATAAATGAATATAATAACCAATTGATTATTAAAAGCATATTTTTATAGAAAACTATTTTTTTACTCACAAAGATGTTTTACCCTAATAGATTAAATTAATTACAATAAGTGAGTGATATTAATGTAATAAATATGTTACATATTCAATAAATTATTTTTTATATTCATCCAATATATTTGGTAATCATAAGATAAGAGAAAAACCAATATTTCACATAAAAACCTATATTTCTATTAAGACATTTTTACCGCCTCTTTATGGAGAACCCATTTTAAATTTTAATTTTGAAATTATTATAAATTTAATTTAATAAAATAATTTTTTTTGAATTAATAATATCAAAATTATCTTAGGATTAGTTTTTGGGATTTTTCAAGGAAAATTAATTTATTAGTGAATAGTGAAAAATACGACGTTTTAGTTACGAACTACCTTTTCATTTAATTAATTATTAATGTTAAATTAAATTATAAATTTGTTTTAAATTCCCATTGGTTCAATTATAAATCTATTAATATAATTTAGTTCATTAGAGTCAATATAACTTTTAAATAGAATATAAAAACAAAATAATCTTTTGAATATTTTTCTACTAAAACTAGTTAATCCGTCTGTCTGCGATATTGGCATTAATCTAAAATTTTCCTCTTTTGTGATTTGAATTTTGAAAATAATACTTAAACCATTGTAATCAAGGTAGAATTTTTGGATTAATAAGGTCATCTTAATTTATGAAAAAATGATTAGTGAAAGTGATTAAAATTAGTTACAGTGATTAATGTGTAATTGGGCTTCAAAATGGACTAAAACCATATGTTTAAGGGCCCAAATTACCTAGCCACTTTTGTGACACCAATTTCCTAGCCATATTTGGATCATGAACCTTCCTTTAATGAGTTTTTGTGGTTTGGTATGACCTTTTTTAGGTAAGAACATATGCACACCTAATTTGTTTCTAAGAATACCAAGGGAGTCATTTTCCTTCCCTATAAAAGGCCACCACCTCTACCCTTGCCTCACACATCTTAAGTTCAGACAAGAGCTTTCCAAATAGTCTCCCATCATTTCTCTCCTCGACCGAGAAGCATCCCTTGGGGCAGAAACCCCTCTAACAAATCCTTTAATTCAAACCAAAATAAGTTACTTGATTAAAATGAAATGTCTTTTCTTAATCTATCTAGTTTAATTTCCATTATACAACCTCTAAAATATCCTTATTCCACTATTGAATAAAAAAAGTATCCTAAATATACAAGGATATTTTTATTCTGAGAGTTTAACCGAAACTTACAAACACCATCATCTAATGGGTAATGAACATAATGTTTCTGTGGATGACGAACTACTACCTCACAAAATGATGATTGTTCATTCTTCCATTATCGCCTCTCATGGTGGCCATTATGATGAACAATATATTTATATATAATATTTATATGATATTTATCATGTATTAATACTTCTATAATCCTTTTATTACATTTAACTTTAATACTTTCCATTTAATGTTAATACAATAACATCGTTTGAGGAAGTGTGGACTACCTCCCCCTCAACGCATTGTGATTTGTTCACACTAAACACAGAACATATAAAGGATGATTTAATTAAAAACATGAGACATAAACAACATATATATGATATTTATAAAATAATTATCTTTCTATAAATAATATATATATAAATACATACATACATACAGATATATCTATATATATATATATATATATATTTGTCATCTCCTTTGTTACCCTTTCAAAATATTTAAAAGAAATAACGTCATTCATGGACAAGTGGACTACCAGATCCTTGATATGATGTGATTCCTTTTACAACACCAAATTATTTATCTAAGAATTTAAGATTAAATAATATGTTATTTATTATATAATGATCATTCTGTAATGATATGGTGTTACTTACCTTCTTTCCGTAATGACCATTGAAAAATAACAACGTTACTCATGCGTACGTACGACCTACCGTCTTCATGTTTATAACATTAATTCATTTTTCTTAGCCAAATTTAATGATTAATTTTAAAATTATAATTTATTTATAAATATGATAATTATTTCATGGTTATTATTCATTGGATGTCATATAATGAACCCTGTGACCATAGTTGACCAATAAAAATTGTTTTGACACATAAACTAAATTTGGTCAAAGACACCGGATGTAAACTTAATTGTTTAAGTAGTTGTACACAACATGGTAATAAGTGAAATAAAAGTAATTATAAAAATGAAAAAGGTTCTGAATCAAGTATAAAATTAACATAAGTTTATTATAAAATAATTAAATGGAAGTTCACCCGAAAGGAAGCACAAGGTAAGATATTTTCATCTCAATTTACATTCCATTAAGCCTTAATTGTTGTTATGCACCTAGTTTCTTTTACATGGTGTATGTATTGTTTTTTACATGATATATCATGAATCTCCTTACTCTCATGATATTTTAAACATTCATATAATGTTATTCCTTCATGAGTATTATGTTTTAAAATATTTCAATGTGGTATGGGAGACTTTGGAATGCTTCAATATTATTTTCCTCAAGACTAATCCTAACGATCTTTTAATGGAATTTCAATTTAAGGGAATTATATAACCATTGTTCATTAATATTGTTCATTATTATCTAGTTATTCATAATCATTTTCAAGTATTAGTATCTTTTTCCCACTCTTTGGTACTCAAAGTGTTTTTGAGAATGTTTTTAAGAAAATATGACTATTTCTTTCTTTAGCTTGAGAACCTATTTTTATTCAAAAACCATGTTTTATTAAAATGTTTTAAAAAATGATTTTAAAATGATTCAGTAATGTTACTTTTACCCTTTTTATCTTTTACCAATATCTTAGAATGAATCTTCTTATTACTTTTCCTAATGAGGAATTTTCTAACCTTTTTCATACAAAATGAATATTCATTTTACCTCATATGACATGCACAAATTTATCCACTATCATTTCAATTAAGCCTCTTTATCAATGTTTTTAAAAAGGGATTTTAAATAAAAAAATATTTTTTCAAAACCAAAGGATATTTCCCTCAAGAATTTTTTTAAAAATTTAATCTTTTATTTCATTAACTACAACAAACCTCTATTTTACTCCAGTTGGGATTTGATACATTGATACCATCCTTTTTTCTTTTGGATAGTTTATTATTGATTTGGCCAAGGTTATATTCACATTCACTTAATTTATTTTTTTAGACTTCTTGAAATATTCAATCTCTCATGATAATTGACTATTGAATTTCCCCTAAATTATCTATTTCCTTTATCATGGATATTAATATTTCTTAAACCACATACCTACATACATACAGTGTCTACTTTGACAACTGTTTGATTATTTAGGGAAATATTGGAAAATATGTATTATTTTTTCAATATAGATATTTGATACGACATTATATTTTGATTATTCAATATGAATAATTATTTAGACATGTAGTGATGGGTGGATCCCATAATTTATATAGATCCTCGATGCATCGATAGGTTCTCATGAGACAAACCAATTGCACAAATTAAATGGATGATATATCTATAGTTTTAAACTATTTGGGGGATAAATCTTGATAGTAAAAGATCCTTATCTTCCTTAGACATGATGTCCATTGAGAAAGCATTACACTCATATTAGTTTTAGTTATTATTCATCTATGAGATTTTGTGTCTACATATTTATGGATACATTTAATTTCATTTCATTGATTAATGGAATGTGTTTATTTTTATACATTACCATATTTATTTTTCCTTACCTATTTATTTACATGGCACATGTGTTCAGTTATTTACCCTTCTATATTGACTATTCACATTGATTCATTATTTATTCTGCTATATATTTCCCTTACAGAGAAATTAATCTCACCCTTATTATGTTTCTTTCCTCAAGAATCCAAGAAGTGTACAATGAAATAAATGCAGGAATATACTAGATGGATTAAAGTTATCCTCAAGGTGTTTATTTATTTAGATGAAAAAAATATGTTTTAATTAGTGTATCCATTTGTCATGAAATACTCATTTATGTATTTATCTTAACAATACTACTAAACTAATCGGTCCTTTAGGGATTGATTCCTTATAATCATATCAATGTATTTAGTTAAAGATGCCAGATCTAGGATATCTAGGGATAAGTAACTACAAAGATGTTTGTAAAAAAATGAGTTAAGAAGACCATGCATATAGCCAAAAAAAGTGGAGTTGAAAACCCTAAAAATTATAAGGTTTCAAATTATAAAACAAAAGATACTTATACTAGATATTTTATTAATGAATATAATAAATCTATGGTAAAGAAGAAGATGTCAGGATGCTACCAAAAAATTGGTGCATCAAAAGGTGCTAAGGTGGATGGTAAGAAAGATGATGGAAAGTATATACACAGATCTGAACAACATGTAATTTCATGAGGAAAATATTATTTCTACGGTAACAAATAGTATTATGGATGATTTGGAAATATGATATATTTTTTGGTTTAATATTTAAAATTATAATAATTCTAGGAGGAACTAAAGGCTGAGTTTGAGCGTACGCTGACTCAATCAAAGAATACATCCTAAAAAAGGCAGTTTAAAGATTGAAAATATATTCCAAACTCTGTAATATTTTTGTGATACATTTGATCATCCTGGACATATTTTTAAATGATGTATTGTTATTTTACCGTCAATTTTTTATAACAAATCTAAAAATCCTCATGTGAAGGAAGAAAATAAAAAGGAGAAGGCCTTAGTTTTTGAAACCACTCTCAAAGATACAAAATGAGTACAACCCTGGATACTCGATACTGAGAGTTCTTAATATATGAACTGAAATTTTAAGTTTTTGAATAATGAGAAAGATTATAAATAAGGGTTATAATTTTTTTAAAACCATTCCCTCTGAATCAAATGTGTTGGATCTACAAATATTGGAAACGAAAATATAAAATCATAAAGAGCCTTATTTGTTAATGGGATGGATTCCAATTTGTTTTTTTATTTCACAACTATGTGATGAAGTAAAAAAAGTTTTTTTTATCAAATATGGATTTTTCTAAAAGGAATAAAAATGGGAAAGTTTCTACAAGAGGGATAAATCCTAGGGAAACTTATTTCAAGTTGGTAATGCATAGAGTTCATCCATTTTTTTCATGATGAAAGAAAATTATCTATGGAATAAGATGATGTTATATATGTGCTAGAGTAACTTGAATATGTTTAAAAAGAGAGAAACTATTCATAATATTCCTAAAATGAGAAGAATAAGATACTAGTGTCGTTCTATAAACCAGAAAGGTAATTTTAAAAACTCAATATATAAGAGGTTTTGATACATTCAACTCACCCCTAGAGATTATAAATTTTGATATATGCGTGCACGTGAAAAGTAATCAATAAATACATATAAGCAATTTATTTATGTTATTGATGATTTTACTTGAATTACTTGTATTATGTTTCTAAAACATAAGTCCAAGGCTCTAAAAATATTTAATAGTTTTAGGTGAAGTGAAAAAAAGGAATGTGGTTATTCTGTAAATAATATTTCAATTGATAATAGTTCCAAATACACAAATGAAAAGTTTAGAGATTATATTAAAAACATAGAATTTGTATTGAATTTGGTGACCCATACACACCATAATATAATGGTGTTTATAAGAGTAAAATACAAGTTTCATTGAGATGGAATGAACTATACTAATTGAACATGATATTTATCAATATTTTTAGTGGCAAGCTATTAGAGTAGATTTTCTCATTCAAAATCATTATTTCTACAAGATAAAATCTGATATGACTCATTATGAGATATATTACAATTAAAAACCAATTTACAAATCCCTAAAGGTGTTTAGAAGTCCTTTATATTTCCATTACATTCCATCAGGGATGTGAATCATCTTTTTGTTTGGATGTGACACATTGCTGTTTTCCCTCATTCCTATTTTTCAAAGGTGGGTGGCTTCCATCCCTTTAATTGGATACTTGATTGAAATGGGATGATGGGATGTAAGTTCTTTCATCAATGGATTCCTCTTTGGAGATCATAACCTAGTTTATATCTCCCTAATATATTTAAGTCATGTTCATGAAACTTGTTCCTAGTGCCATCTCAAGGTGGATGCCTATTAATTATATTGCTTCTATCTTGATAAGGTAGAAGCCTTCAGCTAGACTAAATAGTAATAATGGGAATTTATGGGAATATCTTGACATTGGGGATGTTGGGAATCTATAAATTCCTTCCCTTTTGAGTTTAGAGTATCCCACATGTGAGGAATCTTGGGTGTGAAAACCATGGAATCTCATTTTAGCCACATTGTAGTTAACACCATGGGTGTAGGAATCTAAAGATTTTTTACCAAAGAAATCCCATGTTATTATTATATGGGGTAGATATTTTGGACTATGTCGTAAGTGTAATTTCTTGTGGAGACTGGTGGGTCACGGGTTTAATGTCTTGAGGGGACAAGTTGATGATTAAGTTTTTCCCCATGGGGGAATATTTCACATTTGGGATTTGGTTAAGTGTGTCTGTAGGGGTGAATATTTCACCCTTGTTATTTGGTGGAGTGTGTCCACAAGGGGGAATATATTACACTTGATATTTGATTGAGTGTGTCCCTGAGGGGGGTATTCCACACATGATATTTGGTGGTGATGAGAGAAAGTGAATCCCATAGGGGGAGATAGTCACACTTAGGTATTTATTGGTGATGAGAGAAAGTGTACCCCCATGGGGGGGATGATCACCCTTAAGAATTTGATGGTGATGTTGGAGTGTCAGGATTGAACCACATAGAGCTACCCCAGATGTGTTGGTATGCTGGCATTTAACCTCATGGAGGCATCCTACATACCCTATTTAATAGATAGGGATAAAAATCCATTTAGTTTGATGCCCCATTTCTAGGTTGTGTGATAGAACTGGTCCATGTAGTTTATTGTCATGTGCTAAGGATGCTCATGTCATAGAAGGAGTGTAAATGAGGAGATCAATATTCATTATATTTTAAATTTCAAATGAGGATATTTGAAATCTATATTAGTGATCGATATGAAAATTAAATATATATGACTATCAAGATGATATTTAGTGTTTTAAATATCACAAAATATATATTTTTCTACCTAAATAAAACTAAAAAGTGGATTGAGTTGCTAATTCTACTTACAGATTCAAGATGAATCTATTAAAGTTTCATGGGAAGTTAGCATGCCATAATGAGGAATATCTATGCTGCAAGATGTCGAAGTTGTACATTTTATACAAACATAAAGAGTTAATTATTTTTGGATATTTGGGGAATATATTAAGAAGAAGGAAACCCAAGCCTATTGTATAAAATAAAGAAGAACCATTCAGCTGAGACAAGAATAGAAAGATATGATTCCAGGACTAAAATTACTATGGGAGAAACCCAAACCACTTGGAGGGGGCTCATTGAACTAAAAGGGTGAGGTTTTCATCATTCAGGTTTTTGAAATCAATAAGAATCAAATGAGAAGGAGTGGATACCATAAAAATGGAACCCACGAGGGCACTAGGCTAAGAAAATGGCACACTAATGCACACAAAAAAACCTAAACAAGAAAGAAATGAGAGGGGAGCAGAAGAATACAACAGACCTTAGATTCGAGCCCTAATTCATTCGAGAGAATGTTGAGGGGGAGCAACATTAGCAGTGGACTTTTGTGAGAGCTTGAGAGGGGAAATTGAAATCAGTTTGATTGGGTTTCTTTTAAAAAATCTGGGGTGGGTTATATTAGCACTTCCAAAAAAACGATGATAAACGATATCTTTATGAGTGCTTCATTAACAATGATAAAATATATCTTTATTAGTGCTAAAGAAGTGATAATAAAATTAATATTTATTTACGCAAAAAATTTATTGCTGAAAAATGATTTATAATTATAATTATTAATAAATATATTTGTACATATATTTATAAATATTTTTATATGATTATAAATGAATTTATATCATTATATGTATTTATATAATTATATATATATATATATATTTAATAAATATATTAAATATATTCATTATTAGAATATATTTATTATAATTCTATAATTATGTATATATATAATTATTTATATATAATTATATAAATACTTCTTAAAAAATAATATTTTTTTATTTATAATTATAAATATATAATAGTATAAATATACAACATATACATTAATAATTATTTATTTATAATTATAAATATATCTATATCATTATATATATTCATATAATTATATATATATATAATAAATATATACAAATAATATATAAATATAGTAAATATATTAATGATTTAAAAATATTTATTATAATTTTATTATTATTTTAATATATAATTATTTATTTATAATTATATAAAATCTTTTAAAAAATAATAATATTCATATATTTATATCATTATATATGTTTAAATAATTATATATATATAATAAATATATATAAATAAATATAAATATAAATATAAATATAAATATAAATATAAATATAAATATAAATATAAATATAAATATAAATATAAATATAAATATAAATATAAATTTATATAAATATATAAAAAATATAAAAAAATATAAATAAAAATATAAACCCAAATATAAATAAAAATAAAAAAAAAAAATAAAAAAAAAACAAAAACAAAAATAAAAATAAAAATACAAATACAAATAAAAATAAAAATATAAGTATAGTAAATATATTCATTATTTAAATATATTCATTATAATTTTATAATTATTTAAATATATAATTAATTATTTACAATTATATAAATAATTTTTAAAAAATAATATTTATTTATTTATAATTAGAAATATATAATTTTATCAATATAGTTAATATACATTTACAAATATATTTATTTATAAATATTTATTTATAAATATATTTTTAACATTATTAATGAATATATAATCTTAAATGCATTTATGTTAAAAATGAGTGAAATTGAATAATTAAAAATGAGTACACTTTATAAATATTGAAAAATGGATAAGTTTTAATAATTAAATATAAATTATTAAAAAATATGTATATATGTTTACATTGAAATGAAGATGAATACATATTGGAAATATTAAAACATAGAAAATAAATATATATAAATAAATATGAGAAAATGATTAAATTCCAAAAAATATATATATATTAAAAATGAATAAATAATAACTAACTATAATATTATTAAAAATAAATAAATAAACTTTACCAATTAAAAACATAATATATTTAATGTATCAAGTTTCTAAATGAAATTCTTAAATGTATATTATAATTTGAATAAATTACAAAAATATTAGGTGTATCTATTTCTATATAAGATTTCATTAATTAAAAAAATATTTGCATATGTGTGTTGTATATAAAAATATATTGATTATTTATATGTATGTATGAAACCAATGTAACACACATTTGATATATACCAAGAAGATCTAGGATCCAGGTGTAGCCCACCCTAAAATTTATTAATAAAAAGTAAACAAATAAGATAATGCATTTCAAGAAAGTTTACAAATATATGAGTGAACCACCCCTCGCATGTCATCATCCACTAATGAGGTGCAATATTTAGGAGTTCTAAAGGACCACATCATACGTGCTTCAATGATCTCCCTTTTTGACATAGTATCCACCGCTTGGTTGGATTCTTTATATGTGTGTGAGACAATCATATTGAGTTGAGTGACACGATTAATATAATAAATCTAATGGGGGTAAGAGGTTCCATGAGACATTCTTGGTTATCTCCCTCAGAGCCATGATAGTAGTTTCAGAAGTAGATTCAATCCACAAGGCAATCCATTTATGATGGACAACATGTTTGATAACATACACCATTGAATGTAATTCAATTTCATATGCAGTTTCAATTATAATATAATGGTGAAAGAAACTTTTAACAAATCCAAGATGGGTTTTTAAAATTCCTCCACAACCCAAAGGTCCTAGTATGGAAAAGGCTACACCATCAACATTTTCTTTTATCAATATGATATTCAAAGGAATCCACCTCACAGATCTGAGAAATAAGGGCTACTTCGGTCTTCCTGCAAATCCTAATAATCTTAGAATTTTCACATTATTCATGCTATTGTTCATTACTCCTACTTGTACCTTTGTAGTAGTATTTATGTACTTATGTATAGACCATGTTCTAGAATAGATGGAGGACTCTTGATCATCAAATAACCTTCCATTTTATTCCCTAAAAATCTATGAAAAAATGGATTCCATGGATTCCAGTAGGTGGTGATGATTCTTATTTCTCTATCCTGTGTTCATGAGGATATCTATTTACCTTTCATGTTTCCAACCTATATTTATCTCAAGGATGAATAAACAACCTTTATATTTCTATAGTTCCCTTGTATACTCAATGCTAATGAAATGGTGCTACATGTTTTCTTCTACTCTTAAGTTTAAAAGGAAGGCCAAGACAATGAATTTTCCAACCATCCTCATTTGATCAAGTGTTGGAAATTTATTTTCCTAGTTTCTCCATATGAGTATAAATCTCAAAGGTTATATGAATTTTACCATGAATTTAGACATCCATGATGGCATCTATTTGGATCTCTCACTCTTCATATTGTAGTATTCTTTGGCATTGAACTACCCATTTCTATTAGGACACCACTAGTGTATCAGTGTCTATGAAAGTACGATTTTGAATTTCCATAGCAGCCTAGAGTGGAACAAATTTGAGGCTACTGCACTATTCTATGAATTTATAAATGATCATATGTCTGTCATAAGGGATGATCAATCTATATCTGAGTGGTTGATAAAGCTAGCATGTGTTCCAGTAGTTTATATCAGATTGCTTGTTAGTAATCTATTTGGTGTTTTTCATGATGTCATTGAATGAGTGTTTGATTTAGGGCCAGACATATGACCCAAGATACTGTGGGTACCCATCCATCATCCTTCTATTGAGCATGTTTAATATAAAATCAAAAGTGGATTCATTAGTGGTTAACAAGTTCCATGTAAATTTTACAATCAAACCATCACTGAAGATTTCCAGATCCTTGAAGGTATGTCCCCCCATTTCCATGGGATTGATATATTCTTTCCATAAAACCATTATCAATTTTCTTTCATGCATATACTGAATCCAGATTAAATTTCTAATAATACCCTAGAGCTCTTTGAGGAGACATCTTGGCTACCTGTAGAAAGATAATGAGTAAAAAAATTTAGATTTAATGACTGAATTTACCAAAAAAACCTCCTAGCTTGATTCATGGAATTATCTTTCCATTTTCTAGTTTATTGATGATGCTAGAGCTTATTCCTCTGTGAAATTAGCTCTTAACATTGGACCAAAATAGTGAAACACAAATATAGTTAAAAGGGAGGGATCCCCTTTTAACCCTAAGATTTCTTGTAACCCTATTATATTTACCCATAGGTAAACTACAAAAAAATAGAATAAAATATTTTCCTTAAATGATAGCCTACCCAGCTACTTCCTCATTGTGTTAAAAGAGATTTTGGATAGTATATATTGTTCTCTTTGAAGCCTTCCCAAATAAAAGGATGCCATCTGTATATAATATGTGCGAAGGAATGGGAAAATTCCTTCTAACTTTAATTTGATTGTATAAGACAACCATAGAAAGATAATTAATACACATAATTAGGTAATCTCTATAAGAAGAAAATATATGGATTGAGAGTGGATCTAATTGTCTTAGACCTATGGTATATTGAAAATATCCTATGGGGGTCCCATTGATTAACATGGAAAGCCTTATATAAGAGACAATGAAGCTTATCAATCTCACAAAAGTGGTTCAGAATCCATATCTCCTAAGTATAGTGAGAAGAAAATTACACTTAAGGGTTTAAAATTCCATAGATATGTCAATACTGAGGGAAAGGTTCCCCACTTTTACCTTTCTATTCATTATGTTTACACTTTTTAAGGATATTAAAATGCAATTCAGTATGAATTTAATATGAACAAAACTATATTGGTTCGAAGTAATGTGATCTTTAATAATTCTCCCCATCATGGATATCATGGTTTTATTGATGACTTTAAGGACCGTATTCCCAAGGGACACTGGTCTAAAGTCCTTGATATCAACTAAAATTTCCTTCTTGTGGATCAAGGCAATGGAATTTCAATTGATTTTATAAGGAAGAAAGGCATGAGTAAAGAATTACCTAACTACACTTACCAAGTCATCATATAGATTTTTCCCAATGAAACATGAAGAATTTGATTGTGAATTCATCTGGTCCTACAACACTCTACATATCGAGATTGAATAGGGATTTTCGGATTTCATCTTTATTTGGTTCATTGATAAGACTTTGGTTTTTTGTTCGTCAATGAAGGGATAATTATTATCAATCAACATAGATGTAGTATCCATCCCATAATCTACATAAATTACACTAAAATAATATATCACTACCTTTGAAACATCATTTTTAATGGTGTATAATTATCCATTAATGATAGTGGAATTATTTTTTTATTTTAGGTCTCGTCTCCCTATTTAATATATGGAAGAATTTTGAGTTCCTATCACATTATTTAAACCATTTCACATTCAAGTGATTTCTATAAAACCTGTATTTAAGGGTTATAAGATCATCCACCTTTTTTTGAGCTTTAAATTTCTCTTTATAAGAGGATTAATGGTTCTGATTTCAATTTTGGATGCTTGTGATGTGTTTTACAGAAATTTATATATCAAGATCTATCTTTGAGAATATTTTTTTCTATATTCCCTCATAATTGTCTTGGCATGTTTTAATTTCTCAACAACCCTTTAAATTGGGATTCCTATTGAAAAAGGGTTCCAAGCCTTAATATAGTTTACCTACATTGTGGAATGAAAACCCATCCATTATTGAAATAAAAAATAAAATGAGATAACCTTAGAATGGTAGATAAATATATAATTATAGGGTAATGGTTAGAGTGATTCTTAGAGAGGGTGTAGCCTAATAATCCGTTAGAATCAATCCTATCTCCATTTGTACAAATCATCAAACTAGATTTCTTTATTGTCTTATATTAAAAGTGAACATGATCCATTTAAAGTTAGGTCCAACAATTGGAACCCTAGTAATATTAAACCAATCATTAAAAGAATAAAAATTAATTGTTGTTGTCCTATTGAAATTGAATCCAGTTTTTTCATCAGGTGTCAGGAGGGTGTTGAAGTCACCCATCACCACCGAATTGGGAACCACATTCCAGGACGTTTCCTCAATCTCCCTCTAGATATATCTTCTCTTGATATAATATGTAGATTGTAACACCCCGAGCTTCCATGATACGCTTCTCATTCAATAATGCAATAGCTTGCATTGTACGCAACTTTGAGTTCTAACACACCGCAACTAATCAAAGTAGCTGTTATGAATAGTAATAACCACTTTTTAAATTTATAGAAATTTTATATTTCAAAATGGACTTCATTTTTGTATTCCTAATATTGAAATAAGCCTATGTTGAATTTTTTGTAATTTTCTGAGAACTTCCAAATTTTTATGAATAGTGAAAAATATTTAAAACAACTTTTTTAATCAAAATAATTTATAGTGATAAGTTATATTATTGAGTGGTTTTAAAGTATAATTAGAATATATTTTTACCATTTTATCCAATGGTGGTCATTAGAATTAATTTCACTTTGAAATTGGACATAAACAATTGTCAATCTTTTGATATAAATTGTTTCTTAAAAACACGATATTTGTTGTGACAGCAGGAATTAATTATAAAATTAATTAATGAAAATTATATGTTTGGAATTTCATAAAATAGACATCATTTTTGAATTCAGAATATCAATTATAGCTTAGGGTGAAATTTTGGCATTGTTCTAAAAAACTTCAATTTTTGATGAATAGTGAAACCACTAAGTGGTGGTTAAATAACTAATTTTTGTTTAAATGAAATATTACCACTTCTGTGATTTGATTTTCAAAAATCCGACATACATGGTTGTCATTAAGAAGTAAAATGTTGTTCAATGAGATTAAAATAATTTTTTGGTGAATAGTAACTTTTAAGTTCTTAATCGCGATTAGAGGTAATTAGTGTAGTTTAAGGTAAAAATAATGTTTTAATAATATGAGATGAGCTTTACACTTGTCCTACTCCTATTGGATGAGTCATGGCCGACCATGAAAACCCATGGGTCAACTTGGGGACCCCATGGAGCCACTTTGGTTGGAAAATGACATTAATATATATTTATTTAATGTTAAAATTAAATTGACACAAACATGAGTTGTTTTACTAAAATAGTTTTTAAGAGGGGTAAAACAAGTCCAAATTTTGACTATAAATATTCATTAGAAAGATAAAAAGATATCCTACATCATATTATTTTTTTTATAATTTTTAGACATTAAATAAATTAAATTATTTATAACATCATTATGATGCAGCGATGACCTCATTATTTAACGATTTTAATTAAATGAAAAGATAATGTAAAATACAAGGCTTAAACTTGTCCAAAGACTATTGGATGGGTAGATTTCGAACCCTTATCACCTTATCCACGAATTATATAAGTGTGGGACCTTGAGAATCCTAAAAGCATTGTATAATAATGTAACATTTCAATCTTTCCAAAAGATCCCCTCCTCTCCACTTATAAAAGGCCCCCACCTCTCCAACCTCATTTACACTTTCAAGTCATTTGGCTCGGCCAACCTCTGCCAACATACTCTCCCAACTTCCCCCTCTTACTCATAGAATCATCACTTTGGTCAGAACTCTTCCCAAGGAAGCCTTTGGATCAAATCAAAAAGAGTTACCCGATTTTGAGGTAATGTCTTCTCTAATGTTGTTTTGTTTTATTTTTATACTCCAACCCCCTAAAATCTTTTTATTAATTTCTTTTGTAACAACACCAGTATCCTAAATATACTAGGATGTTTTTATAAGAAGGATTCAAGCTAAACTTACACACACCTACATCTAATGGTTAAAGAACATACGGTTTCTGTGGATGGCGAATTTCTGCCTCACGAAACGATGATTGTTCAACACTCATATAACACCTTCAAAGGTGGCCATTAAGATGTCACTATATTTATATATGATATAAAATATGTTTATGTTTTACTTATGCTTCTGTATTTCTCTTTTATGGCATACGTTATGATTTCCATTATGGGTAAAACGTGATAATTTCATTTTAGGAAGTGCGGACTACCGCCCCCTCAAAGTGATTTGAATCGTTAATGCCATATGTGGGATGTATAAAGGATGTATTAAATGGTATTATACACTATATTATACTTTAATTATATTATAAATTTATATCATTATGATTTCATTCCATTAAATACGAAATAGAAATGAAAGTAGCGTTCATGCGTACGTACGGCTTACCGTCTCCATGAACGGTGCATTTCATTTCTTACCTCTAAATGTTACGTGACATTATAAATGAATGTATATACTATATATATATGATATCTACATCATGAATATAATTCTGGATATAATGGATATTTCATCTAATGAACAACTTGTAATTATAAGAAGTTTATTTTTGACTCAAGTACCAAAGATCGACAAAACGACTGTTATTCACTTAAATAATTAAATAATTTTCATAACATGGTAATAAGTGATATAAATGGAATAATGAACATGTAAAAGGTTCTTAAGTAAATATAAATTAACTCTAGTTTATTATTTAGGAGGTTAAAGAACGGTCGAGTCAGGACAAGACGCAAGGAAAGGGAACTTCTTAACCCAACTTCCATTCTTTGGGTTAATCACCTACTTTCAAATTATATCATGATATTATTATGTCTTATTTTGTATTCTTTATGTGTACCTATAGTGAATACACATAATATATCTATTTTATTTTAAAAATGATCTTTTTAAGGACTTCGTCTCAATCTCCTTTCATTGAGGCATATTTGGTTTTATACACAAATTTCTTTTATACGGTGTATAAACCACTTTGACTTTTACGTTTATTCAAAAGGAATTTTTTTATACGAAGCGTTTACTAAACGACAAAAGGGAATGTTTTTGTCGTACGTATGCGGCGACAATGACTTCTCTGCCGCTGTTACCACTATTTGAGTTTCAGCTTCCTCTACAAGCCATACCTTTTTTTTTGAAGAATAAATACCATGTTATAATTTTCTTTCATTTTGGTATTGAAAATGGTTTTGAATGTGTTTTTATTATATCAATGTGTTGTATTTATATCTTGTGATTGAAATGTTGAAATGTTATGTTTCCTTTATGCATGTTTTATGTGATACGATTATGTTATGGTTTATGAGATGTTTAAACCTGTTCATATGAGGAATGTATTGGACTTAATAAGTGACGGGTGGATCCTGCTATAGCTCCTCGATGCATCGGTAGGTCTCATGAGACAACTAGACGTGGAATTGGCCGAGGCCCTTTCCCAATTTGATTTATGGTTTTGGCCGAGGCCTTAATCATTTTAGACGTCTTGGCCGAGGCCTTGACAAAATGTTTCAAAATGTCCGGCATTATACATTCCCTCATTATGAAAGTGGTTATTGATATTTCATGTGATTATTCGACCAGTAGAATATCCATGTGAAGAAGTGAATGGAATTATCTCATTTTTCCATATTATGTTGATGTTCAAGTTTAAAAGGCTTTTGTTTTAGTTATACATTGCCTTAAATATTTATGTTTATTTATGAAAGCTCCCGCAATATTGTTATCCTTACTGAGCATCTGAGCTCACCCCTTTCAATGTTTTAATATTTTCCAGGATATGAAGAAGTATTTTATGAATGACCTACAGGGATAATCAGAAGAGGATATGAGTGTGGACTATGGAGACTTTGTTATTATAGTTTTTCACCTTATGTTGTAATGTAACATTTATGAATGTATCTAGTGTTTCCAAGGCTACTAAACTAATCGGTCTTTCGAGACTTGATCTTTTGTGATCATGCCAATGTTACGAAGTAATGCACCGACTCTGGGTAGCTGGGGTCGGGGCGTTACAGTTGGTATCAGAGGAAGTTTAGTACAAACCTTGGAAGCTAGATTTAGATAAACTCTGATTAGAACACGTAGACCTAAGATGAACTTTGAGGATTAGTATAGAAGAACTTCCTAGAATTTTGGTATTGTAGAGATTTTGTGAGTTTTCTAAGAAATACATCCCTGTCTGGATACGAGCAGGTAGAGGCGGCTCTGACACAGATGTTCCTAGGGTTAAAACCCGAAAACACCGCTTTGAGCTAGACTCGAACGGGAACTGGTGCACGAAAATGGACCTTGCTGCACTCTTGGTTACGACACTCCCGGGGGATATGCTTAGGATAACTCTCATTTTCTTTACAAATCATTATGAAGGGTTTCTGAGTATATAAATCCTCAAAGAGAACATTTTTATGATTATGGATTATATCCATAAATAGTTCAATTTATGTTAAGTGTTTTATAAGTATGGGATTATGTATTTTGATTCATAAACTGATCTAGTTTATGCCATTGTTTAGAAATGGCGCCTAGTGGAAGAAATGGAAACCGTATCAATGCACACACTCCATGTAGGGAATTCCCTCCTGCTCAAGATAATTATAGTGGGGATGGTGATGCAACTGGTGCCGATCAGCTAATCACCATACTGGGACAACTTACTCAGGTTATGAATAATAACCTTACCCGTATGGAGCACCCTGATCCATAGCGTGGAGGATCAATGTTAGATCGATTCATGAGGCAAAAACCACCAACCTTCCATGGGGGTACAAATCCGTTAGTAGCTAAGCAATGGATAAACTCCTTAGAGATAATATTCCATTCCTTGGGGAGTAGTGAAAGGGAGAAGGTTGTCATGGCAGTTTACCGCCTCACTGGAGATGCCGACCAGTGGTGGTCGCTGATTCAAAACACAAAGGATGATGATGATGTATCAAATATGGAATGGAGGGAGTTCAAAGAGATTTTATTAGAAAAATACTTTCCTCGTGACCATAGAGCAGATATGGAAAGGCAATTTCTGAGTCTGAGACAAAAGGAGGATGAGAATGTCGCAAAGTATGAGGCCAACTTTACAAGGTTAGCAAGGTATGCTGCAGATTATATACGTAACCCAAGAGGTAAGATTGATCGTTTCTTTTATGGGTTAAAACCATTTCTCCGTCGAGCTTTATTATCACAATCTTTCTCATCATACGAAGATATTGTCTCGTGTGCTATCAAGACAGAAAAGGAATTCTCTAAGTCTTATGACAACAAAGTAAAGCAAGAGAAGAAGAGAACTGTGGAACAAGAGACAGATAAAGGGAAAAAGGGAAAGAAGGATTTTCCATTATGTGATAATTGTGGGAAGAATCACCCTGGTACTTGTCTAAAAGGAATGGGAGTTTGTTATAAATGTGGAGAAAAGGGTCACCGGGCTCGTGATTGCAAGGGAAAGAAAGAGGCTATCAAAGTTGAATGCTATAATTGTAGAGAAATGGGACATTATGCAAATGAATGTCCTAAGCGTTAAGGAAACTTACCTCAGAAAAGGCCAAGGGATCAAGGACAATCTTATGTTGTTACTACAGTTGAAGGAGAATAACTAATGTGTTGGTGCTTTTGGACTCATGGATTATATTCTGGTTATTAGAATAATGTGATATATATATATAAGGATTGTACTGAAGTACTTGTTGATTTCAGTAAGGTTTTAATATGATGAAGGTAATTATATTTTTAGTATGTGACAATAAGAGAAAATTTACTTTGTTTGGGGAATCTGATAAATTGATTTTGGAATTAAGAGACCTTTTAGAGAAAGTCTGGACAAAGGTATTTTGGATAACTATAATGGTTGGAGTGGATTAAGTTGATCTTTGGATAGTATTGTTTAAGGTTAAAAATTTATGAAGATTATTTTTGAATATTATAATACTATAGTTTTAGGAAAAGGACAACCTGCAGGGTGGGGCATAACCCGTCGCGTCGGACAAAGCTGCAGGAATCGAACCCACAATCATAGTGTGACAGGCCTTTATTTCCTACCACTAGCCTATAGGAAGTCCCTGGTTATTACAAAATAATTTTACTAATCTAAATGGTATGTGTTAATATTTGGAACCTTATACAATTAGGATAAATATAATATTTTTGAGTTGTATTACCTTTTAGCGTGAAAGATGGGTTTGTGGTAAAAATTTATTAAAGAATGAAAGTCTACATGACAAGTATGTATATTCCCTTACGTTCTTAGAAAATCTCCTAAATAAATTCCTCAACTTTATAAAAGTTAACTCAAAACAAAAATGTTGTCGGTTAACTATTCCTACTGGGGAATCAATGATCGTTTAACCAATCACAAGTTTGTGATTTTCTTGTAGTTAAACTTTCTCCTAATCCTGTTTTCTATAACTCTCCATCAGACCTTGATGGTTTGTTTCTCCTCCATATCCATATTTTCATAGAATCCTAGAATGGGCTATATCGGGTAACCTTTGTACTTATCTTGCTTTCTTTTAACGTTATATATTTATTAACCTTATTTCCGATGTGGGTTTTCCTCAAAGGTATTTTCTCTTTTCAACCTTTTATTTTCAAAGAAAAATTTCAAATTGCGAGGACGCAATTTATTGAAGGAGGGGAGAATGTAACACCCCGAGCTTCCATGATACGCTTCTCATTCAATAATGCAATAGCTTGAATTGTACGCAACTTTGAGTTCTAACACACCGCAACTAATCAAAGTAGCCGTTATGAATAGTAATAACCACTTTTTAAATTTATAGAAATTTTATATTTCAAAATGGACTTCATTTTTGTATTCCTAATATTGAAATTAGCCTATGTTGAATTTTTTGTAATTTTCTGAGAACTTCCAAATTTTTATGAATAGTGAAAAATACTTAAAACAACTTTTTTAATCAAAATAATTTATAGTGATAAGTTATATTATTGAGTGGTTTTAAAGTATAATTAGAATATATTTTTACCATTTTATCCAATGGTGGTCATTAGAATTAATTTCACTTTGAAATTGGACATAAACAATTGTCAATCTTTTGATATAAATTTTTTCTTAAAAACACGCTATTTGTTGTGACAGCGGGAATTAATTATAAAATTAATTAATGAAAATTATATGTTTGTAATTTCATAAAATAGACATCATTTTTGAATTCAGAATATCAATTATAGCTTAGGGTGAAATTTTGGCATTGTTCTAAAAA
The DNA here is from genome assembly GCA_963277665.1 of Viscum album. Classification (NCBI taxonomy): domain Eukaryota; kingdom Viridiplantae; phylum Streptophyta; class Magnoliopsida; order Santalales; family Viscaceae; genus Viscum; species Viscum album. The sequence goes on along the minus strand of OY728138.1, from coordinate 1,711,815,831 downwards.
ACTTCAATTTTTGATGAATAGTGAAACCACTAAGTGGTAGTTAAATAACAAATTTTTCGTTTAAATGAAATATTACCACTTCTGTGATTTGATTTTCAAAAATCCGACATACATGGTTGTCATTAAGAAGTAAAATGTTGTTCAATGAGATTAAAATAATTTTTTGGTGAATAGTAACTTTTAAGTTCTTAATCGCGATTAGAGGTAGTTAGGGTAGTTTAAGGTAAAAATAATGTTTTAATAATATGAGATGAGCTTTACACTTGTCCTACCTCTATTGGATGAGTCATGGACGACCAAGAAAACCCATGGGTCAACTTGGGGACCCCATGGAGCCACTTTGGTTGGAAAATGACATTAATATATATTTATTTAATGTTAAAATTAAATTGACACAAACATGAGTTGTTTTACTAAAACAGTTTTTAAGAGGGGTAAAACAAGTCCAAATTTTGACTATAAATATTCATTAGAAAGATAAAACGATATCCTACATCATATTATTTTTTTTATAATTTTTAGACATTAAATAAATTAAATTATTTATAACATCATTATGATGCAGCGATGACCTCATTATTTAACGATTTTAATAAAATGAAAAGATAATGTAAAATCCAAGGCTTACACTTGTCCAAAGACTATTGGATGGGTATATTTGGAACCCTTATCACCTTATCCACGAATTATATAAGTGTGGGACCTTGAGAATCCGAAAAGCATTGTATAATAATGTAACATTTCAATCTTTCCAAAAGATCCCCTCCTCTCCACTTATAAAAGGCCCCCACCTCTCCCACCTCATTTACACTTTCAAGCCATTTGTCTCGGCCAAACTCTGCCAAAATACTCTCCCAAATTCCCCCTATTACTCCTAGAATCCTCACTTTGGGAAGAACTCTTCCCAAGGAAGCCTTTGGCTCAAATCAAAAAGAGTTACCCGATTTTGAGGTAATGTCTTCTCTAATGTTGTTTTGTTTTATTTTTCTACTCCAACCCCCTAAAATCTTTTTATTAATTTCTTTTGTAACAACACCAGTATCCTCAATATACTAGGATGTTGTTATAATAAGGATTCGAGCTACACTTACACACACCTACATCTAATGGTTAAAGAATATACGGTTTCTGTGGATGGCGAATTTCTGCCTCACGAAACGATGATTGTTCAACACTCATATAACACCTTCAAAGGTGGCCATTAAGATGTCACTATATTTATATATGATATAAAATATGTTTATGTTTTACTTATGCTTCTGTATTTCTCATTTATGGCATACTTTATGATTTCCATTATGGGTAAACGCGATAATTTCATTTTAGGAAGTGCGGACTACCACCCCCTCAAAGTGATTTGAATCGTTAATGCCATATGTGGGATGTATAAAGGATGGATTAAATGGTATTATACACTATATTATACTGTAATTATATTATAAATTTATATCATTATGATTTCATTCCATTAAATATGAAATAGAAATGAAAGTAGCGTTCATGCGTACGTACGGCTTACCGTCTCCATGAACGGTGCATTTCATTTCTTACCTCTAAATGTTACGTGACATTATGAATGAATGTATATAATATATATATATATGATATATATGATATCTACATCATGAATATAATTCTGGATATAATTGATATTTCATCTAATGAACAACTTGTAATTATAAGAAGTTTATTTTTGACTCAAGTACCAAAGATTGACAAAATGACCGTTATTAACTTAAATAATTAAATAATGTTCATAACATTGTAATAAGTGATATAAATGGAATAATGAACATGAAAAAGGTTCTTAAGTAAATATAAATTAACTCTAGTTTATTATTTAGGAGGTTAAAGAACGGTCGAGTCAGGACAAGACGCAAGGAAAGGGAACTTCTTAACCCAACATCCATTCTTTGGGTTAATCTCCTACTTTCAAATTATGTCATGATATTATTATGTCTTATTTTGTATTATTTATGTGTACCTATAGTGAATACACATAATATATCTATTTTATTTTAAAAATTATCTTCGTAAGGACTTTGTCTCAATCTCCTTTCATTGAGGCATATTTGGTTTTATACACAAATTTCTTTTATACGGTGTATAAACCACTTTGACTTTTACATTTATTCAAAAGGAATTTTTTTATACGAAGCGTTTACTAAATGACAAAAGGGAATGTTTTTGTCGTACATATGCGGCGACAATGACTTCTCCGCCGCTGTGACCACTATTTGAGTTTCGGCTTCCTCTACAAGCCATACCCTTTTTTTTGAAGAATAAATACCATGTTATACTTTTCTTTTATTTTGGTATTGAAAATGGTTTTGAAAGCGTTTTTATTATATCAATGTGTTGTATTTATATCTTGTGATTGAAATGTGGAAATTTTATGTTTCCTTTATGCATGTTTTATGTGATACAATTATGTTATGGTTTATGAGATGTTTAAACCTGTTCATATGAGGAATGTATTGGACTTAATAAGTGACGGGTGGAGCCCGCTATAGCTCCTCGATGCATCGGTAGGTCTCATGAGACAACTAGACGTGGAATTGGCCGAGGCCCTTTCCCAATTTGATTTATGGTTTTGGCTGAGGACTTAATCATTTTAGACGTCTTGGCCGAGGCCTTGACAAAATGTTTCAGAATGTCCGGCATTATACATTCCCTCATTATGAAAGTGGTTATTGATATTTCATGTGATTATTCGACCAGTAGAATATCCATGTGAAGAAGTGAATGGCAATATCTCATTTTTCCATATTATGTTGATGTTCAAGTTTAAAAGGCTTTTGTTTTAGTTATACATTGCCTTAAATATTTATGTTTATTTATGAAAGCTTCCGCAATATTGTTATCCTTACTGTGCATCTGAGCTCACCCCTTTCATTGTTTTAATATTTTCTAGGATATGAAGAAGTATTTTATGAATGACCTGCAGGGATAGTCAGAAGAGGATATGAGTGTGGACTATGGAGACTTTGTTATTATAGTTTTTCACCTTATGTTGTAATGTAACATTTATGAATGTATCTAGTGTTTCCAAGGATACTAAACTAATCGGTCTTTTGAGACTTGATCTTTTGTGATCATGCCAATGTTACGAAGTAATGCACCGACTCTGGGTAGCTGGGGTCAGGGTGTTAAATAGATTCATACAAAAAAGAAATCTGAAAAGTATGGCCTGAATTGTTGAGAGTGAAAATTATGCTATGATTTTTCTAATTTCATGTGATAATTTGAATTCTTTAATTGTTAAGAATCCATAAGGGATCCATTCCACAATTTGTGAAGGTTTTGAGAAAAAAAAGTAATATCCCATAGAATCCCACTTGATGTTATTTCAATTATCAAACATAATTTATTGTTTTTCTATTCTAATAAGAATTGGTTTGTTGGCCAAAATGATGTGCCTAAGGGCTTCAAACATTATTGGATTCCTAGCCCTTGAAAATTCCAATAGAATAGACTTATTGATTGGGAAACCTTCCCCTAGTCACACGATCTCTATTCTGTGCTGTCAAATCATGGACTTTCCCATTCTTGTTCCTAAATTTCTTCTTTTCATCATGTGGGTGTATTTCCATTCCTAATCCCTCCATGATTACATCTTCCCCTATGTTTCTCTGATTAGTATTCACAGGGGGATGTGGATCCTCAACCTCATAAGGCCAGAACATTCCACTATATGGGATGAACATATTCCTGGAGTTAATAAACATAGGTGATTTTACAGATGTTTGTCTCCTGGAATTCTTGAAGGTAGAAAACTTTGAAGAGGGATCTGCAATATTGTTAATATCGAGAAGCTGAGAAACCTAAGTTTCAGGCTTCCCAACACTGAAAGGTATCTCCATTGGCCATTCCTTATTATCACATGAATTTACAAGTGTGTTCATGTCACCAATATCAAGCTGTTATTGAGACTCTTTTATTCTTTGAGGACTGATTTCCTACTAGTTTTCCTCTATGATGCCTTTTTATTTAATCCCTATAGGCCCTCTGTATTTGTGTGCACACTACATGTATGGGACTCCTTCACAAAATTAGGTGATGAGATTTTTTTATTGCTCCCTACATGAAATGGTTTCCACCCATATGGAATGATCTTCTACTAGTTTTCTTCTTTTGAAAAATCCCTAGAAGTTCCATCAGGAGGTGTTCCCACAGAAGAATGCCTTTGAGTCCCACCATGTTGAGTTACCCCTTATGAAGTACCTACATTGTTAAGATATGTTTCCTTATTTAGTTTTTGTTGCAGGTTTCATGTTTCCACCTCAGTTCTGGGAACATGTTATTTGGGCCGTTATTTCACTTTCCCTTTAGGTTGTGTCAAAAAAATATTCCCTACCTCCCTAACTTCATTTATAAATTTGGGATTATCGTCATAGACGAGATAAAGTGTCCTGAAATGGCCATGAGTGTCATCCACATGGGATTTCCCCATGTTGTTCGAAAAATTATTCAATTGTACATAATAAATATCCCTAAGAGATCCATTGTGGGTTTCATCAGAGGAGGAGGTAGGCTTACCTTAGTGGTCATAGTGTCCATTCATAGATTTTATCTTCATAGATACATTTCCTATCTTGTTCATATTGGAGGGGAAATAAATGGTATTTAAATTCAGATCAAGAGTAAGGATTTTATCCTTTCCTTTCCACCTTGTACCATTAGTATAATCATGTCATTTCATGTTTTAGAAAGAATAATCCATTTCCCTATTACATTTAGATATGATATTTCCAAAAAAATATGCAAATTGTACAGAACTTTTGTTTTTTTTCTTATTGGATCTACAAGTTGATGAAATCACCGATAATGGTTTGAAACACTTCCTTCACAAGGATGTCATACATATTGACTTCCATTAATATCCTCACATAATGCTTGTATCTTAGATTATTAGTTTTCCTTTTCATTTTAATTGGGTTCCCCATGGTAGAAACTATGTCCCATAGAATATACAGATTCCAATATTACCCATTTAGTTTACATATATGAATCTATCCTTGAGTATGAGTGTTCCTTACTTTATCCAGGTCAAAATTGCAATCCTATTCCTGGATTTATAGGAATCCATGCCACAAGGAATACGACCCAAAGCTCAAATCTCTTCATTTTTGATCATCAGATGGAAATAACACATGGTAGTACCCTCACCCCATTGCTTCCATCTTTCTATCACCAAAAACTTTGATCTCAACAATCATTCTCATGAGGTCATTGGATTTCCATAGCTTCTCACCCTTCTGGACTAGAAATCTTATAAAAATAGATTACCTGAAAGATTCACTCCTTCTTCGATTGCCTCTTGATTTTCCAAAACGTGCATTGTCCTACCTTTTTGAATAATCCTTCATGGAAGAGGTAGATCCAAATCTGAAAAGGAAGGGTTAGTGGCATATTTGACTACCTCTGCAAAGTAATTCTTCAAACCGACAAAATTATTTAGAGCATGATCAAACACATTAATCTTTCTTGATGAAATATGAAACAATTACTTAAGTCAAACATGGTCTGACAGTAATGAACCCCTTTTTATTTTCAACTGAATTCATCTTCTCATAACCTTTGAGGCCTCAGTGTTTAGATGTTTCTCCATTATCTCATTGATCCTCCATCACAAATTTGATATATGTTAAATTGAAAAATCAAATATCATTAAATTAATGTCTATTACTAGATAAAATTAGTCTATATTTTAAATTAATATTGATTTTTAATTATGAACCATTAGTAATTAAATATATGACTTATTTAATGTAAGCATAAATATTTTTTATTATATAAATCATATGTAAGAAATTATCACACACACACACACACACACATATATATAGAAATATATTTGAATATATTTTTATATTAAATTTATTAATGAATAATTATGTATAAAAAAAATAAAAAATGAATAAAAAATGAATATGTTTTTAATCATTACATTTTATTCATTTTCTATATATATTTAACATATATTAATTATTACTATTTACAACTAATATATATATATATATATATATATTCTTTTTAAATTTAATAATTTTTATTAATAACAGTTTCATTAATAAAATTTTTCATAATTTTTTAATTTATTTCTTTTTAAATTTTTTGTTTAATTATTTTAATTTATTCATCTTTAATTTTTTTGTTTAATTATTAAAATTTATTCATTTTATATATCTATATTTATATAATACTATTTATTGATATTTATAATTTAAATATATGAATATTAAATTTATTCAATTTTATTAATAATTTTTTAATTAATAATTTTTTAATTTTTCTGATTTACTCATATTTAATTTGTATTTGTTTAATTTTTTCCTTTTTATTCATTTTATATATCTATATTTAATATAAAATATATATTTATATTTATAATATATATATATATATATATTATTAATAAATATTTAATCAATTTTGTTTAATTTTGTTTAATTTATTCGTTTTTTTAATTATATGGAATTATTTATTATTTTTAATACTTCTAGTTTTATTAGTTTGTATAATGAAATTGGGGCATTGACTAGGCCAAGTCGTGAAAGACCAGAATGGGTGTATGAAGGTTGGAAAAGTCCCATGAGAAGCAGAGTAGGCTAGGCCCCATGCAAGGCCCACATATATGTGTGCAGTGTATAGGGGAGTCCATCCCAATATAAGGATTATGAGTTTGGTATTAAGTGAAATTATATATAAATACGAGGTCTCTATTGTTCTATTTTGATGTGGGACTCACCGAGCGATTGATATATTTATCAGTGCTAAAAATAATGCTTTGATAAAGGGTAACTTTTATCAATGCCAAAAAAAGCATTGATAAAGGGTACATTTTATTATTGCTGATAAAAGGTACCCTTTCTCAAGGATTCATTTAGTTCCAATAAAGGTAACCATGGTCAGTTCTTTTTTTGTCACACTGATAAAGGTCAGTACTGTATACTGCACATTTTTCAGTAGTGTATAACCCAAAAATGAAATTTCTATCACCAAAATTAACATTTGGTAAATTTTTTATATACCTTTTCATTCATTAGGGTATTCTGTATAATCTTCAAGTGATCTTCATGATCTTAATTTCTCTTGGAATATATAATAATTATTTCTATAAAGATCACCACAACCCGATCAAGGTAATATCTAAATAATTTATTCATATAATCCATGAAGATAATGAGGGAATTAATATGAAGAAATGGAATCATTATAAATTCATAGTGACCATAACTTGTAAGAAAGTCTATGTTAGGTATGTATTTATTTTTGACCAGCAATTGATAGTATCCAGGCTGAAGATGAATATTGAAAAAATATAGAGCTCCTCATAATTTAGAAAACAAATCATTAGCATATGGAATTGGATACTTATTCTTGATCAAGATCTTCATAAGTTACAAATAATCAATGAAAATTCATGTATATCCATCTTTCATCTTAATAAATAATAGGTGTACCCTATAATGTCACACATGGATGAATGAATTCCTTATCAATATTATTCTAGAGTTTCTTCTTGAATTTCTGCAACCCAACATGGTCCATTCTATATAGAGGCTTTGAAATAGGTGTAACACCAGGTATGAGTTCTATTTAAAAGTTAACTTCATGATTAATAGGAAGACAAGGAAACTCTTCTGGAAATACATCAACAAAGTCCCATAAAATAGGAATATCTTTGATGGTGAGTTTCTTCCTAAAATTATGAGATAAAAAACCACTTTGAATAGGAATAAATTCCCATTCAATGGAAATAATTTCCATTAGATGTTCGTATTTATACTCAAACTGATAGATAAAATAGGTTGGTTTAGAATATCAAATGTGACTTCCATTCCTCAGGAATTGATTTGGGTTCTATATAACGAAATCCAATCAATTCCCAAAATAACAGAAAATGATACTAGAGGGAGAATAATGAGATTTATAGGAAGAACCTTCTCACAAAATTAAACCATTAAATAAACATAGAATTAAGATTCAAACATCAGACCATAACAAGTTTTCACTAACAATTAAATATCTAATTATTGAGGTGGTAATGTCATACCATTAACAAATTCTACAGATATAAAAGAGTGGGTAGATCCAAAATCAAATAAGAAACTAGATTTTCTATAGTGAATAATAAGTGTACCTTTCACCACTTCTTTCTCCTCCAAATTAATGTTTTATTAATGAAACTATTTTAAAGAAAAATGAGAAACCATTGTACACCAACAAGAAACACTATGTGCTAAAAGAGGTCACAAAATTATTAAAAAACAGAAAAAGATTACTAGACTCAAATACTCTATAATGTTCCCAGAGCAGCGTACAAACCTGGGTTTTCAGATCCTCTCTAATGAGATCTTAAAGGGAAGTGAACTTTCTTTCCATTGTCTGAATAAATTCATCTATGTTGATTTTTCTCTGATTGAATATTCTAGACAATAATCGATGATATTTTTTTATCCCCACTTCTTACCTATATACATTAAAAATGTGATGGTGTCCCAAAAAGACCAACCATAGTGCCCTTTAGAGGAGATATAATATAGTTGTTTCGATCGAAAATTGATTTTTTTATTCAATTATGGGATAACTCCCCATTAATCCAAGGAAACATCAAAAAGGTATAAAATGTATAAATAAAGGGGAATCCCCTTGCACAAAATTATTACACTCCCGAGGTAGTGAGCCCAAAATTGAAAAAACGATCAACAGATCCTCCATACTACTCCCATGAGAGAGGGAAATTGCTGTGAAGTTAGCCTCCCTATACACATGCCTAACCGATCAACCACATCTAAGCTCCAAGGTGTAACTGTGAACAAGGTATGCTAGGTGCCAAGGAGGTTTCACCTATCTGTTTAAGGCTCATACAAAAATTTCAGAACCTGACTCCACCTCTGAACACATCAACACTAAGTTCTTGTAAATCATGATACCAGTGTGAATCGCCTTCAACTCCACACCCAAAAAACTCCCTAGAACATAAAAACAACTGAAGGAAAACATCACCAAAAAATAAACATCCGGTAGTAAACCTCCCCCACTCATTTTACCTTTCATTAATGAATCATCCACGTTAAGTTTATATCCGTGTAGTGGTGGTCTCCCTCTGATTCAGCTTCCCTGAGAATTGGGCGGAACAAGTGGCTTGTTCAGTAACCTACATATAATATGAGACTGATATCCACCTTTAACAAGATAACACATCTTATGGATCAGCCCCTTCATTATAACATTACGAAAGGTGACCGAAGGTTTCACCTCTGTCCTCACATTATTCTTTTCCTCCTATAATGTCCAGAAAAATAGAAATAAGAATGATGTGACGATTCTTTTATTCCATTTCTTGATTTCCCACTCCAATAAAACTAGCTAACAATGAATTCCTTCATGTAAGATCATGATGAATAGAAATGACCCTAGTTTCCCATACTATACCACAAGCTTTTGGGCCATTTTCTCTTGACAAAAAGGTGGAAGGCTGTCTGTGATTGTGGGTTTGTACAACAATAGCAGCGCGAGGCCATGGAAATCCACTTCTTCTAAACATTATTTATATTATTCCAAAAACTAATAACTTCAATATACTAAATATTCTGAAATTTTATTATGGATATGAAACCATCATTATCCACCCTTCTTCCATCAAATGGGGAGTGAATGTATTTCTCGCGGGTACGTACATCTTATTATCTCCACGTAGCGATAAAATTCATTTTCCATCACTACAGTTAATGCATGGTTATTATGATGGTGTTAATGTTTATATATTATATTTATGAAAATATTATTCTTATATAATGAAAATATCATATCTACCATCTTACCTTCTAAACTGTTGGAAAATGATAAGGTCGCTCAGGCATATATGTGGACTACCTCCTCCACGATGTGACGCGACTCATTTTTAATTTATATTTTAATTGGATGGTAAGTGGGATGTAATTTATTAATATAAATTATAAAAATTATATAATAATGACTCAAAAAATGGTGAATTATTATTTACCTTTCTTCTGTTCCATCTGTTGAAAAATGAAAACAACATTTATGCGTACGTATGGCCTACCATCTCCTTGAATGATGTAATTCATTTATATATCTCTAACTTTTATAAATGACTCAAAATATGTATATAATGAATATATATTACATTTTTATCATTATTATAATTATTTATATAGTAGAACCATGATAAAATTACATGGACCAAAACTACCAATCCAAAACATATGTAAAAATGAATAAAATATCACATAGAATATTGATTTTAATTAAGAATTGATAAAAATGTGTGATAAAATGATACAAGTCAATAGTATATGGTATGGATATTTTAAAATTAAAACACACGATTGAAACTATACAAAACTAAATGTTAACATTCATGACCCCAAATTGACATCAAATATGTTGGTAAATAGAATTTAACCTAACCAAGTCCAAAAATGTTCTGGAAAATAGATTTCAAAAGCTAAATATTATAAAATTAACTCTATATTTTTACCGAAAGAAAAACACTTTAACACAAATGTACATTTTAATATAAAAATAAAAAATATTATGCTTTATTCATTATCAATAACAACTATATACCATCTACATTTAATAATATAAATAGAGCACACTAATCCATGAAATGAATCAAAAGACATTTTCCAATTAATTAATAACTAAAATAAATCATTTATCCTTATGAAATTTATTTAGTGACTGTTAAATTGAAATAATCCATATCCCATTTTTTGGTTTCCTAATACAAGCAACCAAACTAATTCAAATAATTTTACTCCATAAAAACATAGGTTTAAACATCAATATACATATTTTCCTTCTTAAATAATATAAGTCATAAATTAAAAATCATTAAATAAATTTAATAGTATTATAAAATTTATAAATTGATAAAAAGAGATCAATAATGATGTAAACCCTTTTTAACATGATTTAATTCTACCAAAACACTTTCATTTTTCCAATTAAAAATCATTATATTATTATAAATAGAATATATCATAACATCAATAATTATTTTAAATCAATTTTAAAATTTATGCTCATCATAAAAACTTTACAATAATCCAAAAATAAAATTCATTAAACCATGACAATTCAAAAAATTAAAAACCATATTTTCTTATTAATTATTTATAAATATCAATAATTTTCACTAAAACCTCATTTTTTTTATTTATTAGAAAATATATCCTTGAATGAATTTAATAATTATAGATTTTTCAAAATAGCCATTCATTATCACATTTAACATTAAGTAAATGTATTAAAAAAATAAATCAAACAATCAATCACATATATTTTAAGAAGAAAAAAACATTTCATGAAACAACAAATACTATTCTAATCAATTATAACACAACTAATAACTACTCAAATAAATACCATTTTCTTATAAGAAACATCAAATTGATTCAAAAAAAATCATGATCCATGGGATTAGAAATGACATTTCCTATCTTGAATAATGATCTCAAGACACCTCCACATGCTAAAATAAGGTAAAATACAACCTATTTAAAGGTTGTTGAACACTACATAGCCTTGGAAATCCAATGGTAATATGGGTTTTCACTATTAATGGTACGATCTAGTCTATTCATGGATTAATTCCCATGTTTCAGTGATTGTACCTATACACATCACTAACCCAGAAACCTGATCTCACAATGATATCATTTTATAACATACCATTCTAGATATATTTACACTATATTTGAACTAGCATACCACAAATCCCAATGTGTATTCCCGATATCCAAGGGATGAAAAAGTTCTAAAATAATAATTAATATGATTATGAAATATATAAACATTATAATATATAAAGAGTAAACTAGATTAACCAAAGAATATCAATATGCTAATCACATATATTTTCACATGTAGAAAAATAAACCAATTTAATACACATATATAAAGGAAAAAACATCAAAATAAATCAAACAAAAATGAAATTAAATGTATAATACCTCCATGTGGTATATGAACTCCATAATATGACACCACCTATAGAGACTTATCATCAGGTAACTAGTCTGATTATATATAAAAGGAATACCACATTAAATTAATGAAAAACAATAAAAAAGAAGATACTACATAAAAATCGAGGTGTGTGTGTTGGGTGTGAGTTAAATACCTATAGGACACCAATAAAATATTTTATACAACCCCTTTTTATAATCTATATATTCTAGTTTAAAATACATGGCACTAAAATACATTTTTAGAAACCTTAAAATAATTTAATATATAAATTTCATTTACTTAAAACATGTAGCATGAAATAAATAACATAAAAATTAAATAGTTATAAATTTATATAGGAGGTGCATAAGTAAATCAATACATACCAGAACATGGGTGTGACATCATTGAAAACAATTTATGATAAAAACTACACCAAAACGTCATGGGAGAGCACTAATGGTTCTAAGGAAAGAGAGACCTAGGATCCTTATACAAAACATCCATAACCAACTGTATGCTGAATACATTAGGTAGAGTCTCATCATGCACTAGTCTGAGGTTCATAATTGGGATAATAAATAATAATGACCATTATCCAATGTTTTACCATGAACTTGTATGAGCCCATTATGGGTTAACATAAGTGGAATTCATTTGGTATAGTGTCCTAGTAATACAAGCATGGTACTTATAATATAATTACACCTTAGAACATAATAAATTATCATGAATATTTATATAATTGAGATAACTTAGGTTTTATAAACAATATTTTATAGATTATGTTCACAAAGCATAATCCTTTTAATAAATATCCATTATCCATCAATGATTAAATATAATTCCATAATCACATTTCATAATGATCAAGATAATTATATAAATAGATAAGAATAATTTTACAAGCCAATGGCATTTTTAAGAGTTTAAACACCACTTTGTTTCGTTTAAAAACATTTATAAGGATATATAATAAGAAATTTATTTTTTCCTTTAAAGTATTAGTAAATCACAATAAAACTTTTTACAATACCTCATATACCAAAATGATTTAGTTTTTTAAACAATTCCCAAGTTCCATAGAAAAATAATTTTGTAAACCAAAAACCACATTATTTGAATCCAAACATGGCTTTATACATTGATAATATTATTAAATAAACAATATCAATTCAATAAATATCATGACAAACTATCTTAGAAGACTAAAAATAGTTATTACTTAAGAAAACATCATATATATTTCATTGAATAACTTTAGGGAACAAAATAATATTAATATGATTTTACAGTGAAAATTCAAAAAAAATATCAATGGAATAATGTTATAATAAAATAGAAATCATAGAAAGATTATATAAGTCAGTCATAGAATGTTTATATAATATTTTTATAAGAAATAATGTAATCAAATAAAACAAGAACCCATGTATTATTCAATGAAATGGGTGAAAGATAGAATCAGTAACCTAGATATGGTGAAACCACGACACCTTCAACAATGAAGGGTATATTCTAGTTAGATAGGAGGAGAACATATCTTTGATGCTAAATTACCCTAAAAAACATGGGGCTTTTCATTGAAAAGTAAAAAACCCTAATGTTTCTTCATAAGGAACCCTAAATGAAGGAAAATAATGAGATATGGAAGAGAAGAAAAGGGATAAATAATAGAAAAAGGCATACCTGACACCCTCCATGTCGAACCTTCCATGGAACTTAAGAAGTAGTGGAGAGGAGATTTATCTCCATCCCTCTACATGAACCTGCCAAAGAATGGGGGTGGGGATCCAACTTGTATTATGTCAAGGTGACCCTAATAATAATTATAACAACAATAATATAATAACAAAATTTAAAATTTCTAATAATCTAAATTATTCTTATTCATAATCACACATCATAATCACCCATTAATAATACTCTAATTTTCATATCATGATAAATAAAATATTCATATATTATAATCATATATTATAATATTATATTCAAACTAAATATAAAATTCCCATGTATATTTTATAAAATAATAAACTTGAATATTAATGATAGAAATATACAAACATTATTGGAATAATAATATATCAATAACATCAACATAAAAAAAATTAGTTAGAACTGGTCTCAAGATGTTAAGAATTAAAAAATATTTTTTAAAAAAAATTCATGGAATTCAGAGACACATGGTTTGAAAAACCACACATCTAACTATGTATAACTATGGCCTTTGAGAACACTGCAAATGTTAAGTATGCATGGTGATCAAGACTATACAACAAATCATGCTTCACAATAAAATTTTAATTTTTTATATTTTTCTAAAAATTACTAAAATAATAAATAAATTAAAACAATATAAACGATAAGGGTGTTACACTAGTGGTATATGTGATCATGGAGTCATAATCTAGGAAAAATTCCACCAAGATTCTCAACCAAAAAGTAAAATCCATCTAATAAAAGTTATATATAAAAATAATATAATCTATATAAAATACAAAATGTTCACCAAGAAAAAACATTATTCCATAAATCAAGTGAAAACATTAATACTACATGCTATAATTCATGTATAACATATTTAAATTCTTGGGGATCTAACTTTTTATCCCTATAAGTAATGATTACTTTTAACCACATCAAAACACATCAAAACCGTTGATGAGGTTCATCAAAATAAACCTCACAAAGAATACCATCATTAGATAATTTAAGAACTTGAGTAATCACAATGTACTCCTTAAAAAATTAAAAAAACCCAAAAACTCCTTTATCCATGTAAAAACGTTATCTTTCTTAATCAAATATGATAAAGAAGTCATAATCCCAAAAAAACATGGGTATAAAACTCTTATAATAACCAGTCCGGATAAAGAAACGACACAATTTAGAAGAGTTATTTTATGGGTTATATATAATAAACACCTTAACCATAAAATATCAATATTTTATGATATATTTCTCTTCAAATAAATTCAATTCCTTTGATATATTTTGATACACACATCCCCAATTCTAAATAAAATTCAATATACTATACAATTATAACTCAATCATTAAAATTGTTTTTATGAATGGGAATAAAAATATAAAAAACATGTATAAATATTTTAAATAATGTAAATACATTTATTAATTCATAATAATTTAATACATAATTTCCAATAAAGTCATTTTAGGCTTCAAAAATGTTTTTCATTATTCCTTGTAAGAAAATATTATTATTAATTTATACCACTTTTTGAAATTTTATTTGATAAAAATGATATCATCATTTTAATAATCATATCAAAATTAAATTAGGATGAAATTTTGGTATTTTTCAAAAAAGATTGATTTTTTAATAAACAGTGAAATACCAATTTTGTAAAACTCTCATTTCTTTTCATTAAAAAATTACAATAATATTTATTAATTTAATAATAAATTAATATAATTATATTATCTTTATAAATAATCTAATTAATTAAAAATTAATCAACTATATACTTGATTATTGTATAGGTTTATTTTTAGAATTTAAGACTCTTATTTTTCCTAAAAATTGTTTTTTCATTGCTTTTCACGTATTTATATTAAAATGAATTTCTAATACATAGATAATTTGAATATTTTAAAATATAACCCATATTCGGAATTATCATAATTAATATAATGGAATAGGTTTAACTTAATTTTTGGAATTTTTGAATAGTAACCATTGTAAAGACTTTTCACCTTGGTAAAAGAGGTAAAACTGGGTTGAAATTGTTGTTTCATGATTTAAAATAAATATAACACTATAATTTACCCTATTGAATGAGTGTTTTTAAAAAATATATATATTTAAAGAGTTTAATAATTTAGTTTAAAACATTATTTTGAAATTTAGAACCCAAGATTGTCTTTTGTGGTGATAAGTTATATTTTATTCAAATTATAACTATTTTTGTATATTTACATTTAATGTAATGGTTGGAAGGTTCCATTCAGTTTTAGATTGATAAAAAAGTATAAAAAAAATTATTTTTTATAATTTAAATAAAAAATATCATGTAAACAAACTTATTACATTATTTCAAGGTGATATTATTTTTAATCTTAAATCAGGTGTTTTCTCAAAAAATGGTTTTCACATATTTTGTTGTTGTTATATTAAATATAATTTCTGAAAAATATAGAAATTGAATCTAATAGAATGGTTATAAAATTTTGAACCATAATTTATTATTTTTTCAAGAATTCCCCTTTTATTCTTGTTCATATAATTATGTTATCATGGTAAAATGTTAAGTTATCATTGGTAATGTTAAAATGGGTTTAAGGTGGTTTAACTATGAGGTAAGGCTTAAAATGTATCCAAAACTTGGTTAAATGTGATTTTTTGATTTTATTGAATGCCTATAACATTTTATATTTACATTTTGGGAGACTTGGTTCCACTTAACATGATTTGGATATATATATATATATATAATTTAATATTTTAAATAATTCCAACCATGTCATTTACCTCATAAAAGAATATCACCTCTCATATCTTCTACACAATTAATGAGCCTTATATAATATAAAAGGACTAATATAATACCTTCTTAGATTCCTTCAAAATAAAATATAGCTTCTTGTATTTCCAAAATACTATCCTTTCAAGTCATAAGGTGTAATCTAAAATAGGTTTCTCAATATAGATGTATAGCTCTTTACAGAGTACTTTTAATTTTATTTATTCTTATAAGACCACTAAATCTATGGTATAAATTTTAAAATATTTATTCAATGTATTAAATATATATACATATATTATTTAATAACCATTATCCATCACTTTTCAGTTATATGGGAAAAGGAAACATCACCCGTGTGTACATGTGGACTGCCACCTCCATAAAGCAATGCATTTTGTTTTTCATCGTCATTTCACATTTGTAGTTGTAATGGTTGATTTAATAAATATATATAATATTTATGATATTTATGGAAATTTAAATTATTATTTACTAGTTATTCATTCCATCCATTGAAAATTGGAAACATCACCCAGACGTACATACAGACCACCATCTCTATGAAGTGATGTAATTCAGTTTTCATCACCACTTTGTACGAATAGTTATAAAAAGTGTATATAATGATTAAATATTATTCTCATGAAATAATTAAAATTTCAAATATTATGTAACCATGATCAATGTACATGTATTTATAATACCAAACTGAAACATGCATGAAAAACGAACGGCTATCACCTAGAACAATGATTTTAATAAACAATTGTTAATAAATGGGTTGTAATATGTTCTAAGTACGTATTATATATTATTATATATATGATTGTGGTTCTGGAATATATTTATAATAAATATATATTTATTATATAGTAGGTTCAAACAAGTATGATTCATGATAAGACTTTAGGTAAGGGATTTATGTTTTAATCCCCTTTTAGTTGGGATTGTTTATTATTGAATTTCCATTTAAGAAATTATCTTATCCTTGTTTGAAAAAACCCATTATTTTTTTATTATAATATGGTTTTTTTGTATTAGTTTTTTATTACCATTTATCTCTCTTTGAAACTCAAAATGGTTTAGAAAATATTTTAAACAAAATCCAATTTTATTTCTCCTCTTTCGAACAGAAAACCTTTTTTATTTCACATCCATATTTTATAAAATGTTTTTAATAATGTTTTTTGATATTATTTAATAATTATTTAAATTAAATTTTACCAATGTTTTAATTTCTATAAATAGTTTTAAAAATAATCTTCTTTCCACTTTTGGAACATGGTATATTTTATTGAAGGTGTGAACATAGTATTTGTTTTAACAATTATAACATGAAAAAAATTTCCCACCACCATTATGGATCAATGTTTTAAATATTACATTAAATGTTTCCATGGTTATTTTTAATGAAAATTATTTCCTTAAAATTTTTTAAATATTGGAATTTTAAACAAGTAATTTCAAAATCAATCGTGTATTTTGATCAAGAAATATTTCAATGATCTTTTAATGAATATTTTAATCTATGATAACATCCTTTGATGTTAATTATGATTTTATAGAGAAATGAATGATACCATCATTATTATTTATATGGATTTTTTATGATTCTTATGGGGAGATGTTTATGAAACCCATTTGTTTTCTATGGGTTATGCTACAATGAAATGATGTGATGTTTATGAATCTCATTTCTTTTCTATAGGTTATGATATGATTATATGACAAATGTTTTATGATCTTACGACACACATATGTATAGTTTCTATTATGTAATGGGTATGGACAAAATTATATATCCCTATAATTCATTAAGTAAATATGGATACCTATTGAGATAATAAGAACTAATATGGGGTGAACCTAGTTTAGTAAGGAACTATATCCAATATTACAGTCATGTGAGTGAACCTTGAATAAGGATGTGATGAAATGGGGAGTGAATCTGATCTACTATGATAGTATTAGAAGTGATATTTTATTAAGGAAATTATTTTCTATATTTATCTTCATTCCAAAAACTTATGTTTTATTATTATGATATATTATCATGGATTATGATTGATTATATATTATTCTTTATACTTATGACTTATGCATTTTGTTATGAAAAATCTTTATGCCATGATTTATGATTAATGATATTTCACTTATTAGTATGTTTATTAAAAATTATTATCATATTATCATACCGTTATACTTATCTTATGATCACATTTGAACATTTATTGATATCACTTATGTGTACCCTTACTAAGAATCTAAGATATCCATTTCTTAGTTTCATTTACCCAGGTTATGAATAATTGTTTTTATAGGTTACATTTAAGAAGTGTTGTTTTTTTGAAAATCATTATAGAATACATTAAATATCTTTCATGAAATAAAAGTATTTTATATATAGCCTCCAATGTCACTAAAAATTTATGGTTCTCATGTGGATCTTAATTTTATAAAATGGGTATTAATTTAATATGATGTAATATTTATATATGGAAAGTATGAGTCAATATAGTTGGTATCAGAGTAGAGTTTAGTAAATATTTATAGATCATGATTAGAAAACATTTAAAAAACCCCAGGAATAATTCTAAATATATGATAACATCCTAAAAATTTTAATAAGGTAGGGATTATATTGATTTCTTAGAAATATATCCCTGTCAAGATACTACAAGTTGAAGTGGTTTTGGAAAAAATGGATTTAAGGGTAATAACCTAAAAATGAGTTGGTCAAGTATACATTGACCATCATTCTGGTGCATGGTGAATGGGCCCTTACAGTGCACCTAGTTATCACTCCCAGGTGATATGCTTAGGTTAACTCAAATTTTACTTAAGAAAATATTATGAAATATTTGGATAGGTGATGATTATGAATGAACTAAGATAAACCTTGGGTGTCATGGGTTGAAATGTGTCATAATTTAGGTCATCATAAGAATTATTTTGTTAATATAATGACTATTTACTCTAATTTTTGATTTTTTATGCTCATGCTAGACATTTTGGATTCAGTAAGGGAATGAAGATAGAACAATGAAGTTGAGGTGGTAAAAGGCAGGTTAAAAAATTGAATTATATTATTTTATAATACTTATATGAACTCCTTTATACCGTGAAATTTATATAATAATGAAAATTCATAAATTGAATTATTAGATATTGAGTTATCAGTAAAAAATATTAATGGTATGTTGATCACATCTAAAGTTTATAGATCCCCTCTGATAGATGTTTTTGGGAATTTGATTCCTAGAAATCTGGTGATTCTCCCTCTAATTTAATTTTATGTGACATAATTCATAAATTGGATACATCTTTATAGAACCATATCAATTTTGGGGGAAGGAAAGTCAAATTTGATATTCCAAACCAACCTATGATCGTCTTTCTACAAGAGGATAAATATGAACTTCTATTGGAAGTTACTTCTACTATGTGGGTCTCATTTCCTATTCATGTGGGTTATATGTCTCAAATAGTTGGGGAGAAACTAAATATCGAAGATATGCCTATTATTTAGGATTATTATGATGTATTTCCTAAAGAATTGCTTAATATTACCCATAATCAGGATGTTGAGTTTTATATAGAAATCATACTTGAAGATAAACCTATTTTAAAGACTCCTTATATAATGGACCCAATTGAGTTGTAAGAATTGAAGAATAAAATCCATGCGAATCAAGATAAGTGATTTATACGCCCTTGTGTGTCACCATGGGGAACCAATTTTTTTTATTACAATGAATTATTGGTCAATACATCTTTTCCTTTAATACCAATAACTTAACAAGATAATTATCATGAACAAGTATCCTCTACCCCATATCAATTATTTTTTGATCAATTATGAGGAGATCAATACTTTTCCTAGATTGAACATCATTCTTGATATCATTAATTAAGGGTTAAGACAAATAATATTCCCAATAAATCCTTATGTACAAGGTGTATTCATTGTGAATTAATATTAATGTTATTTAGAGATACCAATTCTCCATTTATCTTTATAAATTTTATGAATTGGGTCTTTAGAGATTATCATGATTAGTTTGTGGTAGTCATTATAGATGATATTATTATATGCTAAAAGATAAATGAAGATCTTGATAATATTTTAGGATTGTGATGAAGACCCTGAGGAATGATTATATGTACAATAAATTTAACAAGTGTGAATTTTTGAAACGTAATGTCACATCATTGGGTCATATAATCTAAAGTGAGGGTATGTTCATGGATCCTACCAAGATGGAAGATATTGATCAATGGACCACACTGGCCATGCTAACTAAATTATATAGTTTTTTGGGTTGGTAAGATACTAATGGTTAGTTGTGAGAGATTTCTCATGACTATATAATCCAATTAAAAATTTAAATCTAAAGGGAGATAATTTCCTTTGGATAGTTAAATATGAGTAAAATTTCAAGGAGCTAAAAATAAGGTTAGTTTACACACCTACACTTACACTACCCTATAGTACAGACATTTTTTTAATACATAGTGTTGAATCAAAGACTGGAATGAGATGTGTTCTTAAGTATAATGACATAGTGATAACATATGCCTCTTTCCAATTAAGATTCCAGGATAAAAATTAACCAAATCATGATTTAGAGTTGGAAATTGTAAATTTTTATTGAAAATATGGAGGGATTATGTTTATAGTAAAAATTTGATATATGTACTGATCATAAAATTTTGAAGTATATATTCACATAGAAATTTTTGAATATTATCTAAAGTATATGGTTATAGCTGATTAAATATTATGACTACTCAATACATTATCATCCAGGGAAATCGAAAAAGGTGGATGATTTTCTATGTTGTAAAGACTATGCAAGTTTGTATAAGAGGATGATTTAAAGAGATATAATAATTATAGATTTATAGAATATAGATATAAAAATCACAAGGAAATGGTACTAATAATATCTTTCTTTAATAAATGTTCAAACATCAATCCATATGAGAATTAAAGAGCCATAAAAGGAAGATGTATAACAACTGAAGAAGATGAGAAATGTTCAATAGTTCCACCATGATTCTAGTGTAATGATAAGGTTCCAGAATCAAGTATGTTTCTAATCAATACCAAATATTGAAAATATGTATAGAGATATGAAATTTTTTTATTATGTGAAAACAAGAAGATATATATTTCAGAGTAGGTATCTTGGTGCTTAGTATGTCAATGAGTTAAGGATAATAGATATAAGTATGGGGGGTTGTTATAACTAGTACTTATAATATAATTTAAATGGGAAATAATCATTATGTATTTAGTTTTTGGAAACCCCAAAATATCTAAAGTCCATAATGCTATTTGGGTTGTAGTCAATCACCTTATGAATTTCACACACTTCAATTCCATTAGAGAATATTTTTATCTTGATGAAATTTTAAGGATAGAATTTAAATAATTTAAAAGTTCTCTTTTATTACCACATTATATTGTATTTGATCGAGATCCATGGGTTACCTCAATGTTTTAGAGAAGTCCTCAGTAAAATTTGTATAAAGAGTTGAGTTTTAGTACTAAATATCAACATTAAATAGATGGTTAGTATGATGAGACTATTCAAACTCTCTAAGACCTATTGAGATCTTTCTCTATGACGACTTTGTTAGATTTTTCTTATATATAAATCTTGTACTCAAGTATTCTAATAAATCCTTATGAAGAAGTATATGGAAGTAAGTATAGAACTCTAACATGTTAGGATAGAGTTAGAGAAATAAAGTTATTTTGGCCTAAGCTAGATAAGGATATGATAGATAAGATTATATCTATTTAGCATCACATAAGGCTAGCTTAGAGTTGAAAAAAAAGATATGTTATTAATTGTCAATGAGATATAGATTTTAAAGTTACTAATAAGTTTTTCTAAGAATATCTACTTGGAATAAGGTTATAATATTTATAAAGGGAGAAAATATTAGAACTAGATATATTTCCCCCTTTGGAATTTTTTATCATTTTGAAATGGTAGCTTATCATTTGGAACTTCCAATGAATCTCTCTCAAGTACACAATGTGTTTCAGGTATCTATCCAAAGGAAGTACATACTTGACCCTTCACATGTATTAAACTTATAGGTCAGACCCCTGGTGAAATATCTCTCTTATGAGGAATAACCAGTGGAGATTATAGATCACAAAGAGAATCTAATATGAAACAACACTACTCACTTGGTCAAGATTTCATGGTGAAACCATAAATTAACGAAATCTATGTGGGAACATGAGGATATGATATGGTAGAATCATCTTTAGTTGTTTGTATCATAATAGAATATTTTGGAGCAAAAATTTATTATAAGGGTGTATAATTTAAAACCCAAAGATTTTATGATATATCTGTGTTTAAATAAATTTAATTTCTTTGATATCTTGTGATATATGTAACTTTGAGTCGAAATGAACCATCATGTAAAATACCATTATAACCTAGCTTTTAAAATTGATAATGAGAATAAGAATAACCACATTATAAAAAATATTTATAAAGTTTCCAGATAGTTAAAATTTATTAATTAATTTATAATAAACACGTACTCAATTATTAATATTCATTATATACATCAAAAATATAAATTCTTCAAAAATGGTTTTTATTACACTATATGAGTGAGTTTTATATTTAATTACTACATATTTTAGAAAATTTAATTTCAAAAAAAATATAATTTTTGAAATTATCATTATAAAATATGTTAGGGAGAAATTTTTGGATTTTTCTGAAAATATTGATTTTTTAGTGAATAGTGAAAAATAAAGATTTTTTAAAAAACTGTATTTTATTTTTATAAAAAAAGAACCAAAATGATTTTAATTTTTAAATAAATTAAAATAAGTCTCCCTTTTTATAAATAATATAATTATTTACATAGGAAAAATCTATATACTTTATTTTTGTATAAGTTCATTTTCGGCATTAAAAATGCTTATTTTCGTTCTAATTTTTTTGTAGCATTTTACCCATTTATATTAAAATTATTTTCTTCCACATATTAAAATTTAATCATATAAAATGGATTCCATATTTTAAATCCTCAAAATTAATATAATTTAAAAGTTTTAACTTAATTTTTGTTCATTTTTAATAGTAATCGTGGAAAAGATTAGTCACCTCGACAAAAGAGGTAAAACTAGGTTGAAACTATTGATTAAAGATTTTAAATCTCTCTAAAAAATGGAATTATATTACTATATGAGTATTTCTTGACCAAATATATGTTTAAATCATTAAATAATTTATTTCAAAACACTATTTTTAAATTTGGAATCCAAACTTGACTTTTGGTTACATAAATTTTATTTTATTCAAATTAATAACTATTTATGGGTCTTTACAAGTAATGAAATTTTTGGATGATTAAATTTATTTATTTTTATTAAAAAATTATAAAAACCATCCTTAGTTTTTTAACCCAAAAATTTATGGAAACCAACTTGTTAGTTTAATTCAATTTGAAATATTTTTACTCTTAGATTCAGTATTTTACTAAAAAAAAATTTTCTTGTGTTTTGGGTTCTTATATTAGAAATATTTTTTCAACCTATTGAAATTAAATTTGATAAAATGTATTTCATATTTTTAATCAAAATTTAAAAATTTTGGTTAGAATGATCCTTTTATTTCTGTTCATATAATTATGTTATCATGGTAAAAAATGTAAGTTGTCATGGTTTAAGTTAAAATGGGTTTAATGCTATCTAACACGGATATAAGGATTAAAATGTATAAAAAACATGTATAAATGTGATTTTATGAGTTTATTTCAAAAAAATAATATGTTATCTTTTAATATGTGGTCCATTGGTTTTACTTGAAATTTTTTTAAAGGTTGGGGCCGAAGCCTCAATTTATTATTTAAAGAAAAGACCTCTTTAGACTGGGTAGTGGGAGACCCATTACATGTCCCAAAGTCCCAAAGACAAGTGGCCTGAATACAAGGCTTGAATGACCATTTTTTTCTCCCAAAGGACCCCTCGGTGAACAGCACTACTATAGTACCGCGCTGCTATAGTTCCTGCTACAGCAAAACGGCCACTATAGTACCTGCTACAGTCCCTCCGCCGCTACAGTGTTGCCGCTGCGTATGCATGAACTACCATATAAAAGAAGCAATGCATTTCATTTTTCAACATCATTTCACTTTGATGGTAATAATGATGGATTTACTAAATATATAATATATTTATGATATTTATATAAAAGTTAATTATTATTTACTTTTATCTCATTCCATCAATTGGAAAGTGGAAACATCACTTTTGTATATGTATGGACTACTATCTTCATAAAGTGATGTAATTAATTTTTCATTAAGAATTGATATGATTATTTATAAAAGTGTATATAATGGGTAAAAATAATTATCATAAAATTATTATAATTATATAGATGATCTAACCATGACCAAAGTTCAAGGACCAAGACTACCGAACCAAAACATGCCTGAAACGTGAAGCAGTTATCACCCAAAAAAATGACTTTAATAAAGAATGTTTACTAAATGGTTGATAATATTTTATAATTAAATAATATATATTATGATATATAAGATTATTTATCTATAATATATGAAAAATAAATCTATATTTATTATACATGATGTTCGAACACACATAGGGAAAGACAAGACTTGAGGTAAGGGTTTATGTTTTAACCACATTTTAATTACGATTGTTTATACAAGAATTTCTATCGAGGAAATTATATGAACATTATTTGATAAAACCATTTAATTTTTTCTTCCAATTTTTTAATTTTTTAATTTTAAAATTTTAGTACCATTTTTTTTATTTTGGTACTCAAAATGGTTAACAATAATTTTATTTAAAGCTGACATTATTTCTCTACATTCTATTGGAAAAACATTATCTTTCGTAAACATGTTTTAGAAAAAGTTTTTTTTGATTTGTTGGATATTATTAAATTATTATTTAAATTCATTTTACCAAAGGCATGCATAATATTCATTTTAATGATTTTGGAATAAACAGAATTTACTACCATAATGACCACTCAATGTTTTGAAGATTCATTTACAAGTTTATAAGGATATATTAAATGAAACTTTTTTCCATAATATTTGGGAAATATTTTAATTTAAAATATGTTATATCAAAACAAAAGGTTATTTTCCTCAGGAAATGTTCCAATAATCCTTTAAAAAATTTCAACTATGATAACATCATTTAATGTTAATTATGATCTCATAGGGACATGATTCAATGATACCATCCTTATTCTTTCTCTATATGGTTTATTATTATGATAGTGATATTTTTATGAAACCCATATATTTCCTTTGGGTCTTGATATAATAAAATAATGATATGTTTATGAAACCCATTTACTTTCTATGGGTTATGATATGATTCTATAATGATTTTTATGATATTATGGAATATATATGTATGGTTTTTATTATGTGACAGGTGGGATCAAAATTATATAGCCCTACAATTTATTTGGTAAAGATGGATATCTCATGAGATAATAAGAACTATAACGGGGAGTGAACCCAGTTTATTAAGAGAATTTTCCACTATGTCGGTCTTAACAGGGAACCTTGACTAAAGATATAATGGAATTGTGAGTAAACCCAATCCACTATGATAATATTTTATGTGAGACTTGAATAAGGAAATTATTTTATATACCTATGTGTATTCCAAGAACTTAATTCTTACGATTATGACATGTTCCATGGATCATGATTTATTATTGATGATTCTTCAGACTTATAACTTAGGTATTTTTTATAACAAAGTATAATTCCATGATTTTTGATTAATTGTATTTAACTTATTATGTATGTTAATTTTTTTAATACCATTATTCTTGTCTTATGTTCACTTATGATCACTGATTGATATCTCTTATGTTTACCCTTACCGAGAATATGAGCTCACCCTTTATAATGTTTCCTTTCCCGAGGTTATAGAGAAACATTTTATGTAGGATATGTATATGAAGTTTTATTCTTAATAAGATCTTATTAGGATAATTTGAATAATTTCATAAAATAATTGGATTGTGTATCTAGTCTCCAAACACACTAAAAATGTTTTGTTTTAGCATGGATCATAATGATATATAATGGATACTAATTTATTAAGATATAATATTTATATATGAAAAGTACGAGTCTCTATATCAACATTCATAGAGTCTATTACTATACCATTATCTGATATGACGTGACCTAGGAAATTCAATTCACGTGTGTTGAATAAACACTTAGATATCTTCCCATAAAATTGATTCTCCATGAGAAACTCCAATACTATCCTTAAATACTCTTCATTATCCTATTTTTTATTAGATTAAACCAAAATATATTTAATGAATACTATAAAAAAATTATTAGGATAGGATTAAAATATAAGATTCATAATCAATATTAACATGTCCATTACATTTATTACTCTAAGTAGTGTCACCATAAACATAAAATTCCTATATTAACATACAAAAAATTTCATTAGGATATAACTATATTCTAATATTGTTTAGTGATATACCTATTGTAAATTGATCCATAAAAACAAAATTTCAAAATATATCTAGTAAAAAATCATCTATCTTAGGAATAAGATATATATTATTCATCGTCACTTGATTCAATCACTAGTAATGTATACATGACCTCAAGATTTCATTCACATTTTTTATTAATAACATCGGGGATCCCATGATGATATAATATTAATAATAAAACACTTATTAAATAACTTATTAATTTGAATCTAAAAAATTGAATCTTTTTTGTTTTCATGTGAAACATTAAAATAGTAATAGAAAAAAACTTAGATATTACTCTATACTAAGCTCAATTTATCATCTAAAAAGTAAACTCATAACTTTATTTAGAAAAATATCAGTATAAAACCTCATAATTATCAGTAAAATCTCAATATTATCCTAAGATATACAAACATTAAATCCTCTAACTAGGATGTAATACTCTATGGCTCAATTTGGACTTACCCAAAGTGGAAATATATTTCCCTAGAAAACACCACATAACTTTCATCTAAGTTAGATAAAATCACATTCCATCAATAACAACCAATATAATATTGTAATAAATACAACTAACACATGTAAAGGATAATATAATATAGTTTTATTGATATTAAATCTAGGTTTCAGGAAATTTTATCTCATCCCATAACCATATCACAACTAGACACCTCATCCAACCTCATCTGACGTCTCAGTAGAGTAGTAAATTCTATATCTAGTGAAAAATCTTGTTTATAAGATATACCCTAGAACCTAAGGATTGGGTGAAAAATAAATATGGATCACAATTATCAATAAAAAAAATAAAGAGTGGAGTAAATGTAAATTTTTCCTCAAACCATCTTCTATCCCTATACCTCTTAAACTTTTACATCCTAGAGTCATCCCCTACTAAATCGTACTCCCCTTTATCATATCTTCATGTATCCAAATCCTCTCTGGTTAGCTTTATATCCTTAAATATTTTGAGGTCAACCATCATTTTCTCTTCTAGAACCACCTTAGTCTAGTGGACTAATGGTCATCTATACTCCCCCTTATATAGAAATTACAATCAAGGGGGTTGATGAAACTAATGGGGTGGTATATTAATAGTTAACACTTTACTAGTTCCTCATATAGAAACTATGAAAATATAGATAAATATATATATTGAAGACCATACATACCACTATATGAGAAAAATCAAACACATAATCCCCAACTGAATGGATATGTACTACCCACATGTGAGAAATGAGATTGTAATAGATTCTAATTTCCATAAATATTCCGGAACTTTTTATTACTTCAATAATAAAGATATTATACCTAAACCTCCACTATGAGAACTAAAATATTGATAAATCTGTAAGAAATATCCCTTTTTAGTTAATAAATAGTACACTATCTCAAACTTCTCTAATATTTTTTTATGAAACTTAGAGAAATATACCAATAATCCTCTAGATATGAATCATCGAAAATCATTGAAAATACATAGATCTTATTATTTACTTATTCATGAAAACTAGAAAATATTATAAAAACTATATAAACCTCAAAAAAAACATTTAAATAGAATACTTTTCCTATTATACCATTAATTAATTATAGTAATTATTAACTCTAAGAGTCTTAGATATGAAATATTATATAAAAAAATCCTTGAACTCAATCTACTCTATTATAGACACATCATAATATCCTAAAAATTCCATCCCCTAATGGTGTGATGACTCTCACAAAAAACCATACCTCAATAATCATAATTCACCTATACCAACTCTATTAGTTATAAGGAAAACTTATCCTCTTATAACCAATATAATTTTCAAGACAAGTGATAAAACCCTCATAATTATTTGACTTTTACATCTAGAACACAATCAAGGTCATATTATAAGCCTTTATAACCTCCAAGTCTATCCTAAAATGACTAGTATTTAGTGATTTACTCACCTCCTGATGTTAAATATCTTAATTGAATCTCAATAATTTCATAACTATTGAAAAATAAAATATCTTTATTATAAGGATTAATACATGAGGAATGTCTAACAATGTTTTACATCATTCAATGCCACACGAACCATCATCCTATGTTCAAGACAAAAAATAATCATAAACTAAAATAATATGTTTCATGAATCCATACAAATAAATATACCCTTCAATAAATTATCTATTCACTAATCACTAATCAATACGTTATTGAGTCCTCACTTAGATTACAAGGGCCCTTATATATCAAGTTAACTTCTCTGGCCTATGTTATATACTAGATTGATTTATTACTATTACCTTATTATATGTGTAATCATCACTAGTTATTACTCTAAAATCTATACAAAAAATACTCACTTTTATACCATTCTATCAATACTCAACCTTTCCAGGATTCCTCCTGAGATGGCTATGAGATTATGTGTGATCCCCAAAACCAACCTTCAATAGTCCATGAGTAATAAACAAGTACTAAGGGTATATCATCACAAAAATATAGAAGAAATTAACCAAAAATATATGAATAATGTATATCTAATGCATTACATGTTATAAAAATCCAATACATAGGAATAAGAATAGCCTAAAAACCATGTATCTATTATATGCCTTTGAAAATGAATAATGTAACACACCTCATTTATCATGTATGTCATCTTCAAAGGTAAGGTTTCATGAAACCACTACCAAATATATGAAAATTATTTAAAAAATATTATCATTAAAGTAAGGGTTATGAAATAAATATACCTAGTAAGTCATTTCTTAAACTGTCATGATTCCTTGTGAATAAATTATACTAATGTATCTATGAATGAATTAAAGAAAAAATATAATAAAACAATCATTAATTTTCAAAGTTCTAACACTAACTATGTTCAATCAATACCTCTTATCCATCACACTTCCTTAATCACAACAAATACCCTATAGCTCAGTATCACATAGACATCATTATAAAAACAATTAAAAATCTAGATTATTAAAAGTATAGACATTTATCCTTCTATATGAATCTAAATATAAATATGTAATAATTAATAAGGTATTCAACCCTAGGTACTCTCTTTATTATGGAGTGACATACTAAGAATCACCCAACTACAAACCATCTCCTCATCAAAATCACCTTTTCAAAATAATGGTTTTGAAACTGTCCTCCCACAAGGAATACCATTGTTACAAGATACCACAAAAAGGGATTCTTCTCACCTCAAAACATCTCCAAAAAAATTCTATTCAAGTAAATATCTACCCATAGTGACTCTAATTGTTTCCAAATATCCACTTATCACCACCTCAAATCAAATAATTATTACTGTATCATTACATATCTAATGTATCTAAATGGTTGGGCTGTTGTCCACCCACAATGTCTCTAACTATTAATGGGAATCCACCCACATGGACTCTCAGTATTACCGATGAATCAACAAAACATTATATCTCTAACCACTACTATATATAAAAATAAAAATCCCATAACTAACCATATCATCACCATCACCATTATCATTAAGATTCATAAATAGATTCATACCCCACCATCTATTAGTTTACCACATCAATAAGATAAAACTCATCAATAAGACATCTAAATAAATTCGAAACCCCACTATCTATGTTATCTTATGACCAAACCCATCATTCCTATAAATGTTCTAGGTTATATATTCATATCAAGGGAATCTACCATGCTACCAGCATATTTTAACACAAAATTGATCCTAAGGAGTATTCAACACATTTCTATCATTACTCATATTCCATGAATAATCATGTTATATAACTACTACACTCACATTCAATCATTATGAATCCAATAAAAATAGTATCTATATTCACTACAGCCTTCTGTATACACCACTATCCAATAACATAATGGAGATCCTAGAATTCATACAACTACACAAACCCTGTGTTGATATGGGATAGTATAATGTATGTGTAGCGTGGAATGTGTAAAAACAATACATACATTATGTGATTCATTGTCAAATTACTTATTCACCATAACATTACATATCCATCCATATAAGTGTAATGGACCCCATTTAACACATGACCACTTCATTTAATACTCTAACTAACACTCGAAGAAACTTCTCTAAAAAATGATTGTCCCATATATAATTTTTGGCATGGGCCACTCCAAAGTTCATAAATTCATCATTTAAACCACTTAGATTATTTTACACATATATCATCATTCCAGTCTTAATGTTCAATACAAAAAGTTATTAAATTATTTACATATTATTGCAAAAATCAATAATCACTAAATCCATCATAATAATATATCCTTATTTTATTATCTTTAAATATCTTTAATAATTTATTATGATCATAATTGATAATCCATAAAAAACTTAAAAATTCAATTATATATTAATATAATTTATCATCTCATCACTTATCTTATTCCATTTTTACCATTTTTCAATTTCCAACCATGATCTACCATTTCGAAATCACATAAATTAAAATCATTACAATTGAATATTTATTTCTTAAATATCATATTCATCATTCATTAATTTGATTTAATTACATAATCTATAACATATATTATTATAAAATATCCTAAAATTTATAGAATGTAAAAATAATGATATATTCACATTAATTTTATTTTAAATAATAAAATTTTGAGTCACCCACCTCAATTCCATAGTGATTGAAAATCTGTATCTATTGATCGACCATCCATATGTATTCCATTAATTGTTACCATCTTTACATAACTCTCAATTCCACAAATATTTCACAAAATATATAGAGAAAATAGAGAAAATATTGAAAATGGTCTTTATGACATGATAACACATATAAGATACAAGATTATAATCCACCCCTCAAACTATGACATAAACATCCATAAAATCACTCTACAAATTTCTATTTCAAACCCCTTCATAAAGAAACTAAATAAACTATGATTCATGACACTATCTTAATAAAATATCCATTTTTCACCTTGTATAACATATCTATGTCAATTCCACAACATAAATCATCTAAATTATTTATAAAAAATAATCTAGTAAAATTAAATTATTTAAATAAACAAATAAATAAATTCCATGGATACTCAAAATTTAACAAAATTTTTAACCACATTCAAAAATTACATTATTCAAATCCAAGGGTCAGAATCATACCATAGATCCAACAATATACCCAAAATTTCATATAGAGACCAACACAATTTCTATTTTACCTTAATAAATAAAAAAAGACTAAAATAACCTCAATAATTTTTAATCATCCTAAAAATAGAATTTATATGTATTTACAATAGTCTATAAAATTTCCCAATCCATTCGTGTATTAGTATAGCACATCAAATTTACCATTTTATTCATTGAATGACATAGAACTACAATTCCCCTTTCACTCATGGTGTGAAATGGTCATAACAATCCCCTTCCACTCAATGTGTAATAAAGTCATGTCATTCCCCATTTTAAAAATGGAATACTTTAACCATCACACCCTATTTAAATATTACCATAATTGAAGGGATTTTAGAGACCAAAACTTGTTCAGAATAGCAGAAAAAACCCAAAAAAACCCATTGATCCCAATATATACCCATTTTTTGGACTGAATGAAATAAATAAAGAACACACATCTTTTTTTATGATTATCTTGACTATCCAAAATCATTAAAATGATATTGATAAGTATCAGTAATAATTATCCAATGGAATCATTCCAATAATTTTATCCATTGGCTGTGTGAATCTTCTAACACTTGGGAAGATCTCTCTCTTCCTCACAATTTGATAGAGACTTCATTAGAAAGAGAAAGAGAGAGGATGATAACACTGACTTTAAACAATTGTTAATTTCAAATAATAATATCTTGATCATTTTATTACCCATTAAAAACCAAGATCCTTTTTATATAGACCTTTGATAATCTCAAACATTTAAAAAAATTACTTATTATATAAAATTATTTAATAAATGTTTCAAAATATAAAAATATTAGCAACTCTCATCTCATCATTATGATCACTTATTTAATTTTTTTTAAATATGGATATTTAAACTCCTAAAATTATAATCACATGATAATGAAACCATGTATGATAACTTATTGTGAGATAAAGTCACATTGTTACTTAAAGTATTCATTTACATTCATTAAACCATGATGTAGTGACCCTCACTATACCTTGTTTTACACTAGGATAAATCATAATGAATTATTTAAATCGATGCCTTTGTTTGGATTTAACAAATATTTATAATAATATCGTATTTTTACTAAATCCACAAGGAATTACAAAACTAAAATTCCTTTTGTATTTATTCCAAGACTCCTTTTCGAAAAAATATCATTCATTTTCACCACACATTACATAATATGTATAAAATTGTGAAAATACATCCAAAAATTCTATCGAATACCCTCTAAAATATTTTTACGGAGGATCTAAATGTTTTTTACATACTATTTTTAATAAAAATAAATCCTCATTCACTAATAGAAAAGGTGTGATCCCACATTCATTTCTAGTGTTGAAAAAAAATATTTATTCGGTAATCAATAATTGTAAAAAAATAGTTTCCTTTAATAAAGAATTAATTCTACTCAAGATATAAAGAGATCTAGCATGATATATATCAAGAAAATGTATGTATATAGTTGTTCCCATAATGTATATCATATAAAATTATACATAATCATATAATTCAGTTTGCTAAGAAATTAAGTGAATATGAGACACATATTATGTTAATACTATATAACCACATCATATGTTCTCAATTATTTGAGTTTAGAATGACTATATGGATGAACACAACACATCTCATTCATAGTGATATAGGATCATAACACATCAACCACACCCTATGATATAATAAAATCCCATTTCACTCACCAATATATGGCCATACACATTCTCAATCTATCTAAATCAAGTACCTGAATTTTGTAAACACCTCTAAATAAATATTTTTTTGAAAAAGGGTGATAAAATTATAGAATGAACATTCCAATATATCTAAAGTAGTTTAGACAAATCATATCATTATAAAAAGTGTTTTTATATTCAGGGGGATGGATAATAAGATATAAGACACCTTAATTACTACTTATAGATCTCCATTAGAAGTGAGGTGGTCTTCCACCATGTTTTCTTCTTCCCAAGTGTGTTGGATATAAGTGTATTGGTTTAACTACATCTTTTATAGCCATAGTGTGTAGACAATATAAAATTTGGAATGGGAAAGTCCGAAAAACTATACAATCAAAGCTAAGTCAGTTTCCACTATTTTTAATTGGATTTTTAGTCCCTCCATAGAGTGAGGCGCTATAGTGGCTAAACCTAAACTAATGACTTGATCTATAACATACCCAAACAAACCCTTATTTTCTTATTCTCAATGTAGAATAATAAAGGTATAAAAATATTTAGCTTCTCATTATAGGTGTTTTTTTACCTCAGGTTAAAGGATTTAATATGAATCATGCTTCTATGGTATACTAAATACATTGTGTATGAATTTATATGTCATATACATATGGGGTCATACAATAAATAAAACTACTTTTATACATCATGAGTGAATCTTGCATAATTATTTGAAACCCAACCCATACTAATATTCACAGTTCATTAGAACTTATAATAATCCATAGTGATAATGAATTATGGATAACAAAAAGTCACACATTGAGAGGTTAATTTTCATTTGTATTCATGTAATATAAATTGTTAGCATGAAATAATGATCATGTGAATATTTGTTTTTATATAACATGATACAATTTATATATTCTTAAAATTATTTTAGAATATTAACAAACTATATATAATTTTTATTCTAATCATGTCCTATATAATATACCACAAAATAGGCCATATGTTTTTCTATTTTTTCTATTTTTTTAAAATCTTTACATCACTATATAATTCCTTCCATGTCTCTATGTGACTATATAATAAATCCTTCACTAAAACCATCCAATTTGTTAAGATATATAAAGAAATATTGTTTAAATAATGGTGATATTAGGATTCATAATCCAAATTTTCAACTTTTAAAAATAATACTCAAACTTATTTACATCACAATATCTAATATTACGATGTGAATAATTTTTTTTTCTAAATACTTATACACTTTATAATTTCATCATCATCATCTTATTAATTCCATATTTTCACATTTTCTTTTAGATCATTGGTTAATAAATTTTAATGTTTCCTTTTTATATTAATATCATTATTTATCAATATACCATAAACTATATTATGATATAAAGTGACTTTCACTTTGAACTAGACTGATATAATCATTTTTTGTTACACATTGAACTTATTCAAGTTTAGAGATACTCCCACTATCCACATAGAAAATAAATTTCCTCTAACATATATTTCGAATACACAACTCTTCTATGTTAGAAAAACACACTTATTTCCTTTATGGTATTATTTAAAACATTAAATATAAATAGCCATATCGTATATGAAATTTTATGTATTTATAGATTTTTTTAAATAAAATTTTAATCATAAAAAATTATATTTTTTTGGGTGGTAGGAACTATTTCCATCTTATTTTAATATATATCCTAGATATACTCATTTACACAAGATAAAACATTTTAATATATATATATATAATATCTCACCCTAGCACAATCGTTCCACCAAGGAGAAAAATTTAATGAACTCAAGTATGGTCCTTAATAGATTAAGGATGGTGACTAGCATTGAGTGTCTACAATTATTTTTTGGGGGGTGCTTTTATAACACCCCATTAATTTAGTATATATTTCCATTTAAATAAATCTTATGTTCTCAATAGCTTGTGATATACAAAACAATGAACTAAAATGAATAGTTCCCTATTTAATTATGGTATAATATTACAATATAAAATAATATTAATTACAATATAACTAAATAAATCTTAATTAGTAAAATTACTAAATAAATGAAACCATATGAAAATAAAAATACTATAAGGTTGAAATTATCATCATCAAAATCTATCCTGAACATTATACCACCAATGATAACTATATAAAGAATAAAAAACATTAAAAATATGATAAACATATAGAAAAAAAATTAAAAAATAGGATGAATGATTTTAGAGATATGTGGAAGGATATATATAGGAATATAATATGACTATTATATATATGGTCATAGGATATATAGTTTTTGGATATATGTTTATTGAATATTATTTTATCCTATAGGTACTTTGATAGTGGGTAATTTTTAGTAAATATTGTTTTTAAAAAAGTTCACATATAATAAATAATTTTGAATAAAATAAAAAGATAATAATTAATTAAAATGATTGATTATAAAAATATTTATTATTATTGGTTAAATATTATTATTATTATTATCAAGTAACGATTTAACATTTTTATAAAATTAAAATAAATATTTTAATACCAATGGATTGATAAAATTTAATTTTCAAAAAATAAATAAATAATTTTAATGTGATGTTATTAAAATAATTCAATGTTAAAAAGGGATATTTTTCAAAGAATTGTTTTTTCAATATGCTATGTATTTTTAACTAAATAAATTGAATTGATTGATTTTAAAGGATTATTATCATGAAATTAAATGTTTCAATGTATAAAAAAATGTTTTACACAATTTAATTATCAAATTATATGAAATAATATCCAGAATACTTATAGTTTAAAAAGTCATTTTTTTATCAAAAAATGTTTTTATGTATATTTTATTTTTTCATTAAAAATTTAAAATTATCATATTTAGAAACCAAATTATATTAAATAGAGTATAAATTTGGAATCATCGTGTCTAAATTAAGTAATAGGGCCAATTTTGTTTTTCAAAAAAATACTTTGGCAAGGTAAAAAATTAGTTACCATGATAGAGGTACAATTAGGTAAAAAGATTAAATTAAGGGGGAAAGGAAAAAATATTTCTCTAATTTTTTTTATAAATTATGTTTATGATTGTATTAAATATCCATATCCATTATTTTTCCACTTTAGATCCACTTTCCATGTAAAATGGCAACCTTACACCTTAGGGAATGAGTATTTGCATACATGGCACTCAAAACTCACCTAAAAAAGGTGTAACATCACATTATGTTTTCAGGTACTTTTGATGTTTCTAAGTACCTCTATTTTGGATTAGTGACGAATTAGAGAGTCGGGAGAACATTAAATGATGCTTTGAGGCCAAGGGGATGTCGTACGGGCGGCACGCGGGTTGTCTAAACCGTACGACCAAACCGTACGTAGTTGGTCTTGGAGGCAGTAGCTTCCACATGGGCGGCACATGGTTTGTCTAACCATGTAGCCAAACTATGCATGGAGTGTCTGCCGAGGAATTGGATAATGCACAGTTTATCTAACCATGCGGGAAAACTGTGCAACCACTTAAATGAGATCTTATAAAAGTGGATCTCACTCAGTTTTTCCTCTAAGTGCCTCATTTTCCCCATTAGTGGCCCTAACTTGGGATTTGTCTTCTCCTAAGGCCAGTGAAGGTTCTCTCACCATTCCGGAGGTGATCCAAAGGCTTCTCTTGGTTAATCGAAGCCAAATTCTTGAGGTATGTGATTATTCTTCATCGTTCTTGATCGGTTTCTTAGATCTACACAGATCTACTTCTCATCTTCTCTCGGTTTCTTAGATATATTCCTGTTATGGGTAGATCTAAGTGTATAGATTCCAAATATGATGAGATTTTATCTTTATCTTTCTAGTAGAATATATCTAAGCCGAGTTTTTGGAGAAGCGACCCTGGTTTCTTGAGCGTTCTTCGACTGTTGTGGTTTTCGTCAAAACCATTAAGGTAGGTGGTTCTGTCCTGACATAAAAAATTGATTATCATTTTACTTTCTTGATTTATTTCAACTGTTTATTTAAATTCAATTGATCAAATTTTCTTTCAATTAAATTTATAAAAACTAAATTCTAGTGAATCAAGATATTTGAAATATTTTTGGCATGGAAATTTGTAAAACTCCAATTCCATTGAATTGGGTGTGTTTATGGAAATTTGTTGATTTAAATTGTTCAATTGAAATTTTGGATTTTATGGAAATTATTTCAATTAAATTGTTGAATTTAATTGTGAAAATAAATTATGTGATGATGGAATTGGTTTTGAATGGGTTTCAAACTGGTGAAAATGGTTTAAAATGATTTGATAGAAACCCAGTAGTTTTATCTTGTGAAAAAGGCATGTTTTGAATAAAACCTGTTTTGGTTTTAAATGTAATGAAATTGGAACTTTTGAAATGGAAGAATGGGATTGATCATATTTTGAGAATTCTTAAAATAGTTTTCCCATCATGTAAGAGCTCGTGAAAGCCTTAGGTAGTTAGTGAGTTATTTGGATACACTATACGCTATGACAACATTCTAAAACATACTTGCAGCGGGTCACATCCCCTATGGGTTGGTGGAGAGTCTCCTTTGGCCAGTGTCATATGGACATGTGTATATACATTTTTTTGAGTTCATATAGAGAGTGCGGAATCCTATAACTGGTTAATACTATCGTACCTTTTGGCAGATGACCATGTTTCTCACTTGTTTATTTATATTTGAGATATAAATGTATACCAATGACTTTGAACTGCTTACATGCCTCTTAAATTTATATAAAATTATTTATATAATTATTTTACTTAATCCATTATTTTAGAAATATTCCATCATTTGTAAAGCATTTTCTTAAAATATTTATTTTCATCATTTGAACATGTATTGCATATTTTGTTAGAATATTCTTTGAATTTCTAAACCTGTTTATTTGAAAATTGAAATCATTTCTTTGGATAATCAATATTTTGCATCTGTTACATAATCATTGTTGGTATCCTACTGGGTTTAGGCTCACACCCTAATTTTTCCTTCGGATGTTTGTAGATTTTCTCCTTCCAGTCTCGAGCAAAGGGAAGGAATATCTTGGAGGAGGATCCATCTGTTGATCTTCTCTTGGTTAATTGTGTCCTTAGGGACATTAGGACTATTTTTCCCTTTTTAGTACTTGGGTTGCAGTACTTTGAGATTTCATGCCTCTTTGTTTTCGGGTATATTACTCCTAGTGGAGTTTCTTTTTGTTATGCATACTATCTTGTTCCTTTTTCTTCCACATTATTGTGGAAAAAATCATTTCCACTTGTATGTTGTACGATACCAGGTTCTAGTCACCGACCCATGGGGATTAGAAATGACCATCTAGCTATGTTAGGGTCGACACGGTTATCGGGTTACTAGGGTACCCGAGATGGTTCATGACAAAATGTTATCAGAGGGAAGGTTAAGCATCTTTCCTTGATGACGATATTCATTTGAGTATTCTTGTCGGGACTTAGGAGGTAGTTTTGATTGAGTGTCTGGCCAACTCTCACCGCAATGAACCTTAAGTCACCAGGGTTGGTTAGAGAAATACAACTTGTGGATTAGTTCTAGTATTTTCCCTGTTTTGATTTGGATAGAGTGGAATCCAAATCTTGTTATTACCTTCTATTAATAATAGTTTTCCTTGTTACTCTATTTGAGTGTTGATCAAATGTATTTTTATGTTGTGTAGAAACATAACTCCGAGAAGACATGAGAATAGGATCCAAAAAGAGGCTGCTGCTGAATCTCAGTAAGTGATTCCTATTGTGGATCTGAGTTTGGTTGAGGTGACTGTTAACACTATCCAAGCTCTTGGACATGTGCCACCTCCAGTTCCTATTCAGAATCCAGCTATAGATCCTCATAGTTATATTCTCCAAAGTCATTCTCAAGAGTTCCTATGCCAGAAGCCACCAGTTTTCAAAGGCTCCACTGACCCTCAACATGCTGAGGAATAGTTGAGTAAGATTGAACATCTGTTTGGGTTCTTGGAGACACTTGATGTGATCAAGGTGAAGTGTACCACCTTCATGCTGGAGGGGCCAAGTAGGAGATGGTGGGACATGATGGTGATGACTGGGAAAC
Organism: Viscum album; assembly: GCA_963277665.1. NCBI lineage: Eukaryota > Viridiplantae > Streptophyta > Magnoliopsida > Santalales > Viscaceae > Viscum > Viscum album. Next base: position 1,711,775,836 of record OY728138.1, on the reverse strand, counting down.
ATGAGGGTTTGGAGTGGAAAGACATTAGTGTTCTTTTCACTAATCAGTTCTATCCAGAATCAATGGTTTTGGCCAAGGATGTGGAGTTTTTCAGGCTTGAGCAGGCCAACAAAACCGTGAATGAGTACTCAAATCGCTTTTCTTAGTTGGTACAGTTTGATATTGAGAATGTATATAATGAGAAGATAAAGGCTCTATAATTCGAGTTGGGACTTTGATTAGATATCCATTCTAAGGTTTTCTTACTGAAGTTACCCACTTATGCTGATGCGCTGGATAGGGCCATGATGGTTGAGATGGACCTGGCAGGAAAGTCAGGGTTGAAGGAGGTTCTTTTCCCTCCTAGTGGCAGTGTTTGTTCTTTTAAAGGAAAACGGAAGCATGATGTTTCTCATGGTAGTTATCGACAAAAAATTCATTCCTGACCTCCGATAGCAACGGGAGGGGCTTCTTTGACTTTCTATCATTGTGGAAATCCAGGACATTCTAAGAGGTTTTGCACTAAGGAACCCAAGAACTGTAGCTCCTTCGGATGTTTAGGGAACTTACATAGATTTTTCCATCACTTATTTACTCCACGTGGTGGAACATGATCATTAGAACCTCTAGAAACTACAGGGCAATCAAATGCTTCACGTACAAAAGGGTTCTAGCCACAGGCATCCGGAACGAAGCTTCTTCATGCAGTGGAAGAGTCGCTAGAGGTAGCTGATACAATTCCGGCAACTGTGAGAGGTACCATTACTATACCTTCATCTTTAGAAACAATGCTTTTTGATACTGGTTCATCTCACTCATTTATTTCAACCCAAAATTTTAATATGCTTAATCTATCTATGGAGATTTTATCTTGTGTGATGGATATTACTACACCCCTTGGTACAATGAGAGAGAAGGGTCTCCGTAGTCCTGCTCGTGTCTTCTCTCTATCAGATGTTGATCATGCTTGGACTTTTCTAGTTCTTAACATGTGATCTTTTGACGTCATATTTGGGATGGATTTCCTCATTGCCAATAAGACCCGGATTGTTTTTTATCTTTGACGGGTCTACCTTACTACACCCAGTGGTGTGCCTCTTGTTTTTCAAGGAGAATGGGACCCAAGGTCAAGCAGAGCTGGACCCTCTTATCCAGAGTTGGGGACAGTTATATCTGTGTTTTCATTTGATCTTTAGAGAGATTTAATGTGTGGTGATCTTCCTTTAGTCATCGCTGAGTTTCTTGACGTGTTTCCTTCTGACCTCTATGGTTTGCCACCAGAAAGGGAGGTTGATTTTTCTATTGACTTAATTCCTGGTGCTCAACCAGTTTCTATTCCCTCTTAACGAATGGATCCAGTTGAAATAAAAGAACTGAAGTCTCAGTTAGATGATCTTCTTGAGAAAGGATTTATACGCCCGAGTGTGTCAATTTGGGCAGCACCAGTTCTCTTCGCAAAGAAGGATGATTGTTCTCTTCGCTTATGTGTTGATTATCAAAACATCAATTGAGTTACGATAAAGAAAAAATATCAATTACCACGAATTGATGATTTGTTTGACCAATTGAAAGGGACAAAGTGGTTTTCAAAAATTGATCATTGATCTCGTTACCATCAATTGAGGATTAAAGAATCTGACATTCATAAGACTGCTTTTCGGAGTAGGTATGGCTGTTATGGGTACATTGTTATGCCCTTCAGCCTAAAAAATGATCCTGAAGTCTTCATGGATTAGATGAACAAGGTTTTCCATAAGTATCTAGATACTTTTTTTTAGTATTTTTCAATGACATTCTTGTCTACTCCAAGTCTGAGGAGGATCATGTGCATCATCTGAGAATAGTTCTGAGTCTTCTAAGGAATCACCAACTTTATTCCAAGCTTTCAAATTGCGATTTCAAGATTTTGGAAGTGAAATTCTGGGGACATGTCATGTTAGAACAAGGAATATCAGTTGATCTTGAGAAGGTGAAGGCTGTTATGACTTGGGAATAACAACAAAATGTTTTCTAGATTCGGAGATTTTTAGGCTTAGCAGGATATTATCACCGGTTTGTTAAAGACTTCTCAAAGTTAGCTTCACCAATGACTGCTCTAACTCGAAAGGGAGTGAAGTTTACCTCGAATGATAATGGTCAGAGTTCATTTGTTGAGCTAAAGTTTCTATTGACTACTCTGCCGGTGTTAACTCTTCCTGAGGCTAGGATAGGTTATGTGGTATTCCGTGATGCATCGAGTTCAGGTTTGGGATGTGTCCTCATGTAGGGTAATCATGTTGTTGTCTATGAGTCTCATCAGCTTAAGCTTCATGAGAATAACTATCCTACCCATGACCTTGAACTTATAGCTATAATGTACGCACATAAGTGTTTGAGACATTACCTTTATGGAGAAAGGTGTATTGTATATTCAGACCATAAGAGATTGAGTTATATCTTTTCTCAAAAAGATTTGAATCTCCGCCAAAGGCGTTGGGTGGAGTACCCGCAATCATTAGACTTTGACATTGCATACCCTAGGGAAGGGTAATGTAGTTGCAGATGTGTTAAGAAGGAAGCTTACTTCACAAGGTATAAAAGAATCTTCAGAAGAGTGGAGTTTGATGGCTCTTTTTTCTCAGTTGCATATTGGAATTCAGTGGTTGGGGAATGAAGTTTCTTTAGCCAGTGTCTAGTTTACATCAGATCTTCTCAAGTTAATTCATCAAGAACAACAACTGGATGATGAATTCCATTGAATTAGGGACTCTCTTTATGGTGGGGAGACCGACACTCAGTGGTCATTCTCCAAAGAGGGTGTTCTGTGTTATTGAAGCCGTTACGTTGTGCCGTTATCGACAAAGAAGGATGTGATGGGGGATTTCCATAACTCTCAATGGGTTTTACACCCAGGAACCACGAAGATGTTCTATGACATGCGGTGACAGTTCTTGTGGCCAGCTATGAGGTGAGACATTGCTGAGTTTGTATCTCGTTGCTATACATACCAACAGGTGAAAGTTGATCACCAGAAACATTTGGGTTTGCTTCAACCACTTCCAGTACCTATATGGAAGTGGGATAAAATATCTACGAACTTTGTGGTTGGATTACCTCAAACCCAGAGGAAGAAGAACACGGATATAGGTTGTGATCGACAGTCTGACCAAGTCAGCTCACTTTATACCTATTCCAGATACAACCAAAGTTGAGGAGTTGTGAAATATCTATGTGAAATAAATTGTTCGTTTGCACAGAGTTCTGTCTGTTATAGTCTATGATAGGGATCCTCGGTTCACTTCTCACTTTTGGTGAGGCCTTCAGGAGGCACTGGGATCTCAGGTCTGTTTAAGCACGACCTACCATCCACAATCAGATGGTCAGAGAGAGATAAATCTATTCAGATCCTTGAGGATATGATCTATACATGTGTTCTTGACTTGGGTGGGTTTTGGGATGATCATCTCGGGCTAGTTGAGTTTTATTATAACAACAGTTACCAGTTTGCGATCAAAATGGATCCTTTTGAGGCATTGTATGGTCATCCTTGTAAATCTTCTTTATGTTGGTCGAAGATTGGTGAAAGTTCCTTGGTAGGACTGAGTTTGGTCCAAGAGACGATATCTATGATCCAGTTGATTCTTCAGAGAATGTTTACAGCACAGAATCGGTACAAGTCTTATGCTGATCGTCACCGTAAACCTTTAGAGTTATCTGTTGGTGACCAGGTGTTCTTGAATGTTTCAACCCTATTAGGTCATCGATGTCTTTGGAGGCAAGGGAAGCTCACTCCTTGTTTTGTGGGACCTTTTGAGGTTGTTGGTCTTGTAGGGAAAGTTTCTTACCGTCTAACTCTACCACCACAACTGACGTCGATACATAACGTGTTCCATGTATTGTATCTATGAAAGTATCTATTTGATCCATCTCATGTTGTGAGATGGAGTGATCTTGAGATTGAACCGGATTTATCTATGACTAAACGACCAGTCATGGTTGTTATTCTGAGACCAAGGTACTTCGTGGGATAATGATACCGCTGGTCCGTGTACTTTGGCAGCATGGTTTTGATTCTCACGAGATGTGGGAAAGGGAGGAACTAATGAGAGAGAAGTGGACTCATCTTTTTGATGTGGAGGTTCCTTCATAGGCTTTCTGGGGACATAAAGATCTTATGGGGGTAGGTTGTAAAATCACGTTACGTTTTCATGTACTTTTGATGTTTCTAAGTACCTCTGTTTTAGAGTAGTGATGAATGAGAGAGTTGGTAGAACTTTAAATGATGTTTTGAGGCAAAGGGGAAGTCGCACGAGCTGCGCACGGGTTGTGTAAACCATGCAGCCAAACCATTCATAGTTGGTCTTGGAGGTAGTAGCTTCCACACGGGTGGCACACAGTTTGTCTAACTGTGCGGCCAAACCGTGTATGGAGTGTCTACCAAGGGAGTGGCTAACACACGGTTAGCGTACAATTTATATAACAGTACAGGCAAACCGTGTGACCACTTAAATGAGATCCTATAAAAGTAGATCTCACTAGTTTTTGCCTTTATGTGCCTCGTTTTTCCTCTTTAACGGCCCTAACTCGGGGTTTTAGTTATCCTAAGGTCAGAGAATGTTCTCCCATTGGTCCAGAGGTGATCCAAAGGCTTCTCTTGGTGAATCGAAGCCAGATTATTGAGGCATGTGATCGTTATTTGCCATTATTGTTCGGTTTCTTAGATCTACTTAGATCTACTTCTCCTCTTCTCTCGGTTTCTTAGATCTACGCCCATTATGGGTAGATCTAAGTGTGTGGATGCCAAAAATTATGAGATTTGGTCTTGATCTTTCTTGTAGAAGATATCTAAGGTTGGTTTTTGGAGAATCTACCCGGGTTTCTTGAGTATTCTTCGACTGTTATGGTTTTTGTCAAAACCATTGAGGTAGGTGGTTCCGTCCTAACTTACCAAATTAATTATCATTGTATTCACTTGATTTATTTCAATTGTTGATTTACATTCAATTTCTCAAATTTGATTTCAATTAAATTGATAAAAATTCTATTCCAGTTAATTGAGATATTTGAAATGGATTTGGCATGGAAATTTGGAAAACCCTAATTCCATTGAATTGGGTGTGTTTATGGAAATTTTCTGATTTAAATTGTTCAATTTAAATGTTGGACTTGATGGAAATGATTTTAATTAAATTGTTTAATTTAATTGTGAAAATAAATTGTGTGATGATTGAATGGGTTTTGAATGGATTTCAAACTGGTGAAAATGGATTAAAATTATTTGATAGAAATATAGTGGTTTTATCTTATAAAAAGGACATGTTTTGAATAAAACCTACTTTGGTTTTAAATTGAATGAAATTAGAACTTTTGAAATGGAAGAATGGGATTGATCATATTTTAATCATTCTTAAAACATTTTTCCCATCATGTAAGAGTGCATGCAAGCCTTCGGTAGTTAGTGAGTTATTTTGATACACTCTACGCTATGAAAACATTATAAAAAATACTTGCAGCGGGTCACATCCCCGATGGGTTGGTGATGAGTCTCCTTTTTCCTGTGTCATGGGGACATGTGTATACACATTTTGTTGAGTTCACATAGAGAGTGAAAAATCCTATAACTGGTTAATACTATCATAATTTTTGGTAGATGACCATGTTGCTCGCTTGTTTATTTATATTTGAGATATAAATGTATGCAAATTCTTTTGAAATTCTTACATGTCTGCTGAATTTATATACACTGTTTTATATAAATTTTTTACTTAAGCCATTGTTTTAGAAATATCCCATCATTTGTAAAGAATTTTCTTAAAATATTTATTTCCATTATATGAAAATGTATTATAAATTTTGTTAGAATATTCTTTGAATTTCCAAACCTATTTATTTTAAAATTGAAAGATTTTATTTGGATAATCAATATTTGGAATCTATTACAGAATATTTGGTGGTATCCTACTGGGTTTAGGCTAACACCCTACTTTTTCCTTTGGGTGTTTGTAGATTTCCTCCTTCCAGGATCGAGAAAAGGAAAGGAATATCTTGGAGGAGGATCCATATGTTGATCTTATCTTGGTGAATTGTGTCCTTAGGGACTTTGGGACTGTTTTTCCCTTTTTAGTACTTGGGTTGTAGTACTTTGGGATTTCATGCCTCTTTGTTTTTTAGTACATTACTCCCAATGGAGTTTCTTTTTGTTATTCATACAATCTTGTTCCTTTTACATCTACATTCTTGTGGAAAAAATCATTCCCACTTGTATTTTGTACTATTCCAGGTGCTAATCACCAACCTGTGGGGATCGGGAACTCCCTTCGGGCTATGTCAAGGCCGGATCGGCTATCGAGTTACCAGGGTACCCGAGCTGGTTCAAGACAAAAATAACCTCTAAATACCCCTCCAATGGAACTATTTTTATTCATTTATTTCTTTAATAACTACAAATATTAACTATCATAAATATATATTACATGTTTGGTAGCTTTTGGTCTCAAGAAGGTGGCCTAAATCCATCATTTCAGAAGAACCCATTTTAAAGAAGATAGAATTAATCAAATGTAAATTTATAGTTCTTCACCATATTTTTCAATTTTATTCTCATAAAAAATATTTTTAAATATAATTATACACTCAAATGAGGTTATATTAACATTATTATACTTCTATTAAAATTATTTTATAATTAAATAATTCTGTTCTCCTACTCAGCCATTATTATAATATATTCTTGTTGGGATCAGTTCAACTAACTATATGAGTGAGGTTATACCAAAACCATAATTTTCAATATGGTTGAGTATCAAGACATTAATACTTATTATATATAATTTTTAAAAGTAATTTATGTTATGAATATAGTTCAATAGGGGGGACATAAAAATTAATAGTCATTATAAAGTAACTCATTGTTATCAGTAAATTACTCAAAACATGATCATCATAATTTTTATTTTCATTAATCATACCGATAAATTCCATTAAATAAACATCTAAATATATAAAAAATTGAACAAAAATGATTCTAATACCTTTAAAAATCTATTAATTAGGAATTTTTTATCATATAATGAGGATCAACATCTCTATTACAAAACTTGTATGAAACATTCAATATTACTAACATCCGATGATGAAAATACTCAATAAAATAGTAATATCTGTGCAATAAATGATTATAATTTAATATTATAAAAGTTAATAATCATGAAAAAATTTCTTAAATAAGTAATTAATATGTTTATCATTATTATTAATGTGGTTAAAGAATGTTTATAGAACTCAGATGTAAAGGTAATGGTTTCTTTTTCAATATCACATTGAAATCAAAATTATTTATATATAAATTTAAATTATGTGAAATTGTATGTATTTTAAAAAAATAACATATATTTTACTATAAAATTTTTATATTTTTTATTTACATTCATCCTTACCATTTTACTTCTCTTTAGTTCACAATTCGACCGAAAGGATTCTTATAAGTAGAGTCGAACTTGTCTCTTCTTTTTGGTCATGAATCTTTCTCATCCGTGTATATATTTTTCATATAATTTTATGGATGAAAATATATATAATTTAATTATTTCCTAAATTAAAATTATATTGGTTTTCCATTCCAATTCTTTTATTTATTAAAATCCCATTTTTTAAATCAGTTGACAGAGAACCCTTACATGGATTGAAGGCCTAGATGCACAACAACCATAAAATTAAATAGATCATAGGGATTGAAGAAAAAACCATTAAATGTTTGTTTTAACAAAATAAACTAAAAAAAACCTCCCCAAAATGCTCTTTAGGTCTTCACCTTGCTCAACACCTGAAGTTGCTATCGACTTCCAGTGCTGCAACACCTTGAGATTTTAGAATAACTACATCTTTAATAAATAAGTATGTTTGATAGATTATGAAACAAAAAACTCTTAAATTATGTGAGTAATTGATATAAATTATAAAGTTAATCAAAATATATGGTGTTTAAATGAAAACTAATTTTTGAAAAAAAATGATTAATTCACTAGGGAAACACTATTGATCCTAAATAATTGTTTTGATGCATCTTGATTATAGTAATTATTTTTTTCAAATTGATAAATTTAAAAAATATTAATTATTTTTATCATAGGAAAAAGTAATTTCTACACATGTATAATATTAATTTATTGGTTATTAATTGTTTAGAAATGAAAATAAAATAATTTGAATTTAAAAAGAGATGTTTTTCTCAGAAACTATTTTTACGTGCATAGGGTTTTTTATTTTAATAAGTTATATTAACATCTATTGATGAATTATTTCAATTAAATTTTTAGATAATATATTCAATAAAATATTTGAATATTCATATAGTAGTTTTTACTAGGAAATAAATTAGATTAAATTTTGTTTTATTCTTAAAAATTATTTATCTAGAATTTGTTTTTATGTTTTTTGTGAACATATATTAGAATTTTTTTTTCAATTAAATGAATTTAATATTATTTAATTTATTCCATATTTAGAATCACCATAAATAATATTAGGTTAAAATTTAATCTTAATTTTTTATTATAGTGAATAATAATTGTGGTAAACATCTTTTTACCACTTTAAATGTTAAATGGGTTAAAGAGGGGTTAAACTAAAGAGATAAAGATTAAAATAACATAAAATATTATCTAAATAATATTAATTAACTTAATTTAAACCCAAAATTATCTTATCTTATAATTTGGGTTTCTTGTGGGTGAAATTCCCATAATATAAACATTAGTATATTTCAATCTTCCTAATAATTACAATTATTAGACTCCCCTCACTTAAAAAAGGACACCTCCCCTCCTATCTTTTCCATAAAACATGAGAAAAATATCTCAACCAAGATCTATTCAGATACTATACAATCATCCTTATCTATGTCATTTAGGTGATGAACTTCCCAAAATACCCATATAAGAATCCTTACGGTTAATTTCAAGTAGTATACCCAAAGAATAGGATGTTTAAACACATACAATGCATTCCATGACTTGAGGTAAGGGTTAATTATATAATCTCATTTATTTTTTGGACTACCAATGGTAAATTTACATTAAATAAAATTACATTATCCTTCTCCTTTAAACCCCATCTATTTTATTCCCCAATTTTTATTCTTTTAATTTTCCAGTTTTAGTAATATTTTCCTCTCTTTGTTACTTAAAATGATTGAGAAATTATTTTGAAGAATATCATGACTTATTTCCACTTTGGTCGATGAATATTTTCTTACATGTCCAAGTTATTTAATTTTTTTCAATAATGTTATTTTATATGATCAAATCATTATATAAAATCTTTTTAAATAATATTTGAATTGCTTTTCAAAGGACTAAAAGGATGTTTTTAATATGTTTTCAAGAAAGGTTATTTAATATTTTTTATGAAAATTGTTAAATAAATATTTGTTTTAATGTTTATCAAGAAAGTTTTTTTACCTCCACCATGAATGTACTTTTCTTTGAGACTTCATTTACAATTTTACTTGTTTTTTAGAATAAAATCATTTCTCACTTTTTTTTTGATTTTTTAGTTTTTAAAAGTTACCAAAACAATAGAGATGTTTTCTTTTGATTATTAAAAAATATTTTAAATGATTTTATAAAATATATTTTCCATTTATCTCAACACACTTCAAGGATTTTTATGCTTCATTGGGGATATGATCTTATGATACCATGCACTTTATTTATCATGATAAATTATAATGATGGTGTTTTCAGAAATTATTACATGAAACCCATTTATTTACCATAGGTTAATTAAGTGATGGGGAAATATTTATAAAACTCATATATTTTTCTGGAATTATGATTTGATGAAATTTTGAATGTTTTGATGATATTTAGGAACAATTATGCATGTTTTTCATTTAGATATAGTTAGTCATAGAATTATAAATCCATATAATGTATTTAGTAATGTGATATAAATATGTCATGAGATAATGATGAAAAAAATATAAATGACTGTGTATAGGCATCATCACAACTAGATGTATGAGTTTGATTGCTGCTAGCTATTCTCACAAGATTATGCGTGGACATGATTGGAAGTATCTATCATTTGTGTGAGTATGATTGATGTTATCTATTCTCACAAGACTATATATAGACATGATTTTGTATAGATATGTTAATTATATTATGATTTTATATAATTATGATTCCACATGAATATGTTAGGACTCTAGAATGATGATTTATGTTATGGAACCCTTATGAACCATTCTTCTACATATTCCATGATTTTTAATAATGTTCTTTACTTTTTTGTATAAGAATATTTTATATTGATACCATGCACTTGATTATGTTATCATACACTTATGATCATATTATACTCACTTTTTATTGATATATCCCATGTTTACCCTTTTTGATAATATGATATCATGCTTTATTTTTTTACCCTTCTCTAGGTTACAAATGATTTAAGCATGATAAGTATATAAGGGTACTAAATATAAACCATATTTATGGGTTATATTTTATATTGTTCATAATTTTTTTGATTTAATATCTAGTATAAAAATACACTAAAAATTTATGGTTTTAGGGTGTGTATTACTGTGATATGTATTGAATATTCATATAAGATGATGTAATGTTTTTTATTTAATGTTTGGATTTCATTAGTTTGTATTAGATTAGGGTTTATTTATTTTTGAAGATTTGGATTAGAAAACATTGGAGAAAACCCTCGGAAAATTTTAATTATAGGAAAACATTATAATGTTTCAATAAAGAATATATTGTGTGGTTTCCTAGAAATAACATCTTTATCTAGATATTAAAAAGTGAATTTAGGATTTGAAACAGATGTAGTTGGGGTTAATAACCCTCAATGGATGGTCAGGTATTAACTCAATCTTCACCTATTGCATGATAAATAGGAACACCTAGTTTTACATTCATGAGAGACATGGTTTGGTTAATTCACGTTCTCTAATTGAACCATTATGAAGAATGATAGAATAAATCTATGAAAACCTATGATAATATGTAATATTATATGATTAACATAAAGTTTCATGGGTTTAAAGAAGGTATCCTAATTTAGGAGATTAAAATAATTATTTTCATAATCATATGATTTAATACTTTGATTATTTATGATTGGTACTCACATTAAGAGTTATGGATTTATTTAGCTTCTAGAACTAAGAGTAATTATATGAAAAAAATGTGAGGGATAATGAAATGACTGTCCTCATGAGAAAACAAATCGATTGAGAGCTAGGATTTAATATCTTGTGCCTATAATCACTCAACTCTATGAAGATATGACAGATAATGTGAACCATGTTGAGATTCTGAATGAAAAAAGGAGGTAGAAACATGCTATTGATTTTTTTATGAGACAACATCCTCTCTCCCTTTGTGGGTTGTCCAATCCACTAGTTTCAGAGAAATGGATCTATACAAAGGAAAAGAAATTTTTTATATGATTCAAAAATCCTAAGAAAGTTGTTTTGTATGTGTATCATTTGAAAGGTGAAGAATATCAAATGGTGGTCTATATTCAAGTATTTGAGGCATGTTAAAGAAAATAACTCCATTAAATGCGATCATTTTAGGGGGTATTTCTTAATAATTATTTTCATTGAAATATTTATAATAATATAGAGAGGGACTTTCTGGGGGTGAATAAAAATGAAGAAGAATACATTGGTACCTATGAAGTAAAATTTACAAGTCTTTAAAGGTATTCTTATTATTTTATCCTCTACCATGTGAAAAAAATTGGTCAATTATTTAGTGGCCTAAACCCTTATTGTTAAATGGTGTTAACCATAAGATAATTTGATGCTATGAATAAATAATTCAATGTTCTATAAAGGTAGAAATATAGAGTGGGAAATATAATTATTCATTTTGTTTTACTGATAATAAAAAAATGGATCTTCATGGAAACTTGTATGGTAAATCCCATAGATGAAAAAAATTCCAACCCCCCACATGCCAAAAATGTGGGTGAAACTCTGAGTAAAATGTACAATAGGAATTAGGAAATACTTCAAGTGTGGAAAGGCTATTCATCGATCTGTTTATTGTTGATGAGGGATGATGTTGTCAACAAATTCTCTAGAAGATAAATAGGATTCAAAAAATGATGTTTAAAGTTTCAGATGTATGTAAATTGGGAATCATATGAATTAGTGACCTAATAAAAGAGCTAATGAGGATTATTAACCTCAAAAACCCCATAATAAAAAGGATAAAGGATATTCCTTTTCCATCACAAATGAAGTTGGTTAAAATAATGGAATAGTGAATAGTACACTTATCATCCACTAAAAAAATTGAAAATGATTATTTCATTATGGATCTATAAACTATTTTATATTTTAAAAATTTTCCTGGGATATCACATCACCATATAAATGGTTAGGAATTGAATTATCATGGAAAAATCATAATGGTATGGTGATTTCATATTATTTCTATAACTCCTCTTCGACAAATGTCTGTGGGAATGTGCTATATTAAAATTTCATTATTCTTCCTATAGTTAAATTTAATGTTATTTGGGGAATAGATTGACTATTTTTGTATAGATCCCACATAAATTTCAAAGGAAGGGAAGTGAACTTTGATATCCTAGATCAACTTATGATTATCAATCAATACAATAATGAGTATAAATCTCTAATGGAAATTACTTCCATTTTAGTGGTCTTACTACCAATTCCTGAGGGATATTTATCTCATATGGTTGGGGGGACTCCATATTGAAGATATGCATATTGTTCAATATTATAAAGTTTTATTTATTGAATACATTCCTAGTCATACCCAAAATCATGAAGTGGAGCTTTTAATATAACTTATTGTTGTTGCTATGTATATTTCAAAGAATCCATATAGATTGGTCATGCACCTATTCATTATATTAATAAGAAATAATGGTCAATGTGTTTTTTCATTGATTATCATGAAATTAACTAGATCACCCTATATCGAGGACTTATTTAATAAACTACGATGAGATAAATACTTTTCCAAGATTGAAATTCATCCTGAATATCATAAATTGAGGGTAAAAAATAAATATACACCCAATAAAACCTTCCATATGAGGTATACCCATTATGAATTTATAGTGATTCCATTTTGACCTACCAATTCCATTTCTATATTTATATATCTAATGAATAGAGTCTTAATAGATTACCTTGATCATTTTATGGTATTATTTATAAATGATATTCATATATATTCAAAGATAAAGGAAGTGAATTAATATCATTTGAATGTTGCATTGAAGTCCCAAAGGAAGGAGAATCCGTATTCAAAATTTACAAAGTGTGAATTTTGGCTACAAAAATATTCATTACTGGGTTGTATAATCTCAAGGAAGTGTATATTAGTTTATCCTTCAAAGACATAAATTATTGACAAATGGACTAGATAAACCGTGGTGACTAAGATTCATATTTTTCTTAGTTTAGATGGATACTATGGATTCTTTGTGAGAGATTTATGATATTTATAAATTACAATAACCATATTGACTTGGAAGGGAGGAAAGTTCCATTAGAAATATAAATGGAAGGAAAATTTCATGGATATTCAAATAAGGTTTCTCAATACACTTATTTTCACACTACCCTATAGTAGATAAGGGCTTATGATCTATAGTGATACATCAAATAAGGGAATGAGATGCATCCTCATAGAAAATGATGTTATGATAAGTTATACCTCATTCCAACTAAATATTATGGAGAAAAATTACCTGACTCATGATTTATAGTTGGAAGTGGTATTTTTTGCATTTAAAATATATATAAATTATCTTTATGATGAAAATTTGATATATATATATATATATACTAATAATAAAAAAATCAAGTATATATTCACACATAAATATTTTAATATGGACCAAATGAGAACATTGTAGTTGATTAAGGATTATTATTGATTAATATATTACCACTATGGGAAGGAAAATAAGGTGGCTAGTGCTATAAATAAAAAGAATCATGCAATTTTTGTATAATGAGGATCGAAAGAGATTTAATACTTATAGATTTGTATAATATGGATCTTGAAATCATGATGAAAGAGGAAATATCATATCTTTCTTAGAAGAATCTATTTGAGGATTAAAAATATGTATAAGTAGAATATAGAACTGTAGAAAAAGGTGTGGGATATTCTTGAGTTCAACCGTCGTTTTTATAAAATGATAAGATTCCAGAACTAATTATGTGTCTTATAAATAACAAACTTGAAGAAGGAGTTTTTTATTAATCTAATAGTTCGTCATTATCTATCCATCATAGAGGTATGAAGATTCATATAATTCTGGAAGATTATTTTTGATGGGACAATATGTAATGTGATATTATAAAGTATATATCTTGGTGTATGGTATCTAAACAATTCAAGTCTAAGAGAAACAATACTGAGGGTATGTTATAACCTTTCCCCATACCAAAATAGAATGGGAAAATATGACCGTATATATCATAATCAGACTCTAGAAAACATCTAAATTCTATAATTCTATTTGGGTTATAGTCGACCACCTTATAAAGTTATCACATTTCATAACTATTGAAGAATATTTATGTCTTGATCAGGTAGAAAGAATATACATTAAAAAAGTGGTAAGGTTTTATAGGGTACCACAATATATTATCTCAAATATAATTCCATAGTTTACAATGATGTTTGGGATAATTCTTCAGTAATATTTGAATACAAAGTTGAAAATTATCCCTAAATATCATCCTTAGATAGATGGTTAGTCTAATAGGACAATTAATAACCTAGAATATATGTTGATATCTATTTCTCTAGATTTTAATGGGGGTAAGGAATCAATTCATACCCCTGACCGAGAATTCTTATAATAATATATTAAACTAAAACATTCTGATGGATCTCTATAAACCTATTTTTGGTAGGAATTTCATAACTTTAATATTATGGAATGAAGCTGGTGAATAAAATCTAATGGGACATGATATAGTTGGGGAAATGGAAGATAAGACTAGAGACATTTAAAAACACATTAAGGTATCTCATAGTTGATAGAAAAATTACATAGACAATCATCATCTAGATCTAGAGTTTTTAGTTAGTGACAAGTTATTCCATTGAATATATCGATGGTTTAAGGTTATGATATTTGGAAAGAAGGGCAAGATCAACCCCAAAGATATCATCCCCTTAGAGATTATTGATCATATTGTGATAGAAGATTATTGTTTGGTGCTTCTACATAAACCTTATTATGTTCATGATGTATCCCATGTATCTATCTGGGATAATTACATACCAGATCCTTCATATCTTTTGAAATCGAATGTTGTACCACTGGAGAATAATATCTTTTATAAGGAACAATCAGTGGATATTTTGGATTAAAGAGGGAATGTTTCATGGAATAAGACCACTCAACTGATGAAATATATTATAAAAAAAAATAAATTTTAGAATGATATATGGGAACTAAAGGATGTGATGATTTATAAATATCCTCAATTTTTTGTATGAGTATGATAAAATTTCATGGGAGAAATTCTTTTATAGGGGTAGAATATAACACCCTGAGATTTTAAAATATATTTGTCTTTAATAAATAAATTTGTTTGAAATATTGTGAAGAAATAAATGCTAAACTTATATGAACGGTTATTACAAATTATAAAATCAACACATTATATGTGATTTAAATAAAAAGTAAAATTTAATATAATTCCAAATTCACATAGGAAATACTATTGATCATAATGAAATATTTTGAGTTATTTGTTTTATGATTAATTTTTATGTCATGTATTTTTTATTTTAGGAATTAATTTAAAGTATTTATGTTAGGAAAAATTATTATTTACACTTTTATAAAATTAATTCATTGATTATTAATTGGTTATAAATGAAAAAAATCACTTGAAATTAAAAAAGTGATGTTTTTTGAAAAACCACATCCATAGAGGTAATGTTTTTTATTTTAATAAGTTGAATTAACAAAAATTGATGAATTATTTTAATGATACTTTTAGATAATACATTCAATAATTTTTTCACCCTTTGTCTATTTTTTTTATGAGGTAAGGAATTGGATTAAAATCAATTTTATCTTTAAAAAAACATTTATCTAAAAAACATTTTTATGCATTTTGTTCATAGATTTAAGAATTAATTTTCCCCTTTCAAGAAATTTAATATCAAATAATGGTTTCCATGTTTCTAATCAACATAATTAATATTAGTTTATAAGTTCAAATTATGTTTTGGGTTATAATTAATAGTAACCATGGTAAAAATCTTTATACCATATTAATTGTTAAAAGGGTTAATTGTTAAAAGGGTAAATGAGTGATTAAACTAAAGATACAAGGTTTAAAATATCTAAAAAACTTGTCAAAATAATATTGGGTAAGTGTATTTTCACCCAAAATTATCTTATATTTTAATTTTGTTTTATTTTGGGAAACTTTCCCATGATAGTGACTTTATTATATATTAATATTCTTAGTTATTACAAGTGTTCCTCTCACCTAACTTATAAAAGGGAACCTATTATCCTATTTTATTCACACCACTTGATACCTTTATCTCAACCAATCTCTACCCAAATACTCTCCCAAAATAATTATCCATAGCCTTTAGATCCAGTATTCCCAAAATACCCATCCGAGAATCCTAAAATTTCTTTTCTAAGGAGTATAACCAAAGAAGAGGAGGGTTGAATGTGTATGAATCAATAGGGGGAAGTTGGTATGAGATTATGTTACAATATCATTTATTTTAAGGATTATCTATGGTAAATTTCAATTAAGGGAAATTATTTGTACCTTATCCTTTAAACCCCATCTATTTTCTTCTACTATGATTATTCATATAATTTTAACATATTAATATCATTTCACTCTTTTTGGAAATTGAAATAATAGAGATTTTGTTTTAAGAAAAGATGAAATTATTTCTTCTTTGGTCAATATTTCTTTAATCTATGTACATATTCTTGGAAAATGATTTCAGGAATATTATATTATATGATCAAATGATTATTTAAAGTAATTTTCAACCATATTTTACTTTATTTTAAAATGATTAAAAAATGTATTTTTACAATATTTTATAAATATGTTATTTATAACTTTTTAAAAAATGTGGGAAATGAATATTTGGTTTAATTTTTATAAAAATAATGTATTTACCAAAAATCATAACCATTATTTAATTTGAAAAATAATTTAAAATTTTTTGTGGTGAATTTCAAAGACTTTTTTTAACAATATTCAACGAATTTTCAGTTTTCCAAAGTAGCAAAATAACATAGATATTTTTTATTAATTTTTAAAGTGTATTTTTAATTCTGTTATAAAAGATGTTTTTTCAACTATGTCAACATATTTTAAATTATATTATGATTCCCAAGGTCTATGATCTTATCATAACATCCACTTTATTTCACTATATGGACTATGATAATGATTTTATTAAGTATGATTCTATGAATCCTATTTCTTTACCATATGTTAATTAAGTGATGATGAAATCATTATGAAATCCATTTCTTTTTGTTGGGTTATGCTATGATGAAATGATGAATATTTTTTTGATACTATGATACATTTAAGTATGGTTTTGATTTTGATAAGGGTGGTCCTAGAATTTTATAGACCTCTAATGTATTGGGTGATTTAATATAGATATATAATGTGATGGTGATGAAAATCATTGGATTTATTATGAATTACTATCCTTACATATTATTACATGAGTATTATTACTTATAGATATTCTCACAATATTATTCATATACATAACTGTGAATATCTATGTTCACATATTGATGTGTGAGTGTGATTGCTGCTATCTATGCTCACAAGATTATGTGTTGACATGATTAGGAATAAATATGTTCACATCATGATGAGTGAGTATGATTACTACTATATATTCACCCAAGATTATGCATATGCATGATTATTATTATCTATGTTAACAAGATTAGGATTTAATATTCTTGAGATTCCTCATTCCTATATTATGACTCTAGAATAATGATTTATGATTTTACACCCTTATAAATCCGAATTTTGAATATACAATGATTTTGAGTAATGATAATTCGTTTTCTTGGTATGAATATTTTACATTGAGAACATGCACTTGATTATTTTATCATACCCTTATGATAATATTATGCTACTTATGATTGATATGTCTTATATTTACCCTTACTAAGATTTTTAACTCACCCTTTCCTATGTTTTACTTACTCAGGTTGTGAAGGAAGGTTATATGTATGATAAGTCTTGAAGTTTTCTAAATATAATTAATTTTTATGGTATATATTGATGATTTTTTATAAATAATATTATTATGTATTTAGTATCCAAAACACAAAACCTTTATGGTTCTATAGAGTGTATTATTGTGATATGTATTTAATATTCAAATAAAATGATATAATATTTATATATGTAATGCTTGACTTACCTCTTGTTACCTATGCAGAGATATATAGGATGATGAAATGTCCTCCATATCCCTCCTTCAATCCTGGTTCTAGTTAGCTATTCCCAATGAGTGATATTACTCGAATCTATCATCCTGGGGTTTCTACAGATAATCAATCATGATCAACTATATGGTCTGGTGGCCTAATGGACCAAAGGACTATGATTCCCTGAAGGGACTATGGTCCAAATACCTATTTTATATCTCAAATACCATAAATTATGAATTATAGTATTACTATATTATCCCATTATGGTACATATTATAATACTCACACTGCTACAATGTTGTAGTACTACTATAATACCTGCTACAACACTGCTATAATACCTATGTAATTTTTCCCCACCTGTTTTTGAACCCATGTTTTATATAGGATTATGGGGGGATTATACCAATCTTGTAATCCACCAACATTAGGTTATTCTCTGTTGGAATTTACATTCTCTTACAGATGTGTGAAAATAATATTTCAATGTTTTCCACATAGTTTCTTTCACGCAAAATTTTCCTTGGGTTTCTTTAAAAATATTCATTTATATGTTCACATGATTATTTGAAGTAATTTTATTTACTTTCCATTTTTTTAAATTATTTGTTTTTAAATTATTTATTTTTTTAGAAAAATTAACAAAATTTAATGTAGTATATTCTTATTTTATAAGAAAATATCCAATGATCTTATAAAGTGTTTTTTGTTTTTGTTAATATCCTTTAATATTTATTATTCTTAATTAGAGATATGTTTCAATAGAATTATCATCTTTATTTGTATGTATGATTCTTATAAAACCCATTTCATATTCATAGGTTAATTGTTATATGATGGAATTATGAATGTTTTCAAGTTCATATGGCACACATATGTACGAGTTTTCAATACGTGATGAGTAGTTATGGAATTATATATCCATATAATGAATTAGTAAAATCTTTATATCTTGTTATATGTCATCTAAGAGACTAAGGAGTGAACTAAATATACTATGGGTCCCTTACTAGTATGTTTATGGGAATTTATAGTTTACCCAATTCACTATGGGACTTTATCTACTTGGTTCCTGGGAATGGGGAGTGAACCCAAAACAAAATTAGACTCTATTAACTATTTGATGATGGTATTGGAAATGGTAATTAACATAATAATGATTTTCTATGCTTATTTATGTGTCACATTCTTATTCCATAACTCTATATTATGAATTATTACTTTGTTTTGTTTTCATGGATCATGAATATTAACACAGGTTTCCACAATCCTAATGTATTATGTTATAAAAAAGAATTATGTCACAAATAATGGTTTTTGATCTATGTTTTATTGAGTATGTTCTTTATGTTATGTTCATTCACCTTTTTTATATTATCATAATCACATTTTCATCTTATGGATACTTTTGATCTTTGTCTGTTATCTCTTATGTTTACCCATACTGAGAATATGAGTTCATCTTTTTCTTAGGTTTATATTAACTAAGAAATAAATAAGAGTATTATGTGTAATATGTCTATAAGGATATCACATGTGGATAATTTTATGGGATATGTTAATGAATTAATATAAAATAAAAGTTTATATAGATTACTCTGAAGACACTAAACCTATAGGTTCTGGGTGTGTGACTTATTATCAAATGTAACAAATATTCATGTAAAATTATGTAATATGTATGTTTATTATGGTTTTTACTTCTCAATTGGTATCATAATGAGGTTAATTTAATTTTGGGATTAGGTTAAGAAGAATAATAAGATAGAACTTAAAATAACCTATATTGAAGTAAAAGTGATATAGAATGAGCCTAAAAATGTCATAGGTTGAAAAAAAGGATTCATAATTTAGGAAAACTTATTATTGATTTTAATTATCATATGATTTATTATTATAATTATTAATTATTTATAATCAAACTAACCTTTTTTATTTTAGTCAATATGTGGAACCAAGGGGAACCAAGTAAACAATTACTACAATGAAAAGTGAAATGATTTTTCTAATGAGAACCCAAATAGGATAAAAACCATAGTAAAAAATATCAAGGATATTCTTAACTAAATTTCTCACTCTATTAAAAATATCTCAAAAAATTTCAAATTATTAATTTCTACGATGAGGGAATAATTAACCATAGAGTTTTTTATATGAAAAAAGCACCCTACTTTAGTGTGTATTTACATCCACTAATTTCCAAGAAATAGGTCAACATAATAGAAAATATATTTACATTATCCTATGATCAAATAATTACAATTTTGTTTTTTATATTTATTATTTCTAAGGTATAGTTGATCAAGGGAGAACTCTCTTTAAGAATACACAAAAGTAGGAAGAAATCAAATTCTGGGAAATGGGAAAAGTTTAAGAATATATTTTTCAATTAATATTTTCCCTAAGATCATTATTTTAAAATAGAGAGATAATTATTTGATATAAATCCAAATCAGGATGAATCCAATGTTACCTATAAAGTAAACTTCATTTGACTTATATGGAATGTTTAAATTTTTATCATTGAACCTGAAAGACAAACTAACCATTTATTAAATGGCTTAAAACCAAGTATTTTAAAAGCATTGGGCATGAGAAAATTTTGTAGTTTTGAATATATTTTTTGATCTTCCCTAAAGAAGGAAATATAAATTATAGACTCCAACTATTATAAGAGTTGTGGGGCCAAGAAGAAAAAAATTGAGTTTATGGAAAATCAAATGATAAAATCTTTGGAGGAAAGGACATTCATATTCTTACATACTGAAAATATTGGAAGAATCGTGGAGAAAATTATATTAAAGGAATAGGTAAATAATTAAATTTTGGAAGATAAGGAAATACATCCATACAAACCTTTTTTTTTATATTTTCTAGAAAACCACTTTATTCGGTTATGTGGGAACCAATGAAAAATATCAGGAAAACCCCAAATTTAAATTCAAATAGGGAACATTTCAAATTTTTATTAGGTTTCTATAATGATTGGAACACTATAACCTAAAACATACATGACCTCATATATATTTACACACAAATTAAGAAAACCATTTTCACTTACAAGACCACCTTATCTCCGGAACACTTATTCCTTCAACACCGAATTAGAAAAAAACATTGAAAAACAAAATTCTAAGCACGAACTAGGTCATTTCTTCCTCAAACACCATCTTCTAGATAGAATAAAAAAAATCAAAACTCAATGAAAAGAGAATGAGCAAAATAGGACAGGGAAGCAACCAGCATAGTTAAAAAATAGTGTCATCATCATCCATAAAGAATAACACCAATGTAATCGCCAGATCAAACCGAACACCAGTGATACAAATTGATAACACCTACCGCTAACATTCAACAAAAAATAATAGAAAAATCTATATAAATGATCTAACCAAAAACCAAAAACAATAACCATGGAGAATATATTGAAAACTATCATTTCTATAGCACCACAACAAAAACATTCACACTAGAGACCTACCATATCACTGCTGGTAGAGCATAACTGATACCATCTAAAGCAGAAAGTTGTCTAAAAATGCCTCCACAACATCACCTAAGAATCATAAAATGTGAAAATGCGATCTAATACCATATACACACCAAAAACCTAAATATCAAACAATTTACTTCAAAGAATGAAACTGATGCACTGATCATCTCCAGGAACCGTATTGATTCAATGCAACTCAAGCATATAAGACTTAGTCAAAAAATAAGAGATGCAACTAGTGATGGGGGCCTAGAAGTTCAGAGCCAGCAATGTTTCTCTAGTATGGAATAAAAAATGACTAAGGTTAAGGAAGAACCAAAACCTTGGGTCAATATCAGAAACAAACTCCAGAAAGATCTAATAAAACACCAAGTGAGAGACTTAAGAGGACCAAATAAAGGGAAGTTTTGTGGAATTTAAGCTGCACTAAGGATGAATTTGTATCATGTTGGGAACAATGGGGATTGGGTGGGAACCCACTAACCACCACATGGAAGGGGAAATTTCTAGAGGGAATGATAAACCTAGAAATCGCCCTAAATAGTAAGAGATCATGGTGGTCCGTCAGAGGGAAGGAGTAAAAGGATAAGGGAGGATAGAGGGAGCTGATATTGGAGAGGTAGTTCTCAAGTCTCCCCCATCTAATCTGTCACTGAAGGGAAACCCTTAACCAATGAGATCATGGAGATCCATCATTCATATGACAATATAATTATATCAATGACATAAATTCTAAAAGGATATGAATTGGAAAACCATCAAAATGGATGAAAATAAATCTCAAACTAATACATCACCCATAATTTGATGTATAAATTATAATAAGTATGGAAATTATGTAATATAATGAACTAACCTAATGGATAATGAATAAAAGCAACATGAAAAACTTCTAAATAAAAAAGTGAAAGGGATATTCTATTGAATCACAACAATTGAAGTGAGTCATGAAAATGAAGTAGAGAAAGGTACACTCATCATCCACTCTAGAACTATAAAATTACTACTTGATTATGGTTATACCCATTCTTTTATATCTTTATGTTTTTCTAAAAAAAATCAAATCACCACTCGAACAACTTGATATTTATTTATTGGTGAAAACTCCTTGTGATTTGATGATTGCATCCAAAGTTTATAAATCCTCTCTGATAGAAGTTTGTGGGAATGTACATCCTATAAATCTCATTATTCTCCCAACTATCAAATTTTATGTGATTTTAAGATTTTATTGTCTCTATCTATCTATTCCATATTAATTTATGGAATAGTTAAATCACATTTCATATCCCAAATCAATCCATGGTCATTTATCATTATAATGATGACTATGAACTCCCTATGGAAGTTACATCCCTTGTATGTTCCTTTTTACCTAATAAAGAGGTATATTTAGTTCAAATATTCTGAAAAAATATTAATATTGAAGATATATCTATTTCATGGGAATATTTGGAATTATTTATTGTTTATTTTTTTGATATTCTCTTTGATTGTGAGGTTTATTACTCAAAATAACTCAGAACTAGTGTTATTATAATATTAAAAAAATCCATAAATAATAATCTTGATTGAATTAGATGAATTGAAGAAGTAACTCCAAGAGAACATGGATGAGGGTTTTATACAACCTAGTTCTTCACCATGAGGTGAATCAGTTCTCTTTGTTTTAAAGAGTGAAAAATAAATGCACCTCTGCATTGATTATCATGAACATAATAAGATCGTGATTAGAAATAAGTATCTTCTACCCTATATTTATGAATTTTTAGATTATTTTGAGAAGATTAATAATTCTTAAATATTGAACTTCGATCAATATATCATCAATCTGAAGGTTTATGGGTGCTTTAGAAGTATCAGGTTGGTTCCCAATGACTGTTTATATTGAATATAATGGATAATCCAAAAGAACGTGAAAAACACTAATCAAATCCAATAGATAAATCCCAAGGAATAAAAAACCCCAAAATTTTGTAGGTAGGATCTTTTACATTTAATTTAAAATTAATTTAAAATAATAACTACCATGAAATCAATAATTATGCGTTGTTGTTATTCAATTTCGTTTCCACTCTTTTTGTATCATCATTTTGATTGATAATCTAAAACTAAAATTCCTCTAGAGGTATCCAAACATGCTCCATGTATCTACGGAAAATGTTCTAGATAATTCTAGTGCTATCTTGGTGGAACTTGGTGCTTCATGTCATTTCCTATTGATCATAATAAAAGGTTTATCTCATTTTATCACTAGTTATTGAGAAGGATAGTGTAATATCACTCTACGGCTCATGATAATTATAAAGAGGTTTTATTGGGCACAACCACACTCATATCAAAATGATATAATTGATACTTTATACATAGTGTTAAACAATTAATAATTACACAAGGGAATTTTATCTAGTTGTTAATTTTATATAATCCCCATGATAAATAATAATAATAATAATAATATTATTAATATATTCTTATGCCATGTTCCAAAACATACAGATTAAAAAATAATCGTCATAAATACCTTATCTAAGCTCATCAATCCTCCTTAGAATTTATCAATAATTGAATATTTAATATTCAAATAAATAAATAAATATTTTTCATTCAAAAATAAATTAATATTATATTTAATAAACAGGAAAATAATATTTATTCTCATATTTATGAATATAAATAAATATTTATATTAATATATTCATGGAACTAGTGAATAAATATATATATATTTATTACCCATATAGATAATAAATAAGAGATAATATTCAACTCACATATTCTAAACTCAAATATATGGTGGTTGAATTTATGTGATCTATGATACTCCAATAATTATTATTTCAAAATATGATAATAATATTTAATTTTAATATTAAATTCAATAGGATTTAATGTGATTTTAGATACAGTCAGTGCGTGAACCTCTATGACTCTTTCCCAATGGAATTAGGTTCACTTACCTAAAGTTCAAGATCAGTGTCTATAAAAAAAATCAAGGAAGCCATAAATATATAAGATAATGTATCTATGATAACATACTTCCTACAAATTATACTATGTAATATAATATATTTTTATCACTATATCATTAATAAAGATTCATACTTGTGTCCTCACACTATATATATGATTTATATTTATTTGACTCTCTAAAAAAACTCATTGATGAACTACCTTGGCCATAAATGTAATCATACAGTTCAATTTAAATTAAAGTATTAGAGATATAATATTTCATTAAATCCAAAAGGAAAAAAAATCTTTTCTTGACTTATTCAATCAAATTCATATCATTTATAAAACATCCAATATATACTAACTTTCCGTGAACACATATCATCACAATTTTAATGAATACATCAAATTATGCAATTCAGAATATATAATAATATTAATATCATGTCTGTGGATTAATAAACATGTCCACCGATAGTAATATCTAGTGAAATATATAACTTATGGAATTATTATTGATTGGTATGTCCTCATAACCTTCATATCTTGGATATTACAAAATGAAAACTTAATGAGAATAAGTCTCAATGTCTTATAAGCCTTTAAAAAATAATTGTAAAAAAGAATCTATGTCCCATTAGAAATATATTATATCTGTTATAAAACATATGTTTTAGAATATTTTTATATAATTTTTAGGTCCTCATTATAGTGGGGAAATACTATAACCCTTTGATGCAACAAATACTCTTAGGAAATTATCATATTAATGTTATATAGAAGAACACTCATCAGGTGATAAGATATTTATTAATATTATTGTAATCAAAAGTATAAATTTAGCTTGTTATAGTGATAAAAATCTAACACAAATAAGAATAAAAAGAGAGGATGTACCTATGAAATCCTTTCATACATGATATGAACATTTAATTTATAGTGATTCCATTATTAATTATAAATTCCCCTACTATTTATGAATAATGTATTTAGAAATTACCTCAATCAATTTGTTAAAGTTTATATAGATTATAATTTCATATATTCCATTATAAAGTAAGATCATTGATATCATATGAGGATTGTGTTAAAGACCTTAAGAGATGAGAATCTATATGCCAAATTTAGAAATTGTGAATTATTGTTATAGAAAGTATCATTCTTTGGTCATTTAATTATAAGTGAATGTAAATCTTTGTATCCTTCAAAGATATAGGTAATTGAAAAATATCCCATATTGACCCCTATAACATAGTTCCATATCTTGTTTCTATTGGATGGATACTAATGATATTTTGTGAGAAATTTATCAAGAACATGAAATCCACTAACCAAGTTTACTCAAAAGGGAGTCAAGTTTTTCTAAACATATCAATGTGATGATAATTTAAAGTGTCTTAATATAATGAAATTCATTTTAAAAATACTCACACTACCCTATAGTGTATAAGTGTTTGTGATATATAGAGTTGAATAAAATAAGTTATTAGAATGTGTATAGATGAAAAATGACATAGTGGTCACGTATTCCCCAAATTAATTAAATTTTAATGATAAAAATTATATAACGCATAATTATGAGTCGAAAATGGTTTTATATTCCTTAAAAACATAGATTCACTATATCTGTGGTGAAAAGTGTTATATATGTACTAATAATAAGATATTAAAGTATATTTCCATATAGAAGGAGTTCAAAATGTTCCTAAGAAGATGTTTAGAGTTGATCAAGGACTATGACTACTAAATATAGTACCACCTTTGAAAGGTAATCATGGTGGATAATGCTTTGAACCTATGGGATTATTAATCTTATCCTTGATTAGGATTGAAAGAGAGCTAATAATCATATACTTTCAAAGTATTGACCTAGTAATGAGAAGGTAATGGGATAAATCCTATCTTACACAAATGACTGCATAACTATCCATCCATGTGAAGATTAAAGATTCATAGAAGGAGGATATATGGATACCGAATAAGGTGATGCATATTATAGAGTTAAATACAAACATTTATGAAATTATAAGATTTAGGAAACGAATATCCCTTAAATTCCAAAAATTGATGAAGGAGCTTTTGGATGATGCACATAGCTAATAATTCTCTATCCATAAGGGTAGGACAAAGATGTATATAGATCTGAAAAAGATTTTCAAGTATGAAAAAAATGAAGTGGGTGATTGTATAGTATATATATCAATGATTGGTATGTCAATAAGTTATGTAATAATTATATAAGTTGAAGGGTATGATGGAACCATTACACATACCTATATAGAAATGGGAGAACATCACCATGAATTTAATTGTATGTCTTTATAAAAGCTATAAAATTCATAATTTCATTTGGGATATAGTCGATCACCTTATAAATTTAGTGAATTTTATTACTATTTATGAAGATTTCTTACCTGATAAGCTCCCAAATATATACATAAAGGAAGTGGTAAGGCTCTATAGAGTAACACTTTCTAACATATGATATTGAGATCTAAGGTTCACCTGAATGTTTCTAAATAATTATTTAATAACAATTTGATAAAGAGTTGATTTTTAGTATAGTTTATCACTATCAAAATGATGTTCATTTTGAAAGGACCATTCAAACCATGTATTATATGATGAAATACCGCTTGATGGTTTTCAAAGGAGGTTGATATCAACACCTTCCCCCAAAATAGTTATCATATGAAAAATGTTTCTAATCGTAGCATTCAAATGGAACTATTTGAGAAACTAGATGAGAAGAGGTGCATACCTCTAACATATTGGGATAATTTTCTAGAACATAAGCTTCTAATACTGGATCTTTCTCAAGAGATGTTAGAGATTATTTAAAAAATTTATCTATACATTAAATCTATATAAATATTATGATAGTTCTACATTTATAATCATTGGTGATATTTCAAATTTGATGTTGGAGACATTTTATTCTTTATAATAACACTATAGAAGAGAGTTATGATATTTAGAAAGAAGGGAAAGATGATCCATATATACATATTATCTCCTTAAAAATCCTTAATAGCGTGGGGATTGAATCTTCTAACCTAACACTTCCACTAAACCTCTCACAAGTTCACTATATATTCCATGTACCACTTTTGAGAAAATAAATACTTGATATATCACATGTACTAAACTATGAGGTTTTATATCTAGAACATGATCTCTCACATAAGGAACAACTAGTATAGATATTAGATCTTATGGATAAATTACTACAAAACAAGACCTCTTTCCTAGTAAATATTATTCATAGGAATCATAAGTTTGAGGAAGAAATGTGGGAAATTGAAGATATAATGTGAAAAAAGTACCCTCATTTTTTCATTAGAGTACCAAAATGTTTGGGTCAAAATTATTTTAAGGGGGATATAATGTTACAACTCTGGATTTCAGAATGTATTTCCATTTAAATAAATCTTGTGTGTTAGAGAAATTTTGATACATGCAATAACAAACAAAAAAATGCACTATTTTATTATGGTAAAATATTATAATAAAAAATAAAGTACATTACAAGATAAATAAATAAATAAAAATTATAAAAATCACTAAATAAATGAAACCACGTGTAAATAGAAATACTACAAGGCTGAAATTTTCATCGGCATGATATTCTATGTACATTATACCACCAATGATAACTATATAAAGAATAAAACATGTTATAAATTTGATAAAAATATTGAAAAATAAATTATAGAATAATATGAATGATTTTAGATATGTATGTAAGGTAATATGTAGGTATAAAATATGACCATTATATATATATGGTATTTGAATATATGGTCACTGAATACATGGCCATTAGATATATGGTCATCATATATACTAGTATTTAATAGGTACATTAATGTTGTGTAATTTTTAATAAAAAAATAAAAATAAAAATAATTAATATATAAAAAATAATTTTGGTATCAAATAAATAATAAAAATTAATAAAAATTCTTTATTAAAAAATATATATTTTAATTTGTTACATATTACTATTACTATTATTATTTTAAAATATTGATTTGATGTGTTTATAAAATTCAAAAAATTATTATAATACTAATGGATTGATAAATTTCAATGGTTAAAATATAAATAATTAATTTCAATGGGATACAATTAAAGTAATTTAATGTTAAAAAGTGATATTTTTTAAAGAATTGTTTTTGCTAAGTGTTCTGAATGTTTGGTTAAAAAATTAAATTGATCAATTTATGGGGAATATTATACTAAAATTTAATATTTCAATTTTTAAAAATATATATTATAACTTATTTAACTATTAATTAATATGAAATAATATTAAGAACACTTAATATTCCAAAATTCATATTTCTATAATTTTTTTATAGATATTTTATTTTTTCATTTAAAAGTAAACTTTATCATATTTAAAAAATGAATTACATTAAATTAAGTCAAAATATTTAATCATCATGAAAAAATTAGGTAATATGATCAATTTAATTTTCTAAAAGAAATAATTTGTGGAGGTAAAAATTGAGTTACCACGGTAAAGGTAAAATGATGTAAAAAGTTAAAATTAAGTGGTAAATGCCTAAAATATCAATAAAATTATCTATAAATTGTGTTTATGAGGGAATGAATTACCCATATCCATTATTTTTCCACTTTTAATCAACTTGGAATGTAAAATTATGACCATTCACCTTCGATAATGAGCATTTGTGAAAATATCACTCAAAAATCACCTATAAAAGGAACCCATATGTACCCATCCATAACCGCTATTTTAATTATGATTTATATTGGATAATAATAGAAATTACCCATGAAAAAACTAATTACATGTATGGTATATTATTTTCTTAAGAATGAGGCTTAATTCCTTAATTCTTAATGCACCTATTTTGAGAAGGTGCAAAATCATCAAAGAAAGTATCGCGGTCATCACCAACTTTTTCAATTTCATTCTCATATAAAGTATTTATAAATATAATTATAAGATATAATCATGTTACAATAACATCATAATTATTATAAAAAATTATATTATTAGTATATATCTATATACTCTTAATCATTCATTAGTATACCACGTTCTTGTTTGGGTCAGTTCATCCACCTATATGAATGATGATATAACAACCCCATTATTTTCAACATGAATGAGTATCAAGACAATAATAATTTTAATATATGATATTAAATATTATTTTATATTTTTAATATGTTTTTATCAGTTTGAGAAAAATTACTAGTCAAAATAAATTATCTTATTGTTATTTGTGGATTACTTGAAACATTCTTGTCATTAATTTGATTATCCCAAACCATATTCATAATTTCCATAAAATCATCATAGGAATGAATAAATTATTAAAAAAACTATTCCACTACCTTTAATAATATTCAAAGGATTGATGTTTTATTAATAAATGAGGATTTCCATCACCATTATGAAATATTTACAAAATAATCAAAATTACTAACATCTGATGATGAAAAAAATAACTAACAAACATACATAATAAATAATTCAAATAAAATAGTATAAAGGGTTATATATATGTATAATTTTATTAAATAAGTTATTAATATGGTTATATTTATTATACATGAGGTTAATGAACCTTTCATGAAGTCAGGAGTAAAGGTAAGGGTTTCTTTTACAAAATCCCTTTGAAATCGAGATTCTTTATGTCTAAATTTACATCAAGGTAAATTGTGTTTTATTTACCTCTATAACCCCATATATTTTATTATCCTCTATTAATATTTTTTAACATGTTTCCTTACAGTTTAACCTCCATTTATTTTACAATTCCACCAAATGGATGCTTGTAAGTGGAGCTGACCTAATCTCTTCTTTTTTATCATAGAATCTTTCTCCTCCTTGTCTATGTTTTCATATACTTTTATGGAGGTAATTATCACAAATAATATTACAGATTAAGATAATTTAATATTGAATTTGACTTTATTATTAAAATGTGTGAAAGTAGTCATTTTTAAAATTTTTCACATGGTCACTTTATCCCAAGATATTCATTTGTTTTATTTAAGAAATGTCATTTAGTAGGTCTTATGATTATAAAATGTAATTTTTATTTAATTTAATTTTTTTAAAACCATTTATTTATAAGTTATTAGTTTAAAATTTACCAAAATTTAATGAATAATTCTTCCTATATTCTAAATATGCTTCTAATGATCTTATAAAGAGTTTTCATCTATGTCATTATGCTTTAATGATTCTTATGTTTTAAAAGTGTTATGTTTCAATGGAATCATTCACTTTATTTCAATGGATGATTATTTTTTTCTCACTATGATGATTCTTATGAATATTATTTAATACTCATAGTTAAATTATTATATGATATAATTATGAATGTTTTTATGTTCAAATGGAACATATATGTATGGGTTTTTAATATATGATATGTGGGCCCAGAATCATATTGCTCTCCAATGCATTGGGTAAAGATTTATTTATCTTGATATGACATGTAAGGTATTGGGTAGTGAACCCAATCCAAAATGGGTCTCCTTACACTGTATTTATAGGAATATTTAGTTATCCCAACTCATTTTGGGACTCATTCTACTATGTTTATGTGAATGGAAAGCGAACCCAATCTACTATGGGACTCTATCCACTATGTGACAATGGTATTGGTAGATGGACTTGACATAAAATTTTTTGGTAAGAGTATAATACTCAAGAGGGGGGTGAATTGAGTATTTATAAAAAAAAATTAAAAAGTTTTCTTAAAAGGTTCCCCAATAAAAATAAATATAGCCCAATCAATCAAAGTAATACCTTTGAAGCTATTGTAATAAGTCAGAACAATTATTACTTCTTTCCAATATTAAATATCAAAGTAAATCTAGTGATTCCTGAATTATACAGTAAAATAGAGAACACTAAATTAAACAACACAATGGATATAAAACAAGTGGTTCAGACAAAAACCGAGATAATAATCCACTGCAATTGGTGATCACCTGCCACTAAGAAATTTATATTAATAAACTTGATCCACACCCTGGATCGGGGTAAACAACAGTGAACAAGACTATGTAGGTCACATGACCTCTTCCATAGTTATTCATGGGTATTAACTACCCGGCCACACATGTACCTCTTCCACACTTATCTGTGGGAGTAAACAAGTGTAAAAATATATGAGAGGATGGATATCTTGTATCCTTCAGTTTAGTATAGGAGAAAGTGTGTGTTTATATATAGAAACACACACACACTGCATGAAAGATAAAAACAATACACAACAGAGAAAATACGATGAGATAAGGTTGAAAGTGCTCTGAGTTTTATTCTATGAATATATAGATTTCTAGGATTAAACATATGCAAGAATCGAGTCCTATTGCATGAAACAGAGTATCACAAGTCTGCTGCTCTAGTTTCCAGTTATATCTGGCTCGTGTTCTTCATGGAGATAGTATTACGAAGATGTTCTTAACTCTGATCTATTGTCTCTCAGCTTTTGGATTCTTGAATACTTCATGTGTTCTTAAAATGTATCTTGTTTCTTGCTTAGATTAGATATTCTTCCCTATATCATGCCTGTTATTTTCTGGGCCACTCTTTTATTTTTATTCTTGGAGTGCATGTGTTGATGCTGACATGATGCATGAATTCTACACCTTGTACCTCGTACTGTCAGGTTAAATATCTATAAAGAAATATTAATTATGTTAGTGCATTTAAAAGACTCAAATATGACCATTAAAAATTAAATTGAAAACGCTAAACAAATTAAAGAATGGTGTCACAGTCTATCTGGAAATGGTGTCTCTTGGAAATGATGTCTCTAGAAAGTGGTGCCTCCATGAAACGGTGTCTCTATGAAATGGTGTCTATTTATTTTCCTTTTTGAAGTGATACAGTTATAATGGCATAGTTATATATATATTAGGAAGCAGTAGAATAGATGAAGAGTTAGGATTACAGTGTCTGGTCCTTTGCCAAACTTCAAAAGCTGTCTTAGTAAGGAACCAACGTCACAGACTTCAATAAATCTGAAAATGGTTTCAGTTTCTAGTCATGGTATTTGTTTCATAGTGTCTAGGTCATGGTGTCTGGGTCACGGTGTCTAGTCACGGTGTATGGTTATGGTGTTAGGTTCATGGTGTCTAGGTCACAGCGTCTGGTCACAGTGTCTGGGTCCGTTTAAAAAAAAAATAGAAACGGTGGCAGATTCACAGTCCCTTAGACTTAGCCAAATATCTGTATACAGACTTAAGTATTAATATTCATAGAATGTATTAGACTTAATCATTTATAAAGGAAATCCTTTATAACACAAATTAAAAAAATAGATTACAATAATCAAACATATCCTTTAATATCATTAATAGGTTTATTTAAATCATAAAGAAACCAACGATCTGTACACATGATTTGAGATAAATTAAAAAGGATTAACCAACTTTACTGAATGTACAAGATTTTTGATTTTTAACACATGATTAAGATATGTGGATTCCAATAATATCCCCATTTTTTATGATCAAAAATCATGTGAGTGAGATATATGTTTTTTTGTGCATTTATAGTGCATGAGTGCATGTCTCTCCCCCTTTTGTGATTACAAAAAAGATTATAAAATTAAATAAGAGAGGATACAATCAAAGTTCACAGTGAATTATATTGATAATGAGGTGTCATTACAATTAGTAAGCAACAAATATACAAAAAATATCCCTATAAAAAGATAGTGTTCACTTTTCTTTAGTACCAGCTGTCCTTTATTTTCCCTTGGAAGCAACATCACTAGAATCCATAGGATCAGAGGTAGAAGTTGAAGAAGGAAGTGAACCAACAGACAAAGAAGATACAGGGAGACCTTCAAAAATATAAGTGTAACATACCAAGTAAGTAATGAATAATAGATATTTTATCTATGTCTATTTATGAATTAGATAGTGTTTAGAGGCTTAAAATGAGAATAAATCCAATCTTAAGCATGAAATACACTAATATTTTTAAAAGATTATTTTACATCCTTTGATGTCAAACCATTTTTAAATATATCTTTTGAAAATTTTATAAGCTCGATTTTTCAAAAAAAAATTATTATTTATGATTGGGACATTGAAATTTACATTGGATAATTTTTTGGTATTTTTCTGACAATGTTCATTTTTTAATGAATAGTGAAAATACTGCATTTTACATCAAAACTGCGTTTTCATCTAATTTATTTATATGGTTAGATTATCTTTTTAATTTTTTTTAAAGTGTAAATAGAATATATTTTTATCATATAATCCAATGGTGGTCATTGGGATTAATTTCACTTTGGAATTGGGCATAAACTAGTGCCAAAATTTTCATAGATATTGTTTGAAAAAACCCGCTATTTGTTTTGACAACGAGAATTATTTTTAAATTAATTATTGAAATTTATATGTTTAGAATTTGGTAAAATGGATTCTATATTTGGAATAAGAAGGTCAAAATTATGTAATTAAGACTCCTGTTTTCGGACATTATGAATAGTAACGACGGTAATTATCTTTAATTATCTTGATTAATGAGTAATCGGGTAGTTAAGGATAATAAAATAATATCATAATATCAAAAAATTACCCCCACATGTGTCCTAATGATAATGGTTGTCTCATGGCCGACCATGGGACGCCTTGTGCCAATCTTGGGAACCCCATGGAATCACTTTTGTGAGAAAGTGACTTTTTATCTTTTTATTTTTAAAGAATGTAAATATAACAAAAATGTATCACCTGAGTAAAAAAAATTTAGTTTTGTCTACATAGATGATATTTTGGACTATAAATATTCATTGGAAAGGTAAAAATATTTCCTACATCATAGTATTTTTTTCCATAATTTTTAGACATTAAATAAATTAAATTATTTATGACATCATGATGATGCAACGATCACCTCATTATTTAACGATTTAAATAAAATAAAAAGATAATGTAAAATCTAAGACCTAAACCTGTCAAAGACCTATTTGATGAGTATATTTCGAACTCTTATCACCTTATCCTCAAAATAAATTAATGTGGGACATTTAAAATCCAAAACCCATTTGAAAATAAAGTATCATTTTGTAACTTTCCAAGAGTGCCCCTCCTCTCCTATTATAAAAGGCCCCCACCTCTACCTCCTTACCCACACCTCTCAAGCCTTTGGATTGGACAAACCCTGCTTATTTTTTCTCTCCACATCCCTCTATTACTCCTGGAAGCCTCACTTTGGGCAGAAGTCTTCCCAAGGAAGCTCTTGAACTCAAATCAAAAAGGGTTACCCGTTTTTAAGGTAATGTCTTCACTTGTGTTATTTTGTTTTATTTTGATTTTCCAACCCCCTAAACTCTTTTTATTCATTTCTTTTGTAACAAAACCAGTATCTTCCATATACTAGGATGTTGTTATAAGAAGGATTAGAGCTACACTTACACACACCTACATCTAATGGTTAAAGAACATATTGTTTTCGTGGATGATGAATTTCTGCCTCACGAAACGACGATTGTTCAATATTCTTCTAACAACTTCAAAGGTGGCCATTAATATGTCACTATATTTATATATGATATATAATATGTTTATGTTTTCCTTAAGCTGCTTTATTTTTCATTTATGGCATACCTTTATGGCTTCCATTATGGGTATACGCAATATCTTCATTTTAGGAAGTGAGGACTACCGCCCCCTCAAAGTGATTTGATTCGTTAATACCATATATGGTACGTATAAAAGATATATTTAATGATATTATATATGATACCATAATGGAATTAAAATACTATTATGTATCATTATGTTTTAATTCCATCAAATATGAAATAGAAATGGAAGTAGCGTTCATGCGTACGTACGGCTTACCGTCTCCATGAACGGTGCATTTCATTTCTTACCTCTAAACGTTATGTAATATTATAAATCCATGTATATACTAGATATATATGATATATATTATATCTACATCATTAGTATAACTCTAGATATAATGGATACATGAACAACTTGTAATTATAAAGAGTTTATTTTTGACTCAAGTACCAATGATCGTTAAAGTGACCGTTATTAACTTAAATAATTACATAGTGTTCATGACATGGTAATAAGTGATATAAAAGAAATAATGAACTTGAAAAAGGTTCTTAAGCAAGTAGAGATTAACTCAAGTTTATTATTCAGGAGGTTAAAGAACGATCGAGTCAAGTCGGACCCGAGGTAAGGGACTTCGTCTCAATCTCCTTTCATTGAGGCATATTTTTTTATACACAACTTTCTTTTATACGGTGTATAAACCCCTTTGACTTTTATGTTTATTCAAAATAAATATTTTTTATATGAATCATTTACTAAATGAAAAAAGGGAATGTTTTTATTTGTCGTACGTATGCGGTGACAACGACTTCTCCGCCGCCATGACCATTATTTGAGTTTCGGCTTCCTCTACGAGCCATAACCTTTTTTGAATGAAAAATAAATACCATGTTTTACTTTTATTTTATTTTGGTATTGAAAATGGTTTTCATAATGTTTTTATATCAATGTGTTGTATTGATATATTATGATTGAAAAGTGTAAATGTTATGTTTCCTTTATGCATTTTTTATGTGATAGGATTATGTTATGGTTCTTGGGCATTGTTATGAAGACGGGTGGTTCCGTGATAAACTATGGGTGGGTGAGCCCGATATAGCTCTCCAATGCATTGGGTAACGCGAAGG
This sequence comes from Viscum album, assembly GCA_963277665.1. NCBI lineage: Eukaryota > Viridiplantae > Streptophyta > Magnoliopsida > Santalales > Viscaceae > Viscum > Viscum album. The sequence goes on along the minus strand of OY728138.1, from coordinate 1,711,739,215 downwards.
AGTGAAACATTAAGGTTTCTCTGAAGATATTTAGGGAATATACTATGATGGGTATTCCAAACGTAACCAAGAGGGTTTCTCCCTAGGTAAGAATGTTATGAATGCCTCAAGTTACCTTTATGTCTTATTATTTCGATGATTTATTCATGATTTGATAAGGTATGTTAAATTTCTTATGTTTTATGAGTAGAGTATGATTTCATTGATTCTTATGTATACATGTACTCATGTTTCCTTTCAATATTTTTTATATCCCTTACTAAGCTTTTTATGCTCATCCCATGTTTTTGAAATGTTTTTCACAGGTCAAGGGAAGGGTACATGATATGATTATAGTGTCAAGGAAGTGTCAAGAATGAATCCATGTTTTATTTTAAATATGTTTCCGTTTATGGGAAAAAACGAATACTATCTTTTATTATAACCACTTTGTTTAAATGTGGGATGTAATGCAAGTTTTATGATCTAATTCTCTAAAACTCTAAACCTAAAAATATCCTCAAGGTGTATTCTTGGAATATCTCAAGATTAAGTAATGTTTAAGGTTGTGGCCTTATATTTGGTATCAGAGGTCGGTTTAGATAACTTTAGGAGTTAGAATTTTATTAAATGATTATCCAAAAATATTTTTTTATGGTATGATTGAAATGATATAGCATTTGAAGATTACCATGTTGCTTCATCTAAGACATGTTTGTTCAGAATGGGTTTCTCCATAGGAAATAGGGAAGTAGTGCTAGGAAGGCATATAGAAGGAAATAACCTTCCGAATCAGCACCCTGAGATAGTCAGAATTGGAACTGAACAATTTGTTGCAGTAATGGCGCAGTTGACTCAAGTGATAAATGGTGGCGGTATCCATGCACGAGATCTGCCAGATCAACCGCAGAGGAACATGTCAATGGTGGAACATTTCATGAGGCAACATCCCCCATCATTCGTAGGATCATCTGAACATGTTCTAGCTGAAGGGTGGATTAAAGAACTAGAGAAGATTTTCTATGTCATGGGGTGTCCAGACAATCAAAAGGTTAGTCTTGTTATTTACCATTTGGAGGGTGAAGAAGATCAGTGGTGGTCGATGGTTAAAAATATCAGGGACGCTGATGATATTGATGCTCTCGACTGGGATGAATTCAAAGGTATGTTTCTTGAGAAGTATTTTCCTAAGGCCGTTCGACTCAGTATAGAAAAAAAATTCTTGGAATTGAGGTAAGAGGAGGACTCAGTGGCTACCTATGAAGAAAGGTTCACTCGATTGGCAAGGTATGCTCCAAATTTTATCCGAGACCTTGATAGAAAAATCAATTGTTTTTACTTAGGATTAACGCCAAAATATCGAAGGGCATTGGCTTCTCATGAGTTTAAAAGTTATGAAAAGCTTGTTTGATGTGCTGAGAAGGTGGAAATGGAGTTTGTCGATGATCAAGTGTTCTATAACAACCAGCAGAAGAAGAGACCGAGGTGGCAGGAGAAAAGAAATAATTCTTCAAAAAGGTCTGACAGTAAGAAAACTAAGTTTCTAGTTTGTGATACATTTGGTAAAGGGAATGCCGGGGAATGTCTTCTGAATTCTGTAAAGTGCTACCGATGCAGTAATATGGGACATAAGGCTCGTGATTGCACTAAAAAAGATCAGGGTGATGGTAAGACCAAATTTGATTTACAGTTAGTGAAATGTTTTAAGTGAAATCAGATGGGTCACTATGAAAACGAGTGTCCGAAAAAGAGCTTGAGTGATGGGAAGCAGTTAGACTACCAGCATAAAGGGGTGGTGAAATACTTTGCAACTACTTCAGCAGATGTCGGGCCATCAAATGAAGTTGTATCAGGTACTTTGTTTGTTTTTTTTAGATTATGCCAGTGTGTTGTTTGATTCGGGGTCTACACATTCATTCATCTCTGAAAACTTTTCTAGTAAAATGGGAAAACCAACTCAAGAAATGACTCCTGAACTTGTGGTAAAAACACCTGGGGGAAATGTTGAGGCAAAAAGAATTTATAAGAATCTTCCTATCCTTATCTATGGAAAGAACCTACTTGCAAACCTTATTGTTTTACCTCTAGTAGAGATTGATGTTATCCTGGGTATGGATTGGCTCTCTATTTACCATGCTAAGATTTACTGTAGAGCTAAAGAAGTTTCTTTTCAGAAAGACTTTCAGTTTGGGTACAAGAATGAAACCTTACTGTTGATAACATATCAAGAGGCTAAGAAACTTGTAAAATATGGAAATTAATGTTACCTTGCACACATCATTGAAAATAAAGGAACTGATCAGATTAATGATGTGCCAGTGGTAAATGAGTATCCTGATGTTTTTACTGATGAGTTTCCTGGAATAATACCAGGTCGAGACATTGAATTTACTGTTGACTTAGTTCCTGATGCTAAGCCAATTTCAAAACCCCCTTATCGAATGGCTCAAACTGAACTTTTAGAGTTGAAGGAGTAATTGAAAGATTTATTAGAGAAAGGTTTCATTCGATTTAGCACATCACCATGGGGTGCTCCTGCATTATTTGTTAAAAAGAAAGATAGTTCTATGAGACTTTGCATTGATTATAGAGCCTTGAATAACATCACTATTAAAAACAAATATCCTTTGCCTCATATCAATGATTTATTTGATCAGCTCCAGAGAGCTCTGTATTTTTCAAAGATTGACCTGAGATCGGGGTACCATCAGTTGAAGGTAAAGGAAGAAGATATTCCGAAGACCGCGTTTCGTATAAGATATGGCCATTATGAATTTGTAGTAATTATTTTTGGGCTAACCAATGCACCTGCTATATTCATGGACGTAATGAATAAAATTTTCCATGAGTTCTTGGATAAGTTTGTGGTGGTTTTCATTGATGATATTTTGGGGTTTTCTAAAAGTAAAGAGGAGCATGAAAGAAATTTAAGGGTTATTTTGAAAAACATAAAAGAAAAGAAATTGTATGGGAAATTCAGCAAGTGTGAGTTTTGGTTGCAACAAATTTCTTTCCTTGGTCACATTGTTTCTAAAGATGGGATAACCGTTGATCCTGCAAAAACAAAGGTTGTTGAAGAATGTCCAAGACCCACAAATGTAACTGAGATTCGTAGCTTCCTTGGTTTGACAGGCTATTACCGAAGGTTTGTTATAAATTTCTCACGGTTATCTAGTCCAATGACGAAGATAACTCGGAAGGGTGTTAAGTTTATCTGGACAAAAGAATTTGATGATTTTTTTTCAGGAACTGAAAAGAAGATTGGTGAATGCTCCAGTTTTGGCACTACCTTCCAGGAATGGTGAGTTTGTTGTATACAATGATGCTTCTTTGAAAGGACTTGGTTGTGTCCTAATGCATAATGATCAGGTAATTTCTTATGTTTCACGTCAGTTGAAAACTCATGAGGTAAATTACCCTACACATGATTTGGAATTAGCTGCTGTTGTTTTCGCTTTAAAAATTTGGAGGCATCATTTTTATGGAGTAAAGTGTGAAATATATACCGATCATAAAAGTTTAAAGTATATATTCACTCAGAAAGAATTTAACATGAGACAGAGGAGATGGCTAGAATTAATCAAGGATTATGATTTTACAATTCATTACCATCCGGGAAAATCAAATAAAGTGGATGATGCTTTGAGTCGAAAAAGTATTGCTTCATTAATAATGTTGCATTTGGAACATGATCCTTAGGTTAAGGATTTGATGAAATTTGGCATAGAAGTTTTTGGTGCAGGATGTTCTTCTGTTTTGTTTCAGGTATCAGTGAAATATTCTCTATCAGACAGAATCAAGCAAGCACAGAAGCAAGACAGTGAGTTGCAGAAAATGGTAGAGTTGGTTCAGAAGGGTAAGTTTCCTGAATTCAACATTGATAATGATTGTGTTTTGAGATTTGGGAAGAGATTGTGTGTGCCTTGTGATTCAAAGTTGAAGATAGAGTTGTTATGTGAAGCTCATAGTTCTCCATTTTTAGTTCATCCTGGCAGTACTATGATGTACAGAGATCTGTGGGAGTATTACTGGTGGGATGAAATGAAAAGAGATATTGTTGATTTTACAGTGAAGTGTTTGACTTGTCAGCAGGTTAAAGCAGAGCGGCAGTTACCGAAAGGGATGCTTCAGCCTTTACCAGTGCCAGAGTGGAAATGGGAAAATATAACCATGGGCATCTTTGTGGGATTACCGAAGACACCTCGAGGTAATAATGCAATCTGGGTTATTGTTGATCGCTTGACTAAATCTACTCATTTCCTTGCTATACGAGATAATTTTTCCCTAGATAAACTTTCCCATTTGTATCTTAAATATATATTCAGGTTACATGGATTTCCTCTCTCCATTGTATCTGATTGTGATCCCAGGTTTACTTCTAACTTTTGGAAAGGCCTTCAGAAGTCGTTGGGTACCAAATTAAATTTTAGTACAACTTTTCATCCTCAATCAGATGGGCCGTCAGAACGAACAATTCAGACTTTGGAAAATATGATATGTGCTTGTTTGATGGATTATCAGGGAAGTTGGGACCAACATCTTTCTTTGGTTGAGTTTTCTTATAATAACAGTTTTCATTCCATTATACAGATGGCGCCATTTGAGGCGTTATATGGGAAGCAATGTCGAACTCCAGCTTTATGGGATGAAGTGGGTGAAAGGAAGCTGATGGGACCATAATTGGTAGAAGAGTTGGCAGAAAAAGTTCAGCTGATACAGAAACACATGAGAACAACTCAGAGCAGGTATAAGAGTTATTCGGACAACAGGAGGAAGGATCTATCTTTCGAGGTAGGTGATCATGTTTTTCTCAAAGTATCACCATGGAAAAGTGTGATGCGATTTGGTAAGAAAGGAAAGCTGAGTCCAAGGTTCATTAGACCATATGAAATTCTGGAGAGAGTTGGATCATTTTCTTACCGAGTGGGTTTACCTCCTTGTTTATCTCAGGTACACAATGTTTTTCATGTTTATATGTTGAGAAAGTATATGCCAGATCCATCTCATGTTTTGAGTCCAGAGGTAGTTTAGTTGGAAGAGAATCTATCTTATCAGGAACAACCGGTCCAGATTCTTGACCACAGGGAGCAAGTGTTGGGGAATAAGGTGATTCACCAGGTAATGGTTTTGTGGAAAAACCATATGGTTTAAGAGGCAACATGAGAATCTGAAAATGCTATGAGGGATAAATACCCCCACTTATTCGTTAAGTAAATAAATTGCGGGGACACAATTTTGTAAAGGGGGGAAGGATGTAACATCCCAAGTAAGTAATGAATAATAGATATTTTTATCTATGTATATTTATGAATTATATAGTGTTTAGAGGCTTAAAATGAGAATAAATCCAATCTTAAGCATGAAATACACTAATATTTTTAAAAGATTGTTTTACTGACTTTTGATTTAAACCATTTTTAAATATATATTTTGACAAGTCTATAAGCTCTATTTGTCAAAATAAACTTATTATTTATCATTGGGACATTGAAATTTACATTGGATAATTTTGTGGTATTTTTCTGACAATGTTCATTTTTTTAATGAATAGTGAAAATACTGCATTTTACATCAAAACTGCTTTTTAATCTAATTTAACTATATGGTTATATTTTCTTTTTAATTGGTTTTAAAGTTTAAATAGAATATATTTTTACCATGTAATCTAATGGTGGTCATTGGGATTAATTTCACTTTGGAATTGGGCATAAACTAGTGCCAAACTTTTCAAAGATATTGTTTCAAAAAAACCCGCTATTTCTTTTGACAACGTGAATTATTATTAAATTAATTATTGCAATTTATATGTTTGGAATTTGGTAAAATGGATTCCCTATTTGGAATCATAAGGTCCAAATTATGTAATTAAGACTATTTTGTTTTTAGACATTATGAATTGTAACGACGATGATTATCTTTAATTATCTTGATTAATGAGTAATCGGGTAGTTAAGGATAATAAAATAATATCATAATAATAAAAAATGACACCCACATGTGTCCTAATTCTAATGGTTATCTCATGGTCGACCATGGTATGCCTTGTGCCAATCTTGGGGACCCCATGGAATCACTTTTGTGGGAAAGTGACTTTTTATGTTTTTATTTTTAAAGAATGTAAATATAAAAAAGAATGTATCACCTGAGTAAAACATTTTTAATTTTGTCTACATAGATGATATTTTGGACTAAAAATATTCATTGGAAACGTAAAAGGATTTCCTACATCATAGTAGTTTTTTCATAATTTTTAGACATTAAATAAATTAAATTATTTATGACATCATGATGATCCAACGATTACCTCATTATTTAATGATTTAAATAAAATAAAAAGATAATGTAAAATCTAAGACCTAAACTTGTAAAATACCTATTGGATGAGTATATATCGAACCCTTATCACCTTATCCTAAAAATACATCAATTTGTGACCTTTAAAATCCGAAACCCATTTGAAAATAAAGTAACATTTTGTAACTTTCCAAGAGTGCCCCTCCTCTCCCCTTATAAAAGACCCCCACCTCTACCTCCTTACCCACACCTCTCAATCCATTTGCTCGGCTAACCACTGCTCATTTTGTCTCTCCACATCCCTATATTACTTATTGAAGCCTCAATTTGGGCATAAGTCTTCCCAAGGAATCCTTTGAGCTCAAATCAAAAAGGGTTACCCGTTTTTAAGGTAATGTATTCACTTGTGTTCTTTTGTTTTATTTTGCTTCTCCAACCCCCTAAACTCTTTTTATTAATTTCTTTTGTAACAAAAACAGTATCTTCCATATACTAGGTTGTTTTTATAAGAAGGATTCGAGCTACACTTACACACACCTACATCTAATGGTTAAAGAACATACTGTTTCCGTGGATGGCGAATTTCTGCCTCACGAAATGATGATTGTTCAATATTCTTCTAACACCTTCAAAGGTGGCCATTAAGATGTCACTATATTTATATATGATATATAATATGTTTATGTTTTCCTTAATCTTCTGTATTTTTCATTTATGGCATACCTTTACGGCTTCCATTATGGGTATACGCGATATCTTCATTTTAGGAAGTGCGGACTACCACCCCCTCAAAGTGATTTGATTCGTTAATACCATATGTGGTACGTATAAAGGATATATTTAATGATATTATATATGATACCATAATGTAATTAAAATACTATTATTTATCATTATGTTTTAATTCCATTAAATATGAAATAGAAATGGAAGTAGCGTTCATGCGTACGTACGGCTTACCGTTTCCATGAATGGTGCATTTCATTTCATACCTCTAAACGTTATGTAATATTATAAATGAATGTATATACTGGATATATATGATATACATGATATCTACATCATGAGTATAATTCTGGATATAATGGATACATGAACAACTTGTAATTATAATGAGTTTTTTTTGACTCAAGTACCAATGATCATTAAAACGACCGTTATTAACTTAAATAATTACATAGTGTTCATGACATGGTAATAAGTGATATAAAAGGAATAATGAACTTGAAAAAGGTTCTTAAGAATGTAGAAATTAACTCAAGTTTATTATTCAGGAGGTTAAAGAATGATCGAGTCAAGTCGGACCCGAGGTAAGGGACTTCGTCTCAATCTCCTTTCATTGAGGCATATTTTGTTTTATACACAACTTTCTTTTATACGGTGTATAAACCCCTTTTACTTTTACATTTATTCAAAAGAAATATTTTTTATACGAATCATTTACTAAATGAAAAAAGGGAATGTTTTTATTTGTCGTACGTATGCGGCGACAACGGCTTCTCCGCCGCCATGACCATTATTTGATTTTCACCTTCCTCTATAAGCCATAACTTTTTTTGAATGAAAAATAAATACCATGTTTTACTTTTCTTTTATTTTGGTATTGAAAATGGTTTTCATAATGTTTTTATATCAATGTTTTGTATTGATATCTTGTGATTGAAAAGTGTAAATGTTATGTTTCCTTTATGCATGTTTTATGTGATACGATTATGTTATGGTTCTTGGACATTGCTATGAAGACAAGTGGTTCCGTGATAAACTAAGGGTGGGTGAGCCTGATATAGCTCTCTAATGAATTGGGTAATGCGAAGGAGTTAAACGTTAAGGTTTCTCTGAAATGATTTAGGGAATATACTGTGATGGGTATTCCAAACGTATTCAAGAGGGTTACTCCCTACGTAAGAATGTTATGAATGCCTCAAGTTACCTTTATGTATTATGATTTCTATGATTTATTCATGATTTGATGAGGTATGTTAAATAGATTATGTTTTATGAGTAGATTATGATTTCATTGTTTCTTATGTATACATGTACTCATGTTTCCTTTCCATATTTTTTATATCCCTTACTGAGATTTTTATGCTCATCCCAAGTTTTGGAAATGTTTTTCATAGGTCAAGGGAAGGGTACATTATATGATGATAGTGTCAAGGAAGTGTCAAGAAAGATTCCATGTTTTATTTTAAATATGTTTCCATTGATGGGAAAAATGAATACTATATTTTATTGTAAGCACTTTGTTTAAATGTGGGATGTAATGCAGGTTTTATGATCTAATTCTCTAAAAATATAATCCTAAAAAGATCCTCAAGGCGTACTCCTGAAATATCTCAAGATTAAGTAATGTTTAAAGCTGGGGCTTTATAATAAAGGGCCGAGGTAAGTGTAGTGGAAGACCGAGTAAATTTTTGGTCAAGGATAACCTGTCTGATTTGACTCAAATCCTGAGAGAAAAACATAGAACAAGAGGAAAAGGTAGTGAATGAGGTAGGAGGCAAACCAAGTCACAAGGGTGAAGCTGTAGGAGCCACAATATCAATGCTATTCACATGAAGATAATGCCTCAATAGCTTGATGAGGTCAGCAATAATATCACCACCATACTGCATTGCTTTCTCAAATTCATATTTGTTTTCCATGAACATGTCCTACAAAGGAGTGAAATCCTTCAACTTTTGAACTTGAGTTTTGAAAGCTTGAGTGATAGGAGGGATTTTCATATTCTCTCCAAGGTACTTGATATGGGTTGTCATATAATACTTAGAGAAAATCCTATTGATGTAGAAATCCACCTTCTTAGTAATTTCTTCTTGAGAAATATTGGAAATCTTGGAATGTATTCTTATCCGATCAAGAACTATGTCACTATTCATGAAAAACACAGATAGATACTCTTTTTCCAAGCCACTGAGCACAGATTATAGTTCTTATTTAACAACCATTCTAAGTAGATCACTATATAAGGTGGGTTGAGATGATTGTTCAGAGGCACTAGAAGATCTAATAGTTGAAGTAAGAGACTTCAATTGATTTAAACTTTCTGGAGATAGCAATTATACTCATCAATTAAAATTGTAAGACCAATAACAAGCTCAAACATTTATTTAACTATTTTCTTATTTATTTCAACTACCTTTTCAGATAAGGAAGTTAGGTTAGGTTGAATCAGAGAGGCAAATTCCTATGGAATCTAACCACTAACATCTTCAATAGGGTGAGAAATATGTTCTGGTCTTTATTTCAACACTCTCTGCATATCTTCAACCATACCTCTGAGAGACTTCACTTCATCTCTTAACGGGTTGTTCTCAACTCTGACTTCTTGAATTTCATGAATCGTTTTTGGATGAATCTTCCAAATGATCTTCTCTAAGAACAAAGCATCATCTCTTTCACTCATTTTTGTCGAAGGAGTAGGTTGAGTGTTCATGAAATTTTTAACTCCATCCAATAAGGTAGCTCAAAAGGTTTCAAATATTCCTTACTTACTAAGGTATAATGTTCTTGTGATGGTTCAGAAATAGAAGCTAAGGCAGACTCAGGTTCCTTTGTAGATATAACATCAAGTGAAGATACCAATTTCAATTGAAACACATTAGACAGATCTATACCCTTAACTGAGGCTTCTTGGGAATCATTCACATCAATGTATCTAGGGAATTTATAACATTTATCCATAGATCTTGGAATAATTGGATTAGGAACATCAACACTTTCCAGATTGGGGTGATGCTCCCCCCTCAACAGGTGAATCTCTAACATGACTAAGAGATTTATATCCTTGATCTATGTCCATGATTTCATCCCCAATATCCACACCCATTTCTTTTCTAGCCAATTGAAAGGCTTGCACCATTCATTTGTCAGCAGATTGGATAATCTCAGGAAAAACTTCTTCCTCTAGGTGTTCTTCAAATGTAGCTTCTTTCTCAAGAGAAATATATTCTTCTAGATGTTCTTCTAGAACATCCTTTTCCCTTACACTAATAGTAGACTCTTTTTTAGAAGCCGGTTCTTCTTCCATATCAAAAATTTCTTCTGAAACATGTACTTACTTCTCAATTAAGACATGAGGAGTAGGTTCACTACCTTCCTCATCCAGGATAGTTTTCCTTGTAGGTGAAACATACTCTTCTTCTTCTTCCTCAACTGAATATTCAGCAATATCATATGGCTCCAAACTAGGATCAGAAATGTCTTTAGGTATTAAAGGGTGCTCAATTAGGTTAAAATTTTCATAGACCCTCTCATTATACTCTAACCATGCTTTTATCCATGGATTCCAACTGATTTTCATTCTCTTGACTATAAACTATGAGATAAAAAATTCATATTCCTTAATGACTTCTTCAACTATTCTAACTAACCCTTTAGCATGAAACATAGCAGAGATTAACCTTGAGTAGAACATGGAGGTTGAATTTGAGGTTTTCTTTATCAAATCAAAAATATGAATTATAATATACTATCATAGGTTGATATCATGTCCATTCTTCATAATATGTATAAAAAATACATCTTGACACTTGAGTGTAGAAAAATATCCTTTTCTTAGACTAACCAGATTCTGAAAAAATGTTAAAAAAAGTCTAGTTTCACCATCTAGCTCAGCAGTGATTGCTCTTCTCTTAGTTTCACTGCCATTCAAGATTCCCAAGGCTTATTCCAAAACATATATCTCACTTGGAGGTGGAGGACCTCTATGATAGTACTCAATAATAACCTCATGAGGGATCCTTATGAAAACAACCCATAACTTCAAAGTAAAGGTATATCTTCTCCCATCTATCCAGCTTAGTACAAAAGCATCTTCTATATCAAAAGAGAATTGAACGAACTGATAAAACTGAGCGATTATATTTAGTTAAATCAGTATGTCCTCTTTTGTGAACCAATCCATCCATCCTTTCTCTTTTAGTACTTTTATTACTAAATACTTAGTTAACATCAGCCACTTGGGGAAAATTTACTTTTTGGGTTCCACTATTATGTTCACCAGGTTTGGATTTAAAGGACCTTCGGGCGCTATCTTCAGTGATATTTTAATATTCTTATTTGATCTTCACTTCTCATGATTTGATGATGATGAGAATTTCATTCTAGGAATTCAATGAAGGTTTGAGGGTGGGATAAAGGTTGAAGGAGGGGTTACAGTTTGATAAAAGAGAGATCAGAAGAATAAAGTAGTGAAACTTCATTCATTTTTATCATTTAGGGATATCAACCATCACAAAATCAAAATCACATGAAAGTAAAAGAATAAAAAAATTAATTAGTACGATACAAGTTATAATACGTTAATAAAATGATAAAGTGTATTTATGGTGATGCTTGAACAAACTTTCACATTGAGACCGTAACTGGTTTTCACAGTGAGATCTCAACTGTCTGACTTAAAAACAGAGCAACCGTATTGTATGAAACTACTACATTTAAGACAGTAAACTATAGAAATATAAGAGTTGGAAAATAATCTTATGATAGTGACTTGTGAAACCATAAACCATGAAACATTAATTTGTGAAATAGTAAACTTATTACTTAAGATTTATCATTCCAAAAACATGTATGATTTAATGTATTGTTTCAGAATTTAATGGTTTGGTGAATATATCAGCGAGCAGATATTCAGTTCCAATTACTTCCAAAGTGACATCACATTTTTGATAATGGTCTCTCAAAAAGTGATGTATTACATCAATATGTTTTTTCATAGAGTGTGAAACATGATTTTTTGTGATATTAATAGCATCTGTATTGTCACAATTTTTAAGTACATGCCTGAATTGATATCCATAATATAGTAATGTGTGTTTCATCCAAAACATTTGTTCACAACAACTACCATTAGCTATGTACTCGGCTTAAGAATTAGATAATGCAAAAAAGTTTTGTTTATTACTACACCATGATACAAGTGACTTGAATAAAAATCGACATGTTTCAGCGGTGTTTTTTCTATCTAACCTACAACCACTGAAGTCAGCATCATAATAACTAGCTAAATCAAATGATTGTCCTTTGGAATAAAATAGTCCAAGATTGGGTGTATGCTTGAGTTATTTGAAAATTATCTTAACAACATTTAAATGAGATTTCATGGGGTTTTAATGAAAACAAGCATATATACATACACTAAACATAATGTCAGGCTAGGTAGCAGTTAAGTAGAGTAAGCTTCCAATCATTCCTCTGTAAGTGGTTTGATCAACAGATTTTCCATCTTCATCAAGATCCAATTACAAGTAGTACTCATTAGAGTGTTACTACTTTTAGTTATATCCAAGAAAAAACGTTTTAGAGGATCTATAGTATATTTTATTTGATTTAAAATAATACCATAATTATTTTGAAGGATTTTAAATCCAAGAAATAATTTTAATTGAACCATTAAACTCATTTCAATTTCGTTTTTCATAATTTTAGAAAATTCAATACATAAATATTTTTTTATGATCCAAAGATAATATCATATACATAAATTTGAACTACTAAAACATCATTGGAAATTCATTTTATAAAATGTGTAGGATAAGCTAAACTTTTTTGCAAAACCTATAGAAATAAGAAAGGTTCTTAATCTATCATACCAAGATCTAAGATCTTGTTTTATACCATATAAAGCTTTTGATAATTTGAAGACATGATTTGGAAAATGAGGATTTGTAAAACCAGGGGGTTTCTCAATAAATACATACTCAACTATATACCCATTTAGGACTGAAATTTTAACATCCATTAGATACAGTTTGAAATTTAGATGTGCAGCATAAGAAAGTAGAATTCTGGTGGCTTCAAGTCTAGATACTGGTGCAAAGGTTTCCTCATATTAAATTCCTTCTTCTTTACTATATCATTATTAATCTAATCTATCCTTGATTTTAACTATGTTACCATCTTCATATAATTTATTTATAAACACCCACTTAGTGTCTATGGTGAATGTGTCTTTTGGTTTGTCAACATGTTTCCAAACTTTGATCCTTTCAAACTGATTATATTATTTTTGTATAGCCATCACCCAAAATTCATCATTAATAGAATCATTAATGTTTTTAGGTTCATGTTGTGACAAGAAGACTTAATTTTCGACCTGATTTCTAAGATACACTCTAGTTTGAGTTCCTTTATCCAAATATACTACAACTGCATCTAAAATACAGGTTTAAGAGTTCTAATAGCTTTATAAAAAGGACTATTGATTTCAGGTTCTTCAACAGATTCAGGTTCATTATGATCTCAATCTGACGAATTTTCAAAACTGTAAGCTTACATAGATTTATTTATAGGATGGTTAGAGGATTTTTTTTATTGATGTCCAGATTTGAAACATCATCCTCCAGGTTATCTAGATATTTCTTAGGCTCATGTGGATTTGTTTCATCATATTTGACATGGATAGATTCTTCCACACATTTAGGTTTTTTAAACACTCTACAAGCTTTACTAGATATTGATTATTCTATAAATATTCCTTAATCACTCTTGGATTCAAATTTGTTAGGATTGTCCTTAGTATTAAGGATATAGACTTTGGAAACAAAAATATTGAAGTAGATTTGGGTTTTCTATTGTTCCATAACTCATATAGAGTTCTATTAAGAATGGGTCTAATCAACACTCTATTAATTATATAGCATGATGTATTTACAGCCTCAAACCCAATATAAATAGGTAAGTAATATTCACTAAACATGGTTCCAAGAATCTCTTACAAGGTTCTATTTCTTCTTTCTAAAACTCCATTTTGTTGAGGTGTTATAAGGGCAGAGAAATTATGACTATATCCATTTTGTGAGAAAAAGGATTCAAACTCATGATTTTCAAAATCATAGCCATGATCACTTCTTAAAAATTTAATTCTAATTCCACTAATATTTTCTACAGTTTTGGCATATTTGGTGAAATGAGAGTAGGATTCACTTTTGTGAGCCAAAAAGAAAGTCCAAGTATATCTAGAAAATTCATCCACAAGAACATAAACACATTTCTTCCCATTTAAACTAGAAACTCTAGATGATCCAAACAAATCCATGTGAACTAGTTCAAGCGGTTGAGAAGTTGACACTTCTTTCTTTGGTTTGAAGAAAATTTTGTGTTGATTAGTCTTTTGACAAGGATTACAAACTTTATCATTTGGAAACTAAAGTTTGGGTAGGCCTTTGACTAATATTGTTCTAGTTATCTTTATAAGGGAGTGAATATTACAGTGTCCTAGTCACCTATTCCAAATCCAAGACTCTTTATGAAACACACATAAACATGAATCATTTTGAGAGACAAAAGAATCTAAGTTAACAAAGTATACATTTTCATTTCTCAATGCAGAAAAACACTAATTCATTTTTAAAATTAAAAAAATTGCATGCATCATTTTCAAATTTAACATGAAATACATCACCACATAGTTGTGAGATACTGAGAAGATTATATTTCAACCCATTAAAAAAATACTTTGGAAATTAAAACTGAGTTAAAGTTACTGATTTGGCCAAGGCCAATGATATTTCCATTGGCATTGTAACCAAATGTGACATGTCCACCATCAATTTTTATTAACTTCTTGAAGAATGAATAGTCACATATCATGTGTCTTGAACACCACTGTTCAAGTACCATAGGTTTTACAGGAGCTCTTTAAGAAAATTTCCTAAAAAATATTCAAATAAAAATAGACTTTGGTACCCATATTTGTTTGGGTCCAGTAATATTAATGACACGTGATTTAGGAACCCATATATGCCTCATAGGTTTCCCATAAGCATTATACAATGTGATTGAAAAATATACTCTATTTGGTCCAGAAAATCTTGAAATAGTAGAGAGTGTATCATAACTTGAACTAACTGAATGTTTTCATGAATTATGAGTAATGTTGTGTTTCATATATTTAGAGACAAAATTAGTTCCAAAATATCTTTTACTATGTTGATATCCAATACCGGTAGTATATTTAGGAGAAATATATTTACCTATAATTTGTACCAAAGTATCTTTACCATTAGTACAAATTTCAAGGTCCTTTTTCAATTTCTCATTTGATAGATTTAGTGTATTTTTTTCCATTAGAAATTGAATTTTTTTCCCTTTCTACAATAGGTTCAGTTTTAACATTTGAGGTAAGAGCATGCTATTTATTTAAAGATTATTATTTATCTTTTAGTTCATTGCATACATCTTCATGCATATTACAGTACTCAAAAATTAATTCATTAGACACATTCTCAGAATCACTTTGATCTCCATAATAATTGGAATTATGTACAGAAGATTCTAGTATGACCTCAGATGTGTTTTTCATGAAACACATATTGGCTATGTTAGCCTATTCATCATGTAAAGATTCTGAGTCACATGAACTGTCCTCAGAAGCACTCAATGTTTCTTTCATTTCCTTTTTATACATTTTATCTTTGTCCTCATATTTCTTTTTTTTTAATTGAGCTTGGGACAGTCAACCATTACATGTTCCTTTCAGTTACATTCATATAATACTATCTCATCATACCTGTCACTTCTTTTCCAATATTTATTCCATCTTCCTTTTTGATCATATCTTTCTTTGAAGTTAGGATTTTTGAAAAATTTATTCTTCATGTAAAACTCTTAAACCTTCTGGATAATTAATCCATCTCCTCATCACTATCAGTTGATGGTTGTTCACTACTGTAACTTTCTACAGAGGCCTCCAATTTCCATTTTTCATTGTGTTTGTATGTGGTGGTCTTAAATAAAACCAATTTTCTTTTAGGTTCATCCTCTTCTTCCTTGTTGACTTTCATCTCCTCTTTATACAACATTAGTTTCCCAATAAGTTCTTTTATAGGTAACTTTCTAATGTTTCATGATTCTCTAATAGATACAGAGGTTCCTCTCTATATATCATGTAGGTATCTGAGAATACTTATGATTTGTTCTTTGGAAGTGACTTCTCTTCCATGAGAAATCATTGTGTTGAAAATTTCGTTGAACCTGAGATACATGTCATAAATAGTATCATCAGGTTTCATTTTAGATTGATCATATTTTATAATATAAGTATTAAGTATCATTTATTTCACACTAGATGTTCGTTTAGGTGAAACAAACAAAGTATCCAAAATTTCATAGACAATTTTACATGCCAAAATTAGGTTAAATTCCACATATCATAAGAAGCAATATTGAGAATTTATTGCTTTGAAATTGTTATTATAGGAAGTCCTGATTGGGTCATCCCAAGTGATTCTATCAGTAGAAAGAATCTTATACTCATTTATTATTAAAGACCAAATTTAAAAAAACTAAACTTTCTAAAAGAATTTTGATTTTGATTTTCTGTTGGGAATAATTGGTTCTATTAAAGAATGGTGGTCTGTTTGTTGCAACACCTTTTAGTCTGTTATCAACAATAAAGAAATACTTTGAAAGAGATAGAAATTTATAATTTACAGAAATTTATAGATCTTTAAAGTACAACTAAAATCACAGTTGAATAGTTTCAAAAACCGAGTATTAATAGGAATAAAAAACAACCTTTGATACAAAATATTGGCTGGATTAGAGTACTCAAGAGGGGGGGGGGTGAATTGGGTATCTATAAAAATTTCTATTTGAAAAAATTATTCTTAAAAGGTTCCCTAATAAAAATTAATACAACCCAGTTTATCAAAGTAATACAGTTATAAAATTTGAATGTTTAAATAACTTCTAAGAAGATTTATTAATTCTTAGTAATCATAATATCAGTTATTAATATTACTTTTTAATTTATTATAATAAGGAAAAACAATTATAACTTCTTTTTTATATTAACAATTAAAGTAAATCGAGTTATTTCTGAATTATGTAGTAAAATAGAGAACACTAAATTAAACAACACAACGAATATAAAAAAAGTGGTTCACTCTCAAGGAATGAACTAATCCACTCCACATGGTGATCACCTACCACTTAGAAGATTATATTAATAAACATGATCCATACCCTAGATTGGGGTAAACAATAGTGCGCAGGACTGTCTAGGTCACACGACGTCTTAGACTGTTTTTCGTGGGTATGAACTACCAAGTCACATAGGGAACTCTTCCACACTTATCTGTGGGAGTAAAAAAGATTAAAAAGATATGATATAAAGGATATCTTGTATCCTTCATTTTAGTGTATGAGACAATGCATGTTTTTATACAGACACAAACACACACACTGCTCGAAAGCTTGAAACAATACACAATAGAGCAAAGATGATAAGATAAGGGTAGAAGTTCTCTGAGTGTTATTCTATGAAGATCTGGACTTCTAGAATGAAGCCGATGCAAGAATCGAGTCCTCATGCAAGAAACAGAGTATCACAAGTCTGGTGCTCTGGTTTCTAGTTAGACCTAGCTCGTGTTCTTCGTAGAGTTGGTATTATGAAGATGTTCTTGAATCTGATCTATGGTCTCTCAACCTTTGGATTCCTGAATTCTTTGTGTGTTCTTGAGATGTATCTTGTTTCCTATGTCAGTTAGAACTTATTCACTATATCATGCCTGTTACTTTATAGGCCATGCTTTTCTTTTTCTTCTTAGAGATCATTTGTTGAAGCTGATAGGATGCATGTATTCTGCACCTTGTACCTCGTACTTTCAGGTGACATGTCTACAAAGAAATATTAATTATGTTAGTGCATTTAAAAGACTCAAATATGACTATCAAAAATTAAATTTAAAATGACAAAAAAGATTAAATAACAGTGTCACAGTCTATCTGGAAATGATGTCACTTGGAAACGGTGTCTCCATGAAGTGGTGTCTCCATGAAACGATGTGTCTATGAAGCGATGTCTCCATGAAACAGTGTCTCATTATTTTACTTTGAGTGGTGAGATAGTTATGATGGCATAATTTTATAGAGATTAGGAACCAGTAGCACATATGTGGTTCTAGGATCACGGTGTTTGGTCCTTTTCCAAACATCTAACTATATCTCAACACGGAACCAGTGTCACAGACATCAAAAGATCTGAAACTGGTTTCAGTGTCTGGTCATGTTGTCTGGTTCATGGTGTCTGGGTCACGGTGTCTGGGTTATGGTGTCTTGTCATGATGTCTAGTCAAAGTTTCTGGGACATGGTGTCTCGGTCATGGTGTCTGTTCATGGTGTCTGGGTCCTTTTCTAGAAAAACAGAACCAGTGGAAGACTCATGGTTTCTTAGACATAGCAAAATATTTGTATACAGATTTAAGTAGTGATATTAATAGAATGTATTAGACTTAATCATTTATCAAGGAAATCCATTATAACACAAATTAAAAATATAATTTACAATAATCAATCATATCACTTAAGATCATGAATTGGTTTATTTAAATCATAAAGAAACCAACCATATGTACACATTATTTGAGGCAGCTTAAACAGGATTAACAAGCTTTACTGAATATATAGGATTTGTGATCATTAAAACATGATTAAGACAGGAGGAGTCCAATAAAAATTATTTTCTAGTCTTATTTATGTGGAAAATTCTTATTATACAACTCTATGTTATGTAATATTTCTATGTTATGTTTTCATGGATTATAAAAATTGACTCGTGTTTCCAGACTTCTATGACTCATGTTTTATGTTGGGCCAAAAGCCTTATGTATTGACTCATGGAAATTATCCTCTATTTTATTGGGTATGATTTTTTTTATGTTATATTAATTCACATTAATTATTCTCCCATAAAAATACTTTTTCTTATAGTCACTTATGATATTAGATTTTTATCTTTTAGGTTTATCCTTATTCGTCATTTTATCCTACTATTTTATTATATTTTCATTACACATAAAATAAAGAGGATAATTATGTATAATTTTTCATGATAGATATATTGTGTGGACAATTTTTTATAAGCTGTTGAAGACATATTTTAAGATAAAAAGTTCATATAGATAATCAATAAAGACAATAAACCTTTAGGTTGTGATTGTGTTATTTATTATGATATTTAATTAATATTAATATAAAATTATGTAATATACATGCATGTTATGGTTGAGTCATATCATATTTAACGTTTGATGATCCATCACAAAAGAAAAAACAAAAAAACTTCTTAACTATAAGCCAAAGAAATAATAATTAACATCCTATTATAAGACTAAAATTGAACCCCAAATTTTTTTAAATGAATCATACCTCCAAAAAAGATGTCCAAATAGATCCTATGTTTCATGTATTTAAAAATAGAACTGAAATAACTGGAAATAAAATATACTATAAACCATACTGTATGACTATATACGCCTAAAATATTAACTCAATGATATCCCTAGACATACAATCATAGATAATGTGTCCCTTTGACTTTATCTGAAACACTATGAATATAATCTCCACACATATGAAGTTTGTTTGTAGAGAATGTGAAAAATAATTCTCAATAGAAACCAATAAAACCCCAAAAATACCTTGGGAGTATTATTATCACATTCAAATGGTGTGAATCTATTAAAATATTGATTAATATCATTTATATCATATATTATGAAGAATTATTTACCAAAATAGTTAACTAAGACACTGATACACATGCTTCATCCAATGTCGGTGCTAAATCTGAGCACCAACCAAAATGTGTAGTAGAAAAACACTTGGATCAGGAAAGGTTATTCCAAACACCTAGTATTTATAATAATTTTGGGCCTAACTCAATACCTATCCAAAAATATGGATCATATATCATTATCTCTTATCATAACCTATCCCAAGACCCCCTACAAGTTTGATAAACATATAACATTCACATAAAAAAAGCGTTATTCCATAAGATCATGAATATAAAACTCAAATTAAGAAAAATTACATATTTATTCTCCTTAAATATTTTAATAATAAATCAATTTAATTTCTAATCTCTTATGAAAATTCAAATGTCTCATTCAATTTCTTTTTTACTTATATAAAAAATTCTAGAAAGACCATTTCTATTTAAATTTCTAATTTACTCCATTAATTTTAGAGAAAGAGTGAAGGGGGCATGGTATAACATGTCACTGAACTCATTGTGGCTATACAAGGAATCCATTGGGACTTTTGTGACCACTGAAATTCTGGTGGATACCCATCAAATTTCTATTGTCATCTTAGTAGGTTATTTTAATAATGGAAAAATTTGTAAATTTTTCATAAATTATTCAACAAAAAAACAACTTATTATGGATTATTTTCAAGAAATTTTTTTGGATTTACTCTAATAATTATTCAATCCTTTCTATATTACTCTATCTGACTCTATTCTATAATCTTGATGTAAACTTCCTCAACTATCATTAAATTCCATCCATGGGGGTATTTATGATTAGATAATCCATATTGATTTAATCTATATCTAAATATCATTATAAATAAAATTAATTTAATCAATTTTATTTAGGGTTTAAGTATTTTTCAAATATTTTAGTGGTTCTAATTTTATGGGGGTATTAAGATCTTGTTTTTAGTGATTTAGAGTTTGGGAAACCACTCTTGTATCTAATTTCTATTTTCTCCTAAAAATACTGTCATAACCCTAATATTTATATATTTTAAGCCCTATTAAAACATAAAGTGGTGAAATATCATCCTTATCCTTTTTTGGAATAGAATTAGATTGGTGACCCGTCCTCTTATCTTATACTATTACAGTTGGAAAGATAAAAATGACATGTGGTAGAGAGAACCTAAACTAAAAAGTCTTCTTTCTCCAAATAAATGTTTTCAAAACTCTATTTTGACATATTTTTATTTTAAACAAGATATTATTTTCTTTATATATGATTATGATTTATTATTTAACATGACATCAATTATGAATTATTGTATCACCTATAATATATTAATTTATTTGATGTATTGAAAATCCTTCAAGTAATTTTTATTATTCCTATTGAAAACATGTTAGCCTTACATGTTTTGTAATTAATGGTTGGTGAATATTATGAATAATCGAGTAAAAAAAGTTCTTTATAGAAATATGGTGATACCTATATAATGATTTTCTTTGAATATGATATATATATATATGTGAATATAGTGTTATATTTTATTACAGTCTCTATAAGTCATGCATGAGGGAATAATGGTTGGGGTGTGGGTGCACCAGCTATCCATGTGTATTGCTTGGAGTGAATCAGTAAATCTGAATCAAAGTAACACATAATATAATGTGTAAAAAACAAGTAATGGTAGAATAAATCATTTTTATATTTATTAATTAAACTAGACTATTATATTAGTTATAAAAATATTAATCAATTTTTAAATTAAAAAGGAATTAGTTTAAATTAAACACCTTTTTATATAGGTTTTATTGAAAGAAATAATTTAATAATTTAATAATTTTAATTTGAAAAAATTAATATCATTTTTAAATAATCATATTAAATTTTTTCTATGGTGATTTTTTTATTTTTTTTGAAAGTATTGATTTTTCAGTGAATAGTGATAAATACTGATTTTCATTAAAAAGTATTTTATTTTAAATAAATAAAGTAATTTAAAAGTAACAATATGTTTTGAATATGATTTAAAGTAATAGATGTATTATTTATTTTTTATTATTACACTTATTTTATTTTTATTCATCTTTATATTGGTATTTAGTATAAGTTTGTATTTGGGTTTAAAAATGGATTTTTCTCAAAATTGTTTTAAAATGTATAATGTTTCTCCATTTTAATTAATTAAAATAATACCTAATTGGGAATATTTTAAATGAAATTATTATATTTTATATAATTTGATATTAATTTAGTTTCCTACAATGATTATTATAATTCATAGAGTTAATATAGAACCATCTTTTTCTCAAAAAAAAATACTTCGATTGAAAACCCACATTTTCAGTGCTTCTAGGGATTTTGTTTTAAATAAAATTTATCCAATTATTTTAATTTAATTTTCTAAAAAGTATTATAAATTTGGTACCAGAAGAATTTATATTTTATAATATTTTCAACTTATTTTTTGAAAAAAATGAATAGTGAAAATAGTGAAAATTAATTATCATAGTTATGGTAAAATGGATTTTCCAAGGGGTAAACTAAAAAAGATCAGGGTTAAAAAGATCAAAAAATTATCTAAAATATATATTATGTCCATATTTTGACTATATAACTTATTGGATCAATAATGGTTCATTATTGGAGCCTCGTGACATGAAAAAAATGTGGGTGGAATCCATTATTTTCAAAAAATATAAGTGTTCCACTCACCACACATATAAAAGGCCACCGCTCTCCTTCACACTTCAAACATTAAAAACCCATTAGTTTAGAAATTAACTACTCAAATAACTTCTACAATTACCTCCTATAATCCTATAATCCTTTTTTTGTACATAAATCCAACCAAAGAAGTCCTTCAGTGCAAACCTAAAGAAGTTTCTTAAAGAAGAGGTAATTTTCTCCAAAATGCATATTTATTTTATTTATTCTTCCACACATAGAAATTATCATTAAACCATGATTATATAGTAAAATAAGTATATAAAATATAATTATATGTTATTATGTTAATTTAATAACCTGAATCATTTCCATATTCCATCTAATGGGTTTTGAAATCACCATTCACGTGTATGGTAGACTACCACCTCTAGAACTGATGTCATTAGTCTTTCCATTACCACCTATTATGGCAGGTCATGATGATAGATATAATTTATATATATATATATATGATATTTATAACAAAGTTATAATTTTTGAGTCATTTTATCATATATATATTTTTAGATTAAATTTCATAGGGGATATGATAGCGTCACTCATGTGTACCACATACTACTGCCACATGAAGGGATGTGATTCGCCTTTCATTAACACATCACATGTTAGGTAATAAGGCTAAATATAATGAATATATGTAATATAAATTACATAATTATGATATTAATGACATATTTATCATTATGTAAATATAATATATCATTTTATTTCATACCTTTTCACTCACTGAAAAAGTGATAACATCATTCAAGTATGCGTGGACTATAGCCTTCACAAAGCGATGAGACTTTCTTTTAATCACCAAACCATATGGATGATATATATATAAGTATATTTGAAGAAATATAATGGTATATATGATATTATTATCATTATGGAAGGATAAAATATTACTTACCTTCTTTCCATAACGATTGTTGAGAAATGAAAACGTTACTCATGCGTACATACGACCTACTGTCTCCATGGTCTTAACAAACTTCATTTTCCAAAACTGAATATTATGATTGGACATAAAATGATAATTTATGTGTAAATATTCTAATTATTTCATGATTATTATTCTGGATATTTTTAAATAATTACCACTTTGAACGTAGTCATCCTACCGAAGTCATTTTTGACATATATATGGAATATGGTTAAAACATCTGATGTAAAATTCATTGATTAAGTAATTTTATATAACATAGTAATATGTGAAATAAATTTAATTATGAACTTGAAAATTTTTATAACGAATTTAAAAAAAATTCATCAGTTTATTATTCAGGATGATAAAGACACAAACGACAAGTGGGACTCAATGTAAGGGACTTCATCTCAATTTCTTTTCAGTGAGGTATATTTTGATGTTATGAAACTATATTATTTTACAAGGTATATATATAGCCCCATTGACATTTTATCTCTTGAATTTATATATTCTCATGGTATTTAATGTATTTTAATGTTATCCTTTCCTTAGGATTATGATTTAAATATTTCAATGCTGATAAAGGATTTTTCATTGAAAAAAATAATCTTTTAATATTTTTCTTCCAAATATTCCTTTTCCATACCCATGATTTTAAAATTATTTTATGAAATTTTTTTATGGACATAAAATATTTATTAATTACATTATATTTATATTTTTACTTTATTTTAAAAGGTTTTCATAAGTAATATTTTTATGTGTTTTATACAGATCATTTTAAAAAAAGACAAAATGAAATTTCTATATGATGATAAATACTTTTCCAATGTTGTGACCGTTATTTGATTTATAGATTAATTTTCAATATTTATTACTTTATATAAATAAAAAACCACATTTTTGTTTTGGGTTTTTTTGGTATTGAAAAAGTTTTTTCAAAAGAAAAGTCTATTTTGTTATTAAAAATGGGATTTTAAAAGAAAATGATTTTTTGATAACCCAAAGTGTTATTCATATGATTTTAAAATAGTTTTTCAAGTGTTTTATTATTTAAAAATAAAATAATATTTTTTTATTCATTATATGGTACTTTAAAATTATACAAGAGAAATTGGTGTGCGCAAATAGTGTCAGGTGAGCCCATTAAATATTATATTATGACTACATTCCGATAGAACTAGGTGAGCCCATTATTGAATAAATGATGGGTACACCTAGATAGTGCTCTAATGAACTAGGTAATGTTCCTTAACTAAATAGGATATAAGGAGGGTGTTACCAAAGGGTTTCTCCTATGTATTTAAATGGGATCCAATTAATTTTGACATGTGTTTAAAATAGGTTATGAATGTGATGATTTAAGTTATAAAAAAAGGTTTTAATTGGTTGTTTTGTGGTTTTAAAGATTCCATAGAAAAAAGTGTGATTTTAGGGGAAAATGTTTTATTTCAAACTCCAAAAAAAACTTCTAAGATAATGGTAATGTTATATGTTTTTTCATTTTTTTTCTAGTATAATGTTTTTATTTCTTTTATTATCCCTTACTAATCCTTTTATGCTCATCCAAAATTTTTTAAAATTTTTTTTCACAAGATTTAATGATGGGTAAGAGAAAGGGAGAAGTTAAGCTTAAATTCAGAAATATTTTTCCATGAAAAGAATTCAGTCTTTATTTTAAATGTTTTATATTACGGGAAATATATATACAAACATATGTTTCAAATTTGTATTATATGGTTTGTTAATGTATGAGTTATGACCTAATTCTCTAAAACTATAAACCTGAAAAGAACCTCAAAGTTAAATAAAGAAAATTCATGACTAAAAATCAATATTTTTTAAAGTTAAAGGTCTAGTCTTTATAGCTGGTATCCAAGGTTGATTTAGATGAATTTAGAGTTTAGTATAATGATAATAACTTACCCTTGAAATATTTTACTTTACAGTTACATTGAAATGATATTAACATTATATTTATTTAATTTTCCGAAGTCCAAAAACTTACAAAACACATAATGGAAAACCAAAGAGGAACAATAAAAAATTAAGGGGGTCTGAAGTGATATAAAATTTAAATATTACCATATTTATTCATTTAAATTACTTCTATTTAGAGTGGTTTTCAATAGAGGAAATAAGGATGTTCTAGTGGGAATAAACCAAGAGGAAAATATCCTTACAAATTAGCATCTTGATATAGTTGTAATTAGAACAAAATAGTTTGTTGAAGTAATAGATCAACTGACAAAAGCAATTAATGGTGGTGGTATCCATTGAAAAGAGGAACCCGATCTTCTATGATGTAATAAGTCAATAGTGGAGTATTTTATGAGATAACATTACCCATCATTTAGTTTATCATGTGAAACCATGATATATGAATGATGGATTAACTCTATAGAGAATATATTTGATGTCATGGGATGTTCAGAACATCAGAAGGCAACTGTTACCGTTTTTCATTTTGCAGGTGAAGATCATCGATGTTGGTATTTGGTTAAGAATACCAAAGATAAATATGACCTTGATTCCATATAATGGGAAACATTTAAGTATTTTTTTCATGATAAATATTTCCCAAATATTGTTATACATTATATGGAAAAACAATTCCATGAACAGAAGAAAAAAGTTGAAGGTTTTGTAGCTATATTTGAATAAAACATTACAAGACTATCCAGATATGTGATGGATTATATTATAGAAATTGATAGAAAAATCAATATGTTTTACTCTGGGTTGAAAGAAAGTTTACAAGGAGAAATGTCTGTATAAGAATGTAAAATTTACAAGGAAGTGGTTTGTTTTGATGATAATGTTGAGATGGAGTTTACTGAAATGTATGTTCCTCGATATAATAATGATAAGAAAAGGTCAAGGTGGTAGGATAAAGTGAATAAACTAGATATGATGTTTTTAGGTAAGCACCCAAAATATTACAAGTGTGAAAAATGACATTTCATGGAATGTTTGATAGGATCAAGGACGTGTTTTTGGTGTTTCCAGTTCAGCTATGGGGCTTGTGACTGTAAATAAAATAATCATGAACATCCATAGAATAGGGTTAACAATATCTAACATGCAATGAAGTATTTTAGTTTCAATGAGTTGGTTCATTATGATAACATGTGTTGGAAGATAGTTTCAAATCATGAAAGTCATCATGATCAGAAACAATAATATGTATCAAAGTCATTTTCTACTACAACGATTGATGTTGGGCTATCAAATGATGTGGTGATTGATATGTTAATTGTGTATTTTAATTATTCCATTTCCATGTTTGACTCTGAATATACACATTTTTTCATTTTTGAGAAATTTGAAAGTAAAATAGGAACACCACCACTTGAAAAGAAGATAGAACATTTGGTGAATAATCCAGGTGGAAATATTTAGGAAAGAAATATTTATAAGAATATTCATATTTTTATAAGTGGGATGGTATTTCTTATAAATATTAATGAAATTTCCATAGTAGAGTTTGATATCATTATTAGTATGGATTTAATTTTAATTTATCATACTAAGATAGATTTCATACCTAAGAAAGTTATTTTCAATGATTTCATAGCTTTGATTACATACCAATAAGGTGAGTAATTTATTATAGGTGGAAGTGAAAGTTACCTAGCTTATATTGTTGAAAATAAATAAACTATTCAAATTAGTGATGTTCCAGTAGTAAATTAACACATGAATGTATTTCTGAATGATTTTCTAGGTGTTATTCTTGATCAAGATGCTGAGTTTATTTTCAACTTAGTATTTGATGCTAATAGAATTTATAAACCCTCTATAGAATGACTGGAGTGGAACTTTTAGAATTGAAAAAGAAATAATAAGAGATGTTGGATAAAGTTTTCATCCAACCTAGAACTTCACAATTCAGTACTCTTATTTTTTTTGTTAAAAATAAATATGGTTCAATTATAATTTTCATTAATTATAGAGCCTTGAATAACATCACTATTAAGAAAAAGTATCTATGTCCTTATATTGATTATTTGTTTGATCAGATCCAAGGATATCTTTAGTTTTCAAAGGATGACCTATGGTTAGGGTACCATCATTTGAAGGTGAAGAAAGTAGACATTATAAAGATTGCATTTCAGACTAGATATGGGAACTATGATTTTATAGTTATCCCATTTTAGTTATCTAATTAACCTTTTTATTTGTATACTTGATGAATAGATATTATCATGAGTTTATGGAAAAGTTTGTGGTGTTTTTTATGGATGAAATTTGGGTATATTCTAAAATTCAATAGAAACATGAAAGAAATTTAAGGATTGTTTTTAATTCCATTAAAGAAAGGAAACTATATGGTAAATTTACTAAGTGTTAATTTTTGTATAAAAAAATTTATTTCGTTAGAAATATTGTTTCAAAAGGTGAAATAACTATTGACACTACTAAAACAAAATTTTCTGAAGAATTCACAAGACCCAAAAATATTATAGGGATTCATAATTTGTTTGGATTAGTAGGTTACAACTAGTGGTTTTTTGAAAACACTTATCAGTTTTCTAGCCCACTAACTAAGTTAACGTGAAAATGAGTAAAACTCATTTGAAAAAAAATAATGTGATGATTATTTACTAGAATTTTTTTTAATGATATAGTTTTATCCCTTTGTTATATAAATGGAGAATTTTTCATCTACATTGATGGTTCATTGAAAGGAAATTGTTATATCCTAATTCAGAATGACCAAGTAATTGATTATGCTTTAAATTTGTTAAAACCTCATGAGTTAAATTACCCAACACAAGATTTGGAATTAGCTACTATTATTTTTTACATTAAAAAATTATAGGCATAAATCTTATGGAGTGAAGTGTAAAATATATACTGATCATAAAATTTTGAAGTATATATTTACTCAGAAAGAATTTTACATGATATAGAGAAGATTGTTGGAACCAATCAATGATTATGATTACTCGATTCATTGCCATCCAATAAGAAAAAACAAAGTGTCTGATGGTTTGAGTCCCAAAAATAACTCTACATTAACCATGTTAAGTTTGGAATGTGAAACATTGGTTAATTATTTGATAAATTGTTTCCTAGAATTTGTGGATGCAGATTCAACCTCTTTTTTTAGGTTTCAGTGTATTCAACATTTTTGGAAATAATTAAGTAATCTCAAAAAGAGGATCATTCATTGTATAAAAATGTATAATTAGTTTAGTAAGGTATGTATACTGATTTTAATATTGACGAAGAAGGTGTTTTATGATTAAAAAATGATTATGTGGGCCTTGTGATTCCCAATTAGGAAAGAGTTGTTTAATTAAGCTCATACATCTCTATTTTCCTTTCATCTAGGTATCACTATGATGTGTAGATATCTTAAATATTATTAATGATGAGATTGAATGATGATATATATTAATAAATTTACCATAAATTATTTGAATTGTAAGTAGGTTAAATTAGAATGATAAATATCGAAGGGGATGTTTCAACTTTTTTCAGTGCTCTAGTGTAAATGGGAAAATATATCAATGGATTTCATTATAGAATTTATAAATAATTCTCCAGGTAATAATGTGATTTGAGTTATTGTTGATTAATTAACTAAATTTAAACATTTCCTTACAATTCATGGTATAATGTCTTTAGATCATCTTTCTCGATAGTATAAAAATTCTATAGTCAGGTTAAATGGAGTTCCTCTCTCTATTGTAGCATACCATGATCCAAGGTTCACATATAATTTATGGAAGGGACTTCAAAATTAATCAGGCACTAAACTAAATTTTAGAAAATATTTTCATCCTCTATCCGATGGATAGAATGATCAAAAAATTCATCCCACAAAATACATGCTTTATTATTTTTCAATGGATTACCAGAGAAGTTGGGATTAACATATTTCATTGACTTATTTTTCTTTTAACAATAATTTTTATTCTAGTATATATAGGGCACCATTTGAGTCATTTTATGGAAAACTATATCAGACACCTAAATTTTAAGATGATGTAGAAGAAATTAATTTTATGATATGAGATTTAGTAGAGGAAATGGTGGAGAAGATATAGTTGAATTAGCAACAAATTAGGATAGATTAGAGAAGGTATAAAATTTATGTGGATAACCAGAGTAAAGAAATTTTTTTCGAGGAAGGTGATCATAACTGTCTTAAAAGTTCTCCATGGAATTGTGTTATGAATTTTGGTAAGAAGGGGTACCTAGTTCCAAGGTTTGTTAAATTGTTTGAAATCATGAAGAAAGTTGGATCAATTACCTTCTGAGTGGCATTACCTTTGAGTTTATCCCATGTACACAATGTTTTTATGTCTCAATGTTAAGGAAAAATGTGCTAGATTCATCTAATGTTTTGATACAGAAAGATGTTCAGTTGGAATAAAATATTTCTTATAAAGAACATACAGTTCAAATTATGGACCATAGAGAGATAGTGTTGGGGAATAAGGTGATTTAACTGGATAAGGTTTTCTGAAAAAACTATATGGTTTAAGAGGCTACATTGGAATCTAAAAATCATATGAGGGAAAGATATCCCCACCTGTTTAATAAGTGAATAAAATTCTGGGGATGAAATTTATAAAAGGGGGAAAAATTTAACAACCTATCTAATAATATAATATATTTTTAATATATATTTATATTTTTATATATTTATATTGGTTATAAAAATATTAAGTAATTTTTAAATTAAAAATGGAATAGTTTTACATAAACTCTTTTTTATATGGGTTTATTTAAAAGTTTTTTTTCAAAATTTTATAATCTTAATTTTAAAAAATGAATATATATTTTAAATCATCATATATAAATTTACCTATGGAAAAATTTTGTGATTTTTTAGGAAAAAATTATTTTTTAGTTAATAGTGAAAAATATCAACTTTTTGTAAAAATGACTTCTCTTTTCAATGAATTACGTAATTTAAAAGTAAACATATGAATTTAATATGATTTAAACTATCATAATTATTATTTAATTATATTTTATCCAGTTAAATACCTTTTAATAAAATATATATTGGCTTTTATTATAAGTTTGTTTTTTGGGTTTAAAAACATGTTTTCCCAAAAACAGTTTATAATGCATAATGTTAATCCATTTTAATTAATTAATATAATACAAAATCAGGAATGTTTTATATGATATTTATTGATTATATATCATTAAAAATTAATTTAGTTTCATACAATTATTATTATTATTAATAGAGTTAATATAGAATCTTCTTTTGCTCAAATAAATACTATGCTTGAAAACTCACTTTTTAATTACATCAATGGGTTTTGTTTTATATTAAAATTTTCCAACTATATGAATTTAATTTATTAAAATGTATTTTATATTTTTAATAAATAAAATTTATATTTTATAATAAGTTGAACTTAATTTTACATGAAATTAATATTGAAAACAAAAAAAATTAATTACCAGAGTTGAGGTGAAAATGGATTTATTGTGGAGGGGTGGGGGGGGGGTAAAATAAAAAGATAAGGGTTAAAATGGCATAATTTGTTTTTCTAAAATCTATTACATGAAAATATTTAGACATTTCACATTATATTCTAGATAATGGATAATTTTTTTTATCATTTTTATATGAAAAAACGTGGGTGGAATTCATTATTTTAAAAAAATACAAGTGTGCCACTCACCTCACTTATAAAAGGAAACACTCTCTCCTCCCATATTCAGAAATTACAAACCCATTTGTTTTGAAAATATCTGCCCAAGTAATTTCTAGAATTACCTCATATCATCCTATAATCCTTATTTTGTGGATAAATCTAACCATGTAAGTCCTTTGATGAAAACGAAAAGAAGTTACCTGAAGAAGATGTAACGTTATACAACGAGCATTTCTAATTTTATATCTTCTTCCACCCCTTCAATTGAAATTAAAAAATGATTATATAAAAAATAATTATCTTGAATATAATTATATTTTATTATGATAATTTCAAAAACTAAATCATTTCCCTCTTCCATCAAATGGGTTACGAAATCATCATTCATGTATACTGTGAAGTACCACTTCATGAACTGATGTAATTCATTTTTCCATTACCACCTATCATGGTTGGGTTTAATTATGGATATAAAGTATATATTTGATATTTATAACATAATTATTCCTATTTAGTCATTATATCATATATACCTTTTTATATTTCATTCGATAGGAGATATGATAATGTCACTCGTGTGTGTGAAGGACTACCGCCTCTCAAAGCTATGTGATTCATTTTTCACTAACGTGTTAAATGAAAGGTAACAAGGGTAAAAAATGAATATATTTGATATAAATGACAAAATTATGATATTAATTCCATATTTATCATTATGAAAACATAATATATAATTTTCTTTCTTACCTTTTCACTCACTGAAAAAGTGATAACATCGTTTGTGTATGTGTGAACTACCACCTGCATGAAGTGACTTGACTCTATTTTCATCACCACAAAATATGAATGAAATATATAAGTATATTTAAAGAAATATTATTTTATATATGATATTATGATTATTCTGGAAAGATAAAATATTACTTACCTCCTTTATATAATTATTGTCAAGAAATGGAGACGTTATTCATGAGTACGTATAACCTATGGTCTCCATGATCGTAACATACTTCATTTTTCAAAACCAAATTTATTTAATTGTATTAAAATTATAATTTATGTATAAATATGATAATTATTTCATGATAATTATTCTTTATATGTTTAAATAATTAACTCTTGGCCATAATCAACCTACCAAAGTCATTTTTTGACACATGATGTGAATATAGTCAAAAAATTCGACGTAAAATTCATTGATTATGTAATTGAATATAAAATGGTAATGATTAAAATAAAATTAATAATAAAATTGAAAAGTGTTCCAAATAAATTAAAAAATTAACATAAGTTTATTATTCAGGAAGATAAATACACACCTGACAATTCAGACTCAAGGTAAGGGACTTCATCTCAATTTCCTTTCATTAAGGCATATTTTGATTCTATGAAAATTTATTTATTATGAGGTTTATATATAGAAAATTTAAAATTTTATATCATAAATATATATATTTTCATGTTATTTAGTTTTTTGTTTAATTTTATCCTTTCATGGGGTTTGTGGTTCAAATATTTCCAAGGTGATAAGGGACTTTTCTTTAAAAAACATTCTTTTAGTGTTTTCCTTACAACCTATCATTTTATATGTCCATATTATTAAAATGATTTTTTTAATGTTTTGAAATGGAAATAAAATATTTATTAAGTAAATTTTATGTATCTTTGTACTCTATTTTCATTTATTTTCATAAGGAATCTTTTTATAGGTTTTATATGGAACATTTTGACAAAAGACAGAAGTAATATTCTATACTATGATAAGAACTTTTCCACCACTATGACCATTATTTTATTTATAGTTTCCTTTGAAATAATATATGTTTTCTACAAATAATAATTTTTTTTTTGTATTTTGGGTATTTTGGTATTGAAAAGTGGGTTTTAAAAGAAAATTTTATTTCGGTATTAAAAATGGATTTAAAAAGGGTATTTTGATATCCAAAAGTGATTTTGATATGAGATCAAGATTGGTTTTTTTGTGTTTTATGATGAAAAAGTGCAATCATAATTTTTTTATTCCTAGTATGATAATTGAGAATTATACTTGAGAAATGGGTGCACCCTGATAACTCTAGGTGAGCCTATTATAAATTATATAATGGGTGTTCCGTGGTAGGTAGGGTGAGCGCGTTATAACTAAAACAATGAATGAACCAAGATAGAACTCCAATTAATTGAGTAATTCCCATTTCAAGAATAGGTAATAAAGAGGGATTTAACAAAGTGTCTCTCCTATGGATTTACCTGGGATCCAATTACTTCTATCATGAATTTAAAACAGGTTATGAATATGATGCTCTAAGTTATCAAAAAGGGGGTTTTGAGGATTCTTTTGAGTAAAAAGTGTGTGTTATTTTCATGTGAATTTTTTTACATCATATTCACACATAACATTAAAGATAAAGGTAAAATTATATATGTTTTCATGTTTTCACTAGACTAGTGATTTTTGTTCTTTTTATATCCCTTACTAATATTTTTGTGGTCATCCCATGTTTTTTAAAATGTCTTAATAGGATTTAAGGATGGGTAAGGGAAAGGGAGAAGTCAATTTGAAATTTGTTAATAATTTCTATGAAAATAAGTCATTTTTTATTTTAAAAGTTTTATAGAATGAGAAAATGGATACTAATTGGAAGTGTCCACTTTGTATTATATTTTTTTGAGATATAAGAGTTATAACCTAATTATATAAAACTTTTAACCTGAGAAGATCCTCAAAGTGAAAAAAGTGAATTCTTGTAAAAAAACACAATATTTTATAATCTTAAAGAAGGGTACTTATATAATTAATTCTTCCCCATACACAAGAGACTGCCCCATATTGGGAAAGGCTTAATTGTCTTTAGTGGGGATACATGGACTCAATATCAATAAAGAAAGAATAAAAAAATAATTACACATCTAAATAAATAAACAATGACTTAAACATGACATGTAATATATCTCATATCATACAAAAATAATAATCTAAGGATACCCAATGTGGAAGGTCAACTAAATTATGGGTAAGATAATTATATAAGTAAAATACCATGGAATATCTTCAGATTCTATCCTAGTATAGCCTCTAAATACCACGCTCTGTCTCTATATTCCTTACCACTAGGGCCTTGTCCTTTCCTTTATCTTTGACCATGAGGTCTTCATGGGCATAGAGATACCCATGCAAGGTGTAATTATAAACCCAATAAGACACCACCATTGTATCATTAACATGAGTAAACATACATAAGATTTTATTTCATGATAATAGATAAATACTAAGTAAACAACATTAAATCATGTACTGAGTGTTCAAGAACTAACCAAGATTCAAAAAACCCTAGTAATACAAACTTTAGCTCCATACTAGAAACATAGTCATAACAAAGTCATGAATTAGAGCCTACCATTTGGTCACCACATGTGTCCCACAACCAACGCAAGGACAACAAGTCTCAGGTTAGGTTATAAGGTCATTATCATACCACCTAATACATCCCCCTTGATGGGATAGTCTAAAACAATGTCTGGAACATCCCTCTTGAAGGGATAACCCATATACATGCCAACTAAGCACCTGACATGTACTCCTTGGGTGGGATAATCCATATAGATCAACCTGTAAAATGAAATATATAATACATAAGAATAAAACATAAAATACATAGGTACAATATGATAGATCAAGTATTATACAATGTCAAGAAAAAGTCACAACTTTCAAAAATCTACATGCTAGAAAACATCAATCATGTGTATCACAGGCTATAGATGAACACACATGTGATCAAACATCAACATGTTCTAAATAATATAAGAACACAACATCATATTAATAAAATATTCATATAAATTGTTTCTACATAGTAAGGATATTCATACCTTAATATTTATGATGTTAAGTCTATACATTTACCCAGGAAATATCACCTGAAACACATCTATTTATTTTTATGGTTCAAAACACTCACCAAGGATTCCTATAGAATATTCTTATTATTTTAATTCTAAATTAAATAAAAACACCACATGTGAAAATAATTTTTCATCCTAAATAATTTAAAAATTGTCATTTTAATCCATAATAGTTGTTAATAATTTTTACTCAAAGAATAATAATAAAATCAATATTAAAAAAATATAACATATCTCTAGAATAATCTAAGATAATCATGAGACAATTATTTATTATTAATTGATAATTTTGTGTCAATACCATTTAATAATTCATTATAATTTTTTCAAAAATATAAAGAAGGAAAAAATCATAAATTGATCATGAAAAAGAATAACTTTAAATTACCCCTTGAAAATGATGTACCTAAGAATAGAGAAGAGAGATAAGTTTTTTCCACTATTAGAAGCTAGGAGGAAAAATCAAATTGGTCCAAAAAAACCTCATATATCTTGAAAAAAGTAATTATGGACTTCCTGGAATCAGGATGATACTAAAAACTGAAGTTAGAAAAGTTTAGAGTATTTTTAAGAACAGATAAGGAATTCTTGTTCACAGTATTGAAAACTCTAACTTAACTCACCATTTAATTTTATGTTGATGATATTATTGAATGAATATCATTTATAATATTCCATAATGGAATTACAATTTTTAAATTGGTCTAAAGAATCAATTACCATGATTTTAGGCTTTTAAAATCATCAAAATTTGTTTTAGGTTCATACTAGGGATGAATAAGTGAAAAATAAAGTTTAAAACTATTTTAAAAAAAAGAGTATTGTGTAATGGTAACATGGTTTTACCCTTAAATAGGTCATAGCTGTATGTTAACGGTAGTAGGTTACCCTTATGTGTCCATTAGAAATTATGGATTACCTTTACGAAGCTCAAAACTACCCTTATGTGTCCTTTTAAATTAAATAACTACCCTTAAAACCTAAAGAAAACTAGGATTACCTTTACAAAACATGATTGACCCTTACGAAGTTACAAGATTACCCTTATGTAACTTTTGAAAAATCCAACTTACCTTTACACAAAAACAGAGTTACCTTTATGTGAGTAGAGGGTTATTAAACTAAAACTTTTAGAGTGGCTGAAACATCATCCTACCTTTTTTCAGAAGCTAGGTTATGATTTCATAACCCTTATAATTTTAGAGTTACCCTTAGATAACTCAAAAAAGCCAACCTGTGTAAGGGTTGAGTGTGCTTACCATTATGTAGAACCTATACAATATATAAGTGAAAAAAATATGAAAATAATTAATTTTCCATAACCTATCTTAAAAAATATATCTAAATAGGGTGTTTTAAAAAAATTTAAAAATAGAAAATGTTATAATTTTACCCCTTTAATGACTTCTCACAACTAATATATATTTCTTGTGTTTTTTATTGAAGAACATAAGAAAATGAGATCAAACAACATACCCCTATATTTTCTTATAGACAATATCATGAAAAGGATCAGGCATATACCTATGAAGCAGATAAATGTGGAAGATATGATTCATGCCTCAATAAAGTGGAGGAATTTCTAATCGATAAGCCACTACTCTAATATGTTAAGTGATCTCAAATAAACCTACAAAAAATGGCTACAATTTCATATACTTTTGAAAATGATGATGCACGAACTGAGTAGACACCCACTAGAAAACCTAGTCACCAATAGATAACCCCAAGGGTCACCTCCAATAGTTAGCATACGATCACTACCTTCTCTGGGTGGTAACCAACAACTTCCTGAGAAACTGTACTCTCTCAGAATTCTCTTGAACCGTTGTCAGCCTAACAACTACTACCCCACTTCCCTCATTCCAACATAATGGAAAGCGACATAAGTGTCCATAGAGAGCCTAAAAAGGTTTCATCTGGATAATAGTATGAAATATATTATTGTATATAAATTCAACCAAGTTAATATGATTATTCCAAGATCCAAAAAAGTATAGGTTACAAGCCCAAAGCATATCCTCAAGGATACGAATCATCCATTCTGACATTCCATCAGTTTTTGGATGACATACTGTACCTAGTTTCAACTACATTTAAAAATCCTTATATAAAACATTCTGATATCATAACATAAAATGAACAT
This sequence comes from Viscum album, assembly GCA_963277665.1. NCBI lineage: Eukaryota > Viridiplantae > Streptophyta > Magnoliopsida > Santalales > Viscaceae > Viscum > Viscum album. The sequence continues at coordinate 1,711,702,117 of OY728138.1, read as the reverse complement.
ACCTTTAAAATTTTATACTATAAGGCACTCCATAGATTATTGAAACCTCTCAGATATATAACATTCCCAACTCATCTTTAGGGCGAGTCTCTCATATTATTAATAAATACGAAACTTTCTACAGTTAATCAAATATCACCAAAATGACATCATGATTCCTTTGGGTCCTTGGTAACCCCATTATGAATTCTATCATCATATCGAACCACTTTCACATCGACACTAGAAGTGAATGAAGAAACCCATCAAGATGATGATGCTCCACCTATATCCAATGAAAGGTAAGACATCATGAAATAAAATTGGTGACATACCTCTTCATACATAGCCACCAAAACTAACATCAGATGTCATGGAACATCTTTTTCCACTATATAAGCTCTATCCATTGGGAAGTTTGAAAATATCTTATCAACTCCTCCATCAAAGAATATAGCACAACTAATCTCTCATGGATGTAGATCATATATTCATTATCTAAATACCACCTTAAAGTAGAATCACCCGCACCAAGAATTCCTTCATTACTATACCATGAAGGTCCAACTCATGGATTACTTTTACACAGACTACAAAAGAAGATGTGATCACTAAAGTTGTACATTTTATCACACAATTATCCTTAGATACATCGACAAGACACTCCCCCATGAAAATCATCATACTTCATTCCTCGTGTGAAGTAAATTCACTAAGATCCTGCATCTCTTGAATTTTACTACTGAGATAATCTATAATGGCATTACCCTTCCCTAGAGAATAAGCCATATCAAAGTCAAATTTCTACAAATACTCCACCTAATGCATCTTATTCATGTTTAGATATTGATAAGAAAATATATGTCAAATGATCTTATGGTCCATGTTAACAAATCCTCTCACCAAAGAGATGGAGTCACCAAAACATTATATTGTGGAACATATCTTCTAACTCCATGTCAAGCATTTAGTAGTTCCACCCATGGGTTCATAGATTACATGAACCATATGAAACAACCTGATTTTTTTGATTCAATATAATAACCAACCCAACGTTCAAGGAATCAAAATAAACTACATTACTAATACTTGGATCTTGAAATGTCATAATTATGGATACCTTAAATATGCTATTTAGTTATAGGAACACCTCCTCACACTGATACGTCCACTCGAACTTCACTCCCTTATTTGTGAGAACTGTTTTAGGTGTTTCCAAATGGTATAATTCCTACATGAACCATATATAGTACCCAAATAAACCAAAGAATCTCCTGATCTCAAAAACATTATGAGCAAGACCCAAATACCTCACTACCAAAAATATCCTAAGATGCATAAAAATTACAACCATAGAGATTACATTCCTAAGGGACCACACCCTCTAAATCCAAAAGTGACACTTCGATAGTTTGGTGTAATGATGATGTGATCAAATTGTTCTAAATAAAATATCAAGGTTACAAGCATGAATATATCATATTTTTGAATATATGAGGGCATCATCAAAAAACATCATAACAGAATAGTTTTGATATGGGTGAAATATCCTTTCCATGAAAGCCATGAATGCTTTTGGAGAATTTTTCATCCCAAACAGAAAGAAAATATACTTTTACTTCTTGTATCTACTTCTAAATGCAATATTAGGAATATCATCCTCTCTGACTTGAATTTTGCGGTATCCTAACTATATTTCCATCATTGAGAACCAACATGATCCCTACAACTGGTAAAAAAAATCATCAATCCAAATCCATTAGTATCAATTATTTATTGTCACATGGTTGATCTTCATGTAGTATAAAATCAACTAAAAATAATGACCCACCTTCTATGTGAGAAGAAAAAAAATCACCCCATTGTGATTTTCTCAATCTGATAAAGACATTTTCATATCAATCCTCGAGTTTTACTTTGAGTTACTTCAACTCATCCAATTCTATATTATATAGGGGAATCTATATCGTTTGTTCCACTATCAAGAGTTTGATCTCAATGTAAATTACTCTCTCAGGAGGGATTCCTAAAAATTTATCTCGAATGACATCCTAATACCATTCCACCATTAGAGGAAGAGAAGAGGCTATTAATAGCTCTACTACAAGGGCCCAACCTTCCACCTATGTTGTAATAGCTCAAATATGGCTATATTCTTATCCCAGTTGATCCGCTCCAACATCCCATTCATCAATCATCACAAATTTTTCTCCCTTTACTGAAATAAAAGATACCTACCACTATTAAAAATGTATATGAGATCCAAATCCTGTAATCTAGTCCATCCCAATGATCACATCAATGATATTCATATCAATGATCGTGAAATCCAATAAATTTGTATGTCCAACAACTACTAATGTACATTCAATACAACTCTGAAGAAAATCTAATTTCTTCTCTGTGACAATGTAGAGGGAAGTAAATACAAATATTAATTGACCAATAAGATAATTACATCAATAAATTCAGAAGATATAAATGAATGGGAAGAACTAGTATAACAAAGGGTGGTAGAAATCATAGAGGTGATCAAGACTACACCTCAGACGGTTGATGGTATTTATCTATAGTCAATCAAAAATAAGTGCTTAAAATAAACTTTTATTACATCATATACATGTACATATACTCAATATGAATGAATCACCTGATCCATCATCATTTTAGGTATCTAAACTTGCTATTGCAGACCCTGACTAGTCCCATGGATTGATTCCTACATCCGACTTAAACCCCCATGAGTCATCATAAATGATTTATTTGTATAGTACCACTAAAGATTACTGAAATTTATAAATCGGTGGAAATTATTAACAGAAAATATAAATTCCTTGATATAGAGTCCTTTCCACCCACAGTTATATCCCCATGTATAATCATCTCATAAAGAGACAATCAAAGTGCATGTTCTCTGCAATGGTTGTATGACACCGATATGGCCTAAATCCTTTTCTTTTCTATTCCTACTATTAAAATTATTATAAGTAAATACACTTAATGATAAAAGAATACATGTATATCTATCCACATATATAAATTTATTGATAACCAAGGCCTTACAAAGTAACTTCATATATTATTTTAGGTCAAAATTCCAAACATGGTATCTCAGATTTGAAAAAAGGTCAATATTAAACTTCTTGTCCTTATGTGCATCATCCCTAGCCAAGAGAAAAGAAAATAAAAGTATCTCCATGAGAAGTGATGAGTAATAATACACTATTATCATCCCCTAATGAAGTTCCATGAACCCATTATGCTTGGTTTAGTTTCATCGTACATGTAATGAAATCCTAAAAGAATTTTTTTCTAAAGGTCACCCATGTGAGTCCCTCACATCTTCCATCATAAATATTAATGTCCCACCAACATCCAGGGGCTCTTTGAAGCTTGAAGGTATCAATATTTTCCAATCTATCACCTAGGGTCTCCACAAAATCAAGTATCCACTCGATGGACCATAAATAGTCCTCTACATATTTAGGGACTATGGTGACCTGGAAATATGTAGGATGTTGAAGCTGAAGTTATCAACCATAGACAACAATAGTATTGGAATGTTCTTAATGTTGAATAGGAACTATATATAATACTCCCTATTAATGTGGTCTTTCTGCATGAACCACTAGAGTGGGTTTGAGAGAATTCTCATGCATGACTGGTAGTAGAACCAGAACATCCTCCCTTGTGGGAGAATTTTGGGTTTATCTAAAAAGAAATGAAGTAAATAATCTCTAAGACATCATTTTAAAAAATTACAAAATCACTTTTTAAACACATGAATCAATTAAGAACATAATCAGTCTATGGGATCACATAAATTTTTTCCTAGGAGGATACCCATAATGCAAAAATATATCCCTCATAGTTCTAAATATATCCAAGGCCAAACACTTTGTACCTGCATTCTAGTCACATTCATATATATACTAAATATGACAACATTCTAATGTTTAGCTAATTAATGGAAAAATTGATATACCATAAAAACACACATATCATTCAATAAAGAATACATGACCAACTTAAAAAAATAACACAAATAAAGGCATTAAAATTAATGAATTAGTATTTAGCACACAACATGTACATATATGGAATTTGATCCTATGTACCTACTCTTGATGCTTGCACACACAAAAATCCTATAAAACCCTAATAACATAATATACATAGGATCAACATGAAATCATAAAACCATGATTGTAACCAAAACCTGATCAATAGTAACTTAGAGGTTTTTTACACAAGTGTTGGTAAAACGAAATTGAAACACCCATGTATGAGTTCAATAAAAAATAACTCCTTTCTACCTTTATCTAAAACATATTCGAGAAGAAAGAAAGAGGGGAACACTAATTTGATAAAACTTTGTAACATCCCATCCATAATCACTAAATTTGAGTTGATGTTATACATAACCTTATATATTCCTCTCCATATGCAAGAGGTTGTTGACTAGAAATGAGGGTCCAAATGCCGTCAGTGGTAATACTATACCCTTAGTATAAATAAGACAAGTATAAAAGTATAATAACAAAGTGGAATAAATAAATAAATCTATAACAATGACATGGCATATGTCTAATGTAATATAGAAAAAATTATCCAAGGACCCCCAATGTGGCACTTAAACCAGAGTACGAGTACACCAATTATATAATTAAAACACTATGAAATTTCTTGAGAGTCTGTACTGGTACCACATCCAATCACCATGATCTATCTCATAGTTCCCTAATTCTAGGGCCTTTCTATTTCCTATATCCCTTACCAAGAAATTTTCATCTGCATCGAGATGACCATACAAGGTGTGTGTATAAACCCAATAGGACACCACCAATGCATCCTTAACATGAGTTCACATGAATAAGAGTGTATTTCATGATAATATATAATTGAGTAAGCAATAGTATACAATCATGTACCGAGTGGTCATGTGATAACCAAGAATCTACAAACCTCGTATCATAATTTTTTCATCTCCATGCTATAAATTTAGTTATAATAATTTCATGTACTAGAGTCAACTACATGGTCACCACATGTCTCCCAGAACCACCATATAGGTAATGTGTATTGATCCATGCCACATGGCCATCATCCCACTACCTGAAACAACCCCCTCAATGGGATTGTCCAAAAACATGTCTCACACATCCCCCTTAATGGGATATCCCATGTACATGTTGGTCAAATTTATAAAACTATACCCTTGGGAGGGATAGTCTATATGGAAAAACTTGAATTGTCATCTTAAGAAAATTTAGGAATAACATATGAAATACATCAGTATAAGATGACAGATGAAATATTATATCTTATCAAGCAATATTAATAACCATCACAAATCCTCATATGAGAAAACATTAAGCCTAGGTCTCATGGACTACATACATACACACATGTGGTAAAACATCAAAATGGTCTAAATAATATAAGTACACAACATCATATCAAGACAAAAATCATATAAATGGCCTCTACATGGTATGAAAGTTACTACCTCAGAATTTTTGATGTTATGTCCAAAGTTTCACCAAGGAAACATTGATCGAAACACATCCATGAATTTTGATTGTTCAAATAAATCTCTGAGTATTCTTTGATCGAATTATTATTATTTTATTTCTAAAATAAATAAAATCACCACATGAGATAAAATTTTCACCCCCCTAGATAATTTGCAAATTATCAATTTAAGCCATAGGATGGGTAAAAATTTAATTATCAAAGAATTATTATAAATTCAACCTATGATAATATTATATCTCTCCAAAATAATTTCAGATAAGCATTAGATAATTATTTATTATTATTATTTAATAATGTGGAGCCACTACCCTTTAAGAATTATTTATCATTTTTCTAGAAAGGTAACGAAGGAAAATGAATTCATGGAATTTAACCCCTGTAAACATTGTTCCTATGAATAAATGATATATATATATATATATACCCTTCCTAGAATCCATAAGTATAACTGTAATGACCCGTACATTGATAAATTAAATTCCCTTGTGAATAATGAAATGCATTATCATGTAATGTAGTTATTGAAAACACATGCACCACTTTTGTTATTCTAGAACATTATATGTTTTTTAAAATTTAAAATACCTTTAATAATCATAACCAATTATAATATATCAATTTTAAAATTACTACTAATATTATTATATTATAGGTTATGATAAAGTCTAGTTGACATAGCCAAAGGAAGTGATTACCTTGGATAGAAGGATCGTGCCCTATGAAGATCATTTATCTAAACATATATGAAATATATCATCATTGGGATTTTCCCTTGACCAATACCAATTTGAGATTCAAAAACTAATGTATGATCGAAACTTTTATTGTGATAAGTTTATGCACATCGATATCACGGCTTGAATTATGTTCGTTAAACCACCCCATGAAAATATCACCATCACACACCTTAACCATAGGTAATTCATTGGTGTAATAGAGGGATATGTATCTAAACCCTAACAGTAAGAATTTTTATATTTTATTTTTAATAAAGAAATTATTATATTTATCCCTTACTAATATTAATTTAGATAATTTGTTGGAATTATATTTTGATATGATAAAACACAAATTGTTTTTTATTAAAATTTATAGTTTCAATCAAGACACGATATTTTAATGAATTAAAGATTTTTTGAAATAAAATATATTTTAATAAATTATTATTATTAAATAATATTAATTTCAAATAAATTTTAATGTAAAATTTTAATTTAAAAAATATTTTTTATAAGGGTTAGAAAACTGTTATTGTAAAAGAAACTAGTATTTTTCAATAAATATGGTTTTTTATATAAAAGTGTAAATTATCATAACTAAATAATTATTTGTATAAAATGAATATTATTTTTTAAATCATCACATTTAAATTATCCCATGGGTATTTTTCATAATTTTTAGAGACAATCGAATTTTTAGGTCAAAATTAAATACTGTATGAATATACGATGTGTTTGATGACATCATAAAAGACCCAAAATGATGTGATAAATACTATAAAGACTAAAAAAGACCAAATTTAGGTTTTTCATTTAAAATAATATTTTTTGAGGTTATTGGTTAATTATATAATCCAATAACGAATCTTCCAAAAACTATATTGTATTTTAAGGTTTAAAAATAAATTCTTTATAAACATGAATCACTTATGAATGACCAAGGTAATCATTTTAATGTGTTTAGTTCTTAGAATTAGGAAGAATATTCCTATTTTGTAGAGACCCTGGAAAAAACAATGTTATTTTTTGTGATTTTTACTAATTTATCATATAGAGTCCAAATCCTATGTTTGGAAATTAATAAACAATTCTTCTCTCTTTTCTATATAAAATGATGAAAACTCACATTCATATTCTCTCAAAAACATTGGATCATGAAATTATTCTTCATTTACCTCTATATATCTCTCCCATGTTTCCCTAAGCTCTAACGAAGCCCCTATTATTCTTTAGGAGTAACCCTCTCAAGGTAAGGGATCATCTCCTTCCCATTTTTATTCAGGCACCTTATTTATTTCATTTCCTTTTATTTTCAATTATTCAAGTTGTGATATGATTTTATACATACCTATTAATATTATTATGTTTAAAAATTAATTATAAAACCCTATCTCTCTCATTAAACTCTTTTATTAACCTTTATGCACACCCATTATGTTACTGAAATTATCCTTTTTTCCATACCAAACATTTGTGTAGTGAATACCCATTGCAATTTCCACTAAAGGGTATTCAAATATTTATATTTATACTTAATTATTTGGGTATTTACTTTTTTTTAAACCTAAATAATAAATTATTCGGTTAAAATAGATGAAATACATCCTTATTTTGTATGATCCATGTGGCACACTTGTGCATGTACATGATATGAAAGTGACAGGTGGGCCCGAAATTATATAGCCCTCTATTTCATGGAGTAATGTTTTTATATCATGATATTCCATGTATTGTGAACATGAGGTTATCCTAATCACACTATGTTATCATTTTTTGGTGGTTATACTACACTTATGTTAACGATTTCATGTTTTATGTTTTTTCCATATTCTGATGTTTCCTTTATGTTGTCATGTTATATCATGCCTCATTGTTCAAGATTATGATTATCACCCCTCTTATGTAACCTTTATATGACTCTTAATTCACATTCAATAATTTTCATTATGATATACAGTAATTATCTCTTTACTGGTCCTTATAACTCACCCCTTTCTTATGTACATTCTTAGGTTATCCCTTAGTTTTTTAGAAGAATGATGGATTTTTAGAAGCTTATTAAGACTATTTTCAATATTGTAGTTTTATATTGTGCTAAAATTTGTTCTAATATGTACCTAATTTACCAATTACTATATTATTTATGATCTTCTAGGATTATATAATTTGTAACTTTATTTAATACATCGACAATTAAGGTGTATTAATGATATTGGTTATCATAGTTGTTTTAGATAAAACCCTACTTATTTTTTGGATTGTGATTAGAAAAAAATAGTTAAAAACTTTGGGATAATACAAAACATAGTAAAAAATACCTATGTTTTGGTAAAGTATATATTATTTTGTTTCCATGAAAATATATTCCTTTCCATATACTACAAGTGCATGTGGATCTGAAACAAATGTACCTAGGGTTAATAACCCTGAAAGGGTGCATTGAATTGGAATTGATCATCACCAGGTGCATAAAAACAGGCCTTATTGTACACATATTTTAAAACTCCTAGGGAATATACTTTGGTAAATTCACAATCTCTTAATGACCCATTATTAAGGGTAAAACAATTCCCATAAGATTTTATATTAGGAAATATATCATGTAAAAACATGAAATGAAACCTATAAATTCATAGGTTAAGGAATATATGTCATTTATGAGTTATCCCATTAATTTTCATGGATTATCATTTATTTTTTTAATATTTTAAAAATAATAATCCCTAATTTTCCCATTATTTTTGTAAATGGATGGAAATAGGAGGAACCTGACCAAGAACCCTTGTGAGGGGAAATGTGATGATTTCACAAATGAGATACCCAGCCAAATAGAAGAAGTAATAGTAAAATTCATATAAAACATTATAAATTGACTCAGGGTTTGAATAGAAAACATAATTAGGAATGACACCTAATTTTTACAATGATAGAGGAAGTTTTAATTAATACCTGTATATAACAAAGACTTCCGACATTTAATGGATCCTCCTATACTTTAATCATAGAACAATAGATCGAATCCATTGAAAAGATATTATCCATCCTTAAATCCTATAATTAATAGAATTATGTATTGGATGTTAACTATATGGAATGAAAAGCTAATAAATTTTGGATGTTGGTTAAAAAATAAAATGCCTTTGGATGGGATTAAAGGGATAGATTGGAAAGAATTATGGAAAATATTTTCAAAAAATATTTTCCTCAAATACTCCCAATAAAAATAGAGAGGTAATTATATATCCTCAAGTATAAGAATGAATAATGTTTTAAGGAATATGGTGGAAACTTCACAAGACTTTCCGGATACACCACCAACATTATAAATATCCATGAAAGTATGGTTGACTGATTATTTTTTGAGCTAAATCCAAGTCAATGAAAAGTCTTATCCATTCAATACATTGATAGCTATAAGGAAATTTTTCAATGCACCCTCAAACCTGTGATAGAGATCAGTGAATAACAAGAGTTTGAATACAGGAAGGGGAGAATGGAATTTAGTTCTAGTGGGGCGATAGATAAATATCATGGGGGAATGAAAGTATAATACCCTACTTGTCTAAAGCATGGGAAGAAGTATCCCAAAAAATTTCTTAATGGGGATAATGAAATATTTTAGGTGTATAATGGAAGGGAACCTAGTTAGTGATTTACAATGTGAGAAACTAACCAATTTTATAGAATAGAGGAATAATTCTATCAAACCTTTTCAAATTTTTCAATGTTTCAACTAAAATGAATAAATAAACTTTAAGAATAAATTTCCAAAGAAAAAGGTTATCAATGAAAAATAATGGGAACAACCTCCAAGGCCTAGAAAGAATTGGAGATATTATTGAATCATAACTACAGAGGTGGATACCAATAATAAAGCGGTGATAGGTATGTTAGTTATTCATTCACAAAAAGATAATTTAATTTTTTTATTATATTTCTATGCATTTTTTTTATATTGCACAAGTTTAGTATGATTATTCAAACAATACCTAAAAGCAATTAATTATAGTTATTGGTGAATATGGAGAATGGGTCCATTGTTTCATCCCAAGCATATAACTCATCCCTTGTACATGTTTGTGGGATAAATTTCCATGAAAACATTATGATACTCCCTTTATCAGAATTTTATGCTATTATAGGTAAGGATTGGATATTCTTATAGATATAACATAAATTATTAATAGATGGAAATAAAAATCCATATAATGAATTTTCTACTGATTCTAGACAAGTGAATGGAGGTGGATGAATCTGTTTTGGTATCATTATCTCCAGAAGGGATATTATTACCCTATGATTATGATTTTCTTTATCAAATTATTGATACTAAATAAAATATAATCCATGAAGACATGCCCATTTTGATGGAATTTGCAGAGGTGTTTCTAAAATAATTCCATTTTCATACTTAGAGTCTAGAGGTTGAGTTCTCAATTGAATTTATACCCAAATTTGTTCTAATATATAAGAATTTATATAAAATGTATAATATTAATCTTGAGGAGATGAATAAGCATCTTTATAATATTATGTGTAAAGGGTTCATATGCCTAAGTGATTCATAGAGGGGTGCATCGATCATATTTTTCAAGAATACGGATGGGTCAATGAAACATTTCGTTGATTATAATGAGATTAATAAGAAAATGATAAAGAATTAGTATCCCATTCCAAAGATTTATGGCTTGTTTGATTACCTACACAGATCCCAATTCTTCTCAAAGTTGGATATTAATTAGGGATATTATCAATCAAAGGAGAATAAGGTGGATATCCCCAAGAATACTTTTCATTACAAAGTATGGTCACTATGAGTTCAGAGTGATTCCATTTGGACTCACTTATGCTCCAAAAATCTTGAAGCACTGGATGAATAGTGTCTTTAAATATTAACTTGATAAATTTATTTTAGTATTTATATAAGATATTCTTATCTACTTCAAAATAAAGGAGGATGAATAGGAAAATTGGAATTATATACTGAATAATTTGAAAAAGTAACATTTACTTGTGAGGTACAGTAAATGTGAGTTTTATATGAAGAAATTAACATTTATGGGGAATTTTATCACCAATAAAGGGATATATGTGGATCTATAAAAAAATAAGGAAATTTAAAGATGTATAATACCAATATTTATGATTTAAATAAGAAGTTTCATTGGATTAGCTAGGTACTATCATAGATTTGTGATAAAATTTACACAATTGTCAAGAAAACAAACCAATCTCACTTGGAATGGTGGTATGTTTTTCTAGACTAATGAATGTGAAGTTATATTTAAATACTTGAAGAAGAGGCTAATAACTAGACCATTGGTGACATTTCCTACCAGTGGAAAATTATTTTTGATCAACAATGATTCATCCAAAATAGGCTTTGGTTGTGAACTCATAAAAGATCACACATTGATATCCTACACCTCACACCAATTAAATAACCTTGAGAAGAACTATATGACACATGATCTATAATTTACTATAGTCATATTCACATTTCTTATTTGGAGAAATTATCTATATGAAGAAAATTTTTACATTTATATAGATCACAAACTCCTCAAGTATATATTAACACAAATGGGGATTAATATGATCCAACAAAGGTGGTTATATCTAATTCTTTATTGTGATTGTTTAATCCATTACCATATTGGGAAATAAGACAAAATGGAATATTCTCTAAGTAGAATATATTATGAAACTCTACACAAGATAATAATTGAAATGGATCCAATCTTCTTGGACATAAAAAAGAATGCATAAGGGAATAATAAAAGGATATTTATCTTAACTTGATCAAACAACTTCTCATCCATCCATTATTAATAGGATCAAGGATCCACATAAAGATGATGAGTTTCTATAGAAGAAGGTATTACATATTTTTAATTTCAACTTTTTTGAAGATAGAGTTATAAGGTTTGGAACCCAGATATGTGTCCCATCAAAACCAAAAATGAAGAGGGAACTTTTGGATGATGCAAAAATCTCATCCTTCTCTATTTTTCTAAGAAACACTAATATGTATATATATTTGAAAAAACATTATGGTGGATTATATTAATAGAAATATTGAGGAGTTTGTATCATGATACTTGGTATTATATGAAGATAAGGATGAAGTAAAAGAGTCTAAGGTTATGATACAATAATTTCCCAAACTTATATAGAAATGGGAAACATAACCTTGGATTTCATCGAAAGCCTCACTAGGACCCATAAAGGAAATAAGACCATACGGGTAGTTATCAATCACTTTTGAAGTTATAAAATTTCATTTCTATCAAGGAATATTTCCATCATGACCAAATCACCATGATATAAATAAAGTAAGTGGTATGAATTCATGGAGTTAGACTCTCTATTTTATCTTATCGAGATCAAAGGATTACCTCAAGGATTTGGAGAATAATTTAACAAGAATTGCATATAGAGCTGAGGTTCAACACTACTTATCACCCTTAAAGGGATGGTAAATATAAAATAACCATTCAAACTCTATAGGATATACTAAGATCTTGTTCAATGGATTTTAAAGGATGTTGGGATAGACACCTCCCCCTAGTTGAGTTCTCATATATAATTGTTTCCATTTTAGCATTAAAATAGAACCTTATGAGTCTCTATATGGAATGAATTTATAGAATAAAAAATTATTGGATAAATATGGAGATTATAAGATGATGGTACCTAATCGTATACCTAAAATGATAGATAAGATTAAAATAATATAGTGTTGTGTGCAATCTATAGAAAGCTGACAGAAAATCTCTGTAGACAATCATTGAAGGGACCTGGAATTTGAGGTTCAAGGTAAAGTGTTCCTTTGTATATCATTATGTAACAAATTCATGGGGTTTGGGAAAATGGGAATGCTTAGTCCTAGATAAATCGACCCTTTTGAGCTCCTTTATCACATCAGAGTAGTGGCCTATTGACTATCACTCCCACCTAACTTATCTCAATAACATGATGTGTCCCAGGTATCCCTCTTAAGTAAGTACATACCATAATCCTCACATGTACTTAATATAGAGGTGGTACCATTGGGGAATAATCTTTCATCCGAGGAGAATTCAAGAAGATTTTAGATTATAGATATAAGGTTATATTAATCAAGAAAAATCACCTCGGTAAAGTGTTATAGAAGAAGCATAGGTTTGTGGAAGAACCATGAGAACATGAAGAGGTGATGAAGTAGAATTAACCTAATATATTTTATTTTATGAAATGAAAGTTTCACGAGATAAATTTTTGAAGGGGTAATAATGTAATGACCCAAACCTATATAAATGAAACTCCCATTTTTAATGCATAAATTCATTATTAAGTAATTTCTTTATAGAAAACATATGCACTAATTTGGTTATTTTGGAACATTATATGTTTTTTTAAATTTGAAAGACCATTAAAAATAATTATTTTTTTATAATATATCTAGTTTATGGTGACCATTAATATCATTACATTAAGGGTTATGATAAATGCTATCAGAAAGAGACAAAGTTAGTGATAAGCTTGGCCAGTAGAATCATAACCTATGACTCCCATTTATCAAAACATATAAGGGAGATAAAATAACTTGCATTTAATCATGAAAAATTCCAAGACAATATAAAAAAACTACAGTTTGAGAAAAACCATTTATGGGAGAATTTCAAGATCATTAAAATCATGACCCAGCCAATGTTCACCGAACCACCCCATGAAAATTTCACCCTTGCACACCATACCATTAGGGAAATCAATAGTGTAACAAAGGTATATGTATATAGACCATAAAATTATGAATTTTTATATACTACTTTTAATAAAACAATTATTATATTTATCCCTTTTTAATATTAATTTAGGTGATGAGTGTGAATTTGATTTTGATACAATGAAAAAATGTATTTTTGGGGAAATATACAGATTAAATCAAGTCACTATATTTTAATGAATTAAATAATTTTTGATATTATTATTTTTGAATAAAATATGATTATTAAATAACATTTATTTAATATCAATGATAATATAATTTTACAATGTCAATTGTATTTATAAAATTCAGAAAACTATTATTGTAAAAAAAATTCTCGCATTTTTTAATAATGTGGATTTTTTATTTTAAAGTGTAAGGTCTAAAAATTATAAGATTATTTTGATATAATAAATATTTTTTTTGAAATAATCACATTGAAATTATAAAAATGTGATTTTTTAATAATTTTCATAGATAATCTATTTTTTTACAAAATTATATATGGTATAAATATATTACATGTATTATGACATAATGAAATCTAAAAATAACATAATAAAAACTATAAATAGAATACATGACCAAAAATATGTTTTCCCTTTATAATAATGTGTTTTTGAGGTTATTTGATTAATTTTATAAACCCTTACTAAATCCTCCAAAAACTATATTATATTTTTATGCTTTAAAATCAATTCTTTATAAACATGACTCACTTCCACATCAATAAAAGAATTATTTTAATGTTTTCAGTTCTTAGAATTATAAAATAATTAAAAAAATCCTATTTTTTAGAAACCATGGGAAAAAACAATGGTAAGGTTTGTGGTTTTGATTACTTTGTCATATATAGTCCAAAATCTATGTTTGGAAATTAATAAATAACTCCCATCTCTTTAAATGTATAAAACCACCCAAAATCCCATATATATTCACTAAAACCCCTTATATCATAAAATTAATCTTCATTTACCTTTTTATATTCATCCCAAGGTTTCTCGAGGATCTTAAAAAGCTCTTACCAAGAGTTAAGAAGTACCCCTAAAGGTAAGGGATCCTCTCCCTCAGATCTTTATTAAAGAAACTCTTTTATGTCATGCCTTTTTATTTCTGATTTTTCAAGTTGGAATAATTTTTTACACATAAATATTATTTTCCTTATTATTAAAAATTAATGAGATACACATTTCACTTTCATTCACCCCTTCTATAAACCGATATTTACACTCTTTATACTGTTGAAATTATTCTATGATTTTAAATGCCAAACATTTTTATAGTGACTAAAAATATCCATTTATACTAAAGGTTATTCATATAGTTGTACCTATCCTTCAGTTATTGATTATTTCTATCTATATATCCCTCAATTCTTAATCTTGGGGTTAAAATTGTTTAAATACATTGTTATTTTGTATGATCTATATGTCACACTTATGCATGTACATGATATGAAAGTGATTGGTGGGTCCAAAATTATATATCCCTACAATGCACTGGGTAATGTTTTTAACTCAAGATTTTTCTAAATTAGAGGTTATAGTAAGAAATTTATGTAAAATTTCGTTGAGGTTAGCCTTGAATTATGTTTATTATGTCATGTTTTATGTTGTTTCCACATTCTTATGTAGCCTTTATGATATCATGTTATATCATGCCTCATTGTTCAAGATTGTGATTATCACCCCTCTTATGTTACTTTTATATTCATCTTGTTTCACATGTAATACATTACCTCATTATATTATTTTATTTTTACCATACTAATATTTATATCTCACCCCTTTTTTATATATATCCCTAGGTTATTCCATGCGGTTTTAGAAGAATGATGGAATTTTAAGAGCATGTTAAGGAAGTTATTAAAAATTCAATTTTATTTATATTAATTTTTTTTTCTATATTCCTAATTTCATAGAGAAACTAGGCTTCCTGATCTTTTGGGATTTTAGAACATGTACCTTTATGTAACAGATCTTTAATTACGGTGCATTAAATATATGGGTTTTCATAAGAACTCAGATAGATCTAACAAGACCTCATAGATCATACAAAATGAATTATAGGCTAATGGGACTAAATATGATATAAAAAACTATAGGCAATAATAGTTTGGTTATTTTTAATAATATTTTACGTATTCTAGTTCATTTTATTAAAAATTCCAAATTTACTCAGACTTTAATTTTCCTTTGATGTGATTATAGAATACAGAGCATTTATAGAATTCCATAAATTAGTTACAACCATTAAACATGTTAAAAGAATTAATTTACATGATTTTAGGATTTCAAAATAATCAAAATTAATTTTAGATTCATGGTGGGGAATAAGAAATGAAAAATAATGTTTAAAACTATTTTACCCCTAAAAGATCATTGTATAAAGGTTACATGGTTTTACCCTTATAAAAATCATAGATATCATATAAGGTTACTGGGATACACTTACACATCCTTTAGTAATTAATGATTACCTTTACTAAACTCAAAAATAACCTTATGTGTCCTTTAAAATGTAAGGATTAACCATAAACAACCCATAGAAAAGTAGTATTACATTTAAACAACTAATTTTACCCTTACATAATGACTATATCACCATTTTGTATCCATTTTAAAATTCATCTTACCTTTAAACATCACTAGAGTTACCATTACACGAGTAGATCATTTCTCAGTTGAACCTTATGTTGCGATTGAAGTGTTATCCTACCCTGACATAGTGACTAGTTTACATTTATGTAAAACTTATAATTTCATATTTACCCTTACACAACTCCCAATAACCATCATACATAAAGGTAGAGTGTACATTCATTTATGTAGGCCCTATAAAAAATGTAAGGGTAAAAACATTTGAGAATTATTAATTTTCTCCAAAAAAAACATGTAAATTATATCTAAAATAGGGTTTTAAAACATTTAAAAATTGATAATGTTATGCCACATGTTTTTATATAAAAATTACATAATATATTTATGTATATATATTGGAATAGGCATTATAGTACCCTTAATTTTCTTTAATATTATCCATGACATGAACTAACATTATTTATGAGATGGAAACTTGACCTAGGATTGCGCATGGAAAGCCTTAATTTTTTTAATAAAAAATGGTTACCCATTTTAGATTTAATATAATAAATTGGTTAAATATTTATAGACACCACATTGATATAAAATTTTTGTAATTTAGATTCCATTATTGCATCAATGTAGGTATTATTGGTTTCCTTGGTGGCTTGTACAATACCAGAAACCAACATTCATAGTTAATAATCTTGTCTAGTTTCTACATACATGTATCAAATTGATTTTATTTTATATATTATTTTCAATAAATACTTTATGATGTTACCACATGACTTAGTTTTATAATATATTGGTAGGAGTTGTGTGGTAATCACTTACTAGGTATAATGTACTCACACCCAATATGTGTCTCCTTAGGATGCGTGTTGACCTTTTTTATATGAACAAGGTATATGGAAAACATGAGAGTATAAGGGTTTGTTGGAATTGGATTTTTTTGGTGTTTTTCCTTTTATTAATTTTAAAAGTGAAATTTTTAAAGGGTATTATATTTTTTTTCATATTCCCATTTTTGGAAATATCTCATATATGGGACTTTTTATCCTTTAGTATTGTCTTTTATTCATTTTCTATTTTTTTCACTAGAATATATTTCTGTTAATGAATTGTAATTGTATGATTTTGTATACATTTAGAGAGTTTTTATTGATATTATATAGATATACTAGGTATCCATTTCCATATTTTTTTTATCCTTTAGTGGACAGGTTTTACTTTTCATTTGTCTGTGTCTAATGTCTCTAAAGGATATGATAGTTTTCTAGTAAGATCATCTTGATTTTTTGTTAAAAATATATCATGACCCACCCCTTACAGAACTCCTCATTAGACAGTAATTATTTAGAGTGTTACATATGAATACCACATTCAATAAACCATTGGTCAATGACTACAACCAAGGGTATATCATCACACATATATGGAAGGAATTATCATTTATAAATGAAAACTATACAACACTATGAATAATATATTTCATTTACCAACAAAAATTCCAGAATAATTTATATAAATACATGTTGTGTCCTAAAAATACAAACCATAAAAGATAAAAATAACTTTATGTCTATCATATCCTCTATACCTAATGTAATGTGTAACGTAATCTACCTCCATAGATAACTTTCGGTGTTCAGATCGAATTGAATCTAATAATACCCTCAAATCTATCTAGATAATCTAAAAAATATTTTTTTTAAATCATGGGTGAGTATATAAATATATTTAGTATATTCTTACCAAGAACTCTCATGTATCTATATTAATGAATCATACTTATGAATTCATGTATGTAATAAAAAACAATTAATAATAATCCATATCCCAAAAGTCAACCATCTAACCGCTTCCATTCCATACCATATAAATATATCACTTTCCAAACTATAACATTTTCCCCATAATAAATTATTATATAAACAATACTATAATAACCACTACCACCAATACACATCCTAGAACAGCGTAGTTACCCATCAGTAGCGACATCGTTGTAGTATTCTCATCACTATGTAACTATCAAACCATAAGAAACTCACAATATATATCACTATGTATCTATTCACCTATAGGTAAGCAACTATCATATATCCTTCACCAAGTATCTATCGACCCATCAATAGCTCATTATCACTTCTCCATCCCCAACCAACTATCCACCGACAAGGAACACACTAAAACATCAACATCACTGAGTAGTTATCCACCCATATAGAACATGTTAACATATCTGCATAAATTTGTTTAGATATTATCCACCCATATAGACCCTATATAGTTTTCAAAGCATCCTCCCTTAGTGTCTCTCCCCACTGACACCTACATAAGATATAACACACATCACTTTTCTCTATAGAATGTAATATAATCCAAACTATAATTACCACCATTATAATAATCATCATTATCAAAAACAACATCATCATAATCATAATAATGTATTAGTAACCACCAAAAAATAACTAGTCCCAACTTACATATCACTATCAAATATTGAAAATGGATTCATACCCCATAATCTATTTATATTATCACCTAGGATAGTATGCATGAACAGGTCCCAAAGAATATATTCACACCATATAAAAATATCACACTCATAACTAGATCCACCTATTGAAAATGAATCTAAATTTCAATTTATATTTAGTAAAATCGGGAGGATAGATCAATAAAAGATAGGGCATTGTTTATAATTCAGATAGTTGTAGTGGATACTATAGCAGTAGTTGGGAAGATTTTAAGGGTTTCTTATGATGGTTATTTATAGGAAGTAGTGCTAGTTCAGATCCATGGAAGGGGATATGTGATACTTAGGCTAGGAAAACCTAAGAAGGATCAATGGAAATGGATAAGGCATAAGAATATCTATCACAAGTGACAGTAAGGTTGAATAAATGCATAGTATATCATCATTCATTTACATTCAATGGATGGATTCCCAAAAGTGTTAGAGGTTAGTGTTATCAGATTATTGGATGGAAACCGCCATAATACTAGGTTGGGACCTCATCAATAGGTGTAGATGTTTAATGGATCAAAGAAGTATAATATTGTAAATTAGCAATTGAGATTTTAGAACTTTGTTTATTCTGAGTAGTGGGATTTTTGGAAGTGTTCTCCCATGAATGTAGAGATAAATATTTAATACATGTAAACATTTGTGTGATTATTTTCTTATTTATCCCCTTGATTAAATTTTGTATGACTTACGATTTGTAGGAGTGTTTATTGGGTTTTGACTTAGTGTGGTGTATAGGGTGAAAAGAGATTATTATATTATGGTACACTAATCTAGGTGGGATAATTCTATTTTTAAAGGATAATATTCCATAATATCTCATGTATTATAGTGAAGTAACTTCTGGACAAGTAATTTAGAATGATTTTGATCATGTGTTCTCTTCTCCTAATAAGTGGTATTTGAGCTTATGGTTCCTATTTTCTCTCAACATGCTCTAATTTATACTCAGTTATCTACACACTCATTCCCTAATGTTATTTAATTTTTTATGAGTTTATTATTAGTAGAAGTTATTGTAATGTCCCATTCTAGAGGCCACTCGACTGGTTCCTTGACCAAGTTCCCCACATGACCTTAGGCATGTCACCTACTACACCATAAGTTGTTGACTAGAACTGTGAATTTAAGGTGGTACTATGAGAATACTACACACACAGTATCATAGTGCACAATAACAATATAAATAAACCAAACATAAAAAACATCAGATTATATAGAAAGGATAATATATTGGAACAAAATTATTCTATAATAAAATTAAAAGCTGGATAAAGTCCAAAAAAATGATGATTAGATACAATAACTAATCTCCAACAGGTCCAATTGCATATATGGGATAAACAAGGAAGTAAAATATAATGTATCCATTCTAAATTTGATATATAAAACATACCTAATCTCCTAAACAATCAAATTTTACTAGCATGATCCCTGAAACCACATGAGTAGCTCTACTTGATAATGCAACACTGGTCCCTCACCCTATACACTGTGCATCCCCTGATCAACCTAAAAGTAGATATCTTGTTTTCATAATATCAAGGTGTATGTACATGGGATTAGAAATAAATCTTTGTAGGCCACCCCCAACTGTGATCCTATATCTTATTTTCATAAGTGCATCATCAGGCAATATGCCCATCGTAGCTGCGAAGAAACTGAAATAAAATAAATAACAGAAACCAACGTCGATCCTTGGGTATGTGGCCTCGATCAACCATAGATACTTTGTTCTATTTTGGGTTGTCTATGAGTATGTCACAATATCATGCCAAATATATAATCACTAAATCTTAGTGTTTAATCAGGGCATCCCTAATTCTCATGTACAAATAGCCAACTGCTCATCATGAATGTCCCCATAACCAGATCCTATGTATCATTGGAATCTGTTTAAACTCATAGTTTAAATAATGTCTTGAGGATGATTCCAAAAATACAAGTCAACAACTGAATTAAAAATTCCCCCTAACCCCATGAAAAATGGGTAGATCATATGAATCCTAGAATCATGATCAAGAACTTGTAATATAATCAGGCTCGAGTGTCCGAATCATAGGATAGACCTAGAAATCACATAATAGTCATCATAAAAATATAAAAATTATCAAAATACATAACCCAACATAACTAGATCCTAGAAAATCTAGTAATATTTGGGACCCAAGTCATCCAAGGTGGCCCATATAAACCAAAGTTTGAATCCCGACATCCCAAGCATTCTTCATGTGGCTCAATAACCTAATCCCAGGATGTATTGGAAATCTATGGTGAGATCATTGTTTAAGTAATATAACATTAGTACTATATAACACACTAACCAAAATACCAATAAGAAACACTATCCATCCCTCATAATCCATTATATCAAACAGGGATCGTAAGTCGAATCCTTGGAAGAATCATTGGGCATCCACATTGTACCATCATCACATTAGGCCCAAATTTCTATTCCAAGGAAGCATGTATGGGAATATATGACTGCATATAACATAAATAAGTGAAAACATAAATAAAAGATATGGGTTGGTTGGACACCCATCCCTATCACACATCCCATAGACATTCTAGATCACATGTTCCGAATGATTTCTTGGTGACACTCTCTACAATATTTACCCATAACCACACACACCCTCTCAGGATTATCTCACAAGGATAACCCATAGGGGTTCCCTGTGTCATCAATACAGTGGAGGTATCCCGCTTGAGGTCCTTAAGTTTAGTATGTAAGACGAGGTATCCCTATTTGGATCCTCAGAATAGGTATATAAGCAAAGACATCCCTCATGTGATCCTATGGGTGAGAACACAAGTAGAGTCACCCCTATTGGGATCCTTGTTCATAGACTAGTATCTTGGGATAATTATGATATCTTGGGGGTAACATATCCCAAAACCTATCCTCTAAAATTTCAAGGCCTCACATGCCTAATAGATCAACCTCACAAGGGAGGGGTCCACAATACAATCCCCATTCCAAGTCACACTTGGATGGTCTAAGCACCCATCCTATTTGTCTCATAGAATTGTAACTTAGTACCAATAACCCATAATTTCCCATTATAACACAAAAATTGTACCTTAACGGTATCATTACATATCCACAAACCATTCTCAAAACCTTCATATGGGTCTCATCTCATGTCACCCTTAGGGGACCTCAAGTTTCATTTACTGGAGGAAAAACCTCTCCAATATTTGATTCTCAACAAGATTGGCCTCTTAAAAGTAAAAAAACAATCCAAGGGTTCTACCATGACTTTATATATAGAAAAATGATCAAAATAGGCTCCTATTATGTCCAATTCTATATGTGGGAAAAATTCCGAACCAAAAAATGGGCAATAAAGGAGCAGTACATGACTTGTACCCTAAGTACACAACCTGTACACCAAAATATCTTACATGGACATGTAATTCTAAATGGACTGGGTACACCCAGGGTCTATTATTATACTATAATGAGGCTCGAGTACACATGGTTTCTATCCATGTACTACAACCCAGCAAAGGCAAACTTGGGGTCTTTCCATAAACTACTGCACATCCATATCCCTCTTACATGGGGTGTCTTCCAAATCACCTATCCACATCTCCATTTCCCACTATATGGTGTGTACTCAGAGTAAATGGTGTATTGTCCCAAAACTATATATTACCTAAATTGAAATAACATGTGGTATTTTTCATCAAACCACCAGCTAAGTGATCAGGAATTCCTAAATAGAAACCCCTAAAATGAGCTTGGATCCACCATTTATACAAAAAATAGCTAGAAATCGACCCCCATAGGTCACCAATAATCATATTATCGATTTAAAGATTAAAAAAATAAAATATATTAATATATTTATCGTACACAAACCAATCCCACCACATTGTAAAAAGTTTAGGAATCCTATCCAAATCCACTTCTGAAGGCCACTTCACCTCGATATGGTCTTGATTTCCACCATAGACGAATTCAACTAGCTCCAATTCCCCATTCCCTCTTGGTCCAACTATTTTGCGCAAGGGAGGAACCCTCTCCCATTATATCATGCAATTTAAGTTATTGGGTTTGGGGAGGGGTATAATAAAAATTAAATTAATTATTTATATTAATTTATTTTAATTAAAATTCCAATTTAAACACTCACCACAAGTCCCAAAATAAGAAGTGGGCTTACACCTCACCTAAGAAAAACCACACCATAATTGAATCAACTAAATAGACATAATCTAAATCCAATTATTTGTTCAAAATATATCAACAAATGAAAATTCATTAATAAATTAATATATAACTAATTAAATATTTAACATTCCACCAAAATTCAAACAGATAATAATTCCACCAAAATCCTATCCTAGTTTAAAAAAACTATACTTAAACCAATATAGTGGTCAAGAATATTATCTATGATCCTATTCTAGAGTAAAATGACCATTTTACACCTCATGAGTATCTTAAACCCAATAATTTATATTCCTACTCATTTTCACAACCCATAAAAACATAAGGTTATTCAATCTCCCCACCATAACACATCCCATCCTATAAGAAGTTTCAATAGTATTCTAGCCACACCTATAGATCCACTATGATCATTAATTTATAATCAAATCATCGTGTTCTACTCCTAAATGAAAATGTAGTTTCCTACACACAAATCTAAGCCATAAAATGTGAAGTTACTACTTTCCATAATTAACAAACTACTAATATAGTTCTTATCTCTACTCATCCATACTAATATGTCACTAAATTACCTATAATTTATTACCAGTTTTATAGTGCTCTCCATATAGAAATCAACACATAATGTCCAATTCTGATCGACGATGCTCCTTATGCTCAAAACCACCTATAAAAACACATCCTCAGTAGTTTACCGTCCCACTCTATATGATTCCCACTACATCCTCAACCCCACCCATAGAAGGTTGATATCCCCATGATATATTTAAAAATCCCAACCACAAGAGTATCCTCATATTCATGTCCCTATGATAAATTCACGATCACCATAACCCATGAACCATCCAACACCGAACCTAATGACATGGCACGGAAAAATAGCTCAGGACTAAAAGACAATGAAAAAACATCAACCTTCAATTTCGGAACCACCCGGAATGGAAACCACTATGATCAAGAGACAACATGAAATGAGGATCACATCCTTTAATGGTCTATAGTGTTCTTCCTACCACAGTTCCTTACTTATACCACTAATTTAGGGAAACCACATCAAATTTATCTATAAAATTTGTTCTTATCCTCTTGATACACATTCATCACACCCCATCACAGAATATTGGACCTCATCTTTCACATGGAAATATCTGATTCTAATTACAAAAATAGTGTGAATAAATAGTTCCCACACTTCCTTGATCTCATCTAAAAATGAATGGGCATGTACCTTAGTACCTCCCAATCATTGAATACTAGAACATGCTCCCACGAGTCGCACGTCATTAAAATTAGGCTCACACACATAAATACTAACTATGCTATATTTCATGTTAATTTCACCTAATGAGATATCCCCACCTATTCCAAGATTAACTATATTCTTAGACTCCATTTGGAACCATTCTAAGTCACGAGTTCCCATCGATGATATCATTATGATCAGAAACATATCCAAGGTAAATAGGGTTAGGAACCCAAATGGTCATTCCCTTTGAAACTATCCTTAATACCAAATCGCTTTAATTATATCTCATTCCAATGTACCATCACTCAGTGTGATTTTCTCAAGAAAATCAAAGGCATGGAAATTACCATTTCATAAACATGATTTCACCTCATGTGCATCAATCTCAAAATCTAGCATGTACCCATGATTGTTTCCTTAATGGCACCCAAAAACTCAGAAAATCCCCTCTCATATATTTACCTCGATCAAATATAAACCATTGACTCACTAAATATTTAGTCACATATCAAGGTATCTAGGTCCTCCCACCCATCCCAAAAGTAAGGTCTCAATGAAGGTCACAGGTTACATGACATCATCCATGTTGTTGTCTCAATAACTACAACATCTAATGTGACAAACTCCCTCTTGAGGATACCATATCAAGAGAATAATCCCTTTCAAAGTTAATAACCTACAAGGTAACTAATTATAAAATAGTATCCACCCATGTTATTTATCCTCGAAGAATCAAAAATCATTTGCCCCACTACCACAACCAAAAAAATCATCCAAGATGATATGTACTAAGGAAACCCACAGCCACATGCTTGGTTCATTATAATTTCCTTCAAAAATATTTTAAAAAACACTATACAGGTTGTTACTATAATTTTTAATAATGAAACCTAAATTACAACAACCCACAAGTGGTTTCCCAATAAGGCATCAAATGCCTACATTGAACAACTAGGGTCACTACATAACCCATAAATTGAGGGACAATGTCATCGTCATCATGATCATCTCACCATAGATCCACATAACATGACATTAGAAGGAAATATAATGGTTAGCCTAGTTGAGTAGAATTACACCTAGTACTTATATAAGAAAACCCCATATGTGTAGTTTCCAACACATTAAATAGTTGATCCTCAATCATCAATGATAAAAAACACATTATCAGACTCTTAAATGATATTTGAATACTATATGCTAACTCATGATATGAGACACCTATTCCCTATATAGGATGGGAGTCAAATCCATGTCTAGTATCTCACCGATGAGCCATGATCTACAAATCAAACAACTAATAAATATAAATTAAATTTACATCACCCAATGTGAAAATCACATACAAATGTAACATATCATACCAAGAACATCAATCCTTTCCCTGGTAACCTAGAATTCCTACTGTCAAGCTGTTCATGATACACCAGCCTGATATCCTTTATAGGCTCTGATACATTAAAAAATTACTATCCCACCAAATCAAAAATAGTAGGAAAGTAGAAAACAAATGATCTTATACCACTGTGTAACATCATAGTTTAGAGTCTAATCAACTGGTTCCCTGACCAAGTTCTCCAAAATACCTCATGCGTGTATCCTTGTTTGAAAAAAGTGACCGGCTAGTACTGGGGATCTATGGTGGTACCATGAAGAGACTATAACTCCAATATCTTAGTGCATACTAAAAATATAAATAAACTAATCCTTACACACATTAGAATACACATAAATGATAAATAACCTAGGACAAAAGCATGCTATAATAAAAGGAAAAGATTCATATGTGCCTGAAAAGTAATACTCACATAAAATAACTGATCATCCACTAGGATGATCACATAAAAAGGATAAAAGAATAATTAAAATACAAAATACCCAATAATAATATAATCCATATGACATACCCAATCTCCTTGTTTATTGAACATCTCCATCTCAATCCAAGATGCCACATGATAAGTTATGCTTGATCATGAAGCACTAGGCCTCCCCTATATTAACTATATATACCATGATAAACATAAATGAAACCATTAGGTATACATTTATAACTATATGCTTCTACAAGTGCTAAGAAATGAATTTTAGTAGGCCACCCCAATAGTTCTCAGGAAAAATTCCTAGACTAATCGAGAAGTAAGTGAAATAAAATGTATAACAAAAAAAATCATCAATCCTTGGGTCTGTAACCTTGATAAACCATACTTACCTTGGCTAGTGATAAGGTGTCTCTATTGACATCACGATATCATTCCAACCATATAATCACCAGATCATAGGGTGTAACCTAGGAATCCTTAATTCTCTAGATCAAATGACCAACATCTCATCATGAATGGATCCATGGCTAGATTATATGTTTCTTGATAATTTCAACAAACTCCAAATATAAATAATGGATCAAGTAAGATTTCCAAAATCTAGAGCAATCACTGAATAAAACACCCCCCGTGTCACTATTCCAAATGGATGGATATGAGGAATCCAAGAATCCTGATCAAGAATAGGTATGTTCATTAGGATTTACTGGAAAAAATCAAGTAATAACCTAGTCATCTCATAATAGTCGTCATAAAAATAATAATAGTGATAAAAATCCCCAAGAATGCATGGATGAATCCGATACAATCTATGAATCCAAGGGACCAAAGGCATCCATGTCATCCCATATAGACTTGAGGTAAAATTCCAAAACCCCGAGCATTTTACACATGTCTCAATAGCCAGATCCCAAACAACATTATGCATTCATGGTGAAATCATTTTCTAGGAGGTATTATCAAAATACTACATAAGTCTAAAAGTTGGATCCTAGGAAAAACCTTTGGGAATCCCTCCAAAATCATCATATAATATGTGGCTCATAAGCAAGATCCCTAGAAACATATTTCAGCATACACACCATAACATTGTCATAGTAGGACAAAAGGACAAGTTTTAGGACGCATGTTTGGGCATATAATACTAAATAAAACAAAAATTAGTGAATTCATAAATAAAATAGAGGGGTTGAAAAAATGACCATTCCAATCACACCATCCATGGACACTTAGGCTCACATGTTCAGTATGGGTTTTATGTGAATCCTTATAATAACTCTACCCATAGTCACACACACCCACTCAGGGTAATCTCATGAGGGGATCCCACAGGGGTTCCCGAGGTCATCACTATAGTAGAGTAAACCCACTAGGGATCCTCATGGTCAATACTTTGGTAGAGGCATCCCTCTTGGGATCCTCATAATTTGTTTGCAAGAAGAGGAATCCCTCTTGGGATCCTCTTGGTAAGAACTTAAATAGAAGTACCCATATTGGGATCCTCAATAACCGAATAGTCTCTTAGGCCAATTATCATATATTATGGGAAACACTTCCAATAAATTATCCTCTAACATCTCATGGCCCCATAATCTAAATAGAGTTAACCTCTTAAGGGGGTGGGAACCTTAATCTCACCCCTTTCAAAGTCACTCTAGGTTGGTTCATGAAATTAACCTATCTATCTACTCGAATCAAAACCCCATCACATTAACTAGGTATTGTCCCATACTAACAAAAATTAAGGACCTTTAGTATCCCATTACATTTCCACCAACAATTCTATGAACCCTCATCCAAGTCGCATCCCATGTATCCTTAAGGGGACCTCGAGTTAAGTTTACTAAGGAAGAACATCTCCATCATATCTTTCACACCCTTAATGGCCTCTTATAATTCTTCAAAAAAACCCATGGGTTCCACCATCATTCTCTATATTGAAAAAAAACTCAGAATTGACTCCTCTTATTTCCAATTCTATCTTTGAGACATAAAATCAACTAAACCCCTCAAATGGGTAATGAAGGAACATTATATATATTTTTCTCTAAGTATAAGGTGTGTACTCCAAAATCTCATCAAAGTTCATGTACTTATACACAAACTTGGAACACTTGAGGTCTGGTCTTGTACTACTACATAGTCAGGGAACACGTGAGGTCTATCCATGTACTGCTATATGAATAGAGTACACATGGGGTTTGTCTATGTACTTCTACAAGACCATGTCCCACTTATATGGTCTGTATTCCAAAGTACCTAAAAACATGTCTATGTCCCACTACATGAAATGTACTTAGAGAAATTGTATTATATTCCAAAAACTCCATCTTCCCCAAATATGAAGAAAACATGACATGCTTTCTTGAAACCACACACTGTGTGATCAAAATTTCCCAAACATATGCCCATCAAATCATTATGAAACTTTTGGTTTTCCTATAATAGCTATAAATTGACCCCCATGGGGTCATCAAAACTCATAATAGGTACATAAAGACGAAAAAACTAATATTGTGGGATATACAACTTAAAGATAAAATGGGTCTGCCTCATGGTGAAAAAGATGATGTTTTGGGTCTAAATCCACGTCCAAAAGTTATTACACCTCGATCCGGTATCGATCACCACCATGGATGATGTCTGATAGTGCCTCTTTCCCCCTTTACTCTCAGTCCATAAATCACAAATAATGGAGGAATCTTATCCCTTATATCATGTATAGAATGTAAATGGGATGGGGGAGGTATAATAAAAATTAATTTTATTTTTTTATTAATTTAATTTAATTAAAACACCCATTTAAATTCTCACCCCATTTACCAATCCCATAGGAATGTTTACACATAACCTAATGAAAACTCATAATTTTGGGCTCAAAAAAATAGAAAAAATCAAAATAAAAACATCTATTTAAAATATATTACCAAATGAACATGCATGGATAAATTAATATTTATTTAATTAAATATTAAATATTTTTCTAAAATTAAAATATCTTACAACTCCACCAAACTCTTATACTAGAGTAAAAACCCTATTACAGGTCTAAAAAAGTAGTAATAAAAATTATATAAGATCATATTCTAGGTTAAAATGACCATTTTCCCCTCATGGTCATCTAAAATCATAAATTCAAATTTTAACTCATTTTCACAACTCTAAAAAAACATAGAGTCTTATAGGTATGATGTCATAAAAAGGAAAAGTATGGGTTGATAATTTTTATAGAATAGACGATGAATTATTGGTGATAAAAAAGTATGATTATTTCATCCAAAAGGACCAGGAAATTCCATTATATTGGGTCAAATCAGATGTTATGTAAAAGGATTAATGGGAAAGGTTGGACAATAAAATAATTGGTTTGGTGAGGATGTCACTAGAATAGAACATGGACTTTAACATATGGGAGAAGAAAAATATTACAAGGTTGTGGGTATCCCTACCAGATATGTATGAGTAACCTATGGAACTCAATTATGTTTTCCTGAAGTAGAGTTTTTTAACAATAGTCTCCTAGAAGTCATACTAGTGGTGTATCATGTGAATGATTTCAACATGGTCTAAAGATAAATTAAATCAATTAAGGTAACTTTCATGAAAGATGATAGGGAAATTATTATATTGTATTCACTAATATAATCATGGTTTGGAATGATAACTAATGTCAGAAACTCTTAGGTAATGACTAACTTGATATCTAATGATGTTATAAAACTTAATCATCAAGGATGAACTCCAAAATAGGGAGGTAAAATTACCTTTTGGAAATTCTTTTAATTATGAAGGATTATGATTATTAACATAAAGAGGTGGTTGGAATAAAAAATTAAATGAAATATCAAGATACATAATTATAGTAAATTCTATTACCCATGGTCCCACTTACTGGAATAGTGTGATATGTGGGAATCTCAAGAATGATTTTAGGAGCCTCAAGGAAGTTACTGAATGGGAATATTATGGTAGTAAAAATTCCATGAGCACTTTAGTGAGAAGTAAAAATATGCTACTAAGTGTCAATATTCTACTGGAATCATGGATTTTTTATTTTTTTTTATCTTTTAACTCAATGGAATAGAATGGATTTATGGTCAATTATGTACCCAAAATATTCATTAAGGTATAATTAGGAAATGATGAATGTCATGAAATTTTAGGGAAAAAGTGATGTCAATGGTTTGATAAAGAATATAGGATTATTGAGAATCAACGATGCCTGACACATACAAATACAATGGAAGAATTAAATTTTCATTTTCTAGAAAGATGGTGATAGATTTTCTAAAACCTTATCCAATGGATTTTATAAGGTGACTTAGGGATCCATGGTGTTAGTTCCTAGAGTAAATTATTGGTCTCTTTATCTGACCAAATGAGTTGGTAGATATAAAATTTCAAGAAGTATTGAGGTGAACCAAGAATAATATACAAAAATATTACGTCATTTTAGATGATTATTAAATAATTAATACAATTATTCATTCACCATAACAATAATGGTTTATTGTATTTGGGGACTGGATACATAAACTTCTTATTTCATAATAGATCTTCAATTTCTCTTATAAATTTATTTATATTACCACCATTCTTAGACATAAATTATTTAGAACCTTTCTTTATAGCTTGGATAAAATAGAAACATAATAAATGGTGATCTCATATTATTAGTAAGTATAAACATATTAAATATCAATCAATGATCACAAGTGATAATAAGGGAATGAAAACATGATCATAACATAACAAAGTCATACACAATCAATTAAATATCATTAATTATGAGTCATGGAATAAATAATTTTCAAAAATGAGACAAAACATCATAAGATTACATAATCATAAATAGTCAATCATTATCCATGTGAGAATATAATAAAAAAGTAATTTGGCACTTGTATAAGACTATAACATTGTGAAAATATGTAAATAGTAACTTGTTCACTCATTATGTTAAGGTTATGAAATCAGGCCCTCACATAAACTTAAGGATATGAAACCAAGTCCATGAATATACTTATGGACAAGAAACCAAGCCCACACTTAATTTTGTGAACATGAAATCAAGTTAACTCATAACATATTAATCTCACGAGTTATCCATGTTTATACAATACATTGGGGGGATAAAATAGACCCACTCATCAGTTAACCTTTAACCATAAATGATTCATTATATCATAAAAAAATTCATCAATTCATCATATCTTGACCCATGGAAATAAAATTGGTTTCTTTCAATCATTTCATCATAACACAACACATGGAAATGAAATTAGTTTCACAAATATTTCTTCACAACATAATTAACCCGTGGAAAAGAAATGGGTTACATAGAATTATCCTTGAATCAGCATCATAATAAGATATATAGAAAAATAAAGTGGATGGAAGTATAAGATCATATTACCAGTATAGAATATCAATCATTTGAGGATGATTACATATATTAAAATACCATTAAAATATCTTTTTAACCTTTCTTTTAAAACATGATAAAAATATCATTTTATTTTAGTAACATTTTAACTACAAATTACCATAATATTTTGAAATTTATTTTCTTTCAAAATAACGATGAAAACTTTTGTTTTTCAAGGTATAACCATAAAAACTTTTGAATTAAACTTCATGGAATAGAAGTGTCAGGATGAGAAGAAAATTTATTCATGTCATATGCA
This sequence comes from Viscum album, assembly GCA_963277665.1. NCBI lineage: Eukaryota > Viridiplantae > Streptophyta > Magnoliopsida > Santalales > Viscaceae > Viscum > Viscum album. The sequence continues at coordinate 1,711,670,068 of OY728138.1, read as the reverse complement.
TCAAAACAAACATTTCATCACCGTATATTGTTAAAATTAGTAAATAAAAAATTCAAAAAAAAACTATAAAAATTAATTTAATACCATTTAAAAAAATTCATATATGTTTAAAAAATCATTTAAACAAACATTAAAATATAAGAAAAATTCAATATTTTTTTAAAGAACATGGATATAGAAGAACAAATTCCTCAATGAAAGAGGAAATACGATTAGTTTTTTAAATCATTTTCTTGATCATTTTAAGTGAAAAAAAGAAGAAAATATTATTAATACATAAAAATTAAAAGAATAAATATAGGTTAATAAAATATATTGGGTTCAAATTATATGGATCAAATAATTTACCTTGGGTTATATTTCACATAATTTTTTTTGAAATGTATTGAGATTATAACATAAACCCTTACCTCGAGTCTTTTCTTTCTATTTACAGGTTCAAAACTTCAATGTAATAAATATATAATTATAATTAATCTATTATAGAACCATATTAAAACATATAATTCAAAAAAATATTTACATATAATATCTTATCACCTGTTTATTAGCAATTCTTTATTAAAACCATTGTTGAGGGTGATTACTGTTTTTTTCATGCATGTTTCAGTTTGGAATTTTTAGTAATTGTAATTTGGTCATGGTTACATCATCTATATAATTTTAAAAATATATTAATTTTTATATATAATCTTTATATACACTTTTTCTACTATCCATATAATGTGATGATGAAAACTGAATTACATCACTCTGTAAAGACGATAATTTTAGCGTACATAGAAGTGATGTTTCTACATTTAGATAGATTAAAAAAGAAATTTAAATAATAATTAATCTTTATATAATCATTAATAAATCATAAATATCATATAAATTCATTAAATATATCCTTATTTTTATCCATTTAAAGTATAAATGAAAAACTAATCAGATGGCTTCATAGAGGTGGTTGTCCACACGTACACACGAGTGGTGTTATCATCTTCTTATGAAAGATAAGGTAAGAAGTTTATAATATATTATAATTAAATATGTATAATTACGTCATAAATATAATTTATAAATATTAAATCCATCATAATAACCATACATGAATGGTTGTGATAGAAAATGAATCATATTGCTATGTGGAGGTAGTAGTCCACACGTATGCATAAGCGATACTTTCATTTCTTATTTGATATAAAGGAGGTGGAAAATAGTTATAAAATAATAATAATAATATCTCAATATATTTTTTATACTAGAATAATAATTTTATGAAGGATACAAAAAATTTATAGAAAATATAATAATGAAATAAAATTTGAAAGAATCGGGTAAGATAATTACTTCTTATTTGAGAAACCTCCTTTGGATTACACCTCAATCTTTATTATGATGTTATTAGGGGAATAAAAGAATATATAGGATGAATTTAAGTAATTTATAATGTTAGTTTGGTAGTTATTTCTTGAAATATATAGCTCAAACTTTTTTTGTAAAGGGGGAGAGGAGGTGACCTTTTATAAATATGGGAAAGGACACACTTGGAATTACTTAAAAGATTTAAATATAAAGTATATTATAATCATGTAATGTGAAATAAATGCTCCAACAATTCATATATAAGATTTTATATATTTTATATAAAATCAACCAATCATATTTAGACAATTTTTGGATACATTATTAGACTTATCTCCAACTTAAAGCACATTAAAACCATTTTAACATTTACCGTGATAACATATATTTTTTACCATGTTAATTTTTTTATATCATAAAAAAAGGGAACTAAAATCATATTTTTTTAATTATGATTATAAATTTCAATCAGATTTATTTTCTATAGGTGTCATAAATTACTTTTAATACAATAAAACAAAACATATGAAAAATAATTTATAGGAAAATGTCTCATTTAAGTGTTAAAATCTTTTTACTTTTCAATTAATTAAAAAATTGAATTAAATTAATTTTTTTTGGTTATTTAAAAAAAATAAAGGTTTTTAGACTCTTGGATAAATCAAAAGCCAAATGGAACCTTCCAAGCACACCATTAAATTCAAGGACCTAGAAATAGTTTATAATTTGAATAAAATATAATATGTGTTCATAAAAGTCAAGCGAAGGTCTGAAAATTAAAGATAATGTTCTAAAAGATTTATATTAATCTATAAACATTTATTTGGTTAATAAAAGGAGTTTAAAAAATTTTATGTCATGATTACAACATAATAATTTCATAAAAGTTGTTGTATTTGAAATATAAGTATTTTTCACTATTCACTCAAAAGCAATCTTTTCAGAAAATTCTTACAACCTCATACTATTACTATAATGAAATTAATATTTAAAAAATTATATCCATTTTTTCAATAAAATTTTATAAATTTGGTGGAAATTAATTGTAATTTCCACACACAAAATTAATAAAAAACTGTTTTTGAAGAAAATATAATTTTGAAGCATAAAATAAATATATTGAAAATTGAGTACTTATTTATTAAAAATAAATAAATAAATAAATATTATATTAAAATTTATCCATATTTTTTATAATGTGACCATTCATATTCATACCACCAATTTAATGGCTAGGTTATAATGTCAACATTTAAATAATAATATTTTAAAAGTATTTCACATTCCTCTTAAATATTAACATTTAGTGTTATGAAATAAATAAAAACATAAAATTAATAAAGATAAATTCTATTTTAAAATCTTATGGAAATATATTTAACACCATTATTAGAATTTATCCCTCAAATTTACATTACTAAGATGCAAAAAATGAGGATACTTCTACATCATCACATCCTTGGGTTCCCGTGAGTGGTATTGTTTTGTAACACTTTATATATACGATCATGAATCTAAAAAGGTTTTTCCTTATAATAAATATCATTATCTAGTGTTAGAACATGAAAATTTAGTACATATGAAGCATCAGTTATGTAAATACTGAAAAGTAATTCATGGAACACATCATGAACTCGAGAGAGATTTGGGGGAAACCTAAAGTGATAAAAAAAATCCTAATTTGATAAAAGATCTTTAATGGGATTATATATTAGGGGATCAAATTTACATTATTTATAAATATCATAACCTTATTCTAGGTACATATCAATAGAAATAACATGTCACCAACTTTGAAATCCATACCCCATCGACAATTGTCAACATAAATTTTATGTACTCTGAGTTGACCTAATATAATTTTGAATATGTATAAACTTATTTAACATTTTATTAGATAGATAAAGTACCAATAAATTTATTTATCCAAATTAAACCCAATACATTGGATTTCTGCACTTCCTTTCATAGATGAATTCATAAATATCTATCAGAATTCTTCAGTGAAAACTATTTTTGTATGAAAATTCAAACAAAGGAAAGTGTTGATCCCAAACACATTAAAAATTTATAGGAAATTATCTCAATATATCCTCTATGGTTTGAATGATTCAATTATATTTTCTATCTATTTGAAAATGATAAGTAGTATTGAAACTCAACAATGTATTTTGAGATTACAGATGACTTCTCTAGAACTTCAAAGTAATCCTTCGATCTTGATAAGAAATGATATAATGTGGTGATCCATGGAATATTATCACTTATTTAATTTATATCATAGAAATTTTTTCAAGAGAAAAATATTATCTAATAGTAATAAAATCTATTGATTTCATATAATTATCGACTATAAACCAATGTAATTATGGCCATTTAATGTAATTGGGAGTCCAATTATGAAATACATGGTGATGTTTTAACAATTCCATTCTGGTACGGGTAATGGATATAAAATCAACATATAATTATATATCTCATCCTTAACATTCTTAAATACCAAATACTGAGATACATACTATGAAATATCTCTCTTCATTTTATCTAATCATAAATAATCATTCATATCTATATGCAACTTTTTTACTTCCATGATGAATAAAGAAAAATGAACTATGAGGTTATTATAATTTATACTTCTAAAATTATTGTATTTATGATATACATACATGGTTCATAAACCAAATCATTAAATTACAATAACATCTAAACTTATGATAATTTCTCACCTTCTTCTGTAGTTCCATATCCTTTTTATAAACCTCTTTAATCCTCACATGGATGGATGGTTGAACATTCAAAATCGAAAGATATGATCTATCCCCTTTCTTTATGATCAATATCAAAATTCTAAAATTGATAAGTATTGGATCTATTTCAATCCCCATTATGGATAATCTAGAGTATTTCTTCTGACTCAGAGCATCAACCACCTTGTTCACCTTCCCATGGTGGAAATGTACTGAGTTGTTATAAATTTTTATCAACTCAAACCATCTCATTTGGAATATATTTAACTCTTTTTGAGTGAATACATACTTCATGGTTTTATGATCAGTATATATATAGAATATTTCACCAAAAATATAACTCCTCTATATTTTTAAAGGAAAAAATATTATTTAAAACTCTAAATCATGATTCTATTGATTTTTATCATGAATATTCAATTGGAATGTGACATAAAATATCACCATATTATTATATATAATAAAAGGTCTTAATTACATCTTTGAGGAATACATATAGATCAATGACCCGTCTCTACACTAGGTCAGTGTGAGTATAGGTTCACTAACCATTATTCTCTTTACTTAGTTGAAATTATCCTCACATTCTTCTATCCTCATGAACTTGGATCCCTTCAGCATCAACTTTTTTAGGTTATTTGATAGCCATGAGAAATTTCATAAAACGTTTAGATAGTATCTTACCGACCAAGCAAAACTATGGATCTTGGTCATTGTGGTTGATTTGGATAATTTCTCAATAACTTATATCTTTAAATGATCCAGTGATATAACCTCAAATGAGATTATATGACAATTTAATGAAACTTCCTAAATCAATAATTCACACTTAGAAAATTTAGCATACAAATTCTCTTTCATCAAGGTCTTCAGTACAATACATATATATAATTTATCCCCTTCCTTTCTCTTAGAATATATAAGAATATCATCTTTAAGTATGAATAAAAACACATCAAGGTAATATATAAATACTCTATTCATTAAATCAATAAATATAATAGTAACATCACTAAGTCCAAATGGAATTACTAGAAACTGTTAATGTCCATACTTCATACAGAATGATTCCTTGGGTATATCATCCTTATCAACCATTAATTAATGACTTCAAGATCAAATATTAATCATGGAATAATTTTTAACTCCTTATAAATGATCAAACTGATCATCGATACAGGTTAGAGGATAATTTTTTCTTAATTTTTATCTTGTTAAGTTATCTTTAATAAAAGAAAATGCATATTGAATTATCTTTATTCTTAATAAAAAGAATAGGCACACCCAATGGTGAAGCATTAAGCTGAATGAATCCCTTATCTTTATTCTCTTAGAGTTTCTTCTTAAATTACTATAACTCAATACAAGTTATTCTATATTGATTATTTGAAATAGGAATAGCACCAAGTATAAAATCTATTGAAAACTCAACTTCATGACTCAGGGGAGGACTAAGAAATAACTTAGTAAATACGTAAATATATTCCTAAATAATTGGAATATCTCCAATTTTGAGTTTCTCTCATAATATTTGAGATAAATATCCCTCATGAATACATTTTCAAAATCATATGATAGATTTCATTTCCAGTGGATGTTCATGGTCATACTTATAATTATAGATGATAATCAGTTCATTTAGAATATAAAACATAACATATATTCCTTAAAAAAATTGATATGTCATATATAATGGGAGACACAACACATGACCAAAGAGGCATAAAATTAAACTAGATAAACATTAATAGGGTTTTAAAATAAATTGAGAAAAAATTATATCAAATAGTAGTAAAAATCATGAGATGCGATCATCACACCATTAAGATTTTTCACTCATAACTTGACAACTAATCAATGATGTGGTGATGTGATACCCTTAGAAAATTCATCAGATATAAAATGTGGGTAGAACCTGAATCAAATAAAACATTTTCCATTACATAATGGGTTATATGTGTGGATTTCACCACATTATTCTCATGACATACATCAGTAGTTTTGATTACAAAGGGATTCCCTTTTTTCCTTTTACTTGAGAGGTTTTTGAGGCTTACTATCTTTATTTGCAATCAAATTAGTGAATTGCTTCAGATAATTCCAAAATTACTTTCATATAAATCGCTGAAGTGTGTGTAGTGTATTCAATTTTTTTTCTCTCCATTTATTTCATTAACTAGTCTATTCACATAACTTCAACATTATTTTTTTCAATGGAAATGGCTCCGACACATAAAAAATATTCTTGTTCATTTAAATAAATTACATAACTGATTACTTTAAAAAAAATTATGTATAGAAGATTAAAAATTCTTCCCTTAATGTGAAATACCACTGGTGTTTCCATAAATCTCCATCTTCCTTTTTTCTCATCACCATAACTGTTAAAATGATGGTTTACATCATACATTTTCACTTTGAGTACACATTGAAAAATCTCTTCATAACTTCTAAAGTCCATTATAGATAATTAATTTTGAATACTTGGTTTCAAACCAATAAATAAATGATTAATATTATTTATTTGGTTCAATGATAAAACCAAAATAATACCTCACAAGTCTTGTAAATATTTCATCATAGATACTAATGGATTCATCATCCTTATACTTCAGCTCTATAAAGTCCAAACCCATTTTAATACAAGGAGTTTTAAGAAAGTACTTATTTGGAGGTACCCTCTTAAACTCCTCTTATTCCATATAGTTGACTTATTTATCATTCCTTGTATTCTGGATAAGATTCCACCATTGATCTTGTTCACCTTACAAGTGATAGATTTCTAAGACAACTTTCTCATGGTATGAGCAATGTAGAAAAAAATATATTTTCCATCACATTAATTGATTTTCAAGAAAAAAGTGGATTGGAAGACCTATAGAAATAGGGTGGACATTATTCCATAAATGATTCTATGGAATGTTCCTCCCTCATTGGTGATTTCAAAATTTCAATGTAGTCTGCATTACCATTCATAGATTGAGAGAGTTGAGTGATCATATTACTAAGGTATTTCATCCCAGCTCCCAGGACATTTTTTAAATCATGGGGATGGTCATTACATTATCATTCACATTAATTTTTTATATGATTCATTTTAGTTATAATAAATTTCAAAAATAAAATACATTTTGTAAGAATCAAGCTATAATAAGTAAAATGAACAATAAAATATTCATTCGAATCATTCATGAGATCTCCAAAATTATAACACAATGTTTTCTACCTATGAAATGTTATGTTTAACATAGGTGATCCATGATCAAAATCTATTCAAATTCTTCCTAACTGATCCAAATGAGAGTTTGAATTAATGAAAACGTATTCCCTCAGGAGTCCCAATAAAGGTGTGTAGTCTTAGGACCATTCATCATTTACTAGTGAATATCATGTTGATACCCAACATTACCCTTTCAATTTTTTAACCAAAGGTGCATATTTTCCATAACTATATACACTTTCTAGTATCCTTATAGGGATGAATTTTTTAGGAAACACATAATATCTAATTTACTATGAGTTTAGGATGTTATATGATGCATAAAATTATCCCTTGGGTTTTAACCGAAATTTACTAAACTGAATTACCAAAAATAACCAAAACATATCTTTTAAAAACAATGGTGACCCAAGAATAACATACATAATTATTACAACATTTTATATTAATGTTAAATATATAAAACTGTTGTAAATGCCCCATAAGTAAAAAGGTATAGTGTAGTTGTAGATTAGATACATAAACATATTATTTTATATAGGATCTTTAAAATATCCTAAAAATTTATTTTATAATAATAGACTTTTTATATATACTCTAATTAAAACCATTCTTCATAACTTGATGAAAATGGAAACATATGCATGGGTGATTTTACATGATTAGTAACGGTAAACGTAAGTTTTATATACTAATGATCATAAGTGAGAATAAGGGTATGAGAAGATAATCACAAAATAATAATGTCATACCTAATTAATTAAATATCATTAATCATGTGTCATGAGTAAATGTTTTTATAAAAAATAAATAATACCATAGGAGTGCATAACCATCAATAATTAACCATGATCTATGAGAGCATATCATAAAAATAGAAATGTAGAGAAATCATAAGCCTATAACATTGTGAACATGTATAAATAGTAACACGTTCACTCATTAGGTTTAGGACATATAATCTGGTCCTCCCATAAATTTATAAACATTAAAAATAGTCCTCACATAAACATATACCCACAAAACCAGGTCTACACATAATGTTGTGAACATGAAATCAGGTTCACAAAATAAATATTTATCTCGAGAGTTATCCATCATTATCCAATTCATTGGAGGGATACAGTGGACCCACCCATCAAATATCCATAAACCACATATATTCTAAAATATTATAAAAATCTTCATTAATTCATCATATCAAACCCCATAGAAATAAGCAAGTTTTATTCCATCATTTTATCATAGAATAACCCTTTAAAAATAAATGGGTTTCATATAGATTTCATCATAGCTTAATTAACCCATGGAAAAGAAATGAGTTTCATAGAATCATCCTTGAGTCATTATCATCATAATATATCTAGAGAATGAAAGTGTATGGTATCATAATATCATATCTTAAGTGAAGAATACAAATACATAAAGGGTGATAACATATATAAAAAATACCTTTAAAATTCATTTAAACCATTATTTGAAAACAAGAGAAAAATATACTTTTATTTTGATAAATTGATAACAAAAAATTACCATATTATTGAGAAACACATTTTATTTTTAAAGAAATAAGGAATATTTTAAAGGATGATTCAAATAAAAGAACTATAATGAAACTGAGATAATCAATCCATGTCGTATCTATTAAAAGATGATTCCTTTCACACATTCTGAAAAATTAAAAATTTATTATTTCTGAAAACATTGAAAATAAATAAATTTTTAAACATTATAAAAGAAATTAAAATATGTTCAAAAATTAATTTAAATAATAATTTTATAATAGAAAATAAAATTCTTTAAAACATTTAAAAAATCAATGTCTTTATTATTTACTAAAAAATCAATTTTTCATTAAATTCATAAAATTTAATCCTATTAATATTAAGACATGTTTATTTAAAAAATGATATCCATTTTTAAAATAAAATTTATAAAATTTAAAAATATTAGTTTTTAATTTTCATCCGTAAAAAGAAATTTTTTTTTGATGAAAATATATTTTTGAAGAATAAATTGAAATTACTAACAATGGAGTACTTATTTTTTTTGAATTAATAAATAAAATTGAATTTTATAAAATCTTTAGTTATATTTTCCATAATGTCTTTATTCCTATTCATACATCTAATTTAATATATATTTTATATTGGTCACATATAAATAATAATATTCTTACAGTATATAGCAGTTTTCTTAAATCTAGATGTTGAAAGTTAAGAAAGCTATTGAAGACATAAAATTATTAAGGAGAAATCATATTCTAAAATATTGGGTTTTTATAAGTATAAATTCTGAAGATTTTGAGTTATGGAATTACAGTATTATATATCTTGGTGAGAATAATATGAAATATTTAATAACTCAAGGAACACTAACTCTTAATCTAATTGAAAACAAAATTTGTGGGAGATGTGTTCTTAAAATAAGATAGTTTCATTAAATTTGATTGGGTGAAATCCCTAAATATGAAATTAAAACCCAGTTCAATCTAATTTGTGGGGACCTGTCCCTATTTAGTTCTATAGATATTCTCTCTAATTAATTACATTTATTGATGATTCTATAAAAAAAGGTCTATGCTTATTTACTTTAGAATAAATTTAATATCTTCAATGAATTTGTTCATTATAAATCCATGGTTTAAAGGGAGGTTTGTTAGAAGTTAAAATGACCAAGTTCTGAAAATTGAGACGAGTAAAATAGTAGGAAATTTGGGAACATTTAGAGAATGAGGTGGGTTAGACTGAAGGCGATAGTTCCAGGAACACCATACCAAAATGATGTAGAAAAAAGTATAAACAAGACATTGACAGAGAAATCTCATAGATTACATATTTACTTGGGGATGTAAAGGGAAATTTTGGTTGAGGTAGTGAACATGATATACCTTCTCATAAAAAACATCCTTCATAAGTACTTGGGAAAGAACATTTGAAACAATAATGGTTAGTTAAACTCTGAAAGTAGGATTATATAAAGTCTTTGGAAGTATTTTCTATTAGTATGATAGTAAAAATGATAGAGAAAGACTAGCGGAAAAGTCTAATGAATTTTTCCTTGTGGTTAATGGGATTAAAAAATTCAGATTTTGATTATAAAAAAATTTAAAAAGAAAATTCATTATAATTAAAGATGTTCTATTCAATGATAAGGTTTTATGAAAGGAATGGAACTTTGTAAAATTGGAAGATAAAGATAAGGAATCAACTACTAATGTTAAAATTGATCTGAATGGGGATTTGAAAAGATATCATTTTTTGCGAGTTTAGATGATAACACTAATTTTCTAGAAAATAAACTAGTAGAATACATTTTGTAATGTTTTAGAGCTACTGGTGTCTGAGGGAAATATTTAGAATTTTGGGAATTGAAAGTTAGAGCTTCTAAATTCAGTGCATCAGAAAATGCTGTATCGGACAGAGCAGTTCAATAGGTTTAGTTGAGGTGATCTTGTAGATTCATTAGTCCTATCTAGAGGTTTTTAGTATACATGGATTCCTATTTCTAATGAATGGTGGAGAACTAGAATGACCATAATAATAAGTAAAACTAGGTTAATCTAAATAATGGGGGTCAATTATGATGAAATAAATGATTTACATGGGGTTCAATAAAACATTACAACTATAAGAGTTTCCAAAGGGTAAAAAGGTAATTGGAGAAAAAAATGGGACTTCTATTTGAAGGAAGAGGATGATGAAAGGAAGATATATAAGGCATGAATGGCAGTGAAGAGTTTATAATCAAAAGAAAGAATCAATTTTATAGACATAATTTCATATATTGTTAAGAATGCTGCCACACATGTTGTTCTTATCATGTTTTCTTATGATAATATACATCTTGATTATATGGAGATAAAAAGAGCCTTCTAACAAAGAGATTTAGAAGAACATATTTACATGAATAAAGCTAAATGTTTTTATGATCATTGGAATATTGGTTTTGTGTATAGAGAGAAAAAAATTATGGAATGGAGAATATTCCTTGACAATAGACCATTAATGTTAATGATTTCAATGTTTAAAAATGATTGAAATAGAGAAAGAAATACCATTTTTGATATCAAAGAGAATAAAATGAAAAAGTTAAATCGTTGTGGATGAAATTTTTCTTATTGGACTGAAAATTATAAGGATTCAAGAGCTAAAGAATGACTCTTACAAATGGTTTGAGATGAAATATATCAATCATGGAAATACGATTTTGGTAATACAAATTAATAGAGACAACAAAGAAAAAACATTAGTGTTATCTCATAATAAATACATATAAAATATTATTAAGGTATTTCGAATGGCCATATGTGAACCTATCTAATCTTTATTGGACATAAACTTCAATTTTTCCATGGGAATGTCTATAAGCATGGAATATGAAGTCAGGTATATGAAAAATGTTTTATTTACATCATCTTTATAAAGTTTTATGTATTTAATGATTTATATGTGGCTACATATTACCCTTGTGGTGGGTGTGTTGAGTCATTTCATGTCAAATCTAGGATGTAAAAATTGGGAGGGTATGAAATGGACTATTTGGAATATAAAGGGATCATAAGATACGAATTTTTTCTATGGATAAAATGATTCACTGTAGGGGTTTTTTGATGTAATTATATTGAGATTCAGATACCTGTAAGAGCGTAAAAATATTATTATTTACCATTAGAGTGATTAAAATCAATTTTATTTCTTAGTAGAAAATCATGGTCACTTTTTCTACTATAGATTCTAAATATATATCAACAAAAAAATCAATAATGGAATTCATTTGGTTAGTTTTATTGTTGAAAGAACATAAAATATTCAAGAAGGGAGTACTCTACATTTATAGTTAGAATGTGATTCACCTAGAATAAAATTTGGTGTTTCACAAAAGAATGAAATACATTGACTTGAAATTCCATTTGAACTATAATTTTCTAGACGACATGGATTTTGAGTTGTAGAAGATTATCTAGGAAACAAAATATGGGTGATATGTTCAAAAAAGTTATAGTGCAAGAAATATTGAGGAAATATTATACCTTAGTGGAACTAGGGTGATGGAACCAAAACTATAACATTTCATATTGTAGAAGGAATATGGATTTTAATAATTTACCAAGTGATTGAGGATTCCTAGAGTTTCCTTGAAACTATAGTAAAGTAAAATATTGTTATGAAATAAATCCAGTTTCAATTTATATTCATTTCAATCGAAATGAGAGATCACTAGAAGATTGGGTTTTTTTAACTAGTGGTAGTGGAAAATTTAGTGTTAGGTCAGTTGACTAGAAGGTAATCTTCTTTTGATTATGTGCATGTAGTGGTAGTGGAAAATGGTCACTAAAAAGGGTGGGTGTAGTACTTATGTTGAGAATATATGATCAGTATCAACAATAAAAGATAAATCATAAAGATATCTACTATAAGTGATGATAAATATTTGGAAATACATATTTTATTTTCATTATCTTACATTCAATGGATGGATGCCCAAAAATGTTAAAGGTTGGTGTTACAAATTTACTAGATAGATCCTACTATAAAGCTAGGGTGGGACCTTTTACAGAAGACTACTTGTTACACAGATCAAATTAGTATAATATAAAAATTTTCCAATTAATATTTTGAAACTTTGTTTCTTCAATTTAATGGAAACTTTTGTAGTGTTCTCCCATGGGCATTGAACATAATTTCCAAACCATGTAAAACTTTTTATGCCTCTCTTCTTGTTTATTTTCCCCCTATATGATTGTTGTATGATTTGTGAGTTGTATAGATTGTGTGTGAGGTTTCAGCTTAGTTTAATGTGTTGGTTATAAATTGTTTCAAATATTTTGGTACACTAAGCTCAGTGGGAGAATACAATTTATAAAGCACCAGATTTTATGGTATCTTGTTCCTTCAAGTAGAGTAGCTTCGTGTTGGAAAATTTTGGATGGTTTAGATTGTTCGTTGTATTCTCCCAACACCACTACTACTAGATCAAAAGGAGTAATTCACACAACACTAAAATTCCTCATATTATATACTTCTATAAGTTCCAAATTAACATTAAGTAGAAAAAACATAACATATACCCCTTTCAATCTACCCACACCATTCACTATGCATTTCCAGATTCAAACATCTATCTATTAAAATTAAGAATGTTTATCTATGGGTTTATACATGGTTCAAGTTGTCTACCATTACCAACTCATCCTACTGTCAACTATTCCCATAATCATTGGACTATGTGGTCTGTGTTTGATACAATATGACTCCATGTCACGATGTCATGACACATATAGAAATTATTCCACCCCTTGTAACTATCTCCCATTTTTATCCCAATTTTTAATTATGGAATGACCTCATGAATATATAAGATGTACCCCATGTCACTCACTTTCACTTCACCCCAACCGTTACTAAAACCTTGATATATATATCTAGTGTGTGGTATGAACCTCATGCAGAATTGACATGATTCATTCTAAAATCCATAAATCAATCCCTTTCACATTTTTAACAATTTTATAATAAATTTCATTATTTTCACTCAAATTTTAATATAAGGGAATAATTTTTTTTATAATTCATTATAATCCAAAAAAAACATACATATTTCCCCCATAAAAAACTTATCAAATAATTCACACATCAATTATAAACAATAAATCAACACCAATTCAAAATGTTCATATTCATATATAATATTTTTAATTTTTCACAATTAATATACTTCCATATCTATCAATTAAATTAATATTATCACGTAATTATAATCCATATATTTTTCCACATTCCACCTTCTATATTTATAAATTATTATCAATAACATCTCCTAACAAAATTTATATTCATTACAAACATTCATCTTATTTAAATTCTTCATCAAGAATAATTATTTTTTCAATTAATTATTCATATCCACCATTTATCAATCATTTTAATATAAATTTTTTAATCAAAAAATATTTTTATATTATTATGAATTATCTACCCGTTGATGAAAATAAAAATATGGTATATTCAAAAGTACTATTAAAAGAGATGGTAATTTAAGGCCACCTAGATCAATTCTATAATGAATGTTAATCCTCAACCCTCTAATAATTTAATATCTAATCCAACTATTTATTATCCTCTTTCTATGATCCAATATGATACATTGAATTCAAGGGTTTATTTCCTAATATAATAGAGATAATACAATAAATTTTACTTATGAAAAATTAATTCAACAAAGTCAATTCCTCTAACTAATCTACTATTTCTATTCCAGAATTATCATTAACAATTCCTCACTCTTTCTCATCAATCCCCATCCATTTAAATCTAATTAATAACATTAATAAGGAAGTGTGTCATGAAATAAAAAAAATATCCATCCTCCATTATCCTATAATATTCCATATTGTATAATATCTCAAAATAATCACAATATTTATTTTATAAAAATAAAAAATAAAAAATGAATTACTTAAATAAATAAAAAATGGAATTTCACCATCACTAAAAATTAACAGAAAATTCCAGTAACATCAGAAAATGACCAAATAGCCAACTAATGGTAAATACCACATCCCAAATCCAACCATATGCTCAAAATTAAATTTTGAAGGCCATATAAGTTTTATTATAAATTTCATAAATGAAAATATTAAAAATTTATACAACATTAATATTTAAAATTTTCAAGCCAATATATTAGAATTTTTTTTTTAAACATTTATTCATTTAAAATATGGAACTATAATTAGAAAAAGGGGGAATAAATTCATGAAAATTTCCATTCATTTTTTACCGTTATAATAAACATCTGTAATAATCACAATAATAAACATTAAAAACAATATAAGATATTATACACATATTTGTGATTCCTTCTTGCTAGGTATTTCTATTATAGCACCATGGATCTAAATAACTCACACTAAGATAATAAATTTTTTATATATAAATTTATATATGAAATCTTGAATTTAAATTATATATTTAGAAAAAGTCATTTACTCCTTAATATCCACAATACTCAAATAGTCATGTACAAAGGATCATGATAATACATTTGAAGATGAGACATAGGGATAACATCATGAACCTTATCCAATCATGAAATTAATATCAAACAATAAGATACCTCTCTAAATTTATTTAAACTTAAAAAGGGATAATAAATATAATTTAAAAATTTCCTCACTTTTCAAACAATCAATGCACATATTGGGGATAAACTCATAAGAAAAGATAATCTATGACCAAAAACACCATTTATCTTCCCTATTGATCCACCTAGTATTTTATCTATTATAAGAAATATTATATGATCCTAAATTTTTTTAACACATTCCATCATATGATGGACCATCTATTCCACAACTACATTGGCATCATCATCCTCAACCCAACACAATAGTAAATGAAATGGTTTCTCATAGAGATCCCAATAAGGTTCCATAATAATGGATCAATGATAAATATTATTTTATGTAAATTATATAAATGATAATTTATCTTCCCAAGATCCAATAAAAAAAATCCCCCAATATAACTTCCATTGCCTAATTTGTTTTCCATTCTTGATCATTATTTTTGTGGATGGAATATGGTATTAAGATGAAATTTTGGACCAAAATTAAATTAAAATCCCCCCAAAAAATAATGATGTAAACCATGATTCATACTCAAATATTATCATCCTTAAAAAAAACCATAATTCTTGACCAACTCGATCATATAAAGATTCTACAAACTATCTACTGATATTGATTCCTTAATTGGTATGAAATGAACCGACTTTATTGCTCAATCTATGATAACTAAAATTTAATGAAACCCTTTCATGGTATAAGGAAAAACAAAATTAAATCTATATAAATTTCCTCTAACATATAATATGTAATTTAAAAATGATTCAATACCCCACCAAAACATGATGTTTTATTTTTAACTTATAGCACACATGACATTTTGTAACATACTTATCACCCACCTTCTTTATCCTAGGATGCCAAAATAGCCTCTATAAAGTACGATGCATCCTCTCAATAGTTGGATACCACTATAGATCAACTATAAAACTAATGAAATCCCATTGACTATATACTATATGGAAGAAAAAACTTCCTAGGGAATAACACTTGACATTCTTAATATTCATCCCAATAAAAAAAGGTTCAGCATTCACAATCCAATATCTCCATATTTCCACCTCATGATATCCCATAAAATAATCCTTTACCTTAAACACAAAATAATATGTTACTATCATCTAATAAAGTTATTATCTATTATGAACCCACCCCCAAAAGGTACCCCTAATGGTATGGAGATGAGATAAGGGAGATAATGACACCTGAAGACTGCCTTAAACTAGCATAGTCAATACAAATGGATCAGGAAGCCTCTACACCCCACATACAAAATCATATACTAGGTAGGTGATATAAAAGAATGTTTATATCCTAAATCAAAAAATCATTCACCCAAGTTGAAAATAAGAAAAGGGTAAATCAAATAACATATGGCACACCTGGCACTGGAAACTCCAAAGAATGAAGCTAACCATGACCCCTATTTTAAGTATTCAAAAGCTGTATAAGATTGATTATTCCACTATAACACCTGATACTTACTGATAAAGGATGTCATAGGAGTCATAAAATAAGAAAAAAAATTATTAACTTCATATAATAGACTATAATACCAATGAAACTATGAAACTATGCAACTATCTTAGGGTATACAAATGAAATTGCATTCACAATCTATAAAGGATCTATAGCCACACCTCATTGAGACCTGACATTCCCAAAAAAAATCATGAGACTGGAACTCACACTTTGAAAAAATCCCGAATAGCTTTTGTTGAAAGATAACTCCCAAAAAATAATGAATATTCTCAATGTTCTCCTCCATAGATGTAGAGTACAAAAGTATATTATTGATAAAATCCATGATTAATTGATCCAATAAATATCGGAAAATTTTGTTCATCAAAATTGTGAACATGTATGTATTGTTTGATACACCAAATGATATCAATATAAACTCATAATTCCCATAACATGGTTTTGAGAAATATTATATCCTTTATGTTTTTTATTTCATATGATACCCCACCCATGTTGGTAGGGTGACTGATACCCAGTGGTCTTTGGGATGATGTTTTATGAAACTTCTACATTGGTGAGGAATGGATTGCTTTAAACCCCCTCTACCCCCATTGTCCTTATTATCTTCTCCTTTTATTATTATGTTATAGTATTCCTTATCTTTCCCAATATAAGTGTGTACAAGGGTTTAATGGATTGTGTTTATTTCAAATACATGTATATCTATATATAGTATCCTCTGGATTGTTATAGGTATGATGTGTATGAGTTGTGATGACTTGAGGTATAATACTCGACATACTTTCTATATTAGCTCCTAAAAACTACTCAATTACTATATAGATATGTGATGGGATGATGTGATGCATATGGTGTATGATATATGATGATGAGATGATCTGATTCATAGGATGTATGTTATGATACATTAGCTCAACTGTCCTCAAGATGGATTACTTTTGGAGAGAGATGGATCAAGATATTTGATGTTGGTGAAAACAGAAAACCTATGGGGAAGTGATATAAGGGAACCTGAAATTAATATTATATTATATTATATCTTGTATGAGATTCTTGGTAAGAGATATTCATGGAGATTATGTGAACTTAGTATAATTGTTTATGCAATGAGTTATCTTCACTTGTTGTTCACTTAGATTTAGTATGACATATTTATCTTTTTTTATGAGAGGTTTTTGGGAGGATCCCATTGAGTATGAATTTTTTAATGAACATATATATATATATATATATACTATTTTTTAGGTCTATAGAATCTAGTTGATGATTTGGTTTTATTTTACTGGATTGTGAGTTGTTCAAGATTTATTTGGGATTACGTGGTTAAAGATGATGATTACACTTTGGTACATATAGTTCCCTTTTTATATTTTCTTCGTTTATATGACATTACATGCATGTACATGGGATGTTTTTTTAATTTTATCTTGGGAATGAGTTTTTTGGGTTTTCTGTCCTACCTTTAGTTTCTATTATCTTTTAGGTTAATGTCTCCCAAATGTGACATTGATATAATTTTTGGTGATTGTCTCCAAAATGTGTCCTATTGGAGGTAGGATTTCAGTGTCATTATCTCCCTTATCGCATTGTTTGACCAAGAGGGATACATTTGGGTTAGTGGGTTCATGACCAAGTGGTATCATAGGCTTAGGTTGAGGGATATAATGGAGTTTGGAGGTAAAAACAATTGAAAATGTATGGGATGGTAGGGAAATGATGCCAGATTAACTTAGTATAAAATTTAAGTCATGGATAATGGCTTGGAAATTGGTATTTCATCCCCCTATGATCTGTTATATAAACATTCAAGTTTATTAATCCTACCAAGTAAATTGATACTTGTTTCAGTGTGAAGACCTAGGAAAGGATGATACATTATTCTTCTTTATTCCTATGTTTGAAAATGGAAGAGCTTGTAAGTATATTAAACCTTGAATAAATAAATAAATAAATTATTTTAAATGTTCCTTATTCCATGTTTAGGAATCTATAATAGTTTTTTCTTTTGTATTTTTGTGTCTAGGATGAAAAACTCATAAGGTTCTCATGAAAGATGTTTAATAGGATGTTCCAAAAAATTATGTAGAGTAGAAGTCGGTCTCATATATATAAATATTTTAGAGATTATGTTTTATAGTTGGGAAGATAGTCTTTAAGGGAGACTTATTATTTTTATGGATATAACCATATAACATCATTATTTCTATGGACTGGATATATTTAGTGCATCATATTGTATATTACTTTCAAAGATAGATCATGTTCTGTAATGCTGATAGAGAGTCTTCCATGTTCATTAGAGATTGATATCCTATTATGGTATAAAGGAATGTTCTTATCTTGTCTTCCTTTATGGAAGAACATGTATTGTGTTCTTTAGAGGATCAACCAATGGTGTTTCCCTAGGTTAGAGAAAAGTACCCTAATTTATTTCTTAAGGATGTTAGAGTGTTATCCACTCGAAGGGAGATCGAGTTTGGGATAGAGCTATAACAAGATTGTAATATGATCTTTAGGTCTCCATATAGGATAAAACCTTCTATGTTGTGAGAGTTGTGGGTACCGATTGATGATATTTTCAGAAAGGTTTTTTCAGCCAATTATGTAACTTTGTGGTGCTTCAGTTCTATTTTTGAAGAAGGGTGATAGAGTTTTGTGTCTCTGTACTGATTATCATCTCTTTAATTAGGTAATTATGAAGAAAAAATATATTCTTCCATATAATGATAATTTATTCAATGAACTTAAAGGATAAGTTGTTCAATACACTAGTTCTTCATTTTCCTAAAACGGGAGTTCAATTAAAGGTTCTCTATGATGTTTCACATCTTGTTTCTGGATGTTTTTTAATTATACAGAGATAATTTATTTCTTATAAATCTATAAATTTATGTCCTTATGAGAATAAATATTACACCCTTGATCTATATTTAAAACCAATCATGTTTTCCTTGATGTTGTGGCAACGTTACCTCATCTATGAGTATTTTTTGATTTTAATGATCATAAGAGCTTGAGGCATGTCTTCTCCCTGCATGACCTGAACTTGTGACAATGATGGTGGATGTAATTATTACTTTATTATGACTTCTAGATTTAATATACAATGGTTAAGGTAAATTTTGTAGATAATTATCTTAGAATAAAGTCATACAATGATTCCTTTAAGGAATTTGGATATACCTAGAGATTGATGGAAGATATTTCAATGATTCATCTTGATATGGGAGTGATTCATTTTAGATGTTTCCATTTTAAGATAATGGTACATTAATATTTGGTTCAACATGTGGAGGAGTACCAATTGGGGGATTCTGAGATGAAACTCTAGAGAGAACGAGTTGGGTGTAGAGATTCCCTTGAAGGTTGGTATACGGATAAGAAACACAAGGTGTTGTTCTATGGGAGTGTTTTAATTCTTTTATTGATGTGTGAGGTGGCAGTCTATGATTTCCATAGTTCACCCTTAATAGTATATCCTATTGTGTGAAAGATTTACAGAGCATTAAGAGGTCATTTTTTGGGGCTTGGGTTGAATCCCTCAATTACAAAGTTCATTCATTGATGTTTAGTCTTCCAGAAGGTAAAGTATAAGCATTATGTTCTTGGGGGTTTGATCCAACCTTTGGATGTTCCTTATTGGAAGTGATAGGATGTATAAATACACATTTCACTAGTTTACCTTGATCCATGAGAGTCTTGGATTCTATATGGCTGATAGTGTGCCATTTTTTGAAATCATACCACTTTATAGTAGTCAAAGAGTCAATATTAGTAGTGTTTTTGTTATGTAAGTATCTGGAGGAGGTGGCATAACACCAAAAAGTTCTAAGGATGATCATCTCTAATCCTGATCCCCATTTTTACTCTAGGGTGTAGAGTTTTTTTAGTAGGATTTTTATCTTAGTAATTATTTATAACTACTTTCCATCCATAGATAGATAGAAAAACAAGGCAAACTATTAAGACTCTTGAGGACATGTTTCAGGCTTGTGTCTTATATTTTAGACATTTTTGGATGAGGAACCTTCCATTGGTCGGGTTTTCTTAAATCAAAAGTATTCACTTTTCCATTTTTATGAAACCATTTGATGATTTGTATATCCGAACTTTCCATTATTCATTATAATGGAATATGTTTGAAGAGTCATAAATTAGTTGTCCAAATATAGTGTAGAGCATAATAGAGATGTTTAGGTGATCCATGAGAAGTGGAGGATAGTGCAGGATTGTCAAAATTCATATACTGATCATAGGAGGAGACCTTTGGAGTTCAACATTAGGGATACTTTTTTGTTAAAGGTGCGTCATTTTCATGGGTAGTGAATGTTTATAAATGGGGTTAAGATTTTTCCTTAGATTATTGGGTCTTTTGAGGTGTGGGATCATGTTGGAGCCATTTCATATCAAATAACACTTCCCCAACATATGATCTAGATACATGATGTCTTCCATGTGTCACAAATTCATCTCTATCTTTATGCCGACTCTCACGTAATCTATTGGGACAATATCAATGTTGATGATGATTCAACATTTGAGGAGTTGCCTATGAAGATCCATTACTGGTAGGAGAATGTGTTGAGTGGACAATATAATACATTGGTTCATGTCCTTTGTAATCATGATGGCATTTAAGATGAAATTTGGTAGCTTGATTCATAGATGTGTTCAAAATATTATGATTTATTTGATGTTTATATCTTATCTTATGATACTCATTTTATGGTTTTTGACCTTTATCAGCTATGATATGGCTTTATATTCTATGATACTTTTCTGTGGACTTTCTCTTGTTCTATAAGCATCTCCCCTAAGATAGAATTTGGTAAATTGTTATTGGTGCTACATTGTTTTGTTGTTTTTTTCTCTGAGTTCACTAGTTAATCTCCTATGATGGTGAGATTCTAAAAAAGTATCACATGGGGTGTTTTTTTATAACACCATTCCTTTTACTTATCTATGTTGTTGGTTTAAATTTTCAAGGATGATAATTATTTGGTAGGTATCTAATGTAAGGGCTGTATTCCTTTTACCCCATTAATTTTAATGGTTCTATGGTTTTTGGGGTTTAGAGGAATCCTAGATAATGTTCATTAGGGTTTGAGATTTAGAATTTGGAAGGAGGAGTTCAAAACATGAAACATAGTTCACATCATAAGTGGAAAGTTCATAACCAGAGTGCTTATTTGTGGTCTGTGTAAGCAGAGATCAGGAGGTATATTCATGATGTGCATGGTATATTCATGATGTTTAGGATTGGAAGATTATATTTAATAAATCTATCTCTAAACAATCATGATGTCAACATGATGTCCAGGATGTGAATTGACACAACTTTATGGCATTGGGGTGACATTTTTATCAAGTCATAAAATTCAAACATTTCACAATGTGAATTACCCATTCACACCATGAAAGTGTACCTATAAATCCAATCACACCCTCAGTTTCTCTCAAACCCTTTGATGGAGCACCCTCAATTCATTTTGAATCCCATTCAAAAGGGGCTGATCTGCTTCCTGTTCTTGATCCATGGTGACCTGAGTTATGTTTCCTATATTTCCCTTTAATTTTATTCTATGATCTGTTTTGTTTCCACTCATTCATTCATTCCATTCTATTATGGTTGATATCCTTATTTTTATGGAGTTATTTCCTATATTCTAGTCTTAGTTATGTTGCATTGTTATTGGATGGTTATAGTTTCCTTAAATGATAGGTGATCATAGATCTATATTATTATTCTATTCTTTAATGAAGAATGTTAAAATCCTTGGGTTAGAGGATTCCCTGATTCTACAATTATTATTGTGAAATGTTAAGGTAATAATTATTTTTCTCTTTGGGTCATAGTGGAATTAACCTTAATAAATAATAAATCACAATAATGAACATTAATGGCTTATAGTTTTAGTAAACACATGTGTTTCCACCATGATGATAGTTTGCCTCCTATATTATTAGATAGTGTGCTATATTTTTTAATATTTGTTTTTAATTTTTTATGCTATGGTTTAGTATTTTTAATTTGATAAAAATAATTTATAAAAAAATCTATAAATGATTAGTTGGCTAAATAATTAAATAGGAATTTTTATTGAATCCATTGAATCTTAAAATTTTATGGAAATGAAATTATGTCTGATGCATATTAAATTGAATTACTCTTAAATTTTTTAATGGAATTGGCTAATTAATGTGAATTTTAAAATGATTGTTGTTGATATGGAGGTATTTTAATGGATTTATTCTACCATAAAGTTTATAGAAACTACAAGTAGTATTTGATGTCATTTTTAAATAATTTACAACATTTAGTAGATGATGCCTTAGGTTTCTTGGGGATTTAACCTTTTATAAATGAATTTATTAATCAAATATGGTAATAAAACTAGTTGTTTGATAAAGATAATTTTTTTGTGATGAGTGATCCAGTTTCCATGTGAAGGTTGAATGACTTTTTTCTAGGGACCAAATATCCTATTGACCATGTTTATTTTTTGTTTCTTTCTATGTTTGATTGGGATATGATAATTTCAATGAGGAATTATGTGAGCCTAGAATAAATTTTGGTTGATGGGTTATGGGTAGGGAGGACAAGTTTTATAGTAGAAGTTGATGTATGTGATGGTGGGATTCATGGTGGCGTTGAGAATGAAATTAGGATCAATGGAATTGGTTTTATATTCAATTTAAATTTTTATGAAATTAGGATTATTTATTCATAATATTATACTTTTAAGGATGGATGACCAAGTTTCTAGTTTCTATATTCCTTTCCCCGCTGCTTGAGGTAGCTAGTTTTGTTTGGTTATACATCTCTTTTATGGAGGATTAACATTTTTCCAAGAGTTATGGTAATTATGGGAAGATAATGATTAATAAAAGTTTTAACCCATTGGGTTGGTGCTTGAATGGAATTCAAATATTTAAAATCTTGAGGAATTGTCAGATTGGTTAGATTATTCTTGGAAGGCATGAACTTCACTTAGTGGAGAATAAAATTGGAATGGAATAATGTTAATTAATGTATAATGAATTAATTAATATAAATAATAAATTTTTAAGGGATATAATTAATTTAATTAAGTCATCTTGAATGCTTGTGTTCTTATAGGATATCTAGTTCTTAGTAGTGGAAGTCGGGTGTCCAATAGTTGATAGTTTTAGCAGAGCCTAATACTATGTTACTTCCCATAGTTTGGTTTTGTGAAATATTATATCCTATATGTTTGTCGATTTAATACACTACCATACCCATTTTGGTATGGATAAAGAAACACGACGGACTTTGGGAGGGTGTTTTCCCAAAAATCTAGGTTGGAATGGAATATATTGCTGACTACCCACTCCATCCCCGCTCTCTTCTCTTGGTAGTGTTATGTAATGGTATATATGGTGGATATATTTCCCCGTATTGTGTGTAGAGTGATGTAATGACATGTGGTTATTTTACACACATGTACCATTAGAAATATCTTCCTATGGATTAATATATCTTTGGAATGCATGAGTTGTGATGGATTGAGGTATAATACACAAAATATCGGTGGTGGTGGATCCCAAAAACTACTCGGTTAGTATCTTAAGATGCGAAGGGATGATGTGATGACTTGGTGAATCATATATGATGATGAGATGATGTGATTCACAATATTCATTTTATGATACTTTAGCCCATGTGTCTTTGATTTTTTTTACTTTTATTGAGAAATGGATCATGACATGCAATGTTGGGGAAGAGAAAAAAAATAGTGGGGTAGTGGTAATGCAGTACAATATTTTGATATTATATTATATGATATCTTTTTTGAAATACTAGGTGAGAGATAAACATAGTGAGTCTGTGAACATAGTATACACTATTAGGTTATGAGTTATCTTTAATTTTTATTCACTAGGATTTAATATGTTTTCTTTATCATTTTAATGATAGGATCTATGGAGGATCCTACAGTGTATACATGCTATGGTCACCATACATGTATATAAAATATATTTTAGGTCTGTAGGATCTGGTTGGTGATTAAGCTATAATTTACTAGCTTGGGGTTTTTTGTGATCTATTTGGGCTTACCTGGTCACTTCCAATGATTTTATTCTAGTAGTTATAGTTCCCTTTTTGTATTTGTTTCATTTGTATGACATTACATGAATATACTTGGGAAAATTATTTATTTTTATCATGATTAGTAGTTATTGTGTGTTTCTATATTATCTTTTTTATTATTATCTTAGAGGTTAATGCCTCCCATCTCTATGTATGTCATGTCCTTCATGCTTTTCTCCAACCCATGGCCTATTGGAGGTGACCTTAAGGCATTATTATCTACCTTTTATCATTATCATCCCAATAGGGGTACCTTTGGGTGGTGGGGGTCCTGAAATTATACCTTTCATACCTCCTTATATCCAAGGAAAATATATTACAACATCTATATCACTTTCCATTTATCTCATGATCATTGAGATTCCTCTCCATAAGAATGCCGAATCAAAGAATCAACCACTATATTTAACCATCTAGGAGTTTATATCATCTAGAAATCACGATCTTTGATAAACTAAACCAAACTTCTCTATTTTAAATTATATAATTTTTAAAAAATATATATCTCAAGATATTATGGTTTTTATAAACTATAAATAATTATCTCAAAAAATAATGTCTCTATATCTTATGAAAAAATACCATAACCATAATCATATAATCATGTGTAGGATAATTAAATAAATTTGGATGTAACTTCCAAGACCCATAAAGAATGATTACTCTATACTATATTAAAATACATCTAAATCCATCACAATATGAATCATAATATATCCCATAATGAATAACCTTATTAGATAAAAATATAACTAAAATAATCATTAACTTCCTCATAAAAAATTCAAAAACACCTTGACACTCTTTCATCATAGAAAAAATATTAAATTTCTTAGTAAATGTAGGAAATAACATGTAAATATGAGAAAACATGAGTAAAATATATTATAATAACCATGAAATCGTAAGAAATTTCTTACTTGAAAAACAATTTTCGATGGATCCCAACAAAAAAACTGCCTCAATATTTACTGGATCAACTACTACACTACCATGCAAAATAACATGACACAAAAAATGAACGTCACATAATTAGAATTACTACTTATAAATCATTCCATATGGTATATTCTCCTTGATAATATCTAAAAAAATCCAAAATTTATCGTCATGATCTTCCTCCACCTTCGAGTCAACCAAAATTTAATCAATGAAGATAACAGAAAAATCATCAACATAAGGTTAAAGAAATATTTACTTAATTCATATAAACATAGTTGGTTCATTTTTAACTCTAAATGACATTAATATGATGTAAAACATCCCATACTAACACTAAAAATCAATATTCAATATTTCCTCAACCTTTACCCTCATTTGATGATATCCTGATCGTAAGTCAATCTTAGAAATCAAAATCTCACATTTCAACTAAAAATTAAAATATTAATCTAAGTAAGAGGATTATAGTTCTTTAATGTTACTTGATTCAATATCTATTAATCTATATAATAGATCAAACTCACATATGATTTCTTCAGAAACAATTCTAGTGTGGCCCACATAAAGATACTAAGACAAATAATTCCTCTTTAAAACAACTCATAAATATGAATCATTAACTCTCAAAGGCCTATTGGTTCCATATAATAAGTTTTCATAACAATATGAGAAACACCTAGATATAGCTTGTTTCCAGACAATATCTCTTATCTCAGAGGTAATATTATAACATTTTCTAGGAACACATCAACATAATTCCTCACAACTTGATGAAACTTATCTATATCCACATCATATATAATATGAATTAAAATATTTAATTGATATTTAACACCCTATGGATTGATCCAACTATTCCATAAATTGAAACATCTTTCTATAAAAAAAATCATGAAATAGATGGAAAATAAATAGAAATAACCCTCTAGGATAATAATCAACATACGATTTTATAAAGTACATAAAATATATTCTAGTGATAAGGGAATATAGTTGAATATAAAACAAGGATATGCTCCAAGACATTCAATCTCTCCATACAACTAGATCATAACCACACACCTCATCTAACCTTCTCCAACCTCCCAATATAGAAATCAACTACAATAGCCTATAGTTCTTTTTATATTAGTTGTTCTAACAAATAATCTAGGTAAGGGGTAATAAATTAATATGAGGAATCAATATCAATAAAAGTATAAGAAAGAGTTCAATAAACAAAAAAAAATCAAACCACCACTTGACCCTCCACTTTTTTAAATTATATATCCTGACTCTTTCTTTTACCAACTCCTCCTCCTTGTCATCACCATTGTATACCTCTACCTCTTCTCTCAAGATGTCTCCACTAAGATCATCCATGGTGTCCTCTTTTATCACCACCATATACCAGTGGTTCTAAAAGTCATATATCTAACAATTATTGTAGATATTATTCTTGAGGAGTCTAGTGAAATTTTTTGGGAGATCTATTAATAATTACACTCTACTCATAACTCATTTTTCTAATATGATATTATGGGCATAAAACCTGGTGATGGCCCAAATATCCCTATGTGAAGCATAAAAATCTCTGAGTAAAACCAAATAGAATCATACTATCCACACTATTTAAGTGATATTATGTTGGAAAATAACTCCCATTGGAATGACTAAACCTTAATTACTTCAAAAATTGAGAAGATTAACTTATACTTCCACTCCAATAAAGCACATGTTGGACACTCCATAGAAATTATCATATCCTCATAAATAAATTCTCTAATATCTCAATATTCTCTAATATAATTTTAAATAAACTCAAAGAAAAGGTTGATAAATTCCTCATGATCTTGGGCCTTAATAATCTCATGAAATTAGGATCTCTAAAATTCTCATAATTTATAAAATAAGGATAATAAAAGATTAACTCCATAAATCACACACTAAACTCCCAAAAAGAAGAACCTTCTTGTTGTATCACTAAAAATGTTAGCTGATGATTGAGCCTATGATACATTAATAATAACTCTTTTCTTAGATACTTATGAAACCAATTTTATTTGATCTAATAAACATCATGATATTCCGAAAATATCATCCACCATTGATGTGTCGAACCTCCTAATAAAATCACTTCTAAATTAATATAGTCTTTATCTCCCATTTGGATTTGATGAAATCTATATTAACCTCATCTGACCAATGATCTATGACATGATTGGTGATGGACACTTTATACATTGATAAATTTTACTTCTAAAGATAACGGAATGCTATCATACAATCTTGTACATCCTTTGTATTTACTCTTTAATGAATAGACCATGATTCTCATTGCACCCCCTTATGAAACCTGAAAAATAAAAATATACAACTAGCGCAACAGTAAATAGAAAAAAATAACTCAGCTAAAGGATATTAATATATATATATGTGTGTGTGTGTGTGTGATTAATGTATAAATACAACAAAACCTCATTAACCTCAAAATAGACTATCATAAAAAGTATAATTCACACAATAATCATGATCTAAAACTACATGATGTTTGAATTCAAACCTATCAAGAAACCTTGTAGTTGTCATATTATTCCCCAATTATTGACTTGTAGGTTACAAAGTCAATACATTGATTATAAGGGCCATTCTATTTCAAGATATTTCTTTAGTCTACATTACTTTTTAGGTTCTAGTAACACAATTTCTGTAGAGACCCTAAGCTTGACGTACATATACATTACATTACTTTTGCGGAATACTTAGTACATAACAAAAACACACACACAAGGACCGTAATAGTTTAGTGTCTTTGGAAACTCGGAATATAATCTTCTAATCATGGTGAAAGATCTTCAACATCTCCCATAAAGATCTTCTTTTTTTTAAACCTAAATCCTTTCTTTATGTCCTGGGGAAAAGAAAACATAAAAGGGTGAGCTCAAATGCTCAGTAAGGGTAAACAAAAGAAATATCAATCATGTCATATTCATAAGAACATATCTTTTGGAAATCTTAACCTGAAAAAGAGATCATAATTTCATAACATGGGATAAATCATAGTAGTGAAATGTAATCCCAATAGTCATAACTTAAAACATGAAAATTTGTGGCATACACACATAATAATATAAAATCATTTCATATTAGTCAAGACTCATTGTGAAGACTATCTTAGTGGAAAAAGTCCCTTTCTGAACCGAGTTCACTCCTCTTTTCAGTCCTGTTTCACTGAACCGGTATAACCTATTGTTCCAGCCATGTCTATCTCATGAAATATAAAATATTTACCCAATGCATTGGAGGGAGATATATGTCCCACCCATCTCATAATGATACCATTCTTATGTGTGCCACAAAATCATAAACCATACATCATAGCTTTACCCATGTAATAAAAATGGGAATCTTAAACATCGTGACATCATAAAACAATTCCTATAAGATAAAGGAATTTATAAAAATATTTCTATCACAACATAATCTAATCCATGTAATAATAGGGATAAAAACAGAACCCTATATTATCTTAGATGGAAAATAATTTTGATAAAACACTTGAACTCCATTCTTGAGGAAAATATCCTTTCTACTTCAAAAACATTTTCCTTTCTCAACATGTCATACAATTTTAAACCAAAAGAAGTTGATTAAAAATAAACTTGAAAACTTGTAAAGGAAGTTTCTTGGAAATAATGTTTTAAAAATCCATTCATTCCGTATAAGTTAAAAAAACATTCTTCTCGTACTTTTGTCGGAAAAGTCAAAAAGTACCTCGTACGAAAAACGACAAAAGATTCCTTTCATATATTTTACTAAAAACTCACCGAAGGGTAAAATTGGATTTACAAAATTGTAGGTGTATGTAAATAATATTAAATATTGAGGAAACATGGATGTGGATGATAAAATACACCCCAGTAAATACCAAAGTATAAACAATCTCGAATAAAAATGAGATTGTGATATTTTCCCTTACCTTAGGTCTGATTTGCCTCGTAAGTGTCCGAACCTCCTGTATAATGATTTAAATAATGTTATTGACTTATTCCAGAATCATAATTATTTTTATGATATCATATATGGTCATATTCTTAGCTTCTTAGTAGTAATATTTCATTGCTACTTGTTATTCGGGTGTTTATAACTTTTTGTTCTTATGCGTGTTTTGTCGAATAAATTCTTATTCTTCTCTTTAGGTTATAGATACATCATTTCCAGAATTATATTAATGTAATATATATCATATTCATTCATTCAATTCATTTATATAATAATTATTCAATGAAGATCATGTAGAACTAATCGCATCACATCGTGGAGACGGTATTCCGTACGTACGCACGAGCGATGATATCGTTCCCATGATCGTGGAATTGTATTGGAGTGTATGTATACTATTTCAGAATCAATATCACTTTATAATAATCATATATAGTAATTATGTACACCATTATACCCATCCAAGTAAGGTGGTGGTGGAAAATAGATTACACCACGGCGTGGAGACAGTATTCCGTACGTACGCACGCGCGGTGATTTTGTTTTCCGTAGGATGGATAGATATTGAAATAGGGTTGTTTCATACTTATAATAACATATAAGTATATGAGTGATACTGATGTTATTACTTCATAATGAAACAACTAAATAAGAAGAAGTTGAAGAAGAAAGAATTTGGAAAGGATCGGTAATGGATATTACCTCTTTTTGACGCGCCTCTTCTTAACCTCCTCTTAGGGCACTAGGGTTGCTCTTTGAAGAAGACCAGAACCTCTAGGATGATTCTAGGGAAGTGGAGAGGATATATTGGCAGGTTTTGTCCGAGGTTGAAGGCTCAAAGTGGTGTGAGGAAGAGAGGGAGGAGGTTCCATTTTATAAGGGAGGAGAGGGGCACCTTTGGAAATATTAAAAATATTATTTTATAATAAATCTAAACCTACTTAAAAACCTCCAAAAATGACTCATATCCAAATATTAGATGAGATAGGGTTGTAATCTCATCAACCAATAAAATTTAGACATGTTAGGAATTTATTTTAAATATTATCAACTTGATTTATCCTTATTTATCAATTTAATTTTATTTGTGGTAATAATATTCTAAATTTTAAATTATTATTAATAATTACATATGTGTTGTGAATTTTCAATAATTTGACACTTTATGACATTTTCGACCATATAAAATTTAATTTATAATTTTTAAATATTTTTGTGATTTTTAAACAATTTTATAATATGTTATTTTGATAAAATAACAATAGTGTCAATTTTGACACTATTCATTTATTTGAATTTAACTAAAATATATACAGAGGATATGTTCAAACAAAAAGCTTTAATATATTATTAAAATGTCATATGTATCTAGAAAATTAGTGTAGAACATTAAATAGTGCATATAATAATTATTTTAATATTTTTAAAACCATTTATTTGATACTTTAATTAATAAAATAATTTCAACATCACTATTGTGTCATAATTAATGATAATTATTTAATCCCTAAAAATTCTAAATAAATTCCAATAATGTATATAATTGTATTATCTTTCTAGAGACTATTCATGTTAGAAGTTTCATTAAGTGTATCACCAAATTAAAATTATTATACTTATAATATTTAAGAAAGTGACATGTTGTCACATTCTTTGGTTTTAATAATAATTAAATTATTTTCATAGACAAAAGTCCATTAAATGAATCTAATCCGACCCTTAGATGATATGGGTCTACTTTTAGTCATTCAATAAGATTTTGACATGTTCTAGGGTAATTTAATAATATTATATTTACCCTTAATTACCCGATTTACCTTTAACTATGGTAAATAAAATTTACCGTAGTTACTATTCATAATTCCCAAAAATAAAAAGTATCTTATTAACATAATTTGGATCCACTGATTACAAATATGGAATCCATTTTTCCAAATTCAATACACAAAAGTTGCATAAATTAAATTAAAATTAATCCCGTTGTCGAAAGAAAACGGGTTTTTCATTAAAACATTACAAAAGATTGAATTGATTTATCCCACGAATTCAAGATAGAATCAATGCTAATGAAATAAATTATATTAAATGGTAAAAATATTTTCTATTTATACTTTAAAACCATTCAATATTATAATTTAACCATATAAATTATTGCGATGAAAGAAATTGTTTTTAATTAAAATATAGCGTGTTTTTACTATTCATCAAAATATGAAAGTTACCAGAATAATATGAAAAATTTATCCAAAGTAATTTTTTATTTTATGATTCCAAAGAAGAATTTTATTTTGTCAAATTTAACTTATAAAAATGTCAAAAACTAGATTTAAAGTGGGTGCGCCATCAAAAGGGGGCAAAACTGCATTTTTTGAAAAATACTTATTTTACCCGAAAAATTTATTTTGTTCTTATACCATGTTTTAGAAAATGTGTAAGATGAATAATAATGTTATAAGATTCAAAATATAGTTAATACTATTCATAACGGCTAGTTCATAATAATATTATAATAATATATCATTTTTTAGTAAACCCGGTATTGCGTACAACACACGCTATCAAGGAAGGCCGCGATTGCGTGTAATGCAAGCCAAGTCAGGGTTGCGTGCTATGCAAGAATCCTTCGTTGTTTCTTATAACATAATCCAACCATATTTCATTTATACATTGAATATATATATATATATACTCAGTGTTGCGTAGAATAACTATTATCAAAATTGTGTGTAACACAATCCAAGAATAGTGCTGCGTATACTACAAGCTAATACGGTGTTGCGTATAGAGCAAGGTAATCTTGGTGTAGTATACAACACAAGAAATTACTGAAATTAAAAGAATATTTTTCATAAAATCTCGGGGTGTTACATTCTACCCCCCTTAAAATGAATTTCGCCCTCGAAATTCATCGAGGTTATAAATCGTTTACTATTCGAAAGTTTCTTTAATAGAAACCCACATCGTAAAAAGGAATACCAAAACCAATCTTTAAAAACAAAAGTATGGAATGTAACGGTTACCCAAATTAACTAATCACTGGGTTTCCACATAGGTGAAAATATGGATATAGAAGAGAAATCTAACCATCATGTTCTGATGGAGAGTGGTAGAGAACATGGCTATGAAAAAGCCAACAATCACAAAGCTATTGATTTGTGATGATCTAAGGTACCATCTGATTAATCGGATATAAGGGAACTAGGACAACATTTTTGGTTTTCAAGATCATTTCTCTAAAGTTGATGAATTAAAAGAAATACTTGCATGATTTTGGTACAATCTCACTGTTGTTTGTGAATTGAACAATTTCCACTTCATCCCTTAAAGAAATGAAGTTGAATTTGTTAGTGGTGATGTGTTAGCAGATCATGTGATAGAATGATGGGTCATTCCATCTCTTTCAAACAAAAGGTTAGCAAAAGTTAGAAGTCCATCTTATGGTTAGATTAATCGTATATGGTTCCAAAAATGAACTTATACTTCATATATCATACCGCTTAATAAAATAAACTAGTTTCTACTAACCAGGGACTTCCTGTAGGCCAGTGGTAGGTGATAAAGGCTAGTCGCACTTCGGTTGTGGGTTCGATTCCCACAGCCTTGTCTGATGCGATGGGCTATCGCCCGTCCTTCAGGTTTTCCTTTTTATATTACTATAACATCCCATCAACAATATCAAAAAATGTTTTATCCTTAAACAATACTAACTTATGTCCAACATAATACATTCCAATCTTTAGGCTTATCTATAATATTGCAGTCCAATCTTATAATATAGTGAAAATGATTACCAGAGATTTAATACCATCGTTGATCCCTATATATCATAAGATATATCTTGTTGGTCACATTCCAAACATTCGAAGGCCTTAATCATGTATTCTCTTGAAAAAAATGAATACCCATTGAACCATAGTGAAAACATGAATGCAGTTGAAAGTTAACACTTTCCACATACCAAAATCCTCAAAATTCTATATACTCAAACCATGATATCACTTAGTCCTTATATCAATCATGAGCTCATGAATACTATCAAACATATTAGATTATATTTATCCCTTCATTATGTGCATATCATCTGTTTTCCAAAAATATTTAAACATCTTTTCATGGCTACTGATGCCATAAAATTATTGAAAACCACAATAGACCAAAACATAAATATTCCAATATTCCATGATACTATATAAAACATTATTCTAGAATCCCATTACATAAACACTTAATCATTCCACCACATCATTGTCATATTCAACATCGCCAATGGTGATCGCATGTGACTTCCCTTTGTCTTTTGCCTTAAGTGGTTGCTCATGTCGATTATCACTAACCCTTGGATTAGGGCATTTATTGGCATAATGCCCCATTTCCTTGCACTTGAAGCATTGAAGTGTAGTTGGTTCATTCTGTGTATCCCTTCCTTTTTTTGCATCATTAGGCATCTTCTTCCCATCATTGCGGCATTCAAATGCCCGATGACCTTCCTTTCCACATTTGAAACATTTACTTGTCCCTTTAAGACAATATCCACCATGCTTCTTTCCACACTTTGAGCATAAGGAAACATTCATCTTCTTTTCACCATTATTCTGAGATTTCTCCTTGAACTCCATCTTTCGTTTCTTGTCAAAACTATGAGATGGATAAGTAACACCAACTTCCATTTCTACCTTGATAGCACAACGAACAATTTCTTCATAGCTACTGAAGTCTCTTATAGCTAATTCCCTTCGAATATTTGGTTTTAAGCCACTGAAGAATCGATCAACTTTACTTTCAGGTTGGATGATAAATCCAGATGCATACCTTGCAAGCCTTGTAAAATTCGCTTCGTATATACCAACAGATTCATCATACTTTTTCTTTAGTTCAAGAAACTCCTTCTCCATCTTTGTTCGAAGAATACGAGGGAAATACTTATTGAAAAATAAGTTCTTGAACTCGTCCCATTACATGGACTCAATTTCATCTCTTTGCCTTATATTCTTGATAAGATTCCACCATTGATCAGCTTCACCTACCAAACGATATACTGCTAAGATGAATTTATCATGTTCAAAACATTGAAGAACTGAAAATATCTTTTCAGTGGTACTGATCCATTGTTCAGCAACAAGTGGCTCAGGAGACCCACTAAAAGAAGGTGGACGTTGCCTCATGAAGGACTCAATAGAATGTTGTTCCCTTCTCTGCTCATTTGGAAGTCCAGAATGATTCATAGCTTGTGTAAGTATAGAAATAATATTTTTCACTCCATCTCCCATAACATTTGTTTGTTCAGGAGGAAAATCATTGCATTGTCCATTACATTGATCAACACGGTTCCTTCGGGTTCCAGCCATCGTCTAAAACCCAAAAAGAATAGTGTGAGAGGCAAAAATCATGATAGGGAAAACAACATAATAAAGGGGGGGTATCCTAAATATCTAACATCTTAGGTTAAATTATATGATCATTACTGTAGTTCTAGGACTGTATCCTATACGTATACTTATCCTTAGGGACATCCCTAGACATACCGTAGAAATATCTCTAGGGATCTCACTAACGTTTTTGCATCCTAGTTTCTAAAGGTTGACTAAACCTTTCCTCTGATACCAACTGTAGAGACCCTAAGCTTGACGTACATAGACATTACATTACTTTTTCGGAATACTTAGTACATAACAAAAACACACACACAAGGACCGTAATAGTTTAGTGTCTTTGGAAACTTGGAATATAATCCTCTAATCATGGTGAAAGATCTTCAACATCTCCCATAAAGATCTTCTTTTTTTAAAACCTAAATCCTTTCTTTATGTCCCGGGGAAAAGAAAACA
Source organism: Viscum album (assembly GCA_963277665.1). Lineage (NCBI taxonomy): Eukaryota > Viridiplantae > Streptophyta > Magnoliopsida > Santalales > Viscaceae > Viscum > Viscum album. The sequence continues at coordinate 1,711,634,274 of OY728138.1, read as the reverse complement.
TAAAAGGGCGAGCTCAAATGCTCAGTAAGGGTAAAAAAAAGAAATATCAATCATGTCATATTCATAAGAACATATCTTTTGGGAATCTTAACCTGCAAAAGAGATCATAATTTCATAACATGGGATAAATCATAGTAGTGAAATGTAATCCCAATAGTCATAACTTAAAACATGAAACTTTGTGGCATACACACATAATCATAAAGAATCATTTCTTATTAGTCAAGACTCATTGCCAAGAATATCTTGGTGGACAAAGTCCCTTTTTTAACCGAGTTCACTCCTCGTTTCAGTCCTGTTTCACTGAACCGGTATAACCTACCGTTCCAGCCATGTCTATCTCATGAGATATAAAATCTTTACCCAATGCATTGGAGGGAGATATAGGTCCCACCCATCTCATAATGATACCATTCTTATGTGTGCCACAAAATCATAAACCATACATCACAGCATAACCCATGTAATAAAAATGGGAATCTTAAACATCGTGACATCATAAAACAATTCACATAAGATAAAGGAATTACTAAAAATATTTCTATCACAACATAATAAAATCCATGTAACAATAGGGTTAAAAACAGAACCCTATATTATCTTATATGGAAAATAATTTTGATAAAACACTTGAACTCCATTCTTGAGGAAAATATCCTTTCTACTTCAAAAACATTTTCCTTTCTCAACAAGTCATACAATTTTAAGAAAAAAGAAGTTGATTGAAAACAAACTTGAAAACTTGTAAAGGAAGTTTCATGGAAATAATGTTTTAAAAATCCATTCATTCCTTATAAGTTAAAAAAACATTCTTCTCGTACTTTTGTCGGAAAAGTCAAAAAGTACCTCGTACAAAAAATGACAAAAGATTCCATTCATATATTTTACTAAAAACTCACCGAAGGGTAAAATTGGATTTACAAAATTGTAGGTGGATGGAAATAATATTACATATTGAGGAAACATGAATGTGGATGATAAAGTACACCCCAGTAAATACCAAAGTATAAACAATCTCGAATAAAAATGAGATTGTGATATTTTCCCTTACCTTAGGTCCGATTTTCCTCGTAAGTGTCCGAACCTCCTGTATAATGTTTTAAATAATGTTATTGACATTATTCCAGAATCATAATTATTGTTATGATATCATATATGGTCATATTATTAGCTTCTTAGTAGTAATATTTCATTGCTACTTGTTATTCGGGTGTTTATAACTTTTTGTTCATATGCGTGTTTTGTCGAATAAATTCTTATTCCTCTCTTTAGGTTATAGATACATCATTTCCAGAATGTTATTAATGTAATATATATCATATTCATTAATTCAATTAATTTATATAATAATTATTCAATGAAAATCATGTAGAACGAATCGCATCACATCGTGGAGACGGTATTCCGTACGTACGCACGAGCGAGATATCGTTCCCATGATCGTGGAATTGTATTGGAGTGTATTTATACTATTTAAGAATCAATATAACTTTATAATAATCATATATAGTAATTATTTACACCATTATACCCATCCAAGTAAGGTGGTGGTGGAAAATAGATTACACCACGGCGTGGAGACGGTATTCTGTACGTACGCACGCGCGGTGATTTCGTTTTCCGTAGGATGGATAGATGTTGAAATAGGGTTGTTTCATACTTATAATAACATATCAGTATATGAGTGATACTTATGTTATTACTTCATAATAAAACAACTAATGAATAAGAAGTTGAAGAAGAAAGAATTTGGAAAGGATCGGTAATGGATATTACCTCTTTTTGACGCGCCTCTTCTTAACCTCCTCTTAGGGCACTAGGGTTGGTATTTGAAGAAGACCAGAACCTCAAGGATGATTCTAGGTAATTTGAGAGGATATATTGGCAGGGGTTGGGCGAGATTGAAGGCTCAAAGTGGTGTGAGGAAGAGAGGGAGGAGGTTCCCTTTTATAAGGGAGGAGAGGGGCACCTTTGGAAATCTTAAAAATATTAATTTATAATAAATGTAACCCCACATAAAAACCTCCAAAAATGACTCTTATCCGAAGCTTAGATGAGATAGGGTTGTAATATCATCAACAAATAAAATTTAGACATGTTAGGAATTTATTTTAAACATTATCAACTTGATTTATCCTTATTTATCAATTTAATTTTATTTGTGGTAATAATATTCTAAATTCTAAATTATTATTAATAATTACATATGTGTTGTGAATTTTCCATAATTTGACACTTTATGACATTTTAGACCATATAAAATTTAATTTATAATTTTTAAATATTTTTGTGATTTTTAAACAATTTTATAATATGTTATTTTTATAAAATAACAATAGTGTCAATTTTGACACTATTCATTTATTTGAATTTAAATAAAATATATACAGAGGATATGTTCGAAAAAAAAGATTTAATAGATTAATAAAATGTCATATTTATTTATAAAATTAGTGTAGAACATTAAGTAGTGCATATAATAATTATTTTAATATTTTTAAAACCATTTATTTGATACTTTAATTAATAAAATAATTTCAACATCACTATTGTGTCATAATTAATGATAATTATTTAATCCCTAAAAATTCTAAATAAATTCCTATAATTTAGATAAGTGTATTAGCTTTCTTAAGAATATTTATGTTCGAAGTTTTATTAGGTTTATCACCAAATTAAAATTATTATACTTATAAGATTTAAGAAAGTGACATGTTGTCACATTCTTTGGTTTTAATAATAATTAAATTATTTTCATGGACAAAAGTCCATTAAATGAATCTAATCTGACCCTTAGGTGATATGGGTCGACTTTTAGTCATCCAATAGGATTTTGACATGTGATAGGGTAATTTTATAATATTATATTTACCCTTAATTACCCGATTTACCTTTAACTATGGTAAATAAAATTTACCGTAGTTACTATTCATAATTCCCAAAAATAAAAAGTAGCTTATTAACATAATTTGGATCCACTGATTCAAAATATGGAATCCATTTTTCCAAATTCAATACACAAAAGTTGCGTAAATTAAATTAAAATTAATTTTGTTGTCGAAAGAAAACGAGTTTTTCTTTAAAACATTGCAAAAGATTGAATTGATTTATCCCACGAATTCAAGGTAGAATCAATGATAATGACATAAATTATATTAAATGGTAAAAATATTTTCTATTTATACTTTAAAACCATTCAATATTATAATTTAACCATATAAATTATTGCGATGAAAAAAATTGTTTTTACTTAAAATATAGCGTGTTTTTACTATTCATCAAAATATGAAAGTTACCAGAATAATATGAAAAATTTATCCAAAGTAAATTTTTATTTTATGATTCCAAAGAAGAATTTTATTTTGTCAAATTGAACTTATAAGCATGTCAAAAAATAGATTTAGAGTGGGTGCGCCATCAAAAGGCGGCAAAACTGCATTTTTTGAAAAATACTTATTTTACCCGAAAAATTTATTTTGTTCTTATACCATGTTTTAGAAAATGTGTAAGATGAATAATAATGTTATAAGATTAAAAATTTAGTTAATACTATTCATAACGGCTAGTTCATAATAATATTATAATAATATATCGTTTTTTAGTAAACCCGGTATTGCGTGCAACACACGCTATCGAGGAAGGTAGCGATTGCGTGTAATGCAAGCCAAGTCAGCGTTGCGTGCTGTGCAAGAATACTTCGTTGTATCGTATAACATAATCCAACCATATTTCATTTATACATTGAATATATATATATATATACTCATTTTTGCGTAGAATAACTATTATCAAAATTGTGTGTAACACGATCCAAGAATAGTGTTGCGTATACTGCAAGCTAATACAGTGTTGCGTATAGCGCAAGGTAATCTTGGTGTAGCATACAACACAAGACATTAATGAAATTAAAGGAATATTTTTCATAAATTCTCGGGGTGTTACAGTTTCCTTACAAACCATGAAATATTCACAAATTATTACTCAAAAATATATCCTGAAAATAGTCATTATAATACCATTCATCCATGAAACTTACTCCCTGGGACTCCACATGACTAGTAATGAGTTTGAGTGTGACCCCCAAATCCCTCCTTCAATAGGTTATGGGTTAGAGACTATAACTAAGGGTATATATTTACCGATATATAAAATACACTATCATTTATAAATAAAAACTCTACAACACCATGAATAATATAAAGAATTTCCATTCAACAATACATGGATAATATATATTGATACATTTCATATCATAAAAATTTAATACCGAAATGGAAAAAGTAACTACATGTTTATCATATCCTATATTCCTTAATCATGGTAAGATGTAATTGAACTACACCAATAAGTAGACCATGTCTAGATCTAAGTTAACCTAACACCACCACCAACTCTATACAGATAATATTTAAAATTTTCTAAATAAATTAATAGTGGGTATATATATATATAGACTTAATACATTCCTCCTTGGAACTCTCATGTGTCCATTTGCATGAATCTTACTAATGCATCCCTATATGGAATAAATAAAAAACCATTAATCAACATCCATCCCCAAAAATTCAAAAATATATCCACCTTCATTATATACCAGGTACTCATATCACATTATGGACTAAAACATTTTTCTTATCACACATCATCACAAAACCACAACAATAAAATAACCACCACCAACACACATTCACAAACTGAGTAGCTTTTGACCTATATAGACATCACTATAGTATTCTCATCCCAGAGTAACTATCCACACACAAGGAATTTTCTATGAGATCTCTATTACCTACTCTTTATCCACTAAAATGGAACTCTTTATCACATCTACATAACTAATTAATGATCCGTCCATGGGGAACTACGTAATAAATCATTATAATCAAGTAGTTATCCAATCACCTATAATTAACTAACATGTCTATATCCCTAAGTATCTATCCAACTATAAGGAAATCTCCAAAAAATCTATATCTATTGGTTGGGCCACTGCCCACCTATAGGGAATCTTCCTACTATTTCATTTTTTCACCCAAAGGGGATCTGTACACCATAACCCGCATGGGTAAAGAAGATTCCCACGTTCGGGTAATTAAAGTGTATTAACATATATCCGGCCTCATATATTCTCCCCTACTTAAACAATATCACCACCACCCAGCACTATACATCAACTATGGCTATATATATTATCCATGCTATCATTACCCTCATCCTCCTCTCCCATCATCATCATTATAATCAAATATCACAAACCTCAACCACATAAATAGTTTCAACTTCCAAATCACAATCAAATATCAAAAATGGATTTAGATCTACAGTATCTATTCATCTTACCACATAGGAAAACCCACATATATAGGTCTTAGTGAATATATTCACGCCACAAAAAATACCATAATCAAATATAGGTTCACTACCACTAGATCTTAGAGAGTAATTCACTACAACACTAACACTCCCTAGATCTTGGGTATCCAAAATTTCTATAACCACATCACATATACAACACATAAAAAAAAGACAATTTTCAAACAGAAAACATCATCTATCACACCATTCTTCATTTACACCATCATTTATTCACACTAGGGAGGTATATATAGGGTTTAATGCTATATTCAAGTGACATTAACATGATAAATTGTCACACTATCTACTCATCCCATGATAATCGAGATGAATGGCCCATACTATACAAGGACCAGACTTGTGCTGAGGTTTCTTGAAACAAATAAAAATCACACCACCCCATGTAACTATCTACAAAAAGTTCCCCTAATTCTAGAATGTGGCACAAACATGTGCCTATGTGGTAAATCCCCTATGTAACTCACATCCACTTCTCCCCCAATCGTCACTAACACCTTAATATATTTTAACAACATTTTTTCATTACAATTATCCCAAATTAGCCCAACCAATGATTAAATTAATAAATCCTTCCCACTTACCTCTAATGATTTTACACATTATTCCATTATTCTATGTTCAAAATTTAACATTGGGACTTAATAAATATTTCATTATTAATCCTAAAAAATATCATTTATTTCTACCCTAAAAATATTATGAAATAATTTATACATGAATTATAAATATTAATCAAATACTAAGTCATTAATTTTGTATTCAAATATATTATTTTTTATTTTCCACTATTAATATACTTCCATAACTGTTAATTCAAAATAAATTATCATTTAATTACAATACCCATCCAGTTCCAAATTTTACTTCCAGTATTTATAAATTATCAACAATAATTCATCATAATAAAATTTATATTCATGCCAGATATTCATATCATACCAATTAGTCATCAATAATTTTTATTTCATAAATTACTTATTCATATCCACAATTCATATATCATTTTCATTTCAATTCTGCCTAAAAACTTCATCATATATTTTTATAAATTATCTACCCATCATGGAAAATAAAAATCACTATAGATTTTAATTTATTAAAAAAATAGATGATAATTTCAAGTGATTTACCTTGATTGCATGATTAACATTAATCATTAATTAACCAATGAAAATTTATCTAATCCCATTCTTCATTATCCTTTTTCTCCAATCTAAAATGACACCCTAACTCCAAGGGTTTAAAACCTAAGAGAATAAAAAGAATATAGAGAATCGAGATATGTTCATAGAAGAAAATTAATTATATAGATTCCTTTCATCTATATCATTCATGATTTTGATTCTATAGTTACCATTTACTTTCCATATCTCCCTCCCATTAATTTCCCCCATTCCAATCTCATTAATACCATTGAACAATTAATGAGTCCAATCTAAATAAAATACAAAATATATCTGATCCTATAATATTACACATCACTTCCACCACATATAATATGTCAAAATACATTTTTTGTTTCATATAAATAATAAATTAAAAAAATACTTAAATAATTAATTAATTAAAAAACATCTCTGTATTAAGAAAAAATCAATAAAACCTTATAAAATAAAACCACATAATGATAAAAATTATATAAAAAATATAATGGCATGATCAATATTTCATTCTAAGAACCTCAAAATTACTATTTTACCCTTCATAACTGAAGAAATTAAAATTTCAATGACTCCAAAATTTCAAATTTATAGGTCTCTATAATATCATAGAGGGAGAAATATTTATTAAAATGGTTTTCTTATCCTAAAGAATTTATAATATCCTCTGATGACTTAGAAGTGTGCTTTAGGTATTGTAATAATTCATGTTTAGTCATAATATGGTCTAGGTAGAATCATTATAATTCTTATATACTGACCATATAATTTCCACTGGCCACTTGATGTTCCCAATAGACCACTTGGTGGTTGTTCCTAACATTTCAAGACATCTTCCTCCTTTACTATGTACCAATAAATTTACATCAGGAATATTACTATACTTTTGTAATAATTTTAGAAAAAACCTTAATGTATTCCCCAACACATCCATATTTCATCCAAAACACAAACATTTATCTTTAATTAAACCAGCAGTGACATGAATTCAATCAACTTTAAAAATAAAACAACAACTAATAACTCTATGTTATTAAAATATTTCCACTATAGTGATTCTCATCCTTAAGAATTATTTTTGGGTGTCTCCAATGAACATATCAAACTATTGATACCTCATTTCTACTTCTCTCTTCCAATTTTCCTCTTTTAATCATCCATGCTACCATAGAATAAGTATAAGTGTAATGAGTTTCTCTAATATACCCCTAAATAATGATATGTAACTTATATCAGGGCCCCAATAAAAGATTTATCAGAATCCAAATCATTATACTAAAAATGATCCAGATTAGAGGGGTCTAATTAATATTTTCTCACTAGAAACATGAAATAAATCACGCATATATTTTTTAGGTAACACTAATTGATAAGAAACCTTTATAGTTCTATCTAAAACACAAATATTCCAAAAATGATAGACTCAGTTGCATTTCTTTCCAATTCATTAATGTCCTTACCAAGGAAAGACATTAAAAAAACCATTATCTCCAAAAGAAACATAAGAGTGTGGACTATTTGATCAATATATGGTTTCTAATAAATCATAGAAATAACTAATTTATTCTTAAATTTTCACACATGATCCTAATTATTTATACCATGACAAGTTTAAGGAAAAGTGTCTAACTGGCATCTATACAGTATAAGGGTGATTGACAAGACTTGTAAAATGAGATTCAAATGAGGCCATATGAATAAATTATTGAATGGAATTTTTATAAATGTACTCTATAAGAGATATATGGTATTCCCACAAACCAAAAAAACAAAGGGCACATGCATCATATCCTCAATAATTTTTATAGTATACCCTGATTAGCCATCAGCCTATAGATTGTAAAATTTACTCAAAATTACTTGGGTGCCCATAGACTTTACTAATACCAACAAGAATTACAATGTAAAAATTTAATCAAAATTAGATATAATGTTTTTAAGTATCCCATGAAGTCTAAAAATCTCTCAAATATAAATATAAATGACATCATCAACTACCATAACATCCTTGATCTAATGAATGTATGACACTTTATTCATCTGGTCAATTATAACCCAAACTATATATTTAAACTTTGGCGATCTTGGGAAACCAGGGAATCAATCCCCAAAATAATATTCCTATTTCTACTTTGGAATGGTTAATGACTAAATCACACCCATTAGTCTCTAATACAAATATTATATCAACTAATTAGTAAAATATATTAAAACAATCTATCAATGTGTTATTTTTTATTATCATATAAAAGTGTCATCGTATAATGTGGTACATCATGGTTAAACCCGGATTAATAGACCATTGAAAAATATGGAATTCTCTCATCACATCCTTTTTTAAATCAAATAAAAAACAATCCCAAAAAATAAAGGAGAGAAACAATATCAAAAGTCGATCTTAGTATCTACTCCCCACCATAGATTCTACCATGAAAAACCTAACATTAATAATCTAAAATCTTCCCATATTTCTCTTGATTAATCAAGGATTAAGTGATGATTAATGGTTCCAAGGATATACTACCACAATATTCATATAAATAGTGAGTCAACATAGAGAAGAGTGAAATATAATAACAATCATCCTTCGATTTATAACAACATCCCTATGTTATTTCTTTTTTAAGCATTATCAATGACATTCACTTTACTAGGGGTATATTTCATATAAAATAAAAAGGTTTAAGATACTAAACCCACATTCACTCTCAAATATTTAAATACCACTAAGAAAATATACACTTCAGTATTTTATTATTGGTTTATACAACAAACTTCTCCCCAAAGAGATATTATTGCCAACTCTTAAGTGTAATAACCATCATAGCTAATTTTAGATCATAGGTAGGGTGATTATTTTCACATGGAATTTTTTTTGAGAACCATAAATCATAAATAATCTCTACTATATCAATAGATTACCTAATCCCATTGTAGATGTATCATAATAAACCAAAAAGTGCTTCTAAAACTCTAGTAAAATGATAATAGGCATTATTCTCAACCACCTCGATAAATATTGAAATAATACCTCACATATATCTTATCAATAAAACATTATCCCCTTCTTGGTAAATTCAATAATAAGGGAAAATAGATGAGATACTTCTGAAAAAAACCGATGTAAATAACCAACATGTACTAAAAAATTGAAATTTATGAAACATACTTTGGTTTCTCTCAAGACACCATGGTTTAAACCTTTTCAAAGTAAACTAATATTCTAGATTTAGAGAAAACATTTCCAAAGAACTTTACTTCATAGATACATAAAAAGTGATTTTTTTATCTTAGCATATAATTGAGGAGTTATCAACCTATCCAACAAAATATCCAAATGTTATCCATGCTCCGTATAAGATCACATGCATATCAATATATCATCAATAAAAATGATCAAAAATGAATCTAGATAAGAATGGAAGGAATGTATATTCCAATACATAAAATTTTTTTGTTCATTTTTATCCTTAATGACATCACCAAAATTTCAAAATTCCCATATCCTGTATAAAAAAACTCAGGCATATTTTTATCTTACACTCGCATCGAGTGATAACCCTATCAAAGAATGGGCATATAAAACCATTGATATCTACTCTATAGGTAAAATAAATAATTAATCCATGATAATTAGTACCAAATATTAATTTTAACTATGTTTAGTTTATTATAATCAACACACAAGAATAATTTCTAACCTTATTTCTTCAAAAAAAGCGTGAAAAACCCCCTTAGAGATACACATTTCGTAATGATCCCCTTGGATTCAAGATCTTTTAAATATGTTTTTATTAATTTTATTGTATCTATATCTATGTGATATTAAGATAAAAATATTATCTTAGAACATGGTAATAGGTTAATCACATACTCCACCACCCTTTTTAGCATCAAGAATATACATTCCTTCAAAGATATTTCATGATATATATAAACTATAAGAATAAAAAACCTATAAATACCCTAAAACACTCAATTATATACCATTAAATATGATATACAATCATCCTTAGCTACCTTATCCCATAACTAGAGTAGTATATATGATATACTCACTCCCCAATAAAAACATATGATTCACCACATGATGTAAAGATGGTTAGTCATATTTGGTAATGATCTAAGTATTCCTGGAAACATGTCACCAGTCTATTCCAAATATCATGTAAAATCCTTTTATTTTAAAATTATATAATCCAAAAATATCTCTAATTAAAAGAATAAAAAATAACATATTGGGAATATTTTGATGGACACCTATCTAATTCCTAGTGGAGTATTCATAGAAAAAACATGATAAAAAACATGACCAAAACCTAGATCATTAACAAAATAAGATGAAATAAATGAATAAAAATCACCAGTACCACATTTTACACTATCTAAGGTAAAAGTAACCAATATCATACCACAGACCATTGATGTACCCTTTCCAATATCCACCAGGATCTCTTCTATAGTAAATAACTGATTAAATCCTTTAACTCAACCATTCCTATGGGTTTTTTGAATCCATTTCCCTATATCTCATAAATAATTTTGTCTCTGATAATCCATTATACCATCATGAAAAGAAATCCAACATCATATAAATATAGTTTTCTACTTCCGTATACTATCTCAAGCATGAGATGTCTTTTAGGAAGTTGAATATTAAAACCCACCAATCTTAGAGTCCTTCAGATAGATTAAAAAATATATCATGATTTTCCTTAAGAATACCATTACTCTAGATTACTAGGACATAAAAATCAAGTATGGACATTTTTGACACACTGATAATACTCTAATAGTACCCTATATTTAAAATAATTAGAATATAAATTTATCCCACCCCTCCAATCACTCACTTTCTCTATGGTAATAATATATCATTCTATCCTTTCAATCATTAGACCCATAACACCAACTGAATCTTTCATTTACTCTTCCAAATCCTTATATTTCATAAGAATTTTTTTACCACTTCTCTAAATGGTGGTAAAGAAAAGAATCTCACTCTCAAGTTCAACACAAACTTCAAAACATACTCAAAACTAGGTGGATTAGAAATATCATCACCACCCATGTTCAGATAAATATACAACAAGTCCATAAATTTATAAGCATGATAAAGAATAGACATATTTATCTTCTTAAATTCCATAAAATCATAGATTTTTTTTTCTATGTTTATATATAATGAAATAAAATAACAATGGATAAAAACCATACCATGGTAATCCCTCAGTACTCTTTTCCTAGACCAGGACATCCCACTAGAATCACATTAATCACTCAAGTATAAAGACTAAAAGATGCACTATATTCCAGTTTAGTGCTTCAATTAGTTCAAATATAATTCACATTAATTTTATACACTCTAATATATCAACATATCCACTAAATATTGAAGAGTCTCATTTTGGGAAATCTAAAACCACATCATTCACCACTTCCATGTCTTGAGATGGTCTTTTCAGTATGTTATAAATCACATTAATCATACTCTTAATAATCTTATTCCTCATTAGAGTCTTTGGTTATAACGCACTCGGTTTTTAGAAATTATATTTTCTTCTTAATCTATATCTTTATAATTCTAATCTTTCTTCTATATGTCCAGGGAATTAAAATAGATATGTAAATATGTCATAAAATATAGAAATTGATCCAACAACATTTTATTCAATCATAATAAGAAATTACAACAAAATAAAATGAAAGTAATTACTAAAAACCAAGAATCATTAATCCCCATGGACTAATAAATCCATTAAAATTGCAAAAATTAAAAGTGGACAATAAATAAGGAAAAAAATAACATCTTCAATACTAGAAGATCACTTGAACCAACTTCACCTTTTAGAATCACTAATAGACAAAGAAAATTGATAACGAGGAAGAAAATCATGATAAGATTAATCATATTATAATATCTAAAAGGATACTATATAAATGAGAATAGTGAATCGAATAAATTTAGTAAGACTATATATTAGAATGAAATACGACTGTTGAAAATATGGTCATTGCGAATATGATCATTAAAAATATAGTAGTTAGAGATATGATCATTGAACATACATCCAATAGGTATAAAAAAGTTTTTTTCTTGTTAAAAATATAGCTCATTATATAAGAAAAATATTATATTAAAATTATATATATATATAATTGTTACGTATTAATTGCAGTTAGGGTAAGGCGTTAGTTGTAATCCTCCAAAGCCTGCAACTAAAAGACCCAGGTTCAAAATTGGGTTGTGGTGATTTCTAGAGTTACTGTAACAGTATTTTAGTGGCTACAAGTACAATATAAAGTACAATGTAGGTGGAAGTACTATAAAAAGTGTTTTAGTAGTCCAGGTAGTACAACAATACTATTCACCGGAGGGGGCTTCAGCCCAAAATGGGTTTTGGGCCAAGAATTAGGGCTTCCAAGCCCTAGGGCCTTAAGGCCATGTTCATGGGCCACTTGTCCTTGATCCTATGGGCTATGTAATGAGACTCCCTATGCATAGATATATATTGGCCTTTACGTTCATAATAAAAAGATTCTTTGACACCAACTTTTTTTAAATAAATTATTATGTGTAAATATTATTTTTAATATTATTAAAATATGATATGATATATATATATATATATATAAAATTAAAATAAATATTTCAATATCAATGGAGTGCTAAAAATTAAATTTTAGAATATTGTTTAATTAAGAAATGGTATTTTTTAAAGTGTATTTAGTATAAAAGTAATATTTATTTTCAAATATCATTTAATTAATTATTATTAAATTTTTAAGAATAAATTAAAATAGAATATTTTAAAATATTATTATATATGAAAAAATATATTATCCTCACATAAATTATCAATTAATATTAAATAATATTAAGAACATATAATGTTTATAAATTCCATTTCAAAACAAAATTTGTTTTATTTATAATTTATAATTTTCATTTAAAATATAAATATATAAATATCACAATTTTAATTTTATAATATAAGCTTCATATTTAAATTAATTATATCAAAATTATCTTAGTATGATTTTTTTGATATTTTCCAAACATAATAAATTTATATATGAATAGTAAAAATACCGATGTTTATAAAAACTATCACTTTTAAAATAAAATAATGGCTTAAAAGTTTAAGATTTTATTTTTATATATAAATATATATCTAATAAGTAATATAAAATATTTAAAAAATACTATGTTGTGTTTAGAAACTACATTTTTAATATTTTTGAAACTCAAGTAATATTTCACACAAAAAACTATTTTTACACTCTTATATTGAATTTTTGAATTTATCACTTTTAGAAATTAAATATAAAAAATTTATCTTTTATTTTATTGAAAAATTTATATATTATTTTTCATTTTAAATTTCATTTTTAGGCATAAATATAATATTAGTATGATTTAAATTAATTACCACGATAACAGTAAAAGATTTTTTTAATTGAATTGTTTTATCAATATTTTGTAACTTTTATCTAATATATAAAATTTATATAATTTAAATGATAACTATAATATTAATTTTCAACCTATATGTAATTATATTAAAACTTACTCAATTAGTGATCAGTATAAATTAATGTTAAGAACGCATAATCATTAAAAGTCATTTTTCTACAAAAAATATTTTTATATACTATATATTGTAATTTAAAATTTAATTAACATATTTAAAAATTAAATTACACCAATTAGATATTAAATTTATGTTCATAACATTAAAATATGTAAATAGGGGTTTCATTATAATTTTAAATGAAATATAAATTACTTAGTTGAAACAAGTTACCAAGGTAAAAATCAAAATGTTAATATATAAAAACGTATGTAAAAAGAATTTAAAAATGGTTGAAACATGTGTTAAATGTATTTATTGTGTATTTATAAAACAAATATAACCCCAAAATCTATTATTATGATATTTTTGAGTTAATGACTAAGGAATAGTGTAATGATATCATGGAAGTGTATAGGGTATTCCCCAAAGTTCCCTTTTCTTCACTTATAAAAGGGATCACTTAAAACCATTCAATGATAGTCATTCCATTGTAATTTCCATTGAAATTATACATGTACTACCTCTCCTATAATTCCATGGATCATCTTTAAGATCCTAATATCTAGAAGTTATCTAAAGGTCATCATTTCCAAGGAGATGTCAAGTAAAATATTGAGACTCTATTATAAGTATTACATACTTTTTAATCATTTCTTCTTAATCTTACTCTTCCGAACATCACATATCCATACCAATATAATGACATAAATATAATTAATATATTGATATATTATTAATGAATTTAAAACCATTATTTATTCCCCTTCATCCTCTAATAAAAATAAAAGCATCATTAGTGTTTTTGTATGGCCTATCATCTCCACCGAGTGATATATTTTGGTGTTCATCACTATAAGTCATGGCTGGTCAAAAAGGATATAATTTCAGGAACCAACCTAGATAACCTTATAAAAATACCCAAGTCATTATTGACACAACCATAAGGTAATTCCAGATCCTAATGGGATGGAAACTAGAGCCAAAGCATAAAAAAATTAACAGGGAATGATTTCACCGTAAGAATAACCCAACTGTACAACAACAGTAGACGAAAAAAATAAATAGTCATTATACCAATACAATCAAAAAGGGGAAATTTAGAAAATATAATGACATAACCCAATATTGAATAAAAAACCAAAACATCACATAAAATAAATACAACATCATCACCAATATATCCTCATAATAGATGGATCACATACTCTTCCCATCACTACCAACTCCCAAGGTCCTATTATTAAGAACACCCACCATCTGAAACTAGTTATTTTCCTTTTTTAGATATGATAAAAAAACATCAACATAAACCCAAATGAGTATGTAGGGTATGAGAAACAATATCCATGTAAGACCCCACCCAGATATTTCATTACTAGTCCATAAAAAAATCGATATGCATAGTTTTAAATAAAACCCAACAAGGAAATATTATAAATACTCGCAAAAATAATTCCCTAGAAATAAATTCAATTAAATGAATAAAAGTGTACATGAAAAATCATTTCTATAAATATATGTTTAAATCATCTTCTTAGTAAAAAATGCACAGATAAATCATTTCATATACACTAGAATGTAAAATTAATTTTTGATTATATCTCTTTGGTTATATTCCCCAATGTTAGTTAGATAAAGGCCCAAGTATACTCACACGTATCAGTGAAATATGGCTCCATGTGTTCATAATTTCAAGATCTCAAGCCTAGTGGGAATATGAGTCCACCCTTAACAAATAAAATCTCTTTCCTCATCGTAGTTTATTTAGTATTTTCATTATAAATTCGTTCGTAGGTAGAGATAAAAAATTCCTAGAATGATTATCCTTAACTACCCACCTTAGGCTCCCATGTTATTTAAAGAATCAAATCAAGCATGAAATCAATCTTCTCAAATTAAATTCATTAATCATCTTTCCATATTCCCCTGAAAAAGTTTTCAAACTTTATATTTCATCTCAAAAACCAAAATCAATCAGTTTTCATTAAAAACACATGATTTTTAAGACAATTAATTTCATTTAAAATAAATAAAACATATCATTACTTGTATTTAAAAAATAAATCATAAGAATCATTCTTAAAATCATTCATTTAAATTTAAAATGATTTTTTCGAATTCAACACTTTATTTCTGAGCCATTTTCAAATAGATCTTGTCACACATCATGCCATATGAATTTTGTCATCAAGTATTTCAATCCATGTTTTGTAAAAAAAATTAAAATCTATTCCATTTCAATTAATCCATAATTTCATCCATTGATATGGACAACATTATGAATGGGAACCAAACAAGGGATCCACAACTAGAGAGATAAAGTGCTACAACCAATCCAGATGGGAATCTAGAAACACAATTCAAATTTCAAGAATTGGATTCATTAACAAAACAAGGATTCAAATCCCTTGAATATAGAGAGACATTAAGAAAAGGAAAAACAAAATTAGATCAAGGATATACTTACTAAAATTTATTCAATCTTTGAATCATCAATTTGATCCATGATGATTCAAGGTTGAAAGAGATAAAATCACCTCAATAGATTCAACATAGTCCTAAGGGTCTAATAGAGTTATCAGAAGAGGATTTTATAACGAAAATGGGGATTTGAGGAAATAGTAATCGTGTGTACGTATGAACTACAACCACCATGAGAAACGAGTTTCACTGGTCATCACCACCCATCATGGATGGATTTAAAAATATTTTTCATATATAAAAATTATTTCCATAAAACAATTAATATTATGGATATTATGAAACTATTTCACAACACTTTTTATCATGGACAATATACATAAGAAGTTACAAAAAAATTGACCAAACAACCACAATTAACCCACACATGCAATAAAACTTTATTAGAAATAAATAACATATAATTGTTAATGGGACTTAGACTATGAAATATAGTTGAATAAGTTTCTTAATTAATTATATAATAAACTAAAATTGTCTGTTAGGGAAGTTTATCATAAGTACATATGGAATCCATACCCAGGTAAGGGTTTCCATCTCAATCACCCTTCATTGAGTCATGTTTTGATATTACACACCAATATTTATTTTGATAGTGTAACAAATACACAAGTGATTTATAATATCATAAATTATTATTAAACATAGAAACATCACTTCCACTCATTATCTTCCTTACTATGGGTTATGATTAAAGTCTTCCTTAAAACATAAGGGTATTTTATAACTCAGTCTTCTTTATTGAGTTATAATGTTTCTCCTTGAGTTTTGTATTTAAATTCATAAGGTATAATATATTTATATATTTTAAGAATTAATTTTTATTTAAATCATCATTATTTATGATTTTTATTACTTTTTTATGATGAAACTATGTTTAGAATAATTCTCATCCTCTTAAACTTATGGTTTCCCCTCCTTGGACATAGTTTCCCTTCCTGCCAATTCTCTCCTTTTTAATTTGAAACATAATTATGGATTATCTAATATGACTTTTGAAATTCCATTATTATCTTTTCTAAAGGAATCTTCATTTCCAATTTTTCTATTTTTGGTTTTAGTAAAAGTATTTTAAAATGGTTTTCCTTCCATGATTGTTTATTTGATCTTTTGAACCACCCTTTGATTACACATTATCTTCCTTTTTATTCATTTTATGAATTTTTATTCACATTAAATTCATTTACTTTTATATATATATCCATTAAATATATTCATATTTAAATATAATTTTAATTATTATGGTTATACATGTTGTTAGTTTAATATTATGTTTTCAAGTATCTAGACTTTCAAAGACACTATAAATATATATCCTTAGCATATATTTGTTAGAAATATAAATGAAAAACATAAGATAAAGTGTGTTTAAGGATTTATTTTCTATATAGGTTTTCACACTAGAGGAATGAAATTTCTATATATAATCCATTTTTCAGATCACACTAGATCCAATCATTCCCATGAGGCTCAATAATATGTTAATTTAATCCCATGATTCAAAAAAATAAAGACACCAATTATCAATTAACAATAAAATATCCATTAAACCCCTATGCAACATTTTTAATACATGAAAAAAATTAATCATTTAAATAAAACTAACCAAATTATATAAAAAATATATTTTATTGATATTAGTTAGTAGATTAATAACTAATAAACTGTTATAGAAGATGCAAATAAGGTTATTTATAATTCAATCATTTAACTAAAATAAAATTACAAATAAAAAAACTCATATTCAAACTCATAAATTCTATTTCATTATATTCCAAAATGATTCATGAATATTTAAATACTGACCATTAATTATATTGAGTATAATACCCTAAAATATTATTTATAAAAAAAAAGCTCACATTTCCTAGGAAACATGGACTTTTACTATGATTGTGCTGGATAGTAATACCCATACAACTGCCATTCCATGTCCCAGCTCCTAGAATCATTTCTATAAAATTCTCAAATATAAATACATTAAAAATGGAATGGATTTAATAACATATTATAACATCCCAATCAAGAATGGCCATTCGATTGAGGAGAAACTTTACAAGGACTTACTTTTACTCCTTGATCACTAGTGATAAATTACCAGCATTGAGGGTCTATAAGTATCACATGGGTATAGAATTACCCCCTAATGATTCATCACAACAAAACATAAAACATAAAAAAACATTAACCATAATATGAAGAAATAAATATTAACATTCATAAATAATTTTAAAACTAAATCCTATAAATTCCCAAATAAAGAATACATATAAAAATGGAATTAAAATAAACCCCATGTATGATTCCATGAACAATGTAACAAATAAAACTAGAAAAATAATATATGGATAACCCCTTTATATGATAAAATAAGCATAAAAAATCATATCCACATGTCTCCTAACATATACTACCAACTATTCATTCCCTTTTACTTTACTTAAAACACCATACATAAAATCAATGTGCATATGAGATTTATAAATAAATGGTGTGAGATATGTTTTTTAGTATAAATTACGAAAAACACAAACAAACATTGGAGTTTAACACGATAATATATAAATGGTTCAAATATATAATTTTTTTAATCACATCATTTAAATCGTGCACCATTAATAATTATATTTTAAAAATGTCAATTAAGACTCTCGTAAACCACCTTCAACCAATATTTGTTGAAACTATAAATACTAACCAAAATTTTTTGTATCAAAACACATGGCCCATGTAAGTTTATTATAAAAAAATATAATATAAAAGATTATTGTTCCTAACTCAATGATTATCCAATGGTAAGTATCACTACCTCTTATAATAGCATAATCAAAGTATCCTTGCAACCTATCTAAACTCATGGAACCCTCACAACAAAAGAGTTATGTACTAATGTCAAAAAATAAACTTGAAATAAAATTAAAAAAACCCATATTTATTCCCTTTTTATATCATTATAATAAATCAATTAATTTAAAAAATGTCATGAAAATATACAGATCTCATTCACTTTAATTATACATAAATAAAAAATTCCAGGAGAAAAAATTCACATTAATTCCCATTTAAAACACTTAATTTCACATATACTCTCATAATTAATTATATATTAGTATTCCCCTTTATATTGATTCTTCACATTTATCTAAATATAATTGAGCATAATTAAAGACCTTTATAAAATCATCTTAAATCACTACAAATTATTTTTACTAAGTTCCATGAATTTTACCCCAAATATAAAATACATTAAAATGTCAAATAATTATTCTAAAACATAATGATAAAAATAAACATGTAATTATTACCTAAATTATTTTAGCTAATTCACTCAAATTCAAACACAAACAATATGAATTTATATCGCAGTAAATAACACTATATAATGACAAAACATTATGAAAAAAAAATTCGACACACTAAACTCCTTATTATTTCCCTTAATAATGATAACATCAAAATAAAAATCATATTAAATTAAAAATACTTTTATATAACATTTACATAGTGTTAATTGAAATTTATATACATGAAACATAAGTAAAATATGTGTTAAACACCAAAAAAATCATCAAATATAAATCTCATTATGTTAAGATAAATGTTTTTCACATTATGTTCACTTACAATAGTAAATAAAAATTAAATTTTTAAATTAATATATAAACAAATAACTAAATGATAAGAAGTAAAAGAAGAAAATTTTATCTTGAATAGGGAATAAACTATACTAAGAATTAGGGCTTAGTTAATCTATAATCATAATTAATCTATAAATCAACTAAACTAAAAGAACATTAGAATATTAGAACATAACATTATCCAACCATGTTTCTATTTCACAAAATTATTGGTTTTTAAAATATCATACCATTAAAAATCCTAAAAAAACCATAATTTCTATTTGAATCGAAGATGAAATCATCTAAACAATGTTGAGATTGATGGAGAGAGGTTATAAAGGTGAAAGTATTTATTTGTAGGTTAAGGGATAATAAATTATAGTTAAATTACAAAATCCCATTACTATATCATTATGAAAATACCCATAGTAAAAAAACACCTAAGATCCTATTGGTTTCCTAGTGTTTAACCACCAATTACCTAGTGTGATCCAAAAACGAGTCAGTGAATTACCCTAGTATTCTAGGCCTTCAAGATCATGTACAGAGTACTTAGTAGATTAATAATGATTAAAAAACCGGAACTTACTAAATAATTATAGAAAAACATATAAAAGTCTTCATAAAACTCTATTTCATTCATCTAAAACTCTAAAATTAACCACTAATTAAATCAATACATATATAAATACAATTAAAATTAAGGAAATATCACCTAAATCCTATGAGTTTTTTTATTACCTTCTTTTCAAATGAGTTATGAAACTGTAGGAATCATAAAAAACAATTATCAAATAAATAAACTCATTTATATTCATAATAAATTTTTGTTTATAAATAAATTCTATTATCATATAAGGAATATAAGATAAAAGAGAACATATTTTATTTGAGTTTGATTCATGTTTTGAACTAGTATAATGTATCCACATACTTAATGTCGCGACACTTTGCTTCATCCTATGAATGAATACTTCAAGATATAACTATAAAATCTTTATCTGTTTTGAAATCGTCTATATATTTAAATCATTTACGTAATTTATAATTGGAATTATATAACCTTTAAAATAGAATAATTGATTTTTATAACATTAATACTTAATGTTGGACTCTCAATAGTATTTTTTTGTAACTTTCATGTATTCTTAGTTATTAATCCTCTAATCATTAGGTTTTCCAAAATAGAATCACCTCCCCTTCATATTGATACCTAATTTAGGTTTAAATGACTCAACATAACTATTGGACTATAAAATATTATTTTTTATTTCTTAAACCATCTCCAATTTATACTAAAATTATTATACAAGAGGTTAAGCCATCCATTTACTACTCAACTATTCTAAATATGTGGTATAGATCTGGTAAATTTTTATTGAACACTTTTTAGTGATAATTTAAAATGAATTATCTGCAGCTTTTATAAAATTAGTGTATAATGAATTTCATAGCTAGATCAAACCTCAAATGATATCCCAAACTCCCCAAGTCATTGGCGCACCCAATAAAATTGAGAACATTAGTAGAGAATGTATTTCATTTAATTAATTTTTATCTAAAAAATTCCTTTGAAACCCCATACTCATTATGAACATCTTATTCCAGATAGCCCCTATTGTTGATTATTTAGCATATTAAATGGTAACACCCCATGATCTTAGTATGTATTCCACTTTTAATAAATCATGTGTGATTAATAGATTGTGATACATGAAATACTGAAATAAAATGAAAATTTTCAAATTTCAATATGGTAGAATATTAAAATAAAAAAAATAAAATACATTATAATATAACTAAATAAAAAAATTATAAAAAATAAAATGAAACCAAATATAAATAAAAATACTAGATGTTTAAAATTCTCATCTTGATGATTTTTCATGAAGATCATACTAGTGATGATAACGATAGAATGAATATAACACATTATAAATATGATAAACATATTATTAAAGAAAATAGAGAATATCATGAATTATTTTGGAGAAGTATGTAAGGCTATATATAATAATTTTATATGATCATTATATTAAGGTCAATAGTTATACAGTTGTTGGGAATATGTTCATTAGACATATGGTTTTTAGAACTGTGGTCAATGAGAATATATTTATCAGATAATTATATTGAGTAAGTTATAGTTATAATTAAATGTTACATTTCATAGAAAATATATGACATGTAACTAAAATATGTAATTTTGGAATAAAATAAGAATATAATAATTCATTTTGAAGAATATTTATTATTCTAAATAATTTTTTTTGGGTATATAATTTATTTTTAATTAAATTTATGAAATTAAAATAATTATTTAAATAAAATAGATTGAAAATAGTCAATATATGATTGATAAATAAGTAAATAAAAACAAACATTTAATTAAGTAGATATAAAGAATATGAAGTTAGTGATTCATGTTTAATTAACTTTTTATTGAAAAGAATTTTTTTATTATGTATTATATGATTTTATTTTTAAGATTAGTTTTTCATATTTTTAGAATAAAATTTAATGAAATATATTAATAATATATATAATAAAACTAATAAACATTCATTTAATGATTTTTACTTGTTATGAAATAAGAATAAATTCACTTTTATATTTAAAATATAGTTTTCTAAAAATTTTGGTTTATATTTTTTATGTTCTTTCTTTAAAATTAATTATTATAAATTTTAGAAATTTAATTTAAGAAAATTAGTATAATTTTTCAAATCAAGGTATTTTAATTAGGTAATAATTTCAATTTCTTTTATATTTTCTAAAAAAATATGTTACTAGGTTGAAAGTGAGTTACCAAACTAAAGGGAAAAATGCAGTAAAAGGGTTTAAATAAGGGATAACTTTATAAAAAATAAATAAATACTTTTTTCGGGGAATTATTAACCCACCCTTTTATCATTTCTCTCATTGAGTTACTTTTAATAATAAATTTCATTCCTTAAACACAAGGGATGGTCATTTATGAAAATGTCACTTGGAGATCATCTATAAAAGACCCCTCTTACACCCACATTATCCCATATTTATCTATTGTTTTATCTTTAATACTTACCCAAAATTTCTACTTAATAAACTTATACTCTTGTTTGGGAACCTCTGGTTAGATGAAAGAGTCCAAAATCCCTCATTTCAAAGAGGCTCTCTAAAAGACTATTGTAGTAATAAACGTAAGTGTTATCCACTCCATAATCATTATTATTTATATTGATATTCCAATATTTTAAAATATAATTTATCACATTAATAATATGTTTTTAAATTCATTAATTTTTAAAATGATATTATTAGTATAGAATAACATGTTCTTACTCATTCAATTGTTATAACATCTTCTTGTTTGGGTCATTTTTACAACCAATACAAACTATGATAAATTTTTACATCATAAATGACTAATAAAACTTAAATAAAAAAAATATGTTATAATAATTAAAAATTGAAATACTTTTTTTACAATTTTATAATATAAATATACCAAATTATATTTACCAATAAATTCAGTTGTTAGGTTAATCCAATTATCACTGAAAAATGATATTTTTTAGTGTTCATTGTGACATGTCATCATAGATTCCATGAAATAAAAATGGTAAAATAGAATTATATAAAAAAATACTACATATTTATAAAATTTATAGAGTTAAAAACCCCAAGATTAAGGAGGAATTATCATAATCTTTAAACCAAATCATTCATGTAAAAACAGAAAAATTAATACTAGAATATTAGTTTTAATAATAAATTATTAAAATGTGGGTAATAAAGCATTATTAATGAATTATATAAATTAAATAAACATGAATAATTATTTTATTAATATAAATAATAAACCAAAATTTATTATGTTTGGAGTTAGAGTGTATCTTACCAAGTGGAAATTCTAGGTAATTGTTCTTTTTCTAATCTCAATTTGAAATCAAGATTGTCTATGACTAAATTTACATTAGTTTAAATTGTTTTTTATTTTTCTCTAAAAAATATTATATTTTATTATCCTATTATTATATTTTTTATTTATGTGTCTTCATAAAATTTACTTACACTTTTTCTATAATTTATCCAAATTGATTCTTGTGTGTGGAACTGAATTTATCTATTCTTTCTAGTTTTGAATCTTTTTCTTAAATGTTCATTTTTTTTATAAAATCGTTGTAATGAACATTACACCATTTCTATAATTTATTAAAGTAAATTTTAGATTTAATTTTAACTAATTTACAAAAGTATTAATAGAATCTCATTTTAATTTATTATAGACAATCACTTTTTCTTTTTGTTTTCTTTGGTTCTATTTACAAAGATTCTTTCCCAAGTTCTCATGAATCTTCAAAGAAATTTTTATTTAAATGTTTAGTATTTTTAAATCTATTTATTTATATATTGTTTTTAGAAAATAATTTTCAAAATATAAAGGTTATTTCTTCTTATTTTTAAAGAAACTCTTTAATTATCTTATAAAGAATTTTTGAAATATGTAAATATACATTAATGTTTCTTATGTTTCACTGGGAATATATTTCATAGAATATTCCTTTTTATTTATCAACATGATTCATTTCTATGACATTTGATGATTCATATGAAACTTGTTTAATTCCATGGGTAAATAATTGCGTGATGGATTTATGAATGTGATTATGTTCTTGTGGAACACATATGTCTGGTTTATAATTATACGATAGGTGGGCTCGATATAGCCCTCCAATGCATTGGTTAAAGCTTCATATATCATGAGATAATATATATGGGACCGGGGAGTGAACCAAATTCACTATGTCTATGGGAATAGTGAGTGAACCCAATATGCTATGTGATAGTGGTCATGGAAGTGATCCTTGAAATAAAAAATGATTTTATATGCTTATGTACATGTCACAATCTTATTCCCCATTTCCATATTCTATCTATCTATCCAATATAATATTTTTGAATTTTAAAAAGTAAAATAAATTTTAAAGGTTAAGTGGGAACCAAGACATATAAACCAGGGAAACAAAAACAACCTTACAACTGATAACACATATGTACACCTTTCAACCCAAATTAAAAAATTCAAAATTTATAAAATTCAAATTTCCAAAATCAACCACACCATGTAAGTATGGGTATCCATATAGACCCCAAAACCACTACTAATAACTACAAAGATGATGTAATTTATCATCCTACTAAATTTTATCATCTTCCAAATCATTATGTCTGCTACAACCAATCAAAATGAGGTGATGAGACCATCATAATCACATCATGTACATCATTCCAAGATTAAAATAGACACTGATTATTTCGATATTTGGTATAAGAGAACCCTGGAAATAACTACATCTATGTTGAAAATCTACTGATTAGAAGAAACAATAAACCAAAAAAGGTGATATCATCCTCAAACAAGTTTCAAATGAACAACCATAATAATCACTACTATAAACTATATATCCACCATACAAAAAAAAACAAGATCACCTCTATCCTTGAACCAGTTGTTGATGATCACTACAACCTCAGATTAACTATTTCCAAATAAAATTCATCAAAACCAACTAAAAAATACCTAAAGAACACCATCATGAAACCGATATTTGTCACTATATAACCAGAACCACATAATAAGGGTACTGAAGATCAAATCACTAGAAAAAAGTGACAACGGAAGATCTAAAACTGCCCACTCTCACCAATATAATCCACAACCACCATGTTTTACCCTATTCCTATCCTGGATGTGGTTGCACATAGAGGGAAATATCTAATGAGAGTAGAGTAGAATGTAGAATTCCCAAAAACAATCTATATTCTAGAATATATCAACCACTATTAGATTTCAGCAATATAAACCTAAAACCACTGAATCACCATTGCATACGACTGAAGATGGGGTTGAAATCAGTGGGAATGGAAGTAATAGAAGTATTATGAAATAAAAATATTTAGACTAACTTATAAATTAAAAAACCAAAAAACATAGAGAAAGGTATAATAAAACCTCCTCATATTAGGGAAGATACAATAATAAACTTTATCTTTAACAGAATACTATACCACTAGAAATCTCCATCACTTCAAAAAAAATATGTGGTCTGGTGTAATGAGATTGGTATAAAGTGTATAATAAATAACCAAGAAAGATATTGAACACAATAGGGGATGAATATTAAGGTGATAGAGAATGTAGGGTTGGGAAAATTGAGGGAACTTCTTCAATGCTGAAGAAGAACCAATAAACCCTAGGAGAGAAAGATAGAGACAGCCAAATAGAGAGTGTTCTTGGGGCATCAAAATACCTAGGAGTATTCCAATTTATTCCCCAAATTACTATTTAATTACACATTAATATGTTACATTTTCATGGATCATGATTATTTAATCATGTTTCGACACTCTTATGACTGATTTTTTATTTTATACAAAAATACATATTTTATGATTCATGATTTAGGAGCCATGTTTTATTGGGTATAATTTAATTATGAAATGTCCATGTACCATGATTATATTCTCATGAACACATGATTACCACATGCTCACTTATGATTTTTATTAATATATATTATGTTTACCCTTACCAAGAGTAATATCTTATCATTTATTATGTTTCAATTCCCTAGGTATTGAAGAAGATCATTGTATATGATATTATTATAAGTGTATTAGGTGTGAATATTATTTATGGTAAATGTTGATCCATGTTTGTAAAATAAGTTGGTTGTGTATCAAATATCCAAAAACACTTAACCTAGAGGTTCTCAGGTGTGATTTTTCATGAGATGTAATAAATATTTATGTAAGATGATGTAATATACATATATATGTGATGGTTTGGTCATCTCATTTGTTTTAAAAGTAGATTCTATTTAATTTTGGAGATTATATACAAATAAATAGCGGATAGAACATAAAAAACCCATATTTAACCAAAATTTACATAGGTTGAAACATAAATTCCATAAAATAAAAATAAATGTTTCATAATTTAGAACATCATAGGATTGATTTTCCTTATCAAATGTTTTTTTACTCAGGTAATTAATTTTTTAGTCATTTTTTGGAACCTTGATGAAACTAGTAAAAACAAGTGAGGTGGACAATTAAATGATATTCCCAATGAGAATTCAAATGATAAGGGAGATAAGTTAAAAAACATCATAGTTATGGTCACAGAAATTTCTCAAAAAATAAAATATATCACAGACCATCTTGGTCATCCACACATTCCATGGAAGGAACAACTCACTATCGTGTCATTCATGTGTAAAAACCAACCCTCATTTAGTGGGACTTGAAATACACTAATTTCTAATCAATAGATCAACACTGAATATGATATTTAAATTCTCAATTTATTGGATCTTTAAAAGGTTTTTTAACTGTTTATCATTTGGAAGGTGGAGCTGATAAATAGTGGACTCTCATTAAGAAGATAGGGTAAAAATGAAGAAATTGGGAAAAACTCCAAATCCAATAACCCAGATTCGGTGTATAATTTATTGTATTAGAATTGAAAAAATGATCATTATCCCAAAAAATCAATTAATTTAGTAGTCTTAGAGAACCAAATATATACTTGATACCCATTTTATATTGGGAATAAAATATAAACATAACAAAAGTAAACATCATGCATCCCTGAAACTCATTCAAAGATTTATTCTTCATAAATTGGAGAAAATATAAAAATAATGGTGATCCAATATGCCTAGTAAGGATCAATTATATTTTAATTCATCACAATAAAATATTTTATAATCAATATGGAAGGGTAAATAATTTAAAACACATTCCATTTAATAAATTACTTGTGTAAAAATAGTATACAGAGATAATATCAATGTAGTAATCGCTTGGATAATACGAACTAAATTATTAATGCTAGAAATTCATAATATTGTATGTCATTAAATTAGAAATCATAATATATATACCATCAATACCTTGTTCCATGAATGATTTCAAATATGGGTAAAGACCCATTTAATTTGGCCCACTAATTGGCATCATGATACCTTTTGATGCATCAAGAGGCTATATAATTCAAATACTCACCCATCACTGCATTATCAATTGATTACTAATATATCAAATGTTCTATTTAACTCAAGAACAATATGCATATTTAAAAAATTATTTTGTTGGGCAAATAATACATATTATAAATAATTCTCTAGTCAATCTAATAACATTCAAAGTAAAACACCATATACAGAAATGGTATATGATTTAGGAAATAAACATATCCGTGATAAAAAATATGTATATTTGATGGAAATTTAATATTCATTTATTAAAATAAATTGAATGTTTCAAAAGAAAGTTCATGTCCATGAGATTAATCGAGAGGTGAGAGATGACCATAAAAATTAGATTTTTAATAAAATAGATTCTTTCAAATAATTAATGAAAAATAGAAATGAAACATTTAAAATAATTATATATTAAATAGTTTTCTTTTTAAAACAATTGAATACGTTTAGAATATTCTAATGGGAAGAAAATAGTTATGGTGGTGTGAAATTCCATTAATTTTGTATAAGTTAAAAAATAATTTTGACTTTTGTTAAAATTGTCCCTTTTAGAAAAAAAATTAATATTACAATAATAATATTTAAAAATTAAATGATATTTAAAAATATAAAATATAAATTATTTGTGTATATAAAATGATTTTCATAAAATTATTTTTAAAAAACGTTGATTTGGAAGAAAAATATATCTGATAAAAAGAAGAAAAAATTAGCTTTTATTTAATGCATACATCTTGAGAGGGTAAATTTATTTGAATAATTAATCACATGAATAAATGGATATTCTTGTAAAATATCTCAAAGGTATAGTATATACCCCATTAAAAATTTATGAGGTGCACATTACCATATATGTCTCAATGGAATGGAAATTGAGATGAAATCACATACCTTACATTTCTATTTAGTTTAATGTGATTTAAACCCCAATATAATAAATTTATATTTATTATAATTATATAAAATAATCATATACATAAATATAATATAATATATGATCTATATATAACATTTTATCACTAGTTTTTAATAAACTATTATTATTATTATTATTATTATTTCAGGTGATAACTACTTCTCTTTTCATATATGTTTTGATTTGGTATTTTTGGTCTTTATAATTATATTATGATTCCATAATATAAGGAATTTTTTCACAGTATTATTATCATATATATTAAATGAAAATATATATATAGTCTTCCATAAAACATGGATATAGAAAAAATGAATTACAGCATTCATGGTGATGGTCGGTTGTACGTACGCATTAATGTTGTTTTCACTTTTCAACATATGGAATGAAAAAAAATGTATATAATAAATAATTTTTCTATAATAATTATTATATAATATAAATTCATTAAACATATTCTTATTATTATACATGTAAAACATAAATAAAAAATGATCACATCACTTCATGGAGGTGGTAGTCCACATGTACGCAAAAGTGATATTATCGTTTTCCAATGGATTTGAATTGAATATGGTATATATGAGATTATAATTCCATAATAATATTAATGCCATAAATACCATATTTATTTATTTATTCAATATTTATAACCATCCAATTGAAATTTTAATGCAAACTGAATTTCACCGCTATGTGGAGATGGTAAGTCATATGTACCCATAGGTGATTTTTTGACATTCAATTGGATAGAAAAGAGATGGAATATGTTTATAACATAATAATAATAAAATATGAATATATTTATGATACTGTATTTATTATATTATTATGGGTTGAAATCTTTAATAAGAGGTGCAAGAATAAAGATACTTTAAGGACTCTATAAAGACGAGGACCTCTTTAGTTGATCAAGAGAATTCAATTTTAAGAGGGGTGACGATGGGCCCGTAAGGGGCAACACAGCACGAAAGTTTCTCTCCCATTATCGCCTCTTGGTTCCACCCCGGTCAGGTTCCTCTATCCCACCCTTTGATTTTTGTTCATGGCGGTGGCTTCCTTGGCTCGGTCGTCGTGATATTGCACTTAATTCACCCATCCTTTGCTCGACCCCTCTCTCTGGTTTAGGTTTCACGGCGGCGCATTCGTCCTGCGACTGAGTCCCAGATTCCATGCATTGAGGGAGTCTTTCCATTCTCGGATGTAGGCACTTGGTGGTTGGGTGTGGCCTCTAGGGGTCATCTGGTTGGTGGCGATGGGTTTAGGAAGAATATCTGGTTTTGGACTGGGTTCTATTCCGGTTTTCTATTTACAGTTTTATCCATTCTTCCTTCCTACTTCTGGTTTCTGTTTTAGTGACTTTGTGATTCCATTATGGGGATAGATTTGGCAGTTTTGAACTGGCATTGATGCTCCGGTGGAGGAAGAACGATCTCTCTTGTTTTCCATTTCGAGATGTGGTTTTGTGTAGATTTTCTTGTTGTTTTTGGAGATCTGGTGTAAGAATGTAGGGCCAACCTCTTATTTCCTGAAGATGAGCGGTTTAAATTTTTGTTATGCAGTGATAAAGACGATGATTTTTTGGTTCCTTTTCCTACTGGATTTGGTGTTTCTGGCATGGTTGATGGTTTCTGTTTCTGTGTTATGCCTCTGTTCAATGAACTGGCAGTGCTGATGGAGGGGGGTTCGGTCTGCTGTGTGTGTTCCAGTGACTGTTACCATTCTCCGGTGACCGGCAAGGCTAGCGTTGTACCTACAAGGATGGTTATGTGTGATGATGGGCTTGCGGCTCGAGGTGCAGCGCATGGTGTATGGTGGATCGTGTTTGGATCGATTTTTGAATTTGAATTTGGCTTATTTCTATATTACAGTTTCCGGTTTCCTTTAAACCATCTTGGGGTACCGTATCCCACAAACCGGCTATGAAAAATGAATAAAATGATTGTAGTGACAAAGACTATCACCTCTTCTTCAGTCAACTTCCTCTAGATATCTTCTTATGGGACTAGGTGTAGTTATTTTGTAATGAAAAGAACATATATAAATTATATAAGGATGATTAAAATATAATTTTTCAAGTTTTTTTTGAGATATATGGTGCAAAGTGGTGTGAATAATTGAAAAGATATGTGACCTTTTATTATTGATGGGATGTGAAATCATGTAATCTCTTAAAATATTAAATTGATATAAATTATATTTCATATCAAAATGGATCCAAATTTATATAATTATAATGTAATATGAGGTTATGTAAAAAATATCATCCAATAAAATTTGGGCATGTTTTAGTTATGTTTTCACCCTTATCTTTTTGTTTAACACCTTATTATCCCTTTTAACAATTAGCATAATATTAATGTTTTCAACACTCTAATGGTTAATAATATTACTATAAAATTAAAAAATTACATTAAATGTAAAATGGTTGATTTTTAGAACCCTGTACACCTAATTTAAAAAAATATAATATTTTATTAATTTTAAATTAATTAGTAAAATATTTTTTATTATAAAATATCATAATGTCATTTTTGGAACTATTAATTTAATTTCACTTTAGAACTACAAGAAAATATTTTAATTCAAATAAAATTAATTAAAACATATTTAATATCTAAAATTTTATATAATAAATTGTTATACACAAAAAATCACAAATATAATATTTTTTTATAGTTTTCAAAACCATTTTATTAATTTTTTTAATACTTGTACAAGCACTGTGTGAGTACTGCATAAGAATTTAAGGCAATTATCTCTTTACTAAAAATTAAAAATAATTTATCACGATGAAAACAATCATTTTTATTCCAATTTAATATTTATAACTAAACATATCATATATTTATCTATATGTAAAAAATTTAATGTTAAGAAAACAAAGAGGAGACCATTTTTGACTTTTCTTTGTATAAAGTAATACAAAGGGTAAAAATCATGAAAAAGGTGAAAAGGGAAATATATTCAAATTTTTATAATTATGGATAATATATACTCATAAACTAAAATTAAGGTAAGTTTAAGTGTTAATATTTGACACTTATCATTTTATTTTAATCCTTAATTACCAAATTGACCCTTTAGCTTGGTAACAAAAGTAAAAAAGTAACTATTCATAATGTCTAAAAATTAAAGGTATATATTTACCATATTTTAACATAATGTTTCTAAATATGGAATTCATTCTATATGTTTCAATTTATTGAAGTGTTATAAATTAATTTTAATATAAATACCTAAAACGCACTGGAAATTTTTTTGAGAAACATGCATTTTTGAGACTAAACACATAATTATACCAAAACCAGGTATAGTTATTATTAAATTGAGTTTTATTATTTTATATATAATTAAATAATACTTATGTTACTTTGAGATCAATTTAAAATCAATAGGGTACTTTTTAATTAATAAAAATGGTAGTTTTACAAAAATCGTCATTTTTCACTATTCCATGAAAATTAATCTTTTCAGAAAAATGATAAAAATCTAACCTAATATAATTTTCATATGACAATTTAAAAAATTATTTTTTAATTAAATTATTTTTTTAAATGTTTCTAAAATTAATTATATTATTTTCTTATAGAAATCAATAAACACAGTTTTTATGAAAACATATTTTTGAAGAATAAAACGACTTTACTAAAAAGTGAGTGTTTATTTCCATGGAATTAATCATAATATTTTTATTGAGTATGAAATTAATATATATTTCATATATTTTTTATTCATATTCATAGAAACTAATTCAACATCTCGTTTATCATAGTCAAATTTAAATAGTAATATTTTTTGTTTCATTTTGGCTCAATGTTGTGTGTTGTATATATTATCAATGATAGAGTTATTTTAAAATATCGTGATATTACATTATTACCTCATATAAAAATTTCATCCTCAAAATTTTGATGAATATTACCTTCTAAAAAATGAGTTCGTTCTTCATCATAGTATCCTTTGGTTCCCACATTTATTTCTCTATTTTATGATTTCTATAAAGTATCTTTACCATTAAAGTCATCCAATTCCGGAACACATACTCTCTAGTGTCAATAATCTAGATTATAAATTCATAGTAAGATAGATCAGGTTCCACTTATATTTATTTATATGTGAGTGCATGCATTGGGTCTGACATATACTTCCTTAACAAAGAGATATGAAACACATAATGTACTTTAGAAAGGTTTTTTATTATTACTAATTGATAAGTTGCCACTAAAATTATTTACAGAGTTTAAAAAATTCTAATGTATATGGTGCTTAGTTTTCCCTTCTTATCAAATCTTATAAACCCATTCTATGGAGATTGTTTTATGAATACATGATCTCGCACTTGAAAATCTAAAAATTTCCTTTAGTTATTAGAATATATATATTTCTGACATTGAGCCACTTTTATATGATCCTGAATAGCCTTTGCCTTTTCCGTTATCTCCAAAAAAAGATATGGAATCACATTTTTTCGTTCACCAACTTATTCCCTACATGTGGGTGTATTATATATCTTTCCATATAATGATTCATATGCTTCCATTTGAATACTTGATCGAGATATATTTTTATAGGTAAACTATAAGATAGGTAAATACTGATCCAAAATACCATGAAAGTCAATTGAGAATGAACTCAACATATCTTAAAATGTATAAATAGTACTTTTTTACTTCCCATGAGTTTGATGATGATATTTGGTTCTATAATTAAGCTCAGTATCCATTCCCTTACCAATACTATTCCATAATTTTAATGTAAATCATGCATCACAATTAGAAAACATTAAAATAGGTTCATTATAAATTATTATAACATCATTAATATTGATTTGTGTAAGGATATAAAGAGTTAAATCTTACCTTACTTCAAAAAAATGATGATATTTGGTGAGGTAATCAATAATTTTCCATATTACATCATTCTATTTAGGTTTTTTTGGTAATCCAGTTGCAAACTACATAGTAATTTCATCCCATTTCCATATAGGAATGGGTAGAGGTTTCATAAATCCTCTAGTATTCTATATCACAGCCTTGACCAATAGAAAAGCCAAAAACTCTACACATAATCAGTAATTTCCCACATCATATTTTCCCACAAAAAATTCTCCTTCAAATCTCAATACATCTTGGATCTGCCAGGGTGCAGAGAGAAATTTGAGCTCTGAGAATATTCTAATAATTCTTATTTTTGTCTTAGGTATAGATAGAACACATAAACTCTTTTCATATTTGAGACCACCATATTCATATATGATGTTCAAAAATTTCTAATCATTTATGGATTTAATTTTATTTTTTAAAATTCCCATCAACACACTGAGAACTTTTTATCTTCTCTAATTAAGATGGTTTGGTAATAATTTGAAAAAGATGTGATGTTTATTTGTTCTAATAATTCTCATATCCATATTCACTACATACATGAACATAATATCCCTGTCAAGCCTCATTTTGTCTTGGAATCCATGATCTTTCCTTCTCAATGCTTATTCTACCTTATTTTCCTTCCTAGGTTAGTAGTGTGTTGAGTAATCATAATTTATAAGTAGCTCAAGCCATCACCTTTGCATCATTTTGAGATCTATTTTTTTTAATATGTATTTTAAACTCTTATGATCTATGTATATATCACATAGAGATAGTGTCTCCATATCTTAAAAGAAAATATTCTATATTCTAACTCAAGATCAGAGGTTGGATAGTTCTGTTCAGGATTTTTAACTACCTTGATTCATATGAAAAAAATTGTCATTAAGTATAAGTAAAAAAAGATAATTCTTTAATGAATCAATATATATCAAAAATTCATAATTTCATAGTAGTATAATCAATGTAAAGGAATTAAAAAAATATCGTACTCAATTGACCAAAAAATTCTTCAATTTTTTTCATAATAATTTAACCACTTTTCTTGAAATATTGGTTAACGAGTTAGTCAATCATGTAAAAGTTTGAAGAAATCACTGATAGTAACCTCTAAAACCAATGAAACTATATACCTAAATTATGTCTGTTGGTATAGTCCATTCATTGAATGATTTTTTCTTTATAGGATCAGCTGATATTCTATATTTGGAGATAATATAACCAATAACAGAAACATTCTAAGGCCAAAATTCACATTTACTAAATTTATCTTATAACACTTTTCTTTAATGAGTCTCAAGAATAATCTACAATGATTCTCATGATACTCATATATTTTAAATTACATGAATATTTCATCAATAAATACCAAAAAAATCATCAAGACATTCCTTAAATACTCTATTCCTTATATCTGTAATAAAAGTAGGTGCATTAGTCAGTCCCAATGGAATTACTATAAAATCATAATTTCCATACCTTGTTTGAAATATTTTCATTAAAATACTTTATTTATTTACTTATAATTGATGATACCCATAATTAAGGTCAATCTTGAAAAAATATCGAGTCTTGTAAATTTGATTGAATATTTCATCAATGTGAGGCAGATGATACATGTTCTTTATCATAATAACATTTATTTTTCTATAATCAATGTATGTCCTCAAAGATCCCAGTTTATTATTAATGAAATGAATAAGGTCTCCCTAAGGTGAAATGATCAAGAATATAACTCCCATTTCACACAACTCCTATAGTTTTTCCTTCACATCCATTAGTTCCACAATGTCCATTCTATAGAGTATCTTTGATATAGGTCTTGCATCAGGGATCATATTTATAGAAAACTCACCTTTTTATTATGGTGGATTTATTTGTAATTTCCCTTGAAATAGATCATTTTATTCATGTAAAAATGGTAAAATTAAATTAAAATAATACATTTTTCATCTAAAGATTGTGTCTTCTCTACCTCCCTAAGAATATCATTCAAAAGTTGTACTAGAGGTGGATCTTGACATAGCCCAGGTGATGAAATCTTCCCTATAAGGATAAAAAATCTACATCCAAATCACAAATAAAAATTACCAACTCTTTGTAATAAAATTTGTTATTATATTTTGAAATCAAATCCATAACATGTATTATATCAAAATCAACCATAGGTATGATATTAAATTCTTTAAATATGGAATGTTTAGGTGTCATAATGGGAGTCAGTTTACACATCCTTATTATAGTGAGACTTTTAATAGGAATTTTGACTGAAAAATCCCTTCTTAAGGTGTTAGGTAAATATCTAATTATCTTGGGAAACAGGGTAGATATAAAAGAAAGTGAAAATCCATAATCAAAAATATCATTGAGTAAAATTTAGGTTATGATTAAGGTAACATCCACCACATAATTGGGGAATTCAAACTCAGTTATTGTGATCACATAATCTTGGAATTCTACCTTCATCCACTTATCTTATATGTTCCCTTGAACCTTACATAATTAGTATGAATGGTTCCCCACTTATCTACAGTTCAAGCATTGGACATCATTGATTTGTTTTCTTTACCTTGCATTCATTATCCAAATGAACCTTATCTTCATACTTGCAACAAACACCCATGTCATTTATGAATTTTTTAGGATATTTATTTATAAAATTATCACATGATGGAAATATATTTATTCCCTTATTATTTGATCCTTTACCCTTTTCATGGTTATTAACTGAACTATTATTCACTAAATTTCCCTTGAATTTATAAGATCTAGAAAATTAATTTTCTATTTTTATAAAACAAAATAATATTACATCATATAATAAAGAAGTTTGAGAAACTAGTTCCCTTTAGACATTTATCTGAATTCATTCATAGATATGGTGAATCATGCTCTCTATATTACATATATAATTTGCAGCATACCTAGATAGTCTTGTAAAGGTAACCTCATATTCCAAAACACTTTATTCCTCATTCTTCTTTATGCTGATGAACTTTCTATTAATTTTAGTTCATTTCTCATAAGAGAAATTTTTATCAAACAATATTAAATTAAAATTTCCTCACTTCATATGTTATATTTCTTATTAATCCATATTATTATATATCAATGACCACCATTAATCATCATCACCTCTAAGACAATAAAATACCTGCATAACCTCTTCCATTTCATTGTATCATATGGTGAGAAATATCTTTTCAAGACACTTGATCCATTATTTAGATACTGATGAATTATTAGTTACACTAGAATATAGAGGATAACATCACATGAAACAATCCTTAATTGATGTATCCTATCATGTAACCTCATATTTCTCCAGATGTGTGGGGTTATTAGACATATCCTAGGTTAGCTGCCCTAATATGGCCACGATCTGTTTAACTCCAACACCAACTGTATTGGCTTGTTATGTAGGGAATTCCCTACATTGACCATGGGAATTTATTTTCTTTATTTTGATAGGTTAAATCATTAAATAATTTAAATTTATCAGTTAGATAATGTTCATTTTTTATGTTGATCTATAAAATAAAAATCCCTCTAGTTTTTTTTAAATACTGAAAGGGATTTCCATAATTCTTAGGTTAGATATTTTTATTTAAAATATAGTTCCCACAGTTTCTACAATACTTTATATGATACTGAAGTTAACAACCCCAACTCATGTAACCCAAAGTTAGTGTCTATTATATTATATTGGCATCAATACAATGAGTCTAACCCCAAAGGATTGGTCAGTTTAGTAGTTTTATATAACCAGATACATACTTGATACCCATTTTAAATTGGGAATAAAATATAAATATAAAAGGTAAAAATTATGAATCCCTAAAACCCATTAAATTATTTCTTGTCCATAACCTTAGAAAAGGTAAAAAATAAGAGTGATATCATATTATTAGTAAGGTTTATTTATATTGGAAATATATCATGAGAAAATAAGCCATAATTAATTTGAAAAGGTAAATAACTGAAAACAAATACCGTTTAATCAATAACTTGAGTATGAAAAGAATCCATGGATAATATCAATGTATTATTCTCATGTATAGTAATAACTGAATTCTAAATGAATGAAATTCATACTATTAGATTTAATTAATTTAGACATCATGATATTTTTACTTTAAAGACCATGTGCCAAGATAGTTTAAAAATATAGGTAAAGAAACATTAAATTTGGCCAGTTGATTTGCCTCATGATACCTATTGATATATTGAGGGGATATATAATTTAAGGACACATCCATCATTGGATTTCTAATTCATTCCTTGTATATCAAATTATCAATTTAATTAATGAATAATATTTCTTATCAGAAAATTTATATACTGAGTAAATAATACATATTTTCAATAATTACCCAAACAATATAACAAATTTAAATGTAAAAAACCATATACAGAAATGGTAAATAGTTTAGGAAATAAAAATATCAATGAGAAAAAGAATATGGATATTTAAAGGTAATGTAATGTTCAATGATAAAATTAATGTTCATGTTTTGAAAGAAATTTAATGTTGATAAGAGATGATGACAAAATATATATTTTTTTTATCAAAATTAATGATTTTGAAGAATAGATGAAAATGGAAATGAAAATTTTAAAATAGGTTTCCACTAATTATATTCCTTAGTAAAACCATTGAAAACTTCTTGAAGAAGCGAAAGTGATTAAAATGGATGTGGAGGTGGGAATGTGTGTTAATGTCGTATATGTTAAAAATAATATTCCCTTTGACTTTTTAATGAAAACGAACAATTTCGGGAAAAAATTAATAATATTAATTTAATACTATATAAAAATTAAAGTATAGTTTAAAATAAATTCTATAAATTATTAGTTTAAATAATAGTATATTTGTAAAACAATTTTCTAAAAGCATGGTTATGGAAGAAAAATGTACCCATTCAAAATAGGAATAAGATCAACATGTATTTTAATCATACAAATTGAAAGAGTAACTTCAATTGATTCACTAATAATCATGAATAAATATATATTCAGGTTAAATACCTCAAAGGGGTCGTATATATACAACATAAAAGTAAATAAGTGTATATTGCTAAATATTTCTTGATGGATTAGATATTTAGATGAAATCCCTTACCTCATGTTTCTGTTTAGTTGAACTTGATTTAACCTCATTTTTAATAAATTTATATTTATTATAATTAAATAAAATAAACATATACATATCTATAATATCATATATGTTCCATTTATAAGATTTTGTAACTGTTTTGTAAACAATATTTTATTATTATCATTATTTCATGTGTAAACTACTTTGTTTTTCATGTGTGTTTTGATTCAGTAATTCCATTATTTGTACTTTTATTATGGATAAATCATCTCCATAATTATATTCATGTTATAATTATAAAATATATTCAATATATATATATAATAAATAGATAAGAAAATGAATTACACCATTCATAGAGACGGTAGGTCATACATAAGAATGAAATTTGTATCCACTTTTAGACGAATGGAATGAAAGAACGATGAATAATAATTTATCATTATAGAATCATTATTATATCATATATATTAATTAAATACATCCTTATTCCCATCCATATAAAACAAAACTAAAAAATGGATTACATCACTTTGTTGTGGTGGTAGTCCACACATACGCATGAACGACATTATTGTTTTCCAATAGATTAGAAGGTAAGAAGGTATATGTGATATTATAATTAAATAAAAAATTAATTTCATAAAAATAGTATATATTCATTATTTTTATATTTATAACCATCCACGTGAAATAATAATGAAAAAATAATTACATTTTTATGTGGAGACAGTAAGGTGTACGAACGTACGAGTGAAGTTTTCACTTTTCATAGAATGAAAAATAGAAAAAATATGGTTGTACCATAATCATATTAAAATATAAATATATTTATTATAATGGATTTATTATATTAATATGGTTAAACCACTTTAAGATAATGTAGAAGAAGAAATATACTTGAAGGGCTTCGTAAAGACGATTGCATCTTCTTCGATATAATTCTTCTAGATATCTGCTTATCCGACCTCGTAGATCTTAAAGAATGACCATAACATCTATAAAATATATAATGATGTAGATAAGACACATTTTTAGTGGATGGTAATGGGATATGACTCAATGTGGTGTGAATAATTTAAAGGATAGGTGTCTTTTTATAATTGAGTGGAGGAGAGTTTTTGGAATTTCTTAAATTATTAAATTAATATAAATTATATTTCATGAAAAAGTGGTTCCAAATTGATAAAATTTTAATATAATATGAGGATAAGTTGAAATAATCTCATATAATAAAATTTTAACATGTTTTATTTATTTTTGTACCTTACCATTTAGTGTTATCCCCTTAGGAACCGTTTGGATAATTACTACAATATTAAATTTTTCTACATATAAGGATTATTAATGTTATTATAAAATGAAAAAATCCCATAAATGGACCAAGTTTAATGTTTAAAAAAAATATATAATTAATTTTTCTAAATAAAATATATTTAAAAAATTTAAATCAATATATAAATTAATATTTATTATAAAATATATTTGATGCCACTTTTAGAACTATTCATTAAATTAAACTCTTAAAACTCTAATAAAAAAATGGAATTCAAATAAATTCCATAAAAACATACTTAATATGTAATTTTTCTCTAAAAATACTGGGACCCAAAATAATCACTCATTTAATATTTTTTTATCATTTTCCAAATCATTTTATTTGTTTTTTTACAAATTTCACAAGCACCGTGTTAGTGGTGCATAAGCATTTAAAAAAATATTTCTCCATAAAAATTTAATAATAAATATTAATTATTAAAAAAACATTTCTATTTAAAATAAATATTTATAACTAAACATATCTTCCACTTATTTTTTTTAAAAAAATTTAAAGATAAGAAAACATAGAGGATGACATTTTTGACTTTTTTTAAAAAAAAATGATATAAAGGGTCAAAATGATGGCCAAATGGAAAAGGAAATATATTCTAATTGTGGATCATTATGGAAATGATATAATCATAAATAAATTATATAATGGTTAAGGATCATTATTTGGTCCTTATCATTTTATTCTTTAACCATAATTATTTGATTCACCCCGAACCATGGTTACAAAATTATTAAATTTATTATTCATAATATTGAAAAATAAAAGGAAAATATTTAAAAAATACCTAATTATTCCAAATATTGATACCATTTTTTATGTTTCAATTAATATATGTTTTAGAAATTAAATTTAGTATAAATAAATAAAACATAATATCAACTATTTTAAAAAAATGCATTTCTATGTCAAAAAACCTACTTATACAAATATCAATAATAATGATGATTCAAATGCGGTTAATATATAATTAAATAATACTTATTTTTATTCAATTTAAAATTCAATGAATAATGGTAATTTTGAATGAAAAAAATGGTACTTTTACAAAAAAATTTATTGTTCACTATTCACTGAAAAATTAATCTTTTCCGAAAAATACCAAAATAATCACATTAATCAAATTTAAATATTATAATTTAAAAATTTAAGGACATTTTATTAAATAAATATTCTAAAAGTGTCAAAAATTACTTATATTATTTTCTCAAAAAAATAAATAATTATTTTGAAGAATAAAAAGACTGTAATAAAAATTTAGTGTTTATTTCCTAATAATTAATCTATATATTTTTATTGAGTGTGAAATTCATATATATTTAATAATATAGTTATTACCATTCATACCCAATAATTTAATGAATATATTATAATATTCATATTTAAATAATATTATTTTTTTCATGTTTTGATTAGTTTTGCATATTATATAACCTATCAAACATAATATTATTTTAAAATATATGGATATTAAAAATAGACACCATATAATTATAGGATTTGAATAAATAATTTTTTGATAAATATTTTACTCAAACTGTTTACATTTAAATAGATAGATAAATCTATGATTTGAAGAAAGATGAGTATGAATCCATTGATACATATGAATCAAACCTCATGATACTTGAATATTATTCTTCTAATATTATCATTATCCTCAGATGTAAAATTGATCATTTCTTTAGTGGCTTAAAACCAAATATCCAAAAAAATTCTATAAGGTAATTTGGTATCTATGACGAAATTATTCAATGCACTCTGAAGGTGGAAATGGAAATTGAATAATGATATTAATCTAATGGATTTTAGAGACAAAATTAAGAAAATTGAGTTTCATGGAAAATAAAATGATAAAAATCACGGGGTGAAGTTGATTAACCTTAATAAATATAAAA
This sequence comes from Viscum album, assembly GCA_963277665.1. Classification (NCBI taxonomy): domain Eukaryota; kingdom Viridiplantae; phylum Streptophyta; class Magnoliopsida; order Santalales; family Viscaceae; genus Viscum; species Viscum album. Next base: position 1,711,591,914 of record OY728138.1, on the reverse strand, counting down.
AATGTGGGGAAATTTTTGGATAGAATTTACTTAAAGGAATAGTGAAATGATTGATTTTTATAAAATAAGGTCATGAAAAACAATATTAATGAAGATATATAAAGAGGCCAACCAATTAATTAGACAAAGATAAAGTTCTACCTAATTCACCAACCACACATTAACGATTTAATTTTATAGAGTATAGAAATTTTAAAGACAAGTTCTCTTTTCAATGGGTTAATGATTAAAATTTATGTCAATAGATTAAAAATATAAGTGAGAAATGTAAATACAATGTAATCACAACTACTGATGTAAATTATAAAAAAAGTGGTGGAAGGGACACTCATTATCCCCGTAAGAACAATAAAAGCATTATTTGATTATATCCTACCAACTCCATTATATATGTAAATTTTTATAAGGGCATAAAATCACTACCTCAATGATTATATATAGAATTATTGGTGAAAAAAATCTGTGGTGTGATGTTTCCCTGCAATGTCAATCACTCTTATTTGATTGAGGTTTTCGGGAATGGACATCCTGAAAATCATGTTATTCTCATTTTATTTAGCTTTGATGTTATTTTTGGAAGGTATTGGATCTCTCTACATAGATCCTATATCAATTTCTCAAATAGGGAAATCACATTTCATTTCCCAAATCATCCTATGAACATCTATTGGTGCAAGGAAGAATATAAACTCCCTATGGAATTTATTTTCCTTGTATGGGTATTTTTACCAAATAATGAGGGATATTTAGCTAAAATATTATTTATAAACTGAATAGTTAAGATATGATAATTGTAGAAGAATATGTTAATGTATTTTCTATTGAGTTTCCATGTATTACCCTAGATTTTGAGGTTGCGTTTCTAAAACAACTCATACATGGTGTTGTATTGATATTAAAGGATCCTCGTAGAATGTCCTTGATTGAAATGGAAGAATTGAATAATAACCCAAAAGGGAATAAAAATAAGGGTTTTATATACCTTAGGGATTCACCATTCGGTTCAATAGTCCGATATTTTAATAAGAAATATGGATCAACACATCTATTCATTGATTATCATGAACTAAAAAAGATCATGATCAAGAAAAATTATAATCAACCTCATATTGATGACTTATTCAACCAAGTAGGTGGGATCAATATTTCAAAAATATAGAACTATAATTTGGATATCATTAATTAAGTTTTAAATGAAGATTATATACCCAGAAAAACCTTTTATATAATATTTGGACACTATATATCCATATTTATTCCATTCATACATTCAAATTATACATCTATATTGATGGATCTAATGAATATAATATTTAGAGATTACCATGATCAATTTTTTTTTAGTTTTTATAGATAATATTTTTATATATTTTAAGTGTGAGGAAAAAAATTAAGATCATTTTTTGATGGTGTTTAAGAGATTAATAATGGATAAAATGTTTTCTAAATTTGGAAAATGTGAATTATGGTAAAAAAATATCATTCTAGGGACATGTAATTAAAAGTGAGATAATGTCTGTGGATCCTTCAAATAAAATGGTTATTGAGAAATGGACCACACTGACTACTATAATATAGATATAAATTTTTCCCAAATTTTCTAGATACTATCAATGATTTGTGAGAAATTTATCCCAACTACCAAGTTCACTAACCATTTTTACTCAAAAGGGAGTCAAGTTCTTTTTGATGGATGAATGAGTTGATAATTTTAAGGATCTTAATAGATGGTTTTACACTACATGTGTAATAACACTTCTTTATAATGGATAATGTTTTATGATATATAGTGATGCTTTAAAAAGGGATTTGGATGTTCTATTATGATAAATAAAAAGGTGGTATCTTATAATTGACATTATTTAATGGCCCATGAGGAAAAGTATTCAACCCATGACTTTGAGTTAAATGAATTAATATTTTTATTTGAGATATAGGGGCACTATTTTTTGAAAAAAATTGATATATATACTGATTACAAGATATTATGGTACATATTTACATATATTGAGTTGAACATATTCTAAAGGGTATGGTTGGAGTTGATCATGGTGTATGACTTTTCAATACATTAACACCCTGGAAAGGTGAACAAGGTGTCTGGTGCTCTGACCTAGAAATACGATGCTACCTTATACTTGATGAGAGTTGAAAGAGATGCAATAAAAATGGATTTTAAAACCCAAAGTTACAAGGTAAGGGGTGAAGTCCCATATTTCCCAAGTATCAAATTATCCATTCATCCTTTTGAAAATCAAGGAGGCACATATGAATGATATGGATATATAGAATATGGTAAGGAATATTTCATAGTTCAACCTTGATAGTGATAAAATAAAAAATTTTAGGAAATGGATATGTGTCCCTTAGATACCATAATTGAAGGATTATCTTTTGTATGGTGAACATAGATCATTATTCACTATCCATCCTATAATAAACAAAGATATACATAGATCCCAAAGATCACTTCTGGTGGGATAAAATGGAGAGGGATATTTCATAGTACATATATCAATGATTGGTTTACCATATAGTCAAGGGTAAATTTTATTATTCCACGGTGATAGTGAAATTAGCACCCATACCTATATGGAAATTAGAGAGAATTTCCATGGATTTCATCATAGGGATTCTTAAAACTTTTAAAGTCTTTAATGATTTTTTTGTGATTAATCACATTATGAAGTTAATATATTTAACTATTATATGGGAGGATATCCCACATGATCCACTTGCCCAGATATATATAAAATAACTTGTATGGCTTAATGGATTAAAACATTCCATTATATATAATAAATATACGAGGTTTAACTTGTATTTATGGAGAATACTTCAACAAGTTTTGGTTACAAAGTTGAGATTTAGCATAAATTATTATCAACCAACTTATGATCAATCTGAAAGGACCATTCAAATATAGAATATATGTTTTGTAATGACCCAATTTTTTATCAATGAAACTCCCATTTTATAATTATGCCTTATATTATAATCACATTATTAAGTACAATGAAATTTCAGGATACTAAATACAATGTGATCACTAAATATAATTTTTCCACTTCTATGTTTTGAATTTCAAAACAATAACAAATATTGTTGCGAACTGTAAGATGTTTAGAGTCTAATAGAACAAACTAAATTTTTGGTGAATAGTAACATACCCTTATTAATAGTAACCTCACCTATGGTAGTATATATGCAGGATTTAATCAAAAGCATGACGTATCTATGTTTTGAATAAGTAAATAAGTATTTTAAAATTGTTTTTTAGAATAGATTTTGATTTTAATTAAATATTAAATTAATCATATTTAGAAAAACATTTTTGAAAAATGGATTTCATTTTTTGATTCTACACAATGAAAAATGGTTAGGGTGAATTTTTTGGATTTTTTTGAAATACATGAATTTTTTATGAATAGTGAAATACCATAATTTACAAAATAAGCTAAATACACTAATTATAGAGTCATGTATGATGTTCTTCTGATGTAAGACCAATTGGTTCGTATTAAAATGATTAAATGACTATATTTATTCATGAAATACTCACATTTCATTGTCCTATGGTGAAATAGTAAATTAAGGAATATTATATTGAGAAATCCCCTCTCCCCCACTATAAATACCACCATTCACACCCTCATTTTCTCACACCTCTCAATTTTCAATTATTATCTAAAATCTAACAAAAAATATTACCTATACCCTATCCCACATCCAAGAAGCTTCTGGTCTTATAAAAAGACAAATATAAGGTTCATTGAGGAGGATCTCAAGAGGATAACTCAAGAGGTAAATCCCCTCTCTCTTTTCCTTTAATTTCCTTTCAACTTCATGTTCTTTTCTTATTATCTCCCCACCTATCTTCATAAATATGGTACGGTAAATACATTATTATAAATATACTGGACATTTTTTGTATTAATGGGATATTATATCACCTAATACCCTTCTCCTCTTCTTTTTATTTTTGAAAGGAAAACGTTGTTCGTGAGGTGTTAATTTACCACCCTCAAGAACGACATGTTTTCAATTTTATTTTCCACATTCATATCTGGTAATGAAACCATATTTATAGTTGAACCAAATTATTTTATATATATTATATCCTATTTAATGTTCTGGAACTAACTTATATACATATTGCTATATGATTAAAATAAACAAGTTTGTTGTGGTCGAAAAACCGCCCGAATTAACCCAAACGATCATCATGAAATTATTAACTAATGGTTAATCCACATGGTATGTAACATAATTATTATAAGATCATTTAAAATCATTTAATATAATTAATATCATGTAATATAAGTTCTGTATGTCTATCCATGTTCTATATGAACTTCCATTCATGAATACAATTGAATCGTTCAAGAAAATCATAAAAAAGAAAATTCCAGAACAATGGATTTAAACTCTATAACTCATCCAAAGGCCCATAAAATTACATAATGAAACCAAAATTAAACATTTTCATGTAAAAATAAGGTTCTAAAGTTTTTAATTAATGAATCTAATGTGATTATATAGGACATTAATGTGACATAAGCATTCAGATACAAGGTAAGAGGAAATTATTAAAGCCAAATTTTTTTCTTTGGGTTCTCCTCTTTTACTCCATTTTTGGTATGGTAACTCCTTAAAAATGATTTTTTCATCATTATATTTCTTATTTTTGGATATAAATGTTTTCAAATATAGTGTTTTTCAAAAAAATGTTTTTCAAAATAACTCTTCTATCAAAGACACACCTTTTACTTCTCACTCAAGGCGGATGGTTCTAGTATCAAGTATGCTATTCTCGCTTTATTTTGGGAACCCAATGTTTATGAATTTGTTATTATGAGAGGAAATCCATTCCTTTATATGGGTTATTTATTTTCATTTTTTATATATGTTCTATGTGGCATGCATGATAATGATAATGTTATTGTGTGATGGGTGTGCCCATAATTATATAGCGCAAAATGAATGTTATGATGTGACGGGTGAACCCAAAATTATACAGTGCTCCAATTAATTGGGTAATGTGATGAATCTCATGAGTTAAAGTGAAATGATACATGAACAATATTCTATAATTTTTCACAACTATTTGTTGTAGTTAACCACTAAGACATGATGTTTCATTTTTTATGCATTACTGCATTTAATGTATTTTATTAAGGATTCCTCTCATGTTCATGATCATTTTACTATTTTATGATTCTGCTCACCCATTGTTATATTGTTCTTATCTACCCTCTTATAGGGTTTTTAGATAACCCCTTTTTTATCTATATCCTTAGGTGAGTACATGTACTATGGAGAGGTCAAGTTCCAATAAGAAGTTATAGAAGAGGGAATTAAATAAATGTTTATGTTTGATGATGAAAATGTTGTGTTTGGTCATAGTTGTTCCAAGACCCTAAACCTATGGATCCTCATTTTGTAATACAATCATTTTTTTATCTTTATAATGATTTAATATTAATGTAATAAAAGTTAGGGTCGCTATAGTTGGTATCAGATGCATGTTTTAGATAATTTGGGAATTAGGATAAGTGAACCCTAGAGAAAACCTCTAGTATGAGACTAAATACAAATATAAACATAAGAATTTTTACATAAGGCTCCCATAAGTTATGTTTTTAGTTTAAATTGTAAAAATAAATATGTTATTCATGAATTTTATAAATATGTTTTGTGCTAACCTTTTCTATTTTAGAAAATGGTGGAACCAAGATAAACCATGACAAAAACTTGTGCGAGGGCCAATGCATCGATTTCCCAAATGACATCCCCAAGGCTTTGGGAGGTAGAGTTCAAACCTTCATTGTAATTCTTACCCAACTATCATAGGTTATAAACAATAAATAGAAAAATGGGGCACATTATCATTCAATAAAGAGGGAGAAACTATCTATTGAGGGTTTTATGCAGCAAAGACCACTGACATTTAGTGGATCTTACACTCCATTGGTTGCAGAATAGTAGGTTAACTCCATAGAGAAGATCTTTTATGTGCACTATTGTTCTGAGATAGAGAAGGTGGCTCTAGTTTTTTATCATCTAGATGTAGAGGCTGAACAATGGTGGGATTTGATTAAGAACACCAAACCAAGTGATGAATTTGAATAAATGTAATGGGAAGTATTTAAGATCATGTTTCTTAATAAGTATTTCCCATGAAATCTTCATATGAAGATGGAGAAGGAATTAATAGGTCTCAAAAAAAGGAGAATCTTTCACAATCTATAAAGAGAATTTCACAAGGATTGAAAGGTATGATTCGGGTTTTGTTATCAACAATGATAGAAAAATTGATATATTATTTAGTGAATTAAAATCAAACCTTCTAAGGGATATTTAAATTAGAGACTTTGGGAGTTATGAAGAAGTTTTTCGATGTGCTCTCAAAGTGGATATGGAGTTTTGAGAATGGTCCGATGGATATGTTGTTATGAAATTAAAGATAGATTTTCAAGATGGGGGACCTAATGATAAAGTTGGGAAGAAAAATCAATGACCCACATGCCCAAAATGTGGGATGATGTATCATGGGAACTACCTCAAAGGGACGAGGAAATGCTTCAAGTGTGTGAAATAATGAAACCATGGTTAAGAGTGTCGAAAATACATGATAAGAAAGGATAATGTAGTGGAATAAAGGAGAGAACAACCCATTGTTCAATTAAACAACTATAGGGAGCAGGGGAACTATGCAAGGCAGTGCACTAAACCTCAATTCCTAAAGGGTAATCAATATCAGCAGCCACCAAAGCCAAAGGAACAAGGGAAGGCTTATGCCATAACTATTGTGGAAGTGTAGTAAGATAATGAAGTCGTAGAATGTACACTTCTTATTCACTCAATAATGGAAAAAGTCTTATTTGATTCGGGTTCTATTCATTCCTTTATATCATGTAAGTTTTCTAGAACTATAGAATCAAAGCCCTGAAACCTTGAAGTAGAGATAACTATAAAAACACCAAGTGGTGCAATCATTACAACCCAAGTGTTTGACTCTTCTCTTATTGTAATATGTGGTAGTATTCTTAAATTGAATCCTATAATACTTACCTTGGTAGAATTAGACACTATAATGGATATGTATTGGCTCTCGTTATATAAAACACATATCAACTATTGGGAACAAGAAATGTCTTTTCATATTACAAACCATCCCATTATCCTATACAAGTTCAAGGAAGATCATGAATCTTGTAGAGACCCAAAGCTTGATGTACATGGAAATCACATTACTTTTTAGGAATACTTAATACATAACAAAAAATACCAACACTCAAGGATCGTAATAGTTTAGTGTCTTTGGAAACTCAAAACATAATCTTCTAATAATGGTGAAAGATCTTCAACATCTCCCATAAAGAACTTCCCCTTTTGTTTTCTTACCTAAAACCTTTCTTTATATCCTGGGGAAACGAAAACATATAAAGGGTGAGCTAAAATGCTCAGTAAGGGTAATCATGGAGAAAATAAAACAAACCATATACATTTGAACATAAAAACATGAACATAATGTTTAAACATCAAAATCTTGAGCAATGACATAAAACATGGCAGTATGTAAGGCATAGATCATAATGGAACATCAACCATGATAAAATAGCTTGTAAATAAAACTTTTAATTGTGGAAAAACATTAATCACATGATATGATTTCCATAGTAGCCAAGGCATTGCTTCCAAGACCATCTTAGTGGACAAATTCCCTTACTGAACCGATTTCACTCCTCATTCTAGTCCTGTATCACTGAACCGGATTAACTTGCAGTTCCATCCATGTCTATCTCATGAGATATAAATCTTTACCCAATTCATTGGAGGGAGATATAGGTCCCACCCATCTCATAATAAAATAATTCTTATTTGTGCAACAAAATATACTTAAAACATTTGTCATAACCCAAGTAATAAAATGGGTTTCATAAACATCATCACATCATCACATAATCCATATAAAAAAATGGATATTTCATCATAAGAAAATTGAAACCATGTAAATCATAGATACATTATACTTGAAACATACACATATGAAATAATGTCATCTTAGATGGAAAATGGTTTTGATAAAACACTTGAAATGAATTCTTGAGGAAAATTTTCTTTCTTCTTCAAAATCATTTTCTTTTCACAAAATTATATGAAATTTTAGAAGAAAAGTATTTATTTTAAATATTCACAAAATCTTGTAGAGTAAGATTCATGAAAATGAGGCGTTATGAAACCGTAAAAATATGTTCATGCCATATAAGTTAAAAATAACATTCTTCTCATACTTTTGTCAGAAAAGCCAGAAAATTCCTCATGTGGTAAAAAAAGTAAGATTCATTTCATAACATGTGGTAAATTTCAAAAATGGGTAAAAAGGACTTTAAAAATAAATGAATTTTTTTAGAAAACATGGGCATGGATGAGAACAATAACCCTAGTAAATACTTACGAACAACCATCTCTGATAAGAACGAGATTGGAATAGTTATCCCTTACCTTAGGTCTGATATGCTTCATACGTATCCAAACCTCTTGTATAATGATTTAAATAATTTCATTGAATTATTACAGAATAATATTCATTGCTATGATATCATATATGGTTCACTTATGACTTTATATTACCCGTTCCTTTGTAAATTCAGGTTAAAGTAGCGTTTTGGGTAAAATTGTTTCATTTATAGTCTGTGTTTTGACTTGTAATTATTAATATGATTACTTAATTCCAGAATATAAAACATTATTTATATATAATATATATTCAGAATATACATATATATAATAGATCAATAAAGGGAAATAAATACACCATTCATGGAGACTGTATGTCGTACGTACGCATGAACAATGTTTTTCTTTCCTTATTGAATTGAATGGAATTAAGTAGATGACATACATATATATATATAAATAAATACAGTAGCATTATTATGTCACATATTTAATTAGTACTTATTATATATACTTTATAATCATTCTTGAATTGTTAACATGGAAAATTAATCTCATCACGTCGTGGAGACGGTAATCCGTACGTACGCACGAGCGACGATATCATTCCCATATTTATTTAATGGAATTAGAGTGGATGATATAATATCTTAGAATCAGTATTATGTTTTCATAACCTATATATAGTTATTCTTTACACCATTATACCCATCCAAGTAAGGTGTTGGTGGAAAAACAGATTACACCACGGCGTGGAGATGGTATTCCGTACGTACGCACGCACGATGATTTCATTTTCGGTAGGATGGATATAAGGTGAAATAGGGTTGTTTCATGTTTATAATAACATATAATTATATAAGTAATAATTATTTTATTACTTTATATTGAAACAACTAAATAAGAGAAAGTATAAGAATAAAGGAACTTGGAAGAGTCGGTAGAAGAGATTACCTCTTCCTCGACGGACCTCCTTTAAACATCTTCTTAGGGTACCAGAGTTGGTCTTTTGAGAAGACCCGAACCTCTATGATATTACTAGAGAGGTTTATAAGAGTAATTGGCAGGGGTTGGACGAGCTTCAAGGCTCAAAAGGGTGTGAAGAGAAGAGGGAAGGGGTGCCCTTTTTATAAGGGAGGGGAGGGGCACCTTTGGTAACATAAGAAATATTAATTTATAATAAATCAATCCTCACTTAAAAACCTAAAACAATGACTCAAATACTAATATTATATTATATAGGGTTGTAATCGCATCAAAAAATAAAATTTAGGGATGTTGGGATTTTAGTTTAAACATTATCAACTTGATTTATCCTTATTTAATCTATTTAATTTTATTTGTGGAAATAAGATTCTAATTTTAAAATTGTAATAAATAATTACTTATGTGTGGTTAATTGTCCATAATTGGATCATTTATGAACATTGAGACAATATAAATCTCAATTTATAATTTTTAAATATTTTTGTGATTTTTAAACAATTTTATAATATGTTATTCTTATAAAATAACAATAGTGTCAATTTCGACACTATTCATTTATTTTAATTTACATAAAATCCAAACAGAGTATATATTATAAAAAGAATATTTAATAGATTCCTAACATGTCAAATATGTCTATAAAATTCGTGGAGAACATTATATAGTTCATATAATATTTATTTTAATATTCTTAAAACCATTTATTTGGTAATCTCTTAATAAAATAATTAGTACAACATTTTTGTATAATTATTTAATATACTTATTTGTTGCATAAAAATTAAAAATAAAATCCTATGATGAAGATAAATATCATAAATTTTATAATAATACTTTTACTCTAATTTATCATCTTAAAATCACAACATGTAAATTGTTATATTTATTAAATTATGAAGGTGACAACTTTGGAATCATTTAAAATAAAATAATATAAGTGTCATAATCGCCTTTATAAGGATCCAAATGGTCAAAAATTCATCCAGTGGATTATTAGGGTTTATATATACACTACCGTTAAGTTTTGATCAGATTTTTGGGCCTTTTGATATGCATTACTATTTCAATAAAAACTATATTATTGATTTTTCACTAAATAAATAATTTATGCATCATTAATGTATAAGATAATAAAGTAATTAAATAACAATTAAAAATTACAAGTAAATTACCATGATAAATAAAAACATTTTAGCTTTCAAATGAGTATTTTTAACCGAATTTATATTCTGTATAACCTTATATTAAAAATACTTTAATTATTAAAGTTTGAGTGAGACATATTTCACTTTCCTTTAAATAAAATAAACTAAAGGTCTTAATCAAATACAATTGGGTTCCATTAGATTCAATTTCAACCAAAGTATGATTCAGGGAAAAATATAATCATCCAATTATATTAATAAAAGTGTTAGGGTAATTTTATAATATTATATTTACCCTTAATTACCCGATTTACCTTTAACTACGTTAAATAAAATTTACCGTAGTTACTATTCATAATGCCTAAAAATAAAAAGTAGATTTTTAATGTAATTTGGACCTAATGATTCCAAATATGGAATCCATTTTTACAAATTCAAATTACAGAAGTTTCATAAATTAATTTAAAATTAATCCCATTGTTAAGAAAATGAGTTTTAAAAGTTAAAACATTGCCAAAGATTGAAATGATTTTACCTATGAATTCAATGGAAAATCAATGATAATGACATAAATTATATTAAATGGTAAAAATATATTATATTTATACTTTAAAACCACTAAATATTATAATATAACCATATAAATTATTGTGATGAAAAAAGTTGTTTTTATTTAAAATATAGCGTGTTTTTAGTATTCATTAAAATATGAAAGTTATCAGAATAGTATGAAAAATTTATCCAAAGTAAATTTTTATATCCTGATTACAAATAATAATTTTATTTTGTCAAATTTAACTTATAAACACATCAAACACTAGATTTAAAGTGGGTGTACCATCAAAAGGCGGCAAAACAACATTTTTTGAAAAATACTTATTTTACCTGAAAAATTTATCTTGTTCTCATACCATGTTCTAGAAAATGTGTAAGACGAATAATAATGTTATAAAACTAAAAATTTAGTTAACACTATTCATAACGGCTAGTCCATAATAATATTATAAATATATATCGTTGTTTAGTGAAACCCGATATTGCGTACAACACACGCTATCATGGAAGGTCACGATTGCGTGTAATGAAAGTCAAGTCAGGGATGCGTGTAGTGAAAGACTCTTTTGTTGTTGTGTATAATAGAAACCAACCATATTTCATATATACATTGAATATATAAATATATATAAATATATGTATACACTCAATGTTTCATAGAATAACTACTATCAAACGAACTGAAAATTGTGTGCAACACAATCTAAGAATAGTGTTGCGTATACTGCAAGTTAATACGGTATTTCGTATAGTGCAAAATAATCTTGGTATAGCATAAAATATAAGATATGAAAGAAATTAAAAATAATATATCTCAAAAAATCTCATGGTGTTACATTCTACCCCCCTTAAAAGGAATTTCTCCCTCGAAATTCGTCCGGGTTATAAATGGTTTACTATTTGTAAGTTTCTTTAATAGAAACCCACCTCATAGAAAGGAATACCAAAACTGAACTTTAAAAACTAAATTATGAAACATAATGGTTACCCATATTAACTTATCAATGGGTTTCCACATAGGAGAACATAGGGGAAAATATGGACATGGAAGAGAAATCTAACCATCAAGTTCTGATGGAGAGTGGTAGAGAACATGGATATGAAAAAGCCAACAATCACAAAGCCATAAATTTGTGATGATATAAGGTACCATATTATTCATCAGATATAAGAGCACTAGGAGAACATTTTTGGTTTTCAATACCATTTCCCTAATGTTGAAAATTTTGAATTAGAGGAAGTACTTACTTGATTTTGGTACAATCTCACTGTTGTTTGTGCCTTGAAAAATTTCCACATCATCTCTTAAAGAAATGAAGTTGAATTTGTCATTCATGAAGTGTTAGAATATCATGTGATAGAATGATGGGTCATTCCATCTGTCTCAAACAAAAGGTTAGAAAAAGTTATTCAAAATACATAAGTCCATATATGGTGATATAAATCATATATGATTCCAAAATCAGACTTATACTTCATCTATCATACCTATTAATAAAATAAAACTTGTTTCTACTAACCAGGGACTTACTGTAGGCTAGTGGTAGGTGATAAAGGCTTGTCGCACTTCAGTTGTGGGTTTGATTCCCATAGCCTTGTCCGACGTGACGAGTTATCGCCCGTCCTACATGTTGTCCTTTTTCTAAAACTATACTATTATAACATAACACAAAGTTCTAGCCTTAAACAATAAAATATAATGTCTAAATTAATCGATTACAATATCTAGGTTTATCCAAAATACTTCTATTCAATCTCATAGTATAAATAAAATGATTACTAGAATGGTCATATAACAAGAACGTGAATACCGTCATTTATCCCTTATATATCATAAGATATATCTTGTTGGTCACATTCCAAACATGTGAATACCTTAATCATGTATTCACTTGAAAAATGAATACTCATTGAACCTTAGTGAAAACATGAATGCTGTCAAAAGTTAAATCTTTCCACATAAAAAAATCCCAAAAATTATATATACTCAAACCATGATATCACTTTGTCCTTATATCAATCATGAGTTCATGAATACTACCAAAAATATTATTTTCTCCTTATCCCTTCATTATGCGCATATCATCTGCTTTCCAAAAATATTTCAAACACTTTTCATGGTTACCTATACCATATAATTATTGAAAACCAGAATTAACCAATACATAGATATTCCAATATTTCATGAAAGTACATCAACAACATTATTCTTGAATACCAATACATAAACACTTCAATCCATCCTCTTCGATGATTGTAAAAGAATATATCCTTCCTTGATTTAGAAGTAACCTCTTAGGTCTGGGCATTGAGTTGGGGAATGACTATGTTCTCCACAAATAAGAAATTGAACTCCATGATAGTATGTCACTCTGTGACCCTTTTCCCCACACGGATAACATCTTCCCCTCAATTTGAGGCATTCCTCAAGGTTCTTCTTCCCTTCTTTAGAAATGTCAATCTTCATTTCTCTATTCTCCTCACCATGTGAAAATGCATAAAATTCCATCTTCCTCTTATTTTATGACTTAGGAATACAACTAAAGCTCAACTTGTTAATCATATTTCAAGATGACTGATTCGACATAATAACAATATCAATATCTCTAGGCATTACACAATTTAGTTGTTCATGGTCACCAATTTGTCCATCAGATTCAATGTTAACACAATTCCTTCTGGGTCCCTCTATTGACTAAAACCAAACACCAATGTGTAAGAAACAGTTAAAATAATGAGGAACCACATAATCATAAAAAGTCACTTATGGGATGTCTAACTTATCACACATTCTTTAATCCATAACACCTTAGGTTTACCCTAGGTTATTCATGATCTTCAACATAATTCTAGTACTGTAACTTATAGTTATACTAAACCTTAGGGACATCCCTATACATACCTTAGAAATATCTTTAGGAATATCACTAATGGTTTTGCATCCTACTTTCCAATGGTTAACTAAACCATTCCTCTGATACCAACTATAGATACCCAAATCTTGACGTACATGGACATTACCTTACTTTTGAGGAATACTTAATACATAACAAAAAAACCAACACACAAGGATCGTAATAGTTTAGTGTCTTTGGAAACTCGGAATATAATCTTCTAATAATGGTGAATGATTTTCAACATCTCCCATAAAGATCTTCCCCTTTTGTTTTCTTACCTAAAACCTTTCTTTATATACTGGGGAAAAGAAAACATATAAAGGGTATGCTCAAATTCTCAGTAAGGGTAAGCATGGAGAAAATAAAACAAACCATATACATTTGAACATAAAAACATGAACATAATGTTTAAACATCAAAATCTTGAGCAATGACATAAAACATGGCAGTACGTAAGGCATAGATCATAATGGAACATCAATCATGATAAAATATCTTTGAAATAAAACTTGTAATTGTGGAAAAACATTAAGCACATGATATGATTTCCATAGTAGCCAAGGCATTGCTGCCAAGACCATCTTAATGGACAAAGACCCTTACTGAACCGAGTTCACTCCTCATTCCAGTCCTGTATCACTGAACTGTATTAACTTGTCATTCTAGAATTTTCTATCTCATGATATATAAATCTTTACCCAATTCATTGGAGGGAGATATAGGTCCCACCCATCTCATAATGAAATCATTCTTACTTGTGCCACAAAATAAACATAAAACATTCATCGTAACCCAAAGAATAAAATGGGTTTCATAAAAATAATCCCATCATCACATAATACATATAAAACAAATGGATATTTCATCATAAGAAAAGTGAATCCATGTAAATAATAGAGACATTATACTTCAAACATACACATATGAAATAATGTCATCTTAGATGGAAAAATGTTTTGATAAAAATGAATTCTTGAGGAAAATATCCTTTCTTCTTCAAAATACTTTTCTTTTCACAAAATTTCATGAATTTTTAAAAGAAAAGTATTTTTTTGAAAATAGTCATAAAATCCTGTAGAGTAATCTTCATGAAAATGAGGCGTTATGAAACCGTAAAAATCCGTTCACGTCGTATAAGTTAAAAATAACATTATTCTCATACTTTTGTTGGAAAAGTCAAAACGTTCCCCATGTGGTAAACAAAAGTAAGATTCCTTTCATAACATTTGTTAAATTTCAAAAATGGGTAAAACAGACTTTAAAAATACATGAATGTTTTTAGAAAACATGGGCATGGATGATAACAATAACCCTAGTAAGTACTTACGAATAACAATCTTGGATAAGAATGAGATTGGAATAGTTATCCCTTACCTTAGATCTGATATGCTTCGTACGTATCCGAACCTCTTATATAATGATTTAAATAATGTCATTGAATTATTAATGAATAATATTCATTGTTAAAATATCATATATGATTCACTTATGACTTTATATTACATGTTCTTTTGTAAATTCATGTTAAAGTAGCGTTTTGGGTAAAATCGTTTCATTTATCATCCATGTGTTGACTTGTAATTATTAATATGATTACTTAGATCATGATTAATTAATTCCAAAATATAAAACATGATTTATATATAATATATATTCATAATATACATATATATAATAGATCGATAAAGGGAAAGAAATACACCGTTCATGGAGACGGTAGGTTGTACGTTCGCATGAACGCTGTTTTCGTTTCCTTATTGAATTGAATGGAATTAAGTAGATGATATACATATATATATATATAAATAAATCTTGTATAATTATTATGTCTTATATTTCATGAATACTTATTATATATACTTTATAATCATTCTTGAATTGTTAACATGGAAAATGAATCTCATCGCGTCGTGGAGACGGTAATCCGTACGTACGCACGAGCGATGATATCATTCCCATATTTATTGAATGGAATTGGAGTGGATGATATAATATATTATAATAATTATGATGTTATAATAACCATATATAGTTATTCTTTACAGCATTATACCCATCCAAGTAAGGTGTTGGTGGAAAACAGATTACACCACGGCGTGGAGAGGGTATTCTGTACGTACGCACGCGCGGTCATTTTATTTTCCGTAGGATGGATAGAAGGTGAAATAGGGTTGTTTCATATTTATAATAACATATCAGTATATAATTAATACATATGGTATTACTTTATAATTAAACAACTAAAGAAGAGGATGTAGAAGAAGAATGAAACTTGAAAGAGTCGGTAGAAGAGATTACCTCTTCCTCGACAGACCTCATTTACACTTCTTCTTAGGGCACTAGAGTTGGTATTTTGAGAAGACCAGAACCTCTATGACATAACTATAGATATTTAGAAGAGTAATTTTCAGGTTTTTTCCGAGATTCAAGGCTCAAAAGGGAGTGAAGAGAAGAGGGAAGGGGTGCCCTTTTTATAAGGGAGGGGAGGGGCACCTTTGGTAACATAAGAAATATTAATTTATAATAAATTCAATCTCCATTAAAAACCTCCAAAAATGACTCAAATCCGAATATTAAATGATATAGGGTTGTAATCTCATCAAAAAATAAAATTTAGACATGTTGGGAATTTATTTTAAACATTATCAACTTGATTTATCCTTATTTAATCTATTTAATTTTATTTGCGGAAATAAGATTCTAATTTTTAAATTTTTCTAAATAATTACTTATGTGTTCTGAATTGTCCATAATTGGGTAATATATGACATTTGAGACCATATAAATTTCAATTTATAATTTTTAAATATTTTTTTGATTTTTTAATCAATTTTATAATATGTTATTTTTATAAAATAACAATAGTGTCAATTTTGACACTATTCATTTATTTTAATTTAAATAAAATCCAAACAGATGATATATTCTAAAAAATATATTTAATAGATTCCTAACATGTAAAATTTGTCTAGAATATTCTTGGAGAAAATTAAATAGTTCATTAATATTTTTTTTATTTTTTTAATACCATTTAGTTGGAATATCTCTTAATACAATAATTAGTACAACATTTTTGTATAATTATTTAATATACTTATTGTTTTCATAAAAATTAAAAATATAATCCTATCATGAATATAAATATCATTTATTTTATAATAATACTTTTACACGAATTTATCATCTTAAAATCACAACATGTAAATTGTTATATTAATTAAATTATGACGGTGACAACTTTGGAATCATTTAAAATAAAATAATATAAGTGTCATAATCGCCATTATAAGGATCCAAATGGTAAAATATTTATCCAGGGGATGATTAGGGTTTCTATATACACTTCTATTAAGTTTTGATCAGAATTTTGGGCCTTTTGATATGAATTAATATTTCAATAAAAACTATCTTATTGATTTTTTACTAAATAAATAATTTCTGCATCATTAATGTATAAGATAATAAGGTAATTTAATAACACTTAAAAATTACAAATAAATTACCATGATAAATAAAAACATTTTAGATTTCAAATGAATTTTTATAACCAAATTTATATTGTGTATAACCTTATATTAAAAATAATTTAATTATTAATGTTGGAGTGAGACATATTCCACTTTCCTTTAAATAAAATAAACTAAAGGTCTTAATCAAATACAAGTGGGTTCCAATAGATTCAATTTCGACCCAAGTATAATCTAGGGGAAAATATAATCATCCAATTATATTAAGACAAGTGTTAGGGTAATTTTATAATATTATATTTACTCTTAATTACCGGATTTACCTTTAACTATGTTAAATAAAATTTACCGTAGTTACTATTCATAATGCCTAAAAATAAAAAGTTGCTTATTAACATAATTTGGACCAACTGATTCCAAATATGGAATCCATTTTTCCTAATTCAAATAATATAATTTGCAGAAATTAATTTAAAATTAATCCCATTGTTAAGAAAACGAGTTTTAAAAGTTAAAACATTGCCAAAGATTGAAATGATTTTACCTATGAATTCAATGTAAAATCAATGCTAATGATATACGTTATATTAAGTGGTAAAAATATATTCTATTTATACTTTAAAACCAGTCAATATTATAATCTAACCATATAAATTATTGCGATGAAAAAAGTTGTTTGTATTTAAAATATAGTGTGTTTTTACTATTCATTAAAATATGAAAGTTATCAGAATAATATGAAAAAGTTATCCAAAGTAAATTTTTATATCCTGATTCCAAAGAAAAATTTTTATTTTGTCAAATTGAATTTATAAACCCATCAAAAACTAGATTTTAAGTGGGTACGCCATCAAAAGGCGACAAAACAACATTTTTAAAAAAATACTTATTTTACCTAAAAAATTTATCTTGTTCTCATACCATGTTCTAGAAAATGTGTAAGATGAATAATAATGTTATAAAATTAAAAATGTACTTAATATTATTCATAACAGCTAGTTCATAATAATATTATAACTATATATCATTGTTTAGTGAAACCCGATATTGCGTACAACACACGCTATCGAGGAAGGTCACGATTGCGTGTAATGAAAGCCAAGTCAGGGATGCGTGAAGTGAAAGACTCCTTTGTTGTTGCATATAATAGAATCCAACCATATTTCATTTATACATTAAATATATATATATATATATATACACTCAATGTTGCGTAGAATCACTACTATCAAACGAACTGGAAATGGTGTGTAACACAATCCAAGAATAGTGTTGCATATACTACAAGCTAATACGGTGTTGCGTATAGTGCAAGATAATATTGGTGTAGTGTACAACAGAAAATATGAAAGAAAGTAAAAAGAATATATCTCATAAAATCTCGGGGTGTTACAAATCTCATTTGAAAAATCCTTCAATGGTGTGGTTGTTGATACACTATGAAGAAGCATACCTCTCCTGAAAGGTTGATTCAATGGAAAGTGGAAACCTTTTAGAAATTCTCATCTTGAGGGAATACAATGATGTATTTCCAAAAGAGCTACCCAGACTTCTCCTGGACCATGAGGTGGAGTTATCAATAGAACTCATACCCATAGCTACTCTTATCTCAAAGTGTCCCTATAGGATAGATCCTATCGAACTAGAGGTGTTGAAGAAGAAGATGCAAGATCATTTGTAAAAAGGGTTCATACGCCCTAGTACATCACCTTAGGGTGAACTAGTGCTCTTTGTGAAGAAGAAGGATGGAACAATGCGGCTGTGTATCGATTATCAGGAACTCAACAAGATCCCCATAAAGAAAAAGTATCCTTTTCCAAGGATCGATGACTTGTTCAATTAGTTAATAGGATCCCAATACTTCTCTAGGGTGGATCTTTGTTTTGTATATCATCAGTTAATGGTGAAGAAGGAAGATATTCAGATGACTGCCTTCCGTATAAGGTATTGTTACTATGCATTTTTGGTGATTCCCTTCAGACTTAATAATGCCCCTAAAATCTTCCTGGATTTCATGAATAGAGTTATTAGACATTATCTCGACAAATTTTTGGTAGTTTTTATTGATGATATTCTCATATACTCCAAGAGATAGGAGGAACATGGAGAAAATCTAAGACTTGTGTTGCATACATTGAGAAAGGAGAAGCTTTACACCATCTTCAACAAGTGTGAATTTTGGATGAAGCAATCCATGTTCTTGGTACATGTGATCACAAGTGAGGGAATTCATGTGGACCCTTATAAATCAATGGTGATTGAGGAATGGTCTATGCCCTCTAGTTTCACATAAATCCATAGATTTATTGGATTAGATGGGAAATACCGACGTTTTGTGAGAAATTTCTCATAGTTATCAAGCCCACTAACTAAGTTAACAAGAAAAGGGGTAAAGTATGTTTGGATGGAATAATGTGAGGGAAGCTTCAAGGATCTAAAGATAAGGAGGATCACTACACATGTACTCAGACTCGTGAAAAGTACAAAAAGTTGTTTTGATATACAATTACGATTCAAAGAAAGGCTTGGGTTGTGTACTCAGGATAATGTGATAGCCTAAGCCTCACAACAGTTGAAGATTAATGAGCAGAACTACCCGAGACATGATCTTGAGCTGGCCGTTGTGATTTTTCCTTGAAAATCTGGTTGCACTACCTTCACGATGAGAAGTGTGACATATACACCAACCAAAAGAGTATTAAGTATATATTCACACAAAAATATCTCAACATGTGTCGAAGGATACGGTTAGAGATAATCAAGGACTATGATTTCTCTATTCACAATCATCCTGGAAAGGTGAACAAGGTAGTAGATGCTCTAAGAAGAAAAGAACCTACTACCCCTATACATGATGCAGATTGAGAAGGACCATATCTTCTTTTATATTTAAGAGATGGATTTGAAAATCATAAGTGTAGAGGATACATCCTACATTCCTAAAATGATTACACAACCGTAAATCCAAGAGATGATTAAGGAGGAACAAAGGGGTGATCTAGAGTTAAAAAATAAGGTGAATGCAACAATGGAAGAGAAGCTACAAGAGTTCCATATTGATGATGCTAGTGTGATTCAATTTGAAATGTAGATTTGTGTGACTTCATCACCTAGGATAAAGAAGGAGATACTTGAAAATCCATATATCTCAACATTCTCTATCAATCTTGGTAGTACCAAGATGTATTGTGATCACCGATAACACTTCTTCTGGGATAACAAGAAGAAGAAGATTGCATGATATATATCAATGTCCATGGTATGTTAGCATGTTAAAGCAGAGAGACAAAATTCTGAAGGGATGATGCAACCATTTCCTATATTCATGTGGAAATGGTAGAATGTTATAGTTGTCTTTTTCATGGGTTTCCCGATGATGTTGAAGGGAAATAATGTGATATGGGTTGTGGTTGACCAACTCACCAAGACTTCTCATTTTATCTCTATTTGAGAAGATATCTCACTTGAACAACCTGAAAAGATATATTTCATGGAAGTGATTATACTGCATGGTGTTCTACTCTCGAGTATCTCTAATTGTGATCCAAGGTTTTCATATAAATTTTGGAGAAATATTTAACATGATTTTAGTACTGAATTAATTTTTTGCACGAGTTATCACCCCCAAACTGATGCCCAATCTGAAAGGACTACTCGGATGCTTTAATACATACTAAGAGCCTACTCTTTATAATTTAAAGGTCCATGGTATCAGAATCTCCCATTTGTTGAGTTCTCATACAACAATAGCTTCAACTTGAGTATTCAGATGGCTCCATATGAAGCTTTGTATGGAAAGCGATGTAGAAATCCAACATGTTAGAATGAAGTTGGAGAAAGAAAGATACTTGGACCCGATCTTATGTAAGAGATGATATATAAGGTTAAAGTCATCTAGAAACACATAAAATCTATTTAGAGTTAGAAAAAGATCTCTGATGAAAACTGTCAAAGGGACTTGGAGTTCGGTATTGGAGATAAAGTCTTTTTTCGAATACCACCATGGAAGAGAGTCATGCGGTTTGGAAAGAAAGGGAATCTAAGCCCCAAGTACATTGGCCCATTTGAGATCCTTGATCGCATAGGATCCATGGCCTATTAACTTGAACTTCCACTGAATATGGATCAAGTTCATGATGTGTTTCATGTACCACTCCTGAGGAAGAACATACCAGATCCCTCACATGTACTAAACTCAGAGGTGGTACCACTAGAAGATGATCACACCTATGAGGAGCATCCAGTAAAGATTTTGGACCAAAGAGATAAGGTTCTACACAAAAATACCACCCACCTTTTCAAAGTGTTTTGGAGGAACCATTAGTTTAAAGAATCTACTTGGGAACTGAAATATGTGATGAGGGAGAATTACCCTCACCAGTTAATGTAAAACAAAATTTCAAGGGTAAAATTTCATAAGGGGGAAGAATATAACTACCCAATGTTTTATCAATGAAATTACCTTATTATTATTATTCCTTATAGTATAATAACATTAGTAAGAACAATGACATTTCATGATACTAAATAAATTGTGATCACTAAAAATAATGTTTCCACTTCTAGGTTTTGAATTTCTAAAATCCAACATATACAGTTGTGATCAGTAAGATGTTTAGAGTCTAATAGAACAAACTTAATTTTTGGTGAAGAGTAAAATAACCATATTAATATTATTGTTACCCTTATGAATAGTAATATACCATTATGAATATTAATATCACCTATGATAGTATATATGAGGGGTCTAATTGAAATCATGATGCACATATGTTTGGGAATATGTAAATAAATCATTTAAATGTGTTTGTTTAGAATAATTTATGATTTTAATTAAATACTAAATTAATCATATTTAGTTTTTTTAAATGGATTTTATTTTTGGATTCTACATATAGAAAAATTTATTAGGGTGATGTTTTGGAATTTTCATGAAATACTTGAACTTTTGATGAATAGTGAAATACCATAATTTATAAAATAATCTAAATGCATTAATTATAGAGTCATGTATGATGATCTACTGATATAAGCCCAATTGGTTTGGATTCACATGATAAAATTACTATATTTAGTCATGGAAGACTCACTATTCTTTATCTTGTGGTGAAATAATAAATTCAGGAATATTATATTGAGAAATCCCCTCTCCCCTTCACTATAAATACCAACCTTCACACCCTCATTTCCTCACACCTATAAAGCTTAAAGACTTGTCTAAACTATACCAAAACCTCTTTACTATCCCTTATCCCACGTCTGAGAATCTTCTAGTCTCATCAAAAGACCAATACCAGGTGCCTTGAGTAGGATCTCAAGAGGATAACTCAAGAGGTAATTCCCCTCTCTATTTTCCTTTAATTTCCTTTCAACTTCAATTTATTTTATTATTATCTCCCCACCTATATTAATCCCCATGGTATGTTAATGGTATATTATATCATCCAACCCCCTTCTTCTATTCTTTTGATTTTTGAGAGGAAAATGATGTTCATGTGGTGTTAATTTATCACCTTTAAGAACGACATGTTTTCAATTTTCTTTTCCGCCTTCATATATGTTCATGAAACCATTTTTATGGTTGAAAAATATTATGATATATGTATTAAATCCTATTTAATGTTCTGGAACAAACTTTTATACATATTATTGAATGATTAAAAGAAACAAGTTCATTATGGTTGGAAAACTGCCCGAATTAACAGAAAGGATCATCATGAAATTATTAACTAATGATTCATCCACATGGTATGTAACATAATTCCTTATAAGATAATTTAAACTCCTAAAATATCATTAATAACATGTAATATCATTTCTATATATCTATACATGTTCTACACGAACTTCCATTCATGAATACAAGTGAATCATTCAAGAAAACCATAAAAACAAACATTCACGGACAATATATTTAAACTCTATAACTCATAAAAAGGTGCATAAATTAACTTAATGAAACCATAATGAATAATATTCATGTAAAAAAGGTTTTTTAGTTGTTAATTAATGAATATAATGTGATTATACAAGAAATTAATGTAACGGAACTGTTCAGATACAAGGTAAGGGGAAATTCTCAAACCCAAAATTATTTCTTCAGGTTCTCCCTCTTTCAGTTCATTTTTGGTATGGTTACTCCTTAAAAGTCATTTATTTCATAATTATAATTTCTTTTCTGTGATATAAATGTTTTCAAATAGAGTTTATGTCAAAATAATGTTTTCCAAAAGAACTCTTCTTTCAAAACACACCTTTTACTTCTCACTCAAGGAGGATGGTTCTTGTATCAAGTTTGTTATTCCTACTTTCCTTTGGTAACCAAATTTTTATGAATTTGTTCTTATGAGATGAAACCCATTACTTTATGTGGTTCATTTATGTTAATTTTGTATAAATTTTTTATGTGACATGCATGATAATGATAATTTTATGGTGTGATGGGTGCGCCCGGAATTATATAGTGCTCCAATGCGTTGGGTATAATGATGAATCTCAGGAGTTAAAGTGAAATGATGTGTGAACAAGATTCAATATTTTTTCACAACTATGTGTGGTGGATAACTACTGAGACATGATTTTTGATTTTTTATGCTTTTCCACATTTCATGTCTTTTATTAATGATTCCTCTCATGTTAATGATCCTTTTCCTATGTTATGATTATGCTCACCCATTGTTATATTGTTCTTATCTACCCTCTTACTAAGATTTTATCTCACCCCTTTTTGATGTATATCCTAGGGTGACTATATGTATTAAGGAGAGGTCAAGGTCCAATAAGAATCTGGAGAAGAAGGAATTAGATGAATTTTTATATTTGATGAAGAAAATAATATGTTGGGTCCTAGTTTTACCAAGACACTAAACCTCTGGATCCTCATGCTGTAATACAATTATATTGTTTATATTTATAATTATTTAATAGTAATGTAAGAAAAGGAAGTGTTTCTATATGTTGAAATTTAGATATATTTATTTTAAAGGAGGTTGAGATAATCATATTCTTATGGTATTGTAATCATACAATAATAGTTTCTGTTATAGCATTCAAAAGATGCTATATGAGACTCTATATGGGAAAAGGTGTGAAATTCCATCGTGTTGAGATGACATTTGAGAGAGGAATATACTAGGAAAAGATCTTTCTCATGATATGTTATAGAAAATACAAACCAATTTATGACATATCAAAGAATGTCAAAATAAATTGAAGGTATAAACAGATAATCATTAGTAAGATTTAGGGTTTGATGTTTGAGACAAGGTATTCCTAGGAATATCACCAAGGAAGAGGGTTATGAGATTCGGTAATAAGGGAAAGTTGTGACCTAGATACATTAGCCCTTTTGAAACCTGTGATCATATGGGGGTGGTAGTTATCACATTGTACTTACAATAAACCTCTCACGAGTGCATGATATTTTCCATATATCACTTTTTATGAAGTACATACTTGATCCGTCACATATACAAGACTCAAATATTATATAACTAGAATATGATATCTCTTATAAGGAAAAATCAGTAGAGAACATGTATCGTAGATATAAAGTACTACAAAATATGTTCAATCACACAGTTAAAGTTCTCTAGAGGAATCATAAGTTTGAGGAAGAAAAGTAGGAATATGAATATGTAATGAGATATATTTTTTTCATTATAGTAACAAAATTTTATAGAAAAAATATTTTAAAGGGAGAAATTATTATAAGGGGATGAAATATAACAACTCATGATTTTAGCATGTATTTCCTTTTAAAAAATCATGTTTGTTTGATATCCTATAATATACAAAAAAAACTAAAATTAACGATTCATTATTTCATTATGGTGGAATATTATAATAAAAAATAAAAAATATTATAACATAACTAAATGAAAAACAATTATTAAAATTTCTAAAGGAATGAAACTGTATATATACAACAATACTATAAGGTTAAAATTCTCATCATCAGTATCCATCGTGAAGATCATACTATTGATGATAACAACATAAAGTATATAAAATGTTAGAAATATTATAAACATGTATATATAAGAAATTTTAGAATAGGATAAAATATTTTAAGGAAGTATTTAAGGCCATATATAGGAATGTAATATGACACTTATATATATTGTTGTTGGTTACATGGTCATTATATATATGTTAACTAGATATTTGGTCATCAAATATGGAATCTATTAGTATACATATATTCAATAAGTATATGTAGTATTTTGTTGTTAGAATAAAATATTATGTTATACATAAAATACCTGACTTAAAAGGGGGCTTATCCAAAATCAATAAAAATATTGGCCTTCGGGCCATTCATTGAAGAGGATCATTAAGAGAATATTCAAGTCTTCAAAATAAGTTTCATTATTTATTAATAATTTAAATTTATCTTTTTCATTAAAATATTCATTAATATAATATATATAGCTATAATATAATGTTTTTAAATCATATTTATTTTTTTAAAATTGATTATTATATAATAATTTGTTCTTACTCATTCAATCATTATAACACATTCTTGTTTGCGTCCATTTTACCAGCTACCTGAATGTTATTTTAACGTTTACATCATCAATGAATAAGAAAACATAAATATAGGTAATATATTTTAAAAATTATTATTTTAAAATGTTTTTATAATTATTTAACAGTAATACTCCAACGTATCTTCACTAATAAATTCAATTCTTATATTAATTCAATAATCATTGCGAATGATATTTTTAAGCGTTACTTGTGATACATCACAATTACTTATGGGAAATTACCATTGTAATACTAACATATATCAAAAGAATAATCAAAATGATTGTTAAAATTATTGAGCTGATTAACTAATGATCAAGGAGTAAGGACCAGAACCACTAAACCAACGCATGCATGGAAAAACATAAAAATGCATGCCCAAATATTAGTTTTAATAATTTTATGTTTAATAATGAATTATAAATGATTATTATTAATTAAAATAAACATTAATAATGTTATTATATATATTAATAATAAAAGTTAATTGTTTATACAAAAATTTAGACCACATCCGACCAAGTAGAAATATGAGGTAAGGGTTTCTTTTCTAATCTCATTTTGAAATCAAGATTTCCTATGAATAAATTTTCATAGGGAAATATTATATATTATTTCACTATAAAACCAAATATATTTTCTTCTCCTATGGTTAAATATTTTTTACATTTTTTATTGCGATTTTATTTTCCTTTGGTTCACAACTCAATCAAAACGATGCTTGTAAGTGGTAATGGGATTATCTTTTTTTCATTCCAAAATTTTTTTATTCCATGTTTATGTTTTTTATATGATTTTATGAATCTCATTATCCAAAATTATAAGATTTATTAATTTTATATTCTATTTACATTTACTTTTATTCAAAAAATATGAAAGGAATCATTTTCTTAACATTTTTTGAACAATCACTTTCTCCCACTATTTTCTTTGGTTTTATATAGAAAGATCACATTCCTTGTTATCCTGAATTTTCAATGTAATTTGTATTTAACATGAAAATATTTTTAAAAAACATGTATTTTTAGTTTCTTTAAAAAAAATATTATAAATGGTCTATCATCTTATTTTTTAGGAGACTCTCTAATGCTCATATGATGTATTTCTCATCTATGTAGACATCCGTTAATGTTTCATATGTTTGTAGTGGGATATTTCTCCATGGAATCGTACACTATATTTATTTGTTTTATTAATTTAAATTAATTTTGATGATTATTAGGAAACATGTTTCATTCCCATGATATACTTACTCTATGATTGATTTATAAAAGTTATCATGTTCATGTGGCACACATATGTATGGTTTATCATTATTTGAAGGGAGGGACTGATATAGCCCTAAAATGCATTAGGAAAATATTTATATGTCATGATAAAATATGTATAGGACTGTAGAGTGACCTAATTCACTATGCTTATGGGAATAGGGATTGAACCCAATCCACAATATGATTAAGGTCTTATTAGTGATCCTTGACATATGCAATAATTTTAAATGCATATATATGTGTGTGACATTATTATGTTACATTTCTATGTTATACCACATCCCTATGTTATGTTTTCATGGATCATGATTATTGACTAATTATTCCAAAATTCTATAACTCATTTCTTATGTTAAACCAAAATCCATTTGTAATGATTCAATATTTATTAACCATGTTTTATTATGTATGATTTCTCAATGATATGTTCATACATGTTTATTATATTCTCATACACACATTTTCACCTTATGATAACTTATGATTTTTGATTGATATCTCTTTTTTGTACCCTTATTAAGTGTCTAAGATCAACCTTTCTTATTTTTCCATTACCATGTTAATGAATAATTGTATTATGTTTGATGTGTTTATAAGGGTATCATATGTGATGATTATTTTTGGGTAATGTTGAATAATGTTTTTAAAATAAGTTGGTTACATATATAATATCCAAAGGCATTAAACCCATTATCCCAATTTGGTTAAATAACCTGAGGGTGGGGGTGGATCATGGTATGATAGATTAAAACAACTGCCCCTTTGAATCTTGTTTCATCATTAAAAAAACACTCTTCACTCTTCTTCCAGTATAAATATATATAAAAAATGAAATCATGCATGAGACACAGTGATTTTTACTTGGTTTATCCTCACTAGGTTACATCCAAGGAGAATACAATAGTGTTGTGCCGATGTACCAATTCCACTAAGGCTCACTTCCAAATTCAAAGGCTCAGACTAGATGACCTCTATGCCCAGGATCACCGCCCTGACAAGATTTAGGGTCTGATCACTACATTTCCAAGGGTCACATCCTATGTCTCTTCCTTTGGATCAATGTTGTTGGAAACGATCATCATCTTCCTCTTCCTTCGCTCAACGCTCTTGGAAGGGATCCATTCATTGTTTATGGACTTATAGGTCCATTTATTTTCTTGAAATCATGCATCCTCAATTATTGGTAGATTCCCTATTAAATTATCTTTTCACCTGTTGATGAAATTCTCTTTCTCACATACTATTAGTGAGTGGAAATTTCTTTTGTGAACTTTGTTGCACCACATAGCTCAAATGCTTCGCGGACCACCTCCTTCACATACGGCCTCTGTATTCTACTTCTATTTACCTCTTCCACATATGAAATTTTCTTAATGCTTATGTATATCACTTATGCATAAAAAGTCCACAAAATTCCTCCATGAACCACCTCTACTTATGAATAATTCCTTTATCTATGAATTGATCATTCTGCAGACTGCTTCTTCTACTTTTGGAGAATCCTCCTCCCAAAATACTTCACCCTTCAAATAATTATCCATCGCAAAACACTTTAGGATATCCCCAAATTACCAGATCAAAGATGTTTCTTATAAAAAAACTCTATTTAAAATTATGGGATTATCACTCTTCATATAGGATAATAGATCTCCATTATCTACTAATATGTGATTTACCCAAATAACCTCCACATACTATGCTTCCATGAACGGTTATTACCTACGCATTCCTCTTACCACCACTCTTACTTCGCAGCACCTCAAGTCACAGACTTGTTTCTTCTAATGAAAATCCATCCTAAAAACTGCAAGCCTTCAACATACTATTATCCTCTCATGAACTAAAATCCTTCCTACAAACGGAAAGCCTCCCCATGAACCATTTTTATTTGTCGGTATATATACCATCTATGTAGTCTGCACAGCATTGTTATGTGGAAAACTTTCTTTGTTGCAATTCTTTCATCATTCCAAGTACCACCTTTCATGGTTTGTGAACTGTCCTTTATGATCCACGAATCGTAAACCCATTTGTGAAGAAAATTCTTTTTCCAAACAAAATCTCATAATTATGATGACCAAAAAAATAAAAAAAACACTAGAAAACAAGGCCATCGTAAAAACCTACTTCAGAAACTACCAACCATACTCATTTTTAGTCACCCATTTTTTTCAAAAAACAAAATCACACCCAAAACACCAAGAGGGTGCCTTGAGGGATTTCTACACAACAATCTCCCCTTTGGGTTTTTTTGACAACTCTTCACATTTTGATATATCATTAAATCTCCTTCTATCTTCAACCAGCATTTTCTTCATGTGATTAATATAACAATAAATGATTTACTCAACAAATAATCTAAGACCAAATGAGCCATTCTTAGCATGGAAACATGATTATAATGAAAATTTAATCAATGAATCACTTCATTCCATTCCAAAACCAATCATTTTCTTTCATCACAATACTCATCTATAGTGATATGTATCATTTGATCGATCACTTATAAATTCATCATATTTAATAATCCCCATACTTCACTACTCCCCCTAACATCTTCAGCTCCCTTATCTCACTAACCTACCTATAATCTTGTTCATATGTCTTCAATATGACATTTTCTCTCTTTGAATTGCCACAATTTCTCCCCCTTTATCAATGAACCTAATGGTTACTTAATTTTTGTCAGCAATAGAGTAATGAACACAAATTAGTATATTAGAGAAAATCACACCATACCTTAGGGATAGGGGGGTCCAACATCCATACTTTTTCATATATAGGGAGTTGACTAAACTTTTATATCTAGTCGATTCCTTTAAAATTATTCATTGGGTAAAACCATTGTCAGAATTTCTATAAATTTTAGTTCTATATGCATATATTGTAACTTCACAAGCCATTTCTTTAAATTATCATTGTACAAATGATACTTTATTTAAATGTTCTTTGTCCTTGACTGATGGAATATATTTTTTCTATGATTTATATCACTTGAATTATCACAATGGATTCCGATCAGAGGCTTCACATAAATTCTCATATCATCAAACTGAAACATCATCCAAAATAACTGTGTGCATGCATGAGTACCCAAAATATATTTAGCTTCTATGGTGATTAATGAAATGTAATATTATCTCTTTACAAACCAATAAATACACATTCCTGCAAGATATAATGCACCACATGATGTTGATTTTCTATCATCTACTGAACAAACCCAGTCCACATCTACATATCCCAAAAACTCTTACTGAGATTCGTCATTATACATCAAATCGAAATCCCTCGTGCCCTTGATATACTGAAGTATTATTTTCACTAAAATTAAGTGGGTTTACTTGGGATTTCTTTGATACCTTATTTCATGGAATGTAGAAAATAAAATATTAGATCTTGTCGTTTTCAAGTATAATAGACTACCAACGATTTGCCTATATTCTATGATTTTGACCGCATTACCTTCATCATCCTATGAAAGTTTCATCTAGGTAGCCACAAAATCTATAATATCCTTGGAATTATCCATTAAAAATCTTTTCAAAACCACCTTAGAATATTTGTATTGGGAAATGAATGTTCCATTCTTTTGTTATGTCACCATTTAATGAAGGAAAAGTATCAGTTCACCAATCATTGACTTTTCAAACTATCATGTAATGAATTAAAAAAATTTGTTTCACTATACTCCATCTGATTCACCAAATATTATGTCATTGACATATACCAACAACATCATCCTTTGATCACTTTCATTATTAACATACATATTGTAGTCAAATCCACCATGCTGGAAACCAAGATTATTCATAAGCTTATCTAGACATGAATACCATTATCATGGTTCTTAATTCAAACCATATAAAGACTTATTCAGTTGAAAAAATATTTTATCATTTTTATTAATGATAATACCATCCGACTACTCAATTTAAACTTCTTCTTCTAGAACCCCATTCAGAAATGATGACTTGAGGTCTATCTAGAAAACATTGAACTTTCTTTTCACTTATATGACCAATAATAATATGATTGTCTCTAGCATTTCAATTGGTCAAAATGTATCATCAACATCAATTCTATCTATCTAGGATTTATCTTTTAACACTATTCATGCTTTTATTCTAATTAATGTGCTTTCTTCATTCATCTTATTGAGAAATACCCATTTCATCCCAATGAAATTCTTATTTATTGGCCTCGAAAAAATCTCCCATATATGATTCTTCTCAATTTGATCAAGATATTCATTCATATCCAGTACACAATTCTCATATCTACCTACTTCATTAAAACATTTACGGTCTACCTGTGATAAATATGATTCTTGTTGTAGAGTCTTCAACCTCCTAATACACACTGGAGCTGTTTGATCACCAATTATGTTTTTCTATCAATTTTGAATCTCCTATTCTATCTTTTCATAGATACTAAATTATATTCATCCTTTTCATCTTATTCATCTTTTTTTAATCACAATTTTGGATTAGAGCATACCTTTCTCTACTTATCTCTTCATCACTATCCTCCCAAGACTCATAATATATTTTCTAAATATTTTCTTCATTATCTATTATAGTGACACCATGGATTTCAAAAATCATTTCTAGCCTCTTACTGAATCATTTATATGATTTCAATTTCATTGAGTATCCAAGAAATATCCCTTCATCTCCATGGGATTCAAACTTCCTATGTTTTTCCTTGTTGAGAAAATAAAGACTCAAAATTACTTGAACATAATATTTTTCCATACCAGATCTCATATAGAGTCTTTTCTTTATTTAGACTAAATAAACCTATATTTTAAGGGTAAACAGATGTCATCACTACCTCTTTCCAAAACGTTTATGGTAGTAATTTCTCAATGAGCATTATTTTAGCCATGTTATTGATAATTCTATTTCTTCTTTCAACAACTCTATTTTGTTAGGGACTTATCACTCCTAAAAATTGATTCCTTATCTCGTGTTTCTCGAGATAATACTCCACTCATCAATTCGTGAACTTGGTTACATTATCTGTTTTGTTCTTCTGGATTTTCAAATGTAGCATCATTTCAACTTATCGTTGATATCTTGTAATGTAGATAAACACCTTATACATGTGGGTGATTATTGATACCCTAAAAATTCTTCTAAAATCATAATTGAATAGAATATAATATCCCTTGCTATCAATATATCTTGGTGAAATTGTTCCTCACACATACATATGAAACAACTCAAGAAATATTTTTGATCTTTTATCATTTTTCATATATGTCTTTTGAATGGTCTTCCCTTATTGGATGTCATCACATGTATGGGTACAATCACGTGATAATCTAAAGAGATATCAAGTAGAACAATATTTCAAAAGATCTTCAAAGGACACTTGGTTCATGTGGGACATACATTTATTCCATAACTTGTTTTCTTCTTCCTTGGATAGAAATAAATTATCTTCTTCTCAACTCACAAGGTAGAGATTCACTTTTGTATGATTTCCATGAAAAACAAATGAACCTTCAATTTCATTGATGAAAAATAATTTCATTGAAAAACATATTGAATATTCTATGTACCAATGTTGATTGAAACTAATAATGTTGTGACTGAGACCTTCAACAACTAAGACATCCGCATGTCTCATGTATTTTCTCCAAAAAAGGATTTTCCCAAGCCAAAAATCTTCGAGACTTCATCATTTCCAAATATTATGATACCATCCTTATTATAAAAAATATTAGTCACCTAATCTCTATTACCTATCATATTAGAGGTGCATCCATTGTCAATAATCCATATTCTAGTGAAATATGATGCTTTAAAAGAACTATTTTTAACAACTTCTTGTTCAACTATCTTCTTCTTTTAAAAGAAGATTCTTATTTTTAAAGAAATTTCTCTTGGAATTTATCCTACCTTTCAAATTGGATGAATACTTCTTTCGGGGAGTTTAATCATTATATTCATCGTCATCTTCAATATTTTTAGGAATCATTTGTTAAAAATGTGCAATATTTCTACATAAGAATCATGAAAGTGGAATTTTACCTTTGAAAATTCATATTCCTCTTTGCAGATTTGAAGAGAGAAATGACATGAAATCATCCAAATTGTATTCCAATTGACTATCTTCAAAAGAGAGATTATTGATGGACTTAAATTCCACTTACGTGGACTTACCCTTTTTCACAACATCGCTATCATCATTTATCATTTCATATGCAATAAGAGTATTATGTAAGTTATCCATTTTTAGCTGCTTCAGATCTTTATTCTCTAATACATAAACCTTCATATTAAATCTAGGTGTAATTTTTCTCAAGATACTATTGAAAATATTTATATCTTCAATAATTTCTCTAAGACCACACAAGTATTCCAGGACAACATTTACCCGATCAATGAATGCATCAACAGACTCATTGGGGTGTATTCCTAGATCCTAATATATGTTCCATAGAACCTATAACTTCTCTTATCTTACTTTTGAGTCACCCTCAATAATGATCAAGAGATTTTCCCACATAACATTTGATGATTTAAATGATATCACATTTGTATAGATTGTATTTGATAGGGATCCCCCTAAAGAATTAATCTATTTAGAATCAGTATCCAATTCCCTTCTATAAACTTCTTATAAAGCACCATTATCGATATTGGTAGATATTACATACATAACTATGGGGAAGGAATACATTCTTAATGATCAGAAGTAGTGCTGAATCTGATTCTTCCATAATTGAAAATTGTTTCGGTCAAATATTAGAATAACTTTTTGACTGAAAACCTCCATTTCTTCTACCAAGAAAGAACCACTAGCTTTCAAACATTATCACTAATACCAATTATTAACCCAATTTCATTAAATACCTTGAGAGTGGGGGGATTGAATCTGGGTATGATAGATTAAAACAAATGCCCCTTCAGATATTGTTTCCTCATTTAAAAAAATCTCATGTCTCTTCTTCTCAAATTAATATATGAAAATAAATTAAATCATGCATGAGACACATTTATTTGTACTTGGTTCACTCTCACTAGGCTATAGTTCATAAGTATGCCTTGAGGTATTTTTACCAATAAAATATATAATCCATAAGGTTTGATTTATTATGATATGTAATGAATATTCATGTAAATTTTTTAATATGTATGTATGTGATGGTTAGTTTATCTCATAAATACATCCATTTTATCATTCTATTTTGGAAACAAAGAACCTATAGATACAAGAATGAGACTGGATATATTATGTTAATACATTAAATACCTGTCATAATTATCTTGATTCTTTTTTTTTGAATAATTCCACTCTTCAGTTTCTCTATAAGTTTTTTCTCTAACATAAATAATTTCCCCACATATTGATGAATGATTTTTATGTTTTTAATCTAGTTTAAATAGTTTATTTCATTAAGATTATACTTTTATATAATTTATCTCAAAGCCATAGTTGATGATGATAATGTCATATTATTTATAATATATGTTTATATTTTATGTTTAACATATTTTATAATTATTTAATATGTAATTTTTATAAAATTTATACCACTAAAATTATCACCCCATTTAAATAACATCATATTAATTAGTGGACCCATATCCATATTTCACTATGATTTGATTTGATTTTATTGTTTTTTTATCAAAAATTAGTTATTTAGGTAATCCAACATGTCAATCATATTATATATAAATCATGGATAATTTGGTTAAAATCTCCTTTCCCAAATATATCATATGAATTATCCCAACTCTATTCCTCTACAATCATCACTCTTAGGGTCTCATAGTAATGTACGACCTAACACTGAAATTGGGACATGGCTACCTAACTCTTAGGGTTAGTAATTTCCACAATTCACTATAATAGATAACCCAAAGACAACCAAATTTATCATGAACCAACGGATTAGGATGATTTTGTTAGTGAAATGTGTTTTCTTTGGAAGGAATATCACACTTAGTATTTTAAGTGGTTTTAAAAAATCACCATATTATCACATGTGTTTCCATTATATACGTATGATTTTAATTATTTAGTTTATTATAATATAATTTTAACCGAATTAGTATTTTGAAAATATATTATTGTATAAGCCTTTATATAACTCATTATTTTTTTAATTTACCAAAAATTCAAGAATGTTATACACAAAATGAAAATGGATCCCACTCATAATACATATGAAACTATTTTAGGTAATTTTTTTAATTATATGAAACCATGATCTCGATAATAGAAAGCATTGTGTGATAGGTATATCACCCTCACTTTTTTAAACAGAGCCTAATCCTCTATGATTGTGAGAATTTTGACCCAAAGTACAACTACCCATATATCACAACTCAAGAGAGGCCTTAGTTAAAATACAATCCTAATACATCATTTTTCAAAATCATAATCAATGATTTCTCATAAGTTTATAACCCATAAAAATCATAGAACTGGTTGAATATGACTAAATCTTATGTCATACCTAACATTTAACTCCTTATATGCATCATATGACCATAATAAGTAGATTAATGATTTAAACTAAAACATACATCTATTCAAAATATAAAACATATATTCATGAACAATAAAGAATATAATTAAAAGATTTGTAATTTTATATATGTGATAAAAATTTATGAACATTTCTTAAATTAGAAGAATTTTATAATTTAGGAATGTTTTATAAACATTTTATAAATAAACAAAAATGAACCTTTCCTATTAATTTAAATATGAAATTTTTTATATTATCAATTTACATGAAATTTAATATGAAATCCTTCATATTTAAAAATATATGATTATTATAAAATATATTTATGTCCATAAAAAATTTCATATTTAATTTAAACACGTACATAAACATAATTTACATGTTTTTCAAATAGGGCCTTTCTATATGATAATTTCATAAATTAAAAGAAAATAGTTTATATTCAGCCCCATTTTTCATTTTATAAACACTTTATAAATATAACATTTAAAAATAAGACATCAAAAATAGATAACAACCACTAAAAAAAATTTTGTGTGGACTAAATCCACATGGATATTTGAGATTTTTAATAATGGTTTTCCATTAATATTATAAAAGAATTGAAATTTTTCATGCAAACCATTACACGGTTCACCCTAGGTGATAACTCTTATCAAAGGGAACCATGTTTATTTTCATTGAGTCAATTCTTTTTTGATAGTTTATTCAGAATTATAACTTTTAAAACCATGTCTGAAACAATATTTATAGATAGTTTTGGGATATCCTTATTTAAAAAGTTGATTTTAAATTATCATAAAAACTAGTTTATCATTAAAAATCCATTAAGTAAACTTTTATTAATCACATAGGGATTTTTAGGGAATTTTGTTTTAAATTTTGGTTGATTCATAAGAAACCATTCCATAGTGAATAAAAGTATATCATAGTTTGTACCATGTTTCGAAAAAATGGATAGAGTGGAGGATATGGTTATTTTATATGTATTTAGTTTTTTCAATAAAAACCATGATTTGAAAACATGATATAATATACCACCCAGTTCTATTGAATGGTTGAAAATGAGAATCTAATAGGAAACACTCAATATTTATTATCATGGTTGAGGCTTATGTTTTTAAAATTTCTAACTAAAATAGGTAATATTAGAAAAATTGGTTTGGTAAAAATCATTTTATAGAAAATGATATGGTATTTGTGGTTGAAGTTATTTTTTAATATCATGGTTTAAATTAGAAAAACATTGTTTTCCAAGAGGAATCCATATATGGTTTTTGTTTTCATCACGGTTCAATTAATAAATGGTGAAGATCCATGGATACATGTTTAGTGTATGTCATTTTATCTAGATAAGTGACAATAAAAAAAATGTATTTTTATTTAATGGTATATTTGGGTGAGGTAAAAAATTGAATGTTCAAAAGATTTAAATAATTTAATTTCGTGTATATATAATATTTTTCAACCGTAGTTTTTAATGTCGATTTCTAAAATAGAAAGACACCTCATATTTTTATTCATAATGTTGTAGTTTTACATAATATATCTTGTTTTGGAGAAACTATATATAATTTATAGATATAAAGATATATTCAATAGGAGTAATATTTGATACTTCATTCAAAAAATATTGACTTGATTTTTGAAAATTAAAATTGATAGTTTTTCCATTATTAATGGAGGCCATGATGACTTAAATTTAAGGTATGATTGAGAATTGTTATTAAAATAGAGAAATAATATTGAACATAGAGAATTAAAAAGAGAAAAAAAGAGATAATTCTTAAGAAAATTGCAATACTTAAAGATATATATTATAATAACTAGAAATATAGCTATACTACCATTGATATCTCATGAAAATTAAGGGAATAAGAGGAATGATATCGTTAATAATGTTGAATATGGAGTTTATATCTGTATCAATGAAGGAGTGTTTCTTTTATTTTTGATTTTTGAGATAAAAGGTATGATCTTTAGAGTAAGTGAGTATTTTCTGATTGGGATATTAGTAAACATTATATCATATGATTGGTTGTGAATTAAGAAATAATGTTCATTATATTTATACATTTTCAATAAGTAGAGTTCTTCGTTTATTTTTTTATATCATTAAATCATTGATATATATTTCATAGATATATCTTAGTGTTGGAAAACCAAGTAAAATATCTTGTGAATTTATGCTTTAAATGATTCATATTTAGTGATTAATAGAGTTGTTTCTGACTAATCATTGAATAAGGTCATTGGACGGGGCATTTTTTAATTTACATACCGTGATTCATCCTCTTGGGGTATCCACCCTTTGTAGGACCAACAAGTAATATAAAAGTGTAAGGATTAGTGACATCAGTCTAATTATTATTTTTTTGTTTTTTTCACACTTTTATAGATATAAAAGTGTTATTTAATCACAAAATAATGTCAATGTTTGATAGAAATAACTTTTAATTATAGAATAATTTGATGAATTACTATTTACAATAACCCGGTATCAATGTATATACAGTTTTTACATGAAATTATGTTTAAAATGTATATTTTAGGTTTATTAAAAAATTATTTTAAGGAATTGGATATTGAAAATAATGTAATCAATATTTTATGGGGATCTTTTTCACACATAATATACACAAAGGTGATGTTGTGAAAACCCTAAAAATCTATCTAGAGATGTTATTAAATAATTATGAAGGTAATAAAATGGTGAGAGAAATAAAATTAGAATTTTTATGGAATAAGTATGAGAAATTAATAATTAAATCAAATGAATCCATTAATGTATTCTTTTATTAGGTGAATGTGATCATAGAATACATAAATATTCTTGAATAAGTCCATGAAGATTTCAAACTAATAAATTGAATTTTAAGAAGGTATCTTCATCATTTCAATCTGAAAGTATTTTCCATTGAGTAATGAAATCCCAATACAATATATTTATATAGTCTATATACTATCATAATTTCATATTAGGCGAGAAATAGTGAAGGTTATTTTATTAAAAATAGATGTTAAGGGAAGTGGTTTTCAAGGTGATAATGAAGCTCACATTTAATTATGATCTTAAGAAAAAAGTTGATGATGATATTTTGGAATTCATTTTCTCTAATATGAAAAGTGGAAAATTAATGTTTAAATGGAAGATTCTAGTCACATAATTTTGATATGAAATTATTTGGAAACTCACTACTAAGTATCCTAAGAAGTTCTGATATAATTATGATGATACACCAATGAAAAAATATTTCATAAGTGAAATAAAATAAAAAACAACCAAAATATATTAAATAAGAATAAATTGATTATACAAGATTATGGAAGCTTGGAAGAAAGATAATCAATAAAAATTGGGGATTGGAAAGAACTTAATTAATAATTACTTATGGTTTTCATTGGTAAATTGATAATTATGGGGAAAAGTGATAGTGAAGGACTTGATGTTGAAGGTGTTGTTAACCTCAAATTCAAAATAAAAGTTTCACTCTAAGAATTAAATGTTAATATAGATAATAAAAAAAGGAAAATGTTTTGGTTTGAGACTATAAACACTATATACAATAGAGATAAGAGTGGAAATATTATTCAAAGGATAAAATTTACACTCTTAAATATAAGAAGATAAAAAAAATCAATGAATGCCATATAGATTAAAATCTAGGGGCAAAAATTTTTGATGGATTGAATACCATGGTTAATGTAAGGGTTAAATGAATCAAGTATCTCAAAGAAGAGGTAATTTAAATGATATTAAATCAATAATATCAAGAAAAATACAAGAATCTTACAATATATTAATTGAGTTAGCTTATATGGGATATTGATGAAGTAATGTCAAGGCATGAAGATCCCTAAAAAACACAAGTATTTCCTATAGTAGTAGTAATTACACAATGAAGAATAAAAGGTGTGGTTCTTGATCAAAACTAAAAATCCATTATAATTGATACAAAAAAATAACAACTCCTAAAAAGTATATTGAATTAGGAGAAACCCAAAATACCACTGAAGAACCATTGAAGATTCAAAAGAATACAGTTAAAATTTGGTGCTCTTAGTGTGGAAATATGGGGATTATAAAAAATTCATGTTCTATAGGAAAGTGGTTCTTAAATGTATAATAAAAAAGGATAGATTATAATAATTCCATACAAGTTTTATTTTTTTAGTGGTAATTATTTATTTGTAAAATTTTTAGAAAAAAATTAATGTATTAATAATCTGGTATATGAATGAATATGTCAATAGAGACTCAATGTGGAATAAATTTAAAGAACAAAGATTTACAAAAACATGTTTTAAACTAAAAATATATTTGTAGCATTGAAATATTAGTAAGATACATAATATATAAATGATCAAAAATTACACCATCATTCAATGGATATGAAGCAAAAAGATTTGATCAAGAAGAAAGTAATTTAGAAGAATGTAGTAATAGAAATTTATTTAAAGGTAGTAGATTGAGATGGAGTGTGGATTCTCAATATAAGATAAAATTACCATATAATGGGAAATAAAAAAACTTGTGATAGATATCGTATATGAAAAAAAATAAGTTTTATGTTTAAAAAATGATGATTTCTTGAAGACAACTAAGTTCATAAAGGATAAAATTAGTGGTAAAGACCTAAGCATAATGGATATCTTGGTAGTAGTGTCTCTTGATAAAAATATTCATAATGTAAACACATTTTCTGACTCAGAACACATAATAAGAATTTCCATGAATTACTATACAATTAAATGGAAGGATGGATCAATTGGGATGAAAGGGAAGCATAATAATAAGAATCTCAACCTTATTAATAGAGAAAAAGAAATATGATTTCTATCCAAAGAGGGTAAAAATAATTTACGATAGAAATAACTTTTTCACATGATAGAAAAATCCTTGGAAGAATTGGTGAAACATGAAGGTCACATGATAACTCTAAGATCAAAAATTATTATACTCATATGTGTGGTGTTTATCAAAAGAGAAAGATCGTTTAGAATACAACCATGTCGAGGGTAAAAAGTTCATGAGGTTGATATAATTGGTGAATATTGATGTTTTCGAGTTGATATCACCAAGGCCTATTGATGGAAAGGGATGAAATTAACTCATTATTAATGATTCAATCTAGATGGAATGGTTGATGGTTGTCACTAATAAATTAAAGGTCTTTAATTCTATATAATCCCCAGACACTTTATAGGGTTCAGTAGAAATTCATACAAGCTATAGGAAAACCCCAAATCACCAACACCTAAAATATATCCCAAAAAACCAACTATCAATCATTGAGGTAAAAACAAAGTATAAAACAAGGGAAACATGATGGGATACCATAGTTTTGTTAAGACGCCGAATATCGAAATAGTAGGACACCAAATGTTTTCTTCAGGAGATTGGATTAAACAATTTTCTAAAGAGATGTGATCCTTAATCCTCACATTACTTTGGTCCATGAAATCATGAGTACTGAGAAAGTTTTCATCTTTGAGGTCAATCACTCATTGAGGACATGTCCTCACCAACTGCATGTCATTACTAAGTATCATCAATGCATAAAAAAACAACTCCAAACACAACTATAATAATTGTAAATAATGAACTATAACCTCTATTATCAGTGGGACAATATAGAAAAATCTATCATGAGAAAAAATAAATGTATCATTATCAAGGGAAGCCACCCCCATCTTCCATCTATAGAGTTATATCCACTAAGAGTTTGCACAATATTTTCATTAAACAACTCCATCCAAGAACAACACCATTAGCACAATAAGGCCAACCTGAAGCTCCAAAAGATATATAGAGACAACCACACAAAATCATTTACACTAAATAAGTAGGGGAAACACTTAAAATAATAACATATCAATATAATATAATGAAACACCTCCACCACCATAAAAAATAAAGGATTCACCATTGATGAGGAATGTTACCACTAAATTCTCCACCTATGAATTTCACTAAGGTTTTTCATTACAACCACAACCTATCCTATAAAAAATATAGAAACTTGAAAGCCACAAATCGTAGATCCACCACCACTAAGTTAGGGTAAAATAAATCTGACTTAATTGAATACAACAATAACAGTATATCTAGAAACATCTTGATGAAAGAAAAAATGATTGGGATGGATAGATTACAAGGAAGAGACACAAGAGTCACAAAACTACATGTAGCAACCTAGATTTTTTAGTTGAAACTCTGATTAATTTATATTTTTATAGTAATAGAGTCTCCAGAGGGGTAAAATAGTGAATATAACCAAGTATATGACCTTGGAAAATTTTTCTGATGATTTTATTAATATCAGGGAATAAAGTTTACCTTTGTGGTGAGTTTTGGTATGCTTTCGATACACTTAATTTTAATGGATATTTCACATTAATTATTTAAATAAATAATTATGCCACTATCACAAGATAGACATATATATTATATTAGAGCTCATATGTGGCTTTCAGCACTGTGGTTTAATCCAAACTAAGGGGTTTCCCCTAGCGGAAAAGAAATCTTTATTCACACTACAATCTCCCAAGATAGCCCATCACAGGAGTGTTGTAAAATGAATAAATTAATTATTAAGAAATTAAATAAAGGCTTGGTAGATGATGTTTACATCTATAAACCCCTTTTAATGATATCTCTCTAGGGTTATCCACATTTATCATCGACATAAATAATATATTGAGTGATAGGAGAGTAACCAGATCATAGTGGAACTAACATCAGATCAATGGAACGATGCTAGATTCACGACCACATTGATTACCAGATCACATTGAGATGATGAATAAGACTGTGGAACCAAAAAACAGATTGAATCTATGTAATTTCACTATCAAGGTAGGGATTTTTATTTTTTACTTTCTCCGTTCTATGGGATTTTTTGATCATAAGCTCTATACTTGATTTGAGATTTTCAATGGCATATTCCTATGGATTTATTTGAATTTAAATTTTGCTAGATCACTATAAGAAGATTAATTTTTTATGGTTTATCTGAGATAGAATAAAATCCCATTGCAAGTAGTCCCACATAATTTTTCTTTATGACTGATAAGAAATTATGTTGCAAAAAAAATTATGACAGTTCTTTTAGCGACAGAGCATATATTCAGTCACAAAAGGATTTGGCACACTTGTCAATGGTATGAAAAGAATTAGTTATTTGCAACTGATCTGTCGCAAATTACGCTGTCTACGGATTATTTATAATATATCCATTAAAAATAATCCTACCAACAAATTATTTGTGACTTTTCATCCATAAAAAGTAATATTTGCAATTGATCTATCACAAATAAGTTGTTGGATGGGTTATTTACGATGGATGTTTCGTTGCAAATAATTTTAGTTAGGCGGGAAAATTTATTCTTGCTAGTGATTTTTTTTCAATGTATATGTAGTCCTTCATAAAATAAAATAATTATAAATATGCAATCTATTGAAAATATTTTCTATAAAAAGTAATGTTGGAAGACTTTTTACAATTTATTTTTATCCGAAAAACTCCACCATAAAAAATCTAACTATGAATAGACACTCGCCCTTCTCATTCTCTCGTTCTATTAGAGCGACTCTTAATCTCTCATTCTCTTAGAGCACCCTCCAAGTGTTCAAATCTTCAACATATTAATTTCAAGGTATTTTTTTAATTTATTTTAATTGTTATTAATTTCTTGTGTTTAGCTATTTATTTATTTCTATAAAAATTTTATTAGTTAGGTGTGTAAAAAATTAGTACAAATTAATATTTTTTTTAAATTAATAAAATGTAAAATAACTCATTAGAAATTATTATTAATTTCTCACTAATTAATTTAATTAACAAAACTAATTAATATAATTGAGTATAAATTAATTAGAATATTTTATATTAATAGAAATTAGTATAAATTTAATAAAATTATTTTTAAACAAAAACATATTTTATATTAATATAAATTATTATGAATTAATAAATATTAGTATAAATTAGTATAAATTAATAAAATTAGTGGAAATTAATAAAAATTGTTTAAATTATTTAAAATTAGTATAAAGTAACAAATATTAGTATAAATTATTAAATATTAGTATACATTATTATAAACTTGTAGAAATGAATGAATATTAATATAAATTAGTATAAATATTAATAAAGTCCTCATCAATTGGTATAAACATACAAAAATTACTATAAAAAACCATAAATTTATATATTTTAAAATAAAATGAAATAAATTAATAAAAATTTGTATATATTATTAATAAATAGTGTAAATCTATCACTAATTTGTAAAATTAATAAAAATTGGTTTAAATTTAATAAAATAGGTTTAAATTAATACAAAAATTTAAAAATTAATAAAAAAATGATAAAATATTTATAAATTCTTATAAATTAGTAAATATTAGTATAGAAATGTATAAATTACTAAAAAATAATATTAACTAATAAAAAATAATATAATATAATAAAAACTAATAAAAATTATTAAAAATCAGTATAAATATACTGCCAATATGTAAAACTGTTAAAAAATTGTTATAAATGTGCTTAAATTAATTAAAAATATTATATATAAATTAAATTAGTATAAATAAATAAAAATTTGTATAAATATAATAATTGTTTTTACAAATTAATAAAAAATAGTTTAAATTATTATAAACTATGATAAATTAATATATACTAGTATAAATTTGTTTAAATTATTTTATATTTATATAAATTATCACAAATTATTAGAAAAATTTATTAATTTACGTAATTTACAATAAATTGATATAAATTAATATAAATTAGTATAAATGAAAAAAATTCATAAAAGTTCACTTAATTTAGTAAAAATTAGTATAAATTATCACAAATTACTATGTTTTTTTATAAATTGACATAATTTTTAATAAATTGATATAAATTAGTAAGAATTATTTAAAAATGGTAGAAATTGCTATAAATTAATATTAATTAGTATAAATTAGTACAAATTAATTAATTTTAATAAATTTTTTTATAA
Source organism: Viscum album (assembly GCA_963277665.1). NCBI lineage: Eukaryota > Viridiplantae > Streptophyta > Magnoliopsida > Santalales > Viscaceae > Viscum > Viscum album. Next base: position 1,711,547,082 of record OY728138.1, on the reverse strand, counting down.
AATAATATAAATTGTTATAAATATTTTTTTAACTAATATAATAAATAAAAAATTTATATAAATAAGTTTATATTTTTTAAAAATATTATTTATTAATATAAATTTATAAAAATTCATAAAATTTTTATAAAATTAGTTTAAATTAATCAAAAAATTATAAATCAATAAAAAATGTTTTAATTATTATTAATCATGAAAAACATATTTATATTCATATTAATTAATAAAAATGAGTTTAAATTAATATAAATTTGTTTAAATTTTTATAAAATGGTATAAATTAATAAAATGGAATAAATTTATAAAGAAATGTTATATATTAATATAAATAATTAAATATTAATAAAAATATGTATATTTTATTATAAAGTAATAAAAATTAGTATATATTTGTATCACATAAATAAAATAATATAATTTTGTATATATTATTATAAATTAATAAAAATTAGTAGAAATTTATTAAAATTATACTAAATTAATAAAAAAGTATAAATTAATAGAAAAACTAAATTATTTTAATTTATTTTAAATCACTATAAAATAATATAAATTATTATTAATTACTAGAGAATACAAATAAAAAGGATTATTATCTTTAGGTCTGGAGAAATAAAAAATTTGGACATGCTTGACATAAATTATTTATTTCTCATGACCCAAATATTGGAGACTTTGAGATTTTTATTCTTTTAGTAATTTATAAAAATAGTACTACTTTATATTACATTATACTAATTTTTATTAATTTTGGACATATTATATAAATTCACATTAATTACCAATAAATTTAAACTAATTTATACAAATTTTCAAATTTTATTATTAGTTAATAATTAATTAAATTTAGAAGCCTAAATTTAAAAGTTTTTTATTAGAGTAATACATTTTTAAAAGTTTATATAACTAAAATGCTAATGATATATGATTTTTTAGATAATTATTATTCTAGAAAATGTACAACATTTTCTTTTATGAGAAAGTGATTGGATAAATCATAGGAAAAATCGAAATGGTTCTTGTAATAATATTGCCTATATAGAGGGAATTAAATCATATATATAATTTGGAATGAAAAATTCCTAGATTTTTTAGAAGGAAAAATTAAGTGTTAGTGTAAGAAGTCTAATCTCAGAAGATATGAAATATTTGTTAATGTTGGGGTTTATGTTTTATTTAATGGTTTTTGGATTGATTGTGTCTTTTCTTATCAACATAATGAACAAAATTCATAAAGAAATAAAAATTATTTTTTTTCAGAACCATCACAAATAAAAAAATTAGTACGTAATGTTGCTTTCTAATATTCCCAAATCGAAACTCAAAATGCAAATTTGAATCCTGAATTAAAATAATCTGGATTTTAATATTTGTGGAAATCTACTACGGAAGAGTTATAGCCTAGATGTGTATATGAAAATATTATGTCGTTGAAAAATTTAATTCTATTAAATTTTATTTTATAATGTCAAATCATTGTTTTGATCAAATATTTTAGTTTGTTAAATTGTTGTTTCATTAATGGAATATATTTTCTGTAAATTTATATGATGGAAAAAGTTGGTTCAAAATTTAGGACTTGTTTGTCAGAATATTCAAGCATATTGAAAATTTTGTATCTTATATTTTGGTGAATATGAGTCATTAGTTAATTATACAACATGTGGACAGTCTGGGTATTTAGTGTTATTATAAGGAAAGTGATGATTTACTCTGGAAAAAATGTTGAGGTATTTTCCAATTACATATATATTGCAACGTCTTTTTATGTCTCATAAAACAATTGCATTGATGACATGTCATAAGTTTAATGTTTCTATCAATTAAAGATTAAATCATTGTTATGATGGTGATTCTTGGAAACACTTTGATCAAGTGCATCTACATTATTCTTTAGAGCCTTATAATGCTTGGTTTGTTATTTATACTTATGGTTTCTTTGCATTTGGATCTTATGGAAGTTATTAATATTGATGTCCAATTTTAATAGCTCCATACAAATTACCTCCTTGGTTATTAATGAAGGACCCATATATATATATATATATATATGTTATTTTTTGTTATATGGCATTCAAATATGAATATCAATTTTCATTTAATTACACTAATTCACGGTTTAATTTTATTATGTTATTATGGTGTATCTACATATGATGTAATGGAATATCTGAATTTTAAGCTAATATCTGCATTAATATAGAAAATTAGTGAATTTATAGAATATTTTTTGTTATCTGTATAGAGTGCACATGGTCCAAAATCTTATCCATACTGCATAGTAGACATTAAAGTGTTTATGCTTTTTAATGGAAGAAATTGCTATTTTTTTACTATCATTGGATATTTCTTCCTACATGTCATTCATTTTGATGAAATGGAAATAATTTTTCCATTGGTAAACTTGAAAGAGAAGAACATATAGAAGTTATCATAGGTATTTAGGTCAAATATTTTGTTTCTTAATTATCTCCCATTACATTTCGACTAACTATATACCAAAAAAATATGTGTTTTGGGGAGAAATAACAATGGGATAAAATGAATTCTTTTTTTGGGTATACCATATTAGTATTATTTTTTTATTCTTCATATGTTAGATGTAATGTTTATTGAAAGAAAATTGTTAACATATTTTTTACCATTTTGGACACACCTTAAAAAACCAATGATTCTATAAAGACATGGTTAGATCTTGAATACATTTATAAGTGTTTTGAAATTAAGCAATTTAAAAATGAAGGATACCAAAAATTAATGAATCTAAAACTAGATTATGAAATTTCTAAGGAATGTAATTTATTATTTTCTTAGTGGATTAGAGATTTATGGTTATTAGATGGTTATGTCTCTAGTTTTTCTTATTGTTTTAGAAATTGACATATTACTCGATTAAAAAGGCATTGTTGTCATGATATATTGGAAATATTACTATATATTTTCCTCAAGAGAATTTTAAATTCTTTTATTGGTGATGTTTGGAATAAAATATCACATTTCCTCCCAAAAATTTGTGAAAAAACAAAAAATCATGATGTACTCGATACACTATAAAATTAATTTGTTCTAATTTTATATAAATTGGGAAAAATAATTCAACTAATCTTCTTTGAATTGATGGAACATTCAATATTTCTTATGTCGTATGTAGATAAATATAGAGGGATGATATAATTTTGATAGATACACCCATTCATGATATGTATACAAAGACTGAAGAAGAAGGTATATAATAAATCATTTGTTGAAGGGTTAATTGCTAAGGTATACTTACATGAGGAAATTTCATAATTCTACTCTTTTTATTTTTAATTAGAATATAAATCAAAACATAATAAAATGGTTCAAAATGATATAAATTTTTATGATTCTACAGAACCTAGACTAACAATATTTAATAATAATAAACTTTTTTTAGTGGTTATTTTGAATGATGAATTTCATATGAAGATCTACACATATCTCATTCATATGTTTTACTCAATTTTGAAGAAATGAAATAATTTGTATAGGGAGAAATATTTTTTTTACTTTTTTTAAAATATTTTTTGAAAATATATTGATATTAATTAATTTTTAGATAATATGATGACCATATCAAGAAATATTTTACAAATATTACCTAGAATACACTTGAAGAACATCGATAATGTAAGTTTTCCAATTAATTTCAAATACCTGTAAGTAAAATTATTTATGATCGAATATAATAATACAATTTTTTATTTTATATATAATTATTCATTTTTATATATTTATTCAGGTATGAAAACATGAAGATAAATTTGATAGTTGATTAGTTTCACTGAGTAATCCACCATCTAAATCGGTCAAATATTATATTTCTTATATGGTTAATGGATTTAAATTTCATAAAAAATAATATGTAGAGTTAAAAAATCAATGAAAATTGGAATTTGTTTTTGAATAAATCATCCTTAAGAAAGTGAAATTGACTTTTACAGAATTATTAATGAAATAATTGAGTTATCTTATCTGGGATAGAATTATCTTACAATGTTAACTTATCATTAGTTTTATATTCATCAAGGGTTGTGTGTTTATACAGGACATGAAATCATTGATATTTAATAAAAAAGTGTTCTTGTAGTAAATGAACAATTTTTTAGCATATCAATCTCATTAAGTTTATTTTAAAAATTATTATTCCAATTTGATATATTTAAATTACTGATGGTGTGTAATAAAAATTAATTCTATTGATAATTAGTTTTTAGAACATGAAAAAGGTTTTTTTGAAATAAAATATCTAGAAAGTTTTCAGGAAACATCACCATATTTATCTATTAGTCAAATAGGTACAAATATTAATGTTAACACTGCATAGTTAATGGGTTATGGAATTAATAATGTTAATGATGAAACTAATGACTATGATATTAAAAGATAAGATAAAATCAAGATTCATATCAAAGTTGATGATGAGGAGGAGGAAGTTGAAGATATTGAAAGTCATAAAATTGAAATTGAAGATAATGATGAAGTTAAATAATGTAAATGACATATTATTTGTTATTAATATATATTTATTAGTTTTTTATATTTTATATATGTATTAACATTTCTTTTCAGCTACTACATTTTCATCTAGTTTAATTAAAAAAGTTGTTATAATTTTTAAATAGGTTATATTTTCTAGAATTATAAATTTATATAAATGTATTAATATCTTAAATATGACTCAAAATTATGATGAATTGATACATTATTTTATTGAGGTTATATTACATGGTAATGAGTATCCTGATTTAACATATGGGGGCATAGATATAACAACACCCACATAGAGGTGTAGGGGCCTTACAAGATTGATGATTCTAGAGTGATGTCCATATATTGACATTTATACTCACTATAGAAGTAAGTAAAATAATAATTTTATTTATTTTCTATTTAATATATTTTATTTATTATTTATGTTACTAATTTTTTTAGTTTTTCACAAATAGTTGTTGTTCAAGCTAGCGCTATTTTTTGGAACTATTTTTTGCTCCATGATTATCATGGGATGATGTTCCTATGGAGTTACATCATCATATATTAGATCACTTATTGGTATATAAAAAACAATGTATTTTAATTTTTATTTATAAATTTTATTTTAAACTATATGCTTAAATATTTAAAGGGTTTATGGTTTCCTATTACTGAGATCATGAGAGAATTTATTTTGCGGGCCTGGGAAACTTTAATGCATGATTGTTTCCATTATTTTTTACAATATTTATAGTTGAGATATGGATATTATCTATGACCATATTTTACGAGTAATTTAGGTATTATCAACCAAATTATTCCATCACTCAGACTTTAGAGGGACTATTCACATACTGTATTAGAGATAGTTTCTAGAGGATATTTTGATCTAGTCTCCTAAAGTATGGTGAACCAATCCTTAAATATACTTCTTTTTATGATTATTAATATACTTTTCCAACAATACATGAACGGATCTTGAGTTCTATATCCTTAAAATATTAGCCATACAAATATGATATATTTTTTTAAGGTTTGGGGTCGAAGCCTCAATTTATTATTTAAATCAAAGACCTATTTAGGGTGGGTAGAGGGTGACCCATTGCATTGATCGAATTCCCAAGGACAAGTGACCTGAATACAAGGCTTTAAAGCCCATTTTTTGGCCCAAAGGACCCCTTGTTGAACAGTACTTCTAAAGTACACGCACTGCTACAATACCCGCCACCGCTATAGTAACCTGCAATAGTGCCTCAGCCGCTACACTATCACTGCTACTATAGTTCTGCTGCTATTACAGTACCACTACATTACCCTGCTATAGTGCTGCTACAGTACACGGGAATTCTTCCCTACCCAGATTTGATCCAGGGTCTTTTGGATGCCAAGTAGAAGCTTGTACCACTAGGGTACAAGCTCGTTATCCAAATATGACATCTTAAACTTAATAAAATCATAATTATTTAGAACTAAAATAGTTATCCAAATTATGAAATACTTTCTAAAACACTATTGGATATCCTAAAAAATAATAAAGGAAATGGGTGATCTAAAAAGACTAGTAAATGAATAAACATGTAAATAAATAAAAACATGGGATTCAAAACGAATAACATGACATCAAAAAGAAGGTTGATTATAATTATAAAAACATGGCATATATAAATGATATCATAATATCATGGGATACTAAAAGTGTAGAAATAAAATAAAACATGAAATTATAAACATAATTGATGGGTCGCTCCCAAGACCAATATCATAATGTTGAAAAAATCTCATGGTTGATTTAGGTTTACTCCTTGATCCCTTATATAAAATCTCATGAGATATAAAGCATTGCCTAATGCATTTGAGGGATATATAATTTTTGGCTCACCCATCACCTAAATGAATATAATATATTTGTGTTCCACATGAGGAAAATAAACAATAAATAAATCATAAGCATGATTAACCATGACAAAGATATGGGGTTTCATAACATAGATTCAAGGAATAACCTAAGGCAAAATCATAATGATTCCAAAAAGAATAATAAATTAAATTATTTTAAATTTCATAATTGAAAATGGAACATTGGTCTTGAATATGGATAACCAATGTAAAAAATTCATGAGAATGATCTAGGAGAATAAATAATAAAAACATACCACTTGGGCGGTGGTTTGTGAAATAAGTAAAATATATTTTTAAATAAGTAAAGGAATTAATATTTTCTATAAACCATAACTGAACCAAGAGGGTTATCCATAAAACAATAAGGATTATTTAATGTTATTAATGGTTTAAAAAAATTATGGGTTGATGCTCAATGTGAGATAAGAAATAAGAAAGCCCCCTTCAACTGAGTTTAGTTAAAAGTGGGGATTTTGAAGGAAAAAAACTGGTATAACCCCAAAAATTAGAAATATACCAAATTAATTATATATATGGGAAATATATAAAAAATAGAATAGGTACATAAGAAGAATATCGTATAAAAATGGAGAAAATGAAAGGTAATGTGCAAGCGGTGAGTCACGAAGGAGGCATCAAAGATTAGTTATTATGTTTTAAAATAGATTTTTAGAAAATCACACACCAAAAAAAGATAATAAAACATTATATTTAAAATAAGATTAGGTAAATATAAATTTCAAAAACATTGACTAGAGGAAAAGTTTATGGATGAATAGGGGGATACCTTCATTTAAATGGTGTAGAATTATTCTTAATATAGATGGAAATTCAAAATGGTTTAGAGCACCCCAATAAAAAAGATTTAAATAAATGTGATATCCAAAAATATAAATAGGTTATAAAATTTTATATGAAGGACTAAATTCAGGGAGAAACATTCTATCTCAACAAATTAGATTTAGGTAAAAATTAATCTTATATTTTTGGGAAGATATCAATCATAGCCCAAAAAAATTAAGATAATAAATGAAAGTGATGTTTATAAGTTTAAAAAAAGTTAATGATATTATAAATCATTGGAGAAGTAGATAAACTATAAAAATGAATATTGGTTGATAATACTAAACCATGCCTCAATAAAGGTTGATTGATATGTGACCCTTATAGTTTAAGTAATTTTTGAATCAAAAGTCATTGAAATCTTGAAAGTCATATGGTTAATGATATATAATGAATTAAATCATATATTATTCCAAAATAAATTATTGGATAGTATATACACAATATAAAAAATAAATAGGTCATAAAATTAAAACATGTCTCATTGAAGTGGAATTTAGAAATAACCCTTGCCTTTTTATGAAATCACTCTTCACATTCACTAATAAAATTTAATAATTGAATTAAGATCACTTGATATATACCTTATATAATTATTCATATATATTTTATATTATAAGTTCTTTTAACTATCATATGGTATTTATTTATAATATAGTTTTCTTTCCAACATTTGTTATTGAGGTTGTTCGATCAATTTCTTCACAACTCCTTATGTTTACTAACCTTGGTATAAAGAATTATAAAATAGTGTGATAATATAAATAAAATTAATATTTTTATGGAAATTATATTTATATATTAAGTATATTCTATGTCCATCCATTATGTGTAGTGATGACATATAAAACTCATTCCTCAAGGAGGTGATATTTCACGCACATGCTAGATTATTGATTTATTTTATCAAAGAATGAGTGGGAAATAAGTTAAATGATATTTTGATATTTTATAATCATATTAATATTATATATGTAATATCTTTAATAAATTAAATTTTTTTATCATCCATGAATGTCGGTGATGAATAATAGAAGATGTTTCTTTCTGGAGGTGGTAGTCTGCAAAACATACTAATGACGATTTTGTTATTCTTAGCGGATGTAGATGAATAAATAATAGTTTTAAAATTAATATAATTACATATAAAAATAATAATGATACTTATGTCATTATATTTTCTTGGATATATGATATATGGAAGAGAAATATTACAGAAAAAAAGTTACAAAGAAGGTAACACTAACATTGGAGTCTTGATCTTCTCTTAGACACTTCTAGGAAAGTATAGGACTTAAGACAAATTATAGAGAATATGGGGATTAATGATGAGAAAATAAATTATATTATAGGTAGTTTGGTAATAGTTATAATTAAAATTATTATGGGAAGTGTAACTATGGAAGGATGGAAGTAATCCCTATTGTGAGGGAAGAAAATGAAACTTTTGGGAATACCCTTTACACTTCCATGATATAAATACGTCATTACATTATAAATTCATCCAAAAATTATTAATAATAGAGTATATGGTGATATTGGTTTTATAAATCCTGATATAATACTTTAAACGTGTGTCTTAAACTTGTTTCAAGTCTTTTACCTTAGTTTTTTATATTTTAATATTTTGATTTTTAACTTCGTAACTAATTTTAAACTAAGTAATTTATAATTTATTTAAATATATAGGGTTTACAGTATTTCCAAATTATGATATTTTAAACTTAAATATGACCTCTATTTAATTAAATTCAATTTATTAATATGATAAAATCATCTTTTAAATAAAATATTTAATATATAAAAAACTATTTTTGTTGAAAAATGAATTTGAACCATTATTTTTTCATTAATATCATTTAGTATAGATAATCAATTAAATTAGTGATAGTATAATTATATATAAATATATATATATATAGAAAATATTATATTCATAATTTAAATTATATCAATTATATTGATTAAATAAAAATTAAATGGTATTAATAAAATAAATTTTAATAAAACTGTTTTACCATTCTCATGGTAATTTACACTAATATTAATAATATTATCTCTATGACTAAAAAATAGATTGAACTTGTTATCTAATATTTAAATGTTTAAGTAAAATAGGAAATACATTTTTTTAATTCAATTCCTAAAATTCTTAAATTCTAATTTTTATTATTAGTGCGTAAAAATATTTTTTTAGTGTGGCATATTACTTGAGTTTCAAAATGTTAAAAATGTGTTTTATAAATTAAACATTGTATTTTTAAATTATAATTATTTATTTATTTATTTATTTAATATCAGTAAGGTATCTTAAACCTTTTATACATTCTTGAATTATAAAAGTGACATTTTTTAGCAAAACTGGTATTTTTACTATTCACCTAAAAATCAATTATTTTAGAAAAAATAATCATCATAAAATAATATTGATAAAATAAATTCAAAAAAAAAGATTATTTTATAAAGTTAAAATTCTAAAATTTTTATGTTTATATTTAAAAGTTATTATAAATTATAAATAAAATTACTTTTTATTGAAAAGTGTAATTTTAATCATTATATGTTCGTGATATTATTTCATATTAATTTATAATTTAAATGATGATAATATTTTAGTTGAAATAAATAACATTTTAATGGATTCAGTTTAATTTATTATGATAAAATATAAAATACTTAATAAAATGGTTATTGGAAAATAAATATTACTTTTATACAAAATATGCTTTAACAAATACAATTAATTAATTATTTATATTCCAAAATTTATTTCTTTCTTAACACATTTATATTGAATTATTTATTTTAATTTTATATATACAACATATCATATTTTAATAATAATTATATTTATATGTAAGTAATATATATGTATATATATTTATAATATTTTTATATCATATTTTTATTTCATTCTGAGTTATATTATATTAAATTTACCACATAATAGTACCCTAATTTAGTACACCTATAATATATATGAAAAATGACTATAATTTCAATGAACATATCTGAAATGGCCATAATTGAAATGAATATATTTCATTCCTATGTATAAACTTACTAAATCATTCATTCATTCCACACTAAATTTTCAAGGAATAGTTATTATTTCATATGTTGTATAATGTTTTATAATTTCATAGTGTTCTTCCTCATTATAGGTCTTTTTTGGATATTGGTTATCCTCAAAGTTGAAGATGATTTAGTAGATTTACTATTCGTTAAGATTTTATTCTTTTTAATATATTTTCCCCTGTTTAGTTTTTCTCCTTTAATGGTTGTACTACATTCATAATGAGTAATAATATATAGTGTAGAGTGGTTAGTTTTATGTTATGTTATTATAACATCCCTCTTATGAATGGATAAATTGTATTTAGTTTTGTTTCATATCTTGTAGGGAAGATTTTATAATATTGTTTCAATACATTTGAAGGAATGGATAAACATTATTTAAAATTATAGACATAAATAATAATAATAATAATAACTCCTTAAAATGGTACATTACATTCTATCCCATTAATTGAATGAGACCCTCATAATTTAAATTATGACTTTGTAATTAAATAGCTAATGATATCTATAAAGGAACTCGATATTTAATTTCATAAGAGATAACAACCTTATAAACCTAGGAAACGTATATTTTTCCCTTAGAATATTATTATCTTTGATATTGTGTTTTCTCCAACTATTTCAGCCAAGAGCATATTGTTATTCAGTGTTGAGACTCATGTCGTAAAATTTTCTCATAAAGGGTGTTCATAATCATCTTGTATAGACTATTATATTTTAATATAATGTGTGATCTCCTTATTCAAAATTTATATTCCTTTATGTAGAGAGAACCAATACAATTTCAAAATCACATTGAATTTATTAAGGAAGGATAATAATATTTTTATAAGACACTTTCCCATGAAATTAATCTTTGGATATAATAATTATAACACTATTAGTTTTTATTGATAATTTATCATATTTAAATATAGGTTAAAATTAATATTATTATGAAACATTCTAGGTATAGAGGAGTGCGTTTAAAAATATATAAATATAATACTCATATTTCTTGAGTAGATGATCCATGTTCCTCACACTACATCATTTTCAAAACTCACTTTGATAGTTTTGATTGCATATTATTTCTCTTATTTCTTTGACCATGAATGTTTTGGATGTCTTTAATCCTTTTTAGAATTTATATTAGGTTGTTGACTTAGATAGTTACCACGTTTTCCAAAGTTAGTGCATTGGATCATTAGTGGTGATTTTGGATGCATGCCTTCCATTCCTATTATGCTAGCTCCACTCTTTATATTCCTATAGGAATTTGATTCTCATTGAACCCCTCTTCCACATGTATATCATTTTTTAGTACCCTTGAGTAAATTTACTTGGTGATTCTTCCAAAAATTTTGAAAAAAAAGGAAATTGAGGCTTATATCTTTAATCATCTCCATTTCCTGAGTTTTCCAGAGCCTATATCCTTCTCTTCAATTGTTCAATCTGGTTTTCAACTATGGTTACATTGTTAGTCATGTTTAGAATAGTTGGTTGGCCACAATCACAGATTTTTTTAGTCTATCTCTCATTCTAATGGGTTCATCATTGAGGTAATCATTACATTATACTTAGCACCAAATTTTAACAATGTTTCTTCTAGTTTTAGGAATCACTAAAACCAAAATGGTTAACATGGGTGATGAACATTTTATATCATATGGGGTTATCATAATAAATAAAAAAATTATTCTACCTTAAAATGTTTTACATGTTTTTATCATCATGTTAGCCTCTAATTTCTTTCATTCAATCTATATCAATCTTAGTCTATCCCATGATACTTTAAGTTGATTAATCTTATACTTGTCATCATTTTACCTCAAAGTAACTAGACAAAAATATATCATAGTGGTTTGTTAAGAGTATATAATCAACCAAAGAATATACCCTGAGAGTGTATAGTTAGATAGTTGTGTAGTATTAGGACAACTTATTGTGAATTAGAGTGATGATCATGTCAATGATTAAAAAACCTTTTTTATGTGATTACCTCTTAGTGTATCAATTCAAAATCCTATTATACTTTCTAGTATAAAATAGGGATATATTACTTTGAAATCACAAAAGCTCTCCTTTTGCAAAAAATATTAGGACATTGTCCTACTCATAGTCTTATCTATTATAATTACCCCTATAGTATTCACTAATATTTTCAATTCCTAATCTCGAAAAATTATTATAACTTTCTCTAATACAAAATATTCCATAACAAGCCTTAAATATACTTTATATCATGAATCTTTATATGATTTTCCAACAATACATGCCAAGGATCTAGATGTATAGACTATTTGAAAGATTTGATATATAAATACATCATCTTAAACATAAAAAAATAATCCATATTTAAAACTCCAAAAAATGATCCTAACACCAATAGATACTCTAAAACTACATAAGATATCAATATTAAAATACCCAAGGAAAATGGTGAGATGGAAAGCCTAGTAATAGAATAAACATGGTAATAAAGCATAACATGAGTTCCAAATGTTAAAACAGGATATCATAAATTGAATGATCATAAGAATGGAAATTTGGAATAAAGAAATGATATCATAATATCATGGAATCATAAACATGTTAAAACAATATAAAACATTATATCATTAACATAAGTCATGGGTGAGTCCCAAAACTAACATCATAAAGTCGAAAAAGTCCCATGGAGGATTTAGGTTCACTCCCAAATACCTTACAAAACTTCTCATGAGATATAATAATTTACCCAAAGAATTTTAGGCCTACATAATTTCATTCCCACCTATAACATAAATTAAAATCATATATATAAAACCCCCATGAGGTAAATAAACCATACATAAATCATAATAATTATCAAACATGATAAGGAATTAGGTTTTGTAACTCTGATTCATGGAATAAACCAAGGAAAAATCCTAATAATTACCAAGAGAAGAAGAAATTAAATTATTTAAACTTTTAGAATTAAAAAATTAAATAAGGTCTTAACATAATGATATAATGTTTAAAATTCATGAGAATGGTCTAAGAGAAGAAAGAATACAATTGAACAACTTGGGTGATGCTTTATGAAATAAGTAAAGGATATTTTTAAATAAGTAATTACCTTATTATTTTAAATAAAAGTATAAGTTTACCAAGTGTGTTCTGCATTAAATAATATTTATTTTTATAAGTTATTCATAGTTTGAAAAAATTATATGGGGTGATTATTGATGTGATTAAAGAAACAGAAAAGTTCTCGTAAATCAGGTTTACTAAAAAGTGGGAATTTAAAATATAACTAAAAACATCTATAAACCAATAATGAAAAACATATTCAACTAGGTATATATGTAATAAAATTATATATAAAAATATAAGGGTTTCATGAGAATTATGTGGCATAAAAATGGAGAAAAATAAAGGGAATTCATAACCTATAAGTCATGAAGGAGGTCTGGATGGTCCATTACTCTGCTTTAAAACACATTTATTTTAAATACCACAACATAAAAAAGATAGTGAGAAATTATTTTGAAAATAGAAGAATTTAAATATAAATTTAACAAGATACTACATTTAATTAGGTTTCCAATTAAAATTAAGAATAGAAGTTGGAAAATAAAATTATAGAAAAAATGGAAACCCTCATTTAGTTATATGGGATTTATTCTTAACATAGTTGAATTTTAAAAAAGGATTATAAATAACTAGTAAATAATATTTGAATCAAAGTTATCACAAAAAATATAAATATGTTACACCAAATGAGATTAAAGATGAAACTAAATGAGAAACATTATAACTAAAGAAATCATATTAAGATATAAAATACCCTTATATTTTGGGTACGAAATCAGTCATAGCGCACAAAAATGAATATGATTAATGGATGTTAAGTTTTAAAGTAAAAAATAATAATTAATGATATTATATTTCATATGTGCAGTAAATACACCCAAAAAATTAATATTGGTGCATAATACGAAATCATTCCTCAATGAATGGTGATTGAGATGAAACCCTTACTGTTAGGTGTAATTTTAGAACTAAAATAATTTTGAAACATAAAAATAATATGGATTGATAAATACCAATAATTAGATCACTGATTATAATAAAATACATTCTTATATGTATATACACAATAAAAATAAAAAATTATTGAATATCATTAAAACATGTCCGAGTGAAGAGAAATTGATATGGAACCCTTATATGCCTGTGAAAGTGCTTTTACCTTAAACTTAACATCATGAAAAACTAAATTAATTTCAATAGATATATAGAAAATAACAGTATTCATTAATATTTAAAAATATAAGTACCTTTCTCTATCATATGATATTTATTTATAATATTGTTTTCTTACCAATGCTCGTTACTTGAATTTGTTCAACCAATTTCTTTGTGCATCCTTATATATGTCGACTATAGTAGAAATAATTGTAAAATAGTATCATAATATCCATAATATTAATAGTTTATGTATGTTAATTTTTTATATTAAATATATTTTTATGACCAACCATGGTGGTTGTTGATGACAAATGAAAATCCCTCCTCGTGGATGTGATAGTTCACACATACACACGGTTAACGTTTCCATTTATCAGTGAAAGATTGGGAAAAAAGTAAATAATATTTTAAAATTTATGAATCATATATATATTATATATATAATATCTTTTTCATCCATTAAATCATTTTGATCATCCATGAATGACAGTGATGAAAAATAGAAGATGTCACTTTTTGGAGGTGGTAATCTGCCCAACCCAGTAAAGACACTTTTCTATTTTTTTAGCGAATAGAGAGGAATAAATAATGGTTATTAAATTAATATAATAAAATATAAATTTAATAATGATACTGATTAAATTATATTTTTATGTATATAATATATTTATAAGAGAATTATTAAGGAGAAGAAGTTATAAAGAAGGTAATACTAACTTAGGGTATTTGATCTTCTATTAGAGATTTCCTTCTAAGTGAAGGCCTTAAGATAACTTATAGTGACAATGGGATTATTTATGATAAAAGAAATAATAGGATAGGTATTTTGGCTATATTTTTATATGAAATACAAATGGGATGTTCAAACATGTAGGGGAGGAAGTGATCCCCTTTTATAAGTACAGAAAATGGAACTTTTAGGAATAACCGTTGCACTTCCATGATATCAATACACTATTCCTTCTTAAATGGCTCCAAAAGTTCGTAATAATGAATTTATGGGTGATCTTGGGTCAATATAGTTTATTAAAATACTTTTAACCCATGTTTTAAACATTTTTTAAATCTTTTAGCATAGGTTTTTACATTTTAACATTTTGATTTTTACCATGGAAAATAGTTTTTAACTAAGTAATATATATTTTTTTAAAAATATAATGTACCCATATTACCAAATTTGGATGTTTTGAACCTAAATAAAATCTAAATTTAATATAATTTTACTTATGAATAAGATAAAATCAACTTTTTAATTAAAATATATAATATATAAAAAACCATTTTTATAGAAAAACAACTTTTAACAGTTATGTGTTCTTTAATATTATTTAGTATTTATTTCCTATTGAATGAGGTTTAATATAATTATATATATTTTTAAAATCACATTATATTCATCATTTAAATTATATCAATTTTATTGATTAAATAAAAACTACATGATATTAATAAAATAAATCCCGAGAAAAATTGTTTTACCATTATCATGATAATTAACATTAATCATGCTAATATTATCCTATTCCTAAAAAATAAACTGAAATTTTTCATATAATATTTAAATTTTCATCTTATATAGTAATTTTCTATATAATTTCTAGAAGTGATAAAGTATAATTTTTACTATAAGCGCATAAAAAAGTTTTTAGGGTGAAATATTATTTGAGTTTAAAAAATGTTAAAAATATGTTTTATAAATTAAAAATAGTATTTTTAAATGATTATTAAATATATTTTTTTAGATAAAATTGTTTCATAAATCATTGATACATTATTACGTTATAAAAGTCATAGTTTTTAGCAAAATCATTATTTTTACTATAAACCTAACAAATAATTATTTTATAAAAAATCGAAAAAATATTCTTTATAAAATATCAATATAATGAATTAAAAATGAATTTTATCTTATAAAATTATAATTTTAATATTTATATATTTATCTTTTAAATAAAGTTATAAATTATAAATAAAACTTATTTTATTGGAAAATGTCACATTTCAACATTATATATTCTTTATATTATTTCATAGATATTTATAATTAAATGATGTTAATATATTAGTACATGTATAATAATATTTTAAAGTGTTTACATTAATTCATTGGGACAAAATATACAATGTATAATAAAACATTTATATGAAATAATATTCCATTTATACTAGATATGCTTTAACAAATACCATTAATTAATTATTTATATTCTAAAAATTACTTTTTACAACTCCATTGATATTGAAATATTTATTTTAATTGTATATATTAAATATATCATGATTTAATAATAATAATAACATTCATATGTAACTAATAAATATAAATATAAATATTTAATATCATATTTTTTCATTTTGAGTTATATTATATTAAATTTACCACATAAAAATACCTGAATTAAGTATGCTTATAGGACATATAACCAATTACCATAATTGAAAGGATCATATTTGTAATGACCATAATTATAAAGACCATATTTCATCCCTAAACATATAAATATTAAATAATTCGTTCATTCCACTTTCACATCACTATGAATAGTTCTTATTTATTATTTGTCTTAATGATTTCTCATTTCATGGTGATCTTCTTCATTATAGGTTTTTTGGATATTGGTTATCATCATGTTAGATGATGATCTGGGAAATTTACTAGTTAGGAAAAATTTATTCTTTTTATCTATTATCCACTATTTATTTTTTATCTTTAAATATATGTACTTCATCCATGGTGAGTAATGATCCATGGAGTGAAGTACATAGTTTTCTGTACATTTTTTAATTTTCCAATTATGAATCAATAAACTATATTTAGTTTGGGACATTTCTTGGGGGGGAAATTTTTTAATCATGTTTCAATCCTTTTGAAGAAATTGAGAAATGTTCTCTCAATTACAGACCTAAATCAGAATAATAATCAGAAAAGATTAGGTACCAAGAAAGATCAACCTTATAAATTTATTAAACATAGATAATATATATAGAGCAATAAATAGGTTATACATAATCATGTTTGGAGAACACCATAGGAATCAGAATTTTCTAGTGATGAACAATAGTTTGGGAGAACAAAGGATTTAATTGAGGGACTATCAATGACTTCCTTCTTTGAAAGATCATTAATAACCAGATTCATTTCATTGTAGAAATGCATCACATTTAGAGTCATTCCTTTAATAGATTGTAGGAATTTGATACTATGTAGAAAAACTATCCATAGAACATTCCTATACTTACTTCTATGATCTTCAACTACAATATTTGAATCTGATTAGACTAATAGAGGGGTATTTATAAAGTAGTTAGTATAATTTAGTTTTTGTATAATCTCCTAAAGATTATCTTTATATTACAATTTACTTGTAGAATATTTATTTTATAAATATATACCATGTTCAAAAAACTCCCTCGCATCCTAAGGGACCCAATGCACCAGAAGTAGAACCATCAAAATTCACCTTGATCAATGATTGAAATAAAGGGATCCACCGTATGTATTTTAGTATAGTTTTTTGTTTTAACCAACCAAATATACCAACATAATTCAAGATAACAAGATCATATATATCATTATCCATAAAAACTATCTATATTTTTTTCATAGATTCAAAATCACTATGAATAATTTTTGTGCCAAAAATTAATTAAGAATGATTTCTATCGAATATAATCCCATTTTGGGTTATCTAGATGTAAGAATTCACCAAAGAGGTAGCAGATAAAAGTGGCTTATAAATATAATCATTGTCATTAACCTTAGTAATGGATGTGAGTAGGTCCATCAGTCCAATATCAGGGAATATTTGTATAGTGTAAAGGTCCTACACACACTTCTATTGCATTGATGCAACCCTACCGTTTTTGAACAACTGCAATACATTTCTAGACACACATAAGAATAATGCAAAGGTTAAAATATTCTAAAGTCCAACCTTCTAAATTTGTTCATTTATTGGAAGCCTATTAATATTGATTTTCCATACTAGAAGAATTATAAAGGGAGATATGAATTCACTCTTGTATTTATTAATCCACATTGCCATGTGAGTGCATTATTTCACTTCAATCAATACATTTCCTTGATATTTAAGAATCCATTTCTATTTGGGGTCCAAACCAAAACATGTATATCCATGAATTTGTACCATTGTATTTTCAAGGATATGTAAAAAGGTAATCTATTATGGAATATATCATCATTATAAATTAAAACATAAATAATAATGTGTTAATTGTTTTGGGGAACTTGAATAGGTTCTTTAATTGGTATGTCCATCTAAGAAGTGGTCTGTCAATTATGATTAGAGTGCTTGAAAACAAACCACCTAGAAGAATCTATCAACTCAGTGAAAGATGTATTAATGTTAGACCATAAAGATGATTAATGATATAAGGGGTATCTGGTTATCAATTATTTTTTAATATAATCTGGATGAATTCTAATTTAGTAACAGAGGAGGACAAAATATTCCCTGTGAATTTAGATATTAGGGCATCATTAAACTCCCTAAGATCATTTATTTCAAATCCACCCATGTAAAGTGTTTTAGTAAATTCCTTCAAAGATAATAAAACCAATATATTTTTCATAATAATAATAATGGATCCTGAAAATTAGGCCATTAAATCCATAATCAGGTAGGATACGATTTCACATAATGAGTTGGTATTTATACTTTTAGTATACATCATCATCATTTGGTAAGTAATATAATGTGATAATTTTATATATTTATATTTAATAATAAATTTATTTGAATAATTTTGGAAATATTATACTGATCAAAACATTACTATGTTTCATATGTACAAGAGTATGGGAACAAATAGTAATGGACATATTATTGGTGGGATGCAATGGAGTATTTTGGTTAGTAATTTTTCTAGTTCTTTCAATTAAAATAATATTTTTTATATTCTAAATTTCAATTCATATGGTTATATGAGACATAAGAGAGAGAGGTGTATCTCAGACATGAGATTCAGATCGAGATGAATGGTGGAGATGAGAGATCCTATGAATCATGTTTTGAGGAGTTGTCTTGGATGTGGGAGATGATGAGTATCCATCAGAAAGTTTTAATGATCAATATTGGTGTATGATCATCACTGACTTGTTTTTAATGAACTGAATTGACATCATTATATAACTCAAAGGAACATTATCTTCAGTGTCATTTTAAATGTTAGAGTATGAGGCTTGGTTGGGTGCTCCGAATGTGGTCATACAGATATTGAACAGAGATTAGGAAGAGCAACGATGATAGTGAGATCAACACCATGAGGAGATGGTGGAGTATATGTGATGGCTCACACATGGTTTAAGGATATGGTTCCCCCTTCTAACAAGACCAAAATTTTCACCATTTTCTGTACTTGATCCCCCACAATCCAATTGTATTTTATGACATATTTTATATGAATTTTTTATGTTATATTTTTGTTTAAATTTTACAATGAATGAATTTTATTTTTATTATTATTATATAACTTTTTTTGGTTATCTGCTATGGAAATATTATTCCATCACAAATAGTATTGGTTAGAAATTGTTTTTAATATAAAAAAATTTCCACCATAAATAATTATTTATACTAGATTGATATTTCCATTCAAAATAATTTATGACTAAAACTATTTGAGATAGACCATCACAAATAATTTTATTTGTGACATGGTTAACCATTACAAAATTTTTGTGATGAAATCCATCATAATTTTTTTTTAAAGAAGATTTTTAAGTGTATTTAGGATTATATAATAATTAATCGTTGATTGGAATATCTAAACCTGATGATCAGAATCCACACCTTCACACCAGCCACCAATAATTCTATTTGTGATTTCTCTTCAATGACCCCCTTTATTTGTTCTTTCACCACCGACCTTTTCTATAGTTATTGGTTCGACAAAAACATGACTGAATCATTGAATGGTAAAATTATTTTTCTATGATAATTTGTTTGGTAAATAAAAACAAGGAATAGTGTGTGAAGGATTTTCAATGAGCGGCAGTTGAATGTTATGATGTTTGGAAACATGGGATCTCCATGGGAGTAGAGAGTCCCATGGATTGTTTGAATATATTTTTGAGTTCTTTTTCACAAATAGAAACTAAAAAGTGGTTTGAGAGATATGAAATAGTTTTTATATACTAAGAATAATGATTTGGTCATGATTGGATGTGAAATCAAAGAAGGCTTGAGTTTTGGAGTTTGAAGTATAAGATATGATTATAGAGACCCAAGGTAAAAATGTCTTTATTTTACATCCTTTATGTGATTTATAATATTAAATATCATAAATAATAACATCCCTATGAATGATAGGTTCTATTTCATTAAATACTATCTACATAATAAGATTATTTTACAAAACATGCGTTCATTTCTCTTTAAAGGAATCATATTAGAACATATTCTCGTCATATCATTAGAAAAACTCATCCTCATATCCAAGGGAATGAAAACATAAGAAATGGGTGATCTAAAATTCATAGAAATGGTTGAATATACATTTCATTAGGGATTCTATTATAATAATAAGTAAAAACATAAGCACGCGAGAAAAATCATAACTATAATATCCCAGTTATGGAAGCCACCTAGAGGTGCCCCGTACCCAGTTGGTCACATGGCCTCAAGCACATTTCCCTGAATGTCAGAGGCTGTAAACTAGAAGTGAGGGCCTTGGGCGTGATAGTGGGAAAACTATGCCCTCATTGGCAGAGTACACAGTGGAAGTTTACAAATACATACAAGAGATAAAGTAGTAATAATAACATACAATAGAAAACTGAGAGTATAAACTGGAGAACACATATATAAAATGATGCATGATACATATGTCTAAGAAAATAGCCAAAAAAGTCACATTACTGGAATACAACAGTGCTAAACCAAAGTACAAAATAAACCAGATAAACTCCTCAACATAGCAATCCATATCTTGGTCTCATGCTCTCCAACTCCACAGTAAGACAAGTACATGAAGTAGAAGGGTGCTTGCCCTTATCTATACCTGCAAAAATATAATCTATTTGGGCCCAAAAGCAAGGCCCAAACAAGGTGTGAGACTAAATCCTATTAGGCAACCACCATGAGATATGTGCCTAATTGTCAGTGAATTTATGGCATGTAAAATACAAAAGTCAGTAAACAAGGAAAGTACACAGAAGTAAACAATCCACGGTTTTTAAGCATTCAAAACCTCACAACATGCAATAGATAATCAAAGCAGATAAACACAACAGGTAACCCTCTAAGAAGGACTCACAGCCTATTCCCTTTGGTCCTACCTATAAACAAAAACAAGCATCTAAACATAAGGTAACCCTCTGGAAAGTACCCACAGCCTATCCCCTCTAGACCTACCTAACAAGTAAAAGCAACCCTCTGGGTTGTACACTCAGTCTAACCCCTATGGTTTAGCTTAACCATAAACTCTCTGAGGAAGCACTAACCATCAATTCCCCCTATAGTCTCATGTCGGTACTAAAGGCACTCTGGGGAAGTAATCAATGTCACATTCCCCATGTGGCCCACATCGAGGAACTATAAACACTTTGGGGAAGCACTTAATGTCAATTCCCCATGTGGTCTCGCATCATAATTTATGAAGACACTCTAGAGAAGCCCTTACATCCATCCTCCCTATGGACTATACATCAGGTTCTAACAACCCTGTGTAAGTCAAGCAAGTGTATTAGTGCGTAACGGCCAAGGTAAACCTTGTGAACCACATAGATAGCATTCTAAAACCCAAAAGGATAACAGAACAACAGTAACACTATCCTACAATAAAAGGCATGTGAAAGTAAATAGAAACCTAACAGGCAAGAAAGACCCAAATGTTGAAACAGGAAAAAAATGCATGTCAATACATCCAAAGCACAACAATTTACCCTATACACAATCAATAATCTTCTACTCAGGCGTACTAGCATAGCAGAGAAACAATAGGGCCAAAATGGTAAACGTACAATAATCCATTCACGGGTATTGGGAAAATTTGAACATAAAACTCAAATAAATTCAACAGGAAGGAATAGACCACCTACCTCGGGGTTAGGAGATTAATATACTTGAACCTCGAAGCTTGATTCTCCTTATAATGTCATAGATCTAAGAAAACATCTAGAATGTTCAACCCACGATACCTCATGAGAAAGGAGAAATCAGAAGATGATGCTCTAGGAGAAGAGAGAACTCACCGATGTTGTTACAACACAATAAATGGTGTTTGAATCAAAGGACGAGTGGAGTCTCAGGGGTTCATCGAAGATATGTGGCCATAGGGGTTCTCTCAGTCGAATGGGACCTAAAAGATGTGTGTTCTGGTGATTAGACGCGACCTCGATGCGTTTAATGAAAAAAAATGTACACAGCTTGTACATTTGAAGTACAATGTGTGAACTCGCCTTTTCCATACTCCAATTTAAGAGGCCTCCAAGTCACTCCCCCACAGCAGTGTGTGTGGCTATTACACGGCCAGAACACTGGCTACTACGGCAAGGAAGTACAGGACGTGTACTCATAAAGTACACGGCGTGTAGTTAGAAAATTTCTAGAATTTCCCCTTCTCTCCAAAAACAACCAGAAAAGGAAAAACATACCTGAAAATAGATTTGGGTTCTTATAAACTTCCCCCCTTAAAGAAATTCATCACCAAATTTCCATAGTGCGGCGTAGAAGAAGAAACCTCAAACAGTTCTGGCCACTGTGCTCGTACATATGCCTCCCTCTCCCAAGTCTCGTCCTGTACTCACATATGACGCCATAACACTCATACCAGAGGAACAGACCAGCCATAGAGAACCTTTGTACTGTGATCCAAAAATCCGGATAGGATGCTCCTCAAAGTATGCGTCAACTTCCAACGCAACCTCCTCAGGTTGGAAAACATGATACGGGTCTGAAAAGTAACGTTGGAGCTGAGAAACATGAAAAACATCATGCATAGCCCAGTACATCTGAGGTAACTACAACCGATAGGCAACCGACCAAACTCTCTCCAACACCTCAAACGACATGACGTACCTCGGCGAAAGATTACCCTATCTCCTAATACTCTTATGTCCTAACCTCAGTATGACACGTAGAAAAACCTAATCCCCTACCTCGAACTCCAGAGGTCCTCTCTGCTGATCAGCATAAAACATCTATCGAGACTCTGTAGTAGCCATATGCTTCTAAATCAACTCTATCTGCTCTGTGGTCTCTTGGACAAGACGAGGTCCCAGCAAAGCTACCTCTCTTGCCTACAGCCAACATAAGGGTGAACAACATGGCCTCCCGTACAAGGCCTCATAAGGTTTTATATGAATAGTTTATTGAGAACTATTATTGTAGGAAAACTCCACAAGAGGTATATTATTATCCCAAGAACCTCCAAAATCTAGGATGCATGCTCGGATCATGTCCTCAAGCACCTGAATTGTATGCTAGGACTGGCCATCCATCTAGGGGTGGTCTAATGTACTCAAAATTACCTGTGTACCCAAAGCCTTCTAAATCCCATTCCAACCCGAGAAGTAAAACGTCCATCCCTGTCTAAAACAATAGAGTGTGGAACTCCATGAAGACGTACAATCTCTCGGATGTACAATCGTCCCAGATCATCAACACTGAAGGTCTCCTTGATTGGAAAGAAGTGAGAAACCTTCGTGAGTCTGTCAATGACAACCCAAAATGCATCATTCCCTCAAGGCGACCTCATCAAACCAATCACGAAGTCCATCGCGATGTCATTCCACTTCCACTCAGGAATATGTAACTGTTGTAAAAGCCCTGCTGGTCACTAATGATCCACCTTCACCTACTGATAGGTGGAACACCTCATGAGGAAACCAGGAACGTCCCTCTTCATTCCTGGCCACCAATATAGATAGTGTAGATCATGATACATCATGGTGATGCTAGGATGAACTGCCAAAACTGAGGAATGGAATTCATGTATCAGCTCCTCACGTATATCTGCTTGCACCCATACACTCCCCTGGAAACTCAAGATCTCATCCTCACCTATGGTCCATCCCAAAATAGGGTCCTCTCCTGACACACACTCTCTTAGGACTAGGCCTCCAGAATCTGATAGCTACCTCATTCAAAATCGATCAAAAAGATTAGAGGTGAGAGCTACAGAAGATAGAAAAATTTTCCCCTATCTATCGTGCACCTCTAAATGCATCTCAGAGAATAGAGCCATAAGCTTCCACTCACCAGTGGCCTCCCAAAATTCTTGTATCTGAGTCCTCTTTCTCAATGAATCAACCAATATGTTGCCCTTCCCATCCATATAGGCAAGCTCAATGTCAAAATACTGAAGGTACTCAACCCACCTTTGCTATCTCAAATTTATATCATGCTAGGTTAAGATATACTTGAGACTCTTGTGGTCAGTGAAAACCACAAAATGCTCTCCCAGAAGATAATTTCTCCAACAGCGTAAGGCATGAACAACCGCAACCAACTCAAGATCGTGTGTCGGGTAGTTCCTCTCACGTGGTCACAACTATCAAGACCCGTATGCAATGACTCATTCCCCTTGCATAAGCATATCTCCTAGCCCGATACCTGAAGCATCACAATAAACAGTATAACTCTTTATTGGATCTGGCAAGACTAGTATCGGTGCTGAAGTTGACCTCCCCTTTAGCTCCTGAAAGGCTGACTTGTAAGAATATAACCACAAGAACATAACACCCTTCTTAGTCAGACTCATTAGTGGTGCTGATAAGTGTGAAAATTCATGTATGAAATGTTTGTAGTATCCATCCATCCCAAGAAAAATCTGTCCCACAAAGATGTTCTTCGGCTTCTCCCAGGAGACGACTGCTCTCACTTTCTCTGGGTCTACTCACACTCCTATTTCTAATATAACATGACCCAAGAAGTGAATTTGATCCATCCAAAAGTGGAATTTTGAGATCTTAGAATATAAATGATTCTCTCTTAGTGTAATCAGAACGATCTGATGATGGGTAGCGTGGTCGTGTTGAGTGTGAGAGTACACCAAGATATCATCCATGAAGACCACCATGAAGAAATCCAAGTATGTATGGAACACTCGGTTCATCTGTACCATGAACACTACAAGAGAGTTCATGAGACCTAACGACATTACCATATACTCATATATACCATACCTGCAATGAAAGGTTGTAAGAGGTATATCAGATGGTCTAACGTGAAATTGATGATAACGGGGTCTCATGTCAATCTTCGAGAACACCAGGGCTCCTCGAAGTTTATCAAAGATATCATCAATCCTTGGAAAAGGATATCAGTTCTTGACAGTCAACTAGTTCAACATCCGATAGTCCACACGAATCCTGAGGGTACCATCTCCCTTCATTTCAAATTGGATAGGTGAACCCCAAAAATATATACTGGGTCAGATGAAACCCTTTACCTAAAACTCCTCCAACTGCTTCTTGAGTTCCTGCAACTCAGGTGTAGCCATCCAATAATGAGGAATAGACATAGGTGCCACTCTTAGCATAATATCAAAAGAAAATTCCACCTCTCACTCTGGAAGAAAACCTTACAAGTCCTCTGGAAAGACGTCCCTGAAACGATCCACCCCTGGAGGAAAGTCTAATTGAGAATTCCCCTGATCATCTAGATATAAACACTAAAAACTATTTCTCTTTTCCCAACAGGGACATATCTGTTGGAAAAAGTGCATTTTCTATTGGTAAACCTTTTTACCAACATATATGTCTCTATCGCTAAATGTTTTTGCGACAGATAAAATAGTTTTGTTAAAATTATAATAATACCAATAGATAATATATGTGTTGGTTAAAGTGTTTAGCAACAGGTTTTGATGACAAATTTTTTTTAAGGTAATAATATTACCAATATATAATATTTTTATTATAAATTACATTTAAATAAAAATTATAAATTTTTATTTCTAGTAAAATTTTATATTATATTTATTAATTTATCATATATAATACATATGTTTTAATTATTGAACCGAGGATTATTTTAACACATGTTCAAAATTAGACAAGAATTAATTATATTAATAAAGAAATTAATTTCAAACAAAATTTGATAAGAATTAATTATTTTAATAAAGAAATTCATTACAAACAGAACTTATTGGATCCCCACATGGATTGTTCCACAATTATGTCCCACATTTCTAGACAACCCTACCCCCCATTGGATCCCCCCAAAAAGGATCAACCACCGTAGCAGCTCCAACTCATCATCATCAACTCCATCACGAACAGATCCAACTCAACCATATCATCTCCAGACCCAGCCCATCTATGCCCTCTCTATCCCCATTCATGATAGCTCCAGTCTATTCCAGCTCTAGCCACATCAATGTCAGCTCCAATTCATGCCATCTCCAGTCCATCCATGCCAGATCCAGTCTATGCTAGCTCTGGTCTATTCCCCATCCATTCCATCTCCAGTCTATGCACAAACATATGAGAAATACATCGTATGAAATTGGTACACAGACAAGTGATAGAAATATACTTACATGATAGAGATAAAGGTAGTACCTGCACAACAACAAATAAAACAGTTGTGTTCAAATTCCTATATTTGTGTTTCACTTTATTTAGACTTTCAACAAAGGTAGTACCATCACAATAAGGAAATAAATATTCAAATACAACCTTTTATTTAGAAAAAATATAATTCATGAAAATAGGTTTGGAATAATAACTTGCAATGTACACATGATATGAGATTTTTCTAGTCAGTGGACCTAATGTCTGAACACAATGCCAATCATCATTGTCCCCATCCTCTGCCCATATTGTAAAAGTATAATTATAGCTGAAAGAGAGTAAAACAACAACAAATGGGTGTTAATGAACCATTTTAACAGACAAACTATGAAGAGTCCATTAATTGGGTAATGGACATAACTGGTCTTACTAGAAACTGGATCATTATTGAGTGAATCAATGCTAGAAACATGGATGAAGTCACAAGTTTATGGATGTCTTTAGAATGTTCAAAACTACAAAACTTGGACATGTGAACCTTCATACTGTAAGGTTTGTAGTTTATATATGAACCTGCATATTGAAACCTGAAAACAAGTGACCTATAATCCTAAAAATCAAAAAACATTAATTGAAAAATCGGTAAAACTGTAAACATATATACCTCAACTATAAAACCTATAAAACTATAAACCACTAATCAAGATTGTTCTTACCCACAAACATGTAAATAAATAATCAGGGAACCTGGAAACCTATAACATAACAACCTACAAAACTGCAACCTACAAACAATTAAATTTTAACTAGATTACATACAAATCAGAAAACTTGTTATTTTGTAACCAAAAACATTGAAACCCATAACCAAGAAAAATATAATCCTACAAACCAATTTCTGAAAACTACAAACAATTGAATATAACAATTAGTAAAAACCATGTCTGCAAGGGGAGAATGAGATTGTGCATATCTGTTTGTGCAAACCAGTTTATGAAAACATGGGAATAAATGGTCTCCCACAAAATAAAAATATAATTGTGCAAACCTTAAAACCTGTTTTCGCAACCCTATTTGTGAAAACTACAATCCTATTTGTGAAAACCTATAAACCTGTTATTTCAAACCTGGAAACATATTTGTGCATACATGGGCTCCCACAAACTACAAACTATTGAACATAGAACATAATATCTTGTAAACCCAACCTTCAATTTACAAACCTGGAACCTCAAGCCTGAAAACCTGTATCTTAAAAATTAGTAAAATAATTAATATAGAAAACTATAATCCTATAACATAAAAACATAGAAATCTATAAACATGGAAACATTTGAATACCATCATGCACACCAAAAAAAGGAAATTAAAATCTGATCATCCACATAAGTATTCCAAAACATTTCGTTATTTTTCATACTAATTATCCCAGATGCCCTGATATATAAAAAATGATGAAATTAGATAAGAAGAATTATATAGGAGGACAAAACAAAAATCTATTTTAGTATAATAAGAACTGAAGAATTCCATAACACATGATTACAAAAAAATATACTTTCATAAATTCCAAATGACTCGTGACCAAATTCCCATCATTTTTATTATTGTTCTTATTCTTATAATGCTAATAAACCCTTTATTTCATTCCATAGAGACTTCTTGTAAGTATATGACAGCTTTATGTGTGTGATTTTGTAGATTTATGTGTGTGCATTCGTAGTTGTTTTCCACAGCCATAAATTTACATGATTATAATGGATAGGTGAAATTTTTTAATTGATTTATATCTATTCTTAGATTAAAAATAAAAAAATACAAAAAATATACTCAAATTGGAATGCCCAGCTTTTACACATTTGAAAACGGATTAGATTTATAGAATTCTCATTTTATAAATCTTGTAAGTTTTAATCCACAAGTCTCAAGAAGATAGATCAATAGAAAATATGGGGAGCATCAACTACCTTGATTGCAAAATCCATGTGAAAGATGTTGAGTTTTCACCCAATCTCAAAATACATTATCTTGAGAGTTAAAAAACACATTAGCAATGGTAGAACCTCCTTCATGTAGGCTCATATTGTGATTGATAAATCCTATTCAATTATTTAAACACCAAATCCAGAATAAATTGAAATGCATCAATTGAAATAGGTAGTATCAGAGGCTCTGTTGGATAGAAAATCATATTACATTCTGTGTAATAACAGTAGAGTCAAGGAAGTTGAATAATCATATTACAGTCACTTATCATGTATCTTGGTAGAGTACTACAGTATGAATATGACTCTGCTACCAATATATATAAGGTACTACAGTCTGTGTGATTGCTACTATTATATAGACATTTGTGTGTGACTACTACTATTACATACATTTGTGTGTGTAATATCAGTAGAGTCATCATTTTGTGTGTGTGCGACTAAGGCAATGTGCACCTGAATTTTAGCAGTCTTCATCACCTGGCACACCGGGAAGACGTTCATGAACCCACCACAGAACCTACAAAATCACACCAATAGGGCAGTATTTTAATATATATAATATAAATTAAACATTAAAAAAAGATTCCTTCATAAATATACATAGTTTTACAATAAGGGACTGTGTGACCACACTTTCAACCCATTAAAAAAATATATAGTGCAATTATTTAACTCTAACTCATGCCACCAAACAGGAAGAGCTAATAACATCAAAAAATTATATGAGATCATAAATCTCTACACTAGTCATCAATGTGATGAGAATAGTTATAATTCAAGGTATGATGTCATTATAAATTTATCCTTCTCCAAACTGATCCTTTGTGAGTATAGAGCTCTCATGAAAAATGGCCACACAAAAACAAATTTAGAGAGATGAGTTTCCATTAAAGTCGCAGAAAAAAGTTACTTTCGCTTAACGACACAGTTTTGGTCCTTAATGAAAATCAATATAGGAAGGTATGATTTCAGTCTAAGGTAGGTCCACAAAAAATGCAGGAAAATAACATAGGAAAAATATGAAGATGGATACAAGTGGTTTAAATAATAAGACATAAAAACAGGTGGCAAAAAGTCGAAGAAATTAGAAGATTGGGAGGCTATCTGTTATGACCACTACCATTAGGATTTTGATGAATCCCACTTAATGACTCCATTCATAGTTAAATAAAAGATAATTAGGTATCCTTACCTTCATTTTTTCTTCAAATACGCCATCAAGTAGAACTTCATACTCCTTCTGCGTGACGCTATGATCAAATACATTTCTTGACACCTTGTTCGAGAAGAATATTGTGTTCAACACCTAACCACATATGTATCTAGCATCAAAGTCAGTATCGGAGTCTTGAACACCGATGAGGACTAGTAGACCCCACCTGATCTCCGATACATTACACCCCTCTACCTCTACTCTAGAAGATGAAACTCGCTGAACAATGGACCTCATTACTACAGTTCAATATCTAAAGAAACTTGAACAGCCCCCCACCCCAACCTTGTAGTGTTTGGTCCTTATTAGAAAAGTAAACAAATAAGGTGTAAAACTTAACATCAAATGTACATCAATTCTATATGAAAAACCTCAGCACATGGGTGAAATTGAGACTTTTGATTTAAAAATAAGGGGGAAAGCTGATCAAAGAAACTCAAAAACATGGATTGAATCATCATTCATGGAAAAAGAGAAAGTAAAAAAATAAGACATCAGGTTCTCCACATCAATCTAATCACTTAAAACAGAACAGAGCATAAAAAATAAGTGTTCATATCAATTGATTTTAAATAATTCAGTACACAGAGCAGCTTCAGACATTCAATTCATACAAAAAATCTTCAAAGAGAAGCCTCTCTTAGCATTAAAAAATACATAGTAAAAAATTTACATCAAATGAAAACAAAACATTAATCAATGGACCCAAGAAACCACCAAATGCCATGATGGAAAAAACATTAATGACAATTCAGGTGTAAAAGTGAATCAAATTCCAAAATTGGTGATCATGTATTAAAAGACAAGACTAAACGATCATCAACTAAGGTAATGTCAGTACACATAGTAGCTTTAGACATTCAATTCAGACAAAACAGCATCAACGAGAAGTCTCCCCTAGCATTAAGAAATACATAGTAAAAAATTTAACATCAAATGAAAACAAAACATTAATCAATAGACCATAGAGACCACCAAATACAAAGATGGAAACAAAATTGGGTGACCTTTCAGGCGTAAAAGTGGATCAAATTAAAAAAATGGTGATCAGGTATTGAAAGATGAGGCTGAATGATC
This sequence comes from Viscum album, assembly GCA_963277665.1. Classification (NCBI taxonomy): domain Eukaryota; kingdom Viridiplantae; phylum Streptophyta; class Magnoliopsida; order Santalales; family Viscaceae; genus Viscum; species Viscum album. The sequence continues at coordinate 1,711,515,803 of OY728138.1, read as the reverse complement.
ATAAACTATGGTAATGCCAGTACATTTAAAGCATCATGATAATCATCAAAGAAAACGCAAAGGAAATTGAATCCACAGAAGCTGGTACAATATCTAGGGCGGAAATGACTGTCCAGGGAGGAAGAACATGAAGCAATGACAGAGGGGGAGGATTGAGGATGATGGTGACTGGAAGGTGGGGAGGCAGAATACAGGGAGGCTATAGCATCCCGCCTTTTTATCACATAATCTTTCATTACATTTTACAAAACCAAGGATCTTTAAGGTTTAGTGTCTTGGAAACCAGGAACTTAAAACATGAAAACATAAAACATTCTTCTTAAACACTTGAAAAACTTCTCCTCATGTTCATCCTAGGTTCATTACTGCATCTCATAACTTGGGGACATAATTCAAAAAGAAAGTGTGATCAGAAGTCCCAGTAAAGGAAACAAGAGAAACATTATACATGTGAACTTGAGATACTTCAATAAGGTCATGAAAATAACTTTAAGGCATGAGAAAGAAATCATGAGATATATCACAATAAAAATAAAATTTTTCATAACTTGAAGATGTGGCTACAACATTTAATATTGACAATCATTTCGTTTCACCAAGGTCCATCCCTAAGGTGTCATTAAAAATTACCACGTTTATTCACCAAGGTATCAGTCTAAAAGGTCATCTATAGAGATTAAGTCTTTACCCAATGCATTGGAGCGCTATCTGGGCGCACCCTTGACATGTCTTTATTATCATGTGAGCCACATATATCATTACCAATAATTTCATAAACAACCCATATAGCATAAAATAAATGGGCTTCATTTTATAATCATAACATTTTAAAAACTGCTTTAAAGACATGATCTTTACGTCACTTTAAACCCACGGAAGGGGAGAGCAGGTCTAATGTATGTAAATCCCAGAATTTAAAATAAAACATTTTGGTATATATGTGAATACCCCTTTTGAAGAAAGATCTTTGAGTATTCACATAATAAAATAGAAGTGCTTTAGAAAAAGAGAGAGACATTTTGAGACAGAAATTCTGCAGCATAACGGCTATGTTTCGGGGTTTTAGAAAACATTGAAAATAGAGGGGACATGGGTCAAACACTCATAAATGACCCATAAAACAGTAGAGGGATAGAATATAAATGATTTCAGAACATGGTAATGAAATTTGAAAGATATACCATATGAAATGAAGAACATGAAAGGAAGAAAAAAAATAAGATTTCTCTTATGAAAATTCGGCAGCCCAATGGCGTCACATAAACTTCAACAAAAATGAATTGACGAGATCAAATAGGGTCTCTCATCATATGAACATAAAATATTAGTATGATAGATATAGATATCATACCCCAACATAATAAAAAAGGAACTTGAAATAATTTACATGAAAGTAGATCTTTGAAAAATGAGAAAGGCGAACGAATCCCTTAAAAATTCGGCAGCCTAACGGCGTCACTTAAACATCAACCAAAAATGAATTGACAAGATCAAAATAGGGTCACTCATCATGTGAACATAAGGGTTCAGTATTATAGATATAGAGATCATACCCAAACATAATAAAAAGGAACTTGAAAGACTTGACATGAAAATAGATCTTGAAAACGAGAAGGGTGAAAGAATCCCATAAAAATTCGGCTGCCTAACGGCGCCACTTTAAACATCAAAATACTGAATTGAAGAGATCAAATGGGGTATCTTATCATATGAACATAAGAGTTCAGTATGATAGATATAGATATCATACCCCAACATAATAAAAAGGAACTTGAAAGACTTGACATGAAAATACATATTGAAAACGAGAAGGGTGAAAGAATCCCTTAAACATTCGGCAGCCTAACGGTGCCACTTAAAACCTCAAAATAATGAATTGAAGAGATAAAATGGGGTCTCCCATCATATGATAATAAAATATAAGTATGATAGATATAGATATCATACCCCAACATAATAAAAAGGAACTTGAAAACTTGACAAGAAAATAGAACTTGAAAATGAGAAGGGTGAAAGAATCTGTTACAAAAATTCCGGCAACCTAACGGCGCCACTTAAACTTTAATAAAATGAAATGATGAGAGTAAAAGGGGGTCTCTCATCATATGAACATAAAAAGGACAGTATAATTAATATAAAATAACATCCTCCAACATAAGAACATGGAGCATAAAAGAAATGACATAAAAGAGATCACTTGAAAAGAAAGAGAGGGGTTGGATCCCTTACCTTAAAACGTAACTCTTAAAACTCAAAGGTTGGGAACTTGAGGGCTTGGGGGCACCTTGTGAGGACTACTTGGGAGGTAATGAGACCATAACTTCGTTGGGGGAGAGTGGGGAGTCGAAATGGATGAGAGGATGGCTTGGTATTTATAAGGAAAGTGAGGGGACAAGGCATTAATGGCCAAGGGACACCTCAAAAGTGGTTTTCTCAAAACCATGTGCTCTCCCATGATATTTCCCATGAAGTTAGGCCACATGGGGCCCCCCATACAATAATTTATCACCTTTGGTCGGCCAATCCATAAAATATCTCATGAAATCACCATGACACAATTATGAAGTCATTAAACATACTGAAACCCTAAAACTGCTTTTTTTACTATTCACTGAAAATTCATCTTTCTCAGAAAAATCCCAAAATTTCACCTTAACCAAATATCGACGCTCCAATTACAAATATGAACTCCATTTTATATAAATATTTTTCTAAATATTTTTAATTTAATTTTTAAATAAAAACACTATTCACCGAAAATTCATTTTTTTCAGAAAAAACCCCAAAAATTACCTTAACATAATATCGATGCTCTGAGTTCAAAAATGATATCCATTTTATAAAAATAATTTTCTAAATATTTTTAATTTAATTTTTAATTAAAAGACACTATTCACCCGAAAAAAAACTAATACTTGAATAATAATTTATGAAACCGTTATTTAACTATTTTATCGAATCACGTTACTTAATCAAGGTGCCTAGATTATATTAATACTTTATTTAAGTGAGATTACTAATCCATTTGGTCACATTACTAATCCTAATCATAAAATCACTATTCATAATTTATTATTCATCAAAAATCAAGTTGATCTTATTAGACTCTAAATTTCGTACTGAACATAATTGTAGAAGACCATTTTTTGAAAATCATTACACATTTTTAATTATTTAAGGTTTACCTAAATTTTTTTTAAAATATCCTTTTTCTAAAATTCATCAAAAATATGCATACTATATTTATCCGGACATTTGAAAATTCATAAACTTCATCATAAAAAGAAATCAAAATTTTTATTTAAAACAAAGGGTTACACAAGGCAGTTACGGTCTCCTTACATAGCCCCTTATCACACCAGTATAGGACCTAAGTGTAAGGTGTCAAAGGTGAGAGAATCTGAGGGAGGCTCGGCCAACATCGCACGAGTAGTAATTTCTATTAGTTTGAACTTCTCACAAAGGAGATTCCGTTCTAGCTTCACACGATGAATTTCATCTTGGGTTTGGTCCAGAGCAAAGCCCAATGGTGCTACCTCTTTCCCAAGTTCTGTTAGATGGGATTTGATCAGTCCAAGACTACTGGGTGAGGCCATCGAATCTTCTTTCTATAATAATTAATCAAGATTACTTGTATTTAGAGACAATAATCAAAACGTTTAGTTTCCAGCGGTCATATTGACCAATGGTCATATACCAGTCAAAACCCAATGGTCTCATTTTAATTATACTCATGTTATCGAATGAAACATTTTTGTTGAGTATAAAAATAAAATAAAATAACACATAAAATTAGGAAACAAGATTTATTCAAAATTTCGGGTCGTTACAATCTTTCCCCCTTAAGAAATTGCGTCCTCACAATTTTTAAAATTGTTGTTTTGAAATTTCATTGAAAGTCCCACATCCGAAAAGGAGTCAGTAAAACTATTACTTTAAAAGAAAGAAAGGGAAGTACAGAGGTCACCCGAGTTAACCCACACTAGGATTCCATGTAGGAAAAATGGACATGGAAGAGAAAACAAAGGGTCAAGTTCTGAGGGAGAGTGATAGAAAACATGATTAGGAGAAAGCTAACCATAAGAAAATTCCAGACTTATGATGTGTGTAAACGGCCTTTGATTACCTAGTAGGAAATGTAAACCAACAACGTTTTTGTTTTACATTCCTTTTCATAATTTTGAGGAATTCATTTACTACATAGAAAACATACCTACCTTTATGTAGAGTTTCATCCTTTAATAAGTTTCTACCCAAAACTAATCTTTTCTTCAAACGATGAGCATTCAAAACAACTTGGTCTCATAAAAACACAAGAATCATCTTCTAGAGAATCAAATAATCCACAAAAGATTAACTATCTATTTCATCTATCTTTAAACATTATCCCAAAAACAGAAAGGGTATGGTAAAACAACTCTTCAAAAAGAAATAATCCCATAGGAATGGAAACTACTTTTAAATATTCAAAGTTCCATGGTACTACCCAAAGTTCATCATAGACCATTCGATAAATAACGATCCTTAAAATTCCTCAAAATAAACCAAACTAAGATTGAAACCCAAATACAAGAAGGATTTGATAACATAGTCTTCCAAAATAAAATTCATTGTTCATCTCCAAACATCATCAACCACTCCTAACATCTTATAACAAAAGTAGCTAACCTAAACATATTTTAGCCAAGATAGGTTAATCATTCCCATAAGTAACCTAAATTACTATAAGTCCACCTTAAATTCATCGATTCTTCAAAATTTAAGTCAACCTTACTTCTCAATGAAGATACCGTAGTAATATATTTACCTCGATCATATAGGGTCCCCAAAATAGTGAACGTCTTCCAAAATAATAATCATATTTTAATCCCCTAATCATCTCTGTCATATTAATACGGAAATCGTCGCATTTCCTATCACATTGGTTGTTGGGACATGTTCTTCCATTTCCCACCATTAACTAAGAAGAGAAAGTATAATTAGGGGCTTAAATACTTATCCAATAATCATGAAAAGGAACTTAAAGCATATAAGGAAAACTTGTAGAAGAAAAGTATACCCTAACTTGTGATCCCCTAGGTTTCAAACTAGGTTATCCATGATCATATATTCTTATGTGAATATTTATTTCATTTTATCTTTGTTCCTTTAATAATGGTTCATACTGTGCTTATGAATATACCAAAGCATATCCCCTGGGAGTGTCGTAACCAAGAGTGCAGCAAGGCCCGTTGTCGTGTACCAGTTCGTGTTTGAGTCTAGCTCAAAGAAGTGTTTTCGGGTTTTACCCCTATGTACACCTGTGCCAGAGCCACCTCTACCTACTCGTATCCAGACAGGGATGTATTTTCTTGGCGACCCCTTACTCAATACTCACCAAAATACTAGGAAGATTTCCTATATTTAAACATTTCTATAGGTTTCTTCCTAAAGTTTTCATATCCTAATTTCCACAAATAACTAAACCTCCCTTTGATACCAACTATAGCATCCCGCCTTTTTATCACATAATCTTTTATTACATTTTACAAAACCGAGGATCTTTAAGGTTTAGTGTCTTGGAAACTGGGAACTTAAAACATGAAAACATAAAACATTCTTCTTAAACACTTGAACGACTTCTCCTCATGTTCATCCTAGGTTCATTACTGCATCTCAAAACCTGGGGACATAAATCAAAAAGAAAGGGTGAGCAGAAGGCCCAGTAAGGGAAACAAGAGAAACATTATACATGTGAACTTGAGATAATTCAATGAGGTCATGAAAAGAACTTTAAGGCATGAGAAAGAAATCATGAGATATATCATAATAAAAATAAAACTTTTCATAACATGAAGATGTGACTACAACATTTAATATTGACAATCATTTCGTTTCACCAAGGTCCATCCCCAAGGTGTCATTAAAAATTACCAAGGTTATTCACCAAGGTATCAGTCTAAAAGGTCATCTCTAGAGATTAAGTCTTTACCCAATGCATTGGAGCGCTATCTGGGCGCACCCTTGACATGTCTTTATTATCATGTGAGACACATATATCATTATCAATCATTTCATTAACAACCCATATACCATAAAATAAATGGGTTTTATTTTATAATCATAACATTTTAAAAACTGCTTTAAAGACATGATCTTTGCATCACTTTAAACCCACGGAAGGGGAGAGCTGGTCTAATGTATGTAAATCCCAGAATTTAAAATAAAACATTTTGGTATATATGTGAATACACCTTTTGAATAAATATCTTTGAGTATTCACTTAATAAAATAAAATTACTTTAGAAAAAGAGAGAGACATTTTGAGACGGAAATTCTGCAGCATAACGGCTATGTTTCGGGGTTTTAGAAAACATTAAAAAGAGAGGGGACATGGGTCAAACACTAATAAATGACCCATAAAACAGTAGAGGGACAGAATATAAATGATTTTAGAACATGGTAATGAAATTTTAAAGATATACCATATGAAATGAAGAACATGAAAGGAAGAAAAAAAATAAGATTTCTCTTATGAAAATTCGGCATCCCAACGGCGTCACTTAAACTTCAACAAAAATGAATTGACGAGATCAAATAGGGTCTCTCATCATATGAAAATAAAATATTAGTATGATAGATATAGATATCATACCCCAAAATAGTAAAAAAGGAACTTGAAATACTTTATATGAAAGTAGATCTTTGAAAAATGAGAAAGGTGAACGAATCCCTTAAAAATTCGGCAGCCCAACGACGTCACTTAAAATTCAACCAAAAATGAATTGACAAGATAAAAATAGGGTATCTCATCATGTGAACATAAGGGTTAAGTATGATAGATATAGAGATCATACCCCAACATAATAAAAAGGAACTTGAAAGACTTGACATGAAAATAGATCTTGAAAATGAGAAGGGTGAAAAAATCCCTTAAAAATTCGGTAGCCTAACGGCGCCACTTTAAACTTCAAAATACTGAATTGAATAGATCAAATGGGGTCTCTCATCATATGAACATAAGAGTTCAGTATGATAGATATATAGATCATACCCCAACATAATAAAAAGGAACTTGAAAGACTTGACATGAAAATACATCTTGAAAATGAGAAGGGTGAAAGAATCCCTTAAAAATTCGACAGCCTAACGGCGCCACTTAAAACATCAAAATATTGAATTGAAGAGATAAAATGGGGTCTCTCATCATATGATCATTAAATATCAGTATTATAGATATAGAGATAATACCCCAACATAAAAAAAAGGAACTTGAAAAACTTGACAAGAAAATAGAACTTGAAAATTAGAAGGGTGAAAGAATCCGTTACAAAAATTTCGGCAGCCTAACGGCGCCACTTAAACATTCATAAAATGAAATGATGAGAGTAAGAGGGGGTATCTCATAATATGAACATAAAAATTACAGAATAATGAATATAAAATAACATTCTCCAACATAAGAACATGGAGCATAAAAGAAATGACATAAAAGAGATCACTTGAAAAGAAAGAGAGGGGTCGGATCCCTTACCTTAAAACGTAACTCTTAAAACTCAAAGGTTGGGACCTTGAGGGCTTGGGGGAACCTTGGGAGGAATCCTTGGGAGGTATTGAGACCAGAACTTCGTTTGGGGAGAGTGGGGAGTCGAAATGGATGAGATGATGGCTTGGTATTTATAGGGAAAGTGAGGGGACAAAGCATTAATGGCCAAGGGACACCTCAAAAGTGGTTTTCTCAAAACCATGTGCTCTCTCATGATATTTCCCATGAAGTTAGGCCACACAGGGCCCCCCATACAATAATTCATCACCTTTGGTCGGCCAATCCATAAAATATCTCATGACATCACCATGACACAGTTATGAAGTCATTAAACATATTGAAACCCTAAAACTGCTTTTTTTATTATTCATTGAAAATTCATCTTTCTCAGAAAAATACCAAAATTTCACCTTAACCAAATATAGACACTCTTATTAAAAATATGAAATCCATTTTATAAAAATAATTTTCAAAATATTTTTAATTTAATTTTTAAATAAAAACACTATTCACCGAAAAATCATTTTTTTCAGAAAAAACCCCAAAAATTACCTAAACATAATATTGATGCTCTGAGTTCAAAAATGAAATCCATTTTATAAAAATAATTTTCTAAATATTTTTAATTTAATTTTTAATTAAAAAACACTATTCACCCGAGAAAAACTAATACTTGAATAATAATTTATGAAACCGTTATTTAACTATTTTATCGAATCACATTACTTTATCAAGGTGCCTAGATTATATTAATACTTTCTTTAAGCGAGATTACTAATCCATTTGGACACATTACTAATCCTAATCATAAAATCACTATTCATAATTTACTATTCATCAAAAATCAAGTTGAACTTATTAGACTCTAAATTTCGTACTGAACATAATTGTAAAAGACCATTTTTTGAAAATCATTACACATTTTTTATTATTTAAGGTTTACCTAAACATTTTTAAAATATGCTTTTTCAAAAATTCATCAAAAATATGCATACTATATTTATCCGGACATTTGAAAATTCATAAACTTCATCATAAAAAGAAATCAAAATTTTTATTTAAAACAAAGGGTTACACAAGGCAGTTACGGTCTCCTTACATAGCCCCTTATCACACCAGTATAGGACCTAAGTGTAAGGTGTGCTAAGGTGAGAGAATCTGAGGGAGGCTTGGCCAACATCGCCCGAGTAGTAATTTCTATTAGTTTGAACTTCTCACGAAGGCGATTCTATTCTAGCTTCACACGATGAATTTCGGCTTGGGTTTGGTCCAGAGAAAAGACCAGTGGTGCTACCTCCTTCCCAAGTTCTGTTAGATGGGCTTCGATCAGTCCAAGACTACTGGGTGAGGCCATCGAATCTCCTTTCTATAATAATTAATCAAGATTACTTGTATTTAGAGACAATAATCCAAACGTTTAGTTTCCGGTGGTCATATTGAACAATGGTCATATACCAGTCAAAATGCAGTGGTCTCATTTTAATTATACTCATGTTATCGAATGAAACATTATTGTTGAGTATAAAAATAAAATAAAATAACACATAAAATTAGGAAACAAGATTTATTCAAAATTTCGGGTCGTTACAGAGGCGGAATGCAGGGAGGTGATGGCAGGGGAGGTGGAGCATAGGGAGGTGGAACTCGAGGAGTTGGAACATTGGGTAGAGGTGACATGGGATGTGAAACACAGGGAGACAGTGGAAGGGGAGGCATAATGTAGGGATGTAGAACGCAGGGAGGCGGAACACCGAGAGGTAGTGGTAGGGGAGGCAGAACATTGGGAGGCATTGGGAGGGGAGGAGGAATGTGGGGAGGCAGAAAGCGGGGAGGCAGAACACTGGGAGGCTGTGGTGGTGGAATCTGAATGCGGGGTGTTGGTGGTAGGGGAGGCGGAACACAATGAGTAATTGGAGGGTTATCAATCGAATAATTAGGGGTAAGACAGTATTATATTTTTTTAAAATAGGTGATAAAATGAATCAATATTAAATAAAAGTAGGAAGTAAGACGAGGGGAGGGGAATGGGGTCATGAAATACCTAATTCCCTCATTCAAAAGAAAGCAGTTCAGTAATCAAAACAAATAGGATTACAGTTATCATAATCCCAATCAGACTCATCCTCTAATGGACTGAAAATACTACCTTGAACATTTCTTCTGCATGAGATGGATCTAGTTCTCATAGTGGGTTTCAAGTGGGAGTAGTCCTTCCTTGGTCTTTCCTTTATCAAAGGTGCCAAAGAAAATTCTTCAACAATCGCCTTTCCTTTATCCACACCATCTCAATTAGATTTTTTTCTTTGGTGATTCTTCATTGTTCGTGTCATTATAGTTTCTCCCAATTTTGTTTAAGTTCCACTGAATGTTGAGTTCGTCAATAAACTTAGATCCTGCAATATTAGATCCATAAGCAACCAAGTCAGTAGAATAATGAACCAACTTCATCAGCTTCTTCTCTCCATGTCTCACAGACCAATATGGGACAATCTCAAGCCTTACTTATTCAATAGGCTTGTCACCAGATATCTGTATCACCATAGCCTGACAATGAGGCTCTTCCTATTGATTTTGCACACTACCAGGCTGTAGATCATCATAGTCATGTACTGTATTAGTACCCATAGTATTAATGTCTTGCATAACCCCTTGCTCTTCAATCACATCCATGTGGACAACATTATCTTCCTTGATTTCTTACAGAGCGCTGGAGGATCTAGCCTTGAATTGCATTTTTTGTAGCATCTTGCATACCTGCTAGTTGTGACCCTTGATAGAATAGAAATCACAAGTATCATTCCTAAAACAGTGTTCTTTTTTCTGTCTGATGGACTGAAAATCCGAGGAATATGAGGGTAACTTCTCATATTTAATCTACAATTTGATGTCATCCATTGAAGTTGAAAGAACAACCTGATCAACCAGATCAGAATTGAGATCGATTTCAACTAAAACCCCAGCATAATAGCCAGAACTAGCCATCTCTGTAGTTATATCAACTTTTATTGGATTTCCCACACCATAAGAAATATCAAAGAGGATGATACGCTGCCATTAAATCCAATTCAGACCCAAAATTCGAATACATACCTGAACTCTTGAGTTTTAATGGAGGACAGATTGAAAGAGAAGTCCCATTATTGAATGGTAATTAATCCTAGATTCCAGGAATTGGAGCCAAACCCCCAATCATGGTTTTTTAACATCTCATTTGGGAAGAAAATAGGGAAAATCCCTTTCCTATCAGGATACATCTGAAATCAGGGAAACCCCAATCCTCGTTGAGTCTTACCGAAAAATCAGAACCATTGAATGCTTAGACCCAACTGGAGAAAAAAATTGAGAAAGAATCGAAAAGCAGAAAATCTTATATCTTTCAGCAATAGGATCCTCATTAGATTGAACATGAATGATATTACCTTTTTGGATAATCCTTTCCGGAGAAAAGTCCTTCAGAGATACGAAATGCCTCCTTCCTGTATCGCAGTATCTCACAGTACCTTGACAAAAATCACTCATCAACGAGGGTTCCCTATAAAGATAAAATGGATGAAAATTCCACCCATAAATATGATCAAACTCGATATCATGAGGAAACACCATCCATAAGAAACCCTAGCTTGGACCATTGTCATCGCAAAGGCTCCCAAACCTTCCATCCATCATTAAGCCCCTATTTTATGTTTTTAAATATTATTATTATTAGTTAAAATATATTTCAAATTCATTATAAATGATAATCTTTTTAAATGGAATGTTATTTATTTTTCTCATTTTTGTGTAAATGTTTTTTAAAAAATATTTAGAATTGAATTGAAATTATCTCCTTTGCTGTTTTTTACAAGATAAAATACAATAATAAAAATATAATTATAATAGGTCCTCTGACACTACAATACTTAATTTATTCCATCATTAGTAATCATGTGTGAGTTTCAAAAAACATGGGTAACTTGTTAATATATTCAAAAAAAATATGCGCGTGTGTGTGTGCTTGAATTTATGTTTCAAATATTTTTATTAAATTTTTTTATAAAGAAATTTATTGGAATAAAGCTTATAACGGTAAAATATTTGTTGGTAATAATAGTTATTAATAACATATTCATGTTTTTGTAGAAAAATTTTGGTATTAATATGAAAAAATAACATATTTAACTATTGGTAAAAGATATGTCGGTATTGAACAATTTATACCAATAGATATACGTGTTATTAAAAACAATTGTTGGTAGTTAAAATTAATACTGACAACACTCAATATCTATTGGAATTAATCATTTTTACCAACAAATATATTATGTGTCGCTAATTTTATGTTGGTAAAAGCCACTTTTGTTTAGTGAAACTACCAATCTAGGTTGTAACTCCTCCTAACCCATGATGCTATAGACCCGATTTACTCGCCTGGACACCCCACTTTCCCTTATGAAGAAACTATATGCCATCTGGTGATGTGAAACTCACCCTGTGGCAATAACAGTCAAAAACTGCCTGGAAGGGAACTAGCCAGTCCATTCCGAGAAAGACATCATAGTCTGTCATATCTAATACATAGAGGTCCCATAAGACGTGACACCCACCAACCTCTAGAGGGAACCCCTTACACTAATGTACACTCGTCATTCTAGTCCCCAACAGAGTGTCCAGTGTTAAGATGTTAGCAGAAGAAAAGATACAAAGACCAAGTCTCTCCACAACCACAATAGATTTAAATCTATGGGAATCCCCCATATCAAAATGAGCAGAAGCTAAAACTAAGGCTACTAAGATCGTAACTCGAACTGTAGAAGGTCCGGGATCCTGATCCCACTGGGTCTTATCCACTGAAAAGGTATGGCCTACTCCACAGTCCTGTGACCCTTCCTGACCACTCTGATCTTATCCACCCTACTATCGCTGAATGAATAGCGAATGACCACCAGAACCACGACCTCCCCCTCGGCCTGAATGGCTAGAAGAACTCCAGTTCCCAGGCTAGTGAGAAACTGGTGGTGCTTCTCCTGAATACTGAGTCATAAAAGAACTCATGTCACCAGCTTCTGGTGAGAATATCTGACAGAAGCACTAAAGGTGACCCAACTTGTCGCATGATCAGTACTCCACTGGGTCTCTCGGACAGTGTGGCCTCATATGCCCGCTCTTCCCACACTAGTAGCACACCACCTGGATACCCGGATAAATGTCTCTCCTCCTTTAATTATTTCGTGAAGACTCCCTACGGTGCTTCCTACTGTTAGTAAGAGGGATTCTAACTCCAAATTCCATGCCGCCCTGGCTCACAACTTAGAAATCCCACAGATTGCGCTCTGTGATCAACGTCTGGCTGACCATAGAAGTTATAGAAGTCAACCGGAATATGTTCACCTGCGATCGGATGTCATGCCTCAGACCATCCTCAAACTTCCTTGCAAGGAATAAATTATCACCTCCTAAAATAGGCATAAAGCGATGCATCTCGGTAAAATAGGAGGAATACTTCATAACAGAAAGAGTACCCTGCTCTAGACTCATAAACTCTCGGGCGCGATCATCCCTTAAGTTCTCTGGATATAAGTAGTCATAAAAGATGCACTAAAAATCATTCCATTCCATAACCTACTGGTGTACCACCTGTGAGATCACATCCCACCACCTCTTGGTGGATTTATGAAGCATATAGGTAGCAAGCTTGACCCTCCTCTCTGGAGGCGTCTCCAGATACTCAAAGATCATCAGTATGGATTCTAGCCATGAATCTGCAACCAAAGGCCCTCCTTCCCCTGAGAAAGTTGGAGAATGATACTACGGGAAGACTCGTTTCAAATTAGCCATCGACAGGGCAGGAAGAGGTGCCCCTGAAAGGTCTGCATCATCCTCTTAAACCCCTCCATGAGCTATGAATCAGCACCTATGTCTGGTATAACTACTGGTGCCAAAACGGAAACAACATGAGGATCTGAGGGTAGTCCTTGATCAGCCATATCATGTGTTCGATCACTACCTTGCAACTGGCACACAACTGGAGGACGTCTCGGCGACATGAATATGCAAGGTCCAATGCACACCTTAGATCAAGATTATCAAGGACTAAAAACTGGAATTGCAGGAAGGGAAAATAATTATGAAAGCATTCAATTTTTTCAAAACATGACTACACGATGTGTATGTCCTCTACACAGCCTGTTCCCTTAAGTCATTCACATAGGCCTGTACTCCTTCCACAACTGGTCGGGTAACACACAAACCACACGACATGTTTCCCTAACACACGACATGTACTTGAATCCTCTTTCCCTTCTCGAGTCCTTCTACACGGTTAAGCCACACAACTCTCCAAGAAAAGACTACATAGTGTGTTCAAAATAGAAATGGCGTGTACTAAACAAGCTTCACTCGGCCCATGTTGTTAGTTGAAAAGGCCTAACACACGGCTCACACTACATGGCGCGTTACAGATGGACACAACATGTATGAGGAAGGATAACACCGACCTGTTTTGTTAGTGACATGGCCAGGTACCTGGGTCAGACTACACGGTGTGTTCAGTCCTGAAACGGTGTGTTTATATTAAGTTTCCATCCATACATGTAGTTAGTCACACAGGAGGACACAAGGTCTCTACACATGGTGTGCACATCCAGTACACGTTGTGTCCTACAGAGACTTCTCAACCCTGTGTCTCTTCCCACATGACCTATGACACGGTTAGAGACTACACGACATGTATATGGAGTATATGGTGTGTATTTAATAAAAAAAATTTATTCCCGAATAGAAGAGAAAATGGCATGTAGTCAAAACTACACGGCGTGTATTATGAGTTTTTCCAGATAGTAAGCCTTAGAAACTACTCTGGAACCCAGAAAAACACAGAAACGAACATTAAGATTCCAAATTCTGATCCATGAGGGACCATACTCCCCACGAATCAAAGTCTCACCTCTTGTACACATTATAACATGGAAAACAAGGCAACAATCCACCAAATTCATATCCATGAGGGCCCATAACACCTCAAGAACAAAAGATTTATGTTCATTCAAGAAAATATCTACACAAAACAATACCCTATCAAACAACAAGAATTTTTATCAAGGAAAATATCACAATAACATGCATATTTTACATATCATCTATCATATCAATACGAAACCACTAATGCATCATAGATGACATGGAAAAAATGCATGACATGTGATTTCTAGTAGGTGCCTGTATGATGCATGATATGGAATACCCTCATCTCATCAGGTTGCAACAGAAATAGAACCTCAATAATATCAACCACAATAACAAAAATCATGTGAAATCACTCAAGGTAAAATCAAATCAAATGTAATAATTGCAAAACCATAACAATTTCAATTAGACGAGGTAGATTGGATTTTCCCTGTACAGGGGTCAGCTACTCCCGAGCACAACTTATAACCAAGTACCAATTATTTCTTATCCCTGGTTAAAGGCTCCAAATAGTAAGTCAAGAAGAAAATAATTTCTCTCATACCACTTTGTAAAGTCCCGGTTCCGGAAGCCACCCAGAGGTGACCCGTACCCGGTTGGTCACATGGCCTCAAGCGCATTTCCCCGAATGCCAGAGGATGCTGACTAGCAGTGCAGGCCTTAGGTGTGATAGTGGGGAAACTATGCCCCCATTGGCCGAGTACGCAGTGGAAGTAGTCAAATACATACCAGATTGAAAGTAGTAATAATGACATACAGCAGAAAATTGAGAGTATAAACTGGAGAACACATATATAAAATGATGCATGATACATATGTCTAGGAAAACAACCAAACAAATCACAATGTCGGAATACAACATTCCTAAACCAAAGTGCAAAAGAAAGAAAATAAACTCATCATAATTGCAAGCCATAGCTTGGTCCCATTCTCTCTAGCTCCACATCAAGTAAAGTACCCGAAGAAGAAGGGCGCTTTCCCTTATCTATACCTGCAACAATATAATCTGTTTGAGCCCAAAAGCATGTCCCAAACAGGGTGTGAGACTAAATCCCAGTAGGCAACCACCATGAGATCTATGCCTAACAATCAGTGAATATATGGTAGGTAAAATATAGATGGTAGTAAACAAGTAAAGTAGATAGCTGTAAACAATCTATAGTTTCAAAGCCTTTAAAACCTGACAACATGCAATAGCTTATCAAACCAGATAAACACAAAAGGTAACCCTCTTGGAAGAACCCACAACATATCCCCTCTAGTCCTACCTAGCAACACAAACAAGAATCTAAACACATGGTAACCCTCTGGGAAGTACTCACAGCCTATCCCCTCTGGTCCTACCAAACAAGTACAAGCAACCCTCTAGGTAGTACACTCAGTCTAACACCTCTGGATCAGGTTAAGCATAAACTCTCTGATGAATCACTCACTGTCAATTCCCCTTATAGTCTCGTGTTGGTACTAAATGCGCTCTGGGGAATCACTCAATGTCACATTCCCCCTGTAGCCCACATCGAGGAACTACAGACACTCTAGGGAAGCACTCAATGCCAATTCCCCCTGTGGTCATGCATCGTAATTTATAAAGACACTCTGGAGAAACCCTTACATCCATCCTCCCTATAGTCTATAAACCGGGTTCTCACGGCCCTGTGTAAGTCAAGAAAGTGTAGCAGTGTGTAATGGCCAATGTAAACCTCATGAGCTACTTGGATAGAATTCTAAAACACAACATGAGAACAGAACAATAGTCACACCATCCTACAATACTAGGCATGGGAAAGTAAATATAATCCTAACAGGCAAGCAAGACCTAAAGTTTGAGACAGGAAAAACATGCATGGCAATAAATCCAAAGCATAAAAATTTACCCTATTCATAATCAATAATCATCTACTTAGGCATACCAGCATAGCAGAGAAACAATAGGGAAAAAATGGTAATTGTGCAATACCCTGTTCATGGGTATTGGGAAAATATGCACATAAAACTCAAAGACTTTCAACAGAAAGGCACAGAACACCTACCTCGGGGTTAGGATATTAATATACTTGAACCTCGAAGCTTGAATCTCTTTAGAATGCCATAGATCTATGAAAACGTCTAAATCATTCAACCCACAATACCTCATGAGAAAGGATAATCAAAAGATGATGCTCTAGGGAAAGATAGAACTCCCCGATGTGATTTCAACACAATCAATGGTGTTAGAATCAGTTGATGGATGGAGGCTCAGAGGTTCGTCGAAGATCTACGGCCGTATGGGTTCTCTCGGTCGAACGAGACCAAAAATAAGTGAGTTATGGCGATTAGACGCAACCCCGATGAATTTAATGTAAAAAATAAAGTACAAGGCGTGTACTCTCCTTTTCCGTACTCCTCTTTAAGTGGCCTCCAAGTCACTCTCACACGGCTGTGTGTGTGGCTATTACATGGCCAGAAGACAGCCTGCTACGACAAGAAAGTACACGGCGTGTACTCATAAAGTACATGGCGTGTACTTAGAAAATTTCTATAATTATCTATTTTCTCTAAAAACAACTAGAAAAGGAAAACATACCTAAAAAAGATATGGGTTCTTACAATAATATCTTGATTAATAACCATAATACAAAAGTGATCCTCAAAGTACATTCCATTTGAACATAAAGCCAAAAAATATCAACATAGAAACATAAAAACTATAACATGGATTATAATCTTTTAATTTAAACCTTGAATAATTATATAATATTATCATAATGAATAAAATCCACTAACAATGACACAAACATTATCATAGGGAAACATTACTTTCATGAGGCACACCATCAGTTACCATTTTAATGAGTGATTAAAATGGTCTCATGAATAACTATATCATAAGATATAAACTCTTACAAAATTATTGGAGGGTGATATAGGACCCCACCAAATATTCATGCATACTTTTGTGGTCCACTTTTAAATCATTCAATTTTAAAATCATAAATAACCCACAAAAATAAAATGGGTTTCATAAAACATACAAATTAAATTCATTTTATTTTTTTAAATGAAACCATGTAAATAAAAACGGGTTTCATAATATATCCAAATCAAAATCCCTCACTTTTTATAAATAACCCATCAAAATAAAAATAGGTATCATAAAAAATCCAATTGGTATAAAATAAAATCATGAATTAAATTATTTGACAATAAAAAATTTATCACCCAAAATAATCACATTGTTAAAAACATATGTAGTTAAACATGAAACATAACTCCTTTATAGATATATAATTTGAAGATAATTAAAACCAAATCATTAAAATATTTTTCTGAATTTTTTTTATTCATCATTATAAAAGACATAGTTATGATACTTTTTTTTAAAATATGCTTTTGTTTAAGAAAAATGAAAATAAAAAAATTAATGAAAATGGATTTGGTTCAAAAACTTCTTTTACCATATGAAAAATATATATCATTATTTAAAATGGAAGTTATTAAAACAATTAGGATCAATAAATAAATTTATTACTCTAGGAAATGAGTTTGAGTTTCCATGTTCCTTACCTTTACTGATGATTTCAACAAAAGTTATTTAACATCATTTATCATAAAGTTAAACATCTTAATTACCTATTTAATATCATTATTTATATACATTTAAATTTATAATTTCATTAATATGAAGGCTATTCACATATTATATAGTTATAATTTTTTTCAACATTTGGTGTTAATAATCTGGATCATTTTAAACCGGGTTCTTAAAAGTTGTGTAGATATTCCCTTTTCTCCCAAATATCAAAATTTACAAACCATTAAAGGTACTTGATTTTATTTTTTATAAATTACTTTAATAATATATTTCAATTAAAGTGGAGTTTTAGTCATGTTTTATGAATATTAAAACAATGATGAAAAAGGTTTAGGTAATTTATCGATATTGATGGATTTCCATATAAATATAGTTAATTTTTGTGGGTACAAATAGTTACTATTTTAATTGTATTTATTCCTTATATATATCATATATTATCAAAAACTATAAACTAAAACTATCCATGATGTCTATAATGAGAAACAAAATAATTTTATTCATGGAGGAGATAGACCTCACACATGTACAATTCAAGTTTTCATTTTTCTCAAAGGAATAGATAAAATCGGTTAATTATTGTGCCCTAATTAAAAAATTATATTATTATAATAATTATACTTATTTAATAATTTTTATATGGTGAAAATGAATTTGGTAATGAATAAATGTTATTACGGAAAAATGAAATAGGTATAAATGTTTTCAAATCTATACCTCACAACTTGTATTATCTCCTTTATGAAGGGGGTAAACCATTAACGTATGATATTTTGATAATACCAAAGACTCTTTATGATTTATAGGAGTTTTTATTATATTTTTGGGAAGATTTTTTCCTGAAATTAGTCTGTTTTAGTGTGAACATAAGTGAGGAGATGAGCGCCCCTTTTATTAGTGAAATGGAGTATCATTTTTGTATATTTCCAAAACGTTTCAACAATAGGAAGTAAATATCAAGGAAAATGTCCCAAAATTTGAGAAAAAATATATAGGAGAAGATATAAGTTCAATAAACACCTCAAATACTAAATTAAAACGTGTTTTTAACATGTTTTACCATTTAAATATTTGGTTACTCATTTTTACCATTTCGGTTTTCCCAATGGTAATTAGTTTTTACCTAGGTAATTTATCCCCTTATTCCAAAAATAAATGGAAATTATATATAATTTGGACCTAATGATATAAAATTTTGAATTAATTTTGTTTTATTCAATTTTTGAAATTGGTAAAAATTAATTTTAATTTACTAAATGTATAATGTTATAAATATTTTTTTAAATATAACCTAAGTCAATGAATGTAAAACAAGGGTTTATAAAAAAAATTAAATTATAAATAAAATTATAAAATTTATATATGATCTTATAAAAAGTATTATTTAATTTTCAATTCGTACATATATACAAATAATGTCATAAAAAGTTGTATTATTTTTAAAACTAGTATTTTTCACTATTTACTAAAAATCAACATTTTGACAAAATTAAAAAAAAATATTAATATAGTATTTATATTAATCCAAAAATAAAGTTAATTTATTCAAATTTTCATTCTAAAATTTCTAAAAATTATTTTTTAATTTAAAACATAAAACATAGAGAAAATTTATTTTTATATGAAATGACATTTGGTATATTAACTATTTCCTTTCCTATAAATTTCTAATGAATATAGTGTTAATAATTTATTAATTTTAAAATATTTCACACTTTAAATTAATGATATTTTATAGAAATGGTTTTATTATTGTATTAGATGCACTAGTTGAGTTGATATTTAAGGTAATATTTATATTGTTTTTTCTTCTTTATATATATATATATATCATAATTCCATTATCACTATTTATACCTAAAAATTAAAAAAACTACCATATAAAGGTCTATGATTGATTATATTTATGGTTGTATTTAAAGAAATATATAGAACATATTTTTTATTTAAGGAGAAAAAATTCGGGTTATTACATTCCATACCTTTTAAAATAATTCCATCCTTGGAATTTTATTACATAGAATAAAACAGGTGAGGTTAATTTTAAATTTTAAATCATTAGGTTCCCATGTAACTTCATAAAATATAGGATTTTCCCCTAAAACATTAACCGTATGAGTGGTCTTGTTGCACAACACCTTATCTATTTGATCCATAATTTTCATTGGTTGTTCCTTCTATAAGGGATAGTTTTTTTGTTTCACATCTTCTGAATTTAGTACATGTGAATTTTTTGGTGTTTAATTACATAGAATAAATACATATAATACATCATGAACTTAGGATAGTATGGGATGGTGTTATAAGTAATAAGTTATAGCCCTAACACAATCAAGTATCTTGTAGGATCGATATACCCTGGTCTCAGCTTCAATTTCTTTCCAAATCTCATAATGTGATTCCAAGGAGAAATTTGAAGGAACACCTCATCACAATCATTAAACTCTATATCTCATCAATGATAATTTGTATAAATATTATATTGACTTTGTTTCACTTTCATGTGTCACTAAATGTTTTGAACCTCCTCCATCATTTCAAAGACAAGGGTAGGACCCATCAACTTCCTCTATCTAAATTTACCCCATTATTTTGGAGTCCCACATATCTTCCTATATATTTCCTTATATGGTTAAATCTGAATTATAAAATATTTTATATTATATCTTTACCATGTTTTCCTATTATTAACATCATCCTTGAAATTCCATTGAATAAGATCTCACCATATCTTCTAGTTTTTTAATTTTTCTCTATGGATTACCATCATTAGGAGGATGATAATCAGTGATAAAACCCAATCTATCTCCAATACATTCTAAATAATTCTCTATAATATTAAGATAAACCTTATATGTTAATCAGATACAAAAAATAGTTGTACTCTATATATTCATACCCTTTCCCTTATGTATATCTTGGAGATTTAGTTAAGGGAGAAATCTAATTTGATTTCAATAAAACTACATAACTATGTAAGATGGTCTAATATAACTTAAATATAATTATGTCCTTTAGATTTTTTTGAGATTACTATAATGAAATCCATAATGATGTTTTCCCATTTCTATATAAGTATGGATAAAGGTTACAAAAAAACCCTTAACATTTTTTCATCCATCCAAAACATGACATCATACTAAGAATTGATATATATATTCTGAAAATTATCTCTTAATCTTATACAACAATATGTTTTTATTTATATATCTATACATCTTCATGATTACACGTTAAATAGTGAAGGATGAGCTATAAGAATTATCCAAAATTTCCATCTCCAGTATTAGTTCTAATGGGACACATATCCAAGTTCCAAACATTATGCCAATATAATTATGAATGTTGAACTCTATAATATTCACTATATTTGATAGTATATCTAGATTATCTTTCTAGGATTATTTGATCTTTACATGAATGTTTGAATGAAAAATGTTTTGGAAAATGTAATAAATTATATTTTCATAGTATGATCCCTTGAATATATATAAATAAACACATCTATGGACTTTTCCTCTAAGGGAATTGTGTTTTGGGTGTCACATGACCCCAATAATAATATATTAAAAATATTAAATATATTAAGTAACCTATTAACGTCTTTTTGAAATAATTTTTTTCCCATTGATCGAAAACTTGAATGGGAAATAAGAAGCCATGGTTGTTTTCAATATGTGAGGTTTACCTTAGGCATGATATATTATGGTTAACATCAGACATTCCATTGAATACATTCATTGGAGAGTGAATTTAATAAATTAAGTGAATAATTTATTTAATGTATTAAATTTGTAAATCTATCTCACCAATTTTATCAATAAAAACTTATTGATAATCCCTAGGGTTAGCTTTATAGCCCTAGGATATTATAGTGGGGTGGGAGAGTTCCACCATTGTAATTAAAGAACTTAGGATCATGGATTGAGGATGAATGAATTGAGGAGATTCATAGAATGAATGATGAAGGCATCAAAATATTATAATACATTACCATAAACCATGTTCTTCCCCAATAATCAATCCATTATTTAGGAAAGTAATGTTATTATCAGGATTTCAAACCTTGTATTCTTAGATGTTGAGCATGTATCATATATCTACTTAATTATTTTATTTTCATTATTTACATGAACCAAGAATTTAATATGCATTCTGGAACCAAATTAAAAAAATTCACTACACCCATGCTTTATAGAATTAATAGTTTTCTTGTTTATGATCATTATCTAAGATCGCATTGACTAATGGTAATATCACCTTGTTTTTGTGCCTCTCTCATCTCAATTCTTCGTTGTTGTCCAATAGGGTTACCGATTCGATATTACCAGACTAGATTGAGCTTGATCCAACCATTGAATTTAAAATGGATGTGTGAATGACCCTGGTATCAATGGGTTTTTGATGGATCAAGGGGGATATTTATATCATGGATGATGGTTTTGGGGATCGGAACCCCGATTAGTGATGGGATGCACAACAATATTTTCTTGGGTGAAAACAATGCTAATTTATAGCCATTATAGGCTAGGAATTGATGATTATAGATCCCTTACTTTGATTCTAATGGATTTTGAGAGTCAACAGTGAGTTAAATCAATGTTTTTAGTTGATTTTAAAAACCATAGGATGTTTAGAACTATTGTCTTTGAATGTAGTGTATTCTTGAGGAACACATGCTATGTTTCTTGGATTCCTATGGAAGATAGGGTTTCATATCAATATAAATATCACAAAACTTGTGTCCAGTCCTACATGTCATGTAATACTATAGGGTAAAATGATCTGTGTACTGAGAGGACACACCTAGGGACCTTGGTGATCAGACATTCCATTCTCCCTTAGGGACATGTTTTTTAGATGTTCATGGTTGGTCGATCCATTTCCAAGGAAGAACATGCCCATATCTGGGGAAAAAATTACACACCATGTTCCTTGATGCACACATCATGTACTTTCCCTAGAATCTACTACCTTTAATATCCCCTTCTTCAAGACTTTTATTTGGACCAAAGAGTATCCCATCCTGAGTAAAATTCAATATAAGATGCAATAGTGGGTTTTAATTTTGAATTAGAGATACAACATGAGGTTATACAAGAATTATTATTCATAAAATAATGAGTTTATGATGTAACTTATGAGGTTTGATCATCATATATAAGTTATAGTTCCTACTACCCTAACTTGGAAGATTACAGGTTATCCCATATCCTATATATAAGTAGATTTGGTAATCCACCAAATTGTTGAGGGTGTGAGTCCTCTATTTATGAGGGTGAAATCCAACATCAATGAGCTCTGGTAGGGATAAATTTTTTCACTAGATATAGTTATCCCTATGTTGTGGAGAGTAGTAGAAAGGATCATGCCCTTTACTTTGATTCTTAAGAGTTTATGCATGGTGATCTACATCGAATATGAGACCATTAGTTTTGTAAGAAAACTTATCATTATTCTTACCTAGCTATGGATATTGAGATTTTTTTCATTTTTTACTGGGGTTTCAGTATTACCATACCTTATATTGGGTTTCTTCATGGAGTAGTAGGGTGCTGGTGGGGACTAATCACTCAGATCCATAATTAGGGGACTCACTTAGGGGGAAAGATTCCGCACTTATTATGCAATGAGTATTAACATTTGACCATAAATTCTATGAAGATTGATGATCTTCTTGAGATATGGAAGAAAGATATGACATTTTCTGAGTATTCCTCGAGGTTTACTAAACTCACATGGTAATTTCTTAATATGGAATGAGATATAAACTTTCAAACATGGCAGTCTGAGTAGGGACTCCATAAAGACATATGAGATATTATGGTCCCTTTATTTAATCCCACTCATCCTGGAGTACTGGAGTAGACCTTGGTGATTGAGATATTTCTCATAGATGGGTTTCAAGTAGATGGATTAGATAATGAATATCATAGGGATAAGTTATCTTTAGTTATTTTAGACTCTAGTAATTATAGTTGTAATGTAAGAAGCAAACTCATAATCGACCACATGGGGATATACAACATTATGATCATTAAGATGTCCCATTCATCATGGCGATGGATGATGTTTTTCTTATTATGGTTTTGTTTAAATGGATCATGATATCCTGACACTTCATGCTGTAGATGGCAGAAAAATAATGGATGGACCTTAACGATAATGGGAGTGTTTTGATCAGGGTTCTCCCATGCATGGATAGGGAACCCCCCAGAGATGTGGTGTTAATAGAGGGTAAGGTATAGATTTAGATGGAGTGATTATTATATATCAGACATCTATCTATAGTGTGAGTTGGTTCTTAGTGGATAGAGTTTATCATAGGGCCTCTTGGTCATTGTGATGAAACCTTATTACATCATCATGGGCACAGAATAGTTATTTGTAGTGAATGATCTAATATACTATCACTACATGATATTTATATTCCTCTCGGTTGATGGGATGAGGTTATCCTTTCTTGTAGAGAAGGACCATTTGTTAGTATGTGTGGGGATCATGAGTAGGAATCTGCAACCTATCACCTATCAACTAGTATGTTTTTTCTATAGTGTTTTATGATCTTTTGACATTTGACTTCTAGTGGTAGTGGGGGATTATGTGGTTGTATTTCCTAAAGATGTTCTGGGACTAAATTTTAGGTGTGAAATTGACTTTTTCATTGAATTTAACCCCAGTACCTCACTAATGTTATCTACTACAAATCAGATGGCCCCTACTGAGCTCTGTGAGTTTAGGGTGTAGTAAGAAGACCTTCATGAGAAGAGTTTTATCAGACCCTATGTGTCCCCCTGGTTTAATATAGTGTTTCTTTTATAAAAGTAATGTTGTAAATTAATGCTTTATGTTGACTACCATCGCCTGAACCAGATGAAAATCTAGAATAATTACCCCATTATGAGGATGGAAAACCTCCTTTACCTGTTGAAATGAACATGATAGTCAAATATTAATATCATGTTCAACTACCATCAGTTGTGAGTTCATGAGTATGTTATTCTAAAGAAGTAATTTTTATGCCATTATAAGCATTATGAGATCCTGATGTGTCCTTTTGGTGAGATGAATTCCCCCATATTTTTCATGGAACTTTTTAACCAGATCTTTTGGCCTTTCTTATACTAATTCATGGTTGTTTTTATCAAAGAAAATATCATTTAATATGCATCCTATGAAGAGCATACAGAGAATTGGGGGATACTCATAGAATTACATTAGGAGAAAAAAATTATAGTATGATCTCAAAGTGTTGGGTTTAGATCATATAGTTTCACTTTATAGGGAATGTTATCTATGATCATGGTGTAGCTATGGATCCCACAAATACTGATGGAGTGCTTACATAGGAGACATTTGAGACTGTGTTGGAGGTGAATAGTTTCCTCATTTTGGTAAAGTATAATTGGTTGTTTATGGATTAATTTTTAAGGATTTCATCCCCTTTGAAAACCATGACATGGAAATGGAATCCATTTTCATCAACTGAGCAATTTTATAGATCCTTTGAGGAGCTGAGGTGGAGGTTGACCATTTCTCCTATGTTGAGACTACTAGAGGAGGGATTCAAGTACATAGTTTTTTTTATACCTTTGATGTTGGGCTCAAATTCATATTAGTGTTGGGACTTTAGATGATTTCTTATGGGTTGAGGTAGAATAAAAACCATGAATAAAACTGTGTGACCCATGACATGGAGTTTTTAGTGATAATCTTCATCTTTAAGATTTGGAAACACTATCTTCATTATGATAATTTCATTATTTACTCAAACTACCAGAGTCTCAAGTATATATTCACCTATAGATATATAAACTTAATACAAAGTTGTTGGTTGGAGTTCTTATAGGACTAAGACTTCAAGATATTATATGATATAGGGATGGGAAACATAGTGGAAGACACCCTTTACTTGAAATCCCATTCTCACCTAGTGGAGGAGGCATTATAGTAGTTGGACTCATTGAAGATAACCTTGGTAGGGGAGAAGGATGAAGCTTATCTTTGGTAAATGGTGGTGAATCATGTTCTTATTCAATGCTTGAGAGGGGATTAGTTAGGGATATTAATTGTGAAGTTATATATGGTTAAAAATCCTCTAGAGATGCATCTGATGGATTATATGAAGGTGGGGAGCACGTCACCCTTTTCTAAGGATATATGGTATTTCCAATTTGATTTTTTGAGGAGGTAAAGAGATAGTTTCATTCCTCACACTTTTATGTAAACCCTAAATTGGAAAATATGTAAAAATAACATCGATGATAATTTTTGTGGGATGGCATGTTGTGGAGTGTGGTGAAGTTTACCTCTAGATGCCTAAAAAGTCAATAGATAAAGGCTTAATATCATATTCCAGTAGGTCTCACTCAACATCTTTAGATCATAGAATGGAAGTGGAATGAAATATTTATGAATTTCATGATGGATATTCTATTTAATTTGGGTTCCCTAGACCTACCTTCTTATGTACTTTGATTACAATTTCATGTACAAAATTTGATATATTTACATGTGTTTATCTTACCATAAATTTTTTGATACTTTTTCATTCCCAATATTTATGGTGATTTACATATATTATATGTCACGTAAAAGGGTTTTAGTATATCCCATAATATAATAGGGGCCTAGAGATACTATGATAGTAATATTAAATTAATGTACTATGGTCTAGATATATCATACCGATAGGACACAAATGATGTGAAACTATCAGGTGTTGGGGGCTCATAAGCATTGAGAATTCTTCTCATTATGTTCTAACATGGTGACATCTATTAGTTTAGATCATGAAGGATGAACAACCATTAAGAACATTTCATGTTGCATGTGTCATTGGTTGTTCCTGTCTACATACATGTGTATTGGTCTCCTAAATTTATGTCATTTTCAATGTGTTCCATTTGATCACATACATTGATGAAAGGCTAAAACCATTAAAATGAAAACATAGCGAGGTAGTTTGTGTTTGTTGTTTCATTTGTGGAATGGTATTTGTTGAATTATCAAGATAAGAATTATCACTTCTATATTAAAGAATAGATATCTCTAGAAAATATGATTAAGATGGTAGAACCACCATAAATCAATGGCCATGATAGTCATGGGTAAATTAGACCAATTTGATCAAAAAATAATAAATCAAGAAAGGATGTTTCCATAAGTGTGTTTCAGGATTTATGAGATATCATATAAAAAAGAGATTATATTACACAGTGAGTCTTCATAGGTTGGTTATCATTTCTATGACTTTTCTTATCTATTTAGGGGATTTTATGATTTTCTAGAATCCACTCTTAGTCTGTGAGTAATATTCACTAATATTGAGATAAGTGACTAGTGGTTCATACACAATAGCACATTAGATAATCTACCATATTAAGGTGATTATGAATATAGGACTTTGTGGGACCCACCATGGGGTCGGAGTGTTGTTTAAGTTTTATCAATCACTAATAAATATAAAAATTAATTATTTTTGAAAAAAATAAAAATTGGGTTGAATTTATTTATGGAATGTATTTACATGTATTTACACGTTTTTAAGTAAATACAACGATTAATATTATATGAATGAATATTATTGTAATATTCCATGTCCATTTCATATTATTGGGAGTTACGAGTCAAGTTAAGTGCTTAATTTTATCATGTAAAGTATTTAATATATATTATAAGTATGTGATAAAATATATATAATATTTATGTCATAGTTATTTTGTCATATTTATTTATTTATATCACTAAATTAGAGGAAGTTTAATTTGCAACAGAAGCCAATAAGCCAGGGGTATTAAAATTTTCATCACTGGAGTGAAGAAACATCATTGTCTCTAGATATATAATCCCCAATACATATGAGTATCTCACATGGTTTAATATGAGAATAGAAAAAATTAAAAGAACAAGTAATTTGTTTCAATTTGAAGAGTGCATGTCTATCGCAAGTCGTTGGTGACTATTGCTCAAAGGATGTAATATTGACCCCCTTTATAATTTACACACACACTCATAGAATCTATTTATACATCATAGGATATATTCTGGGTGCTATTACAGAGCTCTAAAAATCTCTCCTATGCCACATTGACAACCATGATCATCTTCCTTCAATTCACAAAGGTAGACTTGATCATTCGCTTGGATTGGGAAATTATTTCTCTAGTATTTGAGTGAAGAGAGAAGCTCTAAATTTTCATATAGTTAATAGTATATTATAATGATATTTTCTACAATATATAGTAGACATTAAAAATATTTGATTTGGGTTCCCTACCTTAGTTAATTGAATTTACACTAAACAAGTAATATAAATAATTAAATATGATAAAATAAATACACCATAAATATTATTTATATTTTATTAAATACCTATTATATTTATAAAATATATTATATGATAAGACCAAGTCATTAAATCAACTCATAACTCCCAATATTATTAAAAGAAACATGGATATTATAATAATATTTGTTCATATAATAATAATCCTCGCATTTAATTAATCTCTTATCAAAAAATTTAATAAATAAATTCAAACCAAATATTCTTTGCTTGAATAATAATGAATTTGTTTATTTATTGGTGACCGATGAAACTTAGACAACACTAAGATCCCGTATTGGGGCCATCCATGTCGTATATTCTTATTCACCTGAGTAGGGTAGTTTCTTGAATGCGTTATTGTGTTTGACCCTCTAAGACCTTATCTTGATAGCAATGAATAATATTCCTAAAATAAGATTAATATTTAGCCACCCATCAAGGCTCATCAATATAAAAGTAAAATTCATAGAAATGATATGAAACCTACAAACACTCCCTATGTAATGTAATATCTTTTCTATATAACATCTCATAAAGTGAGACACACACTGGTGTCATCATCATTTCCTGTTTTATTATTTTTTAATCTAAATGGACAGATTTATCCTTGACTACCATGGCCATTGATTTATGATGGTACTACCATCCTGATGAATAGATCCAAAGATATATCTTCTTCAACATGGAAGTGAAAAATCTTATTTTGATAATCAACCCAATTTCATGCCACTAATGACGCACCCAACACAAACTACCTCACCATGACATCATTGTAATGGATTTTTCTTTGAATTATTGAATGAGATGAAATGGTATAAATTGATAATGATATCAATTTAGGAGACAAATTCACATGTTATTATATATGAACATCCAATGAAAACCAAAAAATGTGGTGTTCCTATTTTTGGGTCTGTCCTCATGATCTCAACTACTAGAGATCACCATGTATAATGTTAATGAGAATAATTCTAAATTATTTTGACCCCCCATCATGGGATATTCATAAATAATCTATGTATTGTTGGTATGTTGTATTTATACCATAGTACATTACATTAATATTACATTCATAGTATCTATAGGTTATCATCATAGCTTAGGATATGTTATTACCCTTTTAAATGACATGCAATCTTAGGAAATTACACTAAATATAGTGTATGAAGAAGTATCAATACTATTATGGTATGATAAACACATGTATATATATCATACTGTATACATGTAGTGGTATTCAAAGTACATCACATGTTGGGTTTGGGGAACCCACTTTAAACAATCCCACTTTCACTATATCAAACTATTAAAATGTATTAACCTGCTAGCTCCCAAATAAGAATCTTAATTCCATTGATATATGGCTTTAGTTTGGAGGTCTGCCACATTATCCTATGTGTCTAGTATTCTAACTATAACATCACATCTTTGAGTAAAATCCCTTGTGATATGAAACTTCCAAATTATATTTTCCCCTAGTGTGATCTGGGATCCCTGGAAAGCACCACTGTTGTAGTGTTATCACAATAAAAAGGAATTAGATCTACACTACTAGGAACAACACCAATGATTGAGACAAATCTGTCTATAAAAACTACTTCCTTTACTAAATCAGAAGTCTCTATATACTTAGATTCTTCTATTTAATTAGTTAACACAAGTTGCTTCGAGATTCTACAGCTCACTGCACCACCATTCTAGAAAATTATACATCCTGAATGGGATTTCAAATCATCATGATATATTTTTAAATTGGAATCAGTGTATCATCTCATTACTAGTTCCTCATCTCTTCTATATTAGAGGTACATATCTTTTTTATGGCTCAAGTACTTTAGGATAGTTTTAATTGATTCTTAATGCAGCTCTCCTGGATTATCTTGATAACTTCCAACCATTATAAATGATAAGTAAAGATCCAACCTAGTACATAGAATGGAATACATGATATATCCCACTAATAATGCATAATGGATTCTACTCATTCTTTCAATCTACTTCCAGGTTTGTAAACACATTTTCTTGGATTGATTGATATAATGAGACATGGGAAAAACCCTCTCTTGGATTGTTACATACTATACCTTTATGTACGTTAAATTATCCCAAGTATCCTCTATGATCTATCTTGATAAATATTAACCCATATAATGTAGTTTTCTTCATCTAAGAATTTCATGAAAAAACACTCATTTATCCATGTCTTAACCTACTGCAAGACTTGAAATTCGTTTCCAATAATTAATATGTCATCAAAATATAGTCTTAGGAAAATGATATCATTTCCATCAAACATTATATAGATACAAGTCTCACATTTAGTTTTTACAAAAAATATCTTATGCCCCCATCAAAATGAACATTCTATGATCATGAAGCCTACTTTAACCCATAATGGATATCTATATATTGCACACATTATTGTAATTCTTTGACCTTAGAATCCATTTGGGTTGACTCATATATATGTCTTCAACCAACTACCCATTTAGAAAAGAAGTTTTTTGTCCATTTTCCAAATATCATAATGATGGAAGGCTATTATTGCCGGAAATATTCATAAGGATTTCAGAATTGCTACTAGTGAGAAGGTTTCATCATTGTAGATTCCTTGAAATTTTTTAAACCCTTATCAACTAGTATTTACTTATAGGTATTGACCTTACCATACATGTATATATTTTTATTGAATACCTATTTTCACTAAATGGGATTTACATCAGTTGGAGGGTCTACCAAAATCCAAACTTGATTTTTCTATATAGACACCATATCAAAAGGCATGTAATCTGGCCATTTAGCAGAACCCTTTCCTTATAATAATTCCTTATAGGTTTTAGGTTCATCTTCCCCAAGGATTACTGTTTCACCTAACTGGGTGATAATAAAACTATAATGATGTAGTTCTCTAACCTCTCAAGTTGACCTACATAGTAATTGTGTCTCTGAAGCTTCTTCATCTCCCACTTTCTCTTGGGGAGATTTTTCTCATACCAACTCATTTTCATTTAGATCATTAACTTCAATGAAATCAATATTTCTCCCACTATTTCTATTGTAAATGTGTTCTATTTCTAGAAATGTGTCTTGTCATTCCACAATTACATTTTAATGATAAGGTTTATATAGGTAATATAATTTTTCACTTTATTATAATTTATAAAGATTCACATCATGCTTCATGTGGCCAAGTTCTCAACTGGTATAGTCTTTAAAAAATTCGTGCATCCCTATCCATGAATTTGTGAAATACTAGGATATTTTTCAATCCAAAAATCATATATAATCCCATCTATAGTTTCAGTTGGTACTCGGTTAAGGGTATATGTCATTGTCTGCAAGGAGTGTCCCCAAAAAGATAATGGAAGAGTTGTCTCACTTCTCATTAACTTGAACATATAATTTAATTCCATATTTGTCATTTCACCAATACCATTCCACCATGGTGTATAAGGAGTGGTGAGTTGTGATACAATCCCACTCTCATTTAAGAGATCAATGAAATCATGGTTAAGATACTCTACACCCCGATCTGAGTGGATTACCTTAATATTTTTACCAATCTAGTTTTCTACTTAATGTTTATATTTATTAAACATCTGAAATGAATCCAACTTATACCAAATTAATTAGATATAACCATACATACCATAGTTTTCGATAAAAGTAAATAATTACAAAAATCTACCCCTTACCTCTATTTTAAATGGACTACATATGTTATGTAAATAAATTATAGTAATTTAGTGGATATTTCTACCTTCCCAAAGAATGGTGATTTTTTCATTTTACCTTGTAAACAATAATGACATACATCTAAGGGTTTTAACTAAACCAAGTCTAAATACCATTCTTGATGTATTTTTTATAACCATATTTCATTTACATGACTAGGCCTTAAGTTCTATAGGTGGGTGATATAAGAGTCATGTTCAGTAGTTTTTTTCATTGAATATATTTATTGGGTTTTCAAGTTAAAATATATATAGTCCATTGTTAAGATACTCCATACCATAACACATGTTTTCATTATAAAATGTATAACATTTATTTCCATATTTGAAATACAATCCCATAGGGTTCAGACATGAAACTGAGATTATGTTTCTAGTAACTGAAGGAACAAAATTAAAATTACTTAATACAAGAACCAAACCACTAAGAAAATTTATATGACCGTCAACCACTGCTAAGGATTCTAGGATTTCACAAGTTTCAAATTGGAGATCCACTTCACCCTTTTAAATCTTCTTAAATCTACTTGGTTCATGTATATGAATAAAAATGTGTGATCCACATAATGTATCCAAAATCCAAATTATAGATAATTAAAGATTCAATCCAATGAAAAAAATACTTAAAATAGACGGGTCACCTTTCTTATTTTTACCAGATTTTCAATATATATTCTAGTATCCTTTATTGTCACATATAATGTGGAAAACTTCCTACTCATTTACCTACCTTATTATCCTTGGATTTTTTGTAAGGATGGTGAATCGATTTCTTTAGCAAAGACTTGGACTTAGTCACCTTAGCCTTTCCCACCCTCCTTTTTTTACCTTAAAAAATAATGACTTGGAATTATTTATATTCTTATCATCATAGAAAAATAAGTCAAAAATATGTGGAAGTGAATTTGTCATGTTTGTCATGTTTTAATTAAAAATGAAATTAGAGAATTCTAATAGTAAAAAAGTATGAATGATACCAATTTCTATTTCTTTATTTAATTTGATCGCAATGTATTTAATCCTCTAAATGTACCAAATAATATTTGGTACATGAGGTCCTTCTTGATTCCCTTCTTTTAGACAAAGCTATACAGGGTACTAGAAATCTCTTAACTTTCTTGAATTTCTCTCTCTGTATATAATTCTATCAAATGAGTAAGCAGCTTTTAGGTTTCTTCATCCTCTGGATTTTTTTAGAATTTAATGGGCATATATGATAACCTGAAAAACTGTACATTTATTTCATCAAATAAATTATTTTTCTATTTTTCTTCATCCACATTTTTTCACCCTGTTGAGGCTCATTAAGAAGTGAATATTCCAACACATAAAGATTCTTTTCTTGGAATAGTACTATGAATAAGTGCATGTACCACTCTTGGAAGTTATGGGTGGTTAGAATTTTATTTTTATCCAATATTGATTTCAGTGATAATGTTTTGGTGGTGTTATTGATTTCCATTTTCAATCTAAAATAAAGAAATTTTAATTGTCATTACTTTATCTTGATTACCCTTTAGAAATTTTTTATTAATTAATTATTAAATCCATTAATGTCTCCCACTATTTTATCGATCCTAAATATCCCTTACTATTAGATTCATAAAACTCTATCATGTTATTATTATAGTGTAAATGATCCTTAAAATATCCCCTCGTAGTCTACAATGTATGGACACACTACTTCTTGGAGGGTTTCAAGGAAGGATATGTGCTGGATAACCACTTTAACACATGGTTTCTTAATCCATTAGGTTAATTAATATTTTTTTCATATTTTAACCTTGATTCCATAAATTGTTTTCCTCTAAAGTGATAGAAACTAAGATATGGATAATCATTAACTATCAACATTAGTCATGTCAACCCATTACTCTTATAGTAACTCCCTTGTAGTAGGATACACTCTCAACTATGAATAATGAGAACCCTGACCACTCAGATTTCATAAAATTTGAGAAAAAAGGAATTAGGACTTAATATATATTTGATGGATTTTATTATTTTCCTAAAAAATGAAATCCATTTATATTAAATATGTTTAATCTTTGTTGTCAAGTTCACAACAGAACATGAATTAATAGAAAAACATATGTCGTGTCCTTATGCATTTTATCTAGTTTATTAATTTATGTGATATTATGATAAACATTCAAATGTACAAAATAACAAACAATACATGATGGAAATCAATCATCCCGACTGGCCTTGATCATTTAATTGTGATAAATCCATTTTAAAATAATGGATCAATATTAACCTAGGTGTTTATACATGATTCAACTTTGGACTCATGTCGCAGGAAAACCCTAGTCCAGTGTATTCGCATCATGTCTAGAGTTTCACCTCATCTTGGTGGGGTCCTCTTCTTAAAACATCATCATATAATGTAAAAATATACTCACATGTAGGATATGGGATCTAGGGGTGTAATAAAAATAAATACATTGGATTCACATGCCCTTATACACATTGAATGAAAATAAGATGAAGCACATATTATCATTTAATTACATACGTCTTACAATCATCAAACACAATAAATAAATAAATAAAACATCCAAACAAGCACATGCTAAGTCAATTTTATCAAGAATAGTCACTATAAAAATAAAGGAAAGATAAATATTAAATTTTAATAAATTAAAATTAGGACTATATTTTAAATAAATTACTGGGGAATGTATTTTCAGAGACAATAAACTTCCTTCACTCTGATGATGAAAATTTTAAAATACCAGGACCAATGACATCCATTGTGCACATCGTTACCAATATCTTCTATGGATAGTAAGATGCCATGATATAATCTATATGACTGTTAACTAACATTCCCAGTCATCACACATTTTTTCATCTAGGATCAATTTCTTTTTGAGATTTTAGTGTGTCTATATGTATAGATGATTGTCCATATTCATGGGGTACCCAGGATTATCTTATCCAACTGTGATGGTTGGTTCACATCATCATTTTGGATATTATTTCAAGAGGCCTTTGGCACCAAATTACTGATGATTATAGTGGTTCAAAAAAATAAATATTTCTATACGAAGTAGAACATCAATATTTTAGAGGTTATGTAAAGATAATGCATTTTATACTTCACCTATATCTAAAAGGATCACCTTTCATTGGTGGAGTTCTATTATAATAAAAATTATCACTCCAAAATCATTATATAACCATTTGAGTCATTGTATGAGTGACTATGTAGGTAACCCTTATGATAGACTGATATTGGTGACACATCTATTGTTCAACCAAAACTGGTGAAAGAAATGATGAAGAAGGTTCAGGTGGTCCTTGAGCATATGAGGATATCCCAAAGTCAATAAAAATATTACACAGACTTACATATTAGGATATTGAAGTTTGATAAGGGAGAAAATATTTTTTTTGAGGGTCTCCCCAGGTGGAGGATTATATAGATTTGTTTAGGGTAGAATTTTATCCCTGAGGTTCATTGGGTCATTTTAGATCCTATGGAGGGACAGTGAGGTTTCATACTACTTGGCCTTTCCCCTATATACAAAATAGGTGCATGAAATATTCTTTGGGTTGAAACTGAGGATCTATATACATGACATGTTGGATGTAATTCTCTAGGGAGAGTAGGAAATTGAGGATAGGGATACCTTCTCAAAGTACTTAGTGGAAATCGAGGATCAGTAAAAGAGGATCCTATAAGGGTAGACCATTA
Source organism: Viscum album (assembly GCA_963277665.1). Classification (NCBI taxonomy): domain Eukaryota; kingdom Viridiplantae; phylum Streptophyta; class Magnoliopsida; order Santalales; family Viscaceae; genus Viscum; species Viscum album. Next base: position 1,711,479,998 of record OY728138.1, on the reverse strand, counting down.
TAATGGATGGAGTGCTTTGAAAATGCAAGAACATAATGTAGATCTCATGTGTGTGTGAGAGCTAGATACAGTCTTAGTACCCACACCTTCTCTATAGATTTTTCTTTTCATGGTGAAAATCCTAGAAGGTGGAAAGGATGTAACAAATCCAGTTTTCCTAGTTTGATCCTTTGAATATATATATATATATATATATATTCCGATAGATTTATCTCTATGTTTTCGATGTCATGGGATCCTATAATTAATATATATAATATTAAATATATTAAATCATGTACAAAAATAATTTTGGAATAGGTGGTTTTCTTGTTGATCATAACCTTTGATTAAAAATTCATGGTTTTGGTTTTTCCCAAAACACAGGTTTTATATTTGGAATGACATACGTTCAGTTGGAATCAGATGTTATTTTGAAGATAGTGGTTGGTGGCTGAGTTAAATAAATTAAATGAATATTTTTTTATGTTTTAAATGTGTAAACCTATACCACCACCTCTATAAATAAACCATTATTCCAGATATCTTAGGTTATCCATATAACCATGAGTGATTTTAGAGGAGGGGGATGATTTCCAAAATTGGTGTTGATGAACTCAATATTGTAGATTAATGATTAAGGAATTGAAGAGGTTTTATTGTGAATGAAAAACATAGCTGAATCATTGAAAACATTGTGACAAAATGTGTTATTCACCGATTATCATTCCTCTCTTGAGGTATGGGTGATTATTTTATGGATTTTCACACTTGAATACTTATTTATTGAGCATGGATCATATAGATACATAAATATTTCATTTTTTTATTCACATGAAGTAAAAAATTTAATTGTAATTCTTGAATCAAATTAATAATTTTCCTTACACCAATCCCTTACACCATTTATTTTCATGCATTTGTGATCATTGTCTATGATCACATAATCCAATAGTAATCTCACTTTTTTTTATTCTCTCTTGTATTCCCTTCGTTTTCTTCATCAATGCCTTATAGTGTTAGATATTAGATATTCTCATGTCATTTTGAGTGAGATTAAACCTCAGAAATCATGATGGATGCATGAATGACCATGGGATCAACAATTTGTAGATGGATCTAGGTGGATTTTTAGATCACAAATGATGGTTCCATGGATTAAAACCTGGTTTGGAGACATAAGATGTAACAAGATTTTATTTGGAAACCAAAATCCTGATTTATAAGCATTAGTTTTCATAATTTGATGATTAGAGGTCCCTTCCTTAAATTATAATGGATTCCAAAAGTCAAATGTGAGTTATAGTGGTAGTTTGCAAAGATTTTGTAAATAGTGGAAAGACCATACTTATTTTCAATGATAAACCTAACTACATGATGTGTATTATATAATAACACACATGGTGTTTCTAGGATTCTTAAAATGGATAGGTTTTTTGGGTCGATATAAATATCAAACATCCTATGATTAGGCCAACACACCATGTGATACTACCTAGGTGGTCCAGCCATGTCTCGAGAGCACACACCCATGGCCTTACGTGAATAGAAATTTCATGTTCATATAGGGACACACTATGTGGATGTAAAAGGATATATGAGATATGTGTTAGAAATAACATCCCCATGTCTATGAATGACATTACATGCCATATAACCCGATACAAAAGCCATATAATTTTCCCAAAACATACTATCTTGAATATATCCTTCTTCAGGACTTAGATATCATATCATGAGTAGCCTATCCTATGTATAATTATTTATAGTATGAAATGGTTTCATTTTATTTGGTATTAGAGATATAAATCTAGGAGATGTGATTGAAACACTTCTTCTATAAATTCATTGTTAATGGTAGTGATCAAGTTTGATCATCACAGAGATGTTGAGTTTGGTACTCCACTGAATCACTAGGGCATAGGTTCCCCCATCATATAAACATGTAGAGTCAGTACCCCCACCCACAATATAGAGGGACTTAGTCCTTTATCTACAGATTGGAACTTCCCCTTCATTGAGATCCAGTGGGGAGAGGGTCCTCCACTGGAGAAAGTCCACCATCAATTTTGGTGTGATGTAATAAAGAATGTGCCATCCACTATGATTATTGTGAGGTTTCACATGTTTCTTGGAATAAAATATGGGACCATTAAATATATATTCTGAATCGTCATCATTCTTACTTAGATATGGAGATTGATATTCCTCTTCTTTAAACTGAGGTTTTGGTATAAGCATAGTTGATGTTATGTTTCTTATCCCTCATTGACTTATGGGTTGATTTGACTAATTTATTCTATTGATTCACTTTTTGGTTTCAATTCATTCTATTGAGTATATTTACAGTCACCCCAATGTAGTTTTTAAAATATGTTTCCTGTATCATGTAGATGATAGGCATATTACTGGTGATATTTTTAGACATCTTACCAAAGGAGAATAGTAGTGGTTGGAAGTTCTCACCATGTTCCATAATGCTCATAGTGCATTCTTAATCTCCAAGGGATTGAAAAAATAACCAGTATGTCATTAAAAGAACATGGAAAAACATTCACCCATAAAAAATAGATGAAATTATAGATATAATAAAATTATCATAAAATATTTACAAGGAAGCATCACATATCAAGAACAACCAAACCAAAAAAGGTACATCCAAGAAACTAGATAAAAAGGACTAGATAAACAAATGAAGGACAATAAAATGGAACTCGAATAAATACATGGGTATCTCTCCTTATGAACATATATAACCTCTATCCCACCCCACCAAAATAAAAACAAACATAGAGAGTTATCATCTACATAATGGTCTTCCCTTTACGTGTATCCTATAAAACTAAGGCTAGAAAGATCAAACAAAAAAAGTAGGGTGTGGGCACTAAATATTATTAGGATAACCCCAAGAATATATACAGTGTCTATACACATGTATTCATTGGTTCATATATAAAAAATAAAACATTTGTAGGATGATCAATTCCCCGTTTTAATCATCCTTTGATTTTCTTTACAAAAACATGGCATATTTAATAAACAAATTAATATAAAATAGAATTTATATTTGATTAAAAATTAGACGAGTAAAATAGGTTCATGAACCAATATCCATATCCAATGGGAAAATAATCCTATTAATATATATGTACATAATGTAACCACGTGAATTAAAGGTATATACATATAACAATTTTGTACTCAACTATGATAAATAATAATCACTATCTTTCATATATGAACTCTATGTCTCGGAACCTCAATCACTCATAATTTCTACCCACTAGAAACAATGGAATCTTGAGACCCTCTATTACTGATAGGTAACTCCACTAGGGATTTCATATGTCTAGTTTTTCCCATACCTCAAGGTACTTATAATGTTCTATTATGTATAAATTTCATTCAAGAAATCAATTAATAATTCATAAGAATTTTCCAAGGAATAATCTATTTCAATTCTAATCCCATACCTTTATATAAAGAAATATGATAGCAATATCGCACTACTACCATACTCAAAACCTCATTTCCATTTAAAAATAAAATTTGAGATTTTTTAAAAAATGTATCATGCATGAAAATTATTTTCAACAAAACCCACTTTAAAAACACATTAATTGTCATCAAAGATCAAGATAACTTATCATGGATTTCAATTAAAAAAATTAAAAAATCAAAACTATAAAAAATTATACCGATGCACGACATGTTAAGGGTTATACCATATCATAGATACACCAACCTTAAGATCAAATAAAACCTCATTTCAATGTAATATAGTTATGTGGAATGAATATATTAGGTCCTCACAATCCTAGATCCAATGGAATCATCATAAATTACCCATATACAAAATTACATCCAAAAATAAAAAGCCAATTAGTTTTTAATGGATTAAAGAGAAGAGAGATTGAGGATAAGTATATGAAAATAAAATAAATCAAGAGAAAAATCATCGCAACTTGATGAGATCTACACAAAATGATCAAGGATCATTAATGAATCAAAGGAATTAGCCTATAGAGCATCACAGATGGTCTGGGTCAGGCTAATGAGGGATTAGTAATATATTATATTTAAAATTTACCAAGGGAATTAGAGTAATTTTTGGTTTTAAGAAGTTCAGATCAGTCTATTGTTAGGACACATAGTTTAAAAAAAATTGTGTTAATCGTTCGACAAACACTATCCCATGAAAAACCAATTTTTGTCGTCAACATGGAATAGATACTAAATTATAAAAACCACGATGAAGTTGTCTGATAATCTCTCGACCAAGACCCATCATTTTTAATGGCTTTCTTGGTGACCCACAAAGTTTGAAAAAATGTTCTCAAACTATGAAAATTTCCATTGTAACTCACATACACATGGTTACAACATGTTTAAAAATAAATGTTTAACTAAACTGTGCACCAAAATGTTTTTCCCTAAAACTTCAAATTTTGAATATCTAACCCCACCTAAAGCCTCTAGAACCTCAAAAAAGATATAAAACCTGAGAGAAAAAATCATACCTGTAACCTAGAGGGCATTATAATTCTCCCAACCAAAAAAACATTATGTCCAAAAAAACATAGGATCATGAACCTGAAAAGAGATAAGGCCATTATTGAATCATCAAGTCCTCATGCTACCATGTCTCATGGTTACAGCTACTAAAATTATACATCACATGAATCAATGGGATTATCTTTCCATCACACACCTTAGAATTTTAGTACATTATATGAATATTCCTTTAAACAACTATGGTGTTAGGTTCAATATCAACATCCTCCCACTCAATCAAAAGTGATGGATTTAGAGTATACTTATTTAGTTAGGAAATATAGAATAAATCATGTAAAGATTTCAAATGATCATGTATTTTGAATAAATAATCCACTTTCCCATGTAACTCCATAATCTAAAACCGACCAGCAAAATTAAGTACAAACTTACTCTATTTCCCCAAAATGTCTATGTCCCAACTGAGGTGAAACTATGAGGAAACCCAAATCACCTACCTAAAACTCTAATAGATAATGAATTTTATGTCATTCCATAATGTTTCAAAATATACCACACATATTTGTTCCCAATATCCTCTACCATCATCAACTCTCTAATAGATAGTAAATGTGTTTATTTCATGACTTGATCACTAAGAACATATTTTCCATCATCAATAGTAGGAACATAAGGTAGACCAATCCCAAAATCAATGTATATATTCTTTCATTTCAACACTAGGATGGGTAATGGTTGAAGAAAACAAGTAGTCTTATGATGTTATTCATTGATTTTTTTATAAGAAAGGCACTGAGATGTAAATATAGTAATTGATCATCTCATCCTCAACCAAAAATAATGATGTCTCAGGTCATGATACATCTTGGTAGCTCCATGTTGCATGGATTGATTTGATTGGTTTCCGTCATTAATAAATGTAGATCTCAAATTCATCAAAAAATTTATCCTACCTTTTATGTATAAAACTCCATCGAGAGACCGATATTGGTCACATGTGATCTCCCCACCATAAATATTCCTACTAAATCACTAACACACTTCATATTCATCCTTTCAAAGTTGAATATGATAATATGTAAGTGATCTATCCCAAGAACATGCTAGAAATTTCTATATTTTAGATATCCCTTTTTATAATGTAATATCAGAAAAAATGCCCATAAAGAACCACTCTTCAATAGATTCCTTCACTGTCTGAGTCAGAAATATTTTTCTCAAAGAATCTAAAAGCGTTTTTCCTTTTTGGGGGTGCATGGAATATCAAAATAAATTTTCAAAAGTTTCTCCACATAATATAATTATATTAACCTTATATCACTCTTGGTGATGATATACTTTAGAATCTTATGGTATTAATACCTAGTAAATTACTACCCAAATAGGCAGTGGTCCCAAGGATTAAGATAATTCAGTAGTTTTTCCAACTCAAGATCATGAATGTGAGAGTTCTTTCCATGAGAGAGTAACAAACATGATCTATATGATACTACCTACCTTCCCTGCATCGTAAAACAACCCAAACACATACCTTATCATTCACAGTAAACATCATAACAAACACCTTGCTCAAGAAGAATTAATACTAGAGTTAAATTCAATATCACATTTAACTCTTCAAAATATCTCTAACATTATTAATCTAATAAAATTTTAAATATTTATGGGTTAATTCTTTCATTGGAGATTCTAACATTGGGATGTCCTAAAAATCACCTATAATAACTATCTAATCACAAGAAACATTGGATCTCAAACACATTTTTAGGTTACTACAAAGGCATCACTCCCTGAATCATTTCAAGATCCATTAATACACCTTTATGAGAAATAATTTAGTAGATAAATTTTACCTCTTGAATCTATAACAAATAATGTGGTAGTTTTCCAAAAATATGTTTTTCTTTTAATAGTTCAAGGATAATATTCAATATTTTTACATGATTATTCTCTAATATATAATAAACAAGGATATCCACCATAAATATAATCAAAAATGAATAAAAAAATGGAATATTCAATTCATTAAAGTGATAGAAATCATAGGACATGTAGTAAGGCTAATTGTCATGACCATATACTCATAATGCCAGTACCTAATACCAAATGAAATATTAAGAATATCTTTTTCTTAGGCCCATAGATGATGGTACCCTAATATCAGATCAATATTCAAAAACCACCAATCTCCCTTGAGCTGATCAAAAAGGTAATGAATCATAGGAAAGGGATACTTGTTCTTAACTATCACCTGGTTCAATTTCTAGTAATCAACACAAAGTTAGAGATTCTCATTCACCTTATTTTAAAACAGCACTAACAATTCCCAGGGTGAAATTATAGGAATAATAAATTTGTTATCCTTAATATCCTCAAGATGAACCTTTAATTATTTTAATTCAATGGGTTCTATATGGTACAAAGGTAAATATTTGGGTCTTGTACCCATAAGTAAGCCTTTAGAAAGCCTCACTCCCCCTAGGATATAAACCTTGGGAAATAATCTAGAAAAATTTTAGGGTACTCACTCACCACCACTGGAACAAGCAAACTAATATTTGGATCAACACAATTAGAAAACATATCTGAAAACTAGCACATGATCATCTCAACAGTAGTTGTAAGGTGACCTGTTATCCCATACCTAGGATCCCACTCACCCTAAAAGACATGAGATAATTTATTGAGATAAAGAAGTTTCACACAACAATGATAGCAATTAATATGGTTTTTACAGATAATAATACAATCTATTCCAATAATGAGATCAAATATTTATAGATCAATAAATAAAAAAGTCCCATATAGTTTTGTGGTTAACAATCATCAACTGACATTTAGGACATCCAAAACCCTACTTTAACTTCTTTACCAAATGAGGGGAAAGGTTCATTAGGAATGGAATAAGCATTGAACACAAGAACAAGACATTGATAATCTTGGAAGATATAATGGATCATGTTTCCTGAGTATCAAATATATCTATAACCACGAAAGATTCAATAAAAAATGTACCTCTCATAGTATCTATCCATGCATATGACTCCTCTAGTGCATACTACACTACATAATGTCATCTAACTTTATCTTTTCCTTTCTTTACAACCTAAGTATCACCATAGGCATGATTTTGAGATCTCGCCCCTTTCTATTTGTCAAATCTAAAATCATATCCCTTTTTGATGGTGGATCCAAATCTACAACTCTAGGGTGATCTCTCATAGAAATGATAATATGACCAAATTTCCCACAATTATGACATACCTTATATATTATATTATAATTAGGTTTAAGGTGTTACTTTTTCCCACACTCGTAACAGACTACATGACTCTATCTAGATGTCAATTTAACACTCCTTCCACTTCCTTGGTGTTGGTCACCCTTTTTCATCTTATATTCATAAAATGAACTTTGGGTACCTTCTACTATCACATATTCTCTAAATAATCTCATCTACTGAGCTATATCCACCTCATCTATAGTTTACATATCCACAACCTTCATAAAGGTGGGTAGACACATAATAATTATCATAGACTAAATATCATGACTCAAACCCATCTCAAAAATCTTTTCCTTGATATAGTCAATTGAAATAATATTTGAAGACAGATACAAAAAATCAACAAGAATATCCGCAGACCCCATGATAGAATAATCTCCCTACTCCAAATAAATTTACACTCATTCCTTATCCACTCTCAGTGTCTCAAGATAGAACTATTTACTGAAGGGTTTCTCAAAAGAGTTATAGATGAGATATTCATGTAACTTGGATTTTATAAGAGATTCCCACAACTTCCTTACTAACCCTTCAAGAATATAAGTGGAGAAACCAACATTGGAGTCTTCAGGAGTTGTTATTAAGTGGAAAATCCCCTCAATCCTCTTAATATATTCCTCTTATTCATAGGGCTCCTTATCACCAAGATAGATTAATGGATACTTATTAGTGAATTCTGAAGCATGTCACACCCTTTATTTCAATTCAACATTTGTGACCTAGCCAATGGATTGGATCATTTGGCCTATCATTTCTAGGAAAACCAAGTAAATTGAAGGATTTTCCTATGAGGCTCGTGTCATAGATTCCTCATTGGAATTTGTTATCATTGTTCTCAAAGGATCTGTATATAGAAAATGAAGATGATGAAAACCATTTAAAAAAATTATTTATCATAAACTAAATTTAGAGAACTAAATCGAAAATACTAAATTTAAAAACAATGATACAAGACAACTCCAACCTTCCCTTGGTAACTCAAGGAATATTATGAAAGTGAGCTATCCAAACAAAACCCTGCACTACTTATCATGTTCTGATAGTACTATTTATACTCTATCAATAACCCCAAATAAAAAAGAGTGATTCTTGAGCATGTTTATAGACATTAATGACAACCAAGAATTTTGGTACCATTTTGTAATATACCAACATGGGTCAACTCATAATGTCACTCTAATTGGCCCACCATATGGCCCAATGTATGATCCTGATTTTCACAAGATGGTGGAAAGAACCTGGGTATCATAAAAAGAACATTGTAATTATTTCACCATGAAAAAACATATGATAATATAGAGAAAATGAAAGTAGTATAACAGAGATCCAAGGATACATCATATTTCAAGAAAAACCAGAAAATTATACACCCATAAAAATGGATAACAAGGTCTAGATAATCAAATGAAGTCCAAAAAAATGTTATCTGTAGAATACCAAGGGTCTATATCTTTATGACCATATGTAAAATAATTCCAAACCCAATGAAAGAAACTTGAATCAAGAAATATGTCCTCTAAGTAAATCTCTTCACTTTACTTAAATCCTATAGAACCATGGCTAAAAAATCCCAAATGTTAAAGTAGAATGTTAGAATTGAACCCCAATAGAATCCCACCAAGAATATATACAGTTTCTATCCATGTGAATCTATTAGTTCGTATATAAAATATTTTTCTAAAACATTTCTAGAAGAAATGTTTTTATATTTTAGCCATCCTTTGGTTTTTTTGAAAACATTCTATATTTAATAAAAAATAAATACGAAATATCATTTATACATGGTGCATAGGTAGATGAGTAAAATAGTTCTCAAGAATAAATATCTATATAAAATTGGAAAATAAGAATATAAATACGCATTCACATAATATAACCAAAAGAACTAATGGAAAAACAAAACACAAGTGTGTTCTCAGATAAGATAAATAGTAAACAATGACATAAGTTAACTGTAGGTATGGGAACCTTGATCCCTCATAAAGGCTACACACTAGAAACCATGTCATTATTAGAACCTCCCTTAGTGATATTTCACTTCATTAGGTCTCATATATGTCCAGTTTCTTCCAATAACCTAACGTCATACCATTATGTTATTATGTAAAAATTTCCTCCAAGAAATCAATTTATATTTCATAAATGTTTTCCAAGGAAGAATATATTTCATTTCAAATCCTATAGTTTCATAAAAATATTTATTAGAGTGGTATCACCCAAATTCCATGATTGAACACCCATTTCCATTTAAAAATCTCTTTTGGGTTATTTTAACTAACATATCATGCATCAAAATAATTTTCAACAAAATTCATTTTTTAAGAAAAACATTCATATCCATTGAATATCAATTTCACATCTCATAGATTTAAATTAAAAAAATTATAAATCCAAACCAAAGGAAATCATAAGAACACAAGGCATGCCACGTGATAGACTATAGGATAGAGATGCCTGCCTCAATATCAAACAAAGCCTTATTTCCCTGTAAAAACATTATACAAAATTAATATATTTGGTCCTAAAATGAATATATCAATGTGAAACATCATCAATTTCATATCTTTAACCTTATATCAGACAATAAAATCCCAATTGGGTTCCAAAAAATCAAGGGGAAGAGTGATCGAGGATAAATCTTGGAAACATAGAAGAAATCAATAGAAAAACAAAATTTACTTGATGACATCCACCCAAAATGATCAAGGATAACCAAGTAATCAAATAGAGAAGAATATAGATTTTCATATGGGGAATTATTTGAGCTAATAAAGTATTCGGATTAGAATATAGTTTAAAAAACTAAGGGAATTGGTGTAATTTTATATTTTAAGAAGTTTGGATTAGAACATATAGTTAGGCCACATGTTAAAAAAATTGAACTAACCATACTATAGCCATTATCCAATGAAAAAAAAATTCACAAGGTTTCTTGGAAATTAATGTAGGAATATAAAAACCATTATGAAGTCACATGATATCCTATGGACAAAAACTCATCTCGTCACATGACTTACTTGGAAACCCGTATGGTTTGATAAACTATGCTCAAATCATGAAAATCACCAATGTAAGTCACAAATCCATATGACATGGTTTCCACATGGTTAGAAATAATTGTGCAACCAAACTATGTATATGGCATATTTTCCCTAAAACATCCCATTTTCAACCCCCAACTCCCGAAATCCTCTTGAACCTTACAATAGATAAACCAAACTCGAAAAAAGACATATGTCATGTACATAATAAAAAAATATGTAAAGAATATTTTGAATCTTATCCTACCAATAATCCAATTAAGGAAGATAAAAAGTTTAATATACCAATATATTAGAGATGGTTCTACTATGGTAAGAGATACCACATTATAGACCATTGTAAAATGGACGTGAATATTATGATGGAGTGGATCAATCCAAACACTAAAATAAAATCCATCCCATAGAGATAAAAATGAACTGAACTAGTGTTTAATAATACTTTTGAAGAGGTTGAGTGGCTACCTAAAAATCGTATCTCAAAAGTGGTTAGAAACATGTGTGGTAGGTGCCACCAAGGACACTGACCTATCAATTGCATGACTATATTTATAAGTTAAAAGTATATGACAAGTGAAATATGAATATCACCTATGGTTTCAAATCCAAATTTTTAAAAAACAAATAGGAATTCCCCAGTAAGAATAAGGAGGATTATATGCCCAAAAATATATTGATCATAAATCTATATTAGCTAGAAAAGACCAAGAAGATGTAGAAATATGAATAAAGTAAAAATAAAAATATTTATCAAGAAAAAAATCTGACTCAAGTTTATAAGGAATGTTAAAAGGAAAATAAAATAATGCTTTCCTAAGTTTAAAGGTTTTAAACAATGAATAAGGATGCATGCTTGAAAAATAGTAGACATTTTAGAGCTTCAAAAAAACGTTCTATTAGGTTGAGGATGATGATTTTGTCCCATTACTACAATTGAGGAGTAGTGCAAGACCTGCCTTATTTTCACAACCATGGTGAATTTAAGTTGTAAAAGAGGAGTTAATTTGATTAATTAAATGAATCAATAAAGGTTGTGATGTTGGTAAAATCATGATAGACAAACATCATATTTATTATTTCAGTTGTTATTCATTTTTAATTGGTATAATGTTTCAATTTATATAATAACTACTTGGAGATTAATACTGGAAGAAATAATCAATGGTTATGAATTATGGAGGGAACCCATTGAGGGTGAGCTACTAAAAAATTTCAATCATTCTATAGTTTAATAACTTATCCTAAAAATATGGATTACCCTAGAAAATGATAAATTTTGAGGTATAATACTCACTCTCCTAAATATATTATTATTTATTCTTATTCTAATAATCAAGGGGTGATATTTAAAATAAATTTCGAAGCAAAAAAAAACATGATCTTTAAGGTTATTTATGTGTCTTGGAATGTTTAGTGTCAGTTATTGTACCTATTTTAAAATCTGGTTGTACAAAACCTATGAAACAAATTAGAGTTGGTAATATATATAGAAATGTATTAGGATAAATTTGATGATTTTGTAAACTCACACTTGTTTTCTAAATAGGTTTACACATCGTAGACTTAGATATTATGTACTTAAGGATAAATTTTATAAAATCAATGGTGCTTACTTTCTCTAAAAGGTAGTGGAATATTATAAGGGATAACAAGTTACTTTGAGATAAGTGGTGATACATGTGTTTAATCTTATATTCCATTACATTATGGTGAAGAAAAATCTTTTATCCTTTTAATTTATTATCAATTATGGGGAGAAATATTACATTAATTTTAAGAGTATTTTGTATAAGGACCCGGCCTTAAACCATTACATAATATTGAATTTAATGAATATTTCACATTGAGGATATTTTCAGGTTTAGATTTTTCGAGAGTTAGGACATAACTATTACATAACAAAATATTACAAAGTAGACACTTCTACTCAGTTTCCATTTTTTCATAAAATAAAAACTCTTTAAAAAAAGTGTCATGTATAGTCCTATGTTTTAGATGGAATGGCCTTTCCTTGATCCCATCCTTGACCCCATTCCACTTTATGTTCTGTGAAAAACATTTCAAAAACATAGGATGAGCATGAAAATCTCAATAAGGGATACACAAAGAAGGAAACTATTAGTTTTTCAAGACAACAAGTAAACCATGAATACTTAATCATAAGTAATACTTTTAACCTTTATGAAGTAGTAAATACTCTTCATTGAATAAAAGATCATTGCTTACCCTTTTGTAACCAAGAGATTACCATAAAACCCATATAAAGAACACATAACATATAAAGGTAACTTGTGACATAAACATACTTAAATGGAATAACCAGATGGTCGACTTACACACATATCACTAAATGGAATAGTCATACGGCTACCTTCCATACCCAATGCATTGAAGGTTATAACGTAACCACCCATCCCAGTATTCCTAGTACCTCCCGTCATTTGGTTAATCACATAACCACCCATCAAATGTCCAAGTACCATTATAAAATCATAAGACATAAAACAAATATAAAGGAAATAAAACATTTACATATTTCAATCACAATATATCACTTAAATATATTGACATAACAAATCAATTATAAAAAACATTTTCAATACCAAAATACATAAAATATTATATGGTATTTATTTTCTTTTAAAAACATTATGAATTGTTGAGGAAGCCAAAGATTAAATAATACTCGTGGTGGCAAAAAAGGTCGTTGTCACAAATTATGTTAAAAGAAACATTCCTTTTTTATGTTCAGTAAAACGCTTCGTAGAAAAATATTCCATTTGAAAAGTCAAGGGTGTTTATACAGCGTATAAAAGAAAGTGGTCTATTAAAACAAAATATGCCTCAATGAAAGGTGGTTGAGACGAAGTCCCTTACCTAGTGTCCGACTTGACTTGATCATTATATAATCTCCTGAATAATAAACTAAAGTTAATTTATACTTAAGAAAATTTTTCAAGTTTATTATTAATTTTATATCACATACATCCATATTATAAACATCATGTAATCATTCAAGTTAATAATGTTCATTTTGTCGATATTTGGTACTTGAGTCAAAAATGAAAACCTTATATTTACAAGTTGTCCATGTGGTCAATAGTCCATTATATCCAGAATAAAATTAATTCATTAGATATCATATATATCATATATATCTAGTATATATATATATATTTATAATAGTACAAATCATTTTGAGGTAAGAAATGAAATGCACCGTTCATGGAGATGGTAAGCCGTACATACGCATGAACGATACTTTCATTTCTATTTCTTATTTTAATGGAATTAAAACATAATTATACATAGGTATATTATAATTCCAATAAAATGACCTATATAATACCATATATTATATCATTAACTCCATCCTTTATATGTCTCACATATGGCATTAACGAGTCATATCACTTTGAGGGGGTGGTAGTCCTCATTTCCTCAAATGAAATTATCGTGTCAACACATAATGGAAACCATAAAGGTAAGCTATAAAAAAATACAGAAGCATAAATAAAACATAAAAATAATATATATATATATATATATATATATCATATATAAATACAGTTACATCTTAATGGCCACCATGTGAGGTGGTAGGAGATAATCGAACAATCATCGTTTCGTGAGGTGTTAGTTTTCCATCCACAGAAACATTATGTTCTTCACCCATTAGATGGAGGTGTGTATAAGTGTAGTTTGAATCCTTCTCCTAAAAACATCATCGTATATTGAGGATATTAGTGTTGTTTCAAAATAATGTAATAAAAAGAGTTTAGGGCTGGAGAAGTACAATAAAAGAAAACAATTTAAAAGAAACTTTTACCTTTAATTTGGGTAACTCCCTTTGGTTTGAACCAAAGGACTTCTTGAAGTTCCTTATACCAAAGTTAAGGCTTCTAAGAGGAGGATAGGGATGTAGGGAGCTTAATTGGGAAAATATTGGATAAGAAAATTGGCTTTAGAGGTGTGAGTAATTGGTTAGAGGTGGTCTCCATTTATAAGGGGGAGGAGGATCTCTTTAGGAAAGTGTGATAATATTATTTTATTATATAATGATATTTGGTTTATAAAGGTCCAAAAATCATTAAAGTCGAAGATAAGATGACTCATAGTATAAATAAATTCATCCAATAATAATTAGACAGGTTTTGGATGTTATTTTAATATTTATAATCATAATTATTTAAATCATTTATTAATGAGGTAAATACTACATCATTATTGTGTCATAAATAATTTAATTTATTTGACCTCTAAAAATTATAAAAAAATACCATGACGTATGAAATAGTTTTATCTATCTGATGAATATTTATAGTCGAAAATATAATTTATATAACACCATATAAAAATTAATTTACTAAAATATTTTTGTTTGTCATTTTTTCCTTTACATTAAATTAATTAATCTAAAGTGTCATTATCTTTTTTAAGTGGCTCCATGTGGTCCTAAAATAGACCCAAATATGCCCATGGTCGGCCATTACTCATCCAATATGGTTTGGACAAGTGTTAAGGTAATTTTGAATTATTATAATTTTCTTTTTACCTTGAATTAACTTCTTTACCTTTAACAGCGGTAAATAAAAGTCAAAATTTACTATTCATCAAAAATTATTTTCATCTTATTGAACCACATTTTACTTCTGGATAACAACCATGCATGTATTATTTTCTAAATTCAATTCACAGAAGTAGTAAAATTTCATTTAAATGAAAAAGTCAGTTTTTTTACTACTACTAAGTGGTTTTACTATTCATCAAAAATTGATGTTTTTCTGAAAAATACCAAAAATTCAGCCTAAGCTATATTTGATATTCCGAATTCAAAAATGATGTCTATTTTTCAAAATTCAAAACATAGAAGTGGCATTAAATAATTTTAAAATTAATTCCCGTTATCAAAACAAATAACGTGTTCTTAAGAAACAATAACTATCAAAAGATTGATACTTGTTTATGTCCAATTTCAAAGGGAAATTAATTCCAATGAAAAATATTGGATTAAATGGTAAAAATATCTTCTAAATACACTTTAAAACCAATTAAAAAGATAATATAACCATATAAATAAATTATATTAAAAGTCACTTTTGAATTAAAATACAATATTTTCCACTATTCGTTAAAAAATGAACTTTATCCGAAAAATACCAAAAAATTACCCAATGTAAAATTTGATGTCCCAAATATAATGAATAATTTTATTTGGTAAAATAAAAAATATAAAAATGTCAAAAACTAGATTTAAAGAGGGTTCACCATTAAAAGGTGTCAAATTGGCCTTTTAATGTAAATTCTGCTTAAAATTAGATTCATTCATATTTTAAGCCTCTAACTTTTATTGGATAAAAGTAAATCCTTTTAACAAACATGTATAATCATATTGTAGTTAGTTTTTTTCATTCCCTCCAATACAACGTCTAGGAGTTAACTACCATTTAAAATTATAATATTATATTATTAGTGTGCTACGTAAGATTTCAAAGAAACTCGTTGTTGCGTATCGGGTATGCTATCGAACATGGAAACCCTTTTAAAGTAAAATTAATATTTAATTCACAAATATTAATAAATATGAAATATTTCTTATTATTTATTTACCTGGAATGTTACATCCTTCCTCCCTTTTAGAAATTGTTTCCTCGCAATTTTTATTCACTTATCAAAATAAGTGGGGGTATTTATCTCTCATTGAATTTTCAGATTCCCACACTGCCTCTTAAACCATATGGTTCTTCCACAAAACCTTTAACTGGTGAATTACCTTATTCTGTAACACTTTCTCTCTATGGTCAAGAATTTGAACTGGTTGTTCTTCATAAGAGAGATTCTCTTTCAACTGAACTACCTCTTGGCTCAAAACATGATATGGATCTGGCATATATTTTCTCAACATCGAAACATGAAAAACATTGTGTACCTGGGATAAACATGGAGGTAAAGCCACTCTGTACGCAACTGATCCAACATTATACAGTATTTCATAAGTTCTAATGAGCCTCGGACTCAACTTTCATTTCTTACCAAAACGCATCACACTTTTCCATGGAGAAACTTTGAGAAAGACATGAACACCTAGATTAAAAGAAATATCCTTCCTCTGGTTATCTACATAACATTTCTATCTGCTCTGAGCTGTTCTCATGTTATTCTAAATCAACTGAACTTTCTCCGCCATCTCTTCTACCAATTCTGGTCCCATCAGCTTCATTTCACCTACTTCATCCCAAAAAACTAGAGTTCGACATCTTTTTCCATATAATGCCTCAAATGGAGCCATATGTATACTAGAATAAAAACTGTTATTATATGAAAATTGAACCAAAGAAAGATATTGGTCCCAACTTCCCTAGTAATCCAGTGAACAAGCATGTAGCATATCCTCCAAGGTCTGAATTGTTCATTCTGACTACCCATATGATTGCAGATGAAAAGCTGTACTAAAATTTAATTCAGTACCCAATGACTTCTGAAAGAATTTCCCAAAGCTAGAAGAAAACATTAGATCACGATCAGATACAATGGAGAGGGGAACTCCATGCAACCTGAATCTCTCTTTAACATACAACCGAGTAAGTTGATCTTGAGACAAATTATCTCAAATAGGAAGAAAATGAGCAGATTTAGTCAATTGATCAACAATAACCCAGATTTCATTATTACCTCGAGATGTCTTCGGTAATCCCACAATGAGGTCCATGGATATATTTTCCCATTTCCACTCTGGCACCGGTAAAGGCTAAAGAATTTTTTTTGATAACTACCACTCTTATTTAACATGCTGACAAGTTAAACACTTCACAGTAAAATCAGCAATATCACTTTTCATTCCATCCCACCAATAATACTCACGTAGATCTCTGTACATCTTAGTACTGCCTAGATGAACTGAAAACAGAGAACTATGAGCTTTACATAACAACTCATTCTTCAATTGTGAATCACAAGGCACGCATAATCTCTTTCCAAATCTCAAAACACAATCATTATCAATGTTAAATTCAGGAAACTTAACCTTCTAAACCAAATCTACCTTTTTCTATAACTCACTATCATCTTTCCGTGCTTGCATTATTCTGTCTGATAGAGATGATCTCACTAACACCTGATACAAAATAGAAGAATTTCCTGCACCAACAGCTTCTATGCCAAAGTTCATCAAATCAAAAACCAAAGGATTTTGTTCCAAATGTATCATGGTTAATGAAGCATTACTTTTTCTACTCAAAGCATCATCCACATTATTTTCTTATCCCGGATGGTAATGGATCGTTCAATCATAATCCATGATTAATTCCAACCATCTCCTCTGTCTCATGTTCAATTATTTTTGGGTGAATATATACTTCAAACTTTTGTGATCAGTATATATTTCACACTTCACTCTATACAAATGATGCCTCCAAAGTTTTAAAGAAAAAACAACCGAAGCTAAATCCAAATCATGTGTAGGGTAATTTAACTCATGTGGTTTCAATTGATGTGAAGCGTAAGAAATTACATGATCATTCAGCATAAAGACACATTCAAGTCCTTTCAACTAAGCATCACTATAGTTAACAAACTCACCATTTCTGGATAGAAATGCCAAAACTGGATCATTCACCAATCTTCTTTTCTATTCCTGAAAACAATCATCACATTCTTTTATCCAAATAAACTTAACAGCTTTTCGAGTTAACTTAGTCATTGTAATAGATAACCGTGAAAAATTTTCAACAAACAACCGGTAATAACATGCCAAACTATGAAAATTATGAATCTCAGTTATATTTGTGGGTCTTGTCCATTCTTCAACAACTTTTTTTTTAGCAGGATCAACCGTTATGCCATTTTTTGAAACAATGTGACCAAGTAAAGAAATTTGTTGTAACCAAAAATCACACTTGGTGAGTTTTCCATAATGTTAATTTTATTTTAAGGTTTTAAAGGAAAACCTTAAATTACTTTCGTGCTCCTATTTACTTTTTGAATAAACCAAAATATCATCAATGAACACAACCACAAACTTATCCAAGAACTCACCAAAAATTATATTTATAAGATTCATGAATAAAACGGGTGCATTAGTTAACCCAAAAGGCATAACTACAAATTCATAATGGCCATATCTAGTATGAAATTCATTATTTGTAACATATTATTCCTTTAATTTCAACTGATGGTACCCCGACCTCAAATCAATCTTTGAAAAATACTGAGCTCCCTGGAGCTGATGAAAAACATCATCAATATGAGGCATATGATACTTGTTCTTAACAGCAATGTTATTCAATGATCTATAATCAATGCAAAGTCTCATTGAACCATCTTTATTTTTAATAAAAAATATAGGATCACCCTGTGGTGATGTGATAGGTCAAATGAAACCTTTATGTAATAACTTCTGTAATCACTTATTTAACTCTAAAAGTTCAATTTGATCCATTCGATAAGGGGGTTTTGAAATTGTCTTAGCATCAGGAACTAAGTCAACTATAAATTCAACTTCTTGATCCGGTATAATACCAGTAAACTCAGCAGAAATAACATCAAGGCACTCATTTACCACTGACACTTCATAAATCTGAACACTGCCATTATTTTCAACAATATCTGCAAGGTAACATTCCTTTCCATCTTTTACAACTTTCTCAGCTTCCTAATATTTTATCAAAATCAAGGGTTCATTCTTGTACAGAAACTATAAATATTTCTGAAATGAAACCTCTTTAACTCTGCAGTAAATCTTAGTAAGATAAATAGAAATCCATTCCATTCCCAAAATAACATCAAACTCTACTAGAGGAAAAACAATAAGGTTTGCAGGTAGATTCTTCCTGCACACAAGGACATGAAGGTTCTTATAATTTATTTTGGTCTCGACATTTACTCCAAGTGTTTTTACCATAAGTTCTGTATTCATATCTTGATATGGAATTCCCTATTTACTAGAAAAATTTATAGAAATGAAAGAGTGTGTAGACCCTGAATCAAACAACACATTGGCATAATTTGAACAAACAAACAGTGTACCAGATACTACTTTCTTCGATGGACCAACATCTGCTGAAGTAGTTGCAAAGGATTTCACCACCCCTTTCTTCTTGTATTTCGGATGCTTTCCCTCAGTTGAGTTCTTCGCTGGACACTAATTTGAATAATGACCCATTTCATTACACTTAAAACATCTTAACGATGGATTTTCATTGCATACTTGATCATCCTACTTACAGTTATGAGCAATATGACCAGACTTACCACAACAGTATCACTTTACAGACTTTGATAAACACTCTCCAGGAAACTTTTTACCACACTTCTGACAAGATGGATATTTATTTTTCTTACCTCCAAGATTCTTTGATGAATTCTTCCCCTTTTCCTGTCAACTGGACCTCTTATTTTGTTGTTTTTCAAAGAACACCTGATCATCTGCAAACTCCAATTCTACCTTCTCCGCACATCAAACAAATTTTTCATAAATTTTGAACTCACGAGAGGACAATGCTCTTCGATATCGTGGTTTCAGTCCTGAGTAAAATCGATTTATCTTACTATCATGATCTTGGATGAAATTTGGTGCATACCTTGTCAGTCGAGTGAACTTTGGTTTATAAGCAGCCATTGAGTCATCCTCCTCCCTCAATTCTAGGAATTTTTTTTCCATCCTATGATGAACCACATTAGTAAAATATTTCTCAAGGAACATACCTTTGAATTCATCCCAATCAAGAGCACCAATATCCTCACTATCCTTGATATTTTTCACCATCGACCACCACTGATCAGCTTTAACTTCAAAATGGTAAACATCAAGACTAACATTTTTATTTTCTGAACACCCCATAACATCAAAAATCTTCTCCAGTTCTTTAATCCACCCTTCAGCTACCATAGGGTCAGATGATCCTTTGAATGATGGGGGATGTTGCCTCATGAAATGTTCCACTACTGACATGTTCCTTTGCGGTTGATCTGGCTGATCTCGTGCATGGATACCACCACCATTTGTAGGCTAAGTCAACTATTCCATCACTGCAAAAAACTATTTAGTTCCTATTCCAACCATCTCAGGTTGCTGATTTGGAAGGTTGTCTTCCTCCTAATGTCGTCCCAACATTGCTTCCCTGTTTCCTCTGTGGAAAACCATTCTGAACATAGAAATATCTTAAGCAAAGCAACATGGTAATCCGTAAATGCTATATCATTTCATTATAACCATAAATTAATTTATGGACATTTATTTAACAATACCTTGACTCCTAATGTTATCTAAACCGACCTATGATACCAACTATAAGGACCTGACCATAAAACAATACATAATATTGAATTAAATGAATAATTCACATTGAGATTACTTTTAGGTTTAGAGTTTTAGAGAGTTAGTCCAAAACTATTACATTGTGAAATATTACAAAGTAGACACTTCTACTGAGTTTTCATTTTTTCATAAAATAAAAACTATTTAAAAAAAAGAGTCATGTCTAGTTCCATGTTTTAGATGGAATGACTTTTACTTGATCCCATACTTGACCTTATTCCACTTTATGTCATGTGAAAAACATTTCAAAAACATTTGATGAGCATAAAAAGCTCAGTAAGGGATACACAAAGAAGGAAACTGTTAGTTTTTAAAAACAAGAAGTAAACCATGAATACTTAATCACAAGTAATAATTTTAATATTTATGAAGTAGTAAATAATATTCTCTGAATAAAAGACTATTTCTTACCCATCTGTAACCAAAAGATTACCATAAAACCCATATAAAGAACACATAACATATAAAGGTATCTTGGGACATAAACATAGCTAAATGGAATAACCAGATGGTCAACTTCCACACATATCACTAAATTGAATAGCCATACGGCCGGATTCCATACCCAACGAATTAGAGGTTATAACGTAACCACCTGTCCTGGTATTTACAGCACCACCTATCATTTGGTTTATCAAGTAACCACCCGTCAAATGTCTATGTACCATTATACAATCATAAGACATAAAACAAATATAAAAGAAAGAAAACATTTCCATATTTCAATCAAAATATATCACTTAAATATATTGAAATGAAAAATCCATTATAAAAACCATTTTAAATACCAAAATACATAAAAGAGTATATGGTATTTATTTTCTTTTAAAAACATTACGACTTGTTGAGGAAGCCAAAGATCAAATAATACTCGCGGCGGTGGGAAAGGTCATTGTCACCGCTTATGTTAAAAGAAACATTCCTTTTTTTCATTTAGTAAAATTCTTCGTAGAAAAATATTCCCTTTTAAAATTCAAGGGTGTTTATACACTGTATAAAAGAAATTTGTGTATTAAAACAAAATATGCCTCAATGAAAGGAGATTGAGACGAAGTCCCTTACCTAATGTCTAACTTGACTAGATCGTCCTTTAATCTTTTGAATAATAAATTAAAGTTAATTTATACTTTTTTAAGAACCTTTTCAAGTTTATTATTCCTTATATATCACTTACTACCATATTATAAACATCATGTAATCATTCAAGTTAATAATGTTCCTTTTGTCGATATTTGGTACTTTAGTCAAAAATGAACACCTTATATTTACAAGTTGTCCATGTAGTCAATAGTCCATTATATCCAGAATGAAATTCATTATTTAGATATTATATATATCATATATATCCAGTATATATATATATATATATTTATAATAGTACAAATCATTTGGAGGTAATAAATGAAATGCATCGTTCATGGAGATAGTAATTCGTACGTACGCATGAACGATACTTTCATTTCTATTTCTTATTTTAATGGAATTAAAACATAATGATACATAGGTATATTATAATTCCAGTAAAATGACCTATATAATATCATATATTATATCATTAACTCCATCCTTTATACGTCTCACATATGGCATTAACGAGTCATATCAGTTTGAGGGGGCAGTAGTCCGTACTTCCTAAAATGAAATTATTATGTTTACACATAATGGAAACCATAAAGGTATGATACAAATAAAATAAAGAAGCAAAAAAAACATAAACATAATATATATTTCATATATAAATACAGTTCCATATTAATGGCCCCCATGAGAGGCGGTAGGAGATAATTGGACAATCATCGTTTCATGAGGCGTTAGTTTTCCATCCACAGAAACATTATGTTCTTTACCCATTAGATGGAGGTGTGTGTAACTGTAGTTTGAATCATTATCATAACAACATCCTGGTATATTGAGAATACTGTTGTTGTTACAAAAGAAAGTAATAAAATGATTTTAGGGGTTGGAGAAGTAAAATAAAATAAAACAATTTAAAAGAAATTGTTACCTTTAATTTGGGTAACTCCCTTTGGTTTGAACCAAAGGACTTATTAAAGTGCCTTATGCCTATGGTAAGGCTTCTAGGATGAGTATAAGGATGTAGGGAGCTTAATTGGGTAGAGTTTTTATGAGCCAAAATTCTTGAGAGGTGTGAGTAATTGGTTAGAAGTGGTCTCCTTTTATAAGGGGGAGGATGGGCTCTTTAGGAAAGTGTGATAATATTATTTTATTATATAATGATATTCGGTTTCTAAAGGTCCAAATAAAAATAAAGTCAAAGATAATATGACTTATAATCTAAATGAATTCGTCCAATAAGAATTGGATAGGTTTTGGATGTTATTTTAATATTTATAATCATAATTATTTAAATCTTTTATTAATGAGTTAAATACTACATCATTATTGTGACATAAATAATTTAATTTATGTAATCTCTAAATATTATAAAAAAAATACCATGATGTATAAATTTGTCTTATCTTTCCAATGAATATTTATAGTTGAAAATAGAATTCATATAACACCATATAAAAATTAATTTACTAAAATATTTTTGTTTATGTCATTTTTGCCTTTACATTAAATTAATTAATCTAAAGTTTCATTATCTTTCATAAGTGGCTCCATGTTGTCCCAAAATTGACCCAAAGATTCCCATGGTCTTCCAGTACTCATACAATAAGGTTTAGACAAGGGTTAAGGTAATTTTGAATTATTATAATATTTTATTTACCTTGAATTACCTTATTTACCTTTAACCGCTATAAATAAAAGTCAAAAGTTACTATTCATCAAAAATTATTTTCATTTTATTGAACCACATTTTACTTCTTTATAAAAACCATGTATGTCAGATTTTCGAAATTAAATTCACAGAAGTGGTAAAATTTCAGTTAAATGAAAAGGCATTTTTTTGAACTACTACTATGTGGTTTAACTATTCATCTAAAATTGATGTTTTTCAGAAAAATACAAAAAATTCAGCCAAAGCTATATTTGATATTCAGAATTAAAAAATGATTTCTATTTCTCCAAATTCAAAACATATAAGTGGAATTAATTAATTTTAAATATAATTCCCGTTATCAAAACAATTAGCATGTTTTTAAGAAACAATAACTATCAAAAGATTGATACTTGTTTATGTCCAATTTCAAAGTGAAATTAATTACAATGACCAACATTGGATTAAATGGTAAAAATATCTTCTTATTACACTTTAAATCCAATTAAAAATATAATCTAACCATATAAATAAATTATATTAAAAGTCACTTTTGAAATAAAATACAATATTTTCCACTATTCATTAAATAACGAACTTTATCTGAAAAATACCAAAAAACTACCCAAAGTAAACTTTTATGTCCCAAATCTAAATAAGAATTTTATTTGGTAAAATAGAACATATAAAAATGACCAAAATATATTTAAATAGGGTTCTCCATTAAAAGGCGGTAAATCGACATTTTAATGTAAATTATGCTTAAAATTAGATTCATTCATATTTTAAGCATCTAACTTTGATTGGATAAAAGTAAATACATTTAACAAACATGTATAATCATATTGTCGTTAGTTTTGTTTATTCCTACCAATACAACGGATAGGAGTTAAATACCATTTAACATTATAATATTATATTATTAGCGTGCTACGTATTATTTCAATGAAACCCATTGTTTCTTATCGGGCACGCTATCGAATAGAGCAACCATTTTAATGTAAAATTAATATTTAATTCACAAATATTGATAAATTTGAAATATGTATTATTCTTTATTTACCTGGGATGTTATATTTTGGAATTGAAAAAAGGGATATTAAAGTTCCCTTGTTTTTAAAAAATCTTGGATTGTATTTATTATCATTGTGAAGCAACTCAATGTGTACTAATACATATTAAGTGTGGGACACCAGAAACCATGTGAAGGAGAATTTATCTGTTATTTTAAAAGGAATTAGAATATTCCCATATATTAATGGGAAAAAATGTTTTGAGTTTTATTCCCTTGAATACTGGGATAAAAATATTCCAGTGGGAAGCCCAAACATATATCAATTATTTAATTGATCATCAATAAGACAAGTATCAAGTGTTATTGGAAAAAGAAGCGCTTTCTACTACATGGAAAAAGGATTGTCTGGTATAAATATAGAAGAATAGAAATGAATATAAAATATAATTTTTTGTGTTTATATTCATGTAAGAATATAAAAAATTGACAATGTAAAGTCTTCCAATGTTGTCTATAATAGTTTTGAGTAGTTTGAGTGCAGTTGGCTGCATGGGTAGATTTAAGAAATGAGATTTATGTTGGAAAATATTATATTAATGTCATAGTATTCCATCCTAGTGTGCTGGTGAATATAAATATTTGAATTGATGTTATACATGATGGTTTGAAATAACTTACAATTGATAGATATTGGTTAATGATGTCTCACAATCATTTTAATAATTCTACAGTTCATAAGTTTTATTTTGAAAAGTATAAAATACCCTTTAATGTATGATTTCTATACTGATTTTATTCCTTTTTTTGATCATATGACTTCACATCAAACTATATGTCTTGATAATAAGACTCCAGGCCATCATATAACATTGAGAAGAGGTTGAAAATTTGCAAAGACATCGATCATACGACTTCAAAATATTTTATGACTTCATCAGTGTAATGATTTAATAACTGAAAGTCTTTGATCCCCAACATAAGTATTCATTTATATACATTATTGAATGTAAATATGTAAAACTAAGTGTAATTATTTTGGGTAATAATTCCAACATCTCAATACTTCAATGAAAATTGTTTGACTTTTGAAAGTAGTGTTTTCCATTAATGTTTAGAATATGATTTTTAGGATATAATAATAATAATAATAATATTTTTGAACATATGTATTTGAAGCATACATTTTATGGATGTTTAATTTTAAATGACTTCAAAGTCATAAAAATAAATTCACCAATATGGAAGATCGTATTACATTCATACTTAGTGAAAATTTCAATAAGATATTGGATGAAAGGTGATCCTTGTAAAGGTAATCTACAACTATGTAAAGGTAATAAGAATCAATTTAAAGGTTATCCAAGCTTAAATAAAGGTAATACTCATATATGTAAAGTTTATCTAGAACTTATAAGGTAATAAAATTTTCATAAAGGTCATTCTGACCAACATAAATGTAATCATCAATCTTTTACAAGTTATGTAAAGTTTATCTAGACCTATGGAACTAGAGGATGCATAATTGTAGTTTGAGTGTTCATAATTATTTATGATGAAAAATTAAATAAATTTGATGATTCTTTTGTTTGATCACAATCAAAAAATCATTTATATTTCTTAAACCATTAATCATTCTTGTTTTTAGAATGATTAAATGAGATGGAAATTATGATCATTCTTCATGATAAAGTGAAAATAGATTTCATCAGGGTTTTAAGAATATTTAAAATGATTATCCATAATAACTCAACATTTTATTTAGTGATTATATCATTTATGATGTGAAATTTGCGAAAAAATTAAATAAATAAGAGATTTTATTTTTTATTTTTTTCACTATAAGAATAATTTTCCAGGATATAATATTCCACTTCATGTAATAAGCTGATTCCAACACTATAAGATAATTTTCATGGAAACTTTCATATATCTTTCAAAAATGAAGTGATGATTTAATAGATTTAATTTAAGGAATACAAATATAAAAATTATCAGAATTAAATAATTTATTTATTTGTCCACAAGTGATGTGTTAAATGATGGTATTCTTGGAATCACCCTTAAGTGGAAAATACAGTGCATGAAATAATATTGGAATCCAATATGGTAATTTTATAAGGGTAATTTTGGATGGTACTGAGGAAAACCTATTGATATTTCTTTTCAGAATATTGATTACTATAGTATTAATTTAATTGTCTTAAATGAATACACATGTAGATATGTATACCAAGGAGAAGGAAATAGAAAATGTAGAAATAGTAAACTAATATGAATGTTTTTTATGGTGATGAACGAAGAAATTGTGTTGAAAAAGAAGAACCACACACTCTCATGGAATAAGAATTAGGAGAATCCAATTCATTCTACTATAAATGGAAAACAATAATCCAAACCAATGTTAAAGAGATTCTAACTTCTAGGTTTAAAATAAAGAGAAGAAAATGAAACTGAGTGTGTTGACTTATAGTAATGAAATAATACTGATAAGGATGAAAAAGAAGTGAGTTGAGACTATCTAGAATGCAGGGTTTTGAAGAGTAATAATAAGATAAATGAAGATATGATTAGGGAGCTAACATTAATGCACATTTTGATATTTGGTACCAATAGTTTTATTGTTTGTGAAGTGAGTGAGAAATCCAGGTGAGAAGATCCATTTCAGATCTATAAGGATGAGATGTAAGTTGAGACTGGGTTGCATGTATATTTCCTAAAGAAACTATGGAATTTGAAATATTTTATGTGAGTGAAAAGTGTTCTATTATTATATTCTATAAAATATTTGTGCTTTTGGAAACCAACTTCATGAATCATATTGAAATAAAACACTTGAATATACATGGTGAGAATCTATAAAACCTATGTGACTTAGGCTATGATAGGATAACATAGTGTGAAGCTATTACTAAAGTGAGAATCTATTGGAGGATGTCCTAAGAGAATAATGAAACTATATACATTGTGAGAATCAATTTAGATTTTGGAAACACAACCTATTACAGTCATCCTTTTATTATAGTGTAGAATCCATGATTGGAGGGAATAACCCATCATATAAAGGAATAGGTCTTTAAACAAAACCTTGTATAATTACTGTGTTCCCTTTAATTTCTATACAAATATGCATGTGGTTTATGGTTTCTTGGTAAAAAATTAAATATATCCATATACACTAACTGGAAACAAATGTTGAATTCAAAATGGAGTAAAATATCCCCATAAAATTTATAAATAGTAAAAAAAGGATTTTCCTAATTCACCCCAGGTGTATGCACCGATCCTATTATGAAAGTAAATCTTTAATGTTGGGGTAAATGAATTCATGGACCACAAGGTAGTCATCATAACATATTCTATACCTCATTTTCATATTTATGAAATATATTAAAGTAATACAAATTATATCTCATTATGTATAAATATCCATATCTATTAAATTCATTAATAAATGTATTTAAGTAAGAATATTCTCTCCAAGACATAACTATAAATCACATACATTGGTATGTACCAATTACAAAATTCCAATATATATTTATATTTTTCTAGTAAAAATTTATTTTTTTCATTTCCCCTTAGAAACATTCATGAAATAAATCAAAAGGGTTTTAACTTGAAAGTATCTAAATACCTTTATTTATGTAAATTATTCAAATGCTTTTAATTTACATAACCAACCTTGATGTTTCATGGATGGTTGAGATATGATTCTAGTTCATTGGATTTTTATCGATCATTAATACCATATTTTAATGTTAAATTATGTATAAATTTTTATACAGATGTGTCATACCATAACATATGTCATCTTTATAAAAGAGACAAATCTTATTTTTAAACATGAAATAAAACCCATTTCTATATAAACTCAATATAAGGATAATTTATTTAGTAATTTATGGCACATAATAACAGATTTTTTAGAATAAAAACAAATTATATTGGTAAAGTGAGGTTATATTCCCTTATTTTTAATACTATAATTATTTCCCCATTATCTTCTCATAGATCCCCTTCACCACTTTTTGTCCCCCAAAATCTACTTAGTTTCTATAATTGAATACATATGTGTGATATGAAAACTATATACAATACCCAACTTATAGAAAGAATAATATTTCATTTAATATAAAATATATCTAAACATTAATCCACTTCTTTTCAATGATGCAATTTTTCTTCCAATGAACTTTCCTGCCACATGAATATATTACTGATTCTTGAAAAATACTCACCCTTAATGTCATTGGATTATTGAAAGAGTGATACATGGGGTTTTAAATATTTTAATCTTCCATTATAATCTTATTTTTTTTATTTTTCACATTATGAAATAAAGGATTCATTCTCCTCATGTTCTTTTTGACTTCAAAAACTAATGCTATATGATATAGTATTGACTTCTTATGTTATTCATATTATAATCAATAATAAAATTTGAGGAGATAAGTGATAAACATGAGAGTATGAAATTAGTAGATAGATCATAATTCAACTTGTACCCTAAGGTCTCCAATCACTCAATACAACCAATCATATTGAGTACTTGAATATCATTATAAATACCAATACCTTTCATAAATAGATATTATATATTAATAGATGAATATTCATTATATTCCATTATGATCTATGCCATAATTTTATAGTTCATGTATATTTAGGAACATGGATTCATAAAAATATTTATCATAAGATATATACATAATCTCCCACTTTGTTCTCCATAACTAGAACCCTTCTTATAAATATCATACATAAAATCTTTCATTATTACTAGGGGAGGAAGTATAAAAAAGGTTGATCCATGATGCTCAGTAAGGGTAGACAAGGGAGATATCAATGATCACTTAAATATAACAGGATCATAAGGTTATGATAAAATGATTATAAAATTTGAAACCCATAACCTAAATATCATATATCATAATATTAAATCATGGAAGAAGTCTTGGAAGATCATAAGACATGAATCATAAATTAATAAAAGAATATGGTCAATAAGAGAATAACATTTGAATAATATGTAAGTTTGTGGCATACTATAAGCATGGAAAATTATTTATTTGTTCATGCCTCATTTCCAAGACTATCATAGTGAATTGGGTTCTCTACTCATTCTATGATATCCTAATTCAGAGTTCAATTATAATAGTATCATAATGGATAGATCCCCTTACTAAACTGGGTTCACTCCCCATTCCAATCCATATTATATCTTGATATATCCATCATTTTCCAATGTATTCAAGGGATATATAATTTTGTTCCCACCACTAAAATAATGATAATCATATATATTTGTTCCCCGAGATCATAAAACAATCATTATATCATAACTCATGGTAATGAAATGATTTTTATAACCATTTTATCATTGAATCATAGAATAACCCATTGAAAATAAATGGGATTCAGAAAATTATCCTTAGATCATCATCATAATACATCCAAAGAATGAAAACGGATAGTATCATTTCATTATAATCCTATTAAATTATAAGTAAAATTAATGGATTTTATCATAGATAAAAAATAGCTTTTAAATATCTATGGAACATTTCATGAGGAAAGTACCCTTTCCATGTTGAAATAACTTATTCAAAATAAAAAATCCCAAATATTATGTAAAAAATATTTATTTAAACATAATTTTGGAAACTTGTAGAAGAATCTTGAAATCATTGATTGTTTAGTACATAGAGAAATTCCATTCATTCCATGTATGTTAAAACAAATATTATTTTCCAATTTTCACTAAAAAGTCGAAACCACCTCATTTAGAAAAAAGAAGATTCCTTTTAAACGATTTAATAAAAAGTAAAACATGGGTAAAAAGGACTTTAAAAAATAATATTATAATATTAAAAAAAATATAAAATATGGACATGGAATAAAAATTATTTTCAAACAAAGAAATAAATAACGTTAGTTTTCCTTAAAAATATTCTGTTGGTCTATTGAGTACTTAAATAGAGGAAAATTAATGTAAAACACGTAATCTATATAAATAATTGTGGTATAAGAAAATTGATGATCTTTATTAGTGGTATATCAAAAAATCGCATCATCATAAACATAATCATAACCAATCCTGATAAATAATGAGATTGTAATATAAAACCTTACTTCGAGTTAAATTTTTTTTGAAATTAATTTAATATCCTATATAATAAATTTAAATTTATTATAATTATATAAAAAAAATAATTTAAATAATAATAATATCATATATTATTCACTTATAATATTTAAACACTCATTTATTAATAATTATTTTTTAAAATCATGATTTTGGGTATTATCTGTTTAATTTTTCATGAGAAATTCGGTTCAATGGTTCTGATCCTTATTATTTTACCATGGTTCCATCAGAGAAATAATGTTAATAATTTTATAAACATAATATATACTCATTATATATATATATATATATATCAATTCATCTAGAAAATATAGATATAGAAAAATGAAATACGTTGTTCATGGAGATAATAAGTCATACATATGCATGAACACTATTTAGACTTTTCTCAAAATAAAATGAAAGAATGATAAAAAATAACACACCTTTCTAGAATCATTATTATATCTTATATATAATTTTTATTAATTAAATTTATCCTTATTTCCATTTATGTAAATAGGTATCAAAAAATGAATCATGTATTTTTATGGAGGTGGTAGTCTACACATACACAGAATCAACATTATCATTTTATAACATATTGGAAGGTAAGAAGAAATATATTATATTGTTATTAAAAAAGGATAATTATATCATAAATATCATATATTAACATTATACCCATGAAATTAACCATCCATGAGAGATAGTGATGGAAAATGAATTTTATCATTGTATGGAGCTGGTTGTCCACACATACACATGAACGGTACTAAACATGTAATTGGATAGAATAGAGTGTAGATATTGGTTGTTAAATTATCATAATAATATTTTAATTTATTTTTTATAGATAATTTATTATTTTATTAATAATATTATATATTTAGATGTGGTAGGAGAAGAAATAAATTAAAAGATGTCAGGTAATACGATTACCTCTTCTTCGGTAGGCCTCCTTTAGATATTTATTAAGGACACATGGAATGGTATTTTAAAAATAAAATTACCAATATTTATATTATATGGAAGTTTGAAAGATAATTTCATAGGATTTTGTTTATTTATAAGGCTCAAAGTTGTGTAAAGAAGAGAAAAGAGGGTGTCCATTTATAAATGAGGGAGAGGACAGACATAGAATTTATGAAAATAATATAATATAATAAAGTCATTATCAATCCAAATAATTCCTAATGGAAATATATTTGATGGAATATTTGGATCCGGAATAAATATTTTCATAAAAAAGGATTTATACAAATTTAATTTGTAATTTTTCCCATATCTTTTTGTTTAACCCCTAGTAAGCCCGTTTTAACCTAAACCGTAATGACAATTTTTTACATTTTTTACCTTTAATTATGATAAAAATTTTCATTAGCCTCATTAAATAACTTTTGAATTATTATTTTAAATATGAAATATGTTTTATAAAATTAAATTCACATAATTTTTATAATTTAATATAAAAATAAAATCATAAAATGTGATGAAATGCAGTTTTCCCAAAAACAATTTATACCAAAATTCAATATAGAACTGAATCCAAAGAAATAAATTAGATTATTAATAATTAGTTCAACTAATTATACTTTTAAAACATATTAAAAAATGTAACATTGTAAATTTTTAAAGAATAATTATAGTTTTCAATAAAAATCGGTATTTTTCCCTATTAATAAAAAAAATTATATTTTCATAAAATTATCAAAAATTTACTCTAAGAAAATTTTGACATGTTATTATCAAAAATGAGGTTTATTTTTTTGAATAAAATTTCTAAGTAAAAAATTAATTATATTATTTTCTTTCATAAAGAAATAAAAACCATTTTTGATGATATAGTATACTTTTGAAGTATATAAAGACTTTACTAAAAAATGACTACTTTTTTATAAAAATATTTTCTTTATCTATAAAAATTATACATATTTTTAATATGTGATCATCCCTATTCATATTTTCAAATTAATGGATAGTTTATAATAGTATTCTATATTACAATTTATTCAGACTTGAAGTTGTGTGTATCAAAAGTTATCAAAGAAATTAAATTTATTTTATGTGAAATGTATCATAAAATCTTAGGTTGATACATTATACCTTTTTAAAATTAATTTATCCCTAAAAATTGTATCACTGTAATAAAAACATATGAAGATATATAAATTTCATCACATCCTCAAGTTCCCATGTAGCTTCTTGGAATTTATGATTCCTCTAGAGAAATTTAATGAGGTATGTAGTCTTGTTCCATAGAAAATCATATCTATAATCCCTGATTTCAATGGATTTTTCTTCATCAAAAATATTATTCTTCAGTGGTGAAATATTTGATATTAGTACATATGAAGGATCGATAATTCTTTCCTCAAGAGAGATACAATGAACACATCCTGAACTTAAGGAAGGTTTAGTGGAAGAGTTAAGTGATCAGTTATTGTCCCTAATCAATCAAGAATATTAAAGGGGCCAGTATACCTAGTAATTAACTTTCCCTTCCTTACAAATATCATAACCTTATTCCATGGATAATTTTATTAGAATGCCTTCTCACAAACATTGAATTCAAGATTTCACCAGTGATTGTTTTTCAAAACATTTCTATCGGATCTTAGATTCTATAATGTGTTGCTGAATGGATATGGTATTATCTAACATTTCATTAGCCATATCAGGTCCTAATATCTTTGTTTCTATAACATCATCCCATAAAATTTTATTTTTACACTTCTCTGAAAAGATGGATTCATAAAAATCCATCTGAATACTTTAGTGAAATATATTTTTGTTAGAAAACTCAACCAGAGGAATGTGTTAAAGCCAAAAACTTTGAAATCAATATAATAAGTTATTAGAATATCCTCTAAGTATTTAATGGTTCACTAAAAATTACTATTTGTATAAGGATAATAAGTAGTACTGAAACTTAACACTATATCTAGAGCCTACTAAATATTTTTCCATAACTTTGAGGTAAACCTTGAATCTTGATTAGATATAATAGAATAAGGTAATTACTGAAATCTTAAAACTTCCTTAATGTAGATACTATAATGTCTATCAAGCGATAAATATTCTATAATAGTAATGAAGTGTGTTTAATTTGTAAGGTGTTTGATTATAACCTAAATAAAATTATGTCATTTTGATGTTTTGGGGATTCTGATGATGAAATAAATGGTGTTGCTTTCCAATTATCATTCTGGTATGCGTAATGGTTCTAACATACCCTTAAAATATTTAACTTATCCTTAACTTTCTTAAATACCAATAAATAATATGAATAATTTGAAATATATCTCTTAATATTGTCTCACCATAAATAATCTTTCATATCTCTATACATCTTTTTACTTCCAGGATATATAGAGAATGATAAACTATGAGCTTCATATAATTGTTTCTTCGTCAAATCTGGTTTGGATGGAACAAATACATAGTTCCGGAACATTATCATAACATTGTAATCAAGGTTCTAGTTAGGAAAATTTCTCACCTTCTTTTTTAGTTCTACATATTCCTTTTATGCATCGTCAGTATTTACTTGGATATATGGTTGAATACTCATTTGAGAATGATAACATTTCTCCCATTTAATATTTCCATATCCATTCTTTTCAAATCCACCAATATTGGATCATTTGTAATACCTGTCATAGATAATCTATCATTATCCTTTTGACTCAAATCATTGGCTACCTTATTATCTTTCTTACGGTGGTAATGTATTGAGCTGCCATAATCTTTAGTCAACTCCAAACATATTATTTAGAGATTATTAAACTCTTTATTATTTAATATATACATAAAAATTTTATTATTAATATATATATCACTCATTTTTCTGTAAATATAATACCTCCACATCTTTAATGTAAAAATTAAAATAGTTTACTCCAAATCATGTGTTGAGTAATTTTTCTTATGAAACTTCAGTTATTTTGAGGTATAAGTTATCACCATATCATTATTTATGATGATTCATCTTCGTCCCATCTTTGATTCATTATTTCTGATCAAAAACCCTTATCCACTATAGGGTAGTGTAAGTACAGGTGTGGTGATTGACATTCTCTTCAGTTCCTCAAGATTTTCCTCACATTAATATATCTAATGTAACTTGGCGCCCATTCGAGATAACCTGGTGAGAAGATTATAAAACCATGAGAAATTTTATATAGAGTTGATAATGTCTAGTAAAACCATGAAAATTATAGATCTCAGTCATCTTGGATTGTCTTGGACAATGTTTAATAACTTATCCTTTTAATTGATCCATAAATATACCCTATCCTGATATTTTATATCCCAAAAATAAAATTTTTTGTAAACAACATTCACCCATGGTAATTTGTTCTAACAACTTCCCCTTCATTAGGGTCTTCAGTACAATCCTCAAGCAATATTCATACTCTTACATTTTCTTTGAATATATATGATTATCATATATAAATTATTCTAAAAACTTATCAAGTTAATATATAAGTATTTTATTCATTAAATCCATAAAGATAGTGGAAGAATTAGTAAAAACCAATGAGATCACTATAAATTCATAGTGTTCATACCACAAAAAGGATATATTAGGTATATCCTCCTTCTTGATAGTCAATTGATGATATCCATAATAAAAGGTCAATCTTGGAAAAGTGTTGAGCTCTTTGCAGTTGATCAAACAAGTCATCAATATAGAGTATAGGATACTTGTTCTTAATTATGAACTTGATCAGTTCCCAATAATCAATGCAGAGTCACATTGATCCATCCCCCTTCTTAACAAAAAAACAGGTTAACCCCACAGTGATTCACTTCACTGAATGAATCCCTTATGAAGATTCCCTTGGAGTTAATTCTTTAGTTTTTACAACTCAATAGGGTTCATTCAGTATGGAGTCTTTGAAATTGTTACAACACCTTGTATGAGTTCTATGGAAAACTCAACATTAAATATTAGATGAAGGCTAAGAAACTCTTTCAAAAAGATGTCGATAAGATCCAGAAAAATAGGCATATCTTTTTTTTGAAGATCTCCCCAACCATATGAGATAATCACCTATTTTTAATAGGAATCAAGACACATATAATGGATGTAATTTCCATCATAAATTCATATTTATCAACAAAATGATAGATGATCATAGGTTAGAATGAAATATCAAATGTGACTTCCCTTCCATAGAAAATGGTTTATGATTTTTGTATATATTTCGAATCCATGTTTGAGATAACATCAAATTCAATCAAAGGGGTAATAATTAGATTTTAAAGAAGCACATTCCCATAAACTTAAATGATGAAAGAATGATATACTAGAGATGTGATCATCATACCATTATTTCTAATTTAACATCTAATCATTGGGGTGGAATTTTAATACCCTTATAAAATTATTTAAATATAAAAGATGTAGTATCTAGAATCAAATAAAAAATTATCAGTTATATAGTAGATGGGAAGTGTCACTTTTTCCACTCCATTTTCCTTAATAGTAATAGTGATCTTAGGATATTTCACCTTGTCCTTAGGATTAAGATGCTGATTACATTGATCATTATTATTAACATTCATATTTGAGAACTGTATATAATAATTAACATGCGCCTTTCATTTGAAACACTAGAGTGTGGGTTGTATATTTTTTGTATCTTTCTTTCTATTCATGACCTTAGCTAAATTATTCCTATCACTTTGGTATTATTTTTCCTAACGGAATTCTTTTTCACACATAAAACATTTACCAGTTCCCTTGAGAAAGCGTGTTTCATGTTTCCTTCCACATTACAAGCATAAAGGAAATATCATCTTTTTCTATTCATGGTTTTTATAAATTCCTTTGAATTCCATATTTATTCTCTTATCAAAACTAATATATTTATATGTAAATCCAATATATATTTCCACATTGATAGCATGCCAGAAATTTTTTTCATATTACTAATGTCCCTTATGGTTAATTGCAAGAACCCAGTTCTTATTTTAAGGTATGGATCTTTTATTTTCTGTTTATACTAAAGAAAATGGTGGGAATGTGGTCAAGGGATGGTTGCAGGCCTGTTACATGATGTGACTATGAACTACATGTTTTGTACTTACAGGTACATGTCGTGTATGGAAGGATACACGCCATGTAATCTAGGTACATGGCCATGTAATGGTCTAGCTAGAAACTATACTAACATGACGTGTAGTCTCAAGTACACACCATGTACTTTTTTTATTATCTAAATCAGGAAGTATCATCTTTTTGTGAAAATGGATAGATGCTCTCCCGGGTTGACAAATAAGCACCACTGAATGGGATTATTTCTCACAAATATCCTTCCAAACTCTGATTCGATAGTTTTCAAAGGCAACTGAACCCAATCAGTAATCCCCCGATTCCTCGTGAGTCTTTATTTGTGATTTTTTTCACTCAAAGAAGTTATTTAAGTTTGATAATTTATCATTTTTTTGAAGATTTATGTCATTCTATCTTGAATTGGAG
This sequence comes from Viscum album, assembly GCA_963277665.1. NCBI lineage: Eukaryota > Viridiplantae > Streptophyta > Magnoliopsida > Santalales > Viscaceae > Viscum > Viscum album. The sequence continues at coordinate 1,711,442,505 of OY728138.1, read as the reverse complement.
GTTGAGGCTGGATGAGGAGAGTCGTACTACGATGAGGTAGGTGTTATTTTTCCTTTCTCTCAATTTTGAGTTGTTTATATGTGTCGTAGTGTTGTTTACCCATGTTTAGGGTGTACCCTTGAATGGAAATTATCCCATTTTGTTGCCTAATGATGATTAAGTCATGAATTAAATTAATCTAAGGAATGTTTGAGGTTGTCGGATTAATTATGGGTCTGACAGTTGGTACATTTCCCCTGGATGACCAATGTTTGGCCATTTGGCCTAGGATGCCTATAAAAATGCTTTTTTTCTCTTTTGGGGTTGTTTATAATGAAATATGTTAATTTATCATTACTAGTGTGAAATGAAATTTTCTTAATCTTTGTGATAGTTTAATTCACATTATTTATTGTTATACATAAATTTCCCATGTGATTATATTTGTTTAAGCCTTCTAATTTTTAGATTATATATTATTGTTGTTATATGAACTTCCCATGTGAGTATATTTGTGTAATCCTTGTAATTGTAAGATTATATATTAGTATTTTCATATGAACATCCCATGTGAGTATAATTGTTTAATCCTAGTGATAGATTAATTCACTTGCTGATTTTTTAGTATGATGCCTAGGTGAGTTGTTATTACGTTAACCATATAATAGTGAAAGCTAAAAGTGTTTTCTTTTATGCTAAAATGTTGATATACCGGGCTTGACCCTATGAACTGTTATGCTTGCAGGGTGAGGATTTGTTATAACTACAATAGAGGATTTTTTATGCATGTAGGCGATGATTTTTTATACCTATGGGAATAGTTTTTTTATGAATGCTGGTGAGGTGTTGAATTGATTTTGTAATGGAACAACATATGATGTGTCTGCCAAGCCAAAGAACAGGCTTGGATTCAGTCTTCACTTTAATTGTTAGACAACCTACTGAGGTATCTATTGAGTGTCCTTTATATGGGGTATTTATAGTCCCAGGATGGATCTTGAGACATATATAATTATATATAATTGAATGGTATAACTGAACATGGTGAATGGAAATAGAAAACATTAATTTGAGGATTGTTCAATTTTGAGTACTTCCTAGTGTACTTCTTTTTTTCCATTTTGTACAATACCTGTGCATATACTCACTGATAGATAAGAACATACCTTGGGTGTTTTCCTATTGGGATTTATTTCTCAAGACCTGTTTACGTTATGATTTTGGTCCCAAATAGATTATATTATTACAGGTTTCGATAAAGGAAATCACCCTTCTACTTGTACTTGAGATGTTGTTTATGAGCCGAAGAGCATGGGACTGAGCCGAGTCTTGTGATGCTTCTTAGTTTCCTTTTTTTAATTTTCTATTGGAACATATATTTTTGATTCCTATAGTGTAACTATTAGGTTATTTTCTTAGAAGATATTATTTTGCATCATCTTTTGTATGGAATGATGCTTTTTTAATTACCTTATCAGCCTTCCACTGTTTATTTTAGATGTATGCTATTTAATAATTCTTCTATTGTATTATTATTTATTCCTCTATGTTACAATATGCCAATGAGGGAATTTTTTCCACACTATCACACCCTAGGACCTCGCTGCTAGTTAGAAGGCTCTGGAATTTGGAGAAATGTGCTTGAGTTCATGTGACCAACCGGGTACAGGGCACAAGTTGGGTGGCATCCGGATCTGGGATGTTACAAACTGGTATTAAAGGGATTCTTTTCTAGTTTGATTTATTGTTTGGTGATGATATATAGAGAAGAAAATTCAAGGTATTTGGTACTAAGTTGTGCTTGGGTGTAGCTACCCCACATATAGGGTAAATCCAAATAGCCTCGAATGAAATTGTAATTTTTGGATTTTTGATCCATTATAGTTGATTCAATTTCACCATTGGGTGACACAATTGTTTTGTTCTATTGTTATTGATATTATTATGGTTCTATTTTTTTTCAACCTAATAGGATGAGGGTATTCTGTCTCATCTATCATATAGGAACTTGTAAAAAATCACATGACATGCATTCTTTCCATTCCATTTAGAAGCATTACTAATTGTATGTTGTTATAATAGATGTTGTGTTGGATATGCATGCTGTTTTGATAGGTTTTGTGATAGATATTCCTTGTGATAGGTTTATTGGTACATTTTATGGTTGAATTGGATGGATTCCAAACATTTGTCCCTAAGGAGTATGGGCCCTCGTGGATCAGAATTTGGTGGATCGTGTTTTGGATATGAGATATAGATTGGGTTGTTATATTCTATATGTGGATGCCAAGATTTTATTCGCGAGGAGTATGGACCCCCATGGATTGAAATTTGGCACAACTTCACTTTACTTTTAAAAAAAGGGGTTCTGGGGATGTTTTAGAGGCTTACTATCTTAAAACTCAGATGACACGACATGTGATGTTATGAACACACGCCATGTGTTCTTCTATTCAAGAATAAAAGTACTTTTTATGTACACATCACATACTCTGAGTACACGACATTTTATTTTTTTAACCATGTGTCCGGGTGTGAGGGGGATAAAATGGTTTGTTGGTTTTTGGTTAGTACACACCATGTACGGTAGATACAAACAGTGTAGTTTTACTTAGATGGAACCCATGTGAATATATCCATGTATAAGTACATGGCCAGGAGGGATAAATTAAGTACATGCCATTTTTTGGGATGAAACACCATGTACCTAGGATGTTTACACACCTAGTCCAGTGGAAGTACACGCATGGGTAGGAGCTGGAGTGTACCCGACGTGTAGTTTTTCGATACATCGTGTAATCCTCTTTTGGTAACCTTTAGGTTTTTCTTTTATTGTTTAGTTTTTTCACTTTTGAAATGTGTACCATGATGAATAATATTATACTGAGGTTTATGTGTTGGAATTTATAGAGCAATGTCACCATAATAACCTCCAGTAGTACACTAGGAGAGTGGAAATGATCATACCCCAGAGGTGGTAGGCCATGGGCTACCTGTGGATCCTCTAGTCATGATAGTTGTGGCACCAGCTATTATACCAGTCATAAGATTGGGTGCACAATTCCATAAAGGCTTCATGAGGTTTATACTGACCTTTTAGGGAGTAACTTAGCCATTTAGATCTATGGAAGAACTTACACGAGTATTCCAACATAAGAATCTACTTACGTTTTTAGGGGATGGTGGACCACAGGCTACAGAGCCATGGTTGGAAGCCATGCTTTCTATCGTCGAGCATCTAGAGACACCAATTTAGAGGAGGTTCAAGGTCAAAACTTATATGCTACATGATTCGACCAAGAGTTGGTGGGATATTATCACATAGACAGAGCGTCATCGGGATGCAAAATAGAGAGATTTTCATACGGTCTTCTATTACTGATATTTTCCCGAGATGCTGAGGGCCGATAAGTACCATGAGTTTAAGTATATATAGAAGGGCTCTATGTTAGTGATGGACTACTCTGTTCATTTCACTAAGCTTCATAGATTCACATATATTATAATGGGTGACGAGACATCGAGGTCTATGCGATTTGAGGATGGTCTTATGTATGACATCTGATCACAGGTAAATGATTTTAGGTTGCCTTCTGTAAATTCCATTGTGAATTAGGCTCTGATTACCAGGAATAATCTTTGTGAATATAGAGGTGGTAATAGGGTGGTTTGACACTGAGATATGGTAATGTCTCGACCAGGAGTAAGAAGCATCATATGGAGACTTCTCATGGTGATACAAGCAGTCAGAATGTTCCTTCCAGTAGTCAGGCGAGGAGATACCAATGTAGAAGAGATGAGAATATGATACTATAGTGTTGAATGGACCAATTGAGTGTTGAGGTTGTGGAAAGATGTTCCATCTACAACACTTCTGTGGGGAACTTCCACTAGAAACTAGTGATAGAGGTTATGCACAGCCTCCATGATCAAGAACATGGTTACTAGCTTCTCAATAGTTAGGAAATTGGAATATTCTAGGCCATTCAGGCTAGGTAGGTGGTCATGGGATTGGTAGATAGTCCTCAGGATCTCAGAGACAGTAGGGTGAGTCAGCTTTGTGTAGCCAAGAAATGTATTAGGGTCGCAATACAGGTCAGACTTATGCAGTTTAATAGGCCCAGTTAGAGCAGGATCCCGAACCTTCTACTATCAGAGGTACAATTATAGTTAACTCCACATTATCTTCTAAACTCTTTGATACAGGGGCTTCATATAGTTTTATATAAATTTCTATTGTAGATATCCTTGGTCTTTGCTTTTTCAATAATGGTGATATTATGATTCTAGAAACTTCGTTAGGGATAAGGAAGGCATGTTTATGTTAGTGTAAGGAGTGCCCCCTTTAGGTTGGTGGGTGTCACTTCTTTTAATATATATATGTATCAGAGATGACATGCGTTGATGTCATACTTAGAATGGTCTGGTTAGCCTCCTATCAAGTCATTGTCAATTTTTATCACCATAGGGTGAGTTTTACATCACCAAAAGCCGGATCGTTTTTATACAGTGGATAGTGGAATATCCAGGTAATCCGAGATAAACATGATCAATGTGGGTTGAGTGGGATGAAAATACAGATTTCTAGATTATATTTGGATGACCATGGAACATATTGGATAGATTTCACTCTATTGTTTGATCATTTCAAGGACATTTTCCTAGATGATATTTCCAGGTTACCTCTGGTGAGAGATGTGGATTTCACGACTGAGCTTGGGCCAGGAGATGCACTGGTATCCATTTATCCTTACAGGATATCTATAATGAAGCTTCAGGATCTCAAGTGGTTGTTAGAGGATTTAATGGCAAAGGTGTTTATCTAACCTAGTACCTCTCCATAGGGTTTTCCGCTCCTTTATGAAAAAGTAAAATTGTACCATTAGGCAATGCATGGAATCTTAGAAACTAAACCAACTAACGGTTAAAAAATGATATCCCTTGCCATGGATAGATGACCTGTTTGATTAGCTTCAGGGATCCTAGGTATTCTAAACAATTGAATTTAGGATAGGATATCACCAGGTATATGTTCAAACTTCATACATATCTCATACCACATTTTTTAGCAGGTATGGTGTATATGAGTATCTGGTTATGCCTTTCAGTCTCACAAATGCACTCAAGGTTTTCATGGAACTGATGAATCGAGTGTTCCATCTTTACTTGGATTATTTTTTGGTGGTTTTCATGGAAGATATCTTCCTGTATTCTCCCAATCAACACACCCATTCCAACTATATTGAGATCGTTCTATATACACTAAGAGAGCATCAGTTATATTCTATGATCATAAATTTCCACTTCTAGATGGATCAAATTCACTTATTGGGTTACATCATCTCAAAGACAAGAGTATCAGTGGACCTAGATAAAGTGAGATTAGTAGTTACCTTGGTGAATCCCAATAAAATATTTTGAGGTGTGGAGTTTTTTAGGGATGTATAGTTACTACATTAATTTCATACAGGACTTCTCACACTTATCAGCACTGATGAAGGGCTTGAAAAAGAATGGTGGGAAGTACTATGGTCAAGTTCTTGTGAGATGGTATTTCCAGAGCTGAAAGGGAGGTTAACATCAGTGTTGATACTTATTTTTCCATATCCAGGTAAGAGTTACACTATGTACTATAACACATCAGGCATCGGGATGGTAGTAGTGCTTATGTTGGGGGATCGAGTCATTGTGCCCGGGTCTTGGTAATTAAGGACATCTGAGAGTGACTATCTGACACACGATCTCATGTAATCCTCGGTTGTTCATGACTTACACTATTGGATACATTAGTTATTCGGTGAGTGTTTTTTAGTGTACACATACCACAAAATATGAAGCACATATTTATTCATTTTTATCTAAATCTGAGGTATTGAAGGTGGGTGGAATATCTTTAGTCTTTCAGCTTTGATCTTTCCCACACGCTCGGAAAAGGCTATGTAGTGGCTGATGCACTGAGCTAGAGAACTCAAACTCAGGCAATACATGAGGCTAGTAGTGAGTGTCAGGTTATGGATTTGTTCTCTAATATTTTCTTGGAGGTTCACAATAGTTATGGACATAATTATTTTTTCTTCATTACTTTTGACTTATACCCTTCGGGATAGAGTGATGATGAAACAAATATCATATTCTGAGGGCCTAATCCCGTGGAAGCATGTAGTGGGTGAGGATCCACCTTCTGGATGGACAATAGGTGATGATGTGATCTTTCATATACATGGATGTGTATGGGATCTAGTGTAAATATGTGATGAGTTGATGCTAGTGTTTATTACTTCATAATGGGCAGTGAATCCCAAAGTTACCAAGATGTTCCATGACTTGTGCTATCAGTATTGGTGGATGGGTATGAAAAGAGAGGTTGATGGTTTTATTACAAGGTGTTCCACCTATCGGCAGGTGAAGGAAAATCATCAGCGGCCAGCTGGGCCTTTACAACAGTAACCTATTTTGGATTGGAAATGTGAGGCGGTCACGATGAATTTCATGATGGGTTTATCAAGGTCACCCAAAGGTAATGATGTAGAGTGGGTGTTGGTTGAAAGACTTACAAATTTCTCTCACTTCTTGTTGATCAAGAAGACCTTTGATATTAATGATCTTGGGAAGATGGATATTTGTGAGGTGGTAAGAATTCATGGGGTCCCTCATTTTATAATTTCTGATAGGGATGCCCTGTTTACATCTCAGTTCTGGAATAGTTTTCAGAGGGTGCTGAGTACACATGTTCTATTGAGCACATCATACCACCCTTAAACTGATGACCAATCAGAGTGTATAATATAGGTGTTAGAGGACATGCTGTGAGCATGCATCCTAGACTTTGGGGGATTTTGGGGGCATCATATTCCCCTAGTTGAATTTTCCTACCATAATAGTTTCCAAGTAACTATAATGATGGAACCTTATGAGGAATTGTTCAGTAGGACATACTGATCACCATTGTACAAGATGGAGGTCGGTGAGGTAGCAATACTTATACCATGTCTCGTGTAGGATTCTTTATAGAAGGCCTAGTTGATTCAGGAGTGGATGACTACTGTGCATTCTCATCAAAAATCTAATGCCAATCGCCGCAGATAACCTTTGGAGTTCGAGGTTGGGATTCGAGTTTTCTTGCATGTTGCACTGAGGATGGGGAACAAGAGGATTAGGAGACATTGTAAGCTTTAACTGAGATATGTCGTCCTATTTGATATTCTATAAAGGGGTTGGCCAGTTTCCTATCAGTTTTAGTTACCCTAGGGGTACCGAGTCATGCACGAAATCTTCCACATTTCTCAGTTATGATATTACTTTTTTGATCTGTCTCACCCCTTTCTGCTCGAGGAAGTTTAGTTGTAGGGAGATACATCCTTTCAAGAGAATCCCATTCATATTGTAGATTGTAGTTGTTGGTCAGAGTAGTTTACTCAAGAGGGGATGGGTGAATTGAGTAACTATAAATTTTTTTGTTAAAACAATATTATTTTCACAATAAATAGTTTCACCCCAAAAAATAGATACATCCCAGTTAATCAAGGTTATAATGTAATAAGAGTTTGACTTTTTGAATACCTTATAAGAAGATTGATTAATTCTTAGTAATCTTAATTTGTATAATTAATATTACTTTTAAAGTTATCCAACTAAGTCAAACCAATTATAACTTCTTTCCAAGGATAACTATCATACTGAAATTAGCGATTTCTAGATTATGCAATAAAGTAGTAAAATAGAGAAGACTAAATTTAAACAACACAACAGATATGAAACAAATGGTTCAGTATCAAGCTGAGACCTAATCCACTCCACTTGGTGATCACCTGCCACCAAGCAGTTTATATGAACAAACTTTGATCCACACCCTGGATCGGGGTTAACAAGAGTACATAGACTATACATGTCACACAGGTTCCTCTTCCACAGTTTTCGTGGGTGAACTAAATATAATAACCTGGCCACACAAGGACCTCTTCCACATTTTTCGTGGGTAAACAAAAGTATAAAGAGTTTTGTGTATGGATTTAGAAATCCTCCAGTTTATCACAGGAGTTAGTGTGTGTATGGAATAAATAGAGTACACACACTTCTCAAAAAGTAAGTAAAAGAATTACTGAGAGAGAGTAGATATGAGTTTAGAATGCTCTAGTGATTTGAAGTGTAGCTCTGGACTCCTTTGATAAAACAAGAATGATTCTGAGTCCTTCTCTGGTTTTGGTCTTAAAAAACAGAGTGTCATGATTCATCTTGTGTTCTTCACGAGTTTTGATAATGTGAATATGTTCTCTGGATTCCAGTTTACTTCGTATGTTCTTCAGCAGAGTCGGATTGCATGCATGAGACAATTCTTTCTCTGAAAATCTTGAAATATGTTCTTTACGGTCGTGCTCACAGGCTTGTTTCTCGATCAGTATCACGTTGTATTGATCTTGGGCACTCTTCACTCTTTATCTTCGAATGCATGTGTTTTATCCAACAGGTTCTATTTATTCTTCACCTCGTACCTCGTATTATGTCTACAAAGAAACATTTATTATGTCAGTACATTAAAGGCATCAAATAAGACCGTTAAAAATTAAATTGAAAGACGACAACATAGTTTAAGAAACGGTGTCACAGTATGTTATTAAAACGGTGTCTCCTTCACACGGTGTCTGAGTGTCATGGTGTCTGAGTGTCACAGTGTCTTGTTCACGGTGTCTTGCTTCACAGTGTCTTGATTCACGGTGTCTAGCTTCACGGTGTCTGGCTTCACGGTGTCTGGCTTACAGTGTCTAGCTTCACGGTGTATGGCTTGAAGGTGTCTAGCTTATGGTGTCTAGCTTCACGGTGTCTGGCTTCACAGTGTCTGGCTTAATGGTATCTGGCTTACGGTGTCTTGTACTTAGGAAAACAACTGTATTCAGACTTAAATAGTGATATGAATGAAATGTATTGAGAATACCCATTATAAAACATGAGAGAACTTGAAACATAAATACACATGATAGGATATAATTTATAGGATCTATCTAGGTTGAATAAGATTTTTGATCATTAAAACATGATTAATACATGAGGAGTCCATCAATATACCCCTTTTGATGAGCACTAATCATGTACAGTTAAAGTGTGAATTAGATGCAACTATAGAGAAAATAACAAATAGAAACTTCTCCCCCTTTTGGGATTATCAAAAAGTTGAAAGAAGAGAGGGTAAACAGTGCATATCCCATTAAGAGTAAACATATTTGAGTACAAAATAAGAATAAATACAAAAAAATAATGTCATCCCCATCATAAAGGAGTAAGAACTAGTCTTCTTCCATGAATGGCCTTCTCTTTGCCTTTAGCAGCAATAGAAGAGGAAGTCTTAGGGGAAATGGTTGATGTAGAAGAAGGGAGAGAGGTGGTAGATAGAGAGGGTAAAGGGAGTCCTTGAAAGACTGAGGGAGCCAAGGTAGGAGGAGTAGAATATCTAGGCAGGTGTTGATCAAGAATCACAGGCCTAATCTAACTGAGAGCTTGGCCAATCGACATGGTTGTTGAGGCTAAGGCAGAGGTGAATGTAAGCATCCCAGGTCTGAGAGGTACACCTGCTGGAGCAAAAAAAATTGTACTCTAGACGTGAAGATAAGGTCTTAGAAGTTTGATGAAGTCTGCAATAATCTCTCCACCATACTGCATGGATTTTTCAAAGTCATCTTTGTTTTCCATACACTTTTCCAAAAATCGTGTAAACGTGGTTAGCTTCTGGACTTGGGTTTTGAAGGCTTGAGTCACAGGAGGAATTTGTAGATTCTCTATAAGGTATTTGATGTGGTTGGCCATATCAGTCTTGGAGAAAATTCAGTTGAAATAGAAATACATGTTCTTATAAATCTTCTGTTGGGAATCATTTTCAATCTTGGAGTGAATTTTTACAAGGTCAAGAACTCTATCACTATTCTTGACAACATCAGAGAAAGAAGCCACATTAAATCCACTGAAAGAATTTTGAAGCTCTTCTTTGATGATAGATCTGAGAAAAGTACTATCTAGGGAAGGTGTAGAGGATTGACCAGAGCTATTAGAAGCTTTGATGGCTGTGGTCAGAGATTTGATCTGATTTAGTACCTTTTGAAGACAACCAGTGTACTCATCAGTGAGTTTATTAATGTTCACCACAAGCACTCTCATCTCCTTCAACATCTTTTTTTGCCTTTCCACAATATTTTCATCGAAGGATTCTAGATAAGAGTGAATCTGAGACACAACATCTCAGAAGATATGAGAAACAGTGGATTCTAGAGGAGTAGTAGTAGGCTCTGATCTCGAATGCAGCTCTTTCTACATGTCTTCAACCATGCTTCTAAGGGTTGTGATGTCATTACTGAGCAACTTATTTTCAAATCGTACTTCTTGAATCTCATGGAGCATCTTAGGTTGGAATTTGCAGATAATTTTATGCAAAAGCAGTGAGTCATCTCTCTCACTCAAATTGGTCATAGGACGAGGTTGGGAGTTCATAAGTTTCTCAAATTAAGATAAGAGAGTATCTCAAAAATTCTTCAGATCATCCTTACTGAAAAAGGGAGACTATTAAGGTAAAGGTTCATGTGTAGGAATTGGTACAGGGATAAGTTCATGTTCAATTTTAGGTTCCTTATCAGGTGCAAAGTTTATGATTGCTTTCAACTGAAACAGGTAAGAAATATCAAGCCCGGTTACAGTAACCTGCTGAGACTCACTCACATCATAAAAACTAGGAAAATTGTACTGAGTGTCCACAGGACTTGACTTAGTTGGATTTCAGGCATCACCAGACTCAAGATTTGGGGTTTCCTCCCCATCAACAGGTGCTTCCTTATCAGGACTGAGAGGCTCAGGAGCTTGGTCGAAATCCACAGTTTCAACTCTAAGTTACTCATTCATTTCTTGTCTATCCAGCTGAAAGTCCATCTCCATCCTCTTTTCAGCAGAGGGTATTAATTTAGGAACATATTGTTCCACAGAGAGTTCCTCCAGATTCACATCTTGCACAACAAGGAGTTCTTCTACTATAGAATCTTCTATGACTTGCTTCTTAGATTCTATCACAACTGATTCTTTTTAAACTTTGGGTTGGATTTCTAGATTGACATATTTTCTAGGGGTAGGAGCTTCTTCTTCAAGAACGGAATGAGGAACAATAGTCCTTTCTTCCTCAGCAATAATTGTTTCCCTATATGGTACTTTAGCCTCTTCTTCTTCTTCTTCTGGATACTCAACAAGTTTATCTGGATCCAAACCAGGATCAGAAATGTCCTTCTACTTTGATGGATAATCCACATGATTAAACTTCTCATAAACATTATCATTATCTTCCACCCATTCCTTCTTCCAAGGATTCCAGTTTATCTTCATTCTCCTGATGATGGCTTTAGAGAGACAGTATTCACAGTCCATAAGCACTTCTTTATTAGGTCCAACTACACCTTTTGTAACAAACAAGGATGATATCAGCTGAGAGTATAACAGAGAAGTGGACTTGGATGTAAGCTTGATCAACTCACACATATGGTGAATGATGTACTTGCACAGGTTGATCTTGTGCCCATTTTTCATAAGATGAATCAAAAAAACCTCTTGATATTTTAACGTAGAAAAATAACCTTTTCTTGGACTAACCAGATTTTGAACAAACATAAACAGAAGTTTTGTTTCTCTATCTAGTTCAGCAGCGATGGCCCTTCTCTTGGTGCCATTTTCGGTTAGGGTTTTTAGAGATTCTTCAAGAACAAATAAATCAATTGAAGATGTAGGTTCTCTCTGATAATCCTCATATATTCTTCCATGAGGTATCCTAAGGCATGCAGTCAATAACCTCGAATAGAAGGAGCATCTTTGGCCATTCATCCAGCTCCTCACAACATAACTTTCACCAGAATCAAAAGAGAACTATACATACTGGTAGAAGGGTGACACTAACCTAGGATAGATGGGTCTATTCTCCCTTGAGAACCACTCTAACTAGGCTTGTTATTTTAACACTTTCAAGACCGGAGATTTTCTAGAAGGAATCCATTCGGGGAAAATTTCTTTCTCAGGTACAACACTTCGATTTACCAGATTCGGATTTAAAGGTCCTTCGGGTCTCAGCTTAGGTGCAATCTTCTTCTTCATCAGGCTTCTCTTCTCAGGTGTGGATGAATACGGACATTTCTTTCTTGGCATCCACTGAAGGTTTGAGAGAGAGAGAGAGAAAAGGGGTTTCAAGGTTGAAAGGGATCAAAACGAGTGAATAGGAGAAGGCCCGACTGAAGAACTGAGTGAATCTTTTTGTTTTATCATTTGGGAATGCCAATCATCACAAAAATAAAAACACAGGAAAGTAAAATAGGTGAAATAATAATTATTGTGATACGAGTTTAAAGAAAAAAACATAAAGAATTTTTACGGTGAGACCGTGAATGGTCGTTATGTTGAGACAGTGAGTGGTATTCATGGTGAGACAGTGAGTGGTCATCATGGTGACACGGTGAGTGAACTTTTCAGTGCATGTTATGGTGAGACAGTAAATGTCAGACTGTAAGTAAAAAGTGCTAATGGTGAGACCGTAAACATGAGAGATAGTAACTGAGAAACCGTAATAATGAAATAGTAAATTAAAACATAGTAAAATGTTGAACAATAAGACAAGTAAGATATATATTTGAGATTTATCATTCCAAGATCATGTATGATGTTGTCCATTCTCTCATAATTTAATGGTTTAGTGAATATATCAGCAAGTTCATATTTATTACCAATGAATTACAAGGTGATATCACATTTTTGATAATGATCTCTCAAAAAGTGATGTCTTATATCAATATGTTTTGTCCTATAATGTGAAACAGGATTTTTTGAGATGTTAATAGCACTTGTGTTGTCACAATTTATTGGTACATGTATGAATTGATATCCATAATCTAGTAATGTGTGTTTCATCCAAAAAATTTGTGCTCAACAACTGCCAGCAGCTATGTATTCAAATTCTACATTAGATAATGCAACAAAATTTTGTTTCTTACTACACAATGAAACTAGTGACTTGCCTAAAAGGTGACATTTTCCATAGGTTCTCTTTATATCTATCCTACATCCACTGAAGTCACTATCAGAATAACTAACTAGTTTGAATAATTGTCCTTTAGGATAGAATAGCCCCATATTGGGTGAATGCTTGAGGTATTTGAAAATTATCTTTACATCATTTAAATGAGATTCTTTAGGATTTGCGTGAAAACAAGAACACATACACACACTAAACATAATGTCGGGACAGCTAGGAGTTAAGTAGAGTAAACTTCCAATCATTCATATATAATTGGTTTGATCAACATATTTTCCATCTTCATCAAGATCCAACATAAAAGTGGTACTCATGGGAGTATCACTACTTTTAGTGCTATCCAATCCAAAATGTTTTAGAATATCTCTAGTGTATTTACTTTGAGTTAAAACAATTCCATCATTGTTTTGAAAGATTTGAAATCTATGAAAGAATTTTAGTTCTCCCATTAAACTCATTTAGAATTCATTTTGCATCATTTTAGAAAAATCAATACATAATGAATTTTTTGAAGATCCAAAAATATTATCATCTATATAGATTTGAACAACTAAAACATCATTAGAAATTCATTTTATAAAGAGGGTAGGATCAGCTATTCCTTTTGTAAAACCTTTGGAAATGAGAAAAGTAATCACTTTGTCATACCAAGCTCTTGGATCTTGCTTTAAACCATATAAATCTTTTGATAGTTTGAAAATATGATTGGGAAAATGAGGATTTGTAAATCCAGGGGGTTGTTCAACAAAGGAATCCTCATCTATATACCCATTTAAGAATTCACTTTTAACATCCATTTGATATAGTTTGAAATTTAGATGTGAAGCATAAGCAAGTAGGATTCTAATGGCTTCAAGTATGGATACTAGGGAAAAGGTCTCCTCATAGTCAATTCCTTCTTCTTGAAGATAGCCTTGGGAAAATAATATAGCCTTGTTTCTAACTATATTTCCAACTTCATCTACCTTATTTCTAAACACCCATTTATGTCCTTGGGTCTTTTAACAAGTTTCCAAACTTTTTTTCTTTCAAACTGATTAAGTTCTTTTTGCATATCCATTACCCAAAATTCATCATTTATGGAATCATCAATATTTTTAGGTTCAAGTTATGATAAGAAGGCTTGATGTTAAACCTGATTTCTAAGAGAATCTCTAGTTTGTGTTCCTTTCTCTAAGTCTCCTACAACAACATCTAAGGGATGGTTTTTAAGGGTTCTATCATTTTTAGAAAATGTTGGACTATTGATTTCAAGTTCATCAACAGATTTAGGTTCATTATAACTCGATTGTATTGAATTTATAGAATTTGAAGTTTTCACAGATTCTTTCACAGAGGAATTTTTTGATTTTGAGTTGACATTCAGATTTGATACATCATCCTCTATATTTTCTAGGATGGTTCTTGGCTCATGTGGATTTGTTTAATCAAACTTGATATTAATAGATTCTTCCACTCATTTAGTCCTCTTATTGAATACTCTATAAGCATTTCTTAAAATTGAATAACCTAGGAAAATTCCTTCATCACTTTTGGATGCAAATTTGTCAAGATTATCTTCAGTGCTGAGAATAAATACTTTGAAACCAAATACTCTAAAGTAATTAAACTTAGGATTCCTATTGTTCCACAATTCATACATGGTCTTTTTGAGAATTGGTCTAATCAAGACTCTATTGATTATGTATCATTCTCTATTCACAGCTTCAACCCAAAAGTAAATTGGTAAGTCGTATTCACTAAGAATTATTCTAGAAATTTCTTGCAGGGTTCTATTTCTTCATTCTACAACACCATTCCATTGAGCTATTCTAGGGGCATAGAAATTGTGACTATAACCATTTTGTGAGAAAAGGGATTAAAACTCTTGATTTTCAAACTCACAGCCATGATCACATCTTAAATATTTAATTTTAAGGCTACTAAGATTTTCTAAAGAATTGGAATTCTTAGTAAAATAAGAGAAGGTTTCAATTTTGTGAGCCATGAAGAAGGTCCAGGTATATCTAGAGAAATCATCTACCAGAACATAAACATAGTGCTCCCCATTTAAACTAGAAACTCTAGATGGTCCAAACAAATCCATGTGAACCAATTCAAGAGGTTGAGAAGTATAAACTTATTTCTTTGTTTTGAAAGAGGTTTTTTGTTGTTTTCCCTTTTGAAAAGCATTACATACTTTGTCATGTGGAAAATCAAGTTTGGGTAAGTCTTTAACTATGCCTCTTCTAGTTAGCTTTCTAAGGGAGTGAACATTACAGTGTCCTGGTCTTCTATGTCAAAGCAAAGATTATTTTTGAAATACACTTAAGAATGAACCATTTTGAGAAGCTAATGAATCTAAATTAATAGAAAAAACATTTTCATTCCTTGATGCAGAAAATACTAATTCATCTTTAGAATTAAAGATATTAAAGGCATCATTTTCAAATATAACAAGATATCCATCATCACATAATTGTGAGATACTAAGAATATTATATTTTAATCCATTAAATAATAGTACTTTAGAAATTAAAATCGAATCAGAGTTACCAATATGGCCTAAGCTAATGATTTTCCCTTTAGAATTGTCACCAAATGTGACATGTCCTCCATCTACTTTTATCTGGTTCTTGAACCATGATTATTCTCCTATCATATGCCTTGAACATCCACTATCCAAGTACCATAGATTTTTGCAGGATCTCTTTAATCATCTTTCATATAACATGTTCAAGAAAAGACTTATTTTGGTAACCATACTTGTTTGGGTCCAGTAACATTAGTAATAAGTGCTTTAGGAACCCATATTTCCCTCATAGGTTTCCTATAAGAATTATGTAAAGTATTTGAAAAATAAACTATATTTGGTCCACAAAAACTTGAAATAGTAGCATATGTATCATGAATTGATCTAGTTGTGTTGTGTCCAAAACTGGGAACAAAACTATATGTCCTAGACTTAGAAACAATGTTCATTCTACCAAGGTTTCTTTTACCAGGTTGATAACCAATTCCAATATTGTATTTAGGGGCAATTAGTTTTCCTAGAATTTGGGTAAGGGTATTTCTCCCATTAGTAAACTATTCTAATTCACTTTTTAATTTCTCATTAGACATTTTTAATTCATTGTTTCTTTGATTAGTTAATCATTTTTCTCCTTTTCAGTAGTAAGTTCAGATTTAACATTTATAGTGAGAGCATGTTTTTTCTTAAATGATTTATATTTATATTTTAATTAATTTAATGTCTCTTCAAGCATGTTTCAATATTCAAAAATTTCTTCATTATTCATATTTTCATATTCACTTTCCTCTTCAGAATAGTATGAATTATATACAGAAGAGTTCAGTGTTACCTCAGATGTGTTTGTCAAAAAACGCATATTGGCTTTGTTAGCTTGTTCATCATTTTATGTCTCTAAGTCATTTGAACTACCCTCAGAGGCACTCCAAGTTTCTTTCATTTCATTTTTGTACTTCTTGTCCTTGTCCTCATATATCTTCTTATACTTCAGCTTTGTACGGTCATCCTTTATATTTCCTTTCCGCTGACATTCATATCATAAAATTTCATCAGTTTTGTCACTTCTTTTCTAGTCCTTTTTCCAGTTTCTTTTTAGATCATACTTGCCCTTGAAGTTAGGATTTTTGAAAAAGTTATTCTTTTTGTAAAATCATTTGAATATTCTAGCCATTTGAGCCATATCCTCATCACTGTCAGGTGATTATTGTTCAGTGGTGGAACTTTATATAGAAGCTTCCAGTTTCCCTTTGTCTTTGTGCTTCGAGAAGGTGGTCTTGAATGCTACAGATTTCCTCTTTGGTTTATCCTCTTCTTCTTTGTTGACTTTTAGCTCTTCCTCATACATCATAATTTTACCAATGAGTCCTTTTAGAGGTATCTTGCTTTGGTCGCACGATTATCTAATTGAGACAGAGGTTCCCCTCCATCTGTCAGGTAGACATCTAAGGATTCTCATGATCTTTTATTTGGCAGTGACTTCTCTTCAAAGAGAAATCATTGTGTTGACAATCTAATTTAACCCGAGATACATGTTAAAAATAGGCTCATCATGTTTCATTTTAAAATTATCATATTTTATAGTATAAGTATTAAATCTGATTTCCTTTACACTAGATGTGCCTTCATGTGAGACAGACAAGGTATCCCAAATTTCATGGGCAGTTTTACAAGCAGAAATCCTATTAAATTCATCATCTCTTAAGGAACAGTACAACTCATTCATGGATTTGAAATTGTTATTATAAGAAAGTTTGGTAGGTTCATCCCATGTAATTCTATCACTCACAGGAAGTTTGTATTAATCTATTATGGATGACCGAATTTCAAAGCTCATACTCTCTAGACGCATTTTAATTTTAATTTTCCATTGAGCATAATTGGTTCCATTAAAGAATGGTGGTCTAATGGTTACAACACCTTCCAATCTATTATCCTCAGTAATGTATTACTTTAAAAGAGCTAGAAATTTATAATTAACAAAAAATTACAGTTCTTTGAAGTACAACTACAATCACAGATGAGTAAGATTACACAGAGTCCTAATAAAGCAACCCTCTGATACCAAATGTTGGTCAGAATAGTTTACTCAAGAGGGGAGGGTTGAATTGAGTAACTATAAAAATCTCAGTTAAAATAATATTATTTTCAAAAGAAATAGTTTCCCCAAAAAAATAAATACATCCCAGTTAATCAAGGTTATATTATTATAAGAGTTTGACTTTTTGAACAGCTTCTAAGCAGATTTATTAATTCTCAGTAATCTTATTTTTTATAATTAATATTACTTTTGAAGTTATACTACTAAAGAAAACCAATTATAAATTCTTTCCAAAACTAACTATCAAAGTGAAATTAGTGATTTCTGGATTATGTAATAAAGCAGTAAAACAGAGAAGACTAAATTTAAACAGCACGGTGGATATGAAACAAGTGGTTCAATCTCAAGCCGAGACCTAATACACTTCACTTGGTGATCACCTGACACAAACCAGTTTATATAAATAAACATTGATCCACACCCTGGATCGGGGTTAACAACAGTACATAGACTGTCCAGGTCACACAGGGACATCTTCCATAGTTTTCATGGGTGAACTAAATATAATAACCAGGCTACAAAAGGACCTCTCCCATAGTTGTCGTGGGTAAACGAAAGTATAAAGAGTTTGGTGTATGGATTTAGAAATCTTCCAGTTTAGCACAGGAGTCAGTGTGTTTATGGAATAAATAGAGTACACACACTGCTAAAAAAATAAGTAAAAGAATCACTAAGAGAGTGTATAAATGACTTTATAATTCTCTAGTGATTTGAAGTGAAACTCTGGACTCCTTTGATAAAATAGAATTTTTTCTGAGTCCTTCTCTAGTTTTTGTCTTAAAAAACAAAGTGTCTCAATTCAGCTTGTGTTCTACAAGTGTTTTGATAATATGAAGATGTTCTATGGATTCCGGCACACTTCATATGTTCTTCTGTAGAATAGGATTTCATGCATGAGACAATGCTTTCTTTGAAAATATTGGAATATGTTCATCACGGTTGTGCTCACAGGCTTGTTTCTCATTCAGTATCACGCTCTATTGCTCTGGGTCACTCTTCACTCTTTATCGTTGAATGAATGAGTTTCAGCTAACAGGTTCCATGTTTTATGCACCTCGTACATCTTATTATGTCTACAAAGAAATATTAAATATGTCAGTGAATTAAAGGCATCAAATATGACCGTTAAAAATTAAATTGAAATATAACAAAATAGCTTAAGAAACAGTGTCACAATATGTTATGAAAATGATGTCTCTTTTACACAGTGTCTGAGTGTCATGGTGTCTTGTTCACGGTGTCTTGCTTCATAGTTTCATAATTCACGGTGTCTGGCTTCACGGTGTCAAACTTATGGTGTCTGGATGACGGTGTCTGGCTTCACGGTGTATGGCTTTACAGTGTCTGGCTTCACAATGTCGGACTTCATAGTGTCTAGATTCATGGTGTCTAGCTTCATGATGTTTGGATTCACAGTGCCTGGCTTACAGTTTCTGGCTTCATGGTGTCTGGATTCACTATGTCTGGCTTCACAGCGTCTGTCTTACGGTGTCTTGTACTTAGGCAAACAACTGTATTCTGACTTAAACAGTGATATTCATGAAATGGAATGAGCTTAACCATTATAAACCATGAGAGAACATGAAACATAAATACACATGATTGGATATAATTTATAGGAGTTAACTAGTTTGAATAATATTTATGTTCATTAAAACATGATTAATACATGAGGAGTCCAACAGTAGCATGAATGTTATCTATGGCTAGTCTTTACTTTGGTATGGGTTCTATGGAATCAAAACCGAGTGCAAGACGAGACTTGGGAGATGGAGGTCAATGTATGATCATAGTGGCCAGATTTGTTCTCATATATTTCTTCATTACCCTTGTAAGGGAAATTCGAGGTTGAATAGCTTTTTGGGCGAAGTCTGTTGGAACCTGGTTCTTCATTTAAGGTACAGATATTTCCTTTTCAATTTATACTTGATAAAATGGGGGAAATGAGGTCAAGGGTTGGCTACAAGCCTATTACATGATAAGACTGGGAACTACACATCGTGTACTTATAGGTACATGCCATGTATGAAAGGAAACATGCCATGTAATCCCAATATACGGCCATGTAATGGTCTGGCCAGATATTTTATGGACACAGCATGTAATCTCAAGTACCAACAATGTACATTTTTTATTGATTAAATCAGGCAGTAGTGTTGTTTTTGTGAAAACAGATAGAGGCTCTCTCGATTTGACGAACAAGCAACATAGAACATGATGTTTCCTCCTGAATCTTCGTCTGAACTCTGATTCAATCACCGTCGGAGAAATTTGAACCCCATCGTTAAACCATTAATTCATGTTGATCTATTCATCATGATTTTTCTCTCAAAGAAGTTATTTAAGGTTGAGTGTTTGTCATCATTTTGTATATATATATTGTTCTAGATTGAATTATAGGTTGAGGATGGAGGAGAGTCGTACTACGACGATGTAGGTGGTCTTGTTCCTTTCACTCAACGTTGAGTTATTTATATCTACCATAGTGCTATTTTACCATGTTTAGGGTGTATCCTTAAATAGAAATTGAACCTTGTTGTTTCCTAATGATGATTAGGCCATGAATTAAATTAATTTAAGTATGTTAGAGCTTGTGGGTTTGATTAAGGGCCACCCCGTGGGTGTGTCTCCCTCGCATGACCATTGTTTGGAAATTTGTCCTAGGACACCTATGCGCATGTGTTTTTTCACTTTAGGGGTTGTTTAAAATGAAATTTTTTAATTGAACGTTTCCCATGTGAGAAAATTTTTTATTAATCCCTGTGATAGTTTAATTCACATTTTTTCTTGATTTATATACACTACAAATGTGAGTATATTTCTTTAAGCCATGTAATTGTAAGATTAATTATTAGGATTTTGATTTTAACTGACCATGTTAGTATATTTGTTTAATCCCTATAATTGTTAAATTACATATTAGTCTTTTAATATGAGCTACCCATGTGAGTATAATTTTTTAATCCTTGTGATAGATTAATTCACTTGTATCTCGTTTTTATGATTCCCACTTGAGTTGTTATTACATTAACCATGTAATAGTGAAATTTATATGTGTTTTCATATATTAAAAAAGTTTTATATACCAGACTCAACCCTATTGACTGTTATGTCTGTGGGTGAGGATTTTTTATGCATGCGGGTGAGGATTTGTTATGCATGCGGGTGAGGATTTGATATACCTGTGGGCAAGGATTTGTTATGCCTATGGGTGTAGCTTTTCCATTCCCGCGAGTGAGGTGTTGAATCAAATTTTGGAATGTAACAAATTATGAAGCCTCTACCAAGCCAAAGCACAATATTGGATTTGTTCTTTACTTTTTACATAGCCTTCTGAGGTATCTATTGAGCATCCTTTATACGAAGGATTGATGGGCTTAGGCCAGATCTTGAGACTTATATAATTCAATGTAATTGAATGGTTGAACTGAACATAATTAATGAAAATTGAAAATAGGAATTGAAGGATTTTTTACTTTTGAGCACTTTCTAGTTTACTGATTTTTTCCTTTTTATACTACTTGTGAATATACTCACTGACAGAAAGGCACAAACCTTGGGTCGTTGCCTACTGAGACTTATTTCTCACACCCTGTTTGGGTCATGATTTTGGGCCCAAACATATTATATTGTTCCAGGTGTAAACAAGGGCATACACCCTTCTACAGTAACTTGAGAGACTATTTAGGAGACAGAGAGCATGGGACCGATTTGAGGATTGCGATACTTCTTAGTTTCCTTTGTTTATTTTTCTTTTGTAACATATATTGTGGATTCTTCTAGGGTCCATTTTTTGTTGTTTTCTTAGAATATAATATATTGCATCATCTTGTTTATGTAATGATTCTTGGTTATTTAACTTATCATTCTTCCACTAGTTATTTTAGATATATGTTTTTACTAGTTATACTATTGTATTATTATTTATTCTGGTGTGTTACCCTTTTCCAATGAGGGAATGGCTTCCCCGCAATCACAACCTAGACCCCCTATTCTAGTCGAAAACCTCTATAGTTTAGGTAAATGCACTCGAGGCCATGTGACCAACCGGGTATGAGGAACTAGTTGAGTGGCATCTAGATCTCGAACATTACATTAATACCCTTTGAAGACTTCATTTTAATCCATTAATGAATCGATAAACATTACTTGCAGGTTAGATGATATTAACCAATGTGTACATCTAATGTCTCGAAAAAGTTTCCTCATATATACTAACATATTGATCATCATTTTACTTTGTATCAGGTAATTCATTCTCTATTTCTACATAAATAATCTAAGAAAATAACTTATTGAAAGAATAACTCATAATATTTTCCCACTCCATAGAGTTATTTTTTTCTCATTGCCTCCTGTTCTTGAAAGTACCCTATTTATATTATTCTCATTCCAAATAATAAATACCTAAAATAACTAGTTTTCATGTTTTGAAGACTAGATAAAAGGAAATATCTTCTTAGTGGTATTGAACCATTTCTCAATAACTAGTGGATCTGCAGACCCACTAAAAGAATGTGGATGTTTCCTCATGAAGGACTCAGCAGAATGTTGTTCTTTACTTTTCTCAATTGGAAGGTCAACATGATTCATAGATTTAAAAAGATACATAAGCATAGAGATAATTTTTTTATTCCATACTTCATAAAATTTGGTTTCTTGGAAGTACAATAATTCCTTTGTACATCACATTCAGCATTAATGCCATTCCTTTCGGTTCCATCCATTGACTAAAACCAGAAAGTTTAGTGTGGGAAATAATAATCATAGAGGGAATCACATAATTGTGATAAATGATTTAAAGGATGCCTACATCATGACATATTCTTTTCAATATTTGAAACCTTTTCCTTAACCTAGATCATTCATGATCATCATCAATTGAAATACTTCATAATATATCATAAATAAAATGTGATTTATCCAAGTATATCTCCATGGAGTTTCAAACCAGGTGTGATGTAGGGGCACACTCACCGTGCACTAGAATTATGGTTGATAATTATTCCACCAATTTTTTTCGAGGTTATTACCCTGAGTATCATCTTTTCCAATACCACATCCACTTTTAGTATCCATACAGAGATGTTTTTTTAGGAAAAACAGACTCCTTTATTTACCATAACTTTAGAAATTATTCTATACCTTAGATTATCCTAATGGTTCTCACTAAATTTTTCTCATTATAGTTTACAATAGTAACTAAACCTTTACCTAATACTAACTATAGTGACTCATACTTTACATAAACATATATTAGATCTTAATATATGAATATTCATTGCATAAAATTATGTTCCATTCTAGAATAATAAAGGTCTATTAGCTTTATAAACATGGATATAAAAAAACATAATCATAAAATATCTAAATAATATACCACTAATTTATTCATAACAAGAACCCTTTTTAGACATAATATAATTAAAACTTTTCTACAAAACTGAGGGAAAGGAAAAATAAGAAATGGTGATATCTGGTGATCAGTAAGCGTAAAAAAGTGAGATATCAATGATAACATAAACATAACATGACAATACGGGTATAGTAACTTCATCATAATCATACCATGAATATCATAGATAATAATCTTAAGTCATGCCATAAATATTGGTTGTTCATAAGACATGAATCATAAAATAATCAAAGAACAGTATCCATACAAGTATAAAATTAGCATATAATATGGATTTTTCATAAACATAAGCATTAAAAAATCACTTAATTGTACAAGGAACACTGAAAATATTATCATAGTGGATTAGTTTCACTCCTCGTTCTATCAGATCCTTGGTCAAGGTACAATCCCAAGACTATCATAACGGAAAGATTCCCTTACTAAACAAGGTTCACTCCCAATGTATTGGAGGGATATATAATTCCAAGAACATCCCTTTGATAATGAAAATCATACATATATGTACTAAAAAATAATAAAACATTCACTATATGATAACTATTGGAAAGGATATTGTTTTAATAATTATTTTATCATAGAATCATAGCATAACCGATAGAAAAGAGAATAGTTTCATAAAATCACCCATATATTATCATCATAAGCCATCCAAAGAATTATAGTGGATTGTATCACCGGATCATAACCCTAGTAAATAATAAGTAATATCAAAGTATTTTATCTCAGATGAAAAATACCTTCAAAATATCACTATAACATTTTATGATGAAAATACCCTTTTCACATTGAGATTTCTTATTTAAAATATAAATACTACCCTAATATTAAGGAAAATATTTTCATTAAAAATCAGGGAAATCTATAAATTAATACTTAAATTATTAAGTGGTCATTACAATGGGAAATGTTATTCATGTTGTGTTTGTTAAAATAAAGATTCATTTCACATTTTCCAAAAAAAAATTGAAAAGAACTTTGTGTCAGAAAATGACAAGAAGATTCTCTTTAAACAATTTTTAGAAATTTAATTATCATTAAAAATAAAATTAAATAACAACAAAATAATTGTAAAATATTACTAAAACCATTTTTATAAAACATATTAATTTAATATGAAGGATTTTTTTACTAAATAAAGAAGTAAAGTTAGATTTCCTTAAAAATGTTCTTTTGGTGTCATGAGTTTATAAATAGAAGAAAATGAAAGGGAAAATTGTAATCTATAGAAATAAACATAATAGAATAAAATTCATGAGTTTATTGATAATTATATTATAAACATTTATCATCAAAAACATAATGATAAATAGTCATAAAAAATGATATTGTTATAGAAAACCTATACCTCAAGTTTTACGTAGTTTGAAAGTGATTTAATATCCTGTATAATAAATTTTAATTTATTATAATTACATAAAATATTAATTTACCTAAATTTAATTTCATATATAATCCAATTATTATATTTCAATAGCAATTTATTAACAATTTTTTATTTAAATTATCGTTTCTTGGTGTTACATTTTTTTTTAAGAAAATATCACTTCAATAGTTCTGATCCACATACTTAGATCATGGTTCTGTTATATGCAGATTATTATTAATGATGTCAAAATCATATATATTCATTATTTATATACTTATATTAATCTGTAAATGGTAGAGATAGAAAAATTAAATACATTGTTCATGGAGAAGGTAATCCATATGCATTTATGAATGTGGGTTTCACTTTTCAATAGATGTATAGAAAAAAATGAAAATAATAATTAAAATACACAAAATAATTACTATATAATATATATTCAATATATTTATACTAACTACCATCCATGTCAATCTAAAATTAAAAATTAACCACAACTCTTCATGGAGGTGGTAGTCCACACGTATCCAGACACAACATTATCATTTTCCAAAAGATTGGAAGGTAAGAAACACGATATGAAATAATATTACTAGGAGAATAATTTTATAATAAATAATATATATATATACATTAAACCCATAAAAACCCATCAATTAAATAGGGTGATGGAAAATTAATTATATCATTACCTTGGGGTCGTAGTCCACATGTATGCACGAGTTCTAATTTCACATCTCATTTTTTGAATAAAGGGTTGAAATTTGTGGTTTTATAATAATAATAACATTTAAATATGTTTAATATTCTAAATTTATTATTTTATGATTAATAAAAATATTTTCAGAATGTATAATAAGAAATAAATTATAAGTGATCGGGTAAGATGATTCTAACTTCTTCAGTAGGCCTCTTTAGATCATTTATTAAGGATACTTAGAATGGTATTTAAGAATACCAGCACCTCTATTTCATGGATAGGTATGTTGATAAGATAATTGAGTTATTTTTTTTATATATATAAGGTAAATAGTGGTGTAAATAAGAGAAATTATGGGTTTCCTTTTATAAGTGGGCGAGAGGACACACATGGAATTTTTTAAAAGAATAATATATAATAAAGTCATTCTTTATAAAAATGATACCAAATGGATAGAGATTCTAATTTTTGATAGTATAAGGTCAAAATATGTATATAATATAGTATTTAGAAATATTTAATTGTAAATTTTACCATTATCACTTGGATTAACCTCCCCCACAAATGTAAACTTGTTTTAACCTTAACATAAGTTAATTTTTTTTACTACCTTTATAATTCATTATGATAAAAAATGAAAGTGAAATAATTAAAAAGTTTAGAAATGATGATTCAAAAATTTGATTTAATTTTTTAAAATTGAATTCATATAAGTGGTAGAATTTAATTAAAACATATTCTTTCAAAACTCAATGAAAATAGGTTTTCCAAAAAATGATTACATAAGTATACAATTTTTTAAATAAAACATTCAACAATAAATTTATTTAAAAACCCAAAATAGGATTAATAATAATATAATTAAACTAATTATAGTTCTAAAACCATTATAAAAAATGGAAATTTCAAATTATTTAAATTATAAGACAATTTTCAATAAAATTCTCTATTTTCACTATTCATTGAAAACCTAATCTTTTCAAAAAATTCTTAAAAATATAATCTATCATAATTAAAAAATGTTAATTTCATAAATGAATTTCAGTTTTTGAAATAAATTTTCTAAAGTTAGAAAAAATTGTATATATTATATTCTAACAAAATGCAATGAAACCCATTTTTTAGGGAAAAATTATTCTTTGAAGCATTTAAAGACTTTTCTATAAATTGATTACTTATTTAGAAATATATTTTCTTTATCTAAAAACATTATACATATTTTTTGAAATGTGTTTATTTCTATTCATACCAATTTTTTAATAGCTAAGTTATAAGGGTATACAATATTATGGTTTATTTAGGCTCAATTTCTTATGTATCGCAAACTATCAAATAAATTAAATTTCTTTAAAGATAAATATTTCATAAAATATCATTGTGTTATAAAAATATTGGATTACCTATCTTGGAATGCATGTAAAAATTGAACTAGATATCCCATACATATGTTTTATCACTCTCTACTAATATAATTCATGGATACGAGACAATATTTTGTATCTTTCCTTTTCATTATGAATTCTTTATTATTCACTAGATATAAAAAATCACATGATCCACCTTACATTCAATGCATCATTTGAATGCCTTCTATAGGGATGTTTTTCCACTATAATTCTCTAAAATGACGCTCATTGGGATGTGGTACTGTAACACACACAAATTCCTTTCTTAACAAAGTAAATTTATACAAAACATGAAATTAGTGATATTTTTTATCTTATTTTTTTATAAATTATGATAATTAGCTATATTTTCTACAAAACATGATTGATTAGCCATATTTTTTAAAACATAAGTTGAAAATATGGATTAGTTTTGTAAAAAAAACATAGCTAATTAGCTGTGTTTTATAAAAAACAAAGCTAATTACCCTTTTTCTAGAAAAAAACCTAGTTAATTGGCAATTTTTTAGAATAAAGAGGTAATTATCCATGTTTTCTTAAAAACATGTCTAATTTGGCCTTTTTTAAGAAAACACAGCTAATTATCTATGTTTTCTTAAATTCATGGCTAATTTAGTTTTTGTTTTTTTAAAAACGCAGTTAAAACATAGACATACAAACAAACATACATACATACATACATACATACTTATAAATATATATATATATATATAACATTTTAAAATTTAGAATAGATACACACAAATAGATATATATAATTTATAATTTATAAAGTAAATATAAATTTAAATTTTAAATGAAAGTTTAATTTAAACAATATTAATGTGTGTGTGGTGGTAATGTATCATTAAAAAATTAAATTTAATATATATATATATATAATTATATATATATATATGTTTCTGTGTGTGTTAATTTATTATCAATATAGTAATATTTGTGTGCACTTTTATATTTAATTCATAAATTTTAGAATACATATTAGTAATTAATATATATATATATATAATAATAATAGAAAAAATTGAATATTATATAATATAAAAAAATATGTATATATATATATACATTTGTGGGCGTGTGTGTTTATACCCAGAAAATCAAGAGACAGGCGCGCCTGCTCCCTTAAAATTATAATAAAAAAGTAAGTTACACAATGGAGGATCACGAAGAAGCTTTACAATGACGAGTAAATAACACCCCATCACGATCAGCTTGGGCCATCCAATTACAATACTCAGGCAAAGTGAAAGACCAACTCGAACTGACCTCTAAGATGGATCGCTTTGAAAGGGCATCCGCAACTTGGTTAGCCTTCCGATAGACATGAGTGACTTCTAAAGATAACCATTCCATAAGACGAAGACAGTCACCCCAGTCTGATAACATCCACCATGGGACATTCCTCGATCGGTCTTTGATAATCTGGACTGCAACCGATGAATCTGACTCAATCCATAACTCATTCCAATCATATCGCACAACATACCTGACTGCTTTTATCACTGCCCACAGCTCTGCTTCAATGGCATAACCATTTCCAATGTAATGAAAGAAGCATCCCTTCACAAATCCACGACACGTACGAAAAACTCCACCACATCCAGATGGTCCCGGTGCTCCAGGCGTGTGTGTTTATACATAATACTTGTATTCAATAACCATCTTTAATATATATATTTAAAATCAAAATTTTAGAATAGAAATATATTTTAATATATATTCATATATAGGATTTATAATATTAAAAATCATAATAAACTTAATTTTTTTAAATAAAAAATTAATTTTTATAATATATCAATATTTATTTATATATATATAAATCTATTTTTTAGTATTGATAAAAGTAAAAATTACATTTAATATATAAATATATATATTTTTTATAATATCATTTTATTTTAATATATATTCATATATATAATTTATAAGATATAAAATCATAATAATTTTAAATTTTAAATGAAAATGTAATTTAAATAATATATATATATATAAATACTTGTGTGTGTTTGTGAATATATATATATATATATTGATAAATGTATAGCATTTTTAAATGTGAATATATATTTATATACACACACTCAACAGTTCCATTAAATAAAAATAACATTTATATTTATATTGTCTGTAAATATAGTTATATAAATATATTTTAATATACATTCACACAAACATATAAACACACACAAACACAAATATATAAATATATATATATATATATATATATATTGTAGCTAACAAAAGTCACCACGATAATGATTGAATTGGGTGGTTTCATATAAACTCAAGTGTGCCTTCCTATACTCTAGAGGCCACTAACTAGCGACAAGGGTCAATGGAAAACTCATGGGGAGACTATAACCACTATCAGATAACCATAAATCATAGTGGAATCAATATCAAACCATAAATCACAATAAAAACATAACATGACAATAAATCTGTAAGACGACCATGAATACATAATCAATATATGTTATAAAAAATGTATTGTACTATAATTTCACTCGTGCATACCACAAAAGTATGATCTCTTATGGGATGATCATATGCTTTGTAGTCCAAGAATAATAAAAATAAAATATTCTAATATAAAATTGGGTCTTGAGTCCCCTCCTGGTCCTGTCTCCTGACTCTAACCATGTTCCACGTGTTCACCCATCCAGTACAAGGCATTTTCCCTTACATTCACCTATGACCAAGAAATATGTTAATTTACCAGGGATCCAGATCTAGGTATAAGTACAAATTAGTAGGTCTCCACCAATGGTGTTCATAACTAATCCTATAAATACAATTTCATACAAAATATAAAATATTAAACAATTAAATAAATAACTCATCACACCATGGGATGCCTAACATCCAAAAAAGTGTTATTGTACCTACTTCAGCCATTTATAGAATAGAATGATACATCCATATTCTAAACACACCTTCAGGTAGAATTATCTATCACCCTTTATCTCACAACTCACAGTGAACAACACATCATAATCACATAGCCTCAATGAATGAGGTATCACCATCACATAGTTTCTTGACCATTGTATCACCATCACATAATCAATGTGAATAAATTATTTCCATCACATAGCCTTGGTGAATGATTCATAACCATCATATAGACCCAGTTAACAAACTATCACCATCACATAGCCTCGATGAATGATTTAACACTGATATGTTGCCTTAATGTGTGATGTATAACTGTTACATAGACATAATGAATGATGTATCACCTTCATATATCCTTGGTGAATTAAATTCACCTATAGATAACTTATATGTGATTGATATTTCACTGAACTATAACTTTCAGGTGAACGATGTACCACTATGACATTTCCCCATAGACAAAAATCCATCACCAGGTCATAATCCCTTGGTGGATGACACACCGCCCCAACTCTAAATGCAGTGAATGAATTATCATTGATACTCAAAATTATAAAATTAATAATACATAATCAATTAAATCATCTAATTATATGATATAACATTAACTATGATTTTAAGTTGAATCATTTATCACTAATCAAGAAAATTAATAGGGAGTAGACAAACCATCCTTATCCTAGATCACATTCAAGTTTCTTTCTCAAAATAAATAGTCTAGTTTACTTCTCAGATATCTATAGATACATTTCATAGGAATAGACACCAAACAGGAGTCCTATATTACATTTATAAAACTATTCACATGTGTTTCATGGTCATAGTGATAATGGAGGCAATACATAACTAATAAATGACTTCCCATGACCCTAATAACTCATACTCACACTACATTAAGTTAAGAAACAGTTTGAAAATAATTTTAGGGAATAATCATAAGGTTGGAACTTCATTTATTTCAAATGAAACATAAAAAACTCATAAAACCCAATAGTAATGATTATGGATCACCTACCTTTGTTAGCGGGCCTTTTTCCAGTGAATACCACTAGTTGATACAACCCCAATCAGTAAAAATAAATAAACCTAATAATTTCTCCTAATTTAGGGGTTTAGAATATAGAGTAGTGAAATAGTGATGATAACCAATAATAAAGTGAAGATGATCACTATTCATACCCACAGTGATCATATATGACTAATAGTGCTTGTATCTGGCAAAGGACAAGATAGATTCTACACCTTGAAGTATGTAGTGAGAGAAAAGGGAGATGGGGACATGTAGCTAGAGTAAAGGTAGAGGGAGGAAGAGTTATTAGGTTTTTATAATTTTTCTCATTTAATTAAATTATTAAAATTAAATTAAAATATCATGGTACACCCTAAGTGCCTACCCAATGTCCAAGGGGTGATTGGTACCACATCGGTTACCTGTTCTAGGGGAACTGGTCACTTAGTATCCCTCATAAAACCTCCCTCATACACTTAAACCCACGAAGAACCTAGTATCATACCATCATGTACCTTGTTCTTTATTTCTTCAATATAAAAAAATTGATGGTAGGAATAAATCCCCAAAACAAATCCGTGGGACCCTTCCAGCACCTATAAGACCCAAAAAATTATTAAATTACATGATTTATGGAAAACAAATGGAATTCAGACCATGAAATATGAAAGGGGATATAACCTACCAACCATATAGTAACTCATCTTAGATTTTATTCACTGAGTATCACCAAACCTCCTCGGAGAAAAGCTCTTGCCACTAAGCTCATATATCAGACTCCCACTCCCATATCTCCTCCTAGATATTCTTGTGTTTCCACTACACTCACTCAAATAGGGAACAACTTCCATTGAAGGATTTTCTCACTCTGATTTATGATAAGATTTATTCGTTCCTTGAACAATTCAACACTCCATATTAATGTAATCAATGTTTATCATGGGATATGGTTATGGATGGTGTCTACAAATCTGAGATATATAGAATATTTTATTCATCTAAATATATCTTTATGAAATTTATAAATGATATGTAACAACACAAATCCTCTAGATGACATAAAATAAACTGATAAACTTTGGCACCAACATCAAATTCCATCAAATATATATGTTTTCTAATTGATCTGACACTCACTATAACACCCAGTCACCCACCTCGAACTATAGAGGATGGTTTCACCACTCGACATATGATTTCCATGTAATCTAAGCAATTTCTAATGGTTTTTTAATTATATTATTATTATATGAAATATTATATACAATACTCCTCTCAACAATTGGAAGTTCCTTTATCTTTAACTAGAAGAGAGGTGGCTGACACGACATACCATATAAAGCCTAAAAAGGTGTAATTTTGATTAGATATTTGATAAGTGTAATTATATATAAAGTCCAAAAGTGCAATATGGTTCAACAATGAACCATAAAAATTAAGGAAACATTCAAATAAAATATCCTCTAACTCCCAGATGGTATGATCAAACTATCTATCCATCTAGGGATAATAAGAACTACTAAAACACACTTGGATATTAAGAACTTTTTGCAGACCCTTCCATAATCACAATGTAAACCATGAAACCTAATCAGATATGACGCTCCTAAGAATCCCTGGAAGATTCAATTTCTCTTGAATATATATCTTTTCTATATCATTGACGGAATAGGTCTCCCAGATCAATTCTAAATGTAAAATATTCATTAATCTATCCACAATTACCAATAATTCATCATAACTATGAATTCAAATGAGTGATTTCACCATTGATTTCGATATAAAATCATCATAATTTCACTCAAGAATGGTTAGCAGCTGAAGAAGTCATGTGGTGTAATGATGTTAAACATTGAAACATGGATAGGTGAAGTAATGTGATGAAAACACCACTATGTCCTTTTTTCATCTCAGGCCACTAGTATTGCTAGAAACCTCTTGGTAAGACTTGTTGGGTCATAATGGGAAAGTAGATGAAATAAGAGGGCGTGAATTGTGTTCCTTGAAAAACATTAAAGAATCTTGACTTCCCTCTTGAGATTAATCTGATTATATCATTATCTATTAAAGATGAGTAAGTAGTGGAAAATAAAATAATAAAAGAATGCAGTGATGTTTAGTGGTTTAGGTCCCAAAAATACCTTATTCCACTCCATAAATTCTTTCTTCGGGAGATCAGTGATTTCACTAGAATGTATTTCTTATGAGAACTTATGTAACTATGTGTAGGAAGTTGACACCTTAAAAATAGATTTTATTGGGCCTTATGGTTCTTATACAATGAACCAAGATATCCACAGCATAGTATTAGAAGATAAAACTACACCAGTGAATAGGTAAAAGCATAAAATAATATAAATATATATTAAATTATGATGTATATGGTGAATTAGCTTCAACACACAATCGTAGCAGCAATATAAAGTTGTATATGATCTTCAGTAAAACACAATAGCAGAAAAATATTATTCAAAATAAAATAGTATTTCTTTGTACAGTAGTAGATAAAACACCAGGTATATGATTATACATTTATGTTTCCAAAGTTTATCTATTATAAGTTCTTTTTATAACTAAAAAATAATAATAATGATGATATATAGAATCCACAACAGTAGTTAGTCAAAAAAACAAGGATCCAAACATGTATATCTCTAAACTGTAGTAGTGAAGAAAATGACACATCTATATATTCAGAATAATAACATATTTCTATTTAACATGACAATATAATTCTTTTAGGTCAAACAATTATAGAAAAATCACATCAAAAATCAATAATATTTGAATTCAAATCATTAAAATAAAGTCCTAACTTACCTTAAAAATATGGACAATATAACCTATTGAATATGCACCTTTGAACATCTCTTTAAACATCATTAAAAATATACTTAATTATGGTGATCCCATTATATAAAAAACTGAAATAATCCATAATTCAAAAATATATATTTAACGAAGTCAAACATGGGGTTTCTCTGTGTAGTGATAAACTCCAAAAGTATGGTTGAAAACATACATTTGATTAAAAAATTTGCGATGTTGGACTATACATTTATTTCTTAAATTTGGGGTTGTTTCCAAAAGTAGGGCTCAATATCCATACTTTTATTCCAAATCTAAGTTATATAAACTATAAGTTCCTCTTAAAATGTAGGGTATGAATAGTTTTTCCAAGTTACATATAAAATACATCAAAAATAATTTTCTTGTGAAATAAAATATATTCCCACAAGTTAAATATAACATATTCTTTCAGAATAAAAATTGTTATCCCAATCAGTAATATCCAAAAAATCACATACAGTAATATCATTAGTAACATTAATGTTTCTGTTTGTGAGCATAAAAATATAAACTAACTTAATTGTTGATTCAATACATTCTCAATAAAATCCTCATTTCATATGATCAAAAACCCATAAAAATATTAAAATAAAAAAATACATGAAATTTTACAAATACGAAAAATATATCAAGAAAATTTATTATTTTAAAAATAAAAATATTCTCATATTTATTCATTTAAACGTTATTATTATTTTTATCTTTCCCATAAATTACTAAATAAAATTTCATAAATTTCCCATGAATATCTCAAAACATTATCCCCATTTTCTGACATCAAAAATAAATTAAGAAATAGATTATTTTATTTTTAACATAGAATAAAAAAACAAATGATAATTAAACTAATAGAAAAATATAGATATATGTCTTTGGATAGGAAATAGAGGTGAAGAATAATTGGGATTTTTATAAAGATTAGAAGGTTCATCTATTCTCTCAAAGTTTGAACTTTTTTCACTCATAGTAGCTAGAACTCTTGATAGCTATTCTATTCTACATTGAACATCTATAGATATTTGAATCAATGATGAAGATAATAATTGTTTAACTAAAAACTATTTTAGATCATCAATATCTAACTTATTAACATCTTTCAGTTTGAGTGTCTCCATTTTATTTATCATTTCCACTTTAAATTCATTGAATTGTTCTTTATAAATTGATCTTTCCTAAAAAATTTGATACTTTATTTGAAATGTAACAAATTTTTTTGAAATAGAATGTATATCTAACTCTTAATTTGATTCTTAATATGATTTTAGATATTCATGCATATTTAATAATTTATTTAAAATATTAAACATTGACACAGACTCTATAGAAGGTATTACGTCTTTAACAAATTGGGAAGATTAAACCTCTATTTCTTAAAATAAAAAAATTTATGTATACATTATAGAATATTTTCCAAGGAATAATTAATAAAGGAAATTTATTATTCTATAATCAGATCAAAAAAAACAATTACCTAATTTTTTATGTTGATAAAAACTTTTCTCTAATCATGAACTTCTAGGTCTTTTCATGCCACTCAGATGGGTTTTGTCAGAAATCCTTGATTTAGTTATTTCAAATAAGGAAGGAAAAATGTTTTAGATAGTTCAAGAAGAATATTTAAGGGTTTAAAAGATTAATAATAAGTATTTCATTATGAAAGAATACATGTGATGCTTCAGATTCTTGAGATGAAATACATAATAATCTTTTCACATTTTTCCTTTGAAAAAAGATTTTTTTGTCACAAAACTAATTTGAAATAAAAATTTATATAAATTTGTAACATTTATAAGAATAATAAATTTCAAATAAAGATTTATAAAAAGTGATTTTTGATGAAGACTATATAATTTTATAAAGAAACCTATATTTTATCTTAATGGTTTAAATTAAAATAATCAAGTATTAAGCGCTCCCCCAAAATTATAACCCTCAAAGAGAACTTTTTTTAATTGAGAGATATATATAAAAATATTTATATATATTTGATTTTTTTTTAAAATTAATATTTCATTGAATAATCTTATAATGAGTATTTATAATGTCATAAATATTTTAACAGATTAGTGGATTACATAAAATGATAGAGTGAGAAGAGTTTTTATTGTATAAGAATAATGGTAATAAATTTTTTATCACCCCCTATAAAAGAGATAATGCCTTTAAATCTCATATTAACATGGAAATGAAATACTTACTTGATTAGTAGTTCCAACTATAAAGAATTTTCCATAGAAATAGAGAAAATTGAAATTTTCATAATCTTTAAGTAGACACTAAAAGATATAAAAATTAAGTACATTGGTGTTTAACTGGAATATATTAAATACAAGTTCCTTTTTGTACCCATATGATTTTAGGTTCTAAATTTTTTATAAAATAAAGACTTAGGTAAAAAATTCAATTTTTTTAATAAAGAATTTATAATTAAAGTCAAATAACACTTTTGAATAATAAAAATTCTTAATACAAGAAAACTGAGGTTTTTGAAAATAGTATTAATTTTATTTTTACACATTACTATTAGTCCCTAGTTTAACATTGTTGTTATCTTTATTTTACCAACATTTTGATTTAAATAATTTTATACATTAATAATAATGCTAGAGTATTTTTTAAAATTATCAAATTCTTCTAATGGTTCCTCAATTTTATTTTCATAAAAAAATAAATGAACATTTAGAATTTCAATATAAAACGAGTTTTGTTGAGAATTATTTTTCAGTAGAAATTTCATCATAAGATTTTATAAGTTTTTTATCGTATTTATTTAAATATTCAAATTTTTCATGAAGTGTAAAATAATATTTATTAACATCCTCATAATAAATTTTTTCTTAATCAGTATTATGAGAGTTAAAATATTATATCTCATCAGCATGATCCATAAGACCTAGATTTACCATTTCATTTTCATTATTAGGTTTAGAGTCCATTGTATATTCATTGGTTTAATTAAAATAAGTACTCTAGTTAGTCTTCATGACTTCATTCATTCTCTTTTTATAATTGGCTCTTGTCTGAGCATTAATTATAGTATAATTAAACATTATGTGACCTTCCTTCTAATAATACTAACATCTAATTCCATTATTCCTTCTCTTTATTTTGTTGTAAAATTATACAAATGTTTTAGCAAGATCTGATAAATCCTTCACTGAATCTATAAAACCTGAATCAAATGATTCTTCCAAGCAGTTCTCATTGCATATTCTTCCTTTATGATGGAAATATGATTTTAATCTTCAGCTTGTATCTCAACTTTATACATCATCAAGGTGATTACTGGTTATTTTATTTTTAGTTATGATACTAACATGGATTGAATTATAGGGGTAGATATTCAGTTACACTTAAAAGGGAAAATTATGAGAACTTTTAAAGACTAACATGATTGGTTAATTTATTCTCCAACTACAGCAATATCTATAACGACCCAAGCTTAACGTACATAGAAATCACATTAATTCTATAGAAAACTTAATACATGAAAAAAACACACACCCAAAGACCGTATTAGTTTAGTGTCTTTGGAAACTCGGAACATAATCTTCTAATCATGGTGAAAGATCTTCAACATCTCCATAATGATCTTCTTTTTTTCCTACCTAAAACCTTCCTTTATATCCTAGGGGAAAAGAAAACATAAAAAGGGTGACCTCAAATGCTCAGTAAGGGTAAGCATAGAGAAAATAAAACAACCCATATACATTTAAACTAAAAAAACATTAACATAAACATTATACATCAAAATCTTGAGCAATGACATTAAACATGGTAGTATGTTAGGCATATATCATAATGTAACATCAATAATGATAAAATAGCATGAA
Source organism: Viscum album (assembly GCA_963277665.1). NCBI lineage: Eukaryota > Viridiplantae > Streptophyta > Magnoliopsida > Santalales > Viscaceae > Viscum > Viscum album. The sequence continues at coordinate 1,711,405,390 of OY728138.1, read as the reverse complement.
AATAAAACATTTAATTTTGGAAAACCATTAATCGCATGATATTATTTCCATTGTAGCCGAGGCATTGCTTCCAAGACCATCCTAGTGGACAAAGTCCCATAATGAATCGAGTTCACTCCTCGTTCCAGTCCTGTATCACTGAACCGGATTAACTTTTCATTCCAGCCATGTCTATCTCATGAGATATAAATCTTTACCCAATGCATTTGAGGGAGATATAGGTCCCACCCATCTCATAATGAAATCATTCTTTTTTTCTGCAACATAAACATAAATCATTCCTCATAACCCAAAGAATAAAATGGGTTTCAAAAACATCATCCCATCATAACATAATCCATATAAAACAAATGGATATCATTTTATCATAAAAAAAGTGAAACCATGTAAATCGTAGAGATGTTATACTTGAAACATAATCATACTAAATAATTTCATCTTAGATGGAAAATAGTATTGACAAAACACCTAAAATGAATTCTTGAGGAAAATATCATTTCTTCTTCAAAATAATTCTGTTTTCACAAAATTCCATGAAATTTTAAAATAAAAGAATTTTGTTGAAAATAATAATGAAATCTTGTGGAGGAAGCTTCATGAAAATAAGGATTTTTGAAACTGTAAGAATCTGTTCATGCCGTATAAGTTAAAAAAACATTCTTCTCGTACATTTTCCAGAAAAGTCAAAAAGTACCTTGTATGGTAAACAAAAGAAATATTCCTTACATACCGTGTAGTAAAAGTAAAAAATGGGTAAAAAGTACTTTAAACATACATGAAACCATTTTTATAAAACATGCACATGGATGATAAATATAACCCTAGTAAATACTTACGAATAAACAATCACAGATAAAAATGAGATTGGAAAAGTTATCCCTTACCCTAGGTCTGATTTGCTTGGTACGTATCCAAACCTCCTGTATAATTATTTAGATAATTTTATTAACTTATTCCAAAATCATAGTCATTCTTATGATATCATATATGATTCACTTAGGTCATTATATTACCCATTCATTTGTCAACACCATGTTAAAGCAACGTTTTGGGTAATATTCGTTTCATTTATCGTATGAGTTTAGACTTGTTGTTCTTGATATTATTATTACTTATATCATGATTTACTTACTTACAGAATGTAAAACCTGATTTATATATCATATATATTCAGTATATATATATATATATTAGATAGATAAATGAAATGAAACACACCGATCATGGATATGGTAGGTCGTACGTACGCATGAACGCTGTTTTTATTTCCTTATTAAACTGAATGGAAGTAAGTAGATGACATATATATATATATATCCAGTAGAATTATTATGTCATATATTTCATTAATATATAATAATTCTTGAATGTTTAATCATGGAGAATGAATCTCATCGCGTCGTGGAGACAGTAGTCCTTTCATACGCACGAGGGATGATATCGTTCCCATATTTATTGAATGGAATTGGGGTGGATGATATAATATCTCAGAATCAGTATGATGTTATAATAATAATATATGGTTTTTATTTCCACCATTATACCCATCCAAGTAAGGTGGTGGTGGAAAAATAAATTACACCACGGCATGAAGACGGTATTCCGTACGTATGCACGAGCGGTGATTTCATTTTTTGTAGGATGGATAGAAGGTGAAATAGGGTAGTTTCATATTTATAATAACATATCAGTGTATGAGTGATACTTATGTTATTACTTTATTAGGAAACAACAAAATAAGAGGAAGTAGAAGAAGAAATTAATTTGAAATAATCGGTAAAGGATATTACCTCTTCTTCAACGCGCCTCTTCTAAACCTTCTATTAGGGATCTAAAGTTGATATTTGAAGAAGACGAGGACCTCTAGTATGTTCCTAGGGAAGTGTAGAAGATAAATTGGAAGTGGTGTTTTGAGCATGAAGGCTCAAAATGGTGTGAGGATGAGAGGGAGGAGGTGCCCATTTATAAGAGAAGAGAGGGGCAGTTTCGAAAACCTCCAAAAATATTAATTTAAAATAAAATAAAACCCCACTTAAAAACATCAAAAATGACTCAAATCCTAATATTAGATGAGATAGGGTTTACATATAATCATCTAATAAAATTTAGACATGTAGGGAATTTATTTTAAACCTTATATACTTGATTTATCCTTTTTTAATCTATTTAATTTTATTTGTGGTAATAAAATTCTAAATTTTAACTTGTTATAAATAATTAATTGTGTGTTGTAAATTGTCCATAATTGGATACTTTATAAAATTTTAGACCATATAAATTTTAATTTATAGTTTTTAAATATTTTTTTTTATTTTTAAACAATTTTATAATATGTTATTTTTATGAAATAACAATAGTGTCAATTTTGACACTATTCATTTATTTGAATTTAAATAAAATACACATAGGGAATATATTCAAACCAAAGTATTTAATAGATTCATAACATGTCATATTTGTCTAGAAAATTCGTGGATCACATTAAATAGTACATATAATATTTATTTTAATATTTTTAAAACAATTTATTTTATATTTCAATCAATAAAATAATTCTGACATCACTATTGTGTCACCATAATTGATAATTATTTAATCCCTAAAATTTTTAAATAAATTCACATGATATATATAATTTTATTAGATTTCTTAATACTCTTCATTTTCAAAGTTTTAGGAATTTTATCACTAAATTATAATTATTACACTTATAAGATTTAAGAGAGTGACATGTTGTCACTTTTTTTGGTTTTATTAATAATTATGTCATTTTCATGGTCAAAAGTCCATGAAATTAATATATTCTGATCCTTAGGTAATATGGGTCTACTTTTATTCATCCAATATAATTGTTTCAGGTGTTAGGGTAATTTTATAATCTTATTTTTACCCTTAATTACCCAATTTACCTTTAATTATAGTAACTAAATATTACCGTAGTTACTATTCATAATATAAAAAAATATAAGTAACCTATTAACATAATTTGGACCCACTGAATCTAAATATAGAATCCATTTTTCAGAATTCAAAACACAAAAGTTGCAGTAATTAATTTAAAATTAATCATGTTGTTAATAAAATGAGTTTTAAAAGTTAAAACGTTACAAAAGATTGAAATGATTTTACCTATAAATTCAATATAAAATCAATGATAATGACATAAATTATATTAAATGGTAAAAATATATTCTATTTATTCTTTAATACCATTAAATATTATAATTTAACCAAATAAATTCTTATGATGAAAAAAGTTGTTTTTAATTAAAATATAACGTGTTTTTACTATTCATTAAAATATGAATGTTATCAGAATAATATGAAAATTTTATCCAAAGTAAATTTTTATATCCTGATCCCAAAGAAGAATTTAATTTTGTCAAATTTAACTTATAGACATGTCAAAAACTATATTTAATGTTGGTGCGCCATCAAAAGGCGGCAAAACTGCATTTTTTTTAAAAATACTTATTTTACCCGAAAATTTTATTTTGTTCTCATACCACGTTCTAGAAAATGTATAAGATGAAAAATAATGTTATAAAATTCAAAATGTAGTTACTACTATTCATAACAACTATTTCATAATAATATTGTAACTATATATCGTTTTTTAGTGAAACACGGTATTGCGTACTACACACGCTATCGAGGAAGGTCATGATTGCATGTAATGAAAGCCAAGTCAGGACTGCGTGTAGTGAAGGATCCCTTTGGTGTTGCGTATAATATAATCAAAACTTATTTAATTTATACATTAAAAAAATATATACTTAATGTTGCGTAGAATAAAACGAACTTGAAATTGTGTGTTACACGAGCCAAGAATATTGTTGCATATACTGCAAGCTAATACGGTGTTGTGTATAGTACAAGATAATATTGGTGTAGTGTACGATTAAAAATAATATATCTCATAAAATCTCGGGGTGTTACAATATCATTGAAAACTTCTATCAATCATCAATTAATATGCGTGATTATCTCATATATGTGCATTATGAATATATCAAATTTTAATTTTATAGTATCGTACCATAGTTTTATAACATTATTAGTTCCTTTATAAGAAATATAAACAGTCTACCATGCCCCATATATAGTAGCACACTAAGAGACTTGATTAAATTAATTAGTTCATAATCCACAAACAATATCATTTATTACTCTATAATTTAGATCATAATCATAATCTTAAACATAATTCCATTTTTCTAGATCACATTCTTGAATATTATAAGTCCTTAATACCTTCAAATAAACTATTATCCTAATATTTTTTAAATAAATAATCACATGTTTTTCCATCACCCATCATCATCACCATTAAAACCAGTTTCATAGATCATAGACATACCATCTTTAAGATTAGTCCTTAAAAATTATATTTTTTCTAGATCTTTAACTACAACTCTTTAGTGTAAAAATTAATATCACCACTTGAATCCATATTCTAATATAAATTGATGGTATTATATTGAAAAAACATATTCTTTAAGGATTTCCCAAAATATAAAATGGAGTGTTTCTTATGATTCTAGTTGTTCCTATTAAAAAAATAGAAAGGTTCATAAAAATAAATATAAATTAGTAGATAAAAATCAATAATTCAAATTTTTTAGTCAAAATGGAAAAGAAAAAGACACAAGAGGGGGTGAATTGTGTTCTTTTATAAAATTATATAATCTAAACTTCCCTATTGAGATTAAATTTATTATATCCTTCTCTCTTAAATATGATTAATATTAAAAAAGTAAAAATAGGAATATAACAAATTGATGTATAGTGGATCAAGGTACAAAGATCCCCTAGTCTACTTCCCTATCGTTCTTTTGACAAGCTTGGTGATTTCCACTAGAAATTCCTTTTTCTGGGGACATATACAGCTTAGTTCAGGTAGTTGACACTATACAATAAGGATTTTCCAGGTTTTTCTAGTTCTTTTACAAGGAATTGAAATATATATAGCTTGGTGAGTGAATATGACACTACACCAATGACTAGGTGTTATAATGCAAAACTCTAAATAGATAATATGTAATGATTTAGATTTTAAAGAAGCTATGACACAAAGTTTTAGCAGTAACTGACAGTTGTATATGATCTTCAATAAAACATAGTAGAAGAAACATATCCTTCAACATAAAATGGGATATATCTATACAATATTATATAAAACAAAAAAAATATTTTTAAATATGTATGTCTCTACAGATTATCTCTTATAATTTTCTTGTCAAACTATTGTAAAATATTAACTATGATATATTGCATCACCAGGAATTGAAAATTAAGAAAACAAGGATCAAAAAATTTTTGTCTAAAAAATGTATCTCTAAAGGCAATGAAAAATCTATATATTCTAAACAATAATATCTCAATAATTATCATGATGGTCATATTCGTTTAGGTAAAACTACACCATAAATATCGCATGATAAATCATGAATATTTTTATTCAAAACATTAAAAAAAAGTCAAAAATATTCATTTAAATAGAAATTATATAGTCAGTTGAATACTATGCTTTGAATCATACATTAAATAGATTTAAAAATATATTTATTTTTTGAGACACTTTTTTAGTAAACGCAAAAAAAATCCATAATTCAAAACTATGTATTTGACCACGTCAAATGTAGGGTTTGTCTGTGTAATGATAAAATCAAAAAGTATGGTTGATTACAAAAGTACGGGTAAAGAACCTTATGTTTATTCTTAAAATGTGGGGTTACATACAAAATTAGGGTTTCTGGTCCATAATTTTATTCTGAATTTAGGGTATACAAAGTATATGCTTCACTTTAAACATCACATATGAATAGTGTTTCTAGATTACTTATAAAACATTTCTAAAATAATTTTCCAGAGAAATAAAATATCCTCCCAAGGGTTAAACACTAAATATGATTCCAGAATAGAAAAATTATTCCAGTAACTAATATCCTAAAATTCACTTAAATTAACTTCACTAATAACATAAATTTTGGTGTTTGAGAGAATCACAATCATAAATTAATTAAGAAAATTGTTTAATCAACATATTCTTAAAAATCCATAGATGGAAAACATATCTCAATTCATGTTAATCTCACATCAACTCCACACACATGCTCTGAGAGACTACAACCCAACCATGAACATTCAAAATCCCATCATCATACAGAGATTAGTCTGGTGGTGGTTCTCCACAATATATAATTTCACTAATAACCTAGAAATATGAGTCTAAAAATTAATTATCATTCAACCCCAAAGGTTTTAAGAGGTAAAAAAAATATACAAGGATATATACATCTTGTTACTACTCAATGTAACGATAAACCATTGTGAAAAATTTCATTAACTATTACTCACTACACACCTCCTTCACCACCCATTCCAAGGTATTTTTACAAAGTGTATTAGAAATTAAATTCCCCTATCTTAAAAAAAATATTCCACTTCCCAATGGTATTTTTCATCACAATTTTGAATGATTAATGATACTCAATGCACCTACACTTTCAAAGTTTCATGTTATGGTAAGAAAATATATAATACATACTAGTTTGGTTAGTATACACCAAGAACCTATCCCACATCTTGTAATAATGTTAACATCTCAGCATATAAAAAACTATTACCACCTATAGATCATGTGTCAGGTAGTTCCACTCATACAACCACAAATTTCTAGACCCATAAGTGATTACTCATCCATCATGCCTTAAGAATTCTATAAGACAAAATTTTTATGTGTTGAAAAATAATGAATATTCTATACCATGCTCATTTAAAGCCAATATTTGAATTGAAATAATTTTCTCTTTCATCTCTTAAAATTATCTCTCATGAGAATATGACCACTAAAACTTCACCCCATTTTTAGGGATATCATCGGTGATGTAAATCAATAAAAGACTTAAATGAATTTCCCATACTATCCTTTCAATTACAGGAAGCTAAAATATCAAATATGTTCTTAGGAAACTCCCAAGAAAGTAAAACCATAGCCTTATTAGGGTCTAAATATGTACTCCAATCCAATATCACATACCTAAAAAAGATTAACTCACTAATTCAAGACAAAAAATTGAAAAAATGTATAAATTCATTTTATCTTTTTTCTAAATTTAATAATTAAAACAGCCCAGAATGGTAAAGGGTTAAATGACTAAATAATAAGACTCATTTCAATATGTTTAACCTTCTTTTTTGGGAGCCTAACTTATTATAAATTCATAGATAAGAATGTTCGGACTAGAATAATGATCAGAATGGGTGAACTTTTGAGAAGCTTCCCAGAGTGTGTGTGAGTGAGGACAAAGCAAACTGGAAAGTGACATCTGTTTGTATATGGGTATAGTCATTAGTCAGAAGACCCATTTAGGCATGTGGTTGGGCCCCATGGTGGGGACCACATGTCTGTGGGGAAACTTGTGGAACTTGGTGGGCCAGGACCTGACGACCATGTTAAGGCAGGGTGTTTGTGCTATCATCGGGATCTAGTTGTTACATTTAGTATCAGAGGTGGTACATAGCCTTAAGTGTGGTGCACTACTTGGGTTGAGATGTAGGACCCACAATGAGGACATTGTGCTTTAAAAGGGGGTGAATGTAACACCCTAGAATGGTAAAGGGTTAAATAACTAAATGATAAGACTCGTATCAATGAGGTCCACCTTCCTTTTTAGGAGCCTACCGAATTAGATCTTCATAGTTAAGAATTATTGGACTGGAGTAGTTATCAGGATGGGTGACCTCCTGGGATGTTTCACTGGGTGTTTGAGAGTGAGGAAAAAGCACAATGAAAAGGATTTGTGTTGCCTATGAGGATAGTCATTAGTCATATGGCCCGTTTAGGCATGTGGGTGGGCCCTAGGGTGAGGACCATGTGTCTACGGGGAAATTGGTGGTACCTGGTGGGCCAGGACCTACCGACCATGTTAAGGCAGGGTGTCTATGCTTTCATCAGGACATAGTTGTTTCAATAATCACCAGATGTTGAGCAAGATCCTCCCATGACTAAAATTAAACCAAAATATCATTAACAGAGATGACTAGGAAATAATCTAGATATTTATAGAAAACATGATTCATTAGGTCCATCAACATTTTGAGTGGATTTTTTAGACTAAATTACATCTTGATATACTCATATAGTTAAAGAATTATCTAAAATGTGGTATAATGAATATCAAAATTCCTCATATGTAACTTATGATAACTTGATATAAAATAGATATTGGAGAAACACTTTGATCCCCTCAACTGGTCAACCAAGTAATCTATACATTCATAAGGATATTGGTTCTTTACTTCTTCCCGGTTTAACCTATTGTAATCCACACACAATCATAAAGAACAATTTTCTTTTTTTGGTGAAAAACTATGATATCCCTAAGGGGTACTCTCAGGTGAATGAAAACCTTCACCACAGGTTCCTATTGTTGACACCTTATCTCTATATGATCTAAAGGATACATCATATATGGAATAATAGATTTGGGATTCATTCCAGGCATAATATTGATCATGAACACTATATCTCTCCTGGTTGGAAACCTTAAAAAGTCTTAAAAAACAAAATTTAGGAAATAGATGATGATATAATTGAATAAATCTTATAGAATCTTATAGTAACCTAAAAAATATTAGAAAACTGGATAAGACCATCCCCAACTACCATGGGTCAGATCCTGAATGACCTTCCTACAAATCTCACTCACTAATCTGGGTATAACAATAATCCTCAACAATTGTGAATGATAATTGTCAATGGTATCAAAAAAAATCTATAAACTTATTTATACAATCATACCAATTATTAAATTAAATTTCTTGTTTTATAACATTGGAAAATACCATATAATCATAACCCACTAATTTTGATAGTTCACTCTGCACATATATAGATAACCTTAAACCACACCCCTAAAGATGTATTGATAGAAATCACCCCATACATATATTCCAGGACTAACATAATATCATTGAATAATATCTCATATATTATTAGTATGATTCACCATTATTTAATTAAATACATTATAATGTAGACTCCATAAGGATTTCACCGCAAAACGTCAATAACCCCTCACCCTAATCAACAAGAGTATACTCAATGGAATGAAGATAACATGAGCCCCAGACCAAAGCTCATTTCTTCTAACCCCCATAAGGGGTGGTGCCCTACTAAGACTAATTCCCCTACCCTGGAACAACACATCCTCCCCCTTATCCCAAATAACTGGAAGAACTCCAGCTACCCGACTATTATGAAACTTCTATCCATTATCCAGAACCCTGTGTCTGGCCTAATCCTCTCCCACTAGCTAGAACTTTTTCAATAATTAAAACCCTTTTAGGTGTCGCATCCTCACATATAATTTAGATTCTATCAGCTATATATGGAACTGATGTCTAATAATATTGGGCCTTTCACATTGGTAATACTCATCATAATGTATTCTCTAAGGTTTAAGAGATGAACCAGTAATTTGGATACTATATTTGCCACTACCCTAGAAAAAACCATCAAAGAAATACTTCCTACTACTCAAAGGACCGATACTAGTTGCTATAGTTGAATTTAAATTCTAAAATCCCCTTCCCTCACTCGGGTTCGTATTAGTTATAAGGGATTGATTCAAAATCTCTAAAAATGATGTCATGAAAAATACACTCAGTTAAACCTAAACTACATACTTCAACCCATCATTAATATACCTAACCCTGGCTTCATCATCCTCAACCATCAAAATAAAATAATTAATAATATATATGAATCATGCATTATAATTGATGAATAAAATCACCCTCTAGGTGATATGTATAAACTCCATGGACTTATCCTCCCTCAACATCCCATGAAAGAAATACACTTAATCCCATGACTATAAATACAACCAATATAACACAACATGTTTTTATGGTGACATTAGAACACCCCATAAGAATTTGTTTATCCCCCATGATATATATGTTTCTAGATTTATCCTCCTCTCAAGGGGGCATCTATAAATACTCAAACTTTTCATAAAGGGACTCAACAAAGAACAATTTAGTATGTGGTCCACCCTCACCTGTGAAAATGGTTGGATAATAAATCTAAAACCCCCACATCAATTAATACACAAAAGGACTAGTAGATGGATCCTCCATAACATTAGCCTTCATAACCCTATTAAGACTCTCTCTGCACCCATCATCCATAGTTGGTACATGAACAATAGGGGGTTTAGATCAAATACTAGTGGGTTATTCTTATACTTTACTCTTAGTAATCTATTGGGGGTCTTTGCAGTGACATGTAACTACACTCCCAAATAGACATCTCGTAACATATTTTATAATAATTACAGTTTAGGTTAAGCAATATACAACATATTGCCTTAGATACTCTACACACATTCCCTATAATATATGGGTCTCCGTAACTTGGGAAATCCCTCTATAACTGACTAACCTATCTTAGAGTAATAAATGTATATTGGACATAGATAATAAACCACAAAATAAAAAAAATATCCAGAAACATTTATTTAGTTAAGTAGAATTACAATATCAAGTTATATAAGAAAATAATATATAAGTTCTTTTTCTTATTTTAAATAACCAAAATTGATATCATAACCATGGTTCTCAATGAAAATAGGGAAAAATGCCTTGTAAATCCTACATGTCTAGAATTATTGATTAACTCACACTCTTTTTCCACCACAATCAGTGATTAAAATAATAAACTATAAATCAAATAGCATATTCTTGAAAATCATAAAACCATAAGCTACGACCAATGTATAGAGAATAAATTAAGTTTTTACAACATCATAGATCCATCTACCATACCCAAATAGTAATAAAAAATAAAAGAGGGCTCTGGTAATTATTTTTAACATCCCCAACCTAGTTCACCCCAACTGTGACCAAAATGGGTAGCACAATGTGAACCCATGCATATCTCTCCTTATGAAAGAGGCTACCATATAGTAGTTCTGGTCGATGGGAATCTCATGGAGAGAATATACCCTATATTAGATTACCATTAATCAAAGTGGAAGTAATATGTAACCATAAATCACTATAACAACATAACATGGAATTACTTCTATAGGACAATCAAAAATAATTTATCAATAAATACTATAAAAATGAACTATGTTGTAATAAAACATGAGTATTCCATAAAATTAATATAACCCATGGGAAAGTAAAACACAAGGTAGTCCAAAAATAAGAAACATAAAGGAAACTACTCCAAAAAAATATTGACACCACACCATGTCCCATTTCATAACTCCAACCAAGTTCCACATGCTCACCTATCCAATATAGGGACTTTTTCTTTACCTATGTCCATAGTCATGGAATATATTCAGGTTTTGAGGAGCCTAAGTATTGTGTAAGTAAAATTTATTAGGCCACCACAAATTATGGAGCTACTAAATATATTAAATTAAAGTTAATACTTGATACCAAATAATAATAGAATAAGTAAATAAATAAATCATCACATCATGGAGTGCTCGATAGCCAAACCACTTGTGACTATACCTGCTTCAGCTAGTTCTAGAATGGGAGGATGCACTGGTAATCCAAACACACCTCAATAGAGAATTATATATCACCCCTCATAGAATAACTCATGATAAACAACACATAACCATCACATAACCTCAGTGAATGAAGTATCACTATCACTTTGCCTCAATGAATGTTTTATCACCATTAAATATCCTTATTGAATGATATATCACCATCAAATAGCCTCTTTAAATGAATTATCATCATCCCATAGTGTTTTTGAATGTTGTATGATCATTACATGGCGTCGGTGAATAATTTTCAACCATTGCAATGCTTCAATGAATAATGATTCACCTTCACATATCCTTGATGAATGGATTATCATCACTGGATGGTCTATAGGTGAATGAATCATTATTGAAACATATATTCTAGGTATAAAATATACCACCATGATATGCCCACATGGAAAATAATCTATTTCAATGTAATAATATTTTGGTGGATAATGCACTACTGTTACTCATAATTGTTGAATGAATTATCACCTAAAATCAGCATTATAAAATTAACAATAAATAATCAATAAAATCATTTAAGTGGATTAAATATAACTAACCCAGATATTAAAGTGAATGAATTTTCCTTAACCAATAAAACTAATAGGGTAAGGCCAAAAAATCCTTACACTATGTCACGCTCAAGATTTATTCCTATAAGTATATTGAGATAATGTATCAATTTATCTAGGATAAATCTAAAAAATGTTTGGATAAATTAGAATATGTGTCTAATCAAAATCCAATAAAATAAATTATAAAAAATAATTTATAAAAAGGGAGTTTTGATTAGAAATGGTTGGCTCTTGGAGTTCAAATTTCATTATCAACTAAGTGATTTAGATAAGATAAATCCACTCCCTTAAGGGTGTTTGTCATTCCATAATGGCATTGCAAAAAATTTTATCATCAAGAATTGGCATATAATTTTTTCTTTTGTTTCTTTCATGTTTTTCTTAATTATGAATTTTATTATTCATTATACCCTTTAAACAAATGATCTTTGGGTTCATCTAAAATGGTATTGAAATACACAAAATTAAAGGGGGAGTGGGGGGTAAGTGTTTTCTAAAGTATTTAAAATGGGTGAAATTTTACTAAAGTAATGATAGATGTGGAGAATACTTTTTAAATTGATATAATTCTTATAGAATAATAATAAAAATTTTAATAAGGGAAAAAATATTAAGATTAATATTTTAAGTATTTTAATATTAATAAGTGGTTTAGGGCATGAGGATATTGAAGTGGTTTATAGATAAAATTTTCATTTATGTTTTTTTTTCATGATGAGATTGAATCTTGTAGTATTAGAGTAAATGATTTTGGAATTATGGGTACAATTTATATGAGAAGTTCATTGTTTAGGATATTCTTACCAATGGTGTTTGATATAGTAGACAAGTGTTCTTAAATAAAATACTATCAACAAAACCTAAGGGGGATACTATTAGAAAAAAACCTCGTAGAATTTTTTAGGTTTTAATTATTAATAATGTCTATTGGAAATCTAATAATTGAATTGTTTTTTCATTTATAATTCCTTATGTTAAGTGTTAAAACTCATGTATAATGTTGTATGGGATTTTTTTGAAAGTTTTATAATGGATAATAAACCACATTTTGGTGATGAAAACTACATCTTGGTTTATGAGATATTTTGGAAAAATATCTAAAGTGAATATTGTGGTACTTTTAGGTTTATTTGGTATTTTTAATTTCCACCATGGTTTAAAACCACATGATAGTGGACCATGTGGTTCAGGAGGATGATTAAAAAAATAGGATTCGGTAAAAACACATCATTTTTGTGATTTGAAGGTCCTAATTTTCATTAGTCTTTCCCTTTATGATCTTAAAGTAGGATATGATGGTTGTAAGAGAGAAATTTGGTTGCATTAAAGATTCACAACATGAAATCAATATTCACGACATGAATTTTTATTCATGACATGATTTATTATTCATAGATTGAAGGGTTTTGAGGTATAATTTGGTGGTTATTCTTAGCAATAATTAATAGTGTGAATAAGAGATTCCAACATTGAATAGATTTCTTAAGAATTATGAGTTGGTGACATAAATTTAAACTGATGCTCAACCCATGTAATTCACAATGTGAACTAGACTTGTATGTCATGAATTGAGATTTCACACTTCATTATATTTTTGGGGGACCTTGTTTATCACTTATTAAGACTCTCCTCTATCAAACAATATGTTGCTAAGAGATATTGTTGGAGGCCTTTGAATCCCCTTCATTAAAATTCAACCCTTGAATTTTAGATATTGATCTATGGTAATATGAGGTGAGTTTCCCTATATTAATTGGTCCTTTTCCACTTTTGATATCTCTCACTATGTTATGGTAGTGTTTTCCCCTTATTTATCTTGGGTTTATAATGGTTTTAAACTAATATTGATTTCTATAATTATTTTACATGGATTGATTTGAAATTGTCTTCTTCTGAGTTTTTTATAGTTATTATTGAAGTTTCATCTTGATTTAGGGAATCAAGTTTCTCTCTTTGATTTAAAGTTAATGTGTTATATTATCATGATTTTATTATTTAGGTAATGGTATAATTAACCTAAAAAATAATAATATGTAATTAAAGGATTTTTTTTTGTTTTAGGTTTTGTGATCACATGCTTATCTCACTATGTTATTGTTGCATGTTATTTTTATAGATAGTGTGTTATGTATTTTTTGTGAATTTTTTCCTTATCATGGTAAATTTTCTAAAATTTTGATAAAAACATAAATCTTGAATTATTATAAGGATGTGATTAAATAAAAATACATGATAATTGATTATTGTTATTCCTTGATTTTTATGGAATATGAAATTACGGTTAAATACATGTTTATATTTATTCATAGTTATTGGTAACTGATAATTTATATGTTTTTATTGAAAAACTATGAATAATAAACAATTTAATTCAATCTGAGAATTAAATTGGTTATTTTCTAAGGGTTGAGTGAGCTCGTTCTAATCATATAAGTATTTTATTCTTTGTTTTTAATGATTTAGTGTCTTTTCTTATGTGTATAAAATAAATTTGAAATTTATGTGTTCTCTAATGACATTTAGATCCCTATTGTGTTTGATTCATAACCTTGTGTGGTTTGATTCCAAGATAATCAATGGGATAGATACGTGGGTCTATTTTTACTGACAATTATTTTTTGGATATTCAATGAGTAGGGATCCCGAGCTACAGAGATGGTTAATGTCAATGATAGAAGGAAAATTTGATGTTATGAGAAATAGTATGAAACACCATGGAAGTTGGGACGAGTTCATAGCGGAGATTTATCGTCGAAGCCTGCTTCTTTATTGATGCTCCCTATATGTTTAGGTGGTTGGACGTTATTCATTGTTAGGTTCCCACAACTCAAGGATGTTGGGATCTATGAATTATGCATTCAAATTTGATATGTTATATTAGGCAGAGTCCTAGAGTACATGAATAATTTATAATTGGTTAATGATGATAAAGATTAACCCATGGTATGTAGAGTTGTTTATGGTATTGATGTTAAATGGTTTATATTATATTAATAGAGACCATGGGGTGGTTAAACCAGATGGTTGAACGGGATGCTCCAAAGAGCATGGGTAAAACAATATAGATTTTTAAATTTGGTTTCATAAATCATGTTGACTATAATTAAATGTTTAAATTATATTTAATGATGATGGAATATTTTAAAATGTAAGAAAGAAAATTAATAGTGTCATCAACACTTGGCATAAGAGGATTAAAATGTTAAAATTGGAATAATATTAATTAATGGTCAATTAATTAGTTAATAATGATATTTATGATAGTATACTTGTTTGATATCCATACCTTAGTAGTGTCATATGGGGTCATGTTTAGTGATGGCGACAGATGAGTCAAAGGTTTGCTAGTTTCCCTTAGTGTCATTTGTGTGTGATTAATATACCCTCAGGGATAGTCGCCATCTTGTGGTCTATTATATGTGGGTTCTAGGTTCATTATCAATATTTATTCATTATTACACATAGATGGGTACCTTTACAGTGAGGGTGTAGTGACATAGTGGTATTTAATATGATGATAAAGAGATTGGATAGAGTTCAAATCTTGGAAATTGTGAGGATATATGGGTTTGTAAGAAAAAAATAAGATGGGATTAGTACGTTCTATAAATAAGGGAGACCAGATAGGGTATAGGATTTTATGGACACCTATTATTTGATTCAAGCAAATTAAATTTTACTTAGCATACTACATAAAGTGATGTTTCCTATGGGGTAGATACCAATATAAGTATCATGTATCATGATCTTCTATGCATGTTTCTTAATTTTTGTTGACAAAGAGAAATAGGTTAAAAAAATTTGTGAATTAATTAATTAACCAAAAAAAATTATTCTTTTCATGTGTTTAAGATTATTTTTGTCTATTGTTTTATAGATAGGTCCTGAAGTAAATTTATCCATCACGTCAACATAGAAGACCTTTAGTGGGATGTTTCACTTGATCACTGTAATGTAGATGTTGACGACAATGACGCCTGGAGAATGACACTCCAATAGTTCTAGATCTAGGATCTACAGTGGTATAAAGGCTAAATTTTATATTATTATATATATGATTGGATGGGGTGGTGTAGATAGTATTCGTTTCAATCTATTCTTAGCAACATAATTGGCTTTATTTATCCATGATAATGCTATATGGGTTAGACTGATAATGATGGATTTTATTCATTGAGGATCACAAGGATTCAAATGTTTCATGGGATGCATTCAAAGGTCAATTCCAAACATTTTTTATATCTTTGAAAACTAAAGTGTGTTGTAAGAAAGAGATATATACCCTTTAATAGGGAAGTTATTATGTTTGAGAGTTCAATATCTTATATATAATCCTTCTAATTTATTCTTCAGACCTTCTGTTAGATTATGAGGCTAGGCTAAGAAATTTTTTGGGGGGTGCTCATCCATCAATATAATGATAAGTCATTTTTCATATTAAAGTAATATAGAATTGTAACCAAGGTGATCTGATTTGATGTTGAGGTTGTATTTGTTGTCAATCCATTTATTTTTTATCATGGATTTTGAAATCAAAATAATATCATTTTTAAGAACATTAGATATTGGAATTAAAAGTATAAATGTTTTCATAATGGCATGGTTTTCCCAGTGTATTTGTTGACCGAGAGGATTATCAAAGTCATTTTAGAATCATTTTTTATGGAGGTGATGTATAATTATGGTAATCGAAATAGTTTCACATAGTAATTTTTGAAGATATGTTTGTAAAGTATGAGAAATTTTGAAATGAAAATATTTACACTTATAAAGTATATAGATAAAGTAATATGTATGTGGATCACATGGTGAGTACATGGATCAAGTGGTAAGTATACAGATTTCAAGCTAAGTACATATATTGAATAGTAAGTGCCTGAATCACATGGTAAGTATATAGATCATGTAGTAAGTATACATATCATTTTTCAAGTACATGGATCATATAAGAAGTATACATTTTAAAAAAGAATTATGTGTAAAGGATTTAATTATTTTATGGAGTGGTTTCAAATATATAGACTAATAGTTAGATATTTTAATGTTAGAGGGCACAAAGATTATGTTAGAAGATCATTGATAGAGAATTCATGAGTCAAAGAATATTACTAAGATAAATTTACTAAGTGAAGTGTACTAAAAAAATATTACTATGTGAAGACGTGTAGGTGGAAAGTATTACATGAAAATTACTAAGTGGAGTGTACTAATAAAAGAGTACTTTGTTAATATGACTTGATGAAGAGTACTATGAAAAGATTACTACACAAAAATGACTATGTGAAGAGTTCTATACAAAGAATACTATGAAAATAGTACTTGGAAAAGTATACTAGGTAAATATTACTACAAAAATAGTACTATATGATGAGTACTAAATAAAGAGTATAAATTGAAGGGTAATTGGAGATGAATACTAGGATAAGAGTACAACACAAAGAGTACTACAGAAATAAATTATGTGAAGAGTATTATGCAAATAGTACTACACAAATTTTACTATGAAAAGAGTATTATGCACACTGAAATATCTATATAGTAGTAAAAATAGATTAGTAGGAACGTATGAGCATACATAGAGAAATATGAACAAAACACAGTAAAATAAAAACATACTAGCGCTGATAAATGTTCTTGTGTTTTTTATAAAATGACCCTAACATTCCCCTCCTCTGTCGCACGTGTTCAATCCTTCACGAAAGCAGAACCATGCATTGCGACTCCTACTCCTCCTCCTCCTCCTTCATCATCACCGTCGTCACCACTACCTTGTCTTACTCCTCCGTCGTGACCTTCCTCCTCCTCCTCCGCCACTTCTACCTTCTCCTCCTCCTCAATCGCGATCCCTCCTCTACCGCGACCGTCCTCCTCCTCCGCCACTTCCACTGCCTTCTCCTCCTCCTGCACCATGATCCCTCCTCCACTGTGACTCTGCTTCTCCTCGTACTTCACTGCTGATGCATCCTCCTCCTCCTCCACATAGATTATCATGGTTTCAAACTATTAAATATGTTTTATGTATTGTTTCATGCATTGTGATATGTAGTTTTATGGTAAGAAAATTATACATGTTGTTGAGTTTGGTGGGGTGATTCAAGATGCTTCAATTGACTGTATAAGGGTGATCTCTATGTAGGATAACTCTAAGTGGAATTCATTTTGTGAGTTTCAACATTAGTTTTTATTTAATTATGAGAGAAATATCTTTAATTAGAAGATAGAGATATGTTTAGAGGATTTTTAGATTTTTTTATTTTGATTCTTTATATAAAGGAACACTGGATTCCAATGTTTATTATCTTTTTTACGGTAGCTATTCATTAGGGATGGATCTTTTTTCTTTGTGATTATGAGGATCTAGAGATATCATGGGAGATGTTTTGTAGTCAATCATTGTATAATTTCATTTATATAGAGTTGAAGTATAAATAATGACATGTGTTTTTTTCTATCTAATAGGGGAGATCCAATATGTGATAGTTTGGAATTTATTTTAAGAATATTCTTTTCCATACTTATAAAATTATTCATTAAAAGTATTTTAAGGTGTGGTATTTTTTTGGCGATGAAAATAGTGATCAAACATTGAATTACCCCATCTTATTTCCCAATGTATTGTTTATTTTATACAATTATAAGGTAATATATATTATTCTAGTGTAAAATAATTTATCAGAAGAGTGAATCCATCAAAAATTATTGAAGGGTAAGTGTATAGATGGATTTCCTTAGTTTTCAAAGTAGTTCATGTGTTGGCTAGTAAGTATTTGGCCTCATTTGCCTCTTTCTAATTTCCCTAGAGATAAAAGTTCTCAGGCCTCAACCTATACCTCTATAATTGTTTTTTCCCTTGTTAAGACCATGTTTATTCTCTCTTCCAATGAAAACCGTTCAAAGTTCTAATCATAGATCTTCCCACCCAATTAATGAAAAATAATTAAAATAGTTTAATCTAATACGTTAATATTTTTAACAAGGTGATCAATTTTTTGGGAGGTAGAATGAATATTGAGTTGTTGGAGGATATTCACCCTTAGGTAAATTAGGCTACATGTATCCATGTAAAAAACATTCACAATAGTGAGAAATCATTAATAATAATTCATGATCTATGATAGAAAATCATAGCCTTAGTAATGCTGAAAAACATAAGTTTATAATCCCTATGTTCTATGACAACCTCCCCCTCCTCTCCTCTGGGGTGGTTCTCCCTCACCTGGTGTATGTTTTGTCTTTCATCACTTGTATTGGAGAGCCTAGGATAATTTTGACCTCTTTTATTTGTTCTATATATTAGTGTATGACCCCCCCCCCCCCCCCCCCGCAATCCTATATTTAAATGTATATGGTTTAATTACAATTGCAAATGTAATGTTCGGCCCAAACTGGTATCATAACCAACAACTAACCTGACTTTCAACTAACCTAAGAGGCGATCATGATCCTTACGAGATAGAAACGATCCCCTGAAAAAAAAAATACAATTAATGTGGAATATTTTACCTATAAATAATAGTAAATTAAAAATGATATTTCTCTTGAAAAGCAAACATGTCCCATTCATAAGTTGAACATCTTGGAAAATAGTTGATATGCTAAAAATAAATAAACAGGAAGCAGATACCATAGATGGAAAATAAAATCCCACTATTGAACAATAAAATTGTTTAACATGTGAGTTATAATTTTATGTATTCTTTTCAGTTAGAAATCTCTTCTGTCTTGTACCTCTCCTCTACTGTGAACGCACCTCTACTATGCGCTGAACGACACATTTGCAGTGAGTTTTCTCCATTTAATCACTAGTTTTTTTCTTGTTCGCATGTTACTACTATTTGATATTGATGGTTATGTTTTGAAATGTATGGTATTAATTCCCCACTAAAATTATGGTTGTTGGTGGTCCTTATTTTCACACTAAATGGTTTTAATGTTGGTTGGTTTCTATTGAACATTTGAATATACAAATTGGTAATTTACATATACTAACTAATTAATGAATTCCCCATGATGATATAACATCTTCGATAACCGCTGAATTAACAAAAGGAATTGTATAAGGGATGATTTGTAAAACATGAAATTGTGATTGTTTGGTTTGTTTGGTGTTGCGATTGTGAGCACGATTATGTGTTTGTATGGTATTGCGATTGTTGGCATGATTGTTATACCATTTATTTTCCATGTTTTAGTTCTTCCACCATTGAATATCAATCCACATTTTACAAATTTTAATGGCACCACCACATTGTTACAAGTGAAATTCCACTAAATCATAGAAAATCACTTCACTAGAGGACTATATAAGACACATTATGGACACCCTAGTCAAAAAACCATAACAAGACATGTAATGAACCCTTCCACCCACAAGCACTCTTTTGAAAATTATACTATATATCAGTTTAGTACCATAGTTCTTGACTTGAGACATTATGTTTCTAGAGAAACACTAATGATCCAATTTTCAACAATGCATATATATCACATGTGGGATACTAAAACATTCTAGTGCAAGGGCTTCTCATAACTAGTTCCATTGATCAGGTGGTTGGGAAGATTGGTGTAATATACTTTGGTCCTAAGTAATGCATAGAGAGGTAAGGGTATTGCTTACCATAGCTAGTTCCATTTATTAGAGTTGCATGATGACCCTATTTGGACATATTTTGTGTAATTAATTTTTTAAATATAATTATTACTATATCAAATAGGATGATTATGAATAAAGAATGGATGAATTCCAATCGATTGAAAAAAGAGTATGAATATGGTGTGAAAGAGTTTATCAAGTTTGCAAAAGATCATGCATATAGACCCTATAAAATCCTTTTTTCGTGTTTACGTTGTTTTCATTCAGGACAAATTAGTCCAGAGGAGTTGGAAGAACACCTGATCTGTCACAGAATAGATCAAAGTTATACATGTTGGAATAAACACAAGGAAAAAAAGAATACAGGTAGTGGCTGGGATAACAATTCCTTTTATAGATCATCTGATACGATTACAATAGTGACCAATGAAGACAATCGTATAGAGGATGTGATTACAGGTGTGAATGATGATGAAGATCATATTGAGGAAATGACAAGGGTAGTTAAAGATGAACTTTTTGATTGCCCAAAATTGTTGGAGAATTTAAAGAGTTGTGAAAAGATTCCATTGTATGTTGGTTGCACTAAATATACATCATTGTTAGCCATACTAAATCTGTATAATATGAAAGCAGGTAACGGGTGGAGTGATTCTAGTTTTACGGAACTACTTACTCTCTTGAATGACATGCTCCTAGAAGATAATGATCTCCCGAGCCAAACATACGATGCCAAACAAATTCTATGATCGATGGGTATGATCTCTAAAAGAATACACGCCTACATAAATGAATGTATATTGTTTCTCAAGGACCACAAATAACATAAAGAATTCCCAAAATGTGGTTCTTCTCAATACAAGAAAGCTGAATCCAGTCCTATGAATGTTGTATAGTACTTTCCAATCACTCCAAGGTATAGGCGTCTATATAGAAGTGAGGAGACTGCAAGACAATTGACATAGCATGTAGATAAAGGAATTAAATATGGGAAACTATGTCACCAGGAAGAATCTCCTCAGTGGAAGAAAATTGATCATGAGTATCCTGAATTTGGAAATGAGCTATGAAACATTTTTCTTCTGTTATCTACTGATGGAGTGAATCCTTTTGGTTTTCAAAGCAGCAGTCATAGAACATTGTTGGTTATGTAGTTAAATTATAACTTACCACCATGGTTATGAATGAAATGAAAATACATTTTTTTATCTATGCTCATATCAGGACCAAAAAAACTGGGTAATGATATTGATGTTTATTTGGCTCCATTGATCGAGGATTTGAAATTATTTTTGGATTAAGGTTTTATGTTGTATGATGCTTACAAAAATGATGATTTAACTTTGAGAGCCATGTTTTATGGGATGATAAATTACTTTCCTAATTATACAAATTTGTTAGGATATAGTATTAAAGGAACTCATCGATGTCCCGTTTTTGAAAAAGGTACACAATCAATTTGGTTGAAACATTCATCGAAAACCATGTTTCTAGGACATCGCATATTTCTACCCCGATGACATAAGTATTGATCTTGTATGACATCATTCGATGGAAGTTCAGAATAAAATACTTCATTGTATCCACTAAAATTTGATCAATTGTTTGTGAAAGTAAAAGATGTGGACACTACTTTTTGTAAAACGTTTTCGAAAAAACTTATGAAAACTGGTTGAAAAAAGTGATCAGTTTTTTTTGAATTACCATACAATAATTTTCTGTATGTCATGCATTTTCTTGATGTTATGCATATTGAAAAAAATGTATGTGATAGTGTCATCTGCACGTTGCTAAATTCACCGGAAAAGACAAAGGATGGAATTAAGGCAAGATTTGACATGGTTTATATGAGAATACGAGAAGAGTTGGCATTAGTGAAAGGTGAAAAATGAAAATCTCTTCCTCCTATTTTTTATAAATTTTCCAGGCATGAGAGATATCAGTTTTGTAACTTCGTGAATAATGTAAAGGTTCTAGAGGGTTATTCATCAAATATCAAGAACAGCATGTCAATGGGTGATTTAAAGTTAAAGGGTCTGAAATCATGTGTTTGCCGTGTTTTGATGAAAGATCTAATTCCTATAGATTGACATTGTATTTTAACCAAGAATGACCACTATACATTAACGAAATTTTGTTTCATCTTCAAAGATATATGCAACCAAGTTATAGATCTGGCAAAATTGCCAACTATGGAAAGAGAAATTGCAGTCATATTATGTGAATTGGAAATGTTCTTCTCACTGAAATTCTTTGATATGATGGTTCATTTGATGGTTCATTTGTTGAGAAAGATTCAACTATGCAGTTCTGTACATTCTAGATAGATGTACCCCTTTGAACAGTATATGTCGTTTTTGAAAGGGTTTGTCAAAAATCAAATTCGGCTAGAGGGTTGTATTGTAGAGCAATATATTTATGAGGAAGTCGTTGAATTCTATACCAAATACCTTTCTGGTGTGTAAATCATTATCCTACCTACATCTCGTCACACTGGGCAGCTTCAGGGCCAAGGAATTTTTGGAAGAGAGGTTTTCACAATCAATATTACAGATCGGGAGCAGGCTCACCTTTACGTTTTTCATAACAGTTTGGACATTGACCAATACATTAAAAACCCCAAATAAATTATTATGAATTTGAATCCATCTAGGGATAATTAAAGAATATCAGATACACATAATCGATAGTTTATAGGATGGTTTCGGGACCATGTTTTTAAGAAGTTAGATAAAAATCGGGACTCAATTTTAGAACGACTTCGATAGCTAGATGGAGGACCAATTGTGTATTTATTATCTTACAATGATTATGTAGTTAATGGTTATACATTCTATACTAATGAACATGATGAATACAATACCATGAAGAATAGTGGGGTTACAATTGTGGATGAAGCGATGTATGTTTCCGGTGCTAAAGACAGAAATCCAAATTATGTGAATATGTCATACTTTTCCATCATCAAACAAATATGGGAGTTGGATTATATGAAATTCCAAGTGCGATTTTTCAATTAAAGTTATTTGATAACTAGTGTTCTGTTAAAATATATGAATTAGGATTAGTGAAACATGATTTCTGTAAGGAAGGGGAGAAATTTGAACCATATATAATGGAATCACAGGCTATGCAAGTATTTTATCTTCTAGGTCTTGCAAATCAAAATTGGTCAATTATTTTATTATCGACCAAAAAAAAGAATGGTCATATGAAAGCTCAATGGGTGATGACCCTTTCATTGGGAATTCGCAATCATTTAATAGTGGTCCCAATATAGATTACTTTTTTTGTTAGAGGCGACCACAATGAAAGGATTTACATAATTGATATAGGGGTCAAATCTCTTCATCCTTTAAAAAAAGAGTTCAATAATCAGGTTCTTTGTTTATTGTAATATAAATTGTGTTACATTATGTTATTATTTGTTCGATGCTACTTTTATGTAATCTAAATTAAATGTTAATCCACTTCTACAGATAATGACTTATACACTTGGTGATGCACCCAATATCGAGGCACAATAGGTCTATCAACCTGCTGATGATGATCCCAGTGCAGAGCAACAATAGGTTTCTCAACATGTTGTTTTTGGCCCTAGTGCTAAGGTACAATAGGTTTTTCAAGCTGTTATTGCTGGTCCCATTGTCGTTTCTAGCACTCCATAAGAACATAATGATGATGCTTATGAGGAAATGGTAGGAAATGAAACCCTGGCGGCCCATAAAAAAAAGAGTGTCGTAGTTTTACAGTGTTAGCCAAAATCCTTAAGGAAAAAAGCAAAAGGAATCAAATATGAGGTGTGATGGAATAAGAGAGGACAACATGTTAACCCCAAAAAATCCATCTTTTGTAGCTATAGTGGAATATTCACTCGGCAACGCATGCCGATTGATGTACAGTTGTGGCATCATGTTGTCACAAGGATCAAGACACTAATCTGGGAAGAGATTACGGTAATATTATGATATAAATTATTTAATTTATTAAAATGAAATAAAATACTAAAACATTGACTTACTCTCCATTATCCATTGTAGAGTGCATTTATAGTAGATGACTCGCACAAGGAATATGTATTAAGAGTTGTAGGAAGGATTCATAGAGGCTTCTGCCCAATTTTAATGAAATATCATCTTAAATATGTTCAATGGAAAATCAAGCCTCACCCACCTCCTCTTTATGAACACCTGATATCCCAAGGATCATGGGATGCATTTATCAACCTTCATGGGGAGAAGACTTTTCAGGTACATTATGTCTGGTAATATGTTGTTTGACATTGCTTGTATTCATCACTTTTATTAACAGTTTTTTATTTATGAAATAGCAACTGAGTGCTAAAAATAAAGAATGGGCAATAAAACCAACGTACCCCTATCGTAAAGCAAGGATGGGGAATGCTTCACTTGAGACAAAATTGTTACATATTTTCAATTTACCGTAATACTTTTATGTGACATAGAACAACACCATAACCATGTTCCTCTATTTATATGTAGATTAATGAATCGAAATTGAAATCCACTTCCATCCCACACCATGTGTTATGGAAGTAGGCTCATGTAAATAAATAGGGGATACTGATAGATGAAATCACACAAAAAGTGTGGGAAACAAGTGTAAGTATGACATGATATAAATTTTATATTATTTAAATTGCTATTACATATCAATGACTACTTATTTTACTATATTTTATATTTGACATAGTCACAGGAATCAAAAATACCTAGAACCGATGAAGACATACTTTCAACGGCCTTGAAGCATCCATAACAGTATGGACACATCAAAGGTGCGGGTTTTGAGGTGACACCCCGAAAATATTTTCAGAAAGAAAAACAAGTGGGGGATCAAACTGAGGAAATGAAAAGGATTATAGAAACAATATATATGTTTCAAGAATAATTACAATACCAAATAGAGATTATAACAATATTTATGGGGGAGGAAAAGAGATGAAACAACTCAATAACAACCCATGTGCGAAGATCCCCTCTATCGTTGAGGCGACCCATTCCCCTCAGAAACCTGACTTAGCTGAGGTAATCAATATTATAATAATTGTTTCTGCAAAATTTTAATCACATAGACATTGATACCTTTCCGGTACTAATATTATACAGGGTGAAAATGAATGTGATTTATATCTATAAACTCCCACATATCACCTTGTAGAGAGGGCTATGGTGTTCAATATGCAGAACGACATGATACACAAAAGACAACTTCCAATATATCATGTTAGAGTGTTAATTAATGTAGCTAATGAGCCGAGTGCCAAGCTATAATAACCTAGAATGATAAAGAGTTAAATTACTAAATGATATGACTCATATAAACAAGATGCACCTTCCTTTTTGGGAGCCTGTCTGATTTGAACTCTACAGTTAAGTGTGCTTGGCTTGGAGTAGTGATCAGAATGGATGACCTTCTAGGAAGTTTCCTAGGGTGTGTGTGAGAGGGGAAAAAGCACACTGGAAAGGACATGTGTTAGCCTGTGGAGACTTTCTTTAGCCATATTACCCTTTCGGGCATGTGGGTGGACCCTAGGGTAGGGACCACGTGTCTGCGGGGCAACCGGTTGTACCTGGTGGGACAGGGCCCGATGTCCATGTTAAGGCAAGGTGTCTGTGCTATCACTGAACATAATGATAAAGGGTTAAATGAATGAATGATATGACTCATGTAAACAAGGTGCACCATCTTTTTCAGAAGCCTACCTGATTAGAACTCTACAATTAAGTGTGCTTGGTTTGGAGTAGTGATCAAGATGGGTGACCTTCTATGAAGATATGGAGACTATCATTAGTCAGATTACTCATTCAGGCACATGGGTGGACCCCAAGGTGGGGACCACGTGTCTATGAAGAAACTGGTGGTAGCTGGTGGGACAGGACCCGATGACCATGTTAAGGCGGGGTGTCTGTGCTGTCACCAGAGCCCAGTTTTTACATTTGGTATCAGAGGAGGAACCCAGCCTTAAGTGTGGTGCACTGCCTGAGTTGAGATATAGGTCTCACAATGAGGACATTGCGCTCAAAAGGGGGGGGGGTAGTAATACCCCATAATGATAAATGGTTAAATGACAAAATGATAAGACTCATGTCAACAAGGTGCACCTTCTTTTTCGGGAGCCTACCTCATTAGAACTCTACAGTTAAGTGTGATTGGTTTAGAGTAGTGATCAGGATGGGTGACCTTCTAGGATGTTTCTTAGGGTGTGTGTGAGTGAGGAAAAGCACACTGGAAAATACATGTGTTGGCTTGTGGGGACTATCATTAGTCAGATGACCCGTTCGGGCACGTGGGTAGGCCCTAGGGTGGGGACCACGTGTCTGCGGGGCAACTGGTGGTACCTAGTGGGCCAGGACCTGACGACCATGTTAAGGCAGGGTGGTTGTACTGTCATTGGGACCCAGTTGTCACACAAGCTACATGTTCCAAATGATTATGATGATATTCATACAGTCGAACAAGTTGTTGGAACATTCATCACATGGTCATTAATTCTGGTAAAAAAAATGTCGACAAGGAGGTATCCATTTCCAATTTATTTTTCAAGTTGAACCTTTAACATTTAATGAAAAAATGTCTAAACGGGTTAGAACCCTACAGTTAAGTGTGTTTGGTTTGAAGTAGTGATCAGGATGGGTGACCTTTTAAGAAGTTTCTTAGGGTGTGTGTGAGTGAGGAAAAAGCACACTGGAAAATACACGTGTTGGCTTGTGGGGACTATCGTTAGTTAGATGAACCATTCGGGCATGTGCGCAGGCCCTAGGGTGGGGAACACGTGTCTGCTGGGCAACTGGTGGTACCTGGTGGGCTAGGACCCGACGACCATGTTAAGGTGGGGTGGTTGTGCTATCACCGGGATCCAGTTGTCACACAAGCTACCTGTTCCAAATGATGATGATGATATTCATATAGTCAAACAATCTATTGGAACATTCATCGCATGGTCATTAATTATCGTAAAAAAAGATGTCGACAGGGAGGTATCCATTTCCAATTAATTTTTTCAAGTTGAACCATTAACATTTAATAAAAAAATTCCTAAACCGATTAGAACTCTACAGTTAAGTGTGCTTGTTTTGGAGTAGTGGTCAGGATGGCTGATCTTCTGAGAAGTTTCTTAGGGTGTGCGTGAGTGAGGACAAAGGACACTAGAAAGGACATGTGCCTGTGGGGAAACTAGTGGTACCTGGTGGGCCAGGACCCGATGACCATGTTAAGGTGGGGTGGCAGTGCTGTCACTGGGACCCAGTTGTCACACAAGCTACCTGTTCCAAATGACGGTGACGATATTCATACATCCAAACAAGTTGTTGTAACATTCATCGCATGGTAGTTAATTCTTGTAAAAACCATGTCGACAATGAGGTATCCATTTCCAATTTATTTTTCATGTTGAACCTTTAATATTTAATGAAAAAGGTCTGAACCAATTAGAACTCTATTGTTAAGCATTCTTAGTTTGGAGTATTGATCAGGATGGGTAACCTTCTTGGAATTTTTTAGGGTGTGTGTGAGTGAGGACAAAGCACATTGTAAAGGACATGTGTTGGCATGTGGGGACTATCATTAGTCAGATGACTCGTTTAGGCATCTGGGTAAGCCCTATCGTGGGGACCACATGTCTGTGGGGAAACTGGTGGTACCTGGTGGGCCATGACCTGAAGACCATGTTAAGGCTGGGTGGTTGTGCTGTCACCGGGACCCGGTTGTCACACAAGCAACCTGTTCCAAATAACGATGAAGATATTCATACAGTCAAACAGGCTATTAGAACATTCATCACATGGTCATTAATTCTTGTAAAAAAACATGTCGAAAATTAGGTATCCATTTCCAATTTATTTTTCAAGTTGAACCTTTAACATTTAATGAAAAAAGGTTTGAACTGATGAATGTTATTAAAGAATAACAAAGAGAAGGGGGTGAAATGAAATATCAGCTCAAAAATATCTCAAGGATCAACCAACCGATTGAAACGGTCTACTAAGAGCACCTTCACCCTGCTCGTTCTATATCCACAGTTAATATCACTGTTGGTTCATGTGGATACAAAGTTGATAGATGGAAATACTCACATAGTTTATTTGGTAAAAAATATGTACAAAGAGGAGAAATCAGATTTCATTAGTGACGAAAATGTGAATGAAATCCTCATGTATGAGTAGCTAGGAGCTTCAGTTGTAAATGTATACATGAGGTATGTTTTAATGATTTGATTTTACAAAATCTGATATACTATGATAATTATGACTAAATACATTTCATATTTTTCTCAGGCGTATATATGAAAAACAATTGACGAGATTTCCCCATGAACAAAAATTTGGACTCGTTAGTCCTCACATCACCTCTTCAAAAGAAGAAATGGATTCTGATAAAAAGGCTACAATAATGTCATCCCTTCTCAAATCATTTGAAAAAAAATTATGTATAACAGACTCTTTTTTATACCAACGATACAGGGGTAAAACTCTAAAATTCAATCATATCAACTATATATTCATTTCATTCATTACTTATTCCTTTCTGTGTTTTTAGGCAGCATTGGATGCTGATTGCAGTCAATTTGGATACTCCAAAGATTTATTTTATGGATTCCATGCATGGATATGAAACAAAACGACCACGCATGATGGTGTTTGTTAATTTTTAATACACTAGATCAAACATTTTAGAAATAAACATACAGTTATAAAATTTATATTATCTTTTAATGAGGATTTTGTTATCATAGATCGGTGTATCAATATCGTCTACTTCATGGAATAAATCCAGGGCCTATGGTCAAGAATTCCTACAAGATCTACAACCAAAAATGTATCTTGGTATATATAATAACATTTCACTATCCAAACACATATCAAAACAAATTACTTATTTTTCTTGATGTTTCTACAGTTTCCAAAACAAACAAACAGAAAGGAATGTGGTTATTATGTTTGTAAATTTATGAAAGAGATCATATTTCATTAACAAACTAACATCCCTAAATAGGTATTTTCAAAAATAATTATCAGTTCATTTAAAATATTTATTAATCCTTTGTGTATTTATATTTTTTCAGTACTACCTTGACTGTTGCAAAACTCATATTCACAAGATGACATAGATGTGTTTAGAAATAAATGGGCAGCATACCTATTGGAAGATTGTACACAAATAGGATGACAGTGAATTCCTACTACTTATGTTATCCTTATATAGTCATTGATATCTACCTTGTTTACACTTATTGAGCATATATGATCACCCTTTATTATTTTTTATATCCTTAGTTCTATTATTAGCTTATATTTGGACCAAAGAAACCATTTGGAAAGATGCAAAGGCAGTGTTAGGATATAATATGTCTATTTTAACAAAAAAAATTATATAATTAAAATTTGATTTTATTTTCATTATTCCATGGAGGGTTAGTTTATTTTAGAAGATTTATGTCCATGTGACATGCCTTTGCAGGAAGTGTAGTGAAGCTGTGTCTATTTAATCACAGAGGTAATTTTGATGTTTGCAAAGTAAAATCATTTTCCATAGATCTTTTATCTCAACAATTTCTCAAATAAACATGCATCATATATACATATGCATGCCCATAAAAATCTGGGTGCCTACGCACCTCATATAGAACCTGCATCACATCAATGCCTAGATTCATACACACCTCACATACAAATTTCAAAAGAAGAAAAAAGGACTTTGTTATAAGTAAGTGAATACCTGACTGATTCCCTAGGCCTTTTATTTTTCTTCTAGTATTCTTAGATACTCTTGGTATTCTGTTAAATTTCCTATAGATAAGAGAGTAATAGAAAGTCTATTTCACTAATGACATAATATTTCATAGCTCTAAGAGAACTCTTATGTTTTTTCTCTACTTCACATAAGACTCTTCATGTGATTGTGTCACATAAGCTCCTTTTTTTGAATGCTTCATGTGAACTGATTGTGTGATCTCATCACATGATCAAATCAAATAAACAAATCACATAATCAAAGTGATTCACTTGAACCATGATTCATGTATTCTGGTCTTTTGTACATGATTGCATAAAGCTTCAAGGGTTGTGTAATCATATAAATCTCCCAGGTTCATTTGATTGCGTGATCCTATTATGGTTATGTGATCACATGACTTTGAATAAGTCATGCACTTAATTTTGAAGCCAATGTGGATTGATTTTAAAGGTTTCTAACACGATTTAGAGCCTAAAACCCATATTTATAGATTAAAATGTATAATTATATATAAAATTAGATGTTTGGGTGGTTATTTGGTAGGGTTATTCGATCATGTGGAAGCTTTGGGATGAACCGGGGTTGTCCCTTATTGGTTCAGTGTACTACCACATAGTTTATGGTTGAGCTGAAAAAGATAGGATTTTATGAATCTATTTAGGCTTACCAAAAATTTACTTATTGAAAAAAAATTCTAATAGTAGACTTTTTCAGTTTATAGAGTCGATACAAGAACACATTTCATTTTATGTATGGTGAGTTTGAAATCAGTATATAGGACATTAAGATGATCTATGGTGTAATGATTTTAGGAAACAAGTATGATGAGTAAATTATGCCCCTTCCAACTACGATGGGGTTGGATGGGGTTACACATTAGTGGATATGAGTAACTTAATTATCACAACATTCCATGTTACCAGTTCAAGAAATTTATATGGTGTGATGATTTTATTCACTTGGATTAACTGACGAGTGGTATGCATCATACCACTTTGGGAGATAGTTTAGTGAATTCAGATGAAATTCTCCACTCCTCCCCTACATAGGGGCTCTAGAATCATCAAGAAGTTGATTTCAAACAATGAAAACATCTTCCAGAATACCCACAGATCTCTAGATGTCTTAGAAGAAAATGAGGAACTTAGATCCAACACCATCAACAACGAGGGTGCCAAAAGATTTGGTAACAATGTATGGGGTTCCCGTGAAAGAAGTTCTGGTCTGTGGGGGATCTTCTCTAATTATGGTTTTGTTTCCCATTGAATTCCAATACTGGGACAACTAGAGGAGTAATACATTGACCATATAGGTTTGTAGAGTGTTGTGTCTAGTGGAAATAGAGCTAGAGGGATTTTGGGGTGTGATCGCTCCGGAAGGAATATTCTATGAACAATAGCCCATTAAAGTCAAATCAATTCTCTAAGAACTTAGTGTGTTGATTCATTCTATCAAAGGACACGAATATTACACACCCCTAGCATAAATAATGATAAATTATTACAATCTTATCATTTGAGGCATTGGGCCGAATGACTTTTACAATCATTTCTTCCTTGGAGTGGAAAATGAGCTTCTGGCACTCCCCTACCTCTTCTTCCATCACATTTGGATCTCTATTTGGATCACAATTTTTCCCATCTTGTAGGTATTTTCTTTCATTTCTCCCACCTTTCTTGGCCGACCTGGTTTCCATTGTTTTGGGCAAGTAAGAATAGTTTTTACGTCCCTTGGGTTTTTCCCCTAGACAAAAATGCATTTCCCAGGGTCATGCTTCCCTTTTAGTCCCTTCTTCCTTCTAGGGCTGTTAGGAGCTTTCCCCTCGAAACGGTCCCAAATATCCATTGAAATTTGGCTATAACTATCATCACCTAAATCCTCCTCCTCATGATACACTTCTTGATCTTGAATAGCCAGACTATCAAAATGGTTCCTCAACTCAACCCGTGGGCCTTCTGTGGGGGGCCCCAGCCCAAAACAGTTGTGTAGGTCACTGGGGATCTTCCTATTCTTCCCCATACATGCCACCTTTAGATAAGATGGGGGTTTTGAAAAGAAAATGTTTGGGTCAAAGGGGTCGAAGAAACTCCCCTCATAGTGACTCCCACTTCCAAGTTTGGACACTACTATAGATAACCGGTTCACCTCCAGCATTCCAGGAGGCTCGACCACACTCCCCTCCTCAAGCCTACCTTTTTTATGTGGAGGCACCACAACAGTCATCTAGGCCCCATCCTATAATATGTTCCCTGGAGGGTTAGCCTCCTCATAGTGAAACATCATTTTAGTGTCTATGTGGACCTCCTTATTTGAGAAACCAAGGATGGATTTGGAACCGCGACTTCTTCACATGGAGGCTCAGAAATAGGAGAGATAATGCATTCCACAACTGAATTAATATTTCTATCTGGTTTAACATCCCCACCTTGAGAGGGATACTAAGTGTCTGAGCTCTTCACACCTGCATTAAGTTCAGAACCACAGGTAGAGCCACCCCTGGAGCCCCTACAGCACACAGAAACGCCTTAGTGTCGATAGGGCTCCCCAGTCCTTTCTTGTACACCCCTACCTGTCTCTGGAAAACCTATACTCCCAGTAACATGGAAGTGAGCTTGATCAGGAGTATCCAATTTTACCTCTGCATTTTGGCCACTGCAATAGACCCTCAAGGGGCTGTCACGAACAACAACCTCACCTGGGACCATATTCTGCTTAGAATAAATCTGGTGTCTAGACCCACATCTACATGTCACTGATGACTATCACAAATGGTTGAAACCAGAACAAAAGGCAGCCCACAACTCATACATGACCTGTTGTCTGCATTAATATTCTTCTCCTATGGTAATCCAAATGAACTCAGGAGTCTTCCTCGAGGAATCCACTTCCACACACACATGGGGATTAACAGAATGCACACAACATCGGTTCAGTTATCAGAGGATGAATACCTCCATACAAGTCTCTCAAGCATCCTAAAGATCAACGGATTTTTAAAAGGAAGGGGGGGTATGTAAAATCACTGAGATCTCCACCGAAGCGGAGTCCCGCTTCATATGGAATTCATAAGACCATCTTTGGAAGAAGAGGCAGTATCTATTGCAACTGCGAGTCGCACTAGACCAAGCATTGATTAGGTGGTCCTCTAAAGTGAAATGGATAAAAATGCATCTTTTGTCAAGTAGACCCACCGTCACCCTCTCTTGTAGATCCCAAGAACTGAAAACGAACCTATCAAATGAGTCCACCAATGGTCTCTCTATGGGAAATGCACTATACCAGGGTCTGATTGAGGAGCATTGAGGCATCGTTAAACTCCGCGATCGATAAAAGAAAATTAGGTCTCCATGCATAAAGATCAAAAACCTTAGGGAACAGGAAGCTCTGTGGTAAAGGCAGATAGAGATCAGGTTTGGAGAATGGTGATAAAGAGGTTGTCAATCTCTTAGAGGACAATGGATGTCCTTGACCATGTTGTCATGACACGTAAAATTGGTTATGATTTGAAGATAAATTTATAATCAATGGAATAACCTAGGTCATCTCTCAAAGAGCGTTGATAGTTTTAGAAAATGTATTTTTAATAATAAGTACTAAAAGAGGGGGAGGTTTTGAAAATAGATTTTAATAAATTACTTAATTAAAGAGTTAAATAGTTTCTAAATAAAGGTGATGTATTAATAATTATGAGTGAAGAAGATCATTTAATGTTCACTACACATCTTGGATAGTTCATTGTTCTGAATATTTAACATGGTTTTGTTTAATTCTTCGGTTGAAGGTTGTCAAGATCTTGACTCCCCTCTTGCATCTTCAAATGATTCGTAAAGAACAACCCCTTGACACAACAATGGTGTTACCAAGATTTGGTTATCAATCATAGAATAAAAGTTCTACCAAAGAATACTTAAATGTTATGTATGTGTGAGATAAATAGGATTATTGTG
Organism: Viscum album; assembly: GCA_963277665.1. Lineage (NCBI taxonomy): Eukaryota > Viridiplantae > Streptophyta > Magnoliopsida > Santalales > Viscaceae > Viscum > Viscum album. The sequence goes on along the minus strand of OY728138.1, from coordinate 1,711,370,946 downwards.
TTGTCTAATAGGAACAACCCAAGATTCTCACTTGAAATCTCAACCTAATCAGTGTTGAAATAAAAAATTTTCCACTTAATTATTTCAAATGAAATGTAATCAGGGGAGAAGAATATCATGATAAAAAATAAGTAAAATATTCAAGACAAAAATTATACAAAATCATTAGAATAACATATGTTGGAACTCCCTACCAAGTTTGTGTAGCTCCCTCAAAATGATTGTCCACTGTTTAGCTCACCATCGAGAGGAGGAAGAGGCTCTGGTAGAACTCCTTCTTCATATTTGATCCCCCCATGAGTATAGGGGCCTCCAAAACTTATATGATGATGAAGATACTCCTCTAGGAATCCATAATGGCAGACCTTGGCTCCTTATTTGAACTCCCCAAATGAGGTACCCATTGTACTCTTTTATAGAAAAAATGGGAAGTGGTTTTGGGCACACAGATTGTGTAAAACCACTTGTCACATTGTTTTCAGCCTCCATACAGTCTTAAATTACTTTGTACAGAACTATAAATATGTTTCCACACATATTGGATATCTTTATTTAAGGTTTTTCTTTTTTGGACATGTAAAACTCTTGAAATAGACAGCACACAGGACACAACTTTTGACTCCAGGCAGATTCAGTGGCTTGGATAGATCACTTCGATCGCGCCCCTTAATGGTCGAATGGGGTTTGTTTGTCTTCATAATATTTGTAGAAAATTGAATTCTAGAACATTTAAAAAAATCTCAACCCATTAGGATTCATATATATTTACTAATCTACCCAACAATGGATAGGTGTTCATGGAACCCATGCAGTTTTGGCCCATTTTCCTTCTGGATCATCTTCAGGGCCTCTAAATCACCTCCTCCTATAATGGAATCATCAAAACAAGTAACATTTACCCTTTAAAAAGTGATAAAAAATAAATTATTTAAACATGGAATTAAATTTTTTAGAATTTTTATAATTTCAAATATAAAATAAGTTTAGCATAGTGGTGTAAGGGTGAAAATGAAACAGCGAATCGCGGTGCGATCACACCCCCACACATAAACATTTGAACTCCTCAGCAAAGTCACATATCCAAAAAAATGATGCTTGTATATTATCCCAACATCATGAAGATTTAACATTTTAGGAAATTTTAATTCATTAAAGTAATGTGATCAATGCATGAACCACACTAAATAGGTCTTCCTAATGAAAATGGAAAAAGATATCTCATAAATCATATCATGATGAAACTCAAAGAGATTAATGAAACCAAATTGAGCAAGGAATTCAAAATTAAACAATTACACTAACTCTCCATGTGTGTGTTTCAAAACCATTACATGATAATATTCCCACTTTCTATCCAATAAATATAGGTTATTTTAAAATTATTCATCTTCCAATGAATTATCACCAAACCTGCCATACATCCTTTGCAATCATATTTCTAGACCCAGTCACTTAATCATTCCCAAAATTCAAACCATATGCTCCTAACCTAGATATCATCATATGTTGTACATTTCATCACTCCCCTCATTTTTTTGTTTTTTTTCAGAAGTTGCATTTGGGGAAAATCTCACACTCATATCTCAACCATTGTTTGATCTCCTCACAAAACTAATTGTAATAGTTATAAAAAGATAAAAGGATGAGGAGGAGTGGTTTTTTACATGCCCTAGACACAACCCAAATTTTTTTTAGGGCGTGAAACAGTTGGATATTAGGTACACATGCATAGGTTAATCTGGTGCAGTAATGAAACAGATCAGATAAGGAACGACCGTATGTAAATATCATTTTAAGCTGAAAAATTTTAACCTAACTTATATTTACCTTCTAGAAAGTAAGAAATATTCACACTTTCCAGTTTGGTGCAAAAATGTGTGAAGATATTAGTGACACAGTTTTTTAAAAACTACTCACACAAGGGGCATCAATCTTTTCAAAGGTTTCACATAGATACAACCGTTTATATCTTAGAGAGTAAACCAATTCACTAAAAATCACTCCCCAATGTTAAATTCATACAAATATTCCTTTTCACCTTCTTTATAGTATTTTTACTTTCCCCCCTTATGGTCACCAAATCATGGAACTTTGAAATTTTTGATGGGGGATAAAAATGAAAATACCATAAAGAAGGAAAAAAAGAGAAGAAAGAAGAAAGAAGAAAGACAATATAAATCCTATTGAACTCAACAAGATGGGGAAATGTGAAAATACCATAAAGTAGGCGAAAAAGAGAAAAAAGAAAGAAGACGATGAAAATTCCTATCTAACCCCAGAATGTACCCATCCCCCCCCCCACCTAGAATGTACAGTGTCCTCACTATAATAATTGAGAAGGTGAGAAGGAAGGATAAAACCTGGTGTTCTTCACTGGTATGTTGCTTCTTGAACATGGAGTTCCTCCATCGGGAACTCCAGAAGGGCTTCGTGGAAGTGCTTCAGCCGCTACCCATTGAAAGTGAATGTTTTCTTGGTTTCTTAATTTTGAACCTGAACAACACCAAATAGAGATACATTAGTAACAGTGTATGGGCCAAACCAGTGGGAATGAAGCTTAACTGGATGCAACATCAGCCTTGCATTATAATGGAGGTCCTTTTTCCCAATGTGGAATTGACGATGAAGTATAATATGGTTGTGGGAAACCATGGTTCACTCCTTATAAATCCTGGAGTTTTCATATGCATCTTTTCTCATTTCTTCTAAATTATGAATATGCAACTTCCTTTTAGAACCTGTACCAGAAAGATTATAATTGTATTGTTCAATGTCCCAGTATGCCTGGTGCTCAATATCAACAGGCAGGTCACAACTCTTTCCATACACAAGATGATATGGTGACATTCCAATGGGGGTTTTGAAAGTAGTACGGTAGGCCCATAATGAATCATCATGTCGAAGACACCAATCTTTTATACTGGTTTGAACCATTTTTTCAATAATCTGTTTTACCTCTCTATTTGACACCTCGGCTTGACCATTGGTCTGTGGATGATATGCAGTAGAAAATTTATGACTAACCCCATAACAATGAAAAAGTGATTGCATTGTTCGGTTGTAGAAATGAGAACCCTGGTAATTGATGATGAACCTTGGTAAGCCAAACCTACAGAAGATTTGGGTTCTAAAAAATTCTACAACTACCTTAGAATCATCAGGCCTTGTAGCTCGTGCCTCTACCCATTTTGACACATAATCAACTACTATAAGAATGTACAAGTTTACAATTGTTTTGGGAAATGGACTCATAAATCCAATGCCCCAAACATAAAAAATTTCATGAAAGAGAAACTATTATTGTGGAATTTCATTTCTTTTAGAGACATTCCCTATTCTTTGACAACGAGGACAAGATTTGAAAAAATCATGGGCATCCTAAAAAAAGTGTTGTCCAAAAAAGGCCAGAATCAAAGACATTGCAAGTATTCTGATGGAGACCAAAGTGTCCCCCACAAGCAAGAGTGTGACAGAATCTAAGGACAGACTGAAACTCACTATCAGGAACACAATGCCTATGGAATTGATCACTACATGTGCGCCATAGGTAGGGGTCATCCCAAATGTACCAACAAGACTCATGTTTTAGATGACTAGATTTGTTTTTATTGAAATCTGTAGGAATGCAAGATGCTACCAATTAATTTACAATATCAGCATACCAATGAATATTATCTTGCCCTCGGTAAAATATCTCATTTGGAAACATATTTATAGGAATACAAGGGGATGAGTCAATGTACAAGGATGGTGGAATCTTACTGATATGGTCAACCACCACATTCTCTGCTCATTTTTTATCTCTAATTTTTTTATTAAATTCATGAAGGAGGAGCGTCCAGCGAATGAGACGTGGCTTGGCTTCCAGTTTCTTCTGGAGATACCAGAGGACTTCATGGTCTGAGAACACAATTACTTTGGACCCCAAAAGGTATGACCTGAATTTGTCCAACTAAAATACATTGGAAAGGAATTATTTTTTATTTTTGGTGTAGTTTTTTTTGGGAAGGGTCTAAAGTACATGAGGCATAGACAATGACATGTGGAGCTCGATCTCCCCTTTGTGACAAGACATCCCCAACTGCATAGTTAGAGGCATCACACATGAGCTCAAACGATAAATCCCACCGACGAGGTAGGATTACCAGTGGTGACGTGAGACTCCATTTTAACTTATTAAAATCTTCCTCAGATTCTTTATCAAAACAAATCCTTTTCTTTTTAGAGTAATCATAAGAGGGGGAGTGCAAATTTACTAAAGTCATGAATGTAACGACTGTAAAATCCAGCATGACCTAGTAAAGGTTGCACATCCCATACATTTTTGGGGAATGGTAAGGAATAAATGACATCCAATTTTGATTTATCTACTTGGATACCATCCCCATAAATGACATGCCCAAAAACTATACCTTTTTACGCCATGGAATGGATTTTTTCATAATTTAATACGAGATTATTTTCAATACAATGATGTATAACTGAAGCAAGACTACTAAAAGATTGATCAAATGTGGATCCAAAAGCAGTGATGTAATCCATGAATACTTCCATGAAATTCTACAGGCAATCTGAAAAAATACTAACCATGCATCATTTGAAAGTATCTGAAGCATTGAACAGACCAAATGGCATCCTTCTTTTGGAAAATGTGCCAAAGGGGTAAGTAAAGGTTGTCTTTTCATGATCCTCATAGGAAATATGGATCTTAAAGTATCTAGAATACCCATCAAGGAAACAATAGTAGGACTTACCCGCTGTCCTCTCTAGCATTTGGTCAATGAATGGAAAAGTGAAATGGTCCTTCCAAGTGTGTTGTTTTAGTCGGTGATAGTCAATACAGACACGCCAACTATTCTTCACAGGAGTTGGAACCAATTCATTATTTTCATTTTTGATTACTTAAGGCCAGTTATTTTAGGAACTACTTGAATGGGACTGACCCATTGGCTATCCGATATGGGGTAAATGATTCCAGCAGCCAATAATTTTGCTACCTCTTTTTTCACAACTTCTATGAGTTTTCGGTTCATTCGACGTTGTGCCTTCCTCACTGGTTTAGCCTCATCATTTAAAAAAATACGATTTGTATAAATTGATGGTCTAATACCAGGAATGTCAGCAAGTGTCCATCCCAAAGCTTGTTTATACTCCCTCAATAGTTCAAGAATTCTCAATTCATGCTCAAGAGGTAGTGAACTATAAATGATGATGGGCAACTTGTTTCCATTCTCAAGATATGAATATTTTAAATCTTGATGAAGTTGTTTCAGTTCCAATTCAAGTGTATTTTGGATTTATGGGAGTGTGTATGAGAGTGAGAGGTCACTAATCTCATCTAAATCCTCAATGGTATCATCTCCATATGAGTTATGAGCTTTTACAAGCTTAGCAGTATCATCTATGGTCATTGGATCCTCAGTGTTCATGAAATTATCAATTAATAAACATGCATGACACTTTTCTAGACCACTACAACAATCAATTAATTATTAATTACCTAGAATTTCAATCAATGAAGAAAACTCAGAAAGGGGATCAGGGGAAATAAATGTTATTTTTTCGGGGGAAGGATGTACATCAATTGAATTAATAAAAATATAGGAATGTTCTTCTGAGGGGTGCTTCATGGCATCAAGGATGTTGAAGTGGACAATGTCAGCACCAAACTCCATAGATAATGTACCATTATAGACATTAATTATGGTTGTGGTGGTTTTCAAGAAGGGATTCCCAAATATAATCAGGGCATGTCTATTCATCCTATCATCCTCCATTTTAATCACATAAAAATCAGTAGGAAAATTTAAATTTTGAACCCTCAAAAGAACATCCTCTAACACACCTAAGGGGTGTGCGGTACTCTGTTTGGACAGTGGAACAAAATTTCTAGTGGGATATATTTCCCCGACCTGAAATGTAGAGTAAATGGATTGAGGCATCACATTTATAGAGGCACCTAAATCAGGCCTAGCATTATAAAAATAATACTCCCCTATGATGCACAAAATTGAGAATGTTCCAGGATCATTGAACTTGGTGGGAAGTGATGGATCTATCAATGATGAAACATTCCTCCCCAATCTCACTTTCTCAACACCTCGAAGTCTCCTTCAGTGTGTACACATCTCTTTTAGAAACTTGGCATACCATGGAATTTTCTTCACATAATCAATCAATGGGATGTTAACCTGCACTTTCTAGAAAATTTCCAATATTTCCTTATCAAGTTCAATTTCCTTTTGTTTTCTTAGTTGGGTAGTACTTTGAGGGAATTTAAGAAGAATGGTTGGGTTAGGTGACTCATCAATATACACACTCTTTCCTTTATAAGGGATTCTCTCAGGATAAGGTTCTTCAACATTTGGAACATTTTTAATGGTTGGGATGGAGGTTTCCTCAGGAGGGGATGACTCTAATGGAATATTCATTTTACTTTTTAGTTTTTTACACTCTCATGGGTGATGGAACTAACATTTCGTTTATCCCTAGGGTTAAATACTAGATGAGAGGGAAGTTTACTTGACCGATGACTTTGAATTTCACCCACTGAGTTAACTATTTTTTCTAATTGGGTTTTGAGGTCTTTTGTGGCTGGCTGAGCGGTTTGTTGAAATTGGATATTGTTGGAAGCCATCTGTTCATCATATCTTCTATGCTAGGCTTTGGTTTTTGAGGGGTTTGTTGGAATGGACTTTGAGCTATTTGAGGATTTCTGGGTGGTGGTGGTGGATGACTACCCTGCCCCAGTTGGTTCCATTGTTGTTGAGGTTGGTTTGAATACCCCCCTTGAATATAGGATTAGTTCTCCTTTCACCTAGGGTTGGATGGATAGAAAGGTTCTTGCCTAAATGGTTGGTTATAGGGGCAACTTGGAAATATTTCCTCACAACTCTCAGATATTTCCCTCAATTGAGGACATTGGTCAGAGTAGTGGGTGTCAGAAGAACATATACCACAATGGATGGGTGGAGTAGATTGGTATTTCCTTTGGGAAAGAGCAAGTTTTTGAACAAGGTTACTTACATCTTCAAATTTTATGTCCACCATATTCTCTAATTCAGTACTTTTCGCCTCATAGACACCTTGAATCGGTACATTAGACCTTGAACCAAATTGTTGTGTGTTTTGTGCCATGTTCTTAATGAGGGTTCTTGCAGAAATTTGGGTTTTATCAACTAGTGCACCACCTGTAGCAGCATCGATCATATTTCGATCAATATGGATTAAACCTTCATAAAAATATTGAATTAAAAGTTTATCACTTATTTGGTGGTGTGGAAAACTTGAACATAACCTTTTAAAGTGTTCCTAGTATTCTTGTAATGATTCCCCTTGAGATTGTCTTATCCCACAAATTTCTTTTCTTATTGTTTTAGTTCGAGAGGCTGGGAAATATTTTTCAAGGATTAGGTTTTTCATGTCCGCCCAACAACTTATTGGGGAATTAACAAAATATAACCCACATTTTCCTGTATCTTCTAAAGAAAAGGGGAATTCTCTAAGCGTTACTAGTTCTTTATCCACATATGCAGGTTTTAATATAGAACACATAGAATGAAATTCTTTTAAATTATTGTGTGGATCTTCTCTAGGATTTCTATGGAATCTTGGTTATAGATTAATTAAACCATATTTTAGTTCAAAATTGGGGGCATCATATTGTAATTGATTATAGGTTGGTTGGATATCAAAATCAGGTGAGTTTATTTATTTTAGTGTTCCATTTTTTTCAGCCATGTTATTCATGTTAATTTCAGTTTTAATGTGGGTTACTGAAGGAGAATAAGAAGTATCAAGATGAGTGTTGATGTTTTGTGTGTCCTCATTTACAAGTTCCTCTTGTGTATCCCATGTTCACTTATGTAGGTTCATATCTGGTTCAAGTTTGAAAGGTTGTAAGTATCCTAGAGTAGAACACGCCATACACAAGAACCTACCAAAGAAATAAATTATAACACAAAAATAAATGTAAAGGTAGAAGATAAAACAAACAAACATTCAAAAAAATTGCAAAAAAATTATCAAAAACACTCACTAAAACCAAAGCGATCCCTGGAACGGTGCCAAAATTTGACCGTGTTGTCATGCCACAACAAATTGGTTATCAGTTAATATAAATTTATATTATAGGGAAGAACCTAGGTCGTATCTCAAGGTGTGTTGATAGTATTAGATAATTTATTTTTAGTAAGAATTACTAAAAGAGGGGTGGTTTTGAAAATATATTTAATTAAATTACTTAATTAAATAGTTAAATAGTTGATAAATAATGCAAGTGTATTAATAATTATGAGAGAAGAAGATCATTTCAAGTTCACTACACATCTTTGATAGTTCATTGTTCTGAAAATTTAACATGGTTTTGTTTAATTCTTTGGTTGAAGGTTGTCAAGATCTTGACTCCCCTCTTGCCTCTTCAAATGATGCTTAAAGAACCACCCCTTGACACACCAATTGTGTTTCCAAGATTTGCTTATCAATCATTGAATAAAAGTTCTACAAAATCATACTTAAATAGTATTTATGTGTGAGATAAATATGATTATTTTGATTTTTTATCAGAAAACCCCAAGGTTCCCACTTGAAATCTAAACCCAATCGGTGTTGAAATAAAAAGTGTTCCACTTAATTATATCAAATGAAATGTAATCAGGGTAGAATCATGTCAAGATAAAAAAATAAGTGAAATACTAACCACACAAATTATAAAAAACCAGTAGAAGAACATGTGCTGGAACTCCCTCCCAAGTTTTTGTAGCTCCATTAAAATGATCTTCCACCGTTTAGATCACTATCGAGAGGAGGAGGAGGTTCGGGAGGAACTCCTTCTTAATCTTTTATCCCCCTATGAGGATAAGGGCCTACAGAACTTCTAGGATGATGAAGAGACTCCTCTATGATTTCAAAATGGAATAGCTTGGCTCCTGGTTCGAAATAACCAAATGAGGTACCCATGGTGCTCTTTGATAATAAAAATGGGAAGTGGTTTTGGGCACACAGATTATATAAAGCCACTTGTCACATTGTTTTAGGCCACCAGACATTCTTCAATCGATTTTTACAAAACTAGTATGTTGTTTCCAAACGCCTTGGATATCTCCACTGAACATTTGGATTATTTTGGAAACGTTAAACTCTAGATATGTATAGAACACATCACACAACTTTTGACTCAGTGCAGATTTGGTGACCTAGACAGATCACTTCGGTTGGGACATTTAATGGCCTAATGGGGATTGGTTGTGTTCATAAGAGTTGTAAAAAATTTAATTTTGGACAATACCAAAAACTCTCAACCTATTTTAATTAATGTAGGATTCATACTCTACCCAACAATGGACAAGTGTTCATGGAACCCATGCTGTTTTGACCCATTTTCCTTCTGGATCATCTCTCGGGCCTCCAAATCACCTCCTCCTACAATGCAATCATCAAAACAAGTAACATTGACCCTTTAAACAGTGATAAACACAAAATAAATGATTCAAACATGGAATTAAATCTGTTATTATATTTATTATTTTAAATATAAAACAATTTTATCATAGCGATATAAGGATGAAAATGAAACAGTGAATTGTTGTGCAATCAGTCCCTCCCACTTCGGTGGGGGAGGGACCAGCTTGGAGGTTGCCTTCGTCATAGGGGGAGAATCCTTTAGCTCTTTTCTCTTGTATATTTCAAAAGTATGGTAAAATTTGGTCACCTCCCACCTCTCCAGTTTATTTTCCTAGGGACACTTTGGACAAAGTTGGTTCAAAAAGTGACTGAGAGGTTGATAATTAGGGCTATCCAAGTAAAATGGATCTCATGGATGTGGTTGTTTCTTTTCCAAAGGAAACAAAATTTTTGCCTCCATCATCACCACCTTTGGAACCTCATGTTATATTTTGATGTTCCTTCCTCTAATAAGACTAAGAAGAGAAAATGGGAAAGTCCATACACAAAGAAACCTCTGAAAATAATTAATTGTTGTACTTTTTGGGTTTTTTCCTTTTCATTACTCCAGTAGATTATCATGGCTGCTTAACTACCCATGTCAAGGTTAGTTATAAAGTATCATCTAGTCTTATATCTCCCTACATACAAAAATGGTTCTTTTTTATTAGAAATTGACATTTTATTAATGTATTCTTTCATATTAATGTTTAATTTATTTCATTTTTGTATTACAATCATAATATTTGTTTTCTTATATAAGTGGAATTTTTTCCCTGAGATCAAATGCTTTTTTCAGCAACTAATACCATGGATGACAATTTTTGAGGGGGGATCGTGAATAAAAAAAATATGAAACATTAATGTTTTTAACATTTTGTTGGATAATTGTAATTGTAACCATATAAAACAGTGTCTGAAATGTATATAGAAGTGTGTTTTTTTGTATTGATGATTTCAAGTAAATGTATATATCATTTTTTGAGAAAATCTTGTGCACATTGTTTTGTTTTTCTTTTCTTTTTTTTGTGTGTAGGTGTTGTTTTGTGCAGCTATTTTGTGTGCAGGTGATTTTTCATATTGTGTGTGCAGGTGTTGTCTCAGGAGTGTGGGTTTTGTACAAGTTTAGGGTTTTCTCAGGCAACATGGCCTTTAGCAGCTCTAATTGGGTGCTGATAAAGACCCCTTTATTAGCGCTCAAAATATTACTGGTAAAGGACTCCTTTATCAATGCACAAAATAGAGCTGATAAAGGTTTCCTTTATCAGACCTCAAAATAGCATTGATAAAGGACCCCTTTATCCGTGCTAACAATGTGTTGATAAAGGGGGGATTTTATCAGTGCTTTTTTATCACTATTAAATGGGACCCCTATCTTTGTCGTGATTAACAGTGCTTTTCTAGTGCTGTTAAAGGTATTTTTTAGTGCTTATAAAAGCCTTATTTGTAGTAGTGATCATTAACAATTTGAGAATATTGAACTTCTATTTCTTAAAATCCGAAAATTTATATATACTTTAGAGAGTATTTTTCCAAGGAATCCTTAAAAAACGAAATTTATTATTCTCTAATCAGGTCAAAAAAAGAATTACCTCATTTTTATTATTGATAAAAAAAATTCTCTAAGCCTGAAGTTCTAGGTCTCTTTATGCCACTCATATGGGTTTCTTCATAAATCCATGAGTTTTTTACTTCAATGAAGGAAGAAAAAAGGTTTAAGAATAATGGTAATAATGTTTTTATCACCCCCTATAAAATATTTAATGCCTTTAAATCTAATATTAAGATGAAAATTAAATATGCACTAGATTAATAGTTCCAACTATAAAGATTTTTCAAGAAATAGAAACATCTGAAATATTCATAATCATTAAGTAGGCACTAAAGATATAATAATTAATTCTAGTGGTGTTTACCTGCAATATATTAAATACAAGTTCCCTTTGGTATCCCTATGATTTTGGGTCTGTAATTGTTATTAACCAAATAATTAGGTAACAAAATCTATTTTTTTGAGTAAAGAATCTATAATTAATGTTGGATAACACTTTTGAATAATTAAAATTCTTAATACAATAAAATTGAGGTTTTCAGAAATAGTATTAATTTTATTTTTACCCATTACTACCTGTCCTCGGTTTAACATTGTTATTATCTTTATTTTACCAAAATTTTTATTTAAATAATTTTCTATTTTAATAAGAATTCTAGAGGCTTGTTTTAAAGTATCAAATTATTCTAATGGTTCCATTATTTTATTTTAATAAAAAATAAATGAACTTTTTGAATTTAAATATAAAATGTGTTTTGTTAAGGATTATTTTTTAGTAGAAAAAGGATCATAAGATATTCTAAGTTTTCTATCCTACTTATTTAAATATTCAAATTTTTCTTTGAAGTATAAAATAATATTTATTAAGTTCCTTATAATAAAAAGTTTCTTAATCAGTATTTTTAGAGTTAGAATTTTATACATCATCAGCATGATCCATAAGACCTTGATTTAACCTTTCATTTTCATTATTATATTTAGAGTTCATAGTATATTCATTTGTTGAATTAGAAGAAGTACTCTAGTTAGTCTTCATGACTACATTCATTCTCTTTTTATAATTGGCTCTCCTTTGATAATTAATCATGTGAAAATTAAACATTATGTTACTTTCCTCCTAAAATTAATAGCATCTAATTACATTATTCCTTATCTTTATTTTGTTGTAAAATTTTACAAATATTTTATAAAGATCTAATAAATCCATCATTGAATCTAGAAAATGCGAATCAACTGATTCTTCCAAGCAGTTATCAGTGTATTTTCTTCCATTATGATGGAAATATGATTTTAATCTTCGGATTTCATCTCAAATTCATACATCATCAAAGTAATGACTAGTTATTTTATTTTTAGTTATGAGACCAACATATATTGATGAATATGGTAAGATATTCAGTTACACTTAGAGGGTAAAATTATGAGAACTTTTAATCACTGATATGATTGGTTAATTTATTCTCTCAATGAAGCAATATCATCGAATACTACTATCAATATTCAATTAATTTGAGTTATTATCTCATATATGTGCATCATGAATATAAAAAATTTCAATTTAATAGTATCGTACCATAGTTTTATAACATTATTAGTTCCTTTATAAGAAATATAAATAGTTTACTACAACCCATATACAGTAGCACACTGAGAGGCTCAATTAAATTCATTAGTTCTTAATCCACAGACAATAACATTCATTACTCTATAATTAATATCATAATCTTTTTCTTAATCATAATTCCATTTTTCTTGATCACATTCTTGAATATCTTAAGTCTTGAATACCTTCAAATAAACTCTTATCCTAATATTTCTCAAATAAATAATCACATGTGTTTTTCAGCATCAATCATCATCACCATTAAAATATTTTTCATAGATCATATACATACCAAATATAAGATTAGTCATTAAAAATTATATTTTTATAGATATTTAACAACAACTATTTAGTGTAAAAATAAATATAACCACTTGAATATATATTCTAATATAAATTGATGGTATTGTATAGAAAAAAACATATTCATTAAGGATTTCCCAAAATATACAATGGAGCTTTTTGTATGATTCTAGTTGTTCTTATTAGAAAGAAATAGAATGGTTCATAAAAAAAATTGTAGATAAAAATCTCTAATACAAAATTTTCTTGTCAAAATATAAAAAGAAAAAGACATAAGAGGGGGGTGAGTTGTGTTCTTTTAAAACATTATAGAAACTAAACACCCCTCTTGATATTAAATTTATTCTTTCCTTCTCTCTTAAATATGATTAAGAAGGAAAAAGTAAAAAGATGAATAAAAAAAAGTGATGTATAGTGTTTTAGGGTACAAATATCCCCTCGTATACTTCCCTGTTATTCTCCTAACTAGCTTGGTTATTGCCACTAGCAATTCCTATTTCAAGTGACATATACAACTGAGTGCATGTAGTTGACACCATACAATAAAAATTTTATAGGTACTTATAGTTATTTTACAAGGAATTGAAATATTTATAGATTATTATGAGAATATGGCACTATGCCAATGACAAGGTGTGATAATCCAATGCTCTAAATAGATAATATATTATGATTTAGATTTTGAAGAATCTCTCACACACAGTTTCATCAGTAATTGATAGTTGTATATGATCTCTAAAAAAACATAGTAAGAGAAACACATTCTTTAACATAAAATGGAATATATCTATAAAACAGTAGATAAAACACCAAAAATATTATTAAAAATGTATGTCTCCAAAGAGTATCTCTTATAATGTTTTTTCGAACTGTTTTAAAATGTTACCAACGATATATTGTAGCACCAAAAATTTCCAATCAAGAAAACGAGGATCAAAAAATGTTTGTCTACAAAGTGTATCTATAAATATAATGAAACATCTATATATTCTTAAGAATAATATCTCAGTAATTATCATGATGGTCAAATTACTTTCTGTAAAACTACACCATAAATGTCACATGATAAATCATGAATATTTGAATTAAAAACTCTCAAAGAAAGTCATAATATCCCATTGAAATACGAATGATATAGTCAGTTGAATACGATCCTTTGAATTAGACTTTACATAGATTTAAAAATATATTTATTTCTAGAGATACTTTTTTAGAAAATGAAAAAAAAATCATAATTCAAAACTATGTATTTGACCAAGTCAAATGTTGGGTTTGACAATGTAGTGATAAAATCCAAATGTATGGTTGATTACAAAAGTACTGGTGATGAAGCATATGTTTATTTCTAAAATGTGGGGTTACATACAAAATTAGGGTTTTTGGTCTATACATTTATTCTAAATTTAGGGTATACAAAGAATATGCTCCACTAAAAGCATCATATATGAATTTTGTTTCCAGATTACTTATAAAACATGCCCAAAATACTTTTTGAGGGAAATAAAATATCCATTCAGGGGTTAAATACTAAATAGTATTCCATAATAATAAAAATATTCCAGTAATTAATATCCTAAAATTAATTTAAATTAACTTCACTAGTAACATTATTTTGGGTGTTTGAGAGCATCAAAATCAAAAATAAATTAAGTAAATTTTTTAATCCAAACATGATTAACAAGCCTTTGGTTAGAAACATATCTCAACGAATGTGATTCTTAAATCAGTTCCACACACATGCTCGGAGGGACTACAACCCAACCTTGAACATTTAAATTCCCATCATCATACATAGATTAGTCTGGTGGTGGTTCCCTATAATATATAATTTATCTCATAACCTAGAAATTTGAGTCAAAAAATTAAATTTCCTTCACCCCCAATGGATTGAAGAGGTAATAAAAAATATACAAGGATGTATATATATATCTTGTTACTACTCAATGATACGTTACACCATTGTAAAAAATCTCATTAACTATTACTCACTACAAACATCCTTCACCACCCATTCCAAGGTATTTTTACAAAGCATATTAAACATTAAATTCCCCTATCTTTAAAAAATATATTCCACTTACGAATGGTATTTTTCATCACAATGTTGAATGATTAAAGATACACAATCCACCTACACTGTCAAAGTTTCATGTTATGGTAAGAAAATATATAATACATACTAGTTTGGTTAGTATACACCAAGAACCTCTCCCACATTTTGTAATAATGTCAACATCTCAGCATATAAAAAACGGTTAACACCTATAGATCATGTGTCATGTAGTTCCACTCATACAACCACAACTTTCTAGACCCATAAGTGATTACTAATCTATCATGAATTAGAAATTATATAAGACAAAAAATTTATGTTCTAAAAAACAATGTACATTCTATACCATGCTCGTGTAAGGCCAATATTTGAATTGAAATCAATTTCCCTTTTATCTCCTAAAAGGATCTCTTAGGAGAATATGACCACTAAAACTTCACCCCATTCTTGTTCAGGGATATCAGGGGTGACGTAAATTAGTAAAATTCCTGAATAAATTTCCCATTCAATCCATTCAATTCCAAGAAGCTAAAAATATCAAATATGTTCTTAGGCCACTCCCAAGAAAGTAAATACTTAACCATATTAGGGTCTAAATATATACTATCATCCAATAACACATACCCAAAATAGATAACATCTCTAATCCAAAACTTACAATTTGAAAAAAAATGCATAAATTCATTTTATATTTTCTGTACATAGAAAAATTGTAACACCAAAGAATGGTAAAGGGTTAAATGACTAAATAATAAAGACTCATGTCAACTAGTCTCACCTTCTTTTTTGGATTCCTACCCTTTGACATCAAAATTCGGAGATGGGCCGCATCAGGTGACTAAAAGAGCAACAAATGAATCCGGGGTGTCAAGAGAGGTTTTTGGGGCCCGGGAGGTGGGTGCGCGCAAGATTATTGGGATGCGTGCAAGTGGCCTTCCGGCGCATAAAATCTTATGTGACTGACCCCCTTTGCATTCCCAAAGCGATTTAAAATGGGAGTTTTCATGCCCGACCCCCTTTGTGCTCCCAAGGCGACGTCAAATGGGAGTTCGCATGCCCGACCCCCTTTGTGCACCCAAGGAAATTTCAAACTGGCGTTTGCGCACCTGACCCCCTTTGCATTCCCAAGGTGATGTCAAATGGGTGTTTATGCCCCCGACCACCTTTGTAGGACACCCCGAGGACTTCGACTCTACAAAAAAACATATCTTCGCCCTTTAGGGATGGTAATAGAAGATGAAGCAACACTCTTCTATGTGAAAGCCACATCTTCTGCGACCATGAGAAACACCCCATGGCCTTCAGGTACTGGATTTTTCATGACAGGTCCCCTAAGGGGGCTCTTTTTGGTGGGACCTCATGGGCCTGATCCTCAGGGATTCCTTTTCTCCCCATGTTATTTGTGTGCAAGGTATCCCTTTTTACATGAAATCTCCCTCTACATTGGGTTGCTCATTCACACAACCCATCCATCATGCATGAAACCTTTCCCTCTTGCATGCAACCTTTTCATCTTGCAAGCAACCTTTCCCTCTTGCGTGAAACCCCTTCATCTCTCACACAACTATTCCCTCTTGTGTGCATCCCCTTCATCTTGCGTGCATCCCCTTCATCTTGCATGAAACCCTTGCATCTTGTCCTCAAACCTTCTATTTTGTACCCAACCCATTCCCTTATGTGTGCTCCATGTGTTTCCCTCACCTTAAGGCACCCTATCTGAGCCCTTTTTGTGCACAACACACATATATCACACGCTCTCTTCCTGTGAAGCCCTTTAGTTTTTCATGGAGAAATTTCAAAGTCCCTTGGGCGGTACTTCACATTGCGTTGCCTCACCTGATGCTTATTTACATATGCATGCTAATGGCTATTGCTTCTTCGCAAAGCCACGCCAACGTAGGCCCCTCAATGGATTTCTATATAACACCCCATCACTATGGCATTGACGATGCCTTCCTTCCCTCAAGGTAGGGCATGTATTAGTTATGTAAGACCTAGGGGTGAAGAGCGCACCCACCCTCGTCCGAGCTGCAGGACATTAAACTGACAAGCACCATCATCCCCAACACATGACATTAAACTATGGACTCACCTCGTGCATCATACATGGGGTGCCCCGTCTCGGACATTCTACACACCCACTGGTCTCTATGGGAGTGAAATAATTTCTCACAAGGAATGAGATCCTCTTTATTGGAGCAATGTTTGTCTATGGGAATAGGGCAACCACCTTGGTGTAAGCCCCTAGCTTTTCTTGAAGGACGCAGCACCCCTAATCCTTCTATCTTCTTCCTTGACAAATACTAGAGTAGAGATGTGAATCAAGACCTCTGTTATCTCCTCCCTCTCTCATTTGGCTGTGTCTCCACCAGGGCCTCCACCCTGGAGTAAGTCCCAATCTCCTTCACCCTGGGCTGTTAACCATGTGTAAGCCCCCATTTCCTCTTTGGGTCTCTAACCAGATGTAAGCACCCATTACACTTCCCATGAATGCACCTTCAACGACATGATCATTGGGTCTTTTCTTCCTCTTTTTTCTCACACTGAGAATGACTCACATGGGCTTAAAGAAAGAACCAACCAAGACATCCTCTTTGGGTAGCCTAGAGTGTAAGCCCCGCACTCACCTCCCAAACTACGGGGACTTTGATCCTTGCCAAGGCAAGGTATGTAGGAATCCTCCCTGAGGTTCAAGCCCAACACCGATTGGTCTCAACCACCTTAACATCAGTTCACCAAAAAACCTCCCAAACTATGTGGACTTTTATCATTTCCAAGGCAAGGTACGTAGGAAGCCTCCCTAAGGTTCAATCCCAACACCCATTGGTCCTGACCATCCTCACATCGGTTCACCAAACAACCTCCTGAACTACATGGACTTTGATCCTTGTCAAGGAAAGGTACGTTGGAAGCCTCCATAAGGTTCAAGCCCAACACCCATTGGTCCCGGCCATCTTCACATCGGTTCACCAAATAACCTCCAAAACTATGGGTATATTGATCCTTGACATGGAAAGGTATGTAATATACTCCCCGAGGTTTAAGCCCAATAACCAATGGTCCCGACCATCTTCACGTTAGATCACCAACACTCATCATGAACTACATGGAGTTTGATCCATGCCAAGGTAAGGTATGTAGGAAGCCTCCCTGAGGTTCAAGCCCACCATCCATTGGTCACGACCATCTTCACATCAATTCCCACCCCTCCCGAACTACGTGGACTTTGATCCTTGCCAAGGCATGGTATGTAGGAAGCCTCCCTGAGGTTCATGCCCACCATCAATTGGTCCCAACCATCTTTATGTTGGTTCCAAATCCTCCCAAAAAATGTTGACATTGATTCTTTCCAAGGCAAGGTATGTAGTAATCCTCCATGCAGTTCATGCCCAACAACCCCTGGTTTTGACCCCCCCCCCCCCCCCCCTTCACGTCGGACCACCTTCGTCCCACATGATGTTAAAATGAATGCCCCCTTTTCATCCTACAAGACAATAAACTGCATCCCCTGTAACGCCCTGACCCCAGCTACCCAGAGTCGGTGCGTTAGTTCGTAACATTGGAATGATCACAAAAGATCAAGTATCGAAAGACCGATTAGTTTAGTAGCCTTGGAAACACTAGATACATTCGTAAACGTTACATTACATCCTAAAGTGAAAAACTACAATAACAAAGTCTCCATAGTCCACACTCATATCCTCTTCTGACTATCCCTGCAGGTCATTCATAAAATACTTCTTCACATCCTGGAAAATATTAAAACATTGAAAGGGGTGAGCTCATATGCTCAGTAAGGATAACAATATTGCCAAAGCTTTCATAAATAAACATAAAAATTTAAGGCAATGTATAACTAAAACAGAAGCCTTTTAAACTTGAACATCAACATAATATGGCAAAAGTAAAATGAGATAATGCCATTCACTTCTTCACATGGATATTCTACTGGTCGAATAATCACATGCAATATCAATAACCACTTTCATAACGAGGGAATGTATAATGCCAGACATTCTAAAAACATTTTGTCAAGGCCTCGGCCAAGACGTCTAAAATGATTAAGGCCTCGGCCAAAACCATAGATCAAATTGGGAAAGGGCCTCGTCCAATTCCACGTCTAGTTGTCTCATGAGACCTACCGATGCATCGAGGAGCTATAGTGGGCTCCACCCGTCACTTATTAAGTCCAATAAATTCCTCATATGAATAGGTTTAAACATATCACAATCCATAACATAATCGTATCACATAAAACATGCATAAAGGAAACATAAAATTTCCACATTTCAATGACAAGATATCAATACAACACATTTATATAATAAAAATTCTTTCAAAACCATTTTCAATACCAAAATAAAAGAAAGTTAAAACTTTGTATTTATTTTTCATTAAAAAAATGATGGCTTGTAGAGGAAGCCGAAACTCAAATAATTGTCACGTCGGCGGAGAAGTCGTTGTCGCCGCATAAGTACGGAAAGAAAAACATTCCCTTTTTTCGTTTAGCAAAACTCTTCGTATAAAAAAATATTCCTTTTGAATAAATTTAAAAGTCAAAGGGGTTTATACACCGTTTAAAAGAAAGTTGTGTATAAAACCAAATATGCCTCAATGAAAGGGGATTGAGACGAAGTCCTTAAAAAGATCATTTTTTTTAAATAAAGTATATCTATAATGTGTATTCACTATAAGTACACATAAATAATATAAAAATACAAGATAGCACATAATAATATCATGACATAATTTGAAAGTACGAGATTAACCCAAAGAATAGAAATTGGGTTAAGAAATTCCCTTACCTTGTGTCTGACTTGACTCAACCGTTCTTTAACCTCTTGAATAATAAACTAGAGTTAATATCTACCTTATTAAGAACCATTTTCAATTTCATTATCCTTTTTATATCACTTATTACAATGTTATGAACGTTATGTAATTATTTAAGTTAATAACGGTCGTTTTGTCGATCTTTGGTACTTGTGTCAACAATAATTTTCTTATAATTACAAGTTGTTCATGTGGTGAAATATCCATTATATCCAGAATTATATTCATGATGTAGATATCATATATATCATATATATCCAGTATATACATTCATTTATAATATTACGTAACATTTAGAGGTAAGAAATGAAATGCACCGTTCATGGAGACGGTAAGCCGTACGTACGCATGAACGCTACTTTCATTTCAATTTCATATTTAATGGAACAAAATCATAATGATATAAATGTATAATATAATTCCAGTATAATATAGTGTATAATACCATTTACTCCATCCTTTATACATCCCACATATGGAATTAACGATTCAAATCACTTTGAGGGGGCGGTAGTCCGCACTTCCTAAAATGAAATTATCGCGTTTTACCCATAATGGAAATCATAAAGTATGACATAAATGAGAAATTAAGAAGGATAAGGAAAACATAAACATAATATCTATATCATATATGAAAATAGTTTCATCAAAATGGCCACCATTATAGGTGTTAAAAGAATTTGAACAATCATCGTTTCGTGAGGCAGAAATTCGCCATCCACAGAAACCGTATGTTCTTTAACCATTAGATGTAGGTGTGTGTAAGTGTAGCTCTAATCCATCTTATAACAACATCCTAGTATATTGAGTATACTGGTTTTGTTACAAAAGAAATGAATAAAAAGAGTTTAGGGGGTTGGAGAAGAAAAATAAAACAAAACAACATTAGAGAAGACATTACCTCAAAATCGGGTAACTCTTTTTGATTTGAGCCAAAGGCTTCCTTGGGAAGAGTTCTGACCAAAGTGAGGCTTCTAGGAGTAAGAGAGGGATGTTGGGAGTGTATTTGGGTAGAGGTTTGCCGATCCAAATGGCTTGAAGGTGTGAATAAGGTGGGAGAGGTGGGGGCCTTTTATAAGTGGAGAGGAGGGGCTCTTTTGGAAAGATTGAAATGTTACAGTATTACACAATGCTTTTCGGATTCTAAAGGTCCCACACTTATATAATTCGAGGATAAGGTGATAAGGGTTCGAAATCGCCTCATCCAATTGGCTTTGGACAAGTGTAAGCCTTGGATTTTTCATTATCTTCCCATTTTATTTAAATCGTTAAATAATGAGGTCATCGCTACATCATCATGATGTCATACATAATCTAATTTATTTAATGTCTAAAAATTATAAAAAAAATATTATGATGTAGGAAATCTTTTTATATTTCTAATGAATATTTATAATCAAAATTTGGACATGTGTAACCCCACTTAAAAACTGTTTTAGGAAAACAACTCATGTTTGTGTCAATTTAATTTTAACATTAAATAAATATATATTAATGTCATTTTCCAACTAAAGTGGCTCCATGGGGTCCCCAAGTTGACCCATGGGTTGTTTTGGTCGGCCATGACTCATCCAATAGGATTAGGACAAGTGTCATGCTCATCTCATATTATTATAACATTATTTGTACCTTAAACTACACTAATTACCTCTAATCGCGATTATGAACTTAAAAGTTACTATTCACCAAAAAATTATTTTAATCTCATTGAACCACATTTTAATTCTTAATTAAAACCATGTATATCGGATTTTTGAAAATCAAATCACAGAAGTGGTAATATTTCATTTAAACGAAAAATCAGTTATTTAACTACCACTTAGTGGTTTCACTATTCATCAAAAATTGAAGTTTTTCAGAACAATGCCAAAATTTCACCCTAAGCTATAATTGATATTCCGAATTCAAAAATGATGTCTATTTTACAAAATTCCAATCATATAATTTTCATTAATTAATTTTATAATTAATTCCCGCTGTCACAACAAATAGCGTGTTTTTAAGAAACAATTTATATCAAAAGATTTACAATTGTTTATGTCCAATTTTAATGTTAAATTAATTCTAATGACCACCATTGGATAAAATGGTAAAAATATATTCTAATTATACTTTAAAACCACTAAATAGTATAATGTATCACTATAAATTATTTTGATTAAAAAAGTTGTTTTTA
The DNA here is from genome assembly GCA_963277665.1 of Viscum album. Classification (NCBI taxonomy): domain Eukaryota; kingdom Viridiplantae; phylum Streptophyta; class Magnoliopsida; order Santalales; family Viscaceae; genus Viscum; species Viscum album. The sequence continues at coordinate 1,711,348,985 of OY728138.1, read as the reverse complement.
AGTATTTTTCACAATTCATAAAAAATTAGTTCTCAGAAAAATACCAAAAATTCAACATAGGCTAATTTCGATATTACGAATAAAAAAATGAAGTCCATTTTGAAATATAAAATTTATATAATTTTAAAAAGTGGTTATTACTATTCATAACGGCTACTTTGATTAGTCGCGGTGTTTTAGAACTCGAAGTTGCGTACAATGCAAGCTATTGTGTTATTGAAAGAGAGGCGTATCGTGGAAGCTCGGGGTGTTACATTCTCCCCTCCTTCAATAAATTGCATCCTCACAATTTGAAATTTTTCTTGGAAAATAAAAGGTTGAAAATAGAAAATACCTTTGAGGAAAACCCACATCGGAAATAAGATTAATAAAATTTAGCCTTAATAAGAGGGAAAGGGAAATGAAAAAGTCACCACCCAATTATGATCTCGATTAGGAGAACATTGGTGGAAATTAGAGACATATAATTGGAGGAAAAACATAAATATTTGTAGGGAGCGATTGGGGTCATCAATCACAATCAACTGTCAAATTGAGGGCCTCAAAGCCTTCAATCTATGTTGATTTAAAATATCATCAGTTCAACAAGACATAAGGTATTAGGATAACACATTTTTTTGTTTTAATATCCCTTTACTAAAGTTTAAGAATTAATTTATTCATTGAATAAGAGATAGGTATATATATATTTATGCTTGACAATTAGAGTTTCAACCTTCAACTCATCTTTCACTCAAAAAGATAATAGAACTCAAAAATATTATACTTATCCTAATTGTATAAGGTTCCAAATGTTAACACATACCATTTAGATTAGTAAAATTATTTTGTAATAACCAGGGACTTCCTGTAGGCTAGTGGTAGGAAATAAAGGCATGTCGCACTATGATTGTGGGTTCGATTCCTGCAGCTTTGTCCGACGCGACGGGTTATGCCCCACCCTGCAGGTTGTCCTTTTTCCTAAAACTATAGTATCATAATATTCCAAAAATAATCTTCATAAATTTTTTAACCATAAACAATACTATCCAAAGATCAACTTAATCCACTCCAACCTTAATAGTTATCCAAAATACCTCCATCCAGACTTTCTCTAAAAGGTCTCTAAATTCCAAAATCAATTGTAACATCAGATTCCCCAAACAAAGAAATGTTTCTCTTATTGTCACATATTAAAAATATGATTACCTTAATCATATTAAAACCTTACTGAAATAAAAAGAACTGCAGTACAATCTTTATATATATCACATTATTCTTATAACCAGAATATAATCCATGAGTCCAAAAGCACCAATACATTAGTTATTCTGCTTCAACTGTAGTAACAACATAAGATTTTCCTTGATCCCTTGGACTTTTCTGAGGTATGTTTCCTTGACGCTTAGGACATTCATTTGCATAATGCCCCATTTCCTTACAATTGTAGCATTCAACATTGATAGCCTCTTTCTTTCCCTTGCAATCACGAGCCTGGTGACCCTTTTCTCCACATTTATAACAAACTCCCATTCCTTTTAGGCAAGTACCAGGGTGATTCTTCCCACAATTATCACATAATGGAAAATCCTTCTTTCCCTTTTTCCCTTTATCTGTCTCTTGTTCCACCGTTCTCTTCTTCTCTTCCTTTACTTTGTTTTCATAAGACTCAGAGAATTCCTTTTCTGTCTTGATAGCACACGAGACAATATCTTCGTATGATGAGAAGGATTGTGATACTAAAGCTCGATGGAGAAATGGTTTTGACCCATCAAAGAAATGATCAATCTTACTCCTTGGGTTACGTATATAATCGGAAGCATGCCTCTCTAACCTTGTAAAGTTAGCCTCATACTTTGCGACATTCTCATCCTCCTTCTACCTCAGACTCAGAAATTGCCTTTCCATATCCGCTCGATGGTCTCGAGGAAAGTATTTTTCTAAGAAAATCTCTTTGAACTCCTGCCATTCCATGTTTGTTAATTCATCATCTTCCTTTGTGTTTTGAATTAGTGACCACCATTGATCGGCATCTCCAGTGAGGCGGTAAACTGCCATGACAATATTCTCCCTTTCACTACTCCCCAAGGCATGGAATATTTTCTCTAAGGAATTTATCCATTGCTCAGCTACTATAGGATTTATACTCCCATTGAAGGTTGGCGGTTGTTGCCTCATGAAACGGTCTAGCATTGATCCTCCACGTTGCGGATTAGGGTGCTCCATACGAGTAAGGTTGTTATTCATAACCTGCGTGAGTTGTCCCAGTATGGTGAGAAGCTGATCGGCACCAGTTGTATCACTAGCTCCACCATAATTATCCTGAGCAGGAGGGTAATCCCTACACGGAGTGCGTGCATTGATACAGTTTCCATTCCTTCCACTAGGCTTCATTTCTAAATAATGGCATAAACTAGATTAGTTCATGAATCAAAATACATAATTCCATACTTGTAAAACACTTAACATAAATTGAACTAATTATGGATATAATCCATAATTATAAAAAATGTTTTCTTTGAGGAAGTATATACTCGTAATCCTTCATAGTGGTTTGTAAAGAAAATGGGAATTATCATAAGCATATCCCCCGGGAGTGTCGTAACCAAGAGTGCAGCAAGGCTCGTTGTCGTGCACCAGTTCCCGTTCGAGTCTAGATCAAAGCGGTGTTTTCGGGTTTTACCCCTAGGTACATCTATGCCAGAGCCACCTCTACCTGCTCGTATCCAGACAGGGATGTATTGCTCGGAAAACTCACAAAATCTCTACAATACCAAAATTTTAGGAAGTTCTTCTATACTAATCCTCAAAGTTCATCTTAGGTCTATGTGCTCTAATCAGAGTTTGTCTCAATCTAGCTTCCAAGGTTTGTACTAAACTGCCTCTGATACCAACTGTAACGCCCCGACCCCAGCTACCCAGAGTCGGTGCGTTAGTTCGTAACATTGGCATGATCAAAAAAGATCAAGTCTCAAAAGACCGATTAGTTTAGAAGCCTTGGAAACACTAGATACATTCGTAAATGTTACATTAAATCATAAAGTGAAAACCTACAATAACAAAGTCTCCATAGTTCACACTCATATCCTCTTCTGACTATCCCTGCAGTTCATTCATAAAATACTTCTTCACATCCTGGAAAATATTAAAACATTGAAAGGGGTGAGCTCAGATGCTCAGTAAGGATAACAATATTGCGGAATCTTTCATAAATAAACATAAAAATTTAAGGCAATGTATAACTAAAACAAAAGCCTTTTAAACTTGAACATCAACATAATATGGAAAAAGTAAAATGAGATAATATCATTCACTTCTTCACATGGATATTCTACTGGTCGAATAATCACATGCAATATCAATAACCACTTTCATAACGAGGGAATGTATAATGCCAGACATTCTGAAACATTTTGTCAAGGCCTCGGCCAAGACGTCTAAAATGATTAAGGCCTCGGCCAAAACCATAGATCAAATTGGGAAAGGGCCTCGGTCAATTCCACGTCTAGTTGTCTCATGAGACCTACCGATGCATCGAGGAGCTATAGCGGGCTCCACCCGTCACTTATTAAGTCCAATACATTCCTCATATGAATAGGTTTAAACATATCACAATCCATAACATAATCGTATCACATAAAACATGCATAAAGGAAACATAAAATTTCCACATTTCAATCACAATATATCAATACAACACATTTATATAATAAAAACGCTTTCAAAACCATTTTCAATACCAAAATAAAAGAAAGTTAAAACTTTGTATTTATTTTTCATTAAAAAATGATGGCTTGTAGAGGAAGCCGAAACTCAAATAATGGTCACGGCGGCGGAGAAGTCGTTGTCGCCGCATAAGTACGGAAATAAAAACATTCCCTTTTGTTGTTTAGAAAAACGCTTCGTATAAAAAAAGATTCCTTTTGAATAAACGTAAAAGTCAAAGGGGTTTATACATCGTATAAAAGAAAGTTGTGTATAAAACCAAATATGCCTCAATGAAAGGGGATTGAGACGAAGTCCTTAAAAAGATCATTTTTTTTAAATAAAGTATATCTATAATGTGTATTCACTATAAGTACACATAAATAATATAAAAATACAAGATAGCACATAATAATATCATGAAATAATTTGAAAGTACGAGATTAACCCAAAGAATAGAAATTGGGTTAAGAAATTCCCTTACCTTGTGTCTGACTTGACTCAACCGTTCTTTAACCTCCTGAATAATAAACTAGATTTAATATCTACCTTATTAAGAACCATTTAAAATTTCATTATCCTTTTTATATCACTTATTACAATGTTATGAACGTTATGTAATTATTTAAGTTAATAACGGTCGTTTTGTCGATCTTTGGTACTTGTGTCAACAATAACCTTCTTATAATTACAAGTTTTTCATGTGGTGAAATATCCATTATATCCAGAATTATATTCATGATGTAGATATCATATATATCATATATATCCAGTATATACATTCATTTATAATATTACGTAACATTTAGAGGTAAGAAATGAAATGCACCGTTCATGGAGACGGTAAGCCGTACGTACGCATGAACGCTAATTTCATTTCAATTTCATATTTAATGGAACAAAATCATAATGATATAAATGTATAATATAATTCCAGTATAATATAGTGTATAATACCATTTACTCCATCCTTTATACATCCCACATATGGCATTAACGATTCAAATCACTTTGAGGGGGCGGTAGTCCGCACTTCCTAAAATGAAATTATCGCCTTTTACCCATAATGGAAATCATAAAGTATGACATAAATGAGAAATACAGAAGGATAAGGAAAACATAAACATAATATATATTTCATATATGAAAATAGTGTCATCAAAATGGCCACCATTATAGGTGTTAAAATAATTTGAACAATCATCGTTTCGTGAGGCAGAAATTCGTCATCCACAGAAACCGTATGTTCTTTAACCATTATATGTAGGTGTGTGTAAGTGTAGCTCGAATCCATCTTATAAAAACATTCTAGTATATTGAGGATACTGGTGTTGTTACAAAAGAAATGAATAAAAAGAGTTTAGGGGGTTGGAGAAGAAAAATAAAACAAAACAACATTAGAGAAGACATTACCTCAAAATCGGGTAACTCTTTTTGATTTGAGCCAAAAGCTTCCTTGGGAAGAGTTCTGCCCAAAGTGAGGCTTCTAGGAGTAAGAGAGGGATGTTGGGAGAGTATTTGGGTAGAGTTTGGCCGAGCCAAATGGCTCTAAGGTGTGAATAAGGTGGGAGAGGTGGGGGCCTTTTATAAGTGGAGAGGAGGGGCTCTTTTGGAAAGATTGAAATGTTACATTATTACACAATGCTTTTCGGATTATAAAGGTCCCACACTTATATAATTAGAGGATAAGGTGATAAGGGTTCGAAATCTCCTCATCCAATTGGCTTTGGACAAGTGTAAGCATTGGATTTTGCATTATCTTCCCATTTTATTTAAATCGTTAAATAATGAGGTCATCGCTGCATCATCCTGATGTCATAAATAATTTAATTTATTTAATGTCTAAAAATTATAAAACAACTATTATGATGTAGGAAATATTTTTAGCTTTCTAATGAATATTTATAATCAAAATTTTGACTTGTGTAACCCCACTTAAAAACTGTTTTAGTAAAACAACTCATGTTTGTGTCAATTTAATTTTAACATTAAATAAATATATATTAATGTCATTTTCCAACTAAAGTGGCTCCATGGGGTCCCCAAGTTGACCCATGGGTTGTCTTGGTCGGCCATGACTCATCCAATAGGAGTAGGACAAGTTTCATGCTCATCTCATATTATTATAACATTATTTGTACCTTAAACTACACTAATTACCTCTAATCGCGATTAAGAACTTAAAAGTTACTATTCACCAAAAAATTATTTTAATCTCATTGAACCATATTTTACTTCTTAATGACAACCATGTATGTCGGATTTTTGAAAATCAAATCACAGAAGTGGTAATATTTCATTTAAACGAAAAATCAGTTATTTAACTACCACTTAGTGGTTTCACTATTCATCAAAAATTGAAGTTTTTCAGAACAATGCCAAAATTTCACCCTAAGCTATAATTGATATTCCGAATTCAAAAATGATGTCTATTTTACAAAATTACAATCATATAAGTTGCATTAATTAATTTTATAATTAATTCCCGCTATCACAACAAATAGCGTGTTTTTAAGAAACAATTTATATCAAAAGATTGACAATTGTTTATGTCCAATTTTAATGTTAAATTAATTCTAATGACCACCATTGGATAAAATGGTAAAAATATATTCTAATTATACTTTAAAACCACTAAATAGTATAATTTATCACTATAAATTATTTTTATTAAAAAAGTTTTTTTAAGTATTTTTCACAATTCATAAAAAATTAGAAGTTCTCAGAAAAATACCAAAAATTCAACATAGGCTAATTTCGATATTACGAATACAAAAATGAAGTCCATTTTGAAATATAAAATTTCTATAATTTTAAAAAGTGGTTATTACTATTCATAACGGCTACTTTGATTAGTCGCGGTGTTTTAGAACTCGAAGTTGCGTACAATGCAAGCTATTGCATTATTGAAAGAGAGGCGTATCATGGAAGCTCGGGGTGTTACATCCCCCATCCAATGGTAAGCCATTATAACCCCATCTAGTGGTACGCCGTTGTGACCCCATCCAGCAGTAAGCTGTTGTGACCCCATCCAGTGGTATGCCATTTTCACCCCATCCAGGGGTAAGCCGTTGTGACCCCATCCAGCAGGAAGCCATTGTGACCCCATCCAGTGGTAAGTCATTGTGACCCCATCTAGCGGTAAGCCGTTGTGACCCAATCTAGTGATAATACAATGTGACTTCATCTAACGGTAAGCCATTGTGACCCCATCAAGTGGTAAGCCATTGTGACCCCATCCAGCGGTAAGTCGTTTTGAACCTATACAGTGTTAAGTCGTTGTCACCCCATCCAATGGTAATCTGTTGTGAGTTCATGTCAACGGTAAGCCATTGTCAATTCGAGCCTGATGGTAAGCCATTGTTTTCCCTTCTGTTGGGACCCATATCGTAGGTCTTTCCCAGTGGCATCAAACCAACTCTTGGGCTGCTAATTACATGTAAGTCTCAACATGTCATTGGATCACTGTCCTTTACACAAACCCAAATTTCATGCCCCAGCCTGGAGGTTCCACTTCCTCTGGTCCACTTCCTATGGGTTTCCTCCTTAGGCATCCCATCGCTTCATGAACTACACAGACTTTGATTCCCTACCACAGGGATATGTAGGAGGTCTATTCGAGGATCAATCCCAACATCACCATCATCCCCAATCCGACTCCATTTCAATCTCCATCCATTTCATTTAACCATCCATCATCCATCCTAATTTTTATCCAGACCGCCACATCCCAGTGAGATCATGCGAATTTACCGCCTACCATCAGTGTTTCCCCCAGGGGTCACATCAATCTGATCCACTTTAGTTAGTGTTCTGACTAGTCCGATATGTCTCCGCTAGACATTAAACCTGCAGTATAACCTATGTTAAACATGGTAAGTTGAGGAAAACCTCATATACATGCCTATGGAATATAATTCCCCACATTCGACATGGGATGCCTCGGGCTTCTGTGCCCTCAAAAAGCCCTGTAATAAGGGGAAGAAACACAGAATCACTAGTGTTCCAGCGTCTAGACACACCGGTGATGTCCAATGAGTCTAATGCCACAACTAAAGGTTGTTGTCTTAGCCGGACCCCTTGGAATGTCCTGACAGAAGCAGTGTAATTAACTAGTTTCCAAGAAGATATGGCACTGAGAAGAGTTTCACGAACAACGTCTTAAGTCTATAAGGGAGACCCAGACTAGGTGACGAGCTCCAAGGAGGAATCCATGGAAGGAAGAACCGACATCCCATCATCCCATTTTGATCAAGGTGAAAATTACCCTAAGTAAGAAACGGATGTCGCCCACCTTTGGAAAGCGGGAATGCGGGGCAACAGCCAGTGTGTCTTTGTCGTCCTCCAATAGAAGAATCTGTGTGACCTGGTGAAAGCATCAGAAACAGAAATGGTGAACCCGGCAAGAATCTTCTATTCAATATAGATATTAGTACTGTTCGAGACATTAGTGGATTAGTAGGTCATCAGATCAAGCTATCCAGCACCGAGTCCCACCATGAAAATAGCGGGCCTGGCGTGAAATTCACCAGAAGTTAGGGAAATCAAAACGTTGGACATCCAGATTTGCAACGTTGTCAGTGTGTATCCATCTTATTAGCCATAGAAGACAAAATGGCATTGGGGCACTGGTCGTTGATTCATTTACTTTCAGCACTAATGGGTTAATCTCTCTTCTTTTCAGGAATAAAGCTGCTATAGTGTGAAGACCCGACCCCAAAAAACCTGTAGTCAGTGCATTCAGAACGTTATGTGTCATTTTAAACAAAAACATGCACTAATAAACTACACAGCATGTCCCACACAGAGGATCTAATTCGATTTAGGCTCTGGGAAACTAGCTACTTCAGAAATGTTTCATCTGTTAAAAACTATTACCTGAAAAATTTAAAACATTACGTTTGGTGAGCGTAAGAATGCCCAGTAATGGGTTTTAAAATAAACCAATGTAACTTTTGAAAACATTCTTTAAAACTTTCCATATATAATTTTTGTTAAATAAAACTGTAACACATGTAACATATCTAAGAGTGCTCAAATAAGAATATTCCAACAAAATTACAGGGATACATGATTCAATTAAAGGCATGATCATTTGGAGTAATAAATAAAAGATATTCTAAACATGTATGACATATGAATATTTAAGCATAAATTGAACAGCTAAGAGTAATGATTAATCAGATTTTCACATGAAGGAAACAACTTCAATTTCTTATATTGGATACTTATTCACTGACTGATAAAGACAAGTCATGCCCAAAACTTTTACTTTTATGATACTCATAAGTGCTGGATCTTAACCTTGCATATTCAACTAGTCGAATATCCATTAGGTTAACTAATTATTATAATCATAATGATGGAATGTATAATGTCGGACTTCTATGTCAAGTAATTGATCCAAGACCTAGGGCTAACTATAACCGGACCCCAACCCGGAGAGCATCTATAACCGGACTCCATCCCGGAGAGCATCTATAACTGAACTCCAACCTAGATGGTTTACTTTTACCGGCCCCAGCCCGGAACATACTAGTTCAATACACTCCTCATATGCCAAAAAGGGTTGTATATTCAAAATGTCCCATACCATTTTGAATATTAAATTACCCATTTCCAATTATTCAAAGGGTCCCATACCACTTTGGATAATTTCATACATAATTGGTCATAGTAGATGAATTTCAACCGTAAACATCTACATATTTCATAATGTGAGACATGCATCTAGATGTTTAAAAACTGAGCTAACAATTATTTTATTGTCATTAAATGGTTAGAAGAAAGGCAGATTATGGAACTTATATTGACATCCAAGGTACAAAAAGAAAAAAACGTAATTTGTCACATACAATGAGGTGTATATAAAGAGTATCATTTTAAACAAGACTAGACATAATTTTGAAAAGGGTTTATTCATTAAACTATTTTACATATATGTTTATGTAAACATGTATATATGACATACATGTTTTAGTAGAGTACTACACTAAGGTTAATTGGCACAAACTTATTTTCCAAAAACATAAATTAATTATAGAGGTTCCATGATAAAAGAAAAATATTTATCTGGACTGTATGTTATACAATCTATATATCTATATCTAGAGTTGTGTATATAAAAAATGCATATATATAAGTTTGGAACAACATTTCTTATGTTTTAAATCTCCACTTAAACTCAAGACATAATGTGTAAAGACCTCAAATCTGGGTATAATAAAGGTTCATGTAACATATAAAAATATATTTACATAACCATACTCATACTAAAATGGTTGTCACCTCTATATTTTTATCCCCCTAATAATATTAGTAAAATAATGTTTTATATAGGGAAGGTCATTCCATTAGTCATAAATATTGTTTATGAAAACTTACCCATACAATTATATTAAAACTGAACATATATACCATTCTCTATATATATATTTTTACATATGAATTTATGTGTATATGTGTATGCATAGTACATAATAAACATTTCATACTAAAAAAACTACTCTTTCATTTGAAGTTCTTATCTTGAAATCTTTTCAAACTTGATGGATTGGTTATTCGTGGGCCTATACTCAAAACTGAAAGACTATGCATATGCATACTCATATATAAACTGAAGTACAAATAACCATATATGTATATATATATAGTACGTCTTATGCTTTGGGAGCATTAAATAAATCTCAAATTACAAATACTCAAAAAATAAAAAATTTAGAGACTTAGGTTCGGCCATAAGGAAGGTTTCAAACTAACCTGTAGGGTTATTTAAAACACATATTTTTATTAGCATACATATATAAATATATAGATATGTATATATATAAACTCAAAACCACAATACAAGGAAAAATAACCCTTACATTAAAACTAGGGGGAGGAGAACTTGAGGAAGGTTGGCTGGGACGTACTGGAGGCTTGAGCGGGGAGAAGAACTGAGAGTTCTTTGGGTGCAACAGGTTACTTATATACTAAAAAAAGAACACAAAAATTTAATGAAAACATTTACCCCCCCCCCCCTGGGTGCATTAAATGGATGGTTTTGTGCTTGAAGTAAAGGGGAAACAAGGAGGGTCCACTGGAGGTCAGTGGTGAAGAAAAAGAGATGGTGCAATAGGTGTAGGGTTATTGGTGTAAATCCATGAGAAGAAGAAGAAGAAGACGCGACACGAGGGAAAACCAGAGATAGATTGGATGACTCAGATTACTCTGAGATTGATCGGGCGGACCTGGTTCGACGTGAAATTTTAAAACACACGGATGACTGAGAATAGATATGTGGTAGATCAAACGGCGCACAGAAACGTGGTGGAAATCTGCGTTTGATGAAGGTCGAAAGCGGGATCATGATCGACGATCCAGATTGCACATGACACGATCTAGTGGCCCAAATCACGTTTTTCCCAAAAAAAACATGTCCCACATTGAAACGGCGAGTTTTTTTCACCTCCTTTATAAGATTAAGCCTCTAATAGAATGCTCATAAAAAACACACAGCACACACTAGGGAGCCTTACACACATGCTCCCTCCCCTACAGGCCTTGGCCTACCCATGCCCCATCGTGGCCTCGTGCCCACGGTGGTACACCAGTGTGATTCTACTCCCGTGTGCCCTTCGGGTAACCTCTTCCCACGCTTGGTATGGCCTTGGCTTGGGCTGAGGGCTAGTCTCATCCACATAGTGTGAGATGCCTCCCTCGACCCATCTATAAAGGGCTGGCCCTAGCGGGCCTTTTTTTTATAAAAGCCCACAATCAAAATTAGAAAGTCTTAAAGAAGAGAAAAAAACATTTATTATAACTATAAAAAATTTATCTTATTAATCATGGATTTTATTAAACATTAGTATGTTAATTAAACTTTTTCTTAGTTAAAATAATCTCTAAAATTATAAACACTAAAACATTAACATAAAAGTTATAAACATGAGATTTAATAAACCTACATGATAATTATTATACTAGTATTATAGAAAACATAGTTTAATCAAAAACATAATTTAATTCAAATAATTTAAACATATATTATAACACTGTTTATGAAATGAAAATTATTACATTTTATTTGAAATATTTGCAAAGGGTTTTTAATTCGTTATTACTTCTCAAAATCCCTTAAGTTTAATTTGAAGTATTAAACCATATCCTTTTAGAGTTCATAAAATAAGGTTATATTATAATTTTAATTATAACTTAAATATTTGGAAACTAATTAATACTTAAATATATATATATAATTGTCTTATCAATGTCCAACAGCTATAATTATGGCTGTTAGCTTTCAACGGTCACCAGAGATACAGTCGGGTTGATTCCCTATAAAACTATGTCTTGTGGTTTCTTAAGATTAATGTAAGTGACAAGGATGATGCTTGTTATACCCCTGATGATCAGTATGGTCTTCATGATTATGGTGGTGTTGTTCTTCTTTTTCACTGACTTGAAGGATCTCATTTATTTACCGTGTCTAGTTGTCTTTGTAGGGGAACTTCCTGAAGTTCTGATAGGGTTTTTATTAGGAATTTTTGGGTAGGATGTTTCCTTGGGATCTTGAAACATTGTAAATACTATGATGTTCTTTTTATTATGAAAATCCTTGTGTCCATTTGTGTGTTTTACTAAGTTGCATTCTAATACAAATTAAAACCAGATTATTAGTTTTCATGAGAAACAAGTTTTTTTAATTGTTATGAAATTAAAAAAAATGAATACGTAAACTTATCAATACAAGAGGTACAAGTTTTGGGGGTGTTATATTATTCCCCCCTATAAAGAATTACATCCTCTAAATTCATTTCATATAACCATAATGGTTCTCTAATGTTCTCCCCATATCCCCCATCATAGAGGATCCTCAGGTGCGTTCACTGGAAAACTCAAATTGATGCTCAACTCCTCTAGTTCTCTGACCCAGACACACCTCGGATAGAAGGGGTTAAACTCTTGCATTGAACACTCAGGATTCTAGAGGGAGGATCGAATGGTAGAAAGTTTGGAAATGTCTAGACAGACCAACACATGAAGAACTCACTGAACTATGTCTCGATTGAGAACATCTAAGTTATAGATGTTGTCATAGAAGCTAAAACTGAGGAGTTGGTACATGTAGGCCACACAAAGGTTTCCCTCCAAAGAAGCCTCTTAAAATCTTACCCTAGCCATGTAGTTCCGGTGTAGGGTGAAACATTGGAAAATCCCTTCATAGTATTTTCCTCTTCACCTATACTTAGCTAGTTGGGCCATGGCTATATGATAGTAAATGGAATCATTCCCTTGACATGTGTGGTGAATATCCAGACTATTTGAAACTTCATATAATTGCTTGCACGTTCTTCACAGGTTTTCGAAGGGAATATAACCTTATTCATAGGTTTTAATAACAATAATCTCTAGTATCTCAACAGGAAGAGATAACATGTGGGTTTGTCCTTTCATCTGAAAATTTATTATGAATGTTCAATCGGTGAAACATATTCAGAAGCATAAACACAGACAAGATAACAGAATGAAAGAAGGTATAACGGTTGCTCTATCATGAAACGTCAAATTGATTATGTTGTAAGGTTTATTTATAGTCTAGGGAAAACCCTAGTTCATCTCTTGAGGAGCGTTGGTGGGTTTACAGTGTGTGTTTTTAATTAAAAGTACTAAAAGAGGGGGTGGTTTTAAAACAGTTTAAAGAAAATAATTTGATTTAAAGATTTTAATATTTGATAAATAAAAGTGGTGTATTAATAATTATGAGAGAAGAAGATCATTAAAATTTCATTACACATCTTGGTGAGTTCATCATTCTAAAAAATACACATGGTTTAATGGAATCCTTTGGTTGAGGGTTGTCAATATCTCAACATCCCTCTTACCTCTTAAATGATGCTCAAAGAACCACCCCTTGACACAACAATCGTGTTGTCAAGGTTTGGGTATAAATAGTAGATATTAAAGGCTACTAACGAATACTTAAATATTATGTATGTGTGAGATAAATTGGAATCTTGTCTTGTCCAATCTGAACAATCCAAGATTCCCACTTGAAATCTCAACCCAATTGGTGTTGAAATAAAAAGTGTTTCCCTTAATTTTAACAATAGAAATGAAATCAGAGAAAAATAATGTCAAGATAAGAAATAAGTGAATTATTTATCACACAAATTACACAGAACCAATAGAAGAACATGTGTTGTAACTCCCTCCCAAGTGTGTGTAGATCCCTCAAAATGACCATCCACCGTTTAGCTCAACATCGAGAGGAGGAAGCTCGAGCAGAAATTTGCCTTCATCCTTGATTCCCCTATGTGGATAGGGGCCTCTATAACTCCTTGGATTGTGAGAGGAATCCTTTGAGTCTAAAAAAATACCATATATTTTCCTCCTAGCTGAACTTACAAATGAGGAGCCCAAGGTTCCATTTAATAAGAAAATGGGAAGCTGGTTTTGAGCACACAGAATTCATAAAACCACTTGTCCTAGGTGTTTCAACCTTTAAACAGCCTTATCTAGATTTGGAGAAAATAAAAATTGTTGTAGTCCCACATCTTGTCTGTATCCACTGAATGTTTTTTAAAATTTGGACACCTATATCATGATATATAGACCGATCACAACACACCACTTTTGACTTCATTCAGATTTGGTGCGCTGGATAGATCAGGTCGGTTGGACCACCAGATGGCCAAATGAGTCTTGGATTACTTCATAAGAAATGTATCCCAATGGATTTTTGACCAGGAAACAAAATTTCATCTCAATTGGATGCACGTTCTAGTAGAAGTGTGCGGATTAATCCACCGGTGTGCATGGATCCTGCGCAGTTTGGCCCACTTTTCTTGGACATCATCATGGGCCCTCCAAATCACCTCCTCCTGCAATGGAATCATCAAAACAAGTAACATTTCCCTTTTTAACAATGATAGAAACAAAATAAATGATTCAAACATGGAATGAAAATTTTCATTATTTTTATAATTTTCAATATAAAACAAGTTTAGCACAATGGTGTAAAGGTGAAAATTCCACAGTGAATCGTGGTACGATAACACCTCCACACCTAAACATTTTCACTCTTGGGAAAAGTCACATATACAAATAAAATAAGGCATAAATATATTCCCAACATCATGAAGATTTAACATTTGTGGAAATTTTAATTCACTAAAGTAATGTGATCAATGCACGAACCAGACAAAGGAGTTCTTCCTAATGAAAATGGAGAAGGATGTCTCATAAATCATATCACAATGAAATTCAAAGAGATTCATGACACCAACATGAGAAAGGAATTGAGAAGTCAACCATTCCACTAACTCTCCATGTGTGTGTGTGTGAAAACTATTCCATGCTATTCTTTCCACTTTCTATCCAATAAATATAGGTTATTTTAAAATTATTCATCATTAAATGAATTTTCACCAAACCTGCCCTATATCCTTTGCAATCATATTTCAAGACCCACTCACTTAAGAATTCTTAGAAGTCAAAACATAAGCTCCTGAATTAGATATCCCCATATGTTGTACATTTCCTCACTCCCCTCATTTATTATTTTTTGTTTTTAGAAGTTTCATTTGGAACAAATCTCACACTCATCTCTCAACCCTTGTTGTATCTCCTCACGACACTAATTGCAACAGTTATAACAAGATAAATGGTTGAGGAGGAGTGGTTTTTGACCTACCCAAGACACAAACCTTTTCATTGGGGGGAATATAACAGTTGAACATTAGGTACACACGCATAGGTCAATCTTGCATAGTAATGAAACTGATCAGATAAGGAACGAAAGTATGAAAATATCATTTAAAGCTAAAAAATATTAACCTAACATATATTTACCTTATAATATGTAAGAAATATTCACACTTTGTGGTTTGGTGAACATAATGTGTGGAGATATTAGTGACACAGTTTTCCCAAAAACTACTCACATAAGGGGCATCAATCATCTCAATGGCTTCACATACATACAACCATTTATATCATTGACATAAAACCAATTTACTAAAAAACACTCCTTGATGTTAAATTCTTACAGACATTATTTTTTCCCCTTCGTTATGGTATTTTTAATTTCCCCCTTTATGGTCACCACATCATGTAACATAGAAATTCTTGATGGGGGAAAAATTAAAATACCATAAAGAAAGAAAAAAAGAAGAAAGGAGAAAAAAATGGAAATCCTAATGAACCCAAACAGATGGGGAAAAGTGAAAATACCATAAAGAAGAAAAAAATAGAAGAAAGAAAAAACAATGACAATTCCTAACTAACCCAGAATGTACCCATCCCCCCACACCTAGAATGTTCAGTGTCCTCACTATATTATTTGAGAGTGTGAGAAGGAAGGATAAAACCTGGTGTGTTTCACTGGTATGTTGCTTCTTGAACATGGAGTTCCTCCATCGGGAACTCTGGAATGGATTCATGGAAGTTCTTCAGCTGGTTCCCATTGACGGTGAAGGTTTACTTGGTTTCTTCATTTTGAAATTGAACAACACCAAATAGAGATACATTAATAACAGTGTATGGGCTAAAATAGTGGGAACAAAGCTTACCTGGCTGCAACTTAAGCCTTGAATTATAAAGGAGGACCTTCTTCCCAATGAAAAACTGATGGTGAAGGATGAGATGGTTATGGGCCACCTTGGTATGCTCTTTATAAATCTTGTAGTTCTCATATGCATCTCTTCCCATTTATTCTATCTCCTGAATCTGCAACTTCCTTTAAGCACCTACACCAGAATGATTAGAATTTTCATTGTTTGATAGCCCAGTAGGCCCAATGCTCAATCTCAACAGGGAGGTGACAAATCATTCCAAACATAAGACAATAGGGTGAGATTCCAATTATAGTTTTGAAAGCAGTATGGTAGGACCATAATGAATCATCAAGTTGAATACTCCAATCTTTTCTATTGGGTTGAACCATTTTTTCAAGAATTTGTTTTACCTCTCTATTTGACACCTCGTCTTGACCATTCGTATGTGGGTGATATGCAGTAGACACTCGATGACTGACCCCATACCGATACAAAAGTGATTTCATTGTTCAGTTGTAGAAATGAGAACTCAGGTCACTGATTATGAACCTAGGTAATCCAAACCTACAGAAGATTTGGGTTCTAAAAAATTCTACAACTACCTTAGAATCATCAGTCTTTGTAGCTCATGCCTCTACCCATTTTGACACGTAATCAACTTCCATAAAAATGTACAAGTTGCCGAAGGAATTGGGAAATGGACCCATAAAATCAATGCCCCAAACATAAAAAATGTCAAGAAAGAGAAATAGTTGTTGTGGAATTTCCTTTATTTTAGAGACATTACCAATTCTTTGACAATGAGGAAATGATTTACAAAAATCATGGGCATCCTGAAAAGGTGTTGTCCAAAAGAGACCAGAATCAAGGATTTTGCAAGTAGTCCATTGGGAACCAAAGTGCCCCCCACAAAAAAGAGTGTGGTAGAATCTAAGGACAGACTGAAACTCACTATCGGGAACACAACACCTAAGGACTTGATCACTACATGTGCACAAAAGGTAGGGGTCACCCCAAATGTACCAATGAGAATCATGTTTTAGATGAATGGATTGGTTTTTATTGAACTCTGTAGGAATGAAATATGCTACCAAATAATTTGCAATTTCATAATAATAAGGAATAACATCATGCACTCAGTACAATTTCTCTTTAGGAAACATGTCATTAATGGGAATAAGGGGGGCTAAGTCAATTTCTGAGGATGGTAGGATCCTACTGATATTCTTATCCACCACATTCAATACTCCTTTTTTATCTCTAATTTCTAGATTAAATTCCTGAAGGAGGAGCATATAGAGAATGATATGTGGTTTTGTTTCCGGTTTCTTAAGGAGATACTAGAAGGCTGCATGGTCTGAGAACACAATGACTTTGTACTGGAAAATGTATGACCTGAATTTTTCCATGGAAAACACAATGGGAAGGAATTATTTTTCAGTTGTGGTGTAGTTTTCTTGGGTAGGATCCAAAGTAAATGAGGCATAGGCAATTACATGTGGATCTCGATCGACCCATTGTGACAAGACTTCCCCAACTGCATTGTTAGTGGCATCACACATGAGATCAAACAGTGAATCCCACCGAGGTGGTTGGATTACCAGGGGTGACTTGAGACTCTATTTTAAATTATTAAAAGCTTACTCTCATTCATTATCAAAACCGAATTCCTTTTATTTTTGGAGTAATTGGGAGAGGGGGAGTGCAAGTTTATTACAGTCACGAATGAAACGACAGTAAAATATAGCATGACCTAGGAAAGATCACACATCCCGTACATTTTTGGGGAACGGTAAGGAAGAAATGACATCATATTTTGATTTGTCTACTTGGATACCATCCCCAAAAATGACATTCCCCAAAACTATACCTTATCGCACCATGAAATGTAATTTCTCATAATTTAATACATGATTCTTTTCAATATAGTGACGTAGGATTGAACCAAGACTATTCAAACATTCATCAAAAGAAGATCCATAAACAGTGAAATCATCCATGAATACTTCCATGCAATTCTCCAGGTAATCTGAAAAATACTAACCATACATCTCTGGAATGTACCCGGAGCATTACACAGACCAAATGGCATCCTTCTATAAGAAAATATGCCAAAGGGGAAAGTGAAGGTTGTCTTTTCCAGATCCTCGGGGGAAATATGGATTTGAAATTATCCAGAATACCCATCAAGGAAATAGTAGTGGGACTTACCCTCTAGCCTCTCTAGGATTTGTTCAATGAATAGAAAAGGGAAATGGTCTTTTCTAGTGTCTTGGTTTAGTCAGTGAGAGTCTATATGGACATGCCAACTATTCTGCACACGAGTTGGAACTAATTCATTATTTTCATTTTTGAATACTGTAAGGCCGAAATTTTTAAGAACTACTTGAACATGACTGACCCATTGGCTAGCAGAGATAGGGTAAATGATTCCAACAACCAATAATTTTGTTACCTCATTTTTCACAATTTTTAGGAGGTTTGGGTTCAGTTGACGTTGTGGCTGCCTCACTAGTTTAGCCTCATCATTTAACAAAATATGATGTGTACAAATTGATGGTCTAATACCAAGAATTTTAGCAAGTGTCCATCCCAAAGCTTGTTTATACTCCCTCAAGAGTTCAAACAGTCACAATTCATGCTCAAGAGGGAGTAAACTTGAAATTATGATGGGAAACTTGTTTCAATTTTCAAGATATGAATATTTTAAATCTTTATGCAATTTTTTCAGCTCCAATTCAAGTGGATTTTGGATTGATGGGAGTGTGAGTGAAAGTGAGAAGTCACTGATCTCATCTAACTGCTCAATTGTATCACACTCAATAGAGGAATGAGATTTTACAAGCTTAGCAGTATCATCGAAGTTTAGTGGATCCTCAATGTTCAAGAAATCATCAATTAATAAACATGAATGACATTTTTCTAATCCACTACAACAATAAATTCATGAATTGTCACCTAGAATTTCAAACAATGAAGAAAACTTAGAAATGGGATCGATGGAATGGTAAGAAGTGTTTTTAGGGGAATGGAGTACATCAATTGAATTTACTGTGAGAGAGGAATGTTTTTTGAGGGGTGCTTAATGGCATCAAGGATGTTGGAATGGACTATGTTACCATTAAATTCCATAGATAATGTACCATTATGACCATTAATTCCTGTGGGCTTTAGTTCCACAACCTACAATGTAGAGTAAATAGAGTGAGGAATCACGTTATAGAAGCACCTAAATCAAGCATAACATTAGAAAAAGAATACTCCCCTATGGTTCACTATATTGAAAATGTTCCAGGATCATTGCACTTGGTGGGAAGTGATGGCTCTATCAATACTGAAACATTCCTCCCCAATCTCTCTTTCTCATCACCTAGAAGTCACCTTCTATGTGTACGAATCTCTTTTAGAAACTTTGTGTGCCATGGAATTTTCTTTACAACATCAATCAATGGGATGTTAACCTAAAATTTCTTGAAAATTTCCAATATTTCCTTATCAAGTTCAGTTTCCTTTTTTTTCTTGGTTGGGTGCTCCTTTGATGAAATGGAAGAGGAATGTTTGGGATAGGTGACTCATCAATATACACACTCTTTCCTTCAGAAGGGCATCTCTCAAGCAAGGTTCTCCAACATTTGGAACATTCTTAATGGTTGGGATGGAGGTTTACTTGGGAGTGGATGACTCTAATGGAGAATTCATTTTACTTTCTAGTTTTTCGATACTCCTAAGGGTGATGGCACTAACATTTCCTTTATCCCTATTGTTAACTACTGGTTGAGAGAGAAGTTTACCTGACCCATGACTTTGAATTTCACCCACTCAGTTAGCTAGTTGACCTAATTGGGTTTAGAAGTCTTGTATGGATGCCTAAGTGGTTTTTTGGAATTGGATATTGTTAGCAGCCATTTGTTTCATCATATCTTCTAGGCTGGGCTCAATTTTTGGAGGGGGTTCTTGGAAAGGCCTTTGGGGTGGTTGAGGATTTCTTTGTGGTGGTTATAGATGACTACTCTACCCTAATTGGTTCCATTGTTTTTGTGGTTGGTTTGAATACCACCCTTTCCTATAGGCTTGGTTCTCCTTCCACCCAGGGTTGGATAGATAGTAAGGTTTTTTTCTAAAGGGTTGGTTATAGGTGCGGCCTAGAAATATTGCCTCACAACTCTTAGATGTTTCCCTCAATTGAGGACATTGGTCAGAGTAGTGGGTGTTAGAAGAACATATACCACAATGGATGGGAGGAGGATATTGGTATTTACCTTGGGAAATAGCAAGTTGTCGAAGAAGGGTACATACCTCTTCGAACTTTGTGTCCACCTTCTTCTCAAATTCAGTACTTTTCACCTCATTGACACCTTGAATCGATACATTAGACCTTAAACCAAATTGTTTTGTGTTTTTCTCCATGTCCTAAATCAGGGTTATTGAAGCAATTGGGGTCTTATCAACTAGCACACCACCTGTAACAACATCGATCATATTTTGATCAATAGAGATTAAACCTTCATAAAAATATTGAATTAAAATTTCATCACTTATTTGTTGGTGTGGGAAAATTGAACACAACCTTTTAAAGCATTCCCAATATTCATGTAATGTTTCCCCTTGATATTGTCTTATCCCCCAAATTTCTTTCCTAATTGTTGCAGTTTGAGAGGTTGGGAAATGATTTTCAAGAAAAAGTCATTTCATGTTTTCCCAGCCTCTTATTGGGGGGATTAACATAATATAACCAATATTTTGTTGTGTCTTATAATCAAAATGGGAATTCTCTGAGCTTTACATGTTATTCATCCACATTTTCATGTTTTAATGTAGAAAAAATAGTATGAAATTATTTTAAGTGTTTATGTGGATCTTCTCTAGGAAGTCCATGTAATCTTGGCAATAAGTGAATTAGACCGGATTTCAGTTCAAAACTTGGTTCCTCGCCTTGCATTTGAATATAGGTGGGCTAGATATCAACATCAGGTTAGGTTAGTTATTTTAATGTTCAGTTGTCTTCAGCCATATTATGTAAGTCTATTTTAGTTTTTATATTGGTTCTAGAAGAAGAGGAAGGATCAAGAAGAGTGTCAATGTTTTGTGTGCCCTCCTTCGATGGGTTCTCTTGTGCATCTCGGGATTGCTGACGTAAGATCCTCTCTGGTTCGTGTTTGAAAGGATGTAAATCTCCCGGATTAGAATGTGTAATTCACCAAACCTACGCAACAAATATATCAGAATACAAAAAGATAGGTAGAGGTATAATATAAAATAGATAAATATTCCCAAAAATTTACAAAAAAAATTCAAAAGCACGCACTAAAAACCAAAGCTCTCCCCAGCAACGATGCCAAAATTTGCTTTTGCAGTCATGAAACATCAAATTTATTATGTTTTTGAGGTTGATTTATAGTCTAGGGTAGACCCTAGGTCATCTCTCAAGAAGCATTGGTGGGTTTAGAGTGTGCGCTTTTTAATTAGAAGTACTAAAATATGGGGTGGATTTAAAACTGTTTAAAGAAAATGACTTGATTTAAAAAGATTAATAGTTGATAAATAAAAGTGGTGTATTAATAATTATGAGAGAAAAATATCATTTCAGGTTCACTACACATCTTGGTGAGTTCGTCATTCTTAAAAATACACATGGTTTAATGGAATCCTTTGGTTGAGGGTTGTCAAGATCTCAACCTCTCTCTTGCCTCTTAAATGATGCTCAAAGAACCACCCCTTGACACAAAAATCATGTTGTCTAGGTTTTGGTATAAATCATAGATAATAAAGGCTACCAAATCATACTGAATTCTTATGTATGTTTGAGATAAATAGGACTCTTGTCTTGTCCAGTTGGAATAACCCAAGATTCCCACTTGAATTCTCAACCCAATCGGTGTTGAAATAAAAAGTGTTTCAATTAATTTTAACAATAGATATGAAATTAAAGAAGAATCATGTCAAGATAAAAAATAAGTGAAATATTTATCACAAAAATTACACTAAATCAGTATAGGAACAAGTGTAGGAACTCCCTTCCAAGTGTGTGTAGCTCCCTCTAAATGACCGTCCACCGTTTAGCTCGACATCGGGAGGAGGAAGAAGCTCCGGCAGAACTTCGCCTTCATCCTTGAGTCCCCTATGAGGGTAGGGGCCTCTAGAACTCCTTGGATTATGAGAGGACTTATTTTGGTCTCCAAAATACTAGAGATTTACCTCCTGGCTGAACTTACAAATGAGGATCCCAAGGTGCCATTTTATATGAAAATGGAAAGGTGGTTTTGAGCACACAGAATTCTTAAAACCAATTGGCAAAGGTGTTTTGACCCCAAGATAGAATTATCTCAATTTTGAGAAAATAAAAAAGTTATACCCCACCTCTTGGATATCTCCACTGAATGTTTGGAATAATTTGGACACCTAAATCATGAAATATAGACTGATCAAATCACACCACTTTTGACTTCATTCAGATTTGGTGTGTTGGACAGATCAGGTCGGTTGGGCCACCAGATAGCTGAATGTGTCTTATGTTTTTTCCTAATAAATGTATCCCAATGAATTTTGGACTAGACCACAACATTTCACCCCAATTAGATTCACGGTCTAGTATTAGTGTGTGTATTAATCCACTGGTGTTCTTGTATCCTGTGCAGTTTGGCCCATTTTTCTTGGACATCATCATGGACCCTCCAAATAACCTCCTCCTGTAATTGAATCATCAAAACGAGTAACATTGACCTTCTTAACAGTGATAAAAACAAAATAAATGATTCAAACATGGAATTAAACTTGTCATTATTTTCATAATTTTCAATATAAAACAAGTTTAGCACAGTGGTGTAAAGGTGAAAATTACATAGTGAATCGTGGTACGATCAGATAACAAGTTGTGTTCTAATATAACAACTTGTTCCTAAAAAAGAGGAAGGATAATGGTTTCTCTAGTTCCATATTACAAGAATACCCATATCATGTTCAAAACTCTCAATCTTACTAAACCATATGCAACCCAAGCAATTATTTTAGATATCCTGTGAGCACTTATGGTATCTCCATAGTCTGACATGAGGGGTGTATAGCTGAGAGACATCAGTATGCACTTGATGTCTGTACACCAATCAGTTGGCTTCGTATTCAAGGATTTCAAAGTGTATTACTTGACCATAATAGCCATAGAACTGCTCTTGACACATATATGTTGCACGGAGGTCTCCCACTATTGAGGATTCTTGGAAGGTCGTGAGGGACTAGATGCCTTCCACTGTGGTGAGGCATCTAAAAGTCCCTCGTAGTACTTTTCCCATCATTCGTAGGATATAAATTAGGCTTGCATCATAAAGATGTAATCTAGACCTTCTCTTCGGTGGAGTTGAAGTACTCTGGGAGAATTGGATATATTGTAGATATGTTTGCATGACATATAGATATGGGCATAGTTTATATAAGTTTCATGGATGGATATTGAAATTATGGTTTCTAAGGCCTCATTGGGAAGATATAGAAGACTAGTACCTTCATTTTCCATTTGAAAATTAGAAAACTTCATATTTAGTAATGATTAAGTAAATTTTTCCTTGTTTCAGTTCTGGTTTTCTAGAGTTATCCAAACCGAATCCTCTGATACCAAATATAAAGACCCAACCCCAGAAAACCAGGAGTCGGTGCCTTCAGAACATGATGTGTCATTTAAAAAAACATGCATTGATAAACTACACATCATGTCCCACATAGAGGATTTAATTGAATTCGGGCTTTGAGAAACTAGCTACTTCAGAAATGTTTCATCTGTTAAAAGTTGTTACCTGAAAAATTTAAATCAAAATGAAGGGTGAGCATAAGAATGACCTGTAAGGGGTTTTAAAATAAACCAATGTAACTTTTGAAAGCATTATTTAAAAATTTCCATAGAGCAGTTCTCTAAAAAAACTATAACACATGTAACATATCATAAGAGTGCTCAAATAAGAATATACAATCAAAATTACAAGGATACATGATTAAATTAAAGGCATGCTCATTTGGAGTAATAAATCAAAGAAATTCTAAACATGTATAACATATGAGCATTTAAGCACAAATTGAACAGCTAAGAGTAATGATTAATCAGATTTGCGCGTGAAGGAAAAAACTTCAATTTTATATATTGGATACTAATTCACTAAGTGATAAACACAAGTCATACCCTAAAATTCTACTTTTTTTATACTCATAAGTATTATCTCTTAACCTTGGATATTCTACTAGTCGAATATCCATTAGTTTAACTAATTATTATAAGCATAATGATGGAATGTATAATGTTGGACTTCTATATCAAGTCCTCAAGCTGAGACATAGGGCTAAGTGTAACCGGACCCCATCCCAGAGAGCATCTGTAAGCGGACTCCATCTTGGAGAGCATCTGTAACCGGACTCCAACTTGGAGGGCTTACTTTTAACGGTCTGCAGCCCAAAACATACTAGTCCAATACACTCCTCATATGCCAAAAAGGGTTGTATATTCAAAATTTCCCATACCATTTTGAATATTAAATTACTCATTTCCAATTATTCAAAGTGTCCCATACCACTTTGGATAATTTCATACATAATTGGTCATAGTAGTTGAATTTCATCCTTAAACATTTACATATTTTATAAAGTGAGACATGCATCTAGATGTTTAAAAACTGAGCTAACAATTATATGGCTGTCATTAAATGGTACCAAGAAAGGTAGATTATGGAACATATATTGACATCCAAGGTACTAAAAGAAAAAAAAAAGAATTTGTCACATGTAATGAGGTGTATATAAAGAGTATCATTTTAAACAAGACTAGACATAATTTTGAAAAGGTTTTATTCATTAAACTATTTTACATATATGTTTATGTAAACATATATATATATATATAACTTACATGTTTTATAAGAGTCCTACACTAAAGTTAATTGGCACAAACTTATTTTCCAAAAACATAAATTAATTATAGAGGTTTTGTGCAAAATAAAAAAAATTGATCTAGAGGGTATGTTATAAAAACTATATATCTATATCTATAATTGTGTATATAAAAAAATATGCATATATATAAGTTTGGAACAACATTTCTTATGTTTTTAATCTTCACTTGAACACGAGACATAATGTGTAAAGACCTCAAAACTGGGTATAATAAAGGTTCATGTAACATATAAAAATATATGCATATAACCATACTCATTATAAAATGGTTGGCACATCAACGTTTTTTAACCCCCTAAGAATATTAGTTAAATAAAGTTTTATATAGGGCAAGGCGTGCCATTAGTCATAAATTTTGTTTAGGAAAACTTACCCTTACAATTCTCTTAAAACCGAACATATAAACCACTATCCAGAAATTTTTATACATATGAATTTATTTGTATATGTGTATGCGTAGTACATAAAAAAAATTTCATATAGAAAAACTACTCTTTCATTTTAAGTTCTTATCTTGAAATCTTTTCAAACTTGATGGATTGGTTATTCAAGGGTCTATACTCAAAACCGAAAGACCATGCCTATGGAAACTCATATATAAACCAAAGTAAAAATAAACACACACATATATATATGTATATATATATATAGTGTGTCTTAATCTTTGGGAGAATTAAATAACTCTTAAATTACAAATACTCTGAAAATAAAAAATTTAGAAGCTTCAGTGTGGTCATAAAGAAGGTTTTAAACAAACCCGTAGGGTTATTTAAAACAAATAGTTTTATGAGAATATATATATATATATATATTTGAATATGTATGTATATATAAAAACTAAAAATCACAAAACAAGGAAAAATAACACTTACATTAAAACTAGGGGGAGGAGAACTCGGGGAAGGTTAGCTGGGACTTGCTGGAGGCTTGAGCGGGGAGAAGAACTGAGAGTTCTTTGGGTGCAACTGATTACTTATATACTAAAAAAAAGAAAAAAACTTTTAAATCCAAAACGTACCCCCCTTGTGGTGAATTTATTGGATGGTTTTGTGCTAGAAGTAAAAGGGAAACAAGGAGGGTCCCCTGGTGGTTATTGGTGAAGAAAAAGAGATGGTGCAATAGGTATAGGGTTACTAGTGTAAACCCATGCGAAGAACAAGAAGACGATGTGGCAAGAGGGAAAACCAGAGATAGATTGGATGACATGGATTACTCCGAGATAGATTGGTCAGCCCTAGTTTGAAGTGGAATTTTAAAACAGACGGACGTCAAATATTAGATCTGTGGTAGATCGAACGGCGCACACAAATGCAGTGGAAATACATGTTTTCTGAGAGTCAAAAATAGGATCGAGATCGACGGTCCATATTTCGCACGACGCGATCCAATGGACAAGATCACATTTCACCTGAAAAAACACGTACAACATCGAAATGTCGAGTTGTTTTCACCTCCTTTATAAGCCTAAGCCTTCGATAGAATGCTTAGAAAAAAAACAAAGCACACACCAGGGACCTTACACACGGGCTCCCTCCCCCGTAGGCCTTGGCATACCCATTCCCCGTCATTACCTCGTGCCCGCGGTGGTACGCCCATGCTCTCCTGCTTCCATGCACCTTTCGAGTAACCTCTACCCAAGCTCGGGGCGACCTTGGCTTGGGCTAAGGGCTAGGCTCAGCCACTTAGTGTGAGCTGCCTCACTTGGCCCAGCTATAAAGGGATTTCCTTAATAGGCCTATTTTTTTTATAAAAGCTCACAATCAAAATTATAAAGTCTAAAAGAAGAGAAAAAAACATTGATTATAACTATAAATAAATTATCTTATTAAACATGTCCTTTATTAAACATTATGATGTTAATTAAACTTTTTATTAGTTAAAAGTATCTCTAAAATTATAAACACTAAACCTTTAACATAAAAGTTATAAAAATTAGATTTACATGATAATTCTTATAATAGTATTATACAAAATATAGTTTAATCAAAAAAATAATTTAATTCAAATAATTTAAACATAGTTTATAACACTGTTTAAGAAATTAAAATCATTAAATTGTATTTGAAATATTTGTAATGTGTTTTGAATTACTTATAACATAAATATTTGGAAACTAATTAATACATAAATATATATTTTTAAATTATCCTATCAAATTCCAAAGGCTATAATTATGGCTGTTGCCTTTTAATGGTCACTAGAGTAGTGGTCGGGTTGATTCCCTATAAAACCTTGTCTTGGGGTGTCTTAAGTTTAAATCATGTGATGAGAATAGTGCTTGTTATACCCCTGATGATCAGTACGGTATTTATGATCATGGTGGTGTTGTTCTTCTTTTTCACTGACCCGAAGGATCTCCTTTATTTACCATGTCTTGTTTTTTTGTAGGGGGACTTCCCGTAGTTCTGATAGGGTTTTTGTTAGACTTTTTTGGTAGGATGATTCCCTGTGATCTTGAAACAATGTAAACATTGAAATGTTCTTTTTATTATGAAAATCCATGTGTCCATTTTTGTTTTTTACTCGGTTGAATTATAATATAAATTAAAACCATATTATTAGTTTCTCATGAGAAACAAGTTTTGTTTAGTTGATATGAAATTCAAAAAAAATGAAAAAATAAGCTTATAAGTACAATAGGTACAATTCTTTGGGGTGTTACAAGTAGAAATTTGATCACTGAACATCCACTGATGCAGGGGAAGAGGCAATGCTAATGTGGAAGTCTTGCGCGGCTCTGCCCCTTTTGCGACAATCTCCGAATCTATAAATGCCTGGCACCCACACCCCATCTCCCCATCTAAATTTATTTAGCGTAGGTTGATCAACGACCTTGTATGCTGGTACGAGGAGGAGGGGATTATCCCGACATGGGATATGGCCTTCCAGGATCTAGAGGCATATGTGCCTCATCACCACTACCTCCCCCAAGGGCCGCACAGGGAGCCAGTGCTCCCCACTCCAACATACAATCGTTTCGAGAGCCTCTCCCTAGAACTCCTCGATGATTCTCTCCCTTAAGCCGATGATATAGGGGATGTCTGGGATAACCCTGTCAAGATCCCATTTCAAGGGACCCTAAGGATGGCCCCCACATGGCTGCGCCAGCACCGTCATCCAGTCCAACGAGTTGAGGAGCAGGAAAGCCATGCGCCAGCACCGTTGGCCCCAGTCGGGTTGACCCGACGCCAGCGTTGGGCACAGGCCGAGGAGGATGCCCGCAAATGGGTGTCAAAGTTAGAAACTATTGTGGATTGGTCTAACACTGACGTTTATCATCAACCCCTTTTGTATTCTGAGTAGGGGGACTTGTATACCCTGCTCAGATTGAGGCCCCAACCACCCCACGGGTAGGCTGGGTCATCTCTCTCAGTTTCCGATGCAGGTAGTGGCTACCACCAGTACAGAGGCCCTCTCCATACCACCACCATAAAGAACGCGGGTCCTCCCCGCTTCCAATATCGGAATAGAGGTCCGCCTCGTGCTACCCTCATTCTGGATGAGGGACCTCCCCCCAATGGGGACACCCATCACATAAGCCTCTCTTGTGCTCATTACATTAGGTATGGAGTCATTCCTCCTGGCATAGACCGCCGGGGTGGGAGTGTCTCACACCCAGTCAATCTCCAAGATGGGGGGCCTCCCTGTGTCCTCAAAACAGCTGGAAACGGTCCTCCTCTCCTCAGCAATTAGAGGGGTGAAGGAAAAATTCACTTCACCAACACCCAGCACGGAGGTCCTACCGTGTTTGGCTTGACCAGTATGAGGACCTTCCTCGCACTGATGACGCCTGGGGAAATAATCATGAAGGTCTGACCCATGCTCTTATCAGCTCGAGCGGAGGTCCTACCTGCTTCAGAACTTCCCACAGAGGTCCTCCCTATGTCCCCTTTGATATCTGTCTCAGTGCTCCTCGCACCCCCACTTACCCAGGTGGAAATCCTCTCCACCCCAGCACTAGTACGGATGAAGGACCTCCTTGTGCCAGAAATATACCGTATCCTGAAGAACCATCCCATGATAGGAGGGCAGGTCATCGCCTCAAAAAAAAAAGAACACTAGGAATATTCAGATTGAGATAAAACCGGTTTTCTTCTCAAACTCCGAGGCAGAATACGACTTAGTGATGGATCCCTCACCGAGATCCTCTATGTCGAGGTCCGGGGTAGGTACAAGGTTCATTTGGCTCATACTTCCATAATGTGAGTTCCATTGGATTCCCACCTCCCTCTGCAGGTATATTTAGGAAGATGAAAACTTGGTAGCTCCATAGGTTATGGTCATGAAATCGCCACCATCATCACTTGAATCACTCTCTACCTAAACTAGAGATCACATAGAGATATTATAGGGACTAATGGTGGAAGAACAAAAGCATGTCCCATCACCCACAGCTATAGTCCCTACGCCGGAAACTGTGGTAGTCAGCCCATCTTAAAGTGACGTCGTGGCTAAGTCACTTCACTCTTCAGAGGATATCCTGAGATGCGGCGGTTTGTCAGATCAATCGCTGTATTCTCCACTGGTTGGCCTACCATTCAAGTGGTCTGAATCGGTACCACTACTAGTTCCCCAACCACATCCCGTAGATGAGTGGGGAAATGATGTGCCAGACTTTGAATCTGAGCCCAGAAACTTATGGGATATCCTCGCAACATACCACTTCCATAAGATGTTTTGGCCAGTTGCAGCACTAAATTTCTATGCGCCGAAATCCCTCACCCAAGAGAAAGTCGAGTGTTTCTACCAAACCCTCTGGGTGACTCATTTCCATCTTCGTCATCAGAAAGTGGCTTACCATAAGAGCCAAGTCCATTTCAAGGACATTGGCGAACAATGCCGTCTGTTTTATTTGGCAAAACTCCATGTGGCCCAGTGCCCTGAGTCACCAAGTCGCCATAGGGCCCTACAACAACAGTGCATTCAGAGTTTCAGGGTACTCTGCAGGATTATCAAAGAGGCTTCTCCCCACATTCATATTCGTGGTTGCGGGTAGTATGCTTTCCTCCTCTTCAATCCTATTCGGTGAAAACTCGGTTTTCTAGTTGACATAGAGGATATGCCTCCAAGAAGAGTTGAGGTTTACATAGCTAATCTTCTAGAGGGAAATAATGAGCTAGATATTCTTGGAGAGGACTTACCCCTAGGAGAGTTTTACACTTTTTGGAACCGTTGGGAAGGATTACTCATCAATAGAGGAATCTGTTGGGTCTTATTGTACCCACCGAGGCCCTAGTCCTTAGATGGAATTACAATAAGGGAAAGAAACCACTTGGAGCCTCCAAGACCTCCGACCCATCTAGATCAGTACAGAAGGTGGAAGACGACCCTGAAAAAGTTGCGTTGCATTAGCAACTCCACGAACAGAAGAAGACAGTTGATGACCACCTTGCTGAATGCGCTGTAAAGCAACAGCCAGACTAATGTTATCCTAGGATGGGGCAGAAGGGGTAGGAACAACTTCCCCTTGGTGAATTACCTCAAGTTTAACTTGACCATCCTGCCCACGTAGATAGGGTTGAGGCTAGAGCTTACAACAAGAGGGTGTTGTATGTCTCGCCCATTCCTCCTGAATGGCGCAACAATCCTCAGAACCTGGCTCGAATTCCCCAGCTGCCCCGCCGGTCATTTTACCATCCTCTCCACGATCCTTTGGGCTGCCTTATCATGTTGAAGAATGTTCCAATGCACTGGTAGTCAAGGATCCCTATCAAGATAGGAACCCTCACCCAGATGATCCGATGGCGGCACTCATTGCCTGCCTCGAGGCATTAGAGACTCGACATGAGGAAATACCACCCTATGGAAAGCCATATCCGACATGGTTGGATGATATTCCAGCACCCCTTAGTTTCAAGAATCCCACATTTTCCCACTTCAATGGGATAGGGGACCCACCATAGCACCTGGCCCACTTTATCTCATGGTGTGGCCCCATGATGGGAAATCCAGCGTAGTAGGAGGCCACCAAACACCGATGTTTTTTACAGACATTGGAAGGGATTGAATTTGTTTTGTTCAACATGCTCCCTATCAGATCAGTAGCCGACTGAGAAGACCTCCATAGGAAATTTCTCTACCATTTCAGTTCCACTAGTCAGAATATGAGTACCACAAACCTCTTCAAGTTCCACCAGAGTCCTGATGAGCATCTTGCCTACTTTTTCGCCTGGTGGAATGGTCTCACGTAATCTCTTGACATTCCAATGACTCAGGATCTAATACTGACAATGTGCATAGGGAATTTCAAGATAGAACTGGTCCCCTCTATGATCACCCAGAACTATCCTGGGTGATTTTGAGACTTCTCTGATAAGGCACAACACCTATAGGAAGCCTTACAACAAGCTAAGTTGGCACATCCATTGTCTCATTCAATCCCCACAAGAAGAGCTGCCAGGGTTGTGCCTGTCGTAGTGTCCAAATAGAGGCTCCCAGGTGACTAGAGTTGTTGATAGTGGATCTACCTCCACATCCTCATAAGGACCTCCACCTCAAGTGCATCCATCATCCCAACAACACCCACCTCAGAATCAGTAGGTTCCCCCGTGCAATGCACATCCACTGCCCAGGCGAGATAACCATGCTCCACCTCCTCGGTAGGCTCCTCCAGACCCTCATTAGGGTAAAGATCCAAGGGACCCCTTTCTATATAAGAGATACCATACCTACTCATTCATCGAGGCACAGGTCCCTGGTTAATTCTATAATGTGTTGGAGTAGGGGATTCTACGTTTTCCTGAGTGCAGAAGGCCAGAAGAGGAAAACCTCGCTGATCACCCTAATTATTACCCCTATCACTAGATGTTGGGGTAAACTCTCAAGCATTTCTATGTGTTCAAAGACTGGATTCAAGACCAGGTAGATAACAACATAGTCTGGTTAGGCCCGGCTCCGTCACAGGTGGCATGCATCTTCTCGAGGCCAGACAGTAGGAGTGATAGCGAGGACGAGTGGCATCAGGTTTCTAGTCACAGGTCCTAGAAGTATGATGATTGTATGGCTTGTAAAATAGTCTCCCACGCCCATGGTGTTATACGTGCATTCCTGAATCGGCCAGAGCCTTCAGAAGCTATAGCCACCACTTTTGCATCGTCGTCTCAGACGAACTCTTCCAAAAAGATCAAACACTAGTGACGTAAGGGAAAGAAAATCCCCCCCCCCCCCCGCAAATGCCATCGTCATCCCGTACTCTCAGAAACTTCATGCCCCCAGAGATGGAGGTTTCTCCCAGAATCCTTCCAATAGTGGAGGAGTCTTCGAGTGACGGTCAAGGGTACGCCTCAGTTAATATCATGATCTGGTAAACCCCTACATGATTCCTGACAATGAGGAGCACCAGAAGGATCCCCCCATGTTTCTAGCTATTGTTAGTGTCGACAGATCTGCGGTTATATGGGCCATCGGATTGCCTCAATCAGTACTTCCAGCCATGATGTGCAAGCTACCGAAACCCAGTAACAGGCTAAGTGCAGAGCTTAGCATGCACATCCTTCTCATTGGTGGCATCATGCCCGCCTTCACCGTTGTTTGTGTTGCTGGATCAGGCAGAGCCACCCCGACCATGCCTTGAACAACCACGCCCTGCTATAGGCTGATCTCAGCTGGTGGTCACTCCGTAGGCTTCAACTAGTGAGCAGAGGGTTATTCCTAGGACTAGTCAGCTACTGGCCTAGTCGGCAGGTCCCACCACATCTCTTGTCAAAGAGAGACCTCTTGTAAGCATAATTTCATGCCTCACACATAAGTACAATGTTCTCAAGCATCCTTCCAGTATTCCAGAAAGGTTATCCCTTTTTGAGGCCCTTCTTCCGTCATCAGATATGCGTGAGGCCCTCGCCGAGGCTTTAAGAATCCCCATCCGGTTTGAGGCAGAGGTAGAAGATGCATAATATTTTCATACTGAGGCGGTTGAGAATACTGAATGTCAGGACATTATCTCATTATCTGGAGAAGATGAAGGATCTCCCATATAGGGGAGCATTTTCTCACTGTACATCATCGGCTAGTTCAATGGAGTGGGGATTCACTATTGTCTGGTTGACCCGGGCTCTAGGATTAAACTAATATCGACTTAGACATTGTAAAAATTGGGATTGTACAAAGATTATATGAGTCCTTATGACCTAGGAATCCAAAGTTATGATAGGACGGAACAGACACCAGTCAACAATATCTGCATGAAGACCCAGTTTGGTGGCCTACTTTCCAGCACCGAATTTATGGTTGTCTCCCAGGACACCACCTATAATGCATTGATGGGAAGTCCATAGCTCCACCTACATGTGGTGGTTACCTCATCATACCACTAGTGCATCAAGTACTCCCTTAATGGTCAAGTGGGCATGCTTCAAGGTGATGCATCTCCCTTTTCCTCTTGTGAAGCCCGCTACCTGGATGCCGACTACTACAAGATAAAAGACAATCAGATTCAGACTAATGAGGTCGAGCATGTCGCGGCTATGAACGACTTGTGGACAGATCTAGATGATTCCTACATCTTTCCAATATACTGATTGGAGGCTATGGCCCCAGACATGGGACAATGATTCGTTTTGTATGGGATGAGGGGGAACACATTCCCAGGCCTAATCGTTGACATAATATCACCTCGTACTTCTATACAAATCAAGATTAGGTGATTGTGGAGCCTTCTAATCCCATAATATATCGGGATGTCCACCCCATAGTGACAACAATATGTCACACTTGCTTATTCCGCCGGACCAGAATTAACCAGCTCAAGCTAATGTGCCACTATTGCTTTGAAATCATCAAGCATGGCCCCTTAGATTGAAGGCCAAATGGGATCAGATCGACAACCTTCATCGTTATGGTTACGGCAGCACAAGAGTCCTCTGATGCAGTGTCCACGACCTCTTAGGCGGGTACCAGCCTCCCGCTGGGATCTACCAACTCATAAGAGACTCCCCCCTCCGAGGATTCCCCCTATATAGGTGAAGAAGAAGATTTAGAGGATTCTCCCCCTACCTTTGAGGAAGGCATCTCTGCCATAGTCGACGAGTTAGTACAGGTGAACCTTGGTAGCGAGGTAAAACCGAGACCCACGTTGATCAGTGTCATCATTCCCCTCAAGGAGAAACATCAGTATGTAGACTTCCTGAAAAAACATCGTGATGTGTTCATCTAGAGTTATTATGAGATGTTGGGACAAGATCTTTAGGTAGCCATCCACCACCTCGGTCTTCCAGAAAATCATCACGGGTTCAAGCAGTAACCCAGAAAGATGCACCCTTCTCATGGTGTCCTAGTTGATGTAGAAGTTTATAAGCTCAATAAATCCAATTTGGTTAAAGAGGTCTAGTACCCCAAATGGATATCCAACATTGTTCTAGTCA
Source organism: Viscum album (assembly GCA_963277665.1). NCBI lineage: Eukaryota > Viridiplantae > Streptophyta > Magnoliopsida > Santalales > Viscaceae > Viscum > Viscum album. Next base: position 1,711,314,475 of record OY728138.1, on the reverse strand, counting down.
GGAAGAAGAATGGATAGGTTAGAGTCTACATCGACTTCCGAGATCTCAATCGTCAATGTCCGAAGGATGATTTCCCCCTTCCTATGATGGAATTATTCATTGACACTACAGCTAGATTCCAAGCCCTCTCCTTCATGGATGGGTACTCTGGGTAAAACCAAATTTGAATGTCCCCCGAGGATAAGGGTTCTACAGCCTTCAAGGTGCCACAAGGTACTTTTTGTTACCGAGTCATGCCACTCGATTTAAATAATGTGGGTTCCAGCTACTAGCGGGCTATGCATCGCATATTTAATATGATCTTTGGAAAGTTGGTGGAATGATATGTGGATGATATTGTGGTCAAATATCACCAGCATCTGGACCATCTCAAAGACCATGAGAAATTTTTTGGATTCCTCTATTCCTGTCACCTAAAGACGAACCCATTGAAGTGTGGCTTCGGTGTCAGCTCTAGAAATTTTATCAGCTTCTTGGTCAGATACATGGGCATTGAGATCGACCCAGAGAAGATCAACACCATTAGATAGATGTATCCTATAAAAAATATATGGGAACTTTGAGGCTTCCAAGGATTATTAGCCTACATACACTGATTCATCACAAATTTGGCCGAAAAGGGTAAGCCATTTTCTCATCTCATGAAGAAAGGCACACTCTATGAGTGGGACGAAGAGTGTCAGACTACATTTTAGTAAATCAAGTAGTATTTACTCCAGCCTCTAATATTAATGCCACCTATCTTCGGAAATCTGCTGGTACTTTATATGACTACCCTGGAACGATCTCACAGTGCCCTTCTCGCCTAGAAAAACAATTAGGGACGGAGAACAACCTCTACTACCTCAGTCGCATGCTTCTTGATACGGAGACCATATACTACCATATCAAAAAGAGTTGCCTTTCAGTGGTATTCATAGTACAGAAGCTACGACATTACTTGTAGCATCATGAGGTATAGTTGGTGTCCCGATTAGATCCCCTAAAGAACATCCTGAACCGCCCCATGTTGACAGACCATCAAGATCGGTGGTCATTTATTCTCCAGTAGTTCAACATCAGGTTAGTCCCTTAGAAGGATATTAAGGGAAAAGTGTTGGAAAAATTCCTTGCGGCCCATCTGGCTCCTGCTAACCAGTCCTTGAATCTAGATTTCCCTGATGAGTAAATCCTCTCGGTAGACCAAGCCACACCGTGATGGCAGATGCACTTCGATGGTGCTTCCCAGAGCCCCACTGGTAGAAGGCACAATGACCCCAGGCACAACAGAGTAGGAATTTGTATTGTCTTCATTACCCCGGCACAAGTCGTTCAACCTTATTCATTATTGTTTTCAGAAGGCTGCACCAACAATGAGGCAGAGTATCAGGTTCTCATCACAGGTCTCAAGATGGCCATTGAGATTGATGTTCCCCATTTTCATGTGAAAGGGTATTCTGAACTAGTCATCAAATAGATCAACAATGACTATGACGTCAAAAATCCAGAGCTAGTACCGTTTCTATAGTTCACTCTCCAACTAATGGACCAGTTCCCATCTTGGCCAGAAATTACTCATGTCCCCGATCTCCGAATAGTCAAGCTGAAGCCTTGGCCGGTCTAGCTACATCACTCGCAGAGCCCGAAAAGGACAATCTGATTATCCATGTGGCACACTGAAGATTCATTGATCCCGTCACCCAAGATGATAATGATGTCCTGCAGTTGAGTCACCTTACTGTCAGATCCTCCACATTAGGACCCTGAGGTCCCTTTGATGTAGTGATTGAATTGAATCCTGATTGGAGATCCTCCTTTGTCGAGTACCTCCAAAACGGTTACCTCCCGACTGAGTGGGCTGAGAGAAAGCAAATCTGATGCCTCACATTGCAGTTTACCCTCCAGGATGGCCCTGGCCATGAGAAGATTCTCTACAATCACGGTTTTGAGGGGGTTCTCCTCCGTTGCATTCACGGAGTCCAGATTTCTGAGGTCGTGCAAGAGGTTCATGCTGGTTCCTACGGGGCTCATCAAATTGGGCCAAAACTATCTCACCAGATCCAGAGACTAGGGTAATTTTGGCCCTCTATGATCCATGACTACATCAAGTTCTCAAAGTGAAGTCATGCATGCCAAATTCATACTGACTTTATGCATCATCTTCCAGAACCTCTCCACTCTACCAAGTACTCTTGGCCATTTCCGGTATGGGGACTTGATGTCATGGGACCATATCCATCAGTGACAGCTCACCAGTTCAGGTTCATCCTGATTGCTACGGATTTATTCTCCAAGTGGGTATTGGCAGTTCTGCTCAAGGAGGTCAGGGCCCGTTCCATCATTGACTTTGTGAGCTCCAACATCATTTACCGACTCTGAGTCCCTCACACTATCCTCACTGATATCAGTATGAAATTCCAAGAAACTGAGCTACAGAAATTGTATACTAAGTAATACACCTGTTCTAACCATACCTCATATTATCATGCACAAGAAAATGGACAGATCGAGGTGTTCAACAAAACACTCTCTTGAATTCTACAGAAAATGGTTCGTCAGAATAAGAAGATTTGGATGGAAAAGCTCTCCAATGCCCTTTGGGATTACTAGACGACGACTCGTAATTCCACCCAGGTGACCCCATATTCCCTGGTATATGGGACAAAGGTCATCCTACCCATCGAGATTCAATTTCCCTCATCACGCACAACTATCTATGATCAACAAGCGCCAGATAAAGTAGCTAAAATTCATCTGGCTGAGTTGGAATTGCTCGACGAGAAGAGGTTTTGTGCCCTGCACAATCTGGTAAGGTATTAGAACAAGATAACTAGATCTTTTAATAAGAAAGTTCACCTCCACTCCTTCTTGCAAGGAAACTTGGTATTGGCCTTGAGGGAACCGATGACACCTAGCAGGAAACCACCCATGTTGAAACCCAAATGGGAAGGGCCTTACATAATTCACAAGGTTTACTTAAATGGAGTGTACTCACTCGTTACAATGGATGGTGAGCATATAACTCCTCCCACCAATTCCAAGTTCCTCAAGAAATACTTTGCTTTAGTCCCTATGGTCCTGAATGACCTTAAACTGTATGGTCCTGCATGACCCCAAACTGCATGATGGTCCCGCACGACCCTAAACTACTTTACGGTCTAGCATGAACTTAAATTGTCTAGTCCTACATGACCTTAAACTGTACGGTCCTATATGAGCTCAAACTGTGTGTCATCCAGCAAGACGTTAAACTGCATCTCAAGAACTACGTATGGCTTGATTCCCATCCTCGTGGGATACATAGGCACACTCAGACTCTACATCTTGAGTCTCACCCCAGTTTCCTCTTTGACTATCCCCTCTTGGGCATAGTTATTTTGGAGGATCCCACATGGAATTGTATAAGATTATTTGGCCCCACCCGTATTAGGGTTACGATGATTGCACCATGTTCCCTCCTTCATTATTCTAATCCTTCCACATCCTTACTCCATGATGTTAAACTACGTGGCCCTTCTAGAACTATGTGTGGCTTGATTTCCATCCTTATAGGATATGTTGGACCGCCTAGAAATTTCATCAATAGGTCCATCCCCAAACTTCGGGACCTCACATTGGGATGAAACACATGGTATGGTGTGGGATTTTCCCTCATTCACGTCAACTTCATCATGACCGTACCATGTATCCCTCTCCTCTAAAGATCTTTATCTCTTCTACCGTCTAACATTATTTGAAATTGCATGGGTGAATTTATGCTCTGTGCACCCCATAATTTGGGTTCCCATTTTCTTTCACATCCAAAGGGACCCAGAATGATAAGGATACTTAGCCTAAGGGCTCTCCTATCATTTCGGGCCTAACATCATCGAGGTTTTCAGACAAAAAATCGATACAATTCCCACATTGTAAATATGGTCAGTAGTCGACGCTCATTTGTAGTTCCCATTTCCGGTCACATGATATAGATGTTGTGTTTCGAATATGGTCAAAAACTATCCTTTTTCATTTTCACCACCCCCATATGTCCCAAATATTGAGTGAAGTGGTTCATTCTGCCCCACCGTCTCTCTAAATCTCGGTCTGCCTCAAGTAGGAGTGTAATTCCAACAGCCAGACCCTCATGTGATGGATAGAGCCTAGTCCTACTCCTTGTTTCCCACACCGAGCATTTCTCATGTGGGATTAGAAGTTATGAAGTCAATGCCCACATGAGAGATCATATGGCCATAATTGTCTGGGACGCCCAGCCTCAGGTCCTTCGACCCCTTCGGCACCCTGGTCTAAGTTCTCATTTAAGATTGTATGGTGTGGTATGGAATCATTTCCTCATTCACGTTGGGATATTTCTCCATGGCACATATATCCCCTTGAGACATCCCTCCCTTAATTTATCATCTGTCCCGCGAGCACAGGCCCCGTCATGCTTTGCGAGCCCCATCATTTGGGTTTCCATCACCTTCTATATACAAAAGGGCCCTCGAATGGTATTGATGCTCATCCCAAGGGTCCTCCTACCATTACGAGCTAACGTCATCAAGGATTGCGGGTAGAAAATTGATACAAGTCCCTTGTTGTGAGTATAATCAATGGTCGATGCTCAACTTTTTTCCTCGAATTCTGGTCACACATGGGTGGATACTGTGTTGCGAATCCGGTCAAAAGTGGTCCTCTATTATCGTTGTTATTTTGTGGTCTTCCATAGGCATAATGATTCGAACTCTCTATCCCTCAAATATGAGATTAAAATAGGAATACACAGTCTAAGCTCTATGACCCTAAACTAAGATCACTTTCAACCTCACTACAAGATGTTAAACTGCAAGCTGGTCGTGACTTTCCATTCGAGGCACAACCTTAGGTCCCTTGACCATTCCGTCCCTAGCCCAAGTTCTCACTTAGGATTGTATGGTGTGGTATGGGATTATGTCCTCATTCACGTCAGGTTACTCACCGTTCCATACACACCCATGGATGAGTTACCTTTCCCCTTTCTTTGTTTTTTCCATCATGATGTTAAACATTACGACAACCCCAAAACTTCGTATGGCTTCATTCCCATCCTCATGGGATACGTAGGAATGCCCGAACATTTTGTCTTCAGGTCGAGACCCATCTCTTAGAAACCTCCCTATCATTTTGGCCCCTTTGGCCCGTGTTCTTCTATAAGAGGGGTATACAGTGTGGTGTGGTATCATTTCCTCATTCACGTCCGGTTTATAACAACCACGTCGCATACCTCTCTCTTCGGAGCGGCCTTCACCCCTTTCCATGTTCTCATATCTTTGAGTCAGCTACCCTTATGTCAGGTCCCTTGGCCTACTTAGGTGATTAACCAATTGTCCCTTGAGTACTCTGGTTTAGAACCTAGAGTGTCAAATTCTACTTAGACAAGCTTTCACCAACTTTTCATGCTTCGTGTTCCCCTTCATTTGGGCTTCCATTATCTTTTACATCTGAAGAGACCCCCAAATGTCATGGATGCTAGGCCTAAGGGCTATCCTACCATTATGTTCTAGAATCCTCAAGGGTTTCAGACAACAAATCGATACAAGTCCCACAGTGAAAATTTTTTCAGTGGTTGACACTCATTTGTTGTTCCCATCTTAGGCAACACGATATGGATGTTGTGTTTTGAACACAGTCAATAGTTATCATCCATCCTCACGCCAACCCCTTCAAGACTTGAATGTTTGTTAAACAATTTACATTATTTTTCACCCCATCATGTCCAAAGGGAATTTTGATGCTCCTGGAACTATCCCTCAGTGTGAATTTTCATGTTAGGAGGACAAATCCATGGTAAGGCATAATTTGGGGCTCCACACCGACTTCCCTTTAGTGTGCATTCCAGGTATTGTAAAAAGCTCTTCCGCCCTTGTTTCCAAAACCGTGTTTAACTCATGTGGTCTTATAAATTGGATTTAGCTCTATGCCTACTTTGAAGGATTCCGCCTCTCCATGTTTCGAGCTCTAAGACCTTAAACTAAGATCCCTTTTTAAACTACGTACATCTTGATTCCCATTCCCATGTGATATGTTGGAATGCCAAGACATCTTTTCTTTGGGTCCAGCCCAAGTTCCACTAATTTATTTCTTTTGTTCTTCTTTCTGGGATCTGACTCTTATAGGACAGTGTGGCGTGGTGCATGTGGGATCATGCCCCAATTCATGTCAGGTTTACAATAGCCACACCACATACACCCCTTTTTAGAAGTTAGTCCCGCTACTTCCTATCTCACATGACATTAAATTGTATGTTGTCCCACATGATGTTAAAAGGAACCTTAAAAAGCTACATGTGGCTTGATTCCCATCCTAATAAGAAACATAGGAACACCCAGACATCTCATATTTGGGTCTAGCCCAACTAAGAGATAGCCTCTCCTGTCCCATATCCTCTAACCTTTTCTGGACCCTATGCCCGAGGTTTCCTCCTTTGAATCGCGCACAGTATGATGGGAGCCTCGTCCCCATTCACATCGGGTATTTTTTATCATCCCTTGCACATTCCCTATAGAACCTCATCTCTCCTGTATATGTCTGAGCCATATGACTTTAAACTATGATGTCTAGTCCCACATGACTTTAAAATATTACATCTATACCGCATGATGTTAAAGTGCATCTTTGGTCCTATCACGTGACCCTAAAATTGTGACATATCGTCTTGGCCGCATGATAAAAAAAGACACTACACCGTGATATCCTCACTCGAGGGGGAATCATGTTTGGTATTGGTTAAAAACCATACCATTTGTCAATGCCTTAATGTGGCTTGATTCTTATGGAGATGCATGGACTTTCAATCCCAGATCCATCGCTTCACAAAAAAAACACTCATTCATCCGGAAGGATAAAAAAGATCTATCAAATACTGCTTCTTTCGGTGCAAGGGCTAGACCCTCACAACCTTATTATCTCTGGAACTAGTATCATATTGTGTCATCCCTAGAACTAGTTATGGCTTGATTATCATCCTCATGGGATACATAGGAATGACCAGACACATTGTCTTCAGGTCCTGCCCTAGGAATCTAAAATCATGTCCTCTATTTTGGCCCCTCAGCCCAAACTCTCTTGGGAACATGTGGTGTAGCGAGTACCTCCTGGGTCCTGATTCATGTTGGGTTTTTGAAATAGTCTTTCATTGTTCTCCCCTTGTCTTTTCCTAACCAGGTTCGAGTTCTATAACCATAAACTAAAATCTCCCTATTGGAACTACGCGTTGGGTTCGGCTACTTCGCCACCCTATGCCCAGTTCATTAAATCAATCCACCTTAATGGATCATCCTACGACCATTATGATTGAAGCGTGCAATCTCAAGACCCTTGTCCTTGTAGGGGGACTCGACTCCCTCTACATGATACATCTTATTATCACACTCATATGCATTTTGGCAGCGCCCGAAGGGTGGAATTTTTTCAGGGACATTAACTAATTCCATGTTCAAGCTTCATGAGCCTGTTATTTGGATCCTAATCTTATTCCACATATGAATGGACCCCCTTTTCGGCCTAGTCTCATGCCACATTGGCTTACCTACCGTCTTGGTCCAACATCCTTGAGGACCTCAAACAACATTTGCGATAGGTACCATGTTTCGAACATGGTTTGTGGTAGGCCCTCATTTGTATGTGCCCATACATGGCTAACATGATATAGATGATGTGTTTCGAACACGATCAATAGTTATCCCCTATAGTCACACCACCATCATTGTGTTCCAGATCTCGAGCATCATGATTCACATATTTCCACTTTCTTACGTTCAAGTGGAATTCCAACATACTCGGTATTACTCCTCTACACATCTAGGTGCATTATATAGGTGGTTCAACATCATTGGGATGTCGTCCACCTAGTGTCCCATAACCCCTAAAATGTTCCTTCTTATGTCAGGAAAGTACCATCACGACTTCTTGTTTCCCACACTGAGCACGACTCATGTGGGCTTAGTAGTTCTGGTAGGATGTGTACTTGTGTGGCCATGTCGCACATGCCTTCATCCATCCTGCATGACGTTAACCTGCACTCATAGAACTACCTACGACTTGATTCCAATCCTAATGGGGTACGTGGGAATGCTCAACCGCTTTGCTTTGGGCATAGCCTAATTTTCACTTTTGGTCCCTTGACCTAAATAACTTCCTTAGGGGATACATGGTATGGTGCATATTTTTTATTTCCTCATTCATATTGGGTTTATAGCTACCGCACCGCATACTCCCTTATTGGCATCTTCCCTTTCTTCTATCATCTTTATCGTACGACATTAAACTATGTGCCTATCACCTTCAGAAGTATGTATAACCCCTGATCGAATAGATATGCCCATCTAATGTGGTTCCACCATAGTGGTGTGATTTCAAGAGCGTTTGAATCTATTTGAACAAATCATTACTCCATGTGCCACGATTTACATGTTCTTTATTTAGACTTTTATCCTCTTTTATGTCTAAAATAACTTCCTAAAAATATGGCCACTTGGCGTATGTCTTGTCAAATGTCCTTACGTACTATTTTAGGCCATCGTTCTAGAAGACTAATGGGTAGCATATTAAGTTAGGCCCCATGTTTCAAACATGGTCAGCAGTCAGCCCTCATTTTTTATCCCCATTTCAGGCTAACACAATAGGGATGATATCTTTCAAACACAGTCAACAATCATCCTCCATTATCATGACGTCCCTACAGTGTTCCGAATTTTGGGTGTCGTGATTCACACTTTCCACTCCCCAATGTTTGAATTGATTCTAACGCCCCCGGAATTACCCCACTCGTGCACTAGAGTGCATTGAGGAAGTAATATTTTGACTGTACCGAGGACTTAATCCAACAATCCGGTCTTACATTCTCTTTTAGGAATCCAAGAGAGGTCATTTCTGCACCGGATTTCCAAGGTATGGTTGACAATCCCACATTCAAATGAGGTAATATTGCGAGTATCCCTTGTTTCTCACGTCAGGCGCGACCCATGTGAGCTTAGGAATGGGTTGCTTTTTATTTCGGGATTGTGGTTGGAGTACCTTAAAATAAACAATCAAATAGTATGATTGTGCATGTAATTCAGAATTGGAAATAATAAAGAATGACAAGTATAGGGTGTTGGACAAAATAGGGCCTTTACGGATCGGCATTTTGGATGGATTGTTCCAATACTATCACCTTTCGACTAGTGGCCTCCATCATCGCTTCCCATTCCTTGAGATCCTTATATTCAACAGCAGTGGTGGGGGTGTAAATTATTAGCCCCTACTATTGCCTGTGATTGTTCAGTATGGAGCTCAATCATCTGGTGATTCTCCTGTGCTATCTGCTCATGAGCATCCGCGAGCTGGGCCTTCAATCACTCAATGATCTCAGATTGGTTTACAATGAATGCCTCCCTTTCCTACGCTTGATCCTCAAGGTGTTGGACCTTATGCTCCACCTTCAGTAAGGCCTAAGTATTCTCTGAAGCCTCCTAGAACCAAACAACATCTGAATGTCAGTTGTCCTCCTGTATCTTCTCTGCCATGTAATCAAGGATCATTACATGAGAAGGGTGAGAATCTACCCCTCTAGTGTAGAGGAAGCATAGACAAGTGTGAAGTGACCCCATTCAGCCTATACATTCTGCCAGTGGTTGGATGAGAAAGTGCTTGATGCACTTCCACACCATTCACCGTGTCATATGTCTCTCCTCCGCAGCATCCCAGTCAGAATCGTCAACTTCTTCGGGGTTCGTGGGATCGTATTCAGGGAAAGCGACAAGGAGTTCAATGGCATGGTCTTCTTTGGGAACCTACTCTTCATCAGTGACTTCACTCTCATCAAGATGGATCTCCACCCCGACAGCATTACCATCCATCATTGCAATCTCAAGCCCTTTGAGTACCAAGGTAGGGCCACCTAGAATGGTTTCTTTTGTAAAGGTCGACGTAGTCGCTGCCCACCCAGCTCCTAAATATGTCCCAGACTCGATGTTTTGTCGTTCCTATAACCTTGAGATCACTACATCAGGAATCAGTATCATAATTAGCTGAATTCTCTGACAACAAGGGGAAGCAATGAGAGAGGACTTATGGGAGCCGAGTGCAGCAGTGTCCAATGCATGTTTCATGGTGGGAGCCGCCTCCACAGGTGAGCCTTCGATGCTCTTCAACTCAATCACCATCTTTGTCTCCTCTTGAACATTGGGGATGGTGGGGGATTCTCATTATGGCTCATTTTCGCCTACTCCAACAAAAATCGGCACCCCACTATGCTTGGTCCCAAGGATAGGATCTCGAGGTTTCTCCCTGGTCTCTCTAGGAATACCTTCACCCCCTGTGGGGAAGGCTTCTTGGGGACCCTCTCCCATGTGTTCCTAAATAGGACATGGTTCGGTTAATGGATTGAGATTATGAAAAGATAAAGGCTGGTGGAGATAAGGTTTAAACCATACCTGAAGCTTGTAATGGCCCAAAATTTTCATTAATGAGAATACATCTTGATCTAATTAAATGTCATATTATGGTTATATAAAATGTGAACTTCCTTGGTTTTATGTTTCTGGATTTTAAAATACCGTTATGAATTGTGAATACTTCAAACATAGTCATTGAACATTGATCACATGATTAGTATAAATATAGGGCTTTAACAAATCTGATTTGCTCATATAAAGGAAGTTATGGCTTCATTTAGTATAATTTACCCATACGAAGCCCATTTGTCTGAGCTTGGAAAGGAGGTGGCGTCATTGGGCTTCGCTCTTGACCAAGCCCAAGTAGATCGTGAATATGTTATGATTTAGCAGAACTGACTATGGGAGAAGTTGAAGTTAATAGAGATTACCACCTGAGCGATGTTATCCAAGCCACCCTAGAGTCGATCACCATTGCACACCTCACCCTATGGTCTTATACAGGTGTTATAAAGGGTTATGTAACAAGAACCTAGCACTATGACTATGTACATTATTTTTGTATAAATAATGTGCATTCATTTTATTATTGTCACTTTGTAAATAGTTTTTAAAGCACAAATAATATTTTTAGTTAATATTCAACTAAGAAATATATTTTGATGAATTAATGTATTTTTGAATTAAATAATATTTTAATAAAATATTATTATTATTAAATTATTTTTTATTAAATATAAATGATCATATGATTTTATGAATGTAATTGTAATTTTTATTATGGTTTGAAAGTTGTTTTTGTCAAAACCCATGAATTTTCGGTAAATGTTGGTTTTTTTGAAAAGTAAAAATTCACATATTTATAAAATTATTTATATAAAATTAATATTATTTTTTGAATTAGGACGTTGAAATTATCCAATGGTTAATTTTTCAGAATTTTCTGAGACAGTCGAATTTTTGGTTAAAAATTAAATATCGTTCAAATATATTATCCATTTTAGGAAATCATAACGACCCAATAGTGATGTAATAAAATAATATATACAATATTGTCTTCCAATATAAATTTCACCATTAATATAATTTGATTTTCTGTTTTTTTATTTATTTTAAAAAGCATTAGTGGGCCCTTAAAGGCTTATAAAACATTATGTCTTTTTAAATTGTTTTCCTTGAGAGTGTGACTCACCTCCACATAAGCAACCCTATTATTTTAAGAAGTTTGGACATTGGACTTATTAAATATGGTTTTCCACTCTCACTTGGAAAAAAAACAAGGGTAAAAACAATGGTCTGGTTTGTGGTTTGGATTAGTTTAATGTGAGGCGTCCCAAACCTAAATAATTAAGAATTCTCTCTCCTTTCCTATATAAACCCATGGAAAATCCCAATTATTCTTCACTCAAAGCCTTTTTAGTTCAAAGAAACACTGCCCTACCCTCTCTATAATCTTCCCAAGGTGCCCCAAGCTCCCAAGAAGCCTCTCTCAAGCCTCTCCAAAGCCTTTGGGATCACACTTCCAAATAAGGGATTTCTTCCTTTCTCATTTTTTCCCCAAATTTCCATAAGTTGTTATGCCCTTTTGTTTATAACTAAAAATGTTGGGGTATGATTTCACACCTCTTACATACTTCCCTTTTTATGTTTGGATAACGTCATACCCCTTTCTCTCTCATTAATTTTTCTCATGAACACCCATTACCATGCCCAAATTCTGGGAGTGATTTCTCTCTCCTCTTTTACATCCAAGTAAGTCTATTGTATTATGCATCTAAATTACATTAAATTTGATGGTAAATGTATCTATATGACCCCTTTTAGTCCATTTAATTTAAATATGATGAGACACCCATTTCTCTCTGTTGACGCTCCTTTCGTCACAGAATCTAAAGATCGGAAAAGGGAATATCTGAGCTCAAAGTGATTAATCCTTTGAAGAAACATCAAAAATCGACAAAGGGATAAAAAAGGAGAACATTACCCATATATCGCGCAAGTTTCCTCTTGGTCGCGCAAGTACACTTGCGCGCCGCCTCAATACTTGCGCGACTCCTCATGTTCGTGCAAGGGACTTGCGCGACAAATGTGGTAACCACCCGGGGTCTTCTTTTGCCTATAAATAGACCATGTGGGCCCCCCATTACAGAGGATCTTTTTTCCAGAAACTCGGATTAAAGCTCCCGACGCCCAAGTCTCTTTTCAAATCTTCCGGAACACTTCTAAGGTAATTTCTTACCTAGAACGGAAGATCTAAAGAGAAAAAGGAAGGCCTAAGTGTTGAAACATATCAAACACTTGCGCGCCTACTTAATTCCTTCAATATAACTTGCGCGTCCCTCTTCTGGAAGAACCTCAAGAGGATGGTAAAGGGTTTAATAAAGAGTCGCTCAAGCATTTCAATACTGGTTGAAAATCGCGCAAGTACCCCTCATGTCGCGCAAGTATACTTGCGCGACCAATACTTGCGCGCCGCTGCAGGACTTGCGCGCCTTTCAAGACTTGCGCGCCCCTATCTTTTTGGGTGCCCATCTTGCCCATTTTTACCCCTCTTAAGCCATTTCACCCTTCCTATTCAAGATTCAGTCTTCAAGATACTCTTCAAATCCATTTATGGCATGATTTCTTGATTTGACATCCTTATCTGAAAGGAATTCTGTGAAATATCTCTCAAAACCTAGTGATTTAAAACATCTTTATGTCACTAAAGATTGAGAGATCATTAATTCAACCTCATCCTTTATGATGAGATAATCTTTAATCTTGGGCATCCTCCTCAGGAGTAAGCCCCAAACCTTAATCCCTAACCTGGGTCTCCTTTTCAGGAATAAGACTCAGTCATAACCTTGGGCTTCCTTTTCAGGAGTAAGCCCCAAGTCCCCTAAACCTAGGCTTCCTTCTCAGGAATAAGTCCTAGTCATAAATCTTGGGCATCTCTCTTAAGAATAAGCCCCAATCAAGTCCTTTAATCTTGGGCATCCTCCTCAGGAGTAAGCCCCAAACCTTAATCCCTAACCTGGGTCTCCTTTTCAGGAATAAGACTCAGTCATAACCTTGGGCTTCCTTTTTAGGAGTAAGCCCCAAGTCCCCTAACCTAGGCTTCCTTCTCAGGAATAAGTCCTAGTCATAAATCTTGGGCATCCTTCTTAGGAGTAAGCCCCAAGTCTCTTAAAATTTCTCTTAACCAGTCATAAATTACCTTTGATTTGGGTTTCCTTTTCAGGAATAAAACCCAATCATAAGTCCCCTCCTAACTTGGGCATCCTCCTTAGGAGTAAGCCCCAAGATTAGAGTATTCAAATCTCCATGAAGCACATATAACTTTGTGGACCCTGTTCTTGGATTTTCTCCCTAAAAGTAAATCCTAAACCTTCGTCTATCTGGGCAGTCATCTATACATAAGCCCCAAAACAAATTCTTATGATTGCATATTTTATGGCACAATTGTCTAAATTTTACCAATACCTCTTGTTTCTCACACCGAGCATGACTCATGTGAGCTTAGAGTGTAAAAGTAATTATGACATTCATCTTTGAGCCATCAATCATAAAACATCATGTCCCATTCCTCGAACTACGTGGGTTCTGATTCCTTTTTTTAAAACAAAGGATACGTAGGTAGCCCATTTATGGGTTCGATCCCAACATTGAAATAATCTATGTCCTTCTGAATGACGATAAACTTCAAGTGCCCCACTGAGTGGCTTTAAAACCAGCCTGGTCATCAAAATGACCAAGAGACTTTTATATAAATGTTTTGAAGGATACCATTGACCAAGAATCTCTAAACAAATATAGATGATTCTATATTGATGAAGAACCTCGAATACATATAAAAGATTCTCTAAATTTCTTGCATATTTAATCATTGATTGTTAAAACTAAAGGAAAGCTCATTTTATACTTGGTAATGTAATAAGGATTCACGAACTTAACTTAAATCTATAAAGAGAGTCCCGGAGTAGACAATAATTCCCCTCAAAAAGGTGTGATGAGTCCGACCTCCCATCCTCTCGACCAATACAAATTCCTAAGCCTTATTAGCCCACAAGCTAATGAGCGCCTGCCTTTGGAAAGTAGGTCCAAACGGATGTGGAATCATTGGATGTTTCCGGTTCTACGAACAAACCCGTTAGAAACCGATCGGAACGTTTGAATCTCCCGTCCAGGAGGTCATCCCCGGATTCCGCGCGAAACAAAAATGGTGAACCCGACGTGAATCCTTAACCAAGTTAAAGTGATGTTCTTCTTATCTGTTAGGCCCTTTGGGCCAACAAGGCAATCATTGACATATGATCATCCAAAAGATGCAGTAGCCGGATTCATCTTGATTATGTCTGTTACATGGAACAGGCACTCTTTTTTCAAGATCTTCTACAAAAATGGCTTTCCTTAAATTCACCCCTGTGAATACTGCTGCTGGGAACACCTCTACTGTGAGGTCTGCTGCTGTGAAAACCAATGCTGCTACTCCTGCTGGAACGTCATCCGCTCTGAGGATGACATCACCAACTCAGCGTCTTCAACGCTGTGTTTCTAATGCACTGGTTAAGGAGTACCGTCGCAACGGTACTATCCCAACTCTGGAGGCCGCTCGTCAAGCCCTCCAAGTTAACAATTCTACCTGGTCGTCCGGACAACGGCGACCAGCAATCAAGAAGCAGACGGTGCTGACTACCGTCTCCAACCGTTTCGGGTCGTTATCCCCGGAACGCAATTTCCATTCACTCCCTTACTCCGAGGAAGTGAATGAGCAGGTCCCGCAGGACCTTAATTCAAAAAGACAGGAGTCCTTCTCAAGGGCTCCCATCAACAATCGCCGCCAGACTCGTGCGGTAGTGCGCCCTCAACATGATGAGGGTACCGACTCCAGGCATTCAGCTCAGGTTCCTCGAACCCGAGCAGGAAAGATGAACCGCCAGAGACGGAATCCGGTTAACAATAGGCAGGTTGTCATACCTGCCATCTCCGGAGAAGTCCACCAACCTAACTTGGTGGCAAATAACGAGCAGGCATACACACCTGTTCGTTTTAATCCCGCTGTCCAGCAGACTCGTCTGGCAGCATCAAGCCGATCCCGCCAGGCAATTCCGGCGGAGTACCATAGGCAGGAACATACACCTGCTTATACATCAGCATTTAGTCAGCAGGCTCGTCTGACTACATATGATGGATCTCGTCAACCACGTTTGGCGAAGTGTAATCAGCAGGCACATACACCTGCTAATACTAATCAAGCCTACCAACAGTCTCGCTTGGTAGCGCACGGAGAAGTCAGTCGGAAATCCCCGACGACAAACAGGAGGCAGACTAAACTCTCTGCCTCCACACTTGAGTACTGTCAGGATTCACTGACAGGAAAAGGAGGACAGGAGCAGGCACATACACCTACTCCAAGCCCGGAATGGACGTATATCCCTGTTCCGGCGGCTGAAGTCACCAAACATATTTTGTCAATGGTGAAAGAGCAGAAGCAAATTCCTGCTCATATTCTGGATGCTTGCCAGGATATCATAACAGCTTCAGCATCATCTCAGGGACAGACACATAAATCTATCCCTAGCAGTGGAGTGACACATCAACAATTCACTCCGGAACAGACACACACATCTGTTCCAGTCCAAGAGGGTTGTGGGGCCTACTCCCCCATATCATATGGACAACCAAGTCAGGCACATACACTTGATTTGAGCGATGATCGTCAGCCTAACCTGACCATCTTTCCTGATCAGGCACATACACCTGCTCAGAGCAATCACTTTCGTCATCAAGTGGTTTCTAAAGCGAGTAAGAAGGCATCTAAGAAAAAGATCCGCCCAGCACAGTCAGGAGATCAAAGGCCAATCTGCAACAAGGCCTTGCTCGATGCTGGAGTTCTTGAAGCCCTCAGACATTTATCTGTCGAAATTCAAGATTCTACTCCCTCAGTTCCCAATAACAGGAACATTAATCCCGAAGGTCTTCAACAGACACTTCCTCATGAAAACTTGCTTCATGAAAATTCGGTCAATCTTGAAGTTTCTTCTTCAGATGAGAGCCACAGGAACCCTCTGTGTGGTCAGAAGGCCAAGGAGCAAGAGATTTCATCTTTTGTTGTAACCCATCATGAAGGTCCTCCTCATGGTGATGAACTTCGCTGCGAAAGTCCTCTCCGCAGTAGTGATTCAAATTGTCTCGAAAATTCTTCAGAAGGCAATGTAGTGACGAGAAAGCCCTCCTATCTCGAGGCACTTGCAAACGTAAAACCAGTCATGTCTGAAGTTTTACTATCGGCAGGTGAAACTCTTTCTCCATCAGAAGATAGCTTGGGGTTCAGGTTATTCTCCGAACCTTCCCTGGGTCATTCATCTTCCAGCATGAATAGTGATTCCTCTACCAATCTTGTTGAATCCGATGAAGCAACAAGGAAACACCAACTCTGGTCCAAACAGGTAGAAGAATCTTCATTTAAAGATAAAGAGGAAATGCTAAACATGAGGAAAAAACTGGCAAAAGGTGAAGTACCAGTCATGTTTTGGCCTTTGGCTGATTCCCAGTATGACATTCCAAAGATGTTGACGGATGATGGAATCCATGATATTCGTCTCAACATATGGAAAACTCTTTGTCAATTAAAGAAGAAGGTATTATGTTACGATGAATATGAAAATCATCTTAAGATAATAGAAGGGTTACAACGCCAGATTGATTTGGCATCTCTATCAGTCTCTCGGTATCCGAAGGCTGAAAAGCAACAGAGAACCCTTCAACGTTCATGCCTTGGCGCACTAAGAAGATTGCGTCAGTTAATTTCCAATGCTCCAACTAATGTTCATATCAGAGGATGGGGTGTTCACGGAGCACTACATTTCACAGTGCTTTCCGGTCAGCAAATCCCGCCGAAAATGGTCTCATGCAATGTTATTGCCCATGGCCGGCCACAGTCAATGGGCTTTGTTCATAATCAAAATCTTGCTCGAGATCAAGCTTCAACTAGTTCCTCTCAAAATCAAGTATATAGAGAACAGGTTGTTGAATTGCTTCTACATCAAGCAGGCGAGAATATTGCGCAAGCCTCTCATCTGGAGCAAACACGTCATCAAATGACAGAAGTTTCGGAAATCATCCAACGGTCTGTTGAACCAGGTGATAAAAGTGGATACAGGTTAATGCATCCAGCTAATTTCCGAACTAAGATTCGCAAGATCAAGAGAGATTTTAAAAAGATCTCAGACATAGCATGTCAAGAGACACCCCAGCTTGCCAGACTGGGGACTTCTCTAACCCAACCCTCAGAATCAACAAATGGGATTCGAGGAGTTGAGCGGAAGCAACAGGAACACCCCCAGTCCACTGGACTGGGGACTTTTTCAAATCTTCAATCCCTCCCTCAGAGAAAGTCAGTATTCTCTCGATTAGGGAATAAGCCTCAAGAGGAACGAAGAGCCAAGATGTCAGGAGATTCTCTCCAAGTGACGGTTCTCCAAGAAATTCCTGAGGGATCAAGTCAACGGAATGCCATGTCTTATCATGGACATAGAAGGAGACAATATCACAGAAATTCTGATAGAAAGGATTCCATGCAATATGCATCCATTAATGTCATCACTGCCGTTGCTGCTGATTCACCAGATGAGGCTCAATCAGAGGGATCAGACGAAGAGGTTCCTGCTCAAGAAGTTGCGCACACAGACCTAAATGAAGAAGGTGTGCGCACACGTAATCAAAGGCTTACCCAAAATCTGGGTATTCCTTCAAGTAACCCACTTCCCCATCTCCGAAAAGGATCCAATAAGGGGAAAGGAAAGAATCAGGTTACTTCTCACCCTTCCTCTGAAGGAGGTCAATCGATCTCATTAGAGCAAAGGTTTGCACAACAGGAGGAAGAGATGAAAGAATTAAAAAGGTTGAATGCAGAACTACTTCAGAGTAGTCTTCTTCTTAAGAATGCTGAAGTCCGACAGCCGAAGGAATTTGTTGTAACTACTGAGATGGATCAGGAATATCCTCCTTTATCAGTACACCCACAGAGGTCTAATCCTACGGGTCAAACGCAAAAACGGTTGGCAGCACTACCATTAGTTGCATCACCAACCTCCACGACTGTCCAAGCTCCATTCATTGCACCTACCCAAAACCAAGTTCAACCTGACGTTTCTCAAAAGTTAATAAATACTATTGAGTCATTAACAGCTCGGTTAGAAACTATGGAAGGGAAACGGGCGCAAGTTCAACCTGAAAAGAAAGTTTACCCTGAATGGGTAGATTCAATTTCTCCTCCATCCAGTTTTGGAAACCCTATTTTCCCTACTTTCAATGGATCAGGCGACCCTGAACAACATTTGACGCATTACGTGTCTTGTTGTGATCCTATGATGGGAAATTCAGAGCAACAAGAAGCAGTGAAACTCAGATGCTTCGTGCGAACCTTGCAAGGACCAGCTTTTGTCTGGTATACAAGCTTGCAATCCCGGTCAGTCATCGGATGGGAGGATCTTCGTCAAAAATTCCTTCTTCAGTTTAGCTCAACTTTGCCAAAAACGACAGTTTTCGATCTTACAAACTGCAAGCAAAGGGAGAATGAAAGAGTCTCTGATTTCATTGCTCGTTGGAAGGGATTAACATATTCCTTGAGTTTATCACTCCCTCAGGAGGAATTATTGCCAATCTGTGTGGCAAATTTGTGTGACGAATTACGCACGCCATTGATCCCTGTGAAATACACAGGAGGGTTTCGAGACCTTACTTCAATCGCTCAACAGATTGAAGATTCCCTTTTACAGGCTAAGGTTAAATCTCGTGTAATTCCATCAGCTCCAGGAAGAAGAATGGGTAAAGCAGAAACTGCTACAGTTATGCTTAAACAGGCACCTGTACCTATTTCTACTTCAAAACCTTCATCTTCTCGAAGGGCTCCACCTCCTGAACGCCAACAACAAAGGCTGTTTCGTCCAAATGATCAAAAAGATCAACGACGAAAACAATTTGAGGATATGAAGAGTAAAACATACTCTTTCCGAAGTGAGCAAGTTCCTGGTTACTTCATTTCAGCTCTGGAAAATAATTTGGTTCAATTACCAGTGCCGAAGAGACCAAACAAGGAAGGAGATGAAGACCGTCCCAATTATTGTCCCTTTCATCAAATGTTGGGACATCCCATCCAGGAGTGCTTTGTCTTTAAAGACCTCCTACAAAAGATGGTCGACTTGGGACAAGTCAAATTGAAGGGTTCTTCAGCTCATGTAGCGTGTATTACCGCTACAGATCCAGAGGAAGGAGGCGAGTGGCAGGAAGTCAAAAGCAAAACTGTGAAAAAATATGATGATTGGATGGTCAGAAAGACAATCAATCGGACCCATTCCATTTTGCAAACACAATTGAAGAAGCCAATTGTGTCTCCTACAAAAGCTGCAGTAAAGCCTCCATCAAAGGACAAATCCTCAAAAGGGCAGCGCAATTCAAAGAAGAAAGCGGAATCAGGAGAAGATGAGTATGTATCAAAGCCTAAATTGTCTTTGACTCTGGCAGATTTCATGCCATCTACTTCAAAGCCACGGGCACCGTCCCACCAAACGGCACAGCCTAAACAGGCTAACCAGGCGGAGTCTTTATCAGACGAAGAGTTAATCTTTGGTTCTGTTAATATGATTCAATTAACAGATTCATATTCCAGTCTTGATGAGCCTGAATTCCCTATATCAAATAAAGGAACCCGAGGAAGTTCTAGAGGTTCGGGATATAGGGGAAGACGTGTATCTTTCCGAAGCCACTACTCTAATTCTACCCCTGCTAGCACTGTATATGCAGCAGAAACTCGTGGTAGAGCCCTTCAGCGAGCTCAAAATGAACAAGAAATTTCTTCTGCCAATGGCCAACTCAGCTTCGGCACAGTTATTTTGGAGGACCGATTAAAGGTTCCATCTTCTTTATCTCAGCAAGTAAATGGATCTAATCAGTCTAATTTTCCAAAACCAAATATGTTGCCAACTTCAATACAAGATGCATCAGCTTCCAAAGCATCTGCTTCCAAGGTACCTGCTAAACCGCATATTCCTATTGGGAAACGCAGGCCTCTAGATCAAAAGTATGATATATTGAAACACTTGGCCCAAGTACCAGCCAAATTATCAATTTTGGATGCTTTGAATCTATCAAAAGATCTTCGGGAAGCACTCATCGAAGCTTTGTCAAGTCCTCAGGAGTTTGAAGCTGAAATTGCTGCAGCTGAAATTTATCACATAGAGAATAATCCTGTAGAATGCCATGCAGTGATATCTTTTACTGATAAAGATGAAGATGATGTTGTGCATGGGCACATAAAACCTTTGTACCTATCTGGCAAAGTCAATGGTATAGATGTTCGAAGAGCTTTTATTGACAATGGTTCAGGAGTCAACCTCATGCCCATTCGCACACTTCGTCGATTGGGCCTCACGGAATCTGATTTATCTCCTTCTACCATGATGTTGCAAGGATATGATAAAAATGAACAAGAACCACTGGGAGAAGTTACGCTCAGAACTCAGTTTGGAGATCTTGTTTCCAATTCAGATTTCATGATTGTTGATCAAGACTCAGCTTTTAATATCTTGCTTGGAAGACCCTGGCTACATCAGCATGTGGCTATTCCGTCATCATACCATCAATGTCTCAAATACTGTTTCGATGGTCAATTTGGAACATTGTATGGTGATAAGTCCCCTTTCAAGACATGTGAGTCTCAATACATTGAGGCGGAATTTTATCACATGAAGGGAAGAGAAAAATCTACAATGAAGGAAATTACCAAAGTTAATGCTCCATATGGTTTGGAAAAAATTCCAATAAATCCATTTTCACATGTGAGTACAGATTATGTGTTACCTATCAGTCGAATTGACAAAATAGACCCAAATCAAAATACTCTTATGGAAAGATCCATAATGTCAATTACGGCAATCGAGCCAGACAACATGGGAGAAATTGGTAACTTACCAAGCAGTGATGAAAGCATGAGTGGTGACGTTTTCATTTCGTCTGCTGAAATCCAACAAGTCTATACTTCGCTAATCAGGCCAGAAGAAGTTATAGCAACACCAGAGGTGAATGTTGATGTCGATTCTCAATCCATCATCTCCTCTTTATTTCCCAAAGAAGACCCTTTTTCATCAATAGGGTCGGAAATGGAAGCTTCTTCTTCAAAATGTGAAAATTTTGACATCTCTTATGATCATGAGAATTTCGTTTTTTCATCTACTTTGCAAGTAGAAACGGAAGAAATAACACATGATGAAGAGGAAGAGGAAGATCTTAGAGATGCTCCTCCAGCATTTGAAGAGGGTATCTCTACCACTGTGGATGAACTCAGAGAAGTAAATCTGGGTACAGAGAAAGATCCACGCCCCACTTTAATTAGTGCGGCCATGACCCTTGAAGAACAAGAGATGTATATTTCTTTTCTAAAGCAAAATAAAGATATTTTTGCTTGGAATTATACAGAGATGCCTGGCCTTGATCCTGATGTTGCCACCCATCATTTGGGTTTGCCAAAAGAACATCGAGGATTCAAGCAAGCCGCGAGAAGAACACACCCAACCTATGCTTCCAAAATCGAGGCTGAAGTGGATAAGATTATCAAATCTAACTTCGTCAGAGAAGTTCAATATCCCAAGTGGTTGGCTAATATTGTCCCAGTAAAGAAAAAGAACGGACAAATTAGGGTTTGCATCGATTTCAGAGATCTTAATCGGTATTGTCCCAAAGATGATTTTCCAGTTCCGATTACAGAACTCTTAATTGATGCGACGGCTGGCTATGAAGTACTTTCTTTCATGGATGGATATTCTGGATATAATCAGATCCGAATGGCCCCAGAAGATGAGGAATATACAGCCTTCAGAGCTCCTCAAGGTGTGTTTTGTTACCGGGTGATGCCCTTTGGTTTAAAGAATGCAGGTGCAACATATCAACGCGCCATGCATCGTATCTTCAAACCTTTTCTAGGGAAATTTGTTGAATGCTATGTAGATGATTTGGTGGTTAAATCCAAACAACATTTTGATCACTTGGATGATTTGGAAATCATATTCCACAAGCTTTGACAACATAATTTGAAGATGAACCCCTTAAAATGTGCTTTTGGGGTAACCTCAAGAAAATTCCTCGGCTTTGTTGTACGCCATCGTGGTATTGAAGTCGATCCTGAGAAGACCAAATCAATCCTTGGTATGTCACCTCCTCAGAATTTGAAAGAATTAAGAGGACTTCAAGGACACTTAGCCTATATTCGGCGTTTCATCGCCAATTTGGCAGGCAAAAGTTTACCTTTTACCAAATTATTGAAGAAAGGAGTCACTTACCAGTGGACTGAAGAATGTCAAGAAGCATTTGATGTTCTCAAGAAATACCTCTTGAGTCCACCAGTACTCATGCCACCTGTTGAGGGTAGGCCTCTTATCCTCTATGTGACAGCTTTAGAGTGATCATTGGGTGCCTTTCACGCTCAAAAGAATGATGCTGGGAATGAAAATAGTCTCTACTATCTCAGTAGAACTATGCTTGAAGCAGAAACCCGGTATTCGAATATTGAAAAGTGCTGCCTAGCATTAATCTTTGCAGTTCAGAAACTGAGACACTACCTGCAACATCACGAGGTCCAATTGGTATCTCGTAATAATCCACTCAAATTCATCCTTAGTCGTCCAATGCTTACAGGACGTCTGGCAAGGTGGGCGGTTATTCTACAGCAGTTCGACATCCAGTATGTGTCTCAAAAGGCAATTAAGGGCCAAGCTCTGGCTGATTTCCTGGCTGAACACCCTTCAGTGGAAGACACGTATTCAGATATCGAACTCCCTGATGAGGAAGTTTTTTCTATTCAAGAGAGTCCTCAAACATGGGAAATGTATTTTGATGGTGCTTCTAGAAGTCCAACAGGGAAGAAAATGGAAAATCCTAAATTCAACAAAGTTGGTTTAGGAATTGTGCTCATTTCTCCAGATAAGGCAGTGTTACCTTATTCCTTTTTGTTGTGGGAAGGTGGTACCAATAATGAAGCTGAATACCAAGCTCTCATTGCAGGCTTGGAGTTAGCGCTTCAAGCACAAGTGAATCACTTAAAGGTGAAAGGTAATTCAGACCTGGTAATCAAACAAATCAATGGGGATTACGCCATCAGAAAAGAAGAATTAATCCCTTTGTATGATTACGTCAGAGAGTTAATGTCGGAATTCCCTACAGAACCGACATTTTCTTATGTCCCAAGATCACAAAATGCTCAAGCTGATGCACTGGCTAATATAGCCACAGCTTTAGCAGATCCAAATCGGGACGAGACAACCATCGGTATTGCCCACCGTCGTGCAATTTCACCTTATGTTCAAGTCAGAACAGAGGAAATTAATGAAATTAGTCCCATTCCTGAACCATATGGTCATACTACAGGATGGATGTCACCTATCAGGGAATACCTTCAAAATGGAACACTTCCACCTGATAGAGCCGAGAGAGAACAAATTCGGTGACGTGTGGTCAATTTTACTCTTTATGATGGTCCAAACCACCTCGAAAAAATTCTCTACAAACGTGGTTTTGATGGAGTTCTCTTCAGATGTATTGATGGTGAAGAGACAATGGCTGTCATAGAAGAAGTGCATGCAGGAGTATGTGGTGCCCACCAGTCTGGACAAAGATTGTCTGATCAAATTCGAAGGCTTGGATACTTATGGCCTTCAATGATACAAGATTGTGTTAATTTCACAAAGAAGTGTCATTCATGCCAAGTATATGCCAACTTCATTCATCAACCTCCAGAGTTGCTTCATACAGCTAAATACTCATGGCCATTTTCCACATGGGGAATGGATGTGGTAGGACCTTACCCTTCAGCTACGGCCAAGCAGTTTAAGTACATTCTTACTGCTACTGATTTCTTTTCCAAATGGGCAGAGGCAATACCTCTCAAAGAAGTCAGTTCTAAATGCATTGTTAGCTTCATCAAGTCTAACATCATTACTAGATTTGGTGTCCCTCATACCATATTGACAGACAACGGCACCAACTTCTGTTCTTATGAGGTAAAGAGATTGTATCAAGAATACAACATTAAGTCCAACCATTCATCTCGATATCATGCAGCGGCTAATGGCCAGATAGAGGCCTTCAACAAGACTCTTTCAAATATACTGCAAAAGATGGTGGATAAAGATAAGAAGTCATGGCCTGATAAACTCTTTCATGCTTTATGGGCTTATCGGACTACCACTCGCAATGCAACGCGGTCTACTCCATATTCATTGGTATATGGAACAGAAGCAGTCTTGCCAATTGAAGTTCAATTTCCCTCACTCAGAATAGCCATTTGTGATCAGTTATCAACAGATGAGCAATCCCAAAAGCGTTTGAATGAATTGGAACAGTTAGATGAGAAGAGATTGTGCACTTTGCACCACTTGGAAATCTATCAGAATCGGATAGCACGAGCTTTTAACAAAAAAGTTCGTCTTCGTTCATTCATTCAGGGAGAATTGGTATTGGTTCTTAAAACACCAATGATACCAGGAAAGAAACCTCCCAAGCTTGAACCAAAATGGGAAGGACCTTATTCAATACATAAGGTCTACTCCAATGGAGCGTATTCTCTAATCTCAATGGATGGAGAACACATCACGACTCCAACTAATGCCAGATTTCTGAAGAAGTATTTTGTATAAACACAAAATATTGTTCCCAGAACCAAGACTCTTACATTTGGTTCATACAGCAATGGTCCAGTATGACCTTAAACTACAACTTGGTCCAGTATGACCTTAAACTACAACTTGGTCCAGTATGACCTTAAACTACAACTTGGTCCAACATGACATTAAACTGTGTCACACTTCTGTCCGAGATGACATTAAACTATAATACGTCCAGCATGACGATAAACTGTACGGTCCATGCATATGACCTTAAACTATTCGCACTTATGTCCCTGCAACATGACACTAAACTGTGCAGCACCAATAGTCCTAACTGCAAGACTTTAAACTGCATAGTCCCTGATTTTGTCCTACATGACAATAAACTGTATAGAAGTTCCTATATTTTGTCCGAGATGACATTAAACTATATTGTGTCCTAGAAACATGACATTAAACTGTGTGGCACTTTCATCGTCCAGCATGACATTAAACTGTAAAAAAATCCCCAGAACTGATATCCTCATATTGGTTCACCTTAGTCCTAGCTACATGACTTTAAACTGTACAGCACCAGTTCGTCCTTGCTATATGACATTAAACTATACAGCAATGGTCCCGTATGACTTTAAACTGCATCATCCCTGGTCCATGAATATGACCATAAACTATTTGCAAATATGTCCAGCAAGACATTAAACTGTGACGTCCTAACTACATGACGCTAAACTGTATAAAAGTCCCTCACGTCCGGAAAGACGTTAAACTATATAATCATCAAAAGTCCAGCATGACATTAAAACTGCACAATCCCCCTTTCGTCCAATATGACGTTAAACTGTATTGTCCCCATCGTCCTAACTACATGACACTAAACTGTACAGAAAGTCCTTGATATGTCCTACATGACATTAAACTGTGCATCGTTAAGGTTGTTATTACCTCTTGTTTCTCACACCGAGTATGACTCACGTGAGCTTAGAGCGAACATCAACCATAACACTCCCTTTGGGCCACTAACCATGTGTAAGTCCCAACAACATTTTTTTTTAGATCATTGTCCACAAGAACAACTTGGTCATTAATTCATTCTTTAATTGAACTACACAGACTTTGATCCTTGCCCTCCAGGCTGGGTATGTAGGCAACCTCCCAAAAGTTCAAGCCCAAAAACAATCTCTTCACATTGGTTCACCACCATCTCATATGATGATGATTTGTGAAACCACCCCTGGAATCAATATCTTTACATTGATTCACTTTCGTCCTTGTTATATGACGTTAAACTATACAACACTTTTGTCCGGTACGACAATAAACTACAATATTCTTTGATTTCCTCATTTGAGAAGGAACCATTATTAACATTGATTCCTTTTTCAATCATGGTTTTCATTTTTCAAAAGACTACGTACATACATGGTAATGCCTAAATTTTTTTTTTTAGGTTAAAACCATCATTGCACTAAAGTCCCCTTTTCACCCTTCACATGTACGAACCAAATTTGTACAAAGGGTAGATCTAGAACTACGTGGACTTGATTCCCATCCTTATGGGATACGTAGGAACATTCGAGTGTCCCTCGAATCCAGTCCCAAGTCTTTTGGGCCTAACCCCAAATTTCACTTTCAGTCCCTTGGCTGAAAAGTCTTCATGAAAACACACACTGTGTATTCATTATTATGGTCCGAATTCTATGACCCTAAACTAAGATCACTCATAATTTCTTCCTGCACGACGTTAAACTGCATTTCAAGAAATACGTATGGCTTGATTCTCATTCTTATGAGATACGTAGTGAAGTCCAAGTTTCAATTCAGGACCCAGCCACAACATGATTATGGTTTTCATTGACCTATGTATCTCTATATACATTGGAAAATACCCATATTTATGTATTATAATCCTAACCTTAAATATTTTCAGATCTTCATAACCCTTTTCATGACTTCTAGTCACAAAAATGTCAAACTTCTGAGAATTCTTTTGCCTGACTATGCAGCACGTGCCCATAGGTGGCCTTGCATAAACAGTCCACATAACAGACTTGTCAGCCAAGAGATGATATTTATTTGACCATGTAGCCAATGCCCATAGGTGGCCCTGCATGTTTTCAACCCCCTAACGGGTTTGTTAAATAATGGTAACTTCATTCTTGGGAAGAATGCCTCTTTTGTCCTTATTTGTCTTAAAACGACAATATATAGGGATCCGCAAAAATAGCCATCCTTAACGTATTTGTCCCATATCCTTTTTCATGATCTGAAAGTATTCAAGTCTATGGTTTATTCTTCTTCCCTACGTTTGGGTCAGACCTTCGTAGGAGTGATATTCATCCAGTTCTTCGATATTCTTGTTTGGAAATATCTTCTCCATATTCAAGTACCTCTTTCCATACAACAAACTCTATGCTTTAGAAAATTTGAATCTCCATAAACTTTCACTGGCTTTTAGCACTAGAAAAGTAAATTTTTGGGAGTTCTTTTGCCTGACTATGCAGCACGTGCCCATAGGTGGCCTTGCATAAACAGTCCACATAACAGACTTGTCAGCCAAAAGATGCTATTTTATTTGACTATCCAGCCAATGCCCATAGGTGGCCCTGCATATTTCAACCCCCTAACGGGTTTTGTTAAATAATAGTAACTTCATTCTTGGAAACTACTTCTTCTAATGCTATTTAGCTCTTTTTCATATCATTCCTCAGATTCAAATATTCTTAAGCCATAGTTTACATTTTTTTCCCTCATACTTGAGTATGGTAAATATGTTTTCAGATAAATTGTCAAGGAATTGAATCCATTTTAATCCATTTTCGGTCAAAGCTATTTCGACCTTAAACATTAGCCCCTTTATGTCCGGCTTGCATGACTTTAAACTGCCCACACAAAAGACAAAGGAACTCTGAATAAAAGTCAAGTTCCAGCTCACTAAATATACATTTTTTGTATGATTTAGGTAATATTGAGCAGTTAAAAGGTTCAAAGTTTGTAGGGTTATTTGTAATAATCCTAGTAAAAATCAAACTATGCTTACTAAGCCCATTGGCTTAAGTAAATTTGAAGCAGGTAATGGAAGAATGAAAGTACAAATGATTGAAGACAAAAGTGTTTTTCATTGATACACAAGAGTTAGAAGGACATCCATAGATTGGAATCTCTTCTCTTTTTTCAAGAATTACAGATGATTGTCAACATAAGTCTTCATTTGATGTATAGCATCCTGAGCCTTATCAACAGTTACTTGAAGCTCGTGCACTTGACCAGCTTCACTCTTCTCAGCTTGCTGAAGTGCCTTCTTAGCATCTGCAATGGCTTTCATGCCATTCATATGAGTTTCATCCAATGATTTATTAAGCTGATCAAGTTCCCCAGTAACAGCATCTAACTGTTGCTGGAGCTGCACCTGCTGGACGACCTTTTCTTTGATTTTTTGCTTCAGATCCTTCATCTTGACAGCATAATCAGCTTCATCCTGGGATATCGCAGCCTCAAATTCGCCTATGTTGACTGACAATTTCACTCTGGTCAAATCTTCGCGACTTGTCTGCATTTGCTCCCTCCTGAAAATAATCTGTTTCACCGCAGCATGGATCTTTTCATACCCAAAACCACCGAGTCCCATTATAACAAATTGGGATGACAATCGGGAAATTTTTGATGATAGGTCTTCTAAAGGCACCCCCGATATGATGTTCCATATGTTGTTCCATGCCTTACGTCGTGAAAAGCTGAACGCTTTGAGCATCTCTAGATCTGATTCAACATCTTCGTCAGAAGGGGGTATGTAATCTGGAATTAACATGCTTAAGGAAGTGCCTCGTCTTGCTCTTTCCCCTCTGACTTGGGCTTCTTCACTTTCAATTACCGTTGGGGCAGAGGCTGAAGCCTCATCTCCGGATCTAGCCATTACAGTTGATGGCCCTACATGATCAATTGAAAGATTTTAGTTGAATCTTAAAGGATAACAAAAGAATGGATTGTCTTGCAAATAAAGTACAATCACAAATATTGTTATCCCTTACCCAATGGTGGTTCAGCAACATGAGAAGACTTCTCCCCATCTTTCCCGGTTTCAACAGGATTTTCAAGATGGGTCTCAGGAGAGTTTATTGGATTTACTCTACTTGAGCTAATGTTTCTGCAATGATAGGGTTGACATCAGTGTCCACACCCTCTTCGGGCATTGGCAGTTCAGCAGCTTCTACGGAAGAAACTGCATATTATTTTACATCATGATTAGAAATATGTTTTGTTTTTAAAAGAAAAATTTGGGCGAAGGGTAACACTCACGCCCAAGGTCTTCTAAATCACATGACAATCTAGAATGATCATAAAATTCTTCAAAAGTCATTCCTTGATTCATCATTTCATCTAATGATACTTCAGAATCTTGGTTAGTCTCACCAGTGGGAGCATTTGCTACGTCTTCTTGCTGACTTATGTCCTGCAACCCCTGACCCTGGACAACATCTTCAGTAGTGGGAGGGATACTGGGAATGGATGGTAGCTCTTCTCTAGGAGCAACCAAGTTAGCCTGAGTATGTGGTTGTTCTACAACACCCTCCACGACCTTTGAAGAAGGATCAGTCCCTTCCCTCAAGGGGGAAATTGAAGAAGCCCCTGCAATCCTCAGAAATATGAGTAACCATATGATTATGGGTATAAACTCATGATTGTTCGAAGGACTTACCACTGCTAATGAAACGTTTAGCTAAGGATTTCCTCCTTCGTTGCCTTGGCTTCTTTTGTTTTTTTGGAGTTTCAGTTGTCTCCTTTATTGGCACTTGGATTGGCGAATGAAAGGCTATGTCCAGTGCCTCATTCATGGCCTGCTGGCCTGGAGATATCTCGCCTGGTTCGCGAGGAGAATCAGCAGCAGCCCCAACAGCGGTACCACCAGGGCTATATTGTGGCGAAGGAACCCCGGTCCCTTTCTTTGCAAGCTGCAAGATGAAGAAAATAACTTCCTTAAGTAACAAAGCTTCAACTGAAATCAAGTTGCAAAGAAAATAAGGAAAGAAAACTTACATCTTCAGGAGCCACGTACTCTTGCCACTCCTCATCTCCAGAACCACCAGCCCCCTCAGTGGTGCCACGATCAATCATTTCCTTCACCCGCCTGGTGATAGGAACTGAATTATCAGTGGCATATATGAGCATTTCCAGCTCTCTGATGTAAGCTCGCACTTCATTGAGGTTATCTCCGTATTGAAGGTCTTTAGAAGCTAGAAGATATCCTATCCCAGGAAGTTGTAGGCCCTCACACAAATCCAGCCAGGCGGTCTCAGTATCACAGTATAAGCTCTGCCATAGCTGAACAGCCTCTGGTCTTAGATATAAAGGCTGTGAGGAAGGTCCTACAATTTTTGATTTTAATTTCTTCCCGACTCCTGCAACTACAGATAGAGAATAATAAAGTGATACTTATTACTTTATAAAGTAGCAGTGATTGAAGTTATTACAATCAAATAACTCACCAGGAGCTGATGGAGTGGGTCTTTTAACTCTGGTCGGAGGATTATACCGGGCACGAAACCGCTTTGCTGCCGGTTGTGCCTCATCATCCCCATCATGATAATCCGAGGAATCAGTTCTAGAGGAGGAGTCTGTTGAACCTATTTCAGGAGGAGAAGCATCACCTTCATGAGGAAGAGTTTCTTTCTCTACAGTCCTCTTCCTCTTTCCCACTTGATATACAGGGTGATTCAATATCCATTTAGGGTATGATGCTATCCAGTGTTCGGCATAAAATGTAGTCAGATAATGTGCCGCTTTTTCAACTGGTAGATCAAATACTGCCCCAGTCTTCTCTCTTGATGTCAGCAACCATAGTTGTCGAGCAACCATCGGATGTTGCTCTAACCTGAAATGTACTGGAGGGGATACAACAATCTGTTGCAAACATTTGAATTGGCGTGCAAATCTATATGGAGCATAGGCCTCGCATATGATTTCTCCATCAATCCTGGCTACTAACACGCCATCCCTGCAAGCTAGCAAGTATTCCCTCAAATCCAAAGGGGCTTTCCCATCATCAACAAACCGCCCAGATGGCGGACTTCCATAAGGAAAGAAGTTGAATTCCTTATACATGCTTAGTCTTACTTTTATGTCATAACCATTGACATCTAATGGAGCAATTCCAGAGAATGCTTGCACTGACGGTCTGAAAGAGCTTCCAGGAATTTGTAATCCATTATGTACATTGTAAGTCCTGAAGTGAGTGGCGATCCATCCCCACAAAACCTGGAATGGTCCCACTATTCTTAAAGGAGATTTACCCTGGAAGACGTGAAGTAAAATCCTGTGAATCTTTGCTAAAATGGGGGTAGCTAACCCAACCATTTTTCCCTCAGCCAACTTGGCCGCAATGACGAAGGTCCCTGGCCTAACGCCTCCCTTCGAATCCCTGACCGGCAAGAGATAAATACTGAGCCACATTGCCAAGAAACCCGCCAGACGAGTTTTCTTTGGAATTCTTTGATTCCCTTCATAGCCCCATTTTTCAAACTCTCCTGCTTCTAGAGTTGGCCAGAATGTGCCAGGAGCTCCTCTCTTCTCAGGTTTTGGACAAATGGTAGGATGTCTGGGCTGGGTATCCTTGGATTTCTTTTTCTTGGATCCTTTTTCCTTTGGCTCCATCCCTTTCTTCTCAGTAAGAAACACATTCATCCATTCTTCCGGATGGATATCTTTTCTGAAATGAGTTAATGATGTCTCTGAACTCTTGAGCTTGTGAAAGATTTTGAATAATTCTCGAGCCAAAGCAGGAGTCTTCTCTGGATCATTCCAAGTCACCTTGGGAGGAATGAATTCATCATACATATCGCCCAAGATTGGAGCTCCTGAAATCTTGTGGACATCCCACAAACTGATACCTACTTCTCCATGAGTCAAGTGGAAAGAATTAGTCGCTGGACTCCAATGGCTGAGTATCTCTGGCACGAAGATATCATGTCTGTAAATATATGTTTTCCCAACCCAAACAGCCTCATATATTGCAGCTCTCTTTAGATCCTCAATAAACTCTGCGCAAGTCTGTCGCACCCAGTATACCCACATCCAAGTTGGTTTCACACCTCCCCCAGGACGGAAATCCCAACTTTTCTTCCAGCCTTTGGATTGATCCATCTGAGCATTTCGGAAGATTGAAGGATGACAATGTGGTTGAAGCTCAGGTGTATGTTTTTTCAGATCTGGTGTGCAAGGGCTATGATGCATCACATAAGCCTTCTCCACTGTTCCAGCAGTTTGAAATGATCCTCCGCCTGAGATATTTGATGAAGAAAAATTGGTATAATTCTGAAACCAAGAAAATGGAAGATAATTCTTTACTTATGGAATAATGACTTCTTGCAGATGACCATGACTATACAAAGGTAGGTAAGTGCAGTGAGGAAATTCATGATGATATTTCTTCAGATACTTAGCCAAATCTGGAAGAGTGCTGTTTTTGACAGTATAGTAATCAGGTCCAATGATATTCATCATATCATCTATCCGCTTGCTAGCCAGTTCATCAATTAATCCAGGTCTAAGAGCCATTGAATCTGCACAGGAGTTGAATAAATTAAACTCTTAAATGGGTTTTATTTTTTCATAAAATTTGTGAAGGAATTTGGAAAAAAATGGCTAAGGCATTAAGGCGCGCAAGTATGGAGATGTCGCGCAAGTGATACATGTGCCGCGCAAGTTTTGGCCGCGCAAGTATTACCGCGCAAGCCCTATTACCTTGAGAGTAGCGCGGCAGCAAAGAAACAGTGAAAACAAGAGACTTGCGCGGCGAGGAATACTTGCGCGGCGAGAGCTCGAGAAATCCGGAACTTCAGATGCCATCTACGGCCGGAAGCGGTATATTTATAGGCCAGGGGGCCTATCTGCGCGCCGCACCCAGAGCGCTCAAAGCCTGCGCGACGCAGACTTGCGCGCCACCCACTGACGCTGAAAGACTTGCGCGCCCTCCCTTTTCCTTTTGAGGAATTCAATTTCCTCAGAGTCAAATCCTCATTTTCTCTCCGGATCCAACTCTGAGGGGGGACTTTTGTTGACGCTCCTTTCGTCACAGAATCTAAAGATCGGAAAAGGGAATATCTGAGCTCAAAGTGATTAATCCTTTGAAGAAACATCAAAAATCGACAAAGGGATAAAAAAGGAGAACATTACCCATATATCGCGCAAGTTTCCTCTTGGTCGCGCAAGTACACTTGCGCGCCGCCTTAATACTTGCGCGACTCCTCATGTTCGTGCAAGGGACTTGCGCGACATATGTGGTAACCGCCCAGTAACCGCCCGGGGTCTTCTTTTGCCTATAAATAGACCCTGTGGGCCCCCCATTACATAGGATCTTTTTTCCAGAAACTCGGATTAAAGCTCCCGACGCCCAAGTCTCTTCTCAAAGCTTCCAGAACACTTCTAAGGTAATTTCTTACCTAGAACGGAAGATCTAAAGAGAAAAAGGAAGGCCTAAGTGTTGAAACTTATCAAACACTTGCGCGCCTACTTAATTCCTTCAATATAACTTGCGCGTCCCTCTTCTGGAAGAACCTCAAGAGGATGGTAAAGGGTTTAATAAAGAGTCGCTCAAGCATTTCAATACTGGTTGAAAATAGTGCAAGTACCCCTCATGTCGCGCAAGTATACTTGCGCGACCAATACTTGCGCGCCGCCGCAGGACTTGCGCGCCTTTCAAGACTTGCGCGCCCCTATCTTTTTGGGTGCCCATCTTGCCCATTTTTACCCCTCTTAAGCCATTTCACCCTTCCTATTCAAGATTCAGTCTTCAAGATACTCTTCAAAGCCATTTATGGCATGATTTCTTGATTTGACATCCTTATCTGAAAGGAATTCTGTGAAATATCTCTCAAAACCTAGTGATTTAAAACATCTTTATGTCACTAAAGATTGAGAGTTCATTCATTCAACCTCATCCTTTAAGATGAGAGAATCTTTAATCTTGGGCATCCTCCTCAGGAGTAAGCCCCAAACCTTAATCCCTAACCTGGGTCTCCTTTTCAGGAATAAGACTCAGTCATAACCTTGGGCTTCCTTTTCAGGAGTAAGCCCCAAGTCCCCTAAACCTAGGCTTCCTTCTCAGGAATAAGTCCTAGTCCTAAATCTTGGGCATCTCTCTTAAGAATAAGCCCCAATCAAGTCCTTTAATCTTGGGCATCCTCCTCAGGAGTAAGCCCCAAACCTTAATCCCTAACCTGGGTCTCCTTTTCAGGAATAAGACTCAGTCATAACCTTGGGCTTCCTTTTTAGGAGTAAGCCCCAAGTCCCCTAACCTAGGCTTCCTTCTCAGGAATAAGTCCTAGTCATAAATCTTGGGCATCCTTCTTAGGAGTAAGCCCCAAGTCTCTTAAAATTTCTCTTAACCAGTCATAAATTACCTTTGATTTGGGTTTCCTTTTCAGGAATAAAACCCAATCATAAGTCCCCTCCTAACTTGGGCATCCTCCTTAGGAGTAAGCCCCAAGATTAGAGTATTCAAATCTTCATGAAGCACATATAACTTTGTGGACCCTGTTCTTGTATTTTCTCCCTAAAAGTAAATCCTAAACCTTCGTCTATCTGGGTAGTCATCTATACATAAGCCCCAAAACAAATTCTTATGATTGCATCTTTTATGGCACAATTGTCTAAATTTTACCAATACCTCTTGTTTCTCACACCGAGCATGAATCATGTGAGCTTAGAGTGTAAAAGTAATTATGACATTCATCTTTGAGCCATCAATCATAAAACATCATGTCCCATTCCTCGAACTACGTGGGTTCTGATTCCTTTTTTTAAAACAATGGATACGTAGGTAGCCCATTTATGGGTTCGATCCCAACATTGAAATAATCTCTGTCCTTCTGAATGACGATAAACTTCAAGTGCCCCACTGAGTGGCTTTAAAACCAGCCTGGTCATCAAAATGACCAAGAGACTTTTATATAAATGTTTTGAAGGATACCATTGACCAAGAATCTCTAAACAAATATAGATGATTCTATATTGATGAAGAACCTCGAATACATATAAAAGATTCTCTAAATTTCTTGCATATTTAATCATTGATTGTTAAAACTAAAGGAAAGCTCATTTTATACTTGGTAATGTAATAAGGATTCACGAACTTAACTTAAATCTATAAAGAGAGTCCCGGAGTAGACAATAATTCCCCTCAAAAAGGTGTGATGAGTCCGACCTCCCATCCTCTCGACCAATGCAAATTCCTAAGCCTCATTAGCCCACAAGCTAATGAGCGCCTGCCTTTGGAAAGTAGGTCCAAACGGATGTGGAATCATTGGATGTTTCCGGTTCTACGAACAAACCCGTTAGAAACCGATCGGAACGTTTGAATCTCCCGTCCAGGAGGTCATCCCCGGATTCCGCGCGAAACACTCTCTCATCAACCATTTTCATGAATCCTTATGTCACGTCGTTATGCTGCCGAAATTGCACTGCATTTTTTCAAGCCAATATCATTGGGTAGTGAATACAATACCCATGTTTCTATCAAGAGTATTCACGTTTATGAAAATATAAATATTATATGGTACATTAATGTGTTTATTCCATGTTACTTAATCATGTAATAACTTATGATGTGGATTGATTCCATGTTATATTATCCATGTGACACACTTATGCATGAAATGAAATGTTTAAGAAGGGTGCGCCCTGATAGCACTACAATGCATTAGGTAAAGTATAGTATCAAGATACGTTATATGAAATGGGTGTTGAATCATGATAATTCAAGTGTAATGTGGTTTTACTCATGCTTCATGTGCAATGAGGGTTTACTCATGCTCCATGTGCAATGAGCCTTAGTTCATGCTAATTACATGTTAAGTGTTGTTGCCACATTTCCATGTTATGATTATCCTGATTTATCATACATTTATGTTCATGTTTCACTTGTGTTCCATTTAAATGCATATTTCCTAACATTTATTTTATACCTCTTGTTATTACATGTTTATTCCCTTATTGGGCTTTATATCTCACCCTTTTCTTATGAATGTCCTCAGGTTATCCCATGCAATGCTAAGTACGAGGGAATGTAGTGGTCATTTAAAGGAAGTTTTCAATAAAGATGTTGGTTGTTTAATGTTTTAAGTTGTTATGTAATGACCCTAATCCCCAAATTCACAAGACCTCTCAATCTTAATTGTTGTATAAATTGAAGAGTTAATGTAATAAATCATGTTTAAGTGTGTAATAAAGAGAAGAGTTGTTATAGTTGGTATCATAGGATAGGTTTAGTTATTTTTGGGATTAGGATTAGAAAACCCTAGTGAAGACTTAGAGATAAGAATAAGTATAATAAAAACATCTCAAAGTATTGGTGAGTATTGTTTAAGTGGTTTATCAAGAAAATACATCCCTATCTGGATACGAGCAGGTAGAGGTGGCTCTAGCACAGATTTTTCCTAGGGGAAAACCCCGAAAACACCGCTTTGAGGTAGACTCGAATGGGAAATAGTGCCCGAAAATGGGCCTTATTACACTCTTGGTTATGAAACTCCTAGGGGATATGATTTGTTAAATTCACAATCTTAGTATGAACCATTATTAAGAGAATTAAAAAAATTCCCCTAAGAATATATGTTAGAAAGTAGATCATTAATAGCATAGATTAAAGCCTATGTATTCATAAGTTAAAGAAATAAAAGTTATTTATAAGTCATCGGGTTTTTCCTTGGATTACACTTTAGGTGATACCACTAAATTTCCTTTTATTCTAGCCAATGCCCAGTAATAAGAGGACTCAGGCTAACAACCGATGTGAAGATCAATGTGATGACTGTGCTAATGAGATGCCCAATCCGATGGGAGCAAGAATCATGAAATTTGTCACTCTTCTCTCTTAGTTAACTCAATATTTGAATACAAACATGGGTTAAGACGAATGTTCAACACCCCTAAGAAAGAAAAAGTTGATATCGATAGATTAATGAGACAAAAGAATCCTACTTTTAATGGATCATTTGATCCCTCAATCACTTATGAATGGATCTACTCCTTTGAAAATATCTTCTTCATCCTTCATTGTTCTAAATAAGAGAAGGTTCTCTTGGATGCTTATCGTATGGAGGCTGAAGCTGATCAACAGTGGAAGATGATCGGAAATACGAAGCCTGAGGATAAGATCGAGGCATTGGAATGAAAGGATTTCTAGAAGATGTTTTTTGATAATTATTTTCTGTGCACCCTCCAGCTTAAGATGGAAAGGGACTTCCTTTACCTCAAGAAAAAAGATGATGAATCAGTCGGAGTGTATGAAGAAAACTTTACAAGGCTTGAACAATGCACCTCCATCTTTTTTGTTACCCTCAAATTCAAGGTTTTCCGCTTCTTTGGTGGTCTGAAACATAGCCCACAGAAAGCGTTGGCGATCCGTGACTTCGACAGTTATGAGGAAATTGTCTGATGTGAACTCATGTTCGAAATGGTGATCGGAGAATCTCAGGGGTATCATAGGGATAAGAAGCATAAGGTGGACTTCAATGTTGGCGGTCCTATAGATAAATCCAATGGGGATAAGAAGATACAACACCCCACTTGCCAAAGGTGTGAAAAGAAGCACCCTGAAAATTGCCTGAAGCGGATGAGGAAATGATTTAGGTGTGGACGAGAAGGGCACCTAGCTGTTAACTGCTGACAAGATTAACTCATGGCTGCAACAGAAGAAGGGAATGCTCCGTTCAAACCACAACACATTTTTCATTACTACAACTACAACTAACCAGGGCACTATGCAAATTAGTTCCCTAAGCCAAGGGTTTTTTGAGGCAACCAACAACCTCTAAGGAAGAAAGGTAGAGCTTTTTCCATCACTAATGCCGAAGTGAACCCCGAAAACGAAGTGGTGACAGATATGCTAGTTATTCATTCAAGAATAGAGAACAT
Organism: Viscum album; assembly: GCA_963277665.1. NCBI lineage: Eukaryota > Viridiplantae > Streptophyta > Magnoliopsida > Santalales > Viscaceae > Viscum > Viscum album. The sequence goes on along the minus strand of OY728138.1, from coordinate 1,711,276,560 downwards.
ACTTTTTGATTCAGGTTCTATGCATTCTTTTATATCCCAAATGTTTAGTAGAACATTTCCAGAACAACCACAAATCATGGAAGTTAAGATGTCGGTGAGTATGGAAAATGGGGCAATCATTGCATCCCATGAATATAACTCATCCCCTTCCATAATATATGGATTGAATTTCTTGGAAAACCTCATAATACAACGTCTGGTGGAATTTGATGTAATTCTTGGCATGGATTGGATTTCCTAATATAGGGCCAACATAAATTTATGTGGGAGGGAAATCACTCTCCATGTAGAGAATCAACCCCTGATTCTATACAAGTGCAAGGAGGAAGATGAATCTTCTTTATCTCCATCATCTCAAGTGTGGATATTACTGCCCTATAAGAACACGTATCTTGATCAGATGATTGAGTTTAAGGAGGCAACCATCCTTGAAGACATGCCAACTATGAGGGAATTCATTGAAGTGTTTCCCAAGGAATTGTCTGGTCTTCCTCCTAGAAGAGATGTTGAATTCTCAATTGATCTTATACCTGGGGCATTTACAATATCCAAGACTCCATATAGAATGGATGTTTTAGAGCTTGAGGAGCTGAAGAAACAACTACAGGAGAGTCTGGATAAAGGGTTTATACCCCCAAGTGCTTCATGATGGGGTGCACCAGTCCTCTTCGTCAAGAATAAAGATGGGTCAATGCGCCTTTGAATCGATTATCGCGAGCTTAACAAAATCATGATAAAGAACAAGTATCCTCTCCCACAAATCAATGACTTGTTCGATCAGTTGTGTGGAGCACAATACTTTTCTAAGTTGGATTTGCGGTTGGGATATTATCAAGTAAAGGTGAAGAAGGAAGATATCCCCAAGACTGCTTTTCGTACAAGATATGGGCACTATGAATTCATATTAATTCCTTTTGGACTCACTAATGCTCAAAAAATCTTCATGGACATGATTAATAGAGTCTTTAGGGATTACCTCAACAAATTTTTGGTAGTCTTTACAGATGATAATATAATATACTCCAAAACCAATGAGGATCATGAGGATCATCTAAGAACTTTACTAGAGACCTTAAGGAAGGAGAGGCTCTATGAAAAGTACAAAAAGTGTGAGTTCTGGTTAAATTATGTCTCATTCTTGGGCCATATCATTGCAAGGAATGTGATATATAGATCCTTCCAAAACAAATGTAATTGAGGGATGGTCGAGGAGAACATCGGTAACAGATATTTGTAGCTTCTTGGGGTTAGCTGGATATTATCTACGATTTGTGAGAAATTTCTGATGATTTTCCAACCGTCTTACAAAGATAACTCGGAAGGGAGTAAAGTTTTCTTAGAGTGATGAATGTGAAGAAAGTTTCAAGGAGTTAAAAATGAGGCTTATCACTTCAACCATACTCACTTTACCCACTTGTGGAGAACTTTTTGTGGTATTCAGTGATGCTTTGAAGAAGGTCCTGGGCTGCGTGTTGATGAAAAATGACAAAGTCATTGCCTATGCTTCAAGGAAATTGAAAGATAATGAGAAGAATTATCCCAAACATGATCTGGAGTTGGCTGAAGTGATCTTCACTTTAAAAATTTGGCGGCATTATCTCTTTGGGGAGATGTGTGAAAATATACAGACCACAAAAGCCTCAAGTATATATTCACACAAAAATATTTGAACATAAACCAACGAATACGGTTAGAGTGGATCAGATTCTATGACTGCTCAATCCATTACCACCCTGGGAAAGTGAACAAGGTGGAAGATGCTCTAAGTAGAAAAGACCTGGTGATTCTATCATTGATGAGAATTTAGAAGGATCCAATCTTCTTAGATTTGATGAAGATGGACATGGGAATTATAAATAAGGGAACATCATCAATCATTTCACAAATGATTGTTCAACCGTCTCTTTTGGAAAAGTTAAAGGATGATCAAAAGGATGATGTGGGAATTTAGAAGAAAGTGGAAGATATCTAAAAAGGTAAATACTCAGAGTAAAATGTTAATGAAGAAGAAATTGTGAGATTTGGTAAAATACTATGTGTTCCGTCAAGTCTAGAGCTGGAGAATGAACTTTTGGATGATGCACATAGTTCAAATTTCTCTATTCAACCAGGAAACACAAAGATGTATCGAGATCACTGAGAGCATTATTGGTGGGAAAATATGAAGAAGGAGATCACTGAGTATACATCAATGTGCCTGTTGTGTCAGCAAGTGAAGAAAGAGAGGAAGAAGTCTAAGGGGATGATGCAACCATTTCCCATACCAGCATGGAAATGGGATAACATCATCGTGGACTTTGTCACTAGACTTCTAAAGACATAAAAAGGCAACAATGCATTCTGGGTTGTTGTGGATCTTCTTACAATGTCTACACACTTCATTTCAATTTGTGAGGATTTCTCATTGGGTCAGCCGACACATATATATATTAGGGAAGTGGTAAGTCTGCATGGAGTACCACTATATATGGTATCTGATTGAGATCCAAGATTCGCCTCTATGTTTTGGAAGAGTCTTCAACATTATTTGGATACTAAACTAAACTTCAGTACGACATATCATCCTCAAACTGATGACCAATCTGAGAAAACTCTTCAGACACTAGAAGATATGTTAAGGTCATGTTCAAAGGAATTTAAAAGTGTTTAGGATCAACATCTTCCTCTGGTTTAATTCTCCTACAATAATAGTTTCCCCTTGAGCATACACATGGAACATTATGAATACCTATATGGGAATAGGTGCATAACACCGATATGTTGAGATGAAGTCGGTGAACGTAAGATGGTAGGACCATAAATGGTTGAAGAAATGGTGGAGAAGTTGAAAACCATTCGGCAGCATATCAAGGTAGCCTAGAGTCGACAGAAGAGTTATGCAGATAACCATCGATGAGACCTTGAGTTTAAAGTTGGAGACATGGTATTTCTATGCATATTTATATGGAAGAAGGTCATGAGGTTGGGAAAGAAATAGAAGTCATGTCCTAGGTACATTGACCTCTTAGAGATTCTTGATCGTGTTGGGGATATGGACTATCAACTATCACTTCCACCTACCATGGCCAATGTACATGATGTCTTTCATGTATCCCTATTAAGGAAGTACATAACAGACCCTTCACATGTACTCTTTTTTGAGGTAGTACAACTAGAGGATGATCTTTCTTATGAGTAGAAATCAGTGAAGTTCTTAGATCTTATAGAAAAAGTTCTACAAAATAATACAATGCCCCTCATCAAGGTGTTGTGGAGAAACCACAAGTTTGAAGAAGCGACATGGGAATCAAAGGAAGTGATGAAGTAGAGTTACCCACATTTGTTTTAGAGTGGGAAAATGAAATTTTGAGGGTGAAATTTCTTAAGGGGGAAATATTATAGCAACCCAAACATTCATTAATGAATATTACTATTAATTTAATTATATGTGTTATTATGGTTATATAAAATGTGAACTTCATTGGTTTTATGTTTCTTGATTTTTAAATACCGTTATGAATTGTGACCTCTGCTAATATAGTCATTGAACAGTGATCACATGATTAGTATAAATATAGGGCTTTAACAAATCCAATTTACTCAGACAAAGGAAGTGATGACCTCATCCCGTAGTCTTGCCCCATACGAAGCCCATTTTTCAGAGCTCAGAAAGTAGGTGGCGTCATTGAGATTTTCTCTGGACCAAACCCAAGTCGATCTTGAACATGTTATGTTTGATCGGAATCAACTACAGTAGAAATGTAAGTTAATAGAGTTTACCACCTGAGCGATGTTATCCAAGCCACCCCAGAGTCTATCACCATCACACACCTTAACCTATGGTCTTATATAGGTGTTATAAAGGGTTATGTAGCAAGACCCTAGCACTATGACTATGTAAATTATTTTTTTATAAATAATGTGCATTCATTTTATTATTGTTACTTTGAAAATAGTTTTTAAAAGCCAAAATAATATTTTTAGTTAATATTAAACTAAAAAATATATTTTTATGAATTAATGGATTTTTTAATTAAATAATATTTTAATAAAATATTATTATTAAATTAATTTTTATTCAATATAAATGATCATATAATTTTATGAATTCAATTGTAATTTTTATTAAGGTTTGAAAGTTGTTTTTGTCAAATCCCATGAATTTTCGATAAATATCGGATTTTATTTTAAAAGTAAAAATTCACATATTTATAAAATTATTTAGATAAAATTAATATTTTTTTGGAATCAAGATGTTGAAATTAACCAATGGTGAATTTTTCATAATTTTTTGAGATAGTCAAATTCTTCGGTAAAAATTTAATCTTGTTTAAATATATAATGTGTTTTATTACATCAAAATGACCCAATAGTGGTGTAATAAAATAATATAAAAATTATTTTCGGCTAATATATGTTTTACCATTAAAATAATGTGAATTTGGGTTTGTTTGATTTATTTTACGAAGCTTTAGTGGATCCTTAAAGGCTTATAAAATATTTTGTCTTTTTAAATTGTTTTCTTTGAGAGTGTGACTCACCTCCACAAAAGCAACCCTATTATTTTAGGAAGCATGGCCATTAGACTTATAAAATATTTCTTTCCACTCCCATTTTGAAAAAACCATGGGCCAAAACCATGGGTTGGTTTGTGGTTTTGATTAGTTTAATGTGAGGTATCTCAAAGCTAAATAATATAGAATTTCCTCTCCTTTCCTATGTAAACCCACCCAAGATCCCACTTATTCTTCACTAAAAGCCTTTGGATTACAACCAAAACCTACCCTATTCCATATATAATCCTCCCAAGGGGCCCCAAGAACCAAATAAGTCTCTCTCAAGCCTCTCCCAAGCCTTTGAGATCACACATCCACATAAGGGATTTCTTCCTTTCTCATTTTTGTCCATTTTTCATTAAGTTGTTATGCCCTTTTGTTTACAATTAAAAATGTTGGGGTATAATTTTTCACCTCCCCATACTTCCCTCTTTATTTTGGTATGATGGGAGACCCCTTTATCTCTCATTAATTCCACTCATGTACACTCGTTACCATGCTGAAATTCTGTGAGGGGTTTCTCTCTCCTCTTTTACATCCAAGTAATTCTTTTGTATTATGCATCTAAATTTCATTACGTTTGATGAGAAATGTATCTATATAAACCCCTTGATGTAAAATTCATGTAAATATGATGAGACATCCATTTGTCTCTCATCAACCATTTTCATGAATCTTTATGTCACGCCATTATGCTGCCGAAATTGCATCACATTTTTTCAAGCCAATATCACTGTATTGTGAATACCATACCCATGCCTCTATCAAGAGTATTCTACTTTATGAACATATACATATTGAATGGTAATTTCATATATTTATTCCACATTACTTAATAATAGAATAACTTATGATGTTGATTTATTCCATGTTATATGATCCATGTGGCACACTTATGCATGAAATGAAATGTTTAAGAAGGGTGCACCCAGATAGCACTCCAATGCATTGGGTAAAGTATAGTATCATGATACATCATGATCAATGGGTTTTGACTCATTATAATTAGGGTTAATGAGGTTTTACTCATTCTTCATGTGTAATTAGGGTTTACACATTCTCTATGTGCAATGAGCCTTGGGTCATGCTAATTCCATGTTAAGTGTTGTTGCCACATTTCCATGTCATGATTATCATGCTTTTTCATGTCATTATATTCATGTTTCTCTTATACTCTATTGTTATGCATATTTCCTAACATGTATTGTATTCCTAATGTTATTCTATGTGTATTCCCTTATTGGTCTTTATAGCTCAGCCTTTTCTTATGCATGTCCTCAGGTTATCCCATGCAATGTTAAGTACAAGGGAATGTAGTGGTCATGTAAAGGAAGTTTTCAATAAATATGTTGTGGGTTTCATGTTTTAAGTTGTTATGTAATGATCCTAAGAACCAAAGACACTATAAATCTCAATAATTCATGTTTTATCAAGTGAAGAGTTTGTGTAATAAATCATTTTTAGGTGTGTAATAAAGAGCAGGGTTGTTATAACACTGCTCTTCCAGTTCTGAATCGGAGCTGACGATTTCGCCATTTTCCTAGGAGCTCCGCTGGTGAGCGGGAGCATATGAAGGACCCTCACGACCAAGACCTTGAACTTGGTAATCCTCCTCTTCTTCATGTCCATCTTCTTCACCTCCTTCTTCATCATCATCATCATCATCATCTTCTTCTTCTTCTTCTACTTCTCCTTCCTTTAGACTTTCGTCCTCAGATGGAAGTTTTTCTAGGTCATGCTTCTGGCCAAGCATCACTTTCACCAGGAGATGTGGTTCTTTATACCACTCCTGCTGGTATGCGTACAAATCCATGGCTATTAGGTATGCATGATGATGATGAAATTTTACCATATCCATCATCTGGATGTTCCCTATGTCTGGAAGATCAAGCCCGGTGCGTACCAACCTCCACCACAACTCTTCAAAAGACATGGACTATCATAGTGTTCTCCAAGAAGACCACAGAGAAGGGAAGATAGATTCAGCAGACAACATCATGAGGTACCTAATTTTCTTTCGTGGGATCTCCTTAGCAGGTCCATTAGGCCATATAAGAGACAACCCTCCCCTGGAGGGTGGAGGCACATTCTCAGCCCGCGCTGCCCCAACCAATGATGTACAGGCCTGTGCCAAGCTAGCTTCCCAGCCTGTTCTTTGCCTCACTTCCCCCGTGGCACCTCATCTACCTCCCTGATCTTCGGGCTCTGCACTAGCCACCTTAATCTACCATATGTGTTTCCAAAGAATTGGCTCGGGATATGTTCTCATCCAGTGTTTGAAATACATTGTTGATAGTCCCACACTAACATCGGTGGGGGGGAGTGATAATATCACCCAAGACTACTGTCATGAATATAAGCCACAACTGGTGGAGAATGCAGGGATGTCACTCTTCCCAAACCTCTATGTATACTTTCTTGGGCATCCGCTTCATGCACCCGAACTGCTTAGCGAACCTGGTGTCACATACGACTCGCAGAAGATTTTTCCATCAATCCGGGCCACCGGCACACCACCTCGGATGCTCTTCAGGTACTCCCTCTACTCCAGTTGACCATGCCCGTCATCTACCATTTGGCCAACCAGGGTTTGGAATGGGTGGAAGTTGGAGTGGGTGTTGCAGCCGATATTGAGCTTGATTCCCTCATCCCAAAGCATTAATGGGCGGATTCCAATGATGTTCAAGATGTAAGGCCACATATAGTTACCAGGGGGAGAATGAAATTTGGGAAGTCATACCCACCATAGTGGGATATGAACCAACCGTGGAGGATCGGGAATGGCCCACATATCCTTTAGGGCATACTTCCCCTAGAGATGCATCCTAGAATACTGTATAGCCTATCCAACACTGGCACACCTAGGTTAACCTTGTTCTTTACCGCCGTAATCCATGCCATCACTAGCATCCCTAAGTGGACTCCCATCCTCGTGTCCCTCACAGGAATCAACCATCCACTCAGGAATACAGAAAGAAACCCGGCGTATCGCACATTCGGGTCTCGACCTTCATTAACACCATATCCCCACAATCGGTACTCTCCTTTATCCAAAACCTTCTAGTATGATCCCGCTTTTCCCATTTGAGATGTGTTCGAGCATTACTTCCCTCGGCCTAGAATCTTCAAAACTGTTTCCTAGGTCAGGAAAAGACTAAACCACCCTGAATAGGATATGTTCTTCATGATATATTTTATTTTGAGCTCCTCTTTGTCCAGCTCCAGCAGGTGCCCAGAGATGATTGGGATGCTTGTCCTATCCCCCCAGACATTCTCTGTCAGGAGGAACTCATCATACTGATACCTCTCCAACGGGATCCTTCTGATATAGTGGACATCCCACGGGCTGATGCCCACCTCCCCATGGTGGAGGTGAAAAGTGTTGGTATTAGGTGACCAGCGACTGAACAGCTCTGCAACCAAGTCCTGTTGTCAGTAGAAGTGGAATTGGGATGTCCAAACGGCCTCAAAAATCCCAATGGACCACAGATCCAGCCCAAATTCCTCACATGCCTAACATACCCAATACACCAATGCCCATTCATTGGTAAAGTTTCCCATGTATCTGAAATCCTATTCCTACCGGCCCTTTGTCTCTTTAGTAACGCTACTTCTGAAAGTACTTGCATAAATAGAAGGAGATTCCTAGGGTAATATATTGATTCCTACAACCATCCCAGTCTTCAAATTTAGGACATAGATGGTTGTTTTCTTTGTTTCCCTAGTAGGATGGGCATAGTTTGTAATATGGAATTGTGGAAGACTATCCTCGCACGTCACCCATGACTGTAATGTGTCTGTCTCGAAACCGAGAATCAGCACCTCTTCCAAAAGTCCAAAGTTCCTTAGCAGTAAGCTACTGATCAGGACAAAATCCTTTTAAGCCTGCATAAGCATGCTGAAAAGCATTTGGTTATTAGACACAACCCTCCTCACACGAAGAATCTAAGGGTTCGTGATTATTTGGGTTCTTCTTGTAGCAGCGACATCCTCCCTCTCGGCATCAATCTGTTGAGCAACCATTTTAGAAATCAAAAATAATTGGCATGAAATAATTAATTTCAGCACGAAAAAGTGATGAAGGTGTTAAAGAAGGTCAACATGCGCAGAAAAAATTAGGATAGCATGCAAAACTCAGAGTGGGTTGTGGAATCTTACGTGCGGGTCGGGACTGTTTTCGCGCATGAGATAAAAATGCCTATCACGTGGAAAAAGTTAAATTAGGTCCTAGAGGGGGACATTGACCTATTTATTAAGCATTGATGTTCCTTCCACATGCCCGCAACCAGTTTTCGCATGAAAATTTATTTTTTGTGTGCCCCTGACGAGCTTTCCCTTTTTTCAACGGACCCTCAGAATCCAACCTTTGAGTTGTCTTTCATCTCCGATTCTGAGGGGGGGATTTGTTGATGCCAAAATTCAGAGAAGGGCCACATCAGGAATCTAAAAGAGAAAAGAATGAAATAAGGATGGCAAGAGAAGTGTCTAGGGCCCGAAAGGCGGGCACACGCAAGATTTTGGGGACATGCGAAAGAAGCCTTACAGAGCACAAAATCTTACACGCCCGACCCCCCTTTACATTACCAAATCGATTTAAAACATGTGTTTCCACACCTGACCCCCTTTACATGCCGAAGGTGATTTAAAAAAGAAGTTTGAGCCTCTGACCCCATTTGCGTGCCCAAGATGACATCAAACGGGTGTTTGCGTGCCCGATCCCCTTTGTACATCCAAGGTGATGTCAAACGGGTGTTTGCGCGCTCTTCCCCCTTTACATTCCGCCCTGAGGACTCTGGATATAAAAAAAAACGTATCCCCACCCTTCAGGGATGATAAAAAAAGATTAAACAACACTCTGTTGCGCGAAATCCATGTCTTCTGTGACCGTGCGAAACACCCCATGGCCTTCAGGTACTGGATTTTCGGCTACAGGTCCCCGGAGGGGGCTCTTTTGGGTGGGCCCTCTTGGTCCTGATCCTTAGGGATTCCTTTTATCCCCAAGTCATTTCCACACAAGGGATCCCTTTTTTCTTGCAACCTCCCTCTACATTGGGCCGCTCTTATGCGCAACCCGTCTATCTTGCGCGCAACCCCTTCATCTTGTGTGCAACCTTTCCCTCTTGCATGCAACCCCTTCATCTCGCGTTCAACCATTCCCTCATTCATGAAACCCCTTAATCTTGCACACAACCCATTAATGTTTCATGAAACTATTGCATCTTGCATGCAAACATTCTCTCTTGCGCCCAACCCATTCTCTTACGCACACTCCATGTCTTACCCTCACCTTAAGGCACTATGTTCAAGCCCCTCTTGTGCGCAACACACCTATGTGACACACTCTCTTCCCATGTGACTCTTCAAGTTTTCATGGAGAAATTTCAAAGTCCTTTGGGTGGTACTTCACATTGTGTTGCCTATTCTCATGTTTATTCACATAGGCATGCTAATGGATCTTGCTTCTTCGCATAACCATGCTAACGGAGACCCCTCAATGGATCGCTCCATAAAACCCCCTCGCTATGGCGTTTCCGATGTCTTCCTTACCTCAAGGGTGGGCAGGTATCAGTTATGTAAGACCAAGGGGTGCGGAGCGCACCCACCCTCGTCCGAGCTGCAGGACGTTAAACTGCCAAGCACCATCATCCCCAGCACATGATGTTGAACTGTGGCATCTCTCTATGCTTCATACGTGGGGTGCCCCATCTCGGACATTCTATATTACCACTGGTCTCTATGGGAGTTAAATCATTCCTCACATAGAATTATATCCTCTTAATTGGATCATCGTTAGTCCATGGGGATAGGGAAACCACCTTGGTGTAAGCCCTAGCTTTTTTGTAGAAGGCAACACCCCTGCTCCTCCAATCATTTTCCTTTCCAAAGACCAGAGTATATATGGGCATCAAGACCTTCATTATCTTTTCCCTCTCTTGTTAGGCTTTGTCTCCACCTAGGCCTCCACCCTGGATTAAGTCCCAATCTCCATCACCCTGGGCTATTAACCACGTGTAAGCCCCCATTTCCTCTTTGGGTCACTAACTACGTGTAAGTCCCCATTCAACTTCCCACAGACACACCTTCAGTGACGTGATCGTCAGGTCTTTACTGCCTCTTGTTTCTCACACCGAGAATGACTCATGTGGGCTTAGAGCAAGAAACAACTATGACATCCTCTCTGGGCATCCTAGAGTGTAATCCCCACACTCACCTCCTGAACTTCAGGGACTTTGATCCTTACCAAGGCAAGGTACGTAGGAAGACTCCCTGATGTTCAAGCCCAACACCTATTGGTCCCAACCATCATCATATCGGTTCACCAAAAAACCTCTCGAACTATGTGGACTTTGATCCTTGCAAAGGAAAGATACGTAGGAAGCCTCCCTAAGGTTCAAGCCCAACACCCATTGGTCCTGACCATCTTTACGTCTATTCACCAAACCACCTCCCGAACTGCGTTGACTTTGATCCTTGCAAAGGCAAGGTACGTAGGAAGCCTCCCTGAGGTTCAATCCCAACACCCATTGGTCCTGACCATCATTATGTCGGTTCTCCAAACAACCTCCCAAACTATGGGTACTTTGATCCTTTCCAAGAAAAGTTACGTAGGAAGCCTCCCTGAGATTCAATCCCAACAACCATTGGCCCCGACCATCTTCACGTTGGTTCTCCAACTCCCATCATTAACTACACAAGATTTGATCCTTTCCCAGGAAAGGTACGTAGGAAGCCTCCCCGAGGTTCAATCCCACCATCCATTAGTCCCGCCCACCTTCACATCGGTTCCCACTGCTCGTGAACTATGGGGACATTGATCCTTTCCACAGAATGGTACGTTGGAAGCCTCCCTAAGCTTCAAGCCCACCATCCATTGGTCTCAACTATCTTCACGTCAGTTCCCACTCCTCTACAAATACATGGAATTTGATCCTTACCAAGGAAAGGTAATTAGGAAGCCTTCGTGAGGTTCAATCCCCATAACCACTTGTTCCGACAACCCTTCATGTCAGACCACCTTTGTCCTGCATGACGTTAAACTGCATGCCCCCTTTTTTCATGCACGATGTGAAACTGCATCCCCCATCTAGAGGTAAGTTGTTATGACCCCATCGAGTGGTAAGATGTTATGAACTCATGAAGCGGTAAGCCGTTGTGACCCCATCCAGCGGTAAGTCATTGTGACCCCATCCAGTGGTAAGCTGTTGTGACCCCATCCAGCGGTAAGATGTTGTGACCCCATCCAGTGGTAATTCGTTGTGACCCCATCCATAGGTAATCCATTGTGACCCCATCCAGTGGTAAGTTGTTGTGACCGCATCCAGTGGTAAGCCGTTGTGACCCCATCTAGTCGTAAGTCGTTGTGACCCCATCCAGTGGTAATCCGTTTTGACCCCATCCAGTGGTAATCCATTGTAACCCCATCTAGCAGTACGCTGTTGTGATTCCATGTCAATGATAAGCCATTATCAATCTGAGCCCAGTGGGATGCTTCTATTCTCCCTTCTATAGGGACCCATATCGTTGTTCCATCCTAGTAGTGTCAGACCAACTCTCAGGCTACTAATCACGCGTAAGTCCCAGTATGTCATCGGATCACTATCCTTCACACACACCCCAATTTCAATCCCCAACCTAGAGGTTCCACTTCCTCCAGGTCCCCTTAATACAGGTCGCCTCCTTAGGTGTCCCAACGCTTTATGAACTATACGGACTTTGATTCCCTGCCACGAGGATACATAGGAGGTCTCTTCGAGTCTCAAGCCCAAAATCACAGTCTTCCTCAAGTCTACTCAATTTCATTCTCCATCCACTTCATTTAACCATCCATCATCCATCCTGATTTTTATTTGGGCCACCACATCCCAGTGAAATCATGACAATTCACCGCTTAGCATTAGTTCTTTCCCCAGGGGTCACATCCATATGATCCACTTTAGTCAGTGTTCCAATCAGTCTAATCCATCTTCGCTAAACGTTAAACTTGTGGCATACCCTGTGTTAAACATGATAAGCTGAGGAAAACCATAGATACATGCCTATGGAATATAATTCCATGCATTTGATGTGGGATGCCTTAGGATTCCGCGCTCTTGAGAATCCCTATAATAAGGTGATGAAATCCAGACACACTAGTGTTCCAGCGTCCAGACATGCCAATGAGGTCCAATGTGACTACTCCCCTGACCGAAGGTTGCTGCCCTGGATGGACCCTTTGGAATGTCCCGAAAGAATCAGTGTAATTAACTAGTGTCCATGAAGATATGTCCCTGGTAAGAGTTTCACAAAAAAAAATTGATTTCTATAAGGGAGACCCGGACTAGGTGACGAGCTCCGAGGTGGAATCCACAGAATAAAGAACCAAAATCCCATCATCCTTTTTCGATCAAGGAGTAAACACCACTTAATAAGAGATGGATTCTGCCCACCTTTGGAAAGAGGGAATACGGGGAAACAGTCAGTGCGTCTTCATTTTCCTCCAACAGACAGATGCGTGCGCCCCAATAAAAGCGTTAGAAACACTACCTTATTAGAATTTCAAAGATAAGCATGTTTCTCCTGGAGTAATAATCAGAATGGGTGACCTTCTTAGAATATTCCCAATGTGTGTGTGAGTGAGGAAAAAGCACACTATAAAGGACATGTGTTGGTATGTGGGGATAGTGATTAGTCAGATGACCCATTTTGGCAGTGGGTGGGCCCTAGGGAAAGGACCACATGTCTGCAGGGAAATTGGGGGAACCTAGTAGGACAGGACCTGAGAACCATGTTAAGACGGGGTGTCTGTGCTTTCATCAGGACCCAATTATTACATTTAGTGTCATATGTGGTACCCAGACTTAAGTGTGGTGCACTACTTGGGTTGAGATGTAGGGTCCACAGTTAGGACGGTGTTCTTTAAAAGGGGGTGAATGTAACACCATAGAATGGTAAAGGGTTATATAACTAAATGATAAGAATCATATCGACTAGGTGAAACTTCTTTTTTAGGAGCCTACCAAATTAGATCTTCATAGTTAAGCATGGTTGGACTAGAGTAGTGATCAGTATGGGTGACCTTCTGGGAAGTTTTATAGAATGTATGAGAGTGAGTAAAAAGCACACTAAAAAGGAATTGTGTTGTCCTGTGGGGATAGTATTTAGTAAGATGGCCTATTTAGGCATGTGGGTGGACCCTAGGGTGGGGAAAACGTGTCTATGGGGAAACATGTGGTACCTGGTGGGCCATGACCTACTAACCATGTTAAGGTAGGGTGTCTATGCTTTCATCAGGACCCAGTTTTTACAATAATCGCCAGATGTTGAGAAAGATCCTCGCATGACTAAAATTATACTAAAATATCATCAATAAGGATGACTAGGAAAAAATCTAGATATTTATAGAAAACGTGATTAATTAGGTCCATCAACATTTTTGGTGGATTTTTCTAACCAAATGGAATTCTGATATACTCATATAGATAACGAATTCTCCAAAATGTGGTATAATGAATATCAAAATTCCACACATGTAACTTCTGAAAACTTAATCTAAAATATATCTTGGAGAAACTTTTGGATCCCCTCAACTAGTCAACCAAGTAATCTATACATTCAAGGGGATATTAGTTCTTGAATTCCACCCGATTCAACCAATGGAAATCCACACACAATGATAAAGAAAAAATTTCTCTCTCGATGAAAAAACTAAGATATCACTAAGGGGGCACTGTCAGGTGAATGAAAACCATTACCTCAAGTTCCTATAGTTGAAACCTTTTCTATCTATTATCTAAAGAATATATCATAATTGGAATAATAGATTTGGGATTCATTCCAGGGATTATATTGATCATGAACTCTATATCTCTCCTGGTTGGAAACCCGAAGAAGTTCTAAAAAACAAAATTTTTGAAATAGATGATGATATAAGGGAATAGATCTTAAATAATCTCTTAGTCACCTACAAAATACTGGAAAATGGGATAAGACCATCCACAACTATGAAGGGTCAGATACCGAATGACATTCCTACAGATCTCACTCACTAATCAGGGTATAACAATAATCCTCAACAATTGTGAATGATAATTTTTGGTGGTATCAAAAAAACATTCTGGATACTTATTTATACAATCATACCAAGTATTACATAAAATATTTGAATTTATAACATGGGAAAATCCCATTGAATCATAACCCACCGATTATGATAGTTCACTCTGAACATCAATAGATAACCTTAAACCACACCCCCAAATTTGTATTGATAGAAATAACCCCATAAAAAACATTCCATGACTAACCTAATATCATAGAATAATGTCTCATATATTATGAGTATGATTCACCTTTATTTAATTAAATAAATGATAATGTAGACTCCATGAGGATTTCACCACAACAAGTCAATAACCCCTCACCCCAATCAATAGAAGTCTACTTAATGGAATTAAGATAGCCTAAGCCCCAGCCCAAATCTCATATCTTATAACTCCCCTAAGGGGTGGTTCCCTACTGAGACTAATTACCCTACCTGTGAACACGAAATCCTCCCCCTTTTCCCAAATTACTTGAATAATTCCAGCTACCTAAGTATTATGAAACTTTTATCCATTCTCCAAAAACCATGTGTCTAACCTGATCCTCTACCACTAGATAGTTTTTTTTACTACTTAAAACCCTTTTAGGTGTCTCATCGTCACATATAATTTAAATTCTATCAGCTATCTATGGAACTAATATCTCATAAGATTAGGACTTACACATTGGTAATACTCAGCATAACATCTTCCCTAAGGTGTAAGAGATGAACCACTAATTTGGATACTCTATATGTCACAACAATATAATAAACCATCAAATCAATACTTCTTACTACTCAAAGGCCCACTGCTAGTCTCTATAGTTGAATTTAACTTCTAAATTTCACTTCCCTCACTCAAGTTCATATTAGTTATAAGGGCTTGATTCACAATCTCTAAAAATGATTCCATGAAAAATATATTCAGTTAAACCTAAAATACATACTTCAACCCATCATTAATATACATAACCCTATCTTCATCATCCTCAACCATTAATATAAAATAATTAATAATATATAAGAAGCATGCTTTATAATTCATGAATAAAATCTCCCTCTAGGTGATATGTATAAACCCCATGGACTTATCCTCCCTCAATATCCCATGAAAGAAATTCACTTAAACCCATGCCTATAAATCCTCCCAATATAACACTACTTGTTGGTATGATGACATTAGAACACCCCATAAGTGTTTATTTTTCCTTCATAACATATATGTTTCTAGATTCATCCTCCACTAAAGTGGGCATCAATAAATGGTCAAAATGTAATTAAAGGGACTCAATAAATAACTCTATATTATGTGGTCCACTCTCACCTATGAAAATAGTTGGATAAAGAATATGAAACCCCCACATCAATTCAAACACAAAAGGACTAGTATATAGATCCTCCTTAACATTATCATTTACAACCCAATGAATAATCTCTCTACACCAATCATCCATTGTTGGAACTGGAACAATAAGGGTTTTAGATCAACTATTACTGGGGTATGCTTATCCTTTCTTCTTCGTACTCCATTGGGGTTCTTTGTAGTGGCATGTAATTACAATCCCAAACACACATCTCATAACATATTTTTTAATAATTATAGTTTATGTTAAGGAATATTGAACATATTTTCTCAGATACTCTACACACATTCCCCATACTATATGGGTCTCCAAAACTTGGGAACTCCCTATAAAACTAACTAACCACTCTTAGAGTAAGAAATGCATATAGGACTTAAATAATCAACCATCAACTAACAAAAATATATAACCAGAAACATGTATTCAGTTAAGTGGAATTTCAGTATCAAGTTATATAAGAAAATAATATATAAGATATTTTTTTATTTAAAAAATTAAAATTGATATCATAGCCAAGGTGCTCAATGAAAATCAAGAAAAAAAATGTCTTGTAAATCCTACATGTATGGAATGTTGGATTAGCTCACACTCTCTTACCACCACAATCCTTGATTAAAATGATAAACTATAAATCAAATAGTATAATATTAAAAATCATAAAACCATAAGCTATGATCAATTTATAGAGTCTATATTAATTTTTGAAAACATCCTAGATCCATCTACCATACTGAAATTGTAATGAAAAAATAAAAGAGGGCTTTGATAATTATTTTTAACATCCCTGACCTATTTCTCCCCAACTGTGACCAAAATGGTTAGAACAATGTTTCCCTATGAATATCTCTCCCTATTACATAGGCTACCATATAGTAGTGATGGTCAATGGGAAGCTCATGGAGAGAATATACCCTCTATTAGATAACCAGTAATCAAAGTGGAAGTAATATATAACCATAAATAACTATAATAACATAACATGGAATTACTTCTATAGGACAATCAAAAATAAATAATCAGTACATACTATAACAAAATGAACTATGTTATAATACGACATGAGTATTCTATAAAATTAATATCACCCATGGGAAAATAAAATACAAGGTAGTACAAAAATAAGGAAAATAATGGAGACTACTCATGTCCCATTTCTTAACTCCAACCAAGCTCCACATGCTCACCTATCCAATATAGGGACGTTTTCCTTACCTATGTCTACAGTCATGGAATCTATTCAGGTACTGAGGAGCCTAAGTAGTGTGTAAGTAAACTTTAGTAGGCCAACACAAATTATGGTGCTACTAAATATAGTAAATAAAAGTTCATAATTTTTACAAAATAATAATATAATAAGTAAATAAATAACCCATAACATCATGGAGTTCTCGATATCCAAACCACTGGCTATTATATGTGCATCAACTAGTTTTAGAATGTGAGGATGCGCTGGAAATCTAAACACACCTCAAGATAGAATGATATATCACCCCTCATATCACAACTCATGATAAATGACACATAACCATCACATAACCTCGATGAATGAAGTATCACAATCAATTTGCCTCAATGAATTTTGTATCATCATTACATATCATTATTTAATGATATATCACCATCAAATAGCCTCTTTAAATGAATTATCATCATCTCATAGCCTTTGTGAATGTTGTATGATCATTACATGGACTTGGTGAATAATGTTCAAACATTACTACACTTCAGTGAATAATGAATCACCTTCACATATCCTTGATGAAAGGATTATCATCATTGGATGGTTTATAGGTGAATGAATCATTATTGAACCATATATTCTATGTGGAAAATATACAACCATGATATATCCCCATGGAAAATAATCTATTTCAATGTAATAATATTTTGGTGGATAATACTCTATTATTACTCCTAACATATTGAATGACTTATCGCCTAAAATCAACATTATAAAATGAAAAATAAATAATCAATAAAATAATTTAAGTGGATTAGATATAACTAAACATGATTTTAAAGTGAATGAGTTATCCTTAATCAATAAAAATCATAGGGTGAGGCCAAAAAATCCTTACCCTATGTCACACTCAATATTTACTCCTATAAATATATTGAGATAATGTATCAATTTATCCTAGATAAAGATCAATTTTTTTGGATAAATTAGAATATGTGTTTAATCAAAATAAAATAGAATAAATAATAATAAAGAATTTAAAAAAAGTGAGTTTTGATTAGAAATGTTTGGCTCTTAGAGTTCTACTTTCTCTATAAAATAAATGATTTATAGAAGATAAATCCACTCCCCTAAGTGTGTTTCTCATTCCACAATGGAATTACAAAAAAAATTATCATCAAGAATTGGTATGTAAAATGTCTTTTTCCCTCATATTGTTCTTAATTATGAATTTTATTATTCATTATATGCTTTAAACAAGTTATCTTTGGGCTCATTGAAAAAGGTATAGAAATTAAAAAAAATCAAAAGGGGGTGCGGGGGGGGGGGGGGGGGTTAGTGTTTTCTGAAGGATTTAAAATGGGTGAAAATTTCCTTAAGTAATGATAGAGGTGGAGAATACTTTTTCAATTGATGGAATTATTATATTAGAATAATAAAAAATTTATTAAGGAGAAAAATATTAAGATTATGATTTTATGTTTTTTATTATTAATAAGTAGTTTGGGGCATGAGGATATTGAAGTGGTTTACAGAAAAAAATTTCATTTTGGTTTTTTTTCATGATGAGGATGAATCATGCGATATTAGAGTAAATGAATTTTAAATTTATGTGTAAAATTTGTATGAAAAGTTCATTATTTAGGATATTATTACCAATGGTGTTCGAGATGGTAGACAAGTGTTCTCAATGAAAATACTGTCAAAAAAACCAAAGGGGGATACTATTAGAAAAAAACCTTGTTTAATTTTTTGGGTTATAATTATTAATAATGTCTATAAGAAATCCACTAATTGAATTGTTTTTTCATTTATAATTCATTATTTTAAGTGTTGTAAATCCTGTAGAAAGATATATGGGATTTGGTTGAAGGTTTTGATAAATGATAATAAATAACATTGTGGTGTGGACAACTACATCTTGGTTTATTACATATTTTGGAAAAATATCTGATGTGAATATTTTCGTACTTTTTGGTTTATTTGGAATTTTTAATTTCCACCATGGTTTAAAACCACATGATTGTGGACTACGTGGTTCTGGAGGATGATTACAAAATTAGTATCTGGTAGAAAACACATCATTATTATGATTGTAAGGGCCTAATTTTCATGAGTCATTACCTTTATGATCTTAAAGTGGGATATGATGGTTGTAAAAGAGAAATTTGGTTGCATTAGGGATTCACAACATGAACTCAATATTCACAACATGAATTTTTATTCATGACTTGATTTATTCTTCCAATATTGAAGGGGTTTGGGGTAGAATTTTGTGGTTATTATTAGGAATAATTAATATTGTAAATAAGATATTCCTACTTTGAATGGATTTATCAGGAATTCTGAGAAGGTGAAATAAATTTCAAATCATGCTTAACCCATGGAATTCACGATGTGAACTAGACTTATATGTCATGAATTGAGATTTAAAACTTCATTATATTTTGGGTGGCCCTTTTTTATAGCTTATTTAAACTCTCCTCTATCAAATAATAGGTTACTAAGAGATATTTTTTGGAGACCTTTGAATACCCTTCATTCGAATTCAACCATGGACTATTAGATATTGATCTATGATTATATGAGGCGAGTTTCCCTCTACTAATTGATCCTTTTTCTTATTTTTTTTCTCTCTCACCATGTTTTGGTAGTGTTTTTATCTTATTTCTCTTATGATTATAATTTTTTTAAACAAATATTGATTTTTATTATTATTTTCCATGGTTGGATTTGAATTTTTCTTCATTCAGGTTTTTATAGTGATTATTGAAGTTAAATATTGATTTAGAGGATCAATTTCCTATCTTCTATTAAAAGTTAATGTGTTATATTATCATGATTTTATTATTTAGGTAATTTTATAATTAACCTAGAAAAATAATGATATGTAATTAAAGTAATTTTTTTGTTTTAGGTTTTGTGATCACATGCCTATCTCACTATGTTATTGTTGCATATTATTTTTATAGATATTGTGTTATGTATATTTTGTGAATTATTTTTTATTTATCATGGTAGCTTTTTTGAAAATTTGATAAAAACATAAATATTGAATTATTATGAGGATGTTATTAAATAGAAAAAAATATTAATTGATGTTTTTTCTTCCTTTTTTTTATGGAATAAGATATTAGTGTTATACTCATGTTTATATTTATTCATAGTTATTGATAAATGATAATTTATATGTTGTTTTTATTGAAAAAATATGACTAATGAACCATTTAATTAAATATGGGAATTAAAGGGGTTATTTTCTAATGGTTGAGTGAGCCCGTTCTTATCATATAAGTCTTGTATTCCTTGGTTCTATAGATTTAGTGGCTTTTCTTATGTGTAGAAAATAAATTTGGAATTTATGTGTACTCTAGGGAATTTTATATCCATGTTGTGTTTGATTCATAATCTTATGTGGTTGGATCCCAAGATGATCGATGGGATAGATACCTGGGGCTATTTTGACTGATAATTTCTTTTGGATATGAAATGAGTAGGGATCCCAAGCTATAATTATGATTGATGTCAATGATGGAAACAAAAATTTTATGTTATGAGAAATAGTGTGAAACACCATGGAAGCTGGGAAAGATCATAGTATGGATTTCTCATCAAATCCTACTTATTTATTGATGCTCTCTATATGGTTAGGTGGTTGGATGTTCTTTATTTTTAGGTTCCCACAGCTCAATAATGTTGGGATCTATGCATTGTGCATTCAAATTTGATAGGTTATATTGGGCAGAGTCCTAGAGTACATGAATAATTGATGATTGATTAATGAATAATTAAATTAACCCAAGGGATGTGGTGTTGTTTATGGTAGTGATGTTAAATGGTTTATATCATATTAATAGAAACCATGGGATGGATAAACGATATGGTTGAATGGGATGCTCCAAGGAGCATGGGTAAAAAAATATATAATTTTAAATGTTGTTTAATAAATCATGTTGGCTATAATTAAATGGTTAAATTACATTTAATGATGATGGAATACTTTAAAATTTAAGCATGAAAATTACTAGTGTCATCAACACTTGGAATTAGAGGATTAAAATGTTAATATTGGAATAATATTAATTAATGGTCAATTAATTAGTTAATAATGATATTGATGCCTGTATATTTGTATGATATCCAGACCTTAGTAGTGTCATATGGGGTCATGTTTAGTGATGGCGGAAGATGAGTCAAAGGTTAGTTGGTTTCCCTTAGTGTGGTTTGCGTGTGATTAATATACCCTCAGGGCTAGTTTCCATCCTTTGGTCTATTATAGGTGGGTTTGAGGTTCATTATCAATATTTATTCATTATTACCCCTAGAGGGGTTCCTTTATAGTGAGGGTCTAGTGACATAGTGGTATCAAATATGGCGATAGAGAGATAATATGGAGTTCAGAGCTAGGAAATGGTGAGGTTACATGGGTTAATAGGAAAAAAATATCAATTGGGCTTTGTACATTCTATAAATAATGGATACCAGATAGGGTATAAGGTTATATGGACACCTATGATTTGATGCATGGAAATTCAAGTTTACTAAAAATACTACATAAATTGACGTTTCTTGTGGGTCAGATCCCAATATAAGGATCATGTATCATGTTATTATACGCATGTTTTTTAATTTTTGAAGAAAAATAGAAATATGTTAAAATTATTTAGTGAATTAATTAATTAACCACGAAATATTATTATTTTCCTGAGTTTAAGATTATTTTTGTTTATTGTTTTATGGATATGGCATGAAGTAAATTTTCAGATTAGGTTAACATAGAATACCTTTAGTATGATGTTTTAGTTGGTCACTGTAGAGTAGAAGTTGACGATGATGACACCTAGAGAAGGACAATCCAGTATTTCTAGATCCATGATATACAATGGTATAAAGGTTCGATTTTATATTAGTATATATATGATTAGATGGGGGTGGTGTAGATAGTATTCATTTCAATCTATTCTTAGAAAGAGAATTGGATTTCTTTATCCATGATAATGCTATATAGGTTAGACTTATAACGATGGCTTTTATTCCTCAAGGATCCCAAGGATTTAGATGTTTCATGGAATGAATTCTGGGATGCATTCTGAGATCAATTCCAGACTGAGTTTCTATCTTTGACAACTAAAGTGTGTTGCAGGAAAGAGATATGTACCCTTTAATAGGGTAGTTCCAATTTTTGAGAGTTTGGTATCTTATATAAAATCATTCTACATTATTCTTTATACCTTCTATTAGATTATGTGGCTAGGGTAAGAAATTATAAGGTGCGGTTTTCATCCATTGATCTAATAACAAGTCATTTATTTTGTTAAAGTCATATAGAATTGTAACCAAGGTGATCTGATTTGATGTTGAGGTTGTATTTGTTGTCAATCCATTTACTTTTTATCATGGAGTTTGAAATACAAATAAGATCATTTTTAATATCATTAGAGCTTAGAATTCAATGTACAAATGTTTTCATAATTGCATGGTTTTCTCAGTGTATTTTTGACTAAGAGGATTAGAAAAGTCATTTTAGAATCATTTTTTAGGGATGTGATGTAGAATTATGGTAATAAAAATAGTTTCAATCAGTAATCCTAAATATATGTAAGTAAAGTCTAATAAATTTGGAAATAGAAAGATTTACACTTATAAAGTGTATAGATCAAGTAATATGTATGTGAATCACATAGTGAGTACATGGATCAAGTGTTATGTATACCGATTTCATGGTAAGTACACATATCGAATAGTAAGTGCATGAATCACATGGTATGTATGTATATCATGTGGTAAGTATACATATCATGTGATAAGTACATGAATCATGTAGGAAGTATACAGATTCAAAAATAATTAAGCATAGGTAATTCCAATATTTGATAGAGGGGTTTTCAATATAAAGACACATAGTAAGTTATTTTAAAGTTAGAGGATAGAAATATTATCTTAGAAGATCATTGATGGAGAATTAACAAGTTAAAGAATATTACTAAGAGAAAAGTACTAAGTTAATTGTACTAAACAAAGAGTACTAGGTGAGGAAGACTAGGTGGAAAGTGCTACATGAAAAGTAATAAGTGGAGTGTACTAATAATAGAGTCTAAGTTAATAAGACTCAGTGAAGAGTACATTGCAAAGTGTACTACACAAAAATGACTATGTGAAGAGTGCTATACAAAGAGTAATATGAAAATAGAACTAGGAAAAGTATACTAGGTAAAGATTACTACAAAAATAGTACTATGTAAAGAGTAATACATAAAGTGTATTACATAAAGAGTATAAAGAGACGGGTAATTAGAGATGAATACTAGGATAAGAGTACTGCGCAAAGAGTACTACACAATAAAAATTATGTGAAGAGTATTATGCAAATAACACTATAAAAATTTTACTAGGAAATGAGTTAAATGCACACTGTAATATCTACATAGTAGTACACATAGAGAAGTAGGAACATATGAGTATACACAGAGGAATATGAACACAACACATTACTAGAATAACATACTAGGCACAACACAATAAACAAAGTACAATATAATAAAAATAGGTTTTGGATAATCATAATCATGAAATCCAGATGAAAATAAAATGTTATAATATTTTCAATTTGTAACTAACCATTATGTCATTAAAATGAGAAAAACATCATCCTGATCAGTTTATAAGGAGGAGTCGGTAGATGTGATTTAAGGTAAGAAATGTTTTATCCCTAAATACATTGTAAAGGCAATGTGGATGGAATAATGTTTTCATGGAGAAATAATTTCAATTCACCAATACTAGTGAAGCATAGTGTATTTAGGTATGGATTACATGTCATCATCATATCCTCCTTGGTCGTATCTATTTGTGGTGAACCATGTAGAATTCATTGTGTTTTGTTGTACTTTTAATTCAATTTTGTGATTGGTGTATATGTGATATATTATAAAATTTTTAATGTCTTCCTACCAATGTGAGGAAAATATCATTTAAATAAAAATAAAATGTTAGCACCCCAATTAACCCCTCCCCTCTATGGGTTTCATGGGGTATAAAAATTGGTATGAAAGGGTATGTTCTTAGGGATGAACATGTTCTCTAAAGTCTGATCTTATAGAGAACATTATAAATGTTAGAGGAATTCCTATCATTTACAAGATTAACCTTTAGATATAGAAAAATATGATGAAGTCACATATCAATTCTATTGATATGGAATGTCTCTTTACTACTTTATATGGGGTTCACGCTAGTGATCCAACAATAATTTCTATGGATAAAACTAAAAAAACATATTTGATGTGTATACCAAGGATTTAAGTGAGTTAACTAGAGATTTGGAAGATCAAATATATATCAAAGTAATGAGTTTCACTGGGACCAATTCTATGAGGGGTAAATTGGATAATATTTATGAAGTATATATAAAGGTGATAGAATAAAATATCTAAGTGTAGAAAAACCTATACAATGATATTAAAATGAATCTAGATGAAAACATATATATTTATTTAATTTAATTGTAGAGGTGGTTGGAGTTATCTGGGGAATTAGAGAAGCGATAGAAGATATAGAAATTGTCAAAAATATTTTAGGACGTCTTATTTCCTAATATGATCATAATATTTTTGATATTGATGAAATAAAATTGACCCCAAATATATTTGGATGACCTTATAATAAATTTTATAGCTTATGAAATATAAATTAAACTAGAGGACAATTCAACCCACAAATGTAAAATAATATAATTAAAGGCCTTGAAAAATATAAATAAAAATGAATATTAAAATGGATATGTTTTGGAAGATGATCTTCTATCAATAGTGGATAACAAATTCCAAATAGAAAAAAGGATATTCAAAGGAAAGCTACCACTTGTATTTTTTGACGTGGAAAAGTTAGACGCACTGTTACAAGGAACTGAAGGAGATTATAATGAAAATAAAGTGAATTTTTTTTTACAGAATCCAAAAAGAAGTTCCCATATAAAATAATAATTTATTTAGGAAATATATTATGGAGGAAGATACTTATAAGAAAAGAAGAAGGTGATAATAAAGACTATATTGAGGGAGATGAAACAGAATTAAAATTTCAAAATAAAGATGCTATAATCGATATAATTGAGAAGAAATAACAGGGATTATAAAAAATTCAATGAACCAATGAGATAATTTGATCTGAAGGTGCAACATAAAGGTTCTCTTAAAGAGAATGATATTAAAATAATGAAAAATTAAAATATTTATATATTTATGAAGGAATTATATGAATATGTGTATTATCTCAAAATAGAAATTGACCAACTATAAGAATAGTTATATGATCAATTGGTTAGTCAAGAAAATTCAGAATAGGTTGTGAACTACAATATAAAGTTAAAATAACTGACTAAGGTGATCGATGACCTTAATTATTTCTATACAGTAGAGAATGAAGAATATAGAATCACATGAATATGAGATTGTATCTTTGATAAAAAATGGAGATAGAAATTAAACCAAGTTATCCATAGAAGAAACATCATTTTAAGAGGTTTACAGATACTGATCTAGTAGGAATAGTCAAAAAAGGCTCATATGGTTTCAGCAATACTATGGATAAAAAATACCCATACTATCAGGTAAGGGATGAATTTGTATTAAGGTTGAGACATCAAAATTATCAACTATCATGAAATAGGGAAATAGAAAACAAAAGTTTAGTGATATTATTATCAATACTAAAATAAAAATTGCGTAGAAAAATGAAACTCAAGTAAAAGGAAATTAGAGGATTGGAAACCCATACCTATCTATTAGAGTTTATTAGAAATTTAATAGTATTAAAAAAATAATAGGCATGTGTAGGAATAGAGGAGAGAATATATTTCCTCATATAAAATGTCATTTTTTCAGCTACCTTGGTCACACCATATCCTATTATGATGAAGCAAGAAGATATTTGAGTAAATAAATATCTTAATGTAAACATAGGAGAGTGGGACCAAATATACCATATTATAGAATTATATATTTCTATAGATATTTATTTCATTTTTCTCACTTTGAGAACAAAGTAATTGATTACAGAGAAAATATAAGAGATTATTCCTACCAAATAATTAAAATATAGAGTAATGTAATTCATTTCTATACAATTAAATTTTAAAGAAGATACTCACTATTGGAGGATGAATATGAGTATGATTACACATCCTATGATAAAAAAGAGAGGAAATGTCATTTTGTGCTCCAAAACAACCAAAAATATCATGGAATGAAAAGATGAAGATTGAGAATGTATGGTCCAACATTTTTACCCTAGGTACTTTCTCTCTAATATTTATTGGACCATTTTAAATTTTCATAGTTTATTCATTCTAGTCTTAAAATAAATATTTCAAAGGTGGATAAGGGCTTATAGAAAATTAGCCTGATGTGGCATGCAACAATGGAGATGCAAGAGTGCCACCAGCTAGCCGGTGGGTGGAAAGTAGAATAGAAAAGACACCAAAATCCCACTAGACATCTAGAGGCGTTTCCAACAATGTATAGGCTCTATTGACACCATTGGCTAGCCAATGATAGAAATCGGCTAGTTGGTGGAATCCATGGCCTAGTCGATGGTCTCGGGATGGGTCAGGATAGTGAGGGGTCGAAGTGTACTCTCTACCACTAAATCCCTCATTTGAGATTTCTAATCCCCTCCATCAAATTTACTTAGGTTTTTTGATTGTTTAGGGTTATACAAGGATTAATTGGATTCTTCAACACTTTTCCTTGGTTCCTTTATCCGTTCTTCAATCCATGAATTTTAAATCTATGAGTTTTGCACTATTTTTGTTAAATCCTCATGTTTTATTCTTGGATATCCTTATTCCATTATTAATAGGGGGTTTAAATCACTGTACATAGGATATCATGGTTTAGTTCATTAATACATATGCTTTATCCTTAGAGTTTTTCTTTATTTCTTGATGATGTAGTTTAAAAAACCCCCTTAAGGTTTGATTTGTTTCTCTAGTATGTGAAATTGTTATGATCATTTCAGAACACCATGAGTGAAGAAAAATTAATTATAATTATTTTATGAGTAATAAAATTTCATGATTATGCCTTCTATAGATCCTATTGGTTCTGATGGTGATTGAGATCAGGACTTGTGGCCACCTAACAGGTGTACCAACCCTTGAATTTGGATTGGAATTTGGAAATTACGACCCTATATTTGTTTATATAAATTGTGAAATTTGTTATATAAGTTGGATTAACTCATAAATAGATAAATTACTTGGATCACATGACTTATAATTGGGTACATGATATATAATTGGAAAAGGGGACTAATGGATTAATAGTATAATGACATAAAGATTTGTTAATGGTAAATGTGGATTACTTGGAATGAGATTTGGATTTTTCAAACTTTTTATGTGAATTGGTAACATTTCATGAAATGGTTAATGGAATTTTGTATAAATTTCCAAGATAAGTAGTAATTGGCATGAATTAACCAATATGTACTATGTTAATATGTTGGCATGTGTGGTAATTTATATGATTTGGATATTGTTCATTTCATGAGGGTGAGAAACACATTATCTTTATTTCCTAAGGATGAGATTCATGTTAGTGTGATTCATAAGAGTTATATGCATAAAAATATGGTAATTGAGGGAGAGACATGTAGTTTTATGATTCCAACGAGAGAAGTAATGGGTTTCATGATGTCTGGGGGAAAGTTTCATGGTGTAAAATATGCTTTAGGGTGAAATTCTCAGTTCAATGGTGCCATAGGGAATGATGTTTTGTCATATGTGATGCTTGAAGGTAATAATGGAGTAAGTACATGGCATCCATTTATAAAAATTTTCACAAGAGTGCAATGAAAGACACTTATGGCATCGTGTCAAGGTAGGTTTGGGTTGACTTCAGGTGTCATCCTAGAGCTTGGGAATCGAAAGGTTTACATTAATGTTCAACATTAATTTATTAATTAATTCCCTAATTATAATATTATTTCAAAAATAAATTCCCATAATGGATTTGTTTAGGCATAATCAGTGGTGGATTAATAAATTTTACTTACACCATGTTCAGGTCATCATTTGGTACTCGTGAATATTTCATGGATAAAGGTCTGAACAAGGGCAAGGGTCCTTGCATTTTATTGTTGATTACTATCTAATTGGGACTGGATGGTGATAGAACAGAGGATGGGGTTTTATAATGGTTTTGGGAGTCTCTTTTTTATTTTTTATTCTATTATTTCCTTGTGTGAATTTAAAAATGATATTTATATGGAATAGAGTAGGACATAACATGGTTTATTATGTTTGTATTGGTTTGGAATTGGTGTGTTTATCTATTAGAGTTTATTTAAAGTTATTTTTCATTAAATTTTATTCTGTTTTATTTATTTTTTTATCAGAGGTTATATTCTCCCAATTATACATATTATCTGCTCCCCACTAGTCATCCACCTCTGGTGTATTGATGGGAACACCAGAGGCCATGTGGCAACTCATCTCAATCATATGAGGGAGAACCAGTTTGGGGATGTTAAAAAGTAGTATTATAGGGTAGGTATTCTGTTTTTCAATGTTATTTGAGGAAAGGTAGATATTATAATAAGGATTTTTGGGTATTGGAAATGGTATCATGCATTGGGTTTCAAACCAATTTGTGAGGTAAAATCCATGATACCAAGGATGGGATTTTGGTTCTTGAGATTCACTTGTTATATTTGTGATATTGTTTTTCCTTAGGTGACAAATTTGTTGTGTGATGTTACAATTTTATGAGATTTTTCTCATTGACTGGTACGACCCAAGGTGTGTGGGAGTGCATCATGGTAGGAATTCATGGAAATAGTTTTAAATGCATTGTACATTCTAGGGACATATTTAACACATATAATATATCATCATATATGAATGGTGAAATAAAACCCTTAACAAACCTAATGAAAGGGAATTAATGAATATGTTATAATGTGTTAATTCAATTATTAAAACAATATTTATGTGTCTCTATATCTTTGGTTCATTTTTTTCATCACATCATTCAATGTTTTATCTTTTTAAATATCATATGTTTTGAGGAGTGTGTTGAATATTGTAGTGAAAATTCCATTACATCGCCTTTTGGTTGAGCATCAAGAGAGTGGTAACCCACACACACCACAGACAACTGAGCTATATTTTCCTAAAACATTGGGAAATAAGATAGATTATTATCTCCATGATATTTTATTAAATTTCATGTGATCTATGGAGTGGTATACTAATTACATGGTCCCCTTTATGTCTGACCAAACAAGGGAGTTTTAGTTGTAGAACCCACCCACGTTCATTAGGGAGGGCCACCCCCTGGTAGTAGAATTTTGAATTTAGTATTTATATATGATCTTCTATCATCTTAAGAAACCCATGGGGATGAGACTGAATATTATTGTATACATGTTTTGGGGATATGCCAAGTTCTAACACGATATCTTGGTTCCGACCAATATTCATGAGGGAAAAAGTTGGGAGAATTTTGAAATAAGGTTCCTAGACTATTCCTACCTAGATACATTGAGGCAGGATATAGCTTGAAAATTCATGCACCTGACATAGTATAGAATTTCAGTGATAGATTACATAGGTCGTTTCATAGGATTGAAAATTTTTTCATTGATGATGGATTGAGATGAGGAAGCTAGGTCAATGTGCTTCCAGGAGGGTCATAAATTAGAGATAAAGACTCAGGTAAATTATTTTACTGACTAGATTCTTAGAAATTTTGAATCTAGATATCATATCTGAAGGGAACTTAATGAAGTTCTAAAGTAGAGGGAGAGTGGTTTCAGCTGTGTAGTCTGGTAGCACTTCCTCTAGTGGTAGGAAGCATCATTTAGATCACTACTATTAATAAAATAGTTGGGTAGATAATTCAAGGTCACAAGTTATCCTTTCTAAGTGATAATTTGGTGCATTGTTTCTAGTGTGGTAGGTCTATCCACAAGTGAGATTAGTTCTATCAACCACCAGTAGAGTTTCATACATGTACATGGATGGGACACCTGAAACGGTTATGTATGAATGATCAAAAAAAATTCAAGGACTATGGAATAAGATATATTTCAAAGTTGTGAAATGAGTCTTCTACTAAGTAATAGACAAGAATTTAAAGTTCCACAGCATGTACAGGTAGAGGAAGAAGATAGGGTACTCCAGGGTAGGGATGTAAGTAGCAGAAAGGTGGTGCACCAAAGGGAAGTCGGGTTGGAGCCCATGGTATAGGGGTGAGTCAGGTACACACTATGTGGTATACTCTTATTAGGATGGATGTTGGACCTTCCACACTTTGAGGTATGATTTTAGTAGAATATACCCCTATATGTTCTATTTTTGATATAGTGTCATTAGAAACTTTCATATATTCTAAATTTTTCATAATTTTGGTTTAACAATGGAGTATATGTATGAAGTTATTCCTATCGAAACACTTTTAAGAGTTTGATTAGAGGGAGTAGGATTTTATAAAGGGATATCTCTTGAAATTAATGGTTACCATTTTCTTTGGGATCTATTCATGATTGAAATGAATGAATGATTTTTTTTTGTGGATTGGATAGTTCTATACCAAACTCATATCAACTCTAATCATAGAAAGGGACATTCCTTTCATTAGGAGGGGCAGTTATACCCATCATGGTGAATGGGATCTTCTGGATGGTCATATAAGACTAATATAGTGAAAATTAGATTATTTCAAATCTAGTTATAAAACTTTATAATGGATAACAATGAGCTATATCACAGTAATTTTCCTCATATAGTAGACCACTTTCAGGATGTATTTCCTGAAGAGTTCTCCAACTTACTACTAGAGAAGGAAACTGAGTTCACTATCAAATTAATGTAAGGAGCCGAACCTGTTTATTTACCTATGTATTGAATGGAACCAAAATATATTAAATATTTGAAGGTGTAGTTAAAAGATATGGAATCTAAGGTATTTATATGTCTGAGTACCTCATTATGGGGTTCTTTTATGTTATTCACCTTGAAGAAGTATGGATCCTTGTACTTATGGGTGGATTAATGAAGGCTAAACTAAATGATAATCAAGAACACATATCCCATTCCATTACTCAAAAATTTATTCAATCATATGAGAGGTTCCTATGTATTATAAAATATTTACTTGAGGTTAGGGTATCATTAGTTGAGGGTGATTCAGTCTGACATACCCTGGACTATATTCAATAGCATTTATGGCTTCTCTGAGTTCATAAAAAAATTGTTTCTTATAATAAATGCCCTAATAGTATTCACATACATGATGAATTGAATTTTAAATCCATATCTAGATCAGTTTTTTTAATTGATTAAATATTAGTGTAATCCTAGTCTATAGATGATCATCTGAACATCTTAACATCATCCTATGTATGATGAGAGACCATTGACTACAAACCAAGATAACTAAATGTTATTTATGGATTGAATAAGTGAACTTCTTATGAAACTTTATCTTAGACGATGAGCATTGGTGGATCTAAAAAAGCTTAGATATTTGATATCTTTGGAATGAGCCAATAACAACATAAATATTTTGTGATTTCCAGATTTGGTTGGTAATTACCATCATTTCATCCAACACTTCTCCTGTCTGAAAGCATAAATGTTGGGTTTGAAAAAAAGTGTTAAAGTTTGTTTGGTCTTATGATTATGTGTAGGCATTATAGGAATTGAAGATCAGGTTAACTTCAACATAGATCCTCAACTTACCCATACTGGGTAAGGAGTATACGATGTATTGTGATGTATTAAGAGTCTAGTTGGAGTAGTTCTTATACAGGAGGATCGAGTTGTTTCTTATGGAACCAGACAGTTGAGACTACATGTGTGTGATTATTCCACTCATGATTTTCAATTATCTATAGTTTTAAATTACCAGTGTTACTAGAAGAATTATCTGATAGACGAGATATTTTTGGTGTATATAGACCACAAGAGTATGTAGTATATATTTTCATAGTGTGGCATAATCATTCAGTAGTGCAGGTGGGTCATGTTTTTTTATCTCTCTAAAATTGATTTTTCATATACTCCTAAAAGGGAAATATCATTTTCAATGCTTTAAGCATCAATATTTAGTCAAAGATAGTGTTGTAATCTTGTGATTAGTGGAGAATGATGGCACTCTTTATGAAATTACATTGGGATGTTATGAAGTCTTTGGGTGGGAAACTATGAAATCAATATTTATTTTTCCCATGATTATAGATCATATCAAGGGGAAGTAGTTATCTGATATAGAGGTTTTATACCTGAGGGAAAACATATATGGGGAGGATAAACCATCTGGTTGGTCCCTTTATATAAATGAGGTTCTTCTAGTACATGGTTCCATCTAGGTTCCTATGGTTATGCATGATGAGTTGATGATGGAATTCCATGATATAAAATGGGTGGTACATACTAGGTTGAAAAAGATTTATCTTGGTCTCAATAGGTAATAACAGTGGTTATGGATGAAGAAATAGATAGTAGGATTCATGGAAAGATGATTCACCTATCGGCAAGTAAATTCCAATCACCAATGGCCTACTTCGTTATTGTATCATTTTCTCATTCAAAAATAGATGTGGTATTATATCACAATTTAACGCATGATATTATTACCTCAGATACCATATAAAAATGATGTAGTGTGGGTGATCGTGGATCGATGAATGATGGTATCCCCCTTTTTTATATCAGGGAGACCTTAACCAATGATTATCTTTGTAATATATTTTGGTAGGAGTTAGTTTTACTGATATTTTTTCATAGAGTATAATTTATAATCAATATACTAATTTTATGTCATTTTTTGGGTATGTAATTCTTAATTAATTGGGTTCATATGTTCTTATGAGTAAAACCTACCATCCCTAGATAGACAGAAAATCTAAATGGGTGATTCAGATTTGGGAAGATATATTGAGTGCCTATTTTTTAGACTTGAATCATTATTATGCGAAATTTTTGGAATTAATGGAGTTCTTTAATAAAAATAGATTCTATGAATCAATTGTAATGGGTCATTTTTCGGATTTATATGAATGTTTGGGTGGTTATCCTTTGTACTGGATAGTGCTGGGTGAGTCCGTGGTTGTTGGTTCCAGTCTCATGCAAGAGATGTATGAGTATGTTTATTTGATTAGAATGTTGTTAGTAACAATGAATATTAGGAATAAATATTATAATGACCATCTAAGATGAATTATATATTTCAAGGTTGGTCATAAAGTCTTTATGTTGGTGTCTCCTAGGCTGGGGAAACACTGTATCCATAAGTATGGAAATCTAGCACCTAGGTTTGACGGCTTGTTTGAGATCATTGAGAGAATCGGCCCAGTGGCATACTTATTAGATCTTCCATAGTGATATTGTGTCATTAATGATGTGTTTTATGTGTCATAGCTTCAAACATATCACCCTAATCCTACTCACATGATAGATGTTGATGATGTTGATGATGTTGAGGTTGATGTTGATGTGTCCTCTGAGAAACATGAAATCCATATTATAGACCATAATGAGAAGAATATCCATGAAAAGACCATTCCTCTAGGGAAAGTGTAGTTGTAGATTGGATTTTTTTTAATTAGAGTCCTAGGATAGTGACTCTAGTATAGGGGTGCAATGTCCCAAGTTATTCATTAATCCCCCTCAGTGATTCAGGGGATCACAGCTCAAGGATGAGCTGTTATATGGTTCTAAGGATGTATGATCTGACCTTATTACCTAGATGCATTATCTTTTTAATATTTTTTAATCATTTAAACTTTATTTAATTGGGTCATTATTATTTTATAATTATTTTTCCATAGGTTCATCTTGTTTTGAATGAAGTTTCTTAGTGGTGGACAATGGTGTCATGCAACAATGAAAATGTTATAGTTCCATCGGCTAGCCGATGGGTTGAAAGTAGCTTGAAAAAACAATTGGAATCATAATGGATAAATGGAGTGGTTCCCAACCATGTATTAAATCTACTATACACCAATGGATAGCCAGTGGTAGCCAGTGGCTAGCTAGTGGAGTTAGTGTTGATCGAGATTGTGAGTGGTAGAATTGTTTTTCCACCCCTAACACCCCCCATTTAGGCATCATAATCCCCTCTTTCAACCCTAACTTCGGTTTTTTGATTTTTAAGTTTTATCCAAATATTATTTGGATTCTCCAACAAGTTTTCTTAGTTCCTAGATCTGTTCCTTCATATGGACAACTTGAATTGGTGATTTTTTCTCAGTTTTAGTGAAATAATCTTGTTTTCATCTTGGGTATCCTTCTTAGTGACTTGATGGAGGGTGTCAATCATTGTAAATAGGGAATAATGGTGTGGGATTCTGATTTATACACTTTATCTTTAGATTTAGTCTTTATTTTTGAGTTATGTGATCTAAATAAACTCCTTAAGGTTTTATTTGTTTATCTAGTATGTAAAACATTTGAAACCATGTCAGAATGTCATTTGAGTGACTAATTTTACTTGTAATTATCTTGTAAGGATTCAACTCTCATTCTTATTACATCCATTAATCCTATTGGGTATGATGGTGATTGAGTTTAGGAATTGTGTCCACCTGGGAGGTGTTCCTACCCTTGACATTGGATTATAATCTAAAAATTATAACCCTAGAGTTATTTAACCAAATTGGTGAATTTGTTATGGAATTTGGATTAAATCATACATAGATAATGTGCTTGGATCAGATGGATAGTAATTTGGTAATTGTTATAGAATTTTAAAATGGAATAATGTGTTGATAATATAATGACATAATGATTTTTGAATTTTAAATGGGTATTATTTAGGATGGGATTCATATTTGTTGAAGTTCCAACTAATCAAATAACAATTGAGAAGGGGGGAGGGGTAGAATCATTTGTTCACTTTTTATACGTTTCAAAACTTTTGGAAATATAAAACCTAAAACCTGTTAAGATTTATTTCTTTATCAAATTTTAGTAAACACTCATGCATGAAAAAGTAGGAAAGAAATTAAAGAACACAAGATTTACAAGGTTCGGACTCTGTGTGCGAACCTACATCCTTACCACATCCACTCCCATTGGTCTATGGAAATACATTATTATGAATAAGTAAATACAACTTATGAAAACTTCCATTATACACATTCTATATCTTGATATGAATGATTATACTAAATCCTATCAATTTTAAATGTTTTTATATAAAATAATTGATCCAAAAATATTATTAAATACTTTCTTGAAACTGGACCATAATTTTTCAGTCCAAATCTTCAGTCTAATTTGGTTAGATCAAATTTTCTCAATCTAATAAGTTTGGATCTAATTCTCTCAATAAGATCATTCTAGATCTTATTCTCTCAATATGATGAGATTGGATCTGATTCTCTCAATATGATGAGTCTGTATCTAATTCTCTCAATACAATGGAATCAATATTATGAACCCATTCTCAATATAAAAAACTAAAACTTTGGTCAAATTTTGAATACTATGTTCTTTAGTCTGATAAACTCAATATGATACTCTCAGTATGATCTTTCTCAATCTGGTAAACAAATATTCAGTTTTTTGATCCTCCTCATGTGATGTCTGGCCAGTAATGACTTTCAATTGATTTCTTTAACACTCTTCCTTTTCATCTTACGTGAAAATCAATAATGAATGAATGATCTGAGCATGTATTTATAGGAATATTAGAAATCAAAATAAGGAAAATTGAAAACTTTCCCCACTTCCTCATATTCCGAGAAATCCAAAAATATCTTGCATTTAAACATCAACATTGACTTCTTCAAACCTCCTTCGATTTCACCATGATTTATGAAAAATTGAATTTCATGTTTGACCTCTAAAACTATCTATAAAACTTGTGGAATCTTATTTTTGAGTATTCCTCATAATTATATCATAAAGAATTTGTTCCATTATCAACTCATTATGATTTTTGTTTCTTTTCTCCTCATTATGATTTCTGTTTCTTTCTCATATCATTACAATTTTTCTTAATTTCTCATCTCATTATGACTTTTTTTTCCTTATCAGTACATTACAAATTGAATTTAATTATCAGTGATTAAGAATTCTGTTTCCTTCTCATCTCATTGTGAATCTATTTTCTCCTCAAATCATTATCATTTATGTTTCTTTATCATATCATTACAATTTCTTTTTCCACTTTAGGCCATTAAAATTTCGGTTTCTTCTTCATCTCATTACAATTTTTGTTTCCTTCTCAGCTCATTATGAATTTTGTTTTCTCTTCATATCATTTCAAATTATGTTTCATTATTAACTCACTGTAAAAGAATTCCCATTATGATGAAATTCCAATTATTATGGAATTCCCTTAATGATGAATTTCCCATAATTATGTAATGAACAAAAAAATGAATCCACTTAGTAAATTTTAACTTCTTCAATCCTCTCCACCATTTCTTAAAAAGCTTTTACCTTGAGAGTTTTCATTATTTGTGCGAACATTATGATAAAATAAGGATCATATAATTTAGTTTAAAAATTATGAAAACATTCTAACTCATCACATCATAATCTTATTTCAAAAAATCTTTAGAAACAAAATGAATTCTTCACTCAAAGACTTCTTTCTTTCTCTGATTACAATAATCGAAAACTTCTAGAAAACAAAGATTTCTGCCTCCGATTATTTTGGATATGATAATATGAATATGATGCAGATAGATCTGATTCTAGGATAACAATAAAATTATTATATAAAAGGTTATTTTTCAACAAATATAAAAAATTAATAAGAAAATTTAACCACAAATGTTCTTTAATCTCCCCTTATTTATTTTTTGACAACCCTTGTTAATAACTTTTCCAAGTCTCCGAATTTTTTCCGAACTCAACTTCTATAAACAAGTCAATTTCTTTTTAAAATTTATAAAAAACATATTCTTTCACAAAAGGGAGTTTCTTGACACCACACTACTAGATGAAGTAATTTATTTGAAGGAATTACATCCCTCTGTGTCATGAAAATTTTGCATCCATATAAAGATAACTCACCCAATCTTTTTTTCTTTCAATTTTCTTTTTCTATTATTATTAAAAATTTTTTTCTCTCCAATATTTTATGATAACAAAAAATCAGATTCATTTATGAAAGATAATTCAAAAATTATAATGAATTATAAAGTTTTTAATTTCTCTCCCCCTTAGTCAACAAAATCCAAAGAATGGTGGGGGTCCCTCATTATGAGGTTTAGGAAGACATGGAAGGAGGATGCACATGAATTTACATCCTCAATTCAAAAAACATTTCTTTCAAAATTTATTTTTTAGACATATAAACAATATTTTATTTTAATGAAATCTATTATAGCAAAAAATACCAAGTAGAAACATTCTATTTTATAAAATGAAACTTTAAATAAATGTGTTATGATCCTGAATGTTTGCAGAATTTTCAGAATGACTAGTTGAACTATGATTATCCCAAAATTTATTCAATGGTATAGATAATTTTACTTTCAAATATTTTAGTTGAACTTTCATCCACAAAAACTGGGTACAAGACTAAGTAGCTATAGAATATTCATATTTATATATGTTCTGAGTCACTAAACTTTTTTTCTTACTGTACCAATGTTGACGCTCCATTTCATCACATTGTTTAAAAGAATGGAAAGGGAAATCAATTAGAACAAATTGTTTCAGCCTTTGAAGAAAACATAAAAAATCGACAAAGGCATGAACAAGGCTTCAAATTCCCATGGACCAAGTAAGTTCCATTACTGCCGCGCAAGTACACTTGCACGTCGCCTGATGGTCGCACAAGTGACTTGTGAGCCCTATTTGAAAACCGCTCAGGGTATTCAAAAGCCTATAAATAGACCCTGTGGTACCCCCATTTCGAGGAGGAATTTTTCCAAAATTCAGATAGAGAGCTCTGAACGACAAAGTCTCTTCTTCAGGTCTTCCGAAAACTTCTAAGGTAATTCTTTACCTAGAATGGAAGGTCTAAACAAGAGGAATGGGGTCTAAGTGTTAAAATTCACTAACACTTGCACACCTAAGTGTTTTTACCCTTAAGGGAAATGGACACACTTGCGCGCCTCCTTACCTATTCATTGAAACTTGCGCGCCACTCTTTTGGATGTACCTCAGGATGATTCTAAAGGATTTGGTCAAGTATCGTCTTAGTATTACTCTACTGGGCAAGGATAGTGCAAGTACCCATGAGCCGCGCAGGTATACCTACACGACCAATACTTGCACGCCCACGCATTACCTACGCGCCTACCAGGACTTGCACGCCCTTATACTTTTGGGTGCCCTTCCTATTTATTTCACCTCTCTTATTCCATTCCACCTCTCCTATTCAAGATTCAGTCTTCAAGACACTCTTGAAAGCCATTTATGGATTGTTTTCTTGATTGACTTCCTTATCAAAAAGGAGCTCCGTGGAACATCTTTCAAAAATTAGTGATTTTCACATCTTTATGTCACTAAATTTAGAGAGTTCATTCATTCAACCTAATCCTTTATGATGAGAGAATCCTTAACCTGGGCCTCCTTTTTAGGAGTGATCCCCAGTCCAAATCGTCGTAAACTTGGGCATCTTCCTTAGGAGTAAGCCCCAAGTCCTCATTAATTTGGGCCTCTTCCTTAGGAGTAATCCCCAAGTACTCATTAATTTTTTCATCCTCCTTAGGAGTAAGCCCCATGTCCTCTAACCTAGGTCTACTTTTCATGAATAATCCCCAGTCATAATTCCCCAAATATGGGCATCCTCCTCAGGAGTAAGCCCCAAATATTAATTCCTTTAACCTAGGTTTCCTTTTCTGGAATAAGCCCCAGTCTCAAATATGGGAATCCTCTTTAGGAGTAAGCCCCGAGTCCCTTAATTTTCAAATCCCTTTAACCTGGGCCTCCGCCTTAGGAATAATCCCCAGTCTTATTTTCTCTCAACCAGTCATAATTCCTTTTGATTTGGTCTTCCTTCTTAGGATTAAAACCCAATCATAAGTCCCCTCCTAACTTGATAATCTTCATTAGGAGTGATCCCCAAGATTAGAGTATCCAAATATCCATGAAGCGCATATACCTTTATGGACCCTATTTATGGATTTCTTCCCTGAATTAAATCTTAATACTCATCTATTTGGGAAATCATACATACATAAGCCCCACATCATTGCATGGCACAATTGTCTAATTTCACCAATACCTCTTGTTTCTCACACCGAGCATGACTCACGTGAGCTTAGAGTGTAAAAGTAATCATGACATCTTTCTTTGAGCCATCAATCATGCAGAAACATCATACTCCCTTACTCGAACTACGTGGGTTTTGATTCCTTTTCCAAAACAAAGGATACGTAGGTATCCCATCAGCGGGTATGATCCCAGCTCTGAAATAATCCATGTCCTCTTGAATGAAAATAAACTTCAAGTGCCCCATTGAGTGGCTTTAAAACCAGTATGGTCATCATAATGACCAAGATAATTTTATGTATTTAAGGATACCATCAACTAAGAATCTCTAACAAATACAGATGATTCTCTATTGATGAAGAATATCAAATACATATAAAAGATTCTCTAAATTTCCTTCATATCAATTATTGATTGTTAGGTTTAAAGGAAAGCACATTTTATACCTGGTAATGTAATAAGGATTCACGAACATAACTTAAATCTATAAAGAGAGTCCCGGAGTAGACAATAATTCCCCTAAAAAGGTGTGATGAGTCTGATCTCCCATCCTTTCGACCAATGAAAATTTCTAAGCCTCATCAGTCCACAACTAATGAGCGCCTACCTTTGAAAAGTAGGTCCAAATGGACATGGAATCATTGGATGTTTCTGGTTCTGCGAACAAACCTGTTAGAAGCCTCTTGGAATGTTTGAATCTTAAATCAACGAGGTCATCCCCAATTCCAGAGGAAACAGAAAATGGTGAACCTGACATGAATCCTTAACTAAGATAAAATGATGTTTTACTTATTTGTTAGGCCCCTATTTAAAACTCAATGAGAGGGCCAACAAAACAATCAATAATATATGTGCTTATCGAAAATATGGAGTTGCCGGACTTATATTGATTACATCTGTTATATCAAACATGCAGTCTTTTCCAAGATCTTATGCATTTCCAAAATGGATTCTCTCAAGTTCACACCCATGAATACATCTGCTGTGAAAACATCTGCTATGAATTCCACTACTACTACTTCTGCTGGATCATCGTCCACTCTGAGAACGACATCACCTACTCAGAATCTTCAACACTGGGTATCAAATGTGTTGGTTAAGGAGTACCGTCAAAATGGTACTATTCTGACTCTGGAAGCTGGTCAACAAGCCCTCCAAGTCAATAATTCAACCTGGTCATCCGGACAGTGACGACCAGCGATTAAGAAGTAGGCAGTGCTAACTACCGTCTCCAACCGTTTCAGGTCGTTATCCCTAGAGTGCAATCACCATTCACTCCCATATTCTGGGGAAGTGAATGAGCAGGTCCCTCAAGGCCTTAATTCAAGGAAGTAGGAGTCCTTCCCAAGGGCACCCATCAACAATCGCTGCCAGACTCATGTGGTAGTACGCCCTCAACAAGATGAGGATATCGACTCCTGGTGTTTGGATCAGGTTCCTCGAACCCAATCAGGCAAGATGAATCGCCATAGGTGAAATCCGGTCAACATTGATAAGGTTCTTATCTCTACTATCTCCGGAGAAGTACACCAACCTACCTTGGTGGAAAAAAACAAGATAGAACATACACCCGTCTGTTTTAATTCCGCTTTCTAGCAGAATCGTCTGGCGGCATCATGCCAATCCCGCCAGGCAATTCCAGCAAAGTACTATAGGCATGAACATACACCTGTTTATACGTCATCAGCTAGTCAGCAGGCTCGTCTAACTAAATATGATGGATCTCTTCAACCATGTTCATCGAAGTAGAATCAGCAGGCACATACACCTGCTACTATTTATCAAGCCTACCAATAGTCTCGCTTGGTAGCACTCAGAGAAGTCAGTCGGAAAGCTCCGGCGACAAATTTGTGGCAGACTCAACTCTCTGCCCCCACACTTGAGTACTGTCAGGATTCACTGATAGGAAAAGAAGTATAAGAGAAGGTACAAACACCTAATCAAATCACAGAATGGACATATATCCATGTTCCGGCAACTGAAGTCACCAAACATATTCTATCAATGGTGAAAGAGCAGAAGCAAATCCCTTCTCATATTCTGGATGCTTGCCAGGATATTATAACAGTTTCAGCAGCATCTCAGGGAAAGACACATAAATCTATCCCTACCAGTGGAGTGAAAAAATCAACAGTTCACTCCGAAACAGACAGACACATCTATTCCAGTCCAAGAGGGTTGTGGGGCGTATTCCCCCATATCATACGGACAACCAAGTCAGGCACATACACCTAATTTAAGTAGAGATTGTCAACCTAACCTAGAAATCTCTCCTGATTAGGCACATACACATGCTCAGAGTAGCCACTTTCATCAACAAG
Source organism: Viscum album (assembly GCA_963277665.1). NCBI lineage: Eukaryota > Viridiplantae > Streptophyta > Magnoliopsida > Santalales > Viscaceae > Viscum > Viscum album. Next base: position 1,711,234,914 of record OY728138.1, on the reverse strand, counting down.
TGGTTTCCAAGGTGAGTAATAAGGCATCTAAGAAGAAGACCAGCCCATCACATTCAAGAGATCAAGAGCCAATTTGTAAAAATTCCTTGCTCGATGCTGAAGTTCTTGAATCCCTTGGACAATTATCTATTGGAATCCAAGATTCCACTCCCTCAATTCACAATAGTGGGAACATTAATTCATAAGGTCTTCAATAGACACTTCTTCATGAAGGCTTGCTTCATGACAGTTCGGTCGATCATGAAGTTTCATCTTCATATGAGAGCTACAATAACCCTCTGTGTGGCCAGAAGACCAAGGAGCAAGAGATCTCATATTTTTCTATAACCCACCAAGGTGGTCCTCCCCATGATGATGAATTTCACTACGAAAGTCCTCTCCACAGTAGTGATGCACATTTCCCAGAAAATGCTCCAGTGGACAATGTAGTTCCGAGAAAGCCCTCTTATCTTGAGGCACTTGCAAATGTGAAACAAGTCATGTCTGATGATTCATCGCTAGTAGGTGAAATACTTTCTCAACAAGAAGACAACCAAGGGTGTAGGTCGTTCTCCGAACCACCCCTAAGTCATGCATCTTCTAGTTTGATCAATGATTTTTATACCAATCTTGTTGAATCTGAAGAAGAAACAAGGAAACACCAACTCTGGTAAAATCAGGTAAAAGAATCTGCCTTGAATGATAAAGAGGAAATGTTGAACATGAGAAAACAACTGGCGAAGGGTGAAGTGCCAATAATGTTTTGGCCTATGGCTGACTCTCAATATGACATTCCAGAGATGTTTACAGAAGATGAAATTCATGATATTCGTCTTATAATATGGAAAACTATTTGTCATTTGAAAAAGAAAGTATTATCTTATGATGAATATGAAAATCCTCTTAAGACAATATAAGGGTTACAACGCCAGATTGATTTGGCATCTCTATTAGTCTCTCGATATCCGAAGGCTAAAAAGTAGTAGAGAGCCCTTCAACGTTCATGCCTTAGCGCACTAAGAAGATTGCGCTAATTAATTGCCAATGCCCCATCTGGTATACATGTTATAGGATGGGGTGTTCTTGGAGCACTACATTTCACTGTACTCTCCAGTCATCAAAGCCTGTCGAAAATGGTCTCATACAATGTTATTGCTTGTGGCCGGCCACAGTCAATGGGTTTTGTTTGTAATCAAAAGCTTTCTCAAGAACATGCTTCAACTAGTTCCTCTCAAAATAAAGAATACAGAGAACAAGTTGTTAAATTACTCCAGCATCAAGCAAATGAGAATATTGAATAGGCCTCTCGTATGGAGCAAGCACATCATCAAGTGACGGAAGTGTCAGAAATCATCCAATGGTCTTTTGAACCGGGTGATAAAAGTGGATATCGGTTGATGCATCCAGATAATTTCTGGGCTAAGGTCCGTAAGATTAGGAGAGATTTTAAGAAAGTCTCAGACATAACATGTCAAGAGACACCCCAGCTTTCCAGATTGGGGACTCTTTTAACCCAACCCTCGGAATAAACAAATAGGATTCGAGGAGTTGAGAAAAGGAAGCAGGAACAGCCCCAGTCCACCGGGCTGGGGACTTTTTCAAATCATCAATTCCCTCATCAGCGAAATTCGGTCTTCTCTCGATTGGGGAAGAATCCACAAGAGAAACAAAGATCCAAATTATCAGGAGACTCTCTCCAAATTACGATTCAACAAGATGTTCCTGAGGGATCAAATCAAAAAAAGGTAATGTCTCATCAGGGGCATGACAGAAGACAATATCATAGAAATGATGATAGAAGGGATATGATTCGTTATGCATCAATTAATATCATTAATCCCATTTTTTCTGATCCTCTAGAACATGCGGCTCACTCAGGGGACTCAGATGAAGAGGTTCCTACTCCAGAAGTTATACACACAGACACAAATGAAGAAGGTGTGTGTACACGAAATCAAAGGATTACCCAGAATCTAGATAATCCTTCAAGTAACCCACTTCCCCCTCTCTGAAAGGTAGATAACAAGGGTAATGGAAAGAATCAAGTTACATAACCTTCCTCTAGAGAAGGCCAATCGCTCTCACTAGAGCAAAGATTTGCACAACAAGAGGAAGAAATGAAGGAATTGAGGGGGATGAATGCCGAATTACTTCAAGGTAGTCTTCCTCCTAAGCGTGTTGTAGTCAGTCAGCCAAGGGCGTTTGTTGTAGTTACTGAGATGGATCAAGAATATCCTCCTCTATCATTACACCCTCATAGGTCTAATCATACGGTTCAAATGCAACATCAATTGGTGGTGCTACCATCAGTTGCAGTACCAGCCACCACATCTGTACCAGCTCCATTTATTGCACCTTCCCAAGTCCATGTTCAACCGGATGTTTCTCAAAAGTTAATAACTACCATTTAGTCATTAAAATCTCAGTTAGAGACTATGGAAGGGAAGCGTGCGTAGGTTCAACCAGAAAAGAGATCTTACCCTGAATGGGTAGATTCAATCCTTCCCCCATCAAGTTTTGGGAACCCCATATTCCCTATTTTCAATGGATCAGGCGATCCTAAACAACATTTGATGCATTATGTATCTTGTTGCGATCCTATGATGGGAACTCCAGAACAACAAGAAGCAGTGAAACTCAGATGCTTCGTGCAAACCATGCAAGGACCAGATTTTGTTTAGTACACAAGCTTGCAATCTTGGTCAATTGCCGGGTGGGAAGATCTTCGCCAAAAATTCCTTCTTCAGTTCAGCTCAACGTTGCCAAAGACAACAGTTTTTGATCTTACAAACTGTAAGTAAAGGGAGAATGAAAGGGTCTCAGATTTCATTTCTCATTGGAAGGGATTAACATATTCCCTATGCTTAGCACTCCCTCAGGAAGAACTATTTCCAATCTGTGTGGAAAATCTGTGTGACGAATTACGCACGCCGTTGATCCCTGTGAAATATACAGAAGGTTTTCGAGACCTTACTTCAATCACTCAAAAGATTGAAGATTATCTTATAAAGACTATAGATAAGGCTCGTATAATTCCATCAGCTCTAGGAAGGAGAATGGGTAAAGCAGAGACTGCTACAGTTATGCTTAAACAAGCACCTTTACCTGCTTCTACTTCAAAACATTCATCTTCTCGAAGGGCTCCACCTCCTGAGCGCCGTCAACAAAGGTCATTTCATCAAGACGATCAAAGAGATCAAAGACGAAAACAATTTGAGGATCTGAAGAGAAAAACATACTCTTTCTGAAATGAACAAGTTCCTGGTTACTTCATTTTGGCTATGGAAAATAATTTGGTTCAGTTGCCAAGGCCCAAAAGGCTAAACAAGGAAGAAGATGAAGACCGTCTCAATTATTTACCCTTTCATAAAATGTTTGGGCATCCCATCCAGGAGTGTTTTGTCTTCAAAGACCTCCTGAAAAAGATGGTATACTTGGGACAAGTCGAATTAAAAGGCTCTTCAGCTCAAGTAGCATGTGTTACTGCTACAATTCCAGAGGTGGAAGGCGAGTGGCAAGAAGTTAAGAACAAAAATGCACAAAAATATGATGATTATATGGTCAGAAAGACGATCAAACGAACTCATGCGATTTTGCAAATGCAATTGAAGAAACCAATTGTGCCTTCTTCCATGAATGCCACAGCAAAACCCTCTTCATCAGAGGGAAAATCCACAAAGAAACGGCATGATTCAAAGAAAGAAAAAGAATCAGAAGAAGATGAGAATGTGTCAAATCCTAAGTTGTATTTAACTCTGGAAGACTTCCTTCCATATACTTCAAATTCACGGGCACCTCCCCACCAAATTGAATAGCCTAAATAGGATAATCAGGCAGAGTATTCATCGGATGAAGAGTTTCTTTTTGGTTCTATTAATATGATTCAATTAACAGATCCATATGCCATTCGCAGTTTCGATTTTGATGAGCCCGAATTCCCTATATCAAATAGAGGAATCAGAGGAAGTTCCATAGGCTCAGGATACAGGGAAAGACGTGGATCTTTCAGAGGCCACTATTCACATTTCTACCCCTGCTAGAACTGTGTATGCGGCAGAAACCCGTGTTATATCCCTTCAACGAGCTCAACAAGAACAGGAATTTTCTTCCACACAAGGCAGACTTAGCCCTGGTACAATTATTTTGGAAGATCGGTTGAAGGTTACATCTTCTTCCTCTTAGCAAGTAAATAGACCTAATCAGTCTAATCTTCCAAATCCAGGAGTATTACCAACTCCTATCCTGGTACAAGATGCATCAACTTCCAAAGCATCAACTTCCAAGGCACCTGCTAAACCACATGTTTCTGTTGGGAAACGTTGACCTTTGGATCAAAAGTATGATATATTGAAACACCTGGCCTAAGTATCGACCAAGTTATCAATTATGGATTCCTTGAATTTATCAAAGGATCTTCAGGAGGCACTCATTGAGGCTTTGTCAAGTCCTCGGGAGTTTGAGACTGAAATTGCTGCAGCTGAAGTCTACCATGTAGAGAATAATCATGTAAAATGCCATGCAGTAATATCTTTTACTGATGAAGATGAAGATGATGTTGTGCATGGACATATTATACCTTTGTGCTTATCTGGAAAGGTCAATGTCATAGACATCCAAAGAGTTTTCATTGATAATGGTTCAGGAGTCAACCTCATGCCCATTCGTACACTTCATCGATTGGGCCTCACATAATCTGATTTATCTCCTTCTACTTTGATGTTACAAGGATATGATAAAAATGAACAAGAACCACTGGGCGAGATTACACTTAGAATTCATTTTGGAGATCTTGTGTCCAATTCAGATTTCATGGTTGTTGATCAAGACTCAGCCTTCAACATCTTGCTTGGAAGACCCTGACTACATCGGCATGCGGATATCCCTTCATCATACCATCAATGTCTCAAGTTTTGTTTTGATGGTCAAGTTGGGACATTATATGGTGATAAGGCCCTGTTCAAGTCATGTGAATCTCAATAAATTGAGGCCGAGTTCTACCACGTAAAGGGAAAGGAGGAATCTGCAATAAAGGAGATTACCAAAGTTAATGCTCCGTATGGTTTGAAAAATATTCCAGTAAACCCATTAACACATGTGAGTACAGATTATGTGTTTCCTATCAGTCAAATTGACAAGATAAACCCAAATCAAAATACTCTTATGAAAATATCCATAATGTCAATTAAAAAAATCGAGCCATACAACATGGGAGAAATTGGTGATCCACTAAGCAATGATGAAAGATCAAATGGAGATGTCTTCATTTCATCTGCTGAAATCTAGCTAGTCTATACATCACCAACCAGGCCAGAAGAGGTTATAGCAATGTCAGAGGTAAATGATGATGTCGATTCTCAATCCATCATCTCCTCTTTATTACCCAAAGAAGACCCTTCATCATTAATCGGGTCGGAAATAAAATCTTCTTCTTCAAGATGTTTAAATTCTGACATCTCTTCTGATCATGAAAATCCTACTTCATCATCTACTATGCAAGTAGAAACAGAGGAAATAAAACATGTTGAAGAAGAAGAGGAAGATCTCAGAGATGCTCCTCCATCATTTGAATAGGGTATCTCTACTACGGTGGATGAACTCAGAGAAATCAATCTGTGTACAAAAGAAGATCCACGCCCCACTTTAATCAGTGTGGCCATGACTCTTGAAGAGAAAGAGATGTATATTTCCTTTTTAAAGAAAAATCGAGATATATTTTCTTGGAACTATACAGAGATTCTAGGGCTTGATCCTGATGTTTCCACTCATCATTTGGGTTTTCCAGAAGAACATCGAGGATTCAAACAAGTTGCTAGAAGAACACACCCAACCTATGCTTCCAAAATTGAGGCTGAAGTGGATAAGCTCATCAAGTCTAACATTGTTAGATAAGTTCAATATCCCAAGTGGTTGGATAATATTGTCCCAATGAAAAGTAAGAATGGGAAAATTAGATTTTGCATTGATTTTAGAGATCTTAATCGGCATTGTCCTAAGGATGATTTTTCAGTTCTGATTACAGAACTCTTGATTGATGCGACAGCTGGATATGAAGTGATTTCCTTCATGGATGGATATTCGGGATATAATCAAATCTAGATGGATCCAAAAGATGAAGAATCTACAGCCTTCAGATCCCCTCAGGGTGTGTTTTGCTATCGGGTAATGCCCTTTGGCCTAAAGAATGCAGGTGCAACATATCAGCGTGCCATGCATCGTATCTTCAATCCCTTTCTGGGAAAGTTTGTTGAATGTTATGTGGATGATTTGGTGGTCAAATCCAAACAATTTTCTAATCACTTGGCTGATTTAGAAGTCATATTCCACAAGCTTCGACAACATAATTTGAAGATGAACCCCTTAAAATGTGCTTTTGGGGTAACCTAGGGGAAATTTATTAGCTTCTTCGTACGCCATCGTGGTATCAAGGTCGATCTTGAGAAGGAAAAGTCAATCCTTGGCATGTCACCTCCTTGAAATTTAAGATAATTGAGAGGACTTCAAGGAAACTTAGCCTATATTCGGCGTTTCATCACCAATTTGGCAGGAAAAAGCTTACCCTTCACCAAATTGATGAAGAAGGGAGTCACATACCAGTGGACTGAAAATGTCAAGAAGCATTTGATATTCTCAAGAAATATCTCTTGATTCCACTGGTACTTATGACACCTGTTGAAGGAAGACCACTTATCCTCTATGTGATACCTCTAAAGTGATCATTGGGTGCATTTCTTACTCAGAAGAATGATGCTGGGAATGAAAACAGCCTCTACTATCTCAGTCGGACTATGCTTGAAGCAGAAACCTAATATTCAACTATTAAGAAGTTCTACCTGGCATTAATATTTGCAGTTCAGAAGTTGAGACACTACCTTCAACATCATGAGGTCCAATTGGTATCTCGCAATAACCCGCTCAAATTCATCCTTAGTCTTCTGATGCTTACAGGACATCTGGCAAGGTGGGCAGTTATCTTGCAGCAATTTGATATTCAATATGTGTCTCAAAAGGTGATAAAGGGCCATGCTCTGGCTGATTTCCTTACTGGACACCCTTCAGTGGAGGACACATCTTCAGATATTGAACTCCCTGATGAGGAAGTTTTCTCTATTCAAGAAAGCCTTAAAACATGGGAAATGTACTTTGATGGTGCTTCCAAAAGTCCAATAGGGAGGAAAATGGAAAATCCTAAATTCAACAAAGTTTTCTTAGGGATTGCACTCATTTCTCCAGAAAAGGAAGTGTTACCTTATTCCTTCTTATTGTGGGAAGGTGGTATAAATAATGAAGCAGAATACCAAGCTCTCATTGCAGGATTGGAGTTGGCGCTTCAAGCACAAGTGAATCACTTAAAATTGAAAGGTGATTCAGACCTGGTAATCAAACAAGTCAATGATGATTATGCAATCAGAAAAGAAGAACTAATCCCTTTGTATGATTACGTCAGAGAGTTAATGGCGGAATTTCCTTCGGAACCGACATTTTCTTATGTCCCAAGATCACAAAATGCCCAAGATGATGCACTTGCTAATATAGCCACAACTCTGGAAGATCCAAATTGGGATGAGACAACCATCAGTATTGCCCACCATCATACAATTTCACCTTATGTTCGAGCCAGAAAAGAGGAAATCAATGAAATTAGTCCCATCTCTGAACCATATGGTCACACTATAGGATGGATGGAACCTATTAGGTAATACCTTAAAAATGGAATACTTCAACCTGATAGAGTCGAGAAAGAACAAATACAGAAACATGAGGTCAAATTTACTCTTTATGATGGCCCGAATCACCTAGAGAAAATTCTCTACAAGAGTGGTTTTGATGGAGTTCTCTTCAGATGCATTGATGGTGAAGAGATAATGGCTGTCATGAAAGAAGTTCATGCAGGAGTCTATGGTGCCCACCAGTCTGGACATAGACTGTCTGATTTGATTCGAAGGTTTGGATACTTTTGGCCTTCAATGATACAAGATTGTGTTGATTTCACAAAGAAGTGTCATTCATGCCAAGTACATGCCAACTTCATTCATCAACATCCAGATTTTCTTCATACAGGTAAATACTCGTGGTCATTTTCCACATGAAGAATGGATGTGGTGGGACCTTACCCTTCAGCTACGGACAAGCAGTTTAAGTATATTCTTAATGCTACTGATTTCTTTTTCAAATGGGAAGAGGCAGTACCTCTCAAGGAAGTCAGTTCTAAAAGCATTGTTAGATTCATCAAGTCTAACATCATTACCATATTTGGTGTCCCTCATACCATATTGACGGACAATGGCACCAACTTATGTTCATCCGAGGTGAATAAGTTGTATCAAGAATAGAACATCAAATCCAATCATTCATCTCGGTATCATGCAGCGGCCAATGGACAGATAGAAGATTTCAACAAGACTCAGTCAAATATATTGCAAACTATGGTGGATAATGATAAGAAGTCATGGCCTGATAAACTCTTTCATGCCTTATGGGCTTATCGGACCACCACCCGCACTGCAACGCAGTCAACTCCATATTCACTGGTATATGGAACGAAAGTAGTCTTACCCATTGAAGTTCAATTACCTTCACTCAGAGTATCCATTTGTGATTAATAATCTACATATGAACAATCTAAAAAGAGATTGGATGAATTGGAATGGTTTGATGAGAAAATATTGTGCACTCTACACCACTTGGAAGTCTATCAGAATCGAATAGCACGAGCTTTCAACAAAAAAGTTCATCTTCATTCATTCAATCAGGGAGAATTGGTATTAGTTCTCAGAACTCCAATGATACCAGGAAATAAACCTCTCATGCTTGAGACAAAATGGGAAGGACCTTATTCAATACATAAGTTCTATTCCAATGGATCTTATTCTTTAATCTCAATGGATGGAGAACTTATCACTACTCTAACCAATGCCATATTTCTGAAGAAGTATTTTGTATAAACACAAAATACATCATCCACGGTCCATACATATGACCTTAAACTATTTGTATTACTTTCATCCCACGCGATGTTAAACTATGACGTCCTAACTACATGATGCTAAACTGTATAAAAGTACCTTACATCTAGCACGATGTTAAACTGCATTATCCACGGTCCATACATATGACCTTAAACTATTTGTATTCATTTTTTCCCACACATCGTTAAACTATGACGTCCTAACTACATGACGCTAAACTGTATAAAAGTCCATTACGTCCAGCACGATGTTAAACTGCATCAACCACGGTCCATACCTATGACCTTAAACTATTTGCATTACTTTTGTCCCATACGATGTTAAACTGTGAAAAATTTCCCTAGTTCATCCAACATGACGTTAAAAAATGTCCCCTTCATCGTCTTTGCTATATGACGTTAAACTATACAATAACGGTCCATAAATACGACCTTAAACTATTTTCATTTCTTTCATCCAACATGACGTTAAACTGTAACGTCCTAGCTACATGACACTAAACTGTATAGAAGTCCCTTACGTCCAGCAAGACGTTAAACTGCATAACCAACAATCCATGCATACGACCTTAAACTATTGGAACTTACATCAAACATGACGCTAAACTGTATCGTCCCTTTTTCGTCCAACATGATGTTAAACTATAAAAAAGTCCTTAATAAGTCCAACATGACATTAAAATGTGTTCTCTTTTGTCCTTACTGCATGACATTAAACTGCATAATCCTCTTTTTGTCCAACATGAAATTAAACTATGTTGTCCCCATCATCCTAACTACATGATGCTAAACTGTACAAAAAGTCCTTTGATACGTCCTACATGACATTAAACTGTACTTTGTCCCTTCTACATGACACTAAAACTATGCAACACCAATAGTCTTAACTGCAAGACTTTAAATTGCAAAGTCCCTTTATATGTCCTACATGACATTAAACTGTGCATCATTAAGGTTATTGTTACCTCGTGTTTCTCACACCGAGTATAACTCACATGAGCATAGAGAAAATTTCAACCATAACACCCTCTCTGGGCTGATAACCATGCGTAATTCCCAACATTCTTTTTTAGGTCGTTTTCCCCAAGAACAACTTGATCATTAATTCATTCTATAATTGAACTATGTGATCTTTGATCCTTTCCTTCCAGGAAGGGTACGTAGGCAACCTCCCAAGGTTCAATCCCAAAACCAATCTCTTCACATCGGTTCACCTCCATCTCATATGATGTTTATTCATGAAACCGTCCCTAGAATCAATATATTTACATTGGTTCACTTTCGTCCTTGCTATATGACGTTAAATGGTACAACATTTTTTGTCATGTACGAGAATAAACTACAATATTCTTTGATACCCTCACCTGATAGGGAATCATTATTTATATTGATTTTTCAATCATATTCCATTCCAAAAACTACATGCATACCTGGCAATGCCTGAACCTTTTCTCTTGGGTTAAGCCATCATTGCACTAAAGTCCCCTTTCACCCTTCACATGTACGAACCAAATTTGTACAGAGGGTAGTTCTAGAACTATGTGGTCTTGATTTCCATCCTTATGGGATACGTAGGAACATTCGAGTGTCCCTCGAATCCATCCCCAAGTCTTTTGGGCTTCACCCCAAAATTCCACTTTCAGTCCCCTAGTTGAAAAGTCCCCATGAAAACACACACTGTGTATTTCTTATAAATGGTCCAAGCTCTATGACCCTAAACAAAGATCTCCTATATTTTAATCCCACATGACGTTAAAATGTAGTTTAAGAACTACGTATGGCTTGATTCTCATCCTTATGGGATACGTAGTGAAGTCCAACATTTCAATTTAGGACCCAACCACAACATAATTATGGTTAGCATTGATCTATGCATCCCTGCACACATTGGATAAAACCCATCTGTGTGTGTCATAATCCTAACCTTAAAATTTTTCAGATCTTTATAACCCTTTTCTTGACTTCTATTCACAAAATGTCCAATTTTTTAGAATTATTTTGCTTGATCATGCAACACGTTCCCTTAGGCGGCCTTGTATAAACAATCTACATAATAGACGTGTCAACCATAAGATGCTATTATTTGACTATGCAGTCAATTTCCTTTGGTGGCCTTGCATAATTCAAACCCCTAACGGGTTTGTTAAATACTAGTAAATTTATTATTGGGAAGAAAGCCCCTTTTGTCCTTATTTGTCTTAATGACAATATATAGGGATCCACAAAAATAGTCGTCCTTAACATACTTGTCCCATATCCTTTCTCATGATCTGAATGTATTCAAGTCTATGGTTTATATTCTCCTTCCCTATGTTTGGGTCAGACCTTCGTAGGAGTAATATCCATCAAGTTCTTCGATAATCTTGTTTGGAAATATCTTCTCCATATTAAAGTACCTCTCTCCATACAACAAACTCTATACTTTGGAAAAGTTGAATCCACATAAACTATCACTGGATTCTTAGTAGTAGAAAAGTAAATTTCTGAGAGTTCTTTTGCCTGACTATGCAGCACGTGCCCTTAGGCGGCCTTACTTAAGTAGTCTACATAATGGACCTGTCAGCCAAAAGATTCTATTTATTTGACTATGCAGCCAATGCCGTTAGGTGGACCTGCATTATTCAACCCCCTAACGGGTTTGTTAAATAATGGTAACTTCATTCTTGGGAACTACTTATTATAATGCTTTTTTAGCTCTTTTTCATATCATTCCTCATATTCAAATATTCTTAAGTCATAGTTTACATATTTTCCCTCATACTTGAGTATGGAAATGTGTTTTCAGATAAATTGTCAAGGAAATGAGTCAATTTTAATCCACTTCGGTCAAAGCTATTTCGACCTTAAACATTAGCCTCTTTATGTCCTACGTGCATGACTTTAAACATCCCATAAAAGACAAAGGAACTCTCAATAAAAGTCAAGTTCCAGCTCACTAAACAAACATTTTGTATGATTTAGTTAATATTGAGCAATTAAAAGATTCAAATTTTGTAGGGTTGTTTACATTAATGCATGTAAAAATAAAATTATGCTTACTAGGCCCATTGGATTAGGTAAAATTTAAAGCAGGTTGGAAAATACGTGCACAAGTGATTGGAGATGAAAGTATTCTCTCCATTGATGCACAAGAATTAGAGGGACATCCACAGATTGGAGCCTCTTCTCTTTTTCAGGAAATTACAAAATACAGTCAACATAAGTCTTCACTTGATGTACATCATCCCGAGCATCATCATCATCTACTTGAAGCTCATGCACTCGACCAGCTTCACTCTTCTCAGCTTGATAGAGTGCCTTATTAGCATATGAAATGGATTTCATACCATTCATTTGAGCTCCCTCCAATGAATTATTGAGCTGGTCAAGTTCCCCAATAACAACATCTAACTATTGCTAGAGCTGCACCTACTAGACGACTTTTTCTTTGATCTTATGCTTCAGTTCTTTCATCTTGGCAGCATAGTCTGCCTCAGCTCGGGATACCGCAGCCTCAAATTCTCCGATGTTGACTGATAGCTTCACCCTGGTCAGATCTTCGTGGCCCTTTTTCTCATTTTCCCTTCTTAATATGACTTGTTTCACCGTGGTATGGATCTCTTGGTATCCAAAACCGCCAAGTCCTAGCATGATGAACTGGGATGACAACCAGGAAATAATTGATTACAACGCATCAAGAGGCACTTCAGATATGATTTTCCATATGTCGTTCCATGCCTTACATCATGAAAATATGCGCGCCTTAAGCACCTCCGGGTCTGATTCGACATCATCATCACAGGGGGGCATGTAATCTGGGATTAATGCACTTAAGGAAGTGCCTTATTCTACTCCTTCCCCCTTGAACCTGGTTACTTCACCTTCTACTACTATTTGGGCGGAGTTTGAGACTTCACCTCCAGTTCTAGACATTGAAGTTTATAGCCATGTTTGATCAATTAAAAGTATGGTTAGTTTCATAAAATAATGAAAGTTGGTTGTCTATCTTGAAAACATAGTACAATCATTACCTAACAGTAGATCAACAGCTTGAGAAGACTCCTCCCCATCTTTCCCAGTTTCAATAGGATCTTCAAGATGGTTCTCATGAGGGTTTAATTGGTTTAGCTCCACTTGAGCTAATGTTTCTGCAATGGTAGGGTTGACATCAATGTCCACACCCTCTTCAGGCATTGACAGTTCAACAGATTCTATGGATGGAACTTCATATTATTTTCAGTCATGATTAGAAGTGTAAATTATAAGAAAATTTACTGGACGAAGGATAACACTCACACCCAAAGTCTACTAAATTACATGATAACTTAGCATGATCATAAAATTCTTCGAAAGACATGCCACGATTCATTATTTCATCCAATGATATTTCAGAATCCTGGTTAGTATCACCAGTGGGAACATTTGATGTCTCCTCTTGTCGACCCTCATTCTGCGGCCCCTGACCCTGGACAGCTTCTTCAGGAAGGATGGCGGATTCAGTTGCTGCGGCCGCCAATGATTCTGGTGCAGGTTCTTCTCTACTTGTAGCAGCAGCAGGAGCAGTACTGGGAATAGATGTTGGCTCTTTTTTAGAAGCAGCCAAGTCAGCCTGAATTTGCATTTGTTCCACAACACCCTCAGTGGTCCTCAGATGAGGATCAGTCCTCTCCCTCAGAGGGGAAATTGTTGAAGCCCCTACAATCCCCAGAAATAAGAGAAAACTTTTCATGGGTATAGATTCATGATTATCTGAAGGACTTACCACTACTGACAAAGCATTTAGTGGTGGACTTCCTCCTTCATCGCCTTTGTCCTTTTGGATTTTTAGATGTATCAGTATTCTCCCTTATTGGCACTTGAATTGGCGAATGTAAGGCCATGTCCAACTCTTCAATCATGGCCTGCTGGCCTAGAGATATCTCAACTGATTTTCAAGGAGATTCAGTAGCAGCCCCAATGGAAATACCACCAGGGTTGTACTGTGGTGAAGGAACCTCAGCTGTTCCTTTCTTTGCAAGCTGCAAGGTGAAGAAAATAATTTCATTGAGTAACAAAGCTTTGATTGAAATCAAGTTGCGAAGAAAATAAGGAAAGAAAACTTACATCTTTAGGAGCCACATAATCGTGCCACTCCTCATCAGTCCCCTCAGCGGTGCCACGATCTATCAATTCCTACACCCGTTTGGTGACAGGAACAGAATCGTCAATGGAATATATGAGCATTTCCAGCTCTCTGATGTAAGCCCACAATTCATTGGGGTTTTACTTGTATTGGATATCTATAGGATCCACGAGAGTCCCTATTCCAGGGAGTTTTAGACCTTCGCAAAAATCTAGCCAGGCAGTCTCGGTACCACAATATAGACTATGTCATGTCTGGACAGCCTCTGGTCGTAGATATTTAGTGCGTGTACCAGAAGGCTACGAGGAAGGTCCTAAAATTTTCGACTTCAATTTCTTCATATCTCCTGCACCTATTGATAGAGAATAAGAAAATAAGACTTATTGCTTTATAAAGTGATGTTGATTAAATTACCACAATGAAGTAACTCACCAGGATTTGATGGAGTAGGTCTTTTGATTCTAACCGTAGGATTATATCGGGCATGAGGCCGCTTTTCCATTTTATGTGCCTCATCATCCCCATCTTGGGAATCCGGTGAGCCAGTCCTTGATGAAGAATCTGGCGAATCAGCTTCAGGTGGGGAAGCATCACCTTCATGAGGAAGGGTTTCTTTCTCTACAATCCTCTTCCTTTTCCCCACCTAATAAACTAGGTGATTCATCATCCCTTTAGGCTATGATGCTATCCAGTGCTCGGAATACCATGTGGTCAAGTTATGTGCCTCTTTTTCAATAGGTAGATCAAATACAGCCCCAGTTTTCTCCCTTGACGTCAGTAGCCACAGTTTCTGAGCAACCATCGGATGTTGCTCCTACCTGACATGTACTAGGGGAGATGCAGAAATCTTTTGCATACACTTGAATTGACGTTCAAATCTATATGGAGCATAGGCCTCTCATATAATTTCTCTGTCAATCCTGGAAACTAGCACACCATATCTGCAAGCTAGAATGTATGCCCTCAAATCCAAGTGGGTTGTTCCATCATCAACAAACCGCTCCGTTGGCGGATTTCCATAGGTAAAGAAGTTTAATTCATTAAATATTCTCATCCTCACTTTCATGTCATAGGCATTAAGATCTAATGGAGAAACTCTAGAGAATTCTTTCACTGGCGGCCTAAAAGAACCTCTAGGAATTTGTACTCCATTATGTATATTATAAGTCTTGAGGTGAGTGGAGATCCATCCCCATAAAACTTGGAATGGTCCCACTATTCTTAATGGAGATTTCCCCATGAAGACATGAAGTAAACTCCTGTGAATCTTTGCTAAAATGGGGGTAGCCAACCCAACCATTTTTCCCTCATCTAATTTTGTCGCAATGATAAAGGTCCCTATCCTGACACCTCCCTTTGAATCCCTGACTGGAAAGAGATAAATGCTGAGCCACAAAGATAAGAAGCCCGCCAGATGAGTCTTCTTCAGGATCCTTTTATTCACCTTATATCCCCACTTCTCGAACTCTCCTGCTTCTAGAGTTGGCCAAAATGTGCCAGGAGAACCCCTCTTCCTAGGTTTTGGGCAGGTGGTAGGAAGGGAGGGCCTCTTATCCTTGGATTTCTTTTTCTTGGATCCTTTCTCCTTCAGATCCTTCTCCTTCAGTTCCTTCTCTTTTTTCTCAATAAGAAATATATTCATCCACTCCTCCGGATGAATATATTTTCTAGAATGAGTTAAGGAGGTCTCTGAAATCTTGAGCCTGTGGAAGATTTTAAATAATTCCTGAGCCAAAGCAGGAGTCTTCTCTGAATCATTCCAAGTCACCTTGGGAGGAATGAATTCATCATACATATCGCCCACAATTGGAGCCCCTGAGTTCCTGTGGACATCCCAGAGACTGAAGCCTACATTTATAAATGTTGGAATAGTGGCACGCAACGATATCCATCATTTCATCAATTCTCTTTCTTTACATTTCATCAGTCGTTCCAATTCTTCTTGGAGCCATTGAATCTACACAAAAGTTGAATAAATTAACTCTTAAATGAGTTTATGTTTCATAAAATTTGTGAAGGAATTCAGAAAAATGGCAAAGGAATTAAGGCGCGCAAGTCTAAAACTTGGCACACAAGTATGGAGGTATCGCGCAAGTGTTAATGTGCCACATATGTTTTTGGCGTGCAAGTATAACTGTACAATTCCAAGTACCTTGACAGCAGTGCGACAGCGAAGAAACCGCGGAAAACGAGCAACCTGCGCGAAAAAGGTGACCTGCGCGGCGAGAGCTTGAAAATCCAGAAATCAGATGCTATGCGCAGAAATTGAGCACATATTTATAAGCCAGGCTGCCCAGCTGCACGCCTACGGCCAGCGCACTCCATCCAGCATGCTCCATCCCTACGCGACTCGCACCTGCATGATGATAGTTGCGCGGTGAACACCTGCACACCTATTTCCCTTTGGTTTCTATTCTTTTCCTCAGAGTCACGCCCTTATTCTTCCAGATCGAACTCTGAGGGGGGACATTTGTTGACGCTCCTTTTCGTCACATTGTTTAAAGGAATGGAAAGGGAAATGACTTAGCACAAATTTTTTCAGCCTTTGAAGAAAACATAAAAAATCAACAAAGGCATGAACAAGGCTTCAAATTCCCATGTGCCACGCAAGTTCCATTACTGCCACGCAAGTACACTTGTGCGCCGCCTGATGGTCACGCAAGTGACTTGTGCACCCTATATGAAAACCACTCAGAGTCTTCAGAAGACTATAAATAGACACTGTGGGCCCCCCATTTCGAGGAGGAATTTTTCCAGAATTCAGATAGATAGATCTGAATTCCCAAGTCTCTTCTTCAAGTCTTTCGAACACTTCTAAGGTAATTATTTACCTAGAATGGAAGGTCTAAACAAGAGGAATAGGGTCTAAGTGTTAAAATTCATTAACACTTGCGCGCCTAAGTGTTTTTACCCTTAAGAAAAATGGACACACATGCGCACCTCCTTACCTATTCATTGAAACTTGTGCGCTTCTCTTCTGGAAGTACCTCAGGATGATTCTAAAGGCTTCGGTCAAGAATCGTCCAAGTATTACTCTAATAGAAAAGGATCGTGCAAGTACCCATGAGCCGCGTAGGCATACCTGCACAACCAATACTTGCGCGCCCACGCATTACCTGCACGCCTACCAGGACTTGCACGCCCTTATACTTTTGGGTTCCCTTCCTACTCATTTCACCTCTCTTATACCATTCCACCTCTCCTATTCAAGATTCAGTCTTCAAGACACTCTTCAAATCCATTTATGGCATGTTTTCTTGATTGAATTCCTTATTTGAAAGGAGATCCATGGAAAATATTTCAAAACATAGTGATTTTCACATCTTTATGTCACTAAAGTTAGAGAGTTCATTCATTCATCCTCATCCTTTAAGATGAGAGAATCCTTAACCTGGGACTCCTTTTCAGGAGTAATCCCCAGTCCAAATCCTCTTTAACATGGGCATCTTCTATAGGAGTAATCCCCAAGCCCTCATTAATATGGGCATATTACTTAGGAGTAAGCCCCAAGTCCTCATTAATTTGGGCATCCTCCTTAGGAGTAAGCCCCAAGTCCTCTAACCTGGGTCTCCTTTTCAGGAATAATCCCCAGTCATAATTCCCCAAATATGGGCATCCTCCTCACTAGTAAGCCCAAAACCTTATTTCCTTTAACCTGGGATTCCTTTTCAGGAATAATCCTCAGTCTCAAATATGGGCATCCTCTTTAGGAGTAATCCCCAAGTCCCTTAATGTTCAAATACATTTATCCTGGGCCTCCTCCTTAGGAATAAGCCTCAGTCTTATTTTCTCTTAACCAGTCATAATTCCTTTTGATCTGGGCTTCCTTCTCAGGAGTAAACCCCAATCATAAGTCCCCTCCTAACTTGGGCATCTTACTTAAGAGTAAGCCCCAAGATTAGAGTATCCAAATATCCATAAAGCACATATACCTTTATAGACCCTATTTATGGATTTCTTCCCTGATGTAAATCTGAATCCTCATCTATTTGGGCAGTCATACATACATAAGCCCCAAATCATTGCATGGTACAGTTGTCTGGTTTCACCAATACCTCTTGTTTCCCACACCGAGCATGACTCATGTGAGCTTAGAGTGTAAAATTAATCATGACATCTTTCTTTGAGCCATCAATCATGCAGAAACATCATACTCCCTTACTCGAACTAGGTGGGTTCTGATTCCTTTTCCAAAACAAAGGATATGTAGGTAGACCATCAGCGGGTATGATCCCAACTCTGAAGTAATCCATGTCCTCCTGAATGACAATAAACTTCAAGTGCCCCCACTGAGTGGATTTAAAACCAGTATGGTCATCATAATGACCAAGAGACTTTTATGTATTTAAGGATACCATAAACTAAGAATCTCTAACAAATACAGATGATTCTCTATCGATGAAGAACCTCAAATACATATAAAATATTCTCTAAATTTCCTTTATATCAATCATTGATTGTCTGATTTAAAGGAAAGCACATTTTATATCTGGTAATGTAATAAGGATTCACGAACACAACTTAAATCTATAAAGAGAGTCCTAGAGTAGAAAATAATTCCCCTCAAAAAGTTCTGATGAGTTCGACCTCTCATCCTCTTGAGAAATGCAAATTCCTAAGCCTCATCAGTCCACAACTAATGAGCACCTATCTTTGGAAAGTAGGTCCAAATGGATATTAAATCATTGGATGTTTCCGGTTCTGCGAAAAAACCTGTTAGAAACCGCTTGGAATGTTTGAATCTCAAATCAACGAGGTCATCCGCAATTCCAGAGGAAACAAACAACTCACACAATATTCACCCAAGAAGAATGTTCCTCCGTAGGTTGATTTTATATCATTATAATATCTATTCAAATTGGTGTCAGTATAAACATGAAACTTCAACTCACTATTTATTTTTCATAAAAACCAATGTGAAGTTGTTCCTTTGATATATCTCCGAATTCTTTTTGTTGTCAACATATGAGATTATTTTATATACTTTAATTACTAGCACAAAAATTCAAAACATAAACAATATCAGGACTTGGGGCTATAAGATAGATTAAGATTCCTATTAGCATCTGAAAATATTTCAGATTCACACTTTTTCTTGATTCAACTTTACTCTACTTTGTGCTCACTGAAATAGGATTTGAAACTTCTTTTTATTCTTCCATCCCAAACTTATTTAACAATTCCCTGGCATACTTTTCTTGAGATAAAAAATGTATTTTTCTTTTTATTGAACTATTAAAATACAAAATATTGTTAATTCTCCTAACATAGACATTTCATAATTCTTATTTATTTTCTTAGAAAATGTTTTACAAATATCTTCTCGATCCACAAAAAAATTATATCATCCACATAAAAAATTACAATTTGAGTTCTAGAGTCATCATCTCTCACATATAAGTTTTTGTCAACTTTTCTTTTAGAAGATTTCAATATTATCAAACAATTATTGAGATTATAATACTAATAACATGGATCTTGTTTCATCCCATACAAATATTTCTTCAAATTAATTTTTATTCATCCTCATCTATTAGAACTGTAACGACCCAATGTTTTTCAATGGAAAATTCCCTTCTTATATTTATGTCATAAAATAACATGAAAACACAAAATAATGAACTAGTAAGTTATAAGTGACCTTTAAACATAATTTTGTCACTTCTATGTTTGGAATTTTGAAAATCCGACATACACGGTTGTGTTCAAGATGATTTTTGGAGTATAATGAAACAAAAATAATTTTTGGTGAATAGTAATGTACCCTTAGGAATAGTAACATACCATTATGAATAGTAATATAACCCTTATGAATAGTAAATCATCCAAAATAAGAGTAACATTACCTATGAATAATGAAATAAAATTTAGACATCTTAGAAAGTGACAATTTGACCTTAGTAAACGTTTTGGTGTTTTGTAAGTCATAAATAAATAATTATAATTAATTAATTAATTTAAAAGAATATTTTTTCCCTAAAATGTATTCATAAATTATTTAATCAATGTATTATAGTTTTTAGATAATTTTATAATACCCTATGTAATTTTTGAAAGCACCATAAAATCAGTTTTAATCTTAAAAACTATTTTTTTAGTAAATTATGATTTTAATTAAATATTAATTTAATAATATTTAGAAAATTAATTTTGAAAAATGAAATTCATTTTTGGATTATACATGTCAAAAAATTTGGGATTTTTTTGAGATACTTGAATTTTTGATAAATAGTGAAATACTATAATTTAAAAAAAATAAGCTAAATAAGCTAATTATAGGGTCATGTGTGATGTTCTGCTGATGTAAGCCTACTAGGTTCAGGATTACATTATAAAATTACTATTATTAGTCTTGAAAGACTCACTATTTCTTGTCTTGTGGGGAAATAATAAACTAATGATTTTTATATTAAGGAAACCCGTCTCCCCTCCACTATAAAAGCCACCCTTCACACCCTCATTTCCTTACACCTCTCAAGCTCCAAGCCTTCTCTAAAATCTTCCCAAACACCTTAACTAGCCCCTCCCCCACATCCAAGAATTTATGGTCTCATCAAAATACCAATATTAGGCCCTTAAGGAGGTTCTCAAGAGAAGGATTTCAGAGGTAATTTCCCTCCCTCTTCTCCTTTAATTTCCTTTCAAGTTCAAGTTCATTTCTCGATCTCTCCCCAACTATATTCATCCAAATTGTATTGTAACTCCACTATTATACATATACTGTAATTTTATTATACTAATGGGATATTATATCATCCAACCCCCTTTCCCTCATCCTTTTTTTATTAAAGAGAACGTTGTTCGTGAGGTGTTAATTTATCACCTTCAAGAACGACATGATTTCTACTTCCATTTCTACCTTCAGATCTAGTCATGAAACCATTTTTATGGTTTAACCCAAATATTTTATGCGTATTATGTTCTATTTAAAGTTCTGGAAATAACCTATGGAAATATTACTAAGTGATAAGTTAAAACTAGTTCGTTGTGATCCAAAAACCACCCAAATTGACCCAAATAACCATCATTTAATTCTTATCTAATGATTCATCCACATGGATCTAATATAATTAATTATAAGATAATTCAATATCCTGTAATATCATTAATGAAATTTAATATCATTAATGTCATGTAATATCATTTTTGGATGTTTATTCATGTTCTGCCAAAACTTCAATTTAAGAATACACGTGAACCACCCAAGAAAAACCATAAAAACGAACATCCCCGAACAATGTTTTTAAACTGTATAAGTCATCCAAAAGAACATAATATGACATAATGAAACAATAATTAACCCTATTAATTTTCACATGGTTCTGGATTTCTAATTAATGAATATAATGTCATTATACAGGACATTAAAGAGAAGGAAGTATTCGGGTACAAGGTAAGGGGAAATTCTCAAACCCAACTTTCATCCTTCGGGTTATACCTCTTTCACTCCATTTTTGATATGGAAACTCATTAAAGATCATTTTTTCATCATTGAATTTCTTTTTCTGGGATGTACATGTTTTCTAATGAATTTTATGTCAATCCAAATGTTTTCCAAAAGAACTCTTCTTTTAAGAACTCAACTTTTACCTCTCATTCATGGTTGATGGTTCGTGTATCAATTATGTTGTTCCCTCTTTCTTTTGGGAACCCAAATCATATGAATTTATTCTTATGATATGAAACCCATTCCTTACCATTGTTTAGTTATGTTCACTTTTGATGTACGATCCATGTGGCAAGCATGATAATGATAATGTTATGATGTGACGGGTGTGCTCGGAATTATACCGCGCTCCAATGCATTGGGTAAAGTGATGAATCTCATGAGTAAATGTGAAATGATGTGTGAACAAGATGCTAGCTTGGTTCAAAATTATTTTTGGTAGTTAACCACTAAGACATGATATTTCATTTTTATGCATTGCCACATTTCAAGTCTTTTATTTATTCTCTTCTCATGTTCATGATCTTTTGCCTATGTTATGATTATTCTCACCCCATGATATATTGTTTTTATCTATCCTTTTAATGTACTTCTAGCTCACCCCTTTTGATGTATATCCTTAGGTGGCTACATGTACTAAGGAGAAGAAAAGTGCCAATACAAAGCTATAGAAGAAGAAATTAAATAAATGTTTATGCTAGATGTTGTATTTGTTATTTGTAGTCCTAGTTTTCACAAGACACTAAACCTTTGGATCCTCTTTGTGTAATACTATTATGTTTTTTATCATTGAAATGATGTAATAATATTGTATGAAAAGGCCGGGTTTCTATAGTTGGTATCAGAGACAAGGTTTATTTAATTTGGAAATCAGGATTAGTGAACCCTAGAGAAAACCTCTAGTATAAGACTAAGTAAAAATATGAACACAAGAATATTTACCGAGGGATCCCATAGGTTATGTTTTTGGTATAATTGTTTAAATGAATAAGTTATTCATGACTTTCTTAGTTATGTTTTGTTCTATCGTTTTCTATTTTAGAAAATGGTGGGAACCAGGATAAATCAGGCCAACAACTCATGCGAGGTCCAATGAAACAATTGCCCGAACGACATCCATAATGATTTGGGAGGTGGAGTTCAAAACATCCTGGCGGTGCTTACCCAATTATCTCAGGTTATGAATAATAACCATAATAATGGGGAATGTCCTCCTTCATCAAATATGGAGGAACTGGCTATTGAATGTTTTACGCGTCAACGACCACCGACGTTTTGTGGATCTTCTGATCCACTAGTTACAGAACAGTGGGTCATCTCCATGGAGAAGATCTTTTCTGTGCTTCACTGTTCTGAGACAAAGAAGGTTACTCTATCCATTTATCGTCTTGATGGAGAAGCTGATCAATGGTGGGATTTGATTAAGAACACCAAGTCAAGGGAGGAAATTGAAGAGATGGAATGGGAAGACTTTAAGATAATGTTTCTTAATAAGTATTTCCCATGAACTCTTTGTATGAAGATGGAGAGAGAATTCATAGAGATCATGAAAAAATAAGTAGAATCTGTCACAAACTATGAAGATAATTTCACAAGGCTCTCAAGGTATTCTTCGGGTTTTGTTATCAACAATGATAGAAAAATTGATAGATTCTTTAGTAGATTAAAACCAAACCTTCAAAAGGCTCTTTCAATTCGAGACTTTGGGAGTTATGAAAAAGTTGTTCGGTGTGCTCTCAAAGTGGAGATGGTGTTTAGAGAATGGTCCCATGGATATGGGGATAAGAAATGAAATATGGAGTTTCAAGCCAGTGGATCTAGTGACAAAGGTGGGAAGAAAAATCAACGACCCACATGCTAAAAATGTGGGATGTTGCACCATGGGAACTGCCTCAAAGGGATGGGGAAATGCTTCAAGTGTGGGAAATAAGGACACCTTTCTCAAGAGTGTTGAAAAGACACGAAAAGGAAGGAGAATGTAGTTGTTGAAAGGACAGAACCACTCATGGTTCAATTCTACAACTATAAAGATCTAGGGAACTATTCAAACCAGTGCACTAATCCTCGAGTTCTCGAGGGTAATCAGCGTCAACAGCCACCAAAGCCAAAGGAACAAGGGAAGGCTTATGACATCACTACTATGGAGGTGGAGCATGATAATGAAGTCATAAAAGGTACACTTCCTACTCATTCAATAATGGAAAAAGTATTATTTGATTCCGGTTCTAC
The DNA here is from genome assembly GCA_963277665.1 of Viscum album. Lineage (NCBI taxonomy): Eukaryota > Viridiplantae > Streptophyta > Magnoliopsida > Santalales > Viscaceae > Viscum > Viscum album. The sequence goes on along the minus strand of OY728138.1, from coordinate 1,711,211,193 downwards.
ATATTCCTTTATATCTTGGAAGTTTGCTAGAACTATAGAATCAAAGCCCCGAAACCTTGAAGTAGATATCTCTGTAAAAACACCAAGTGGTGAAATCATTGCAACCCAAGTGTTTGACTCTTCTACTGTTGGCATATGTGGGAAAATTCTTCCAGAAAATATTATAACACTTCCCTTTGTGGAATTCGATGCTATAATGGGAATGGACTGGCTCTCATTATATAGATCGCATATTAACTATCGGGAAAATGAAATATATTTTCATATTCTGAACCATCCCATGCTCCTCTAAAAATGCAAGGAAGATCATGAATCTCCTTTGAAAAATCATTCAATGGTGTGGGTGTTGATTCCCTATGAAGAAGCATACCTCTCTCAAATGGTTGAGTCGAAGGAAAGTTCCAACCTTGAGGAAATGCCAATCGTGAGGGAATACAGTGATTTATTTCCCGAAGAGTTACCCAGAATTCCCCGAGATCGTGAGGTAGAGTTCTCAATTGAACTCATACCCGGATCTACTCCTATCTCAAAGTGCCCATATAGGATGGCTCCTATCGAACTGGAGGAGTTAAAGAATCAGTTGTAAGATCATCTAGACAAAGGGTGCATACGCCCTAATGCATCACCTTGGGGTATGCCAGTGCTCTTTGTGAAGAAGAAGTATGGAACCATGTGGCTGTGTATCAATTATCAGGAACTCAAAAAGATCACCATAAAGAAAAAGTATCCTCTCCCAAGGATTGATGACTTGTTCGACTAGGTAAGAGGAGATAAATACTTCTCAAAGGTGGATCTTCGTTCTGGATATCATTAGGTAAAGGTGAAGAAGGAAGATATTCAGAAGACTGCCTTCCGCACAAGGTATGGGCACTTTGTGTTTTTGGTGATTCCCTTTGGACTTACTAATTCCCCTGCAATATTCATAGATTTGATGAACAAAGTCTTTAGACATTACCTCGATAAATTTGTGGTAGTGTTTATCGACGATATTCACATCTACTCCAAGAGAAAGGAGAAACATGAAGAAAATCTAAGACTTATGTTGGAGACATTGATAAAGGAGAAGTTGTATGCCACGTTCAGCAAGTGTGACTTTTGGATGAATCAAGTCACGTTCTTGGGACATTTGATCACAAGTGAGGGAATTTCTGTGGATCCTTCAAAGATAAAGGCGATTGAGGAATGGATCAGGCCCTCTAGTGTCACAGAAATCCATAGTTTTCTTGGATTAGCTGGGTACTACTGATGTTTTGTGAGAAACTTCTCACGATTGTCAAGCCCGCTAACTAAGTTAACAAGGAAAGGTATAAAGTATGTCTAGACAGAAGAATGTTAGGGAAGATTTAAGGAGCTAAAGAAAAGGCTGATCACTGCACCTGTACTCACACTATTGAAAAGTGGAGAAAGTTTAGTGACATACAATGATGCTTCAAAGAAAGGCTTGGGTTGTTTACTCATGCAAAATGATAATGTGATAGCCTACGCCTCACGAAAGTTGAAGATCCATGAGCATAACTACCTGACGCATGATCTAGAGCTGGCAGCCATGATTTTTCCCTTAAGAATCTGGAGGCACTACCTTTATTGAGAGAAGTGTGACATATACACCGACCACAAGAGCCTAAAGTATATATTCACACAAAATGATCTCAACATGTATCAAAGGATATGGTTAGAGATAATAAAGGATTACAATTTCTCTATTCACTATCATCCTAGAAAGGCGAACAAGGTAGCTGATGCTCTAAGCAGAAAAGAACCTGCTACTCTATCCATGTTGCGGATTGAGAAAGACCCTATCTTCATGGATATGAAAAGAATGGATTTGGAAATAATAATGGTAGGGGATACATCCAACCTTTCCCAAATTATTGTGCAACCATACATCCAGGAAAAGATTAAGGAAGCACAAAGGGATTCCGTGGAGATAAAAAAGAGGGTAAATGCAGTAAAGGAAGGGAAGCTGCAAGAGTTCCATATCGACGATGATGGTGTGATTCAGTTTAGAATGCGTCTTTGTGTGCCTTCGTCACCCAGGATAAAGAAGGAGCTATTGGATAATGCACATAGATCAACTTTCTCTATCCATCCTGGGAGTACCAAGATGTATCGTGATCTCCGAGAACACTTCTAGTGGGATAACATGAAGAAGGAGACTGCGGAATATATATCAAGGTGCTTGGTATGTCAGAAAGTTAAAGATGAGTGACAAATGTCCAAAGGTATGATGCAGACATTTCCTATAACCATGTGGAAATGGGTAAATGTTACTATGGACATTGTCACAGGTATCCCGAAGATGTCAAAGGGAAATAATCTGATATGGGTTGTGTTTGACCGACTCACCAAGACTGCCCATTTTACCGCTATTTGGGAAGACCTGTCGCTTGAACAACTTGGAAAGATATATGTGAAGGAAGTGGTGAGACTGCATGGTGTTCCACTCTCAATTGGCTCTGACCGTGATCCAAGGATCACATCTATATTCTGGAGGAGCCTTTAACATTCTTTGAGTACTGAATTAGATTTCAGCATAGCCTATCACCCCCAAAACGATGGCCAATCTGAAAGGACTATTCAGACGCTTGAAGATATGCTAAGAGCCTACTATCTTGAACTCAAATGTGGTTGGGATCAACATATCCCATTGGTTGAGTTCTCATACAAAAATAGCTTCCACTCGAGTATTTAGATGGCTCCATATGAAGCTATTTATGGAAAGTGATGTGGAACTCCAACCTGTTGGGATGAAGTTGGAGAAAGAAAGCTACATGGCCCCGATCTTGTTCAAGAGATGACAGAGAAGGTTCAAGTCATCCAAAAACATATCAACGATGCTCAAAGTCAGCAAAAGAGCTATGCTGACAACCGACAAAGGGACTTGGAGTTCGTCGTTGGAGATACAGTCTTCCTTCGAATATTTCTAGGGAAGAGATCCATGCGATTCGAGAAGAAAGGGAAGCTAAGCCCAAGGTATATTGTCCCCTTTGAGATCCTTGACCACATAGGAGTCTTGGCCTATCATCATGCACTTCCACAGAATATGGCTCACGTTCATGATGTGTTTCATGTTTCACTACTGAGGAAGTACACACCAGACCCCTCACATGTACTAAACTCAGAGGTGGTGTAGTTGGAAGATGATCTCTCCTATGAGGAGCAGCTAGTAGAGATTCTGGATCGTAGAGATAAGGTTCTACGCAATAAGACAACCCATATTGTCAAAGTGTTGTGGAGGAACCATAAGTTTGATGAAGCAACTTGGGAACCAGAAGAGGCAATGAAGAAGAAGTGCCCTCACCTTTTTGTGTAAAGTGAAATTTCAGGGGCAAAATTTCTTAAGGGGGAAGAATGTAATGACCCAATGGTTTTAAATGGAAAATTCCCTTCTTATATTTATGTCATAAAATACCATGAAAACACAAAATTAGGAACTAGTAAGTGATACGTGACCTTTAAACATAAGTTTTTCACTTCAATGTTTGGAATTTTGAAAATCTGACATACACGGTTGTGTTCAAGATGATTTTGGGAGTATAATGAAACAAAAATAATTTTTGGCGAATAGTATTGTACCCTTAGTAATAGTAACATACCCTTATGAATAGTAATATGACCCTTATTAATAGTAAATCATCCAAAATAAGAGTAACATTACCTAGGAATAATAAAATAAAATTTAGACATCTTAGAAAGTAACAATTTGACCTTAGCAAACGTTTTGGTGTTTTGTAAGTCATAAATAATTAATTATAAATAATTAATTATTTTAAAAGAATATTTTTTCACTAAAATGTATTCATAAATTATTTAATCAATGTATTATAGTTTTTAGATAATTTCATAAGACCCTACGTAATTTTTGAAAGCACCTTAAAATCAGTTTTAATCTTAAAAACTGTTTTTTTAGAAAATTATGATTTTTATTAAATATTAAATTAAAAATATTTAGAAAAATATTTTTGAAAAATTTACTTCATTATTTGATTCTACACGTCAAAAAAAGGTTGGGGTAAATTTGTGGGATTTTTCTAAGATACATGAATTTTTTATGAATAGTGAAATACTGTATTTTACAAAATAAGCTAAATAAGCTAATTATAGGGTCATGTGTGATGTTCTACTGATGTAAGCCCACTTGGTTCAGGATTAAATTATAAAATTACTAATCTTGGTCGTTAAAGACTCAATATTTCTCATCTTTTGGGGAAATAATAAACTAATGAATTTTATATTAAGGAAACCCCTCTCCCCTCCACTACAAAAGCCACCCTTCACACCCTCATTTCCTTACACCTCTCAAGCTCCAAGACTTCTCTAAACTCTAACCAAACACCTTCCCTATCCCCTCTTCCACGTCCAAGAGCTTCTGGTCTCATCAAAAGACCAAGCTTAGGCCCTTAAGGAGGTTCTCAAGAGAAGGATTAAGAGGTAATTTCCCTCCCTCTTCTCCTTTAGTTTCCTTTCAAATTCAAGTTCATTTCTCCATCTCTCCCCACCTATCTTCATAAAAATCTTATTGTAACTACATTATTATACATATAATGTAATTTTATGATTCTAATGGGATATTATATCATCCAACCCCCTTCCCCTCTTCATTTTTTTATTAAAGAGAATGTTGTTCGTGAGGTGTTAATTTATCACCTTCAAGAACGACATGCTTTCTACTTCCATTTCTACCTTCATATCTGGTCATGAAACCATTTTTATGGTTGAAATAAAATATTTTATGTGTATTATGTTCTATTTAAATTTTTGGAAATAACCTATGAACATATTACTAAGTGATGAGTTAAAACAAGTTCGTTGTGATCCAAAAACCGCCCGAATTAACCCAAATAACCATCATTTAATTCTTATCTAATGATTCATACACATAGATATAATATAATTAATTATAAGATAATTCAATATCCTGTAATATCATTAATGAAATTTAATATCATTAATGTCATGTTTACTCATGTTCTACCAAAACTTCAATTTAAGAATACAAGTGAACCACCCAAGAAAAACCATAATAACGAACATCCTCGAACAATGTTTTTAAACTCTATAAGTCATCTAAAGGAACATAATATGACATAATGAAACCATAATGAACCCTATTAATGTACACATGGTTCTGGATTTCTAATTAATGAATATAATGTCATTATACAGGACATTAAAGAGAAGGAAGCATTCGGGTACACGGTAAGGGGAAATTCTCGAACCCAACATTCATCCTTCGGGTTCTAACTCTTTCACTCCATTTTTGATATGGCCACTCCTTAAAGTTAATTTTTTCATCATTGTATTTTTTTTCTGGGATATACATGTTTTCTAATGAATTTTATGTCAATCCAAATGTTTTTCAAATGAACTCTTCTTTTATGAACTCAACTTTTACCTCTCATTCATGGTTGATGGTTCTTGTATCAAGTATGTTGTTTCCTCTTTCTTTTGAGAACCCAAAGCTTATGAATTTATTCTTATGAGATAAAACCCATTCCTTACTGTGGTTTAGTTATGTTCACTTTTTATGTATGTTCCATGTGTCAATCATGATAATTATAATGTTATGATGTGACGGGTGCGCCCGGAATTATATAGCGCAATTACGAATGTTTCAAAGTGATGGGTGCGCCTGGAATTATACAGAGCTCCAATGCATTGGGTAAAGTGATGAATCTCATTATTAAATGTGAAATTATGTGTGAACAAGATGCTATATTGGTTCACAATTATGCGTGGTAGTTAACCACTAAGACATGATGTTTCATTTTTATGCATTGCCACATTTCATGTCTTTTATTTGTGCTCCTCTCATGTTCATGATCTTTTGCCTATGTTATGATTTATGATCACCCATGATATATTGTTCTTATCTATCCTCTTACTAGGCTTCTATCTCACCCCTTTTTTTGTATATCCTAAGGTGTCTACATGTACTAAGGAGAGGACAACTGCCAATAAGAAGATAGAGAAGATGAAATTAAATAAATGTTTCTGCTAGATGTTGTATTTGTTTTGTGTGGTCCTAGTTTTCCCAAGACACTAAACCTTTGGATTCTCATTGTGAAATACTATTATGTTGTTTATCTTTGAAATGATGTAATAGTAACGTATGAAAAGGTTGGGTCGCTATAAGAACCCCATGAGGTTGTTCAATCTAAACTTCATAAATATCACAATTTAATAAAGGTGACATTACTAATGTGCAACCACTAAAATAAACATTGTAGTATTTTATAATATTGAAACTGGGTAAAAGGTTTCTTTACAATCCACACCTTCCACCTATGAATAGACTTTACAAACAATTATTTCTTTATTTCTTGAAACTTCTCCATGACCCTTCAATTTGCATTTATAAACCCACTTTGTTCCAATAACATTTTTATCTTCTGTTTATGGAACAAGTTACCATTTTTTATTTTTATCAATATGATCCAAATATTCCTTCATAGAATACACCCATTATTTTTGTTGATCAGCCTTTGAAAATGATTCTGGTTCAACTTTTTATATAAGTGAAGTATGATTTTCTAATCTCAACTTTCTTTTGGTCTGAACTAGAGCCTTCTGATTCACAATAATTGATTTTTATTCAGTATGTTTTTGTAAGGTATGAAATTTCAAAGTTTCCTTCCTAATAAAAAATTTATCACCACATGAATCTTCTAAATCTTGATAAGTATCTTTTTAATTACTTTCACTATTGTTAGAAGTCTCCAGTTTATCCTCCTCATCATTCTTAGATAATTTTGTTATAGAACATTGATTTTCAGTTTACTTCACATCATATGAGTCCACAAAATTTTGTAAACTTTTGTTTCAACATTTTTAGCTTCTTCTATTTGGTGATTAACCTATAAATGTTCTTTCCTTGTATGTCTCATCAAAATTTCCCAAATTCAAATTTTTTATTTTAAGAAAACATAGACTTCCAAAAACATTAAAGTAATTCAATGATGTTTTTTTCTTATACCACATTTCATACTGATTCATGTTAGTTTTCTGTCTCAACAAGCATATATTTTGAACATGTACAATAGTACTAATATCTTCTCTCCAATAGAATTTTTATTTTTTTTATTATTCTAACAAACTTCTTCCAACTTCCACCAAGTTTATATTCTTTATTTATCCTACTCAATTTTGAATGGAGTATAGGGATCACTATATAGATGTTTTATACAATGTCTTCTTTGATAGGCTTCAATAAAATTTCTTTTGAATTTAGTACTATTACTTATTCAAAACAACTTTATACAAGACCCCATTTATTCCTCAACTCTTTTTATGAAAAACTTAAACTGTTGAGTCAATAAGGTTTCCTTATGAATTTTCCATTCCTTCATGTTTGGAAAGATTATTGAGTCAATAAAGTTTCCTTATGACTTTACCATTTCATCATGTTTTGAAAATCACAAACACCTTGTCTTAAGGAAAATTTCATTTACCCTATGTTTAACTTTCATAAGGAAATTTTCCTTCCCCAAGGAAATTTATCCTTAACATGTTTTTTATTTTTCATTTTGTATCTAAGTATAAAATTCGGTTTCATATCTAAAAACCTTGGATCCTGGTAATACTTAGATATAGAGCATTCTGTTTTCTAGATCCGAATTCAGGTTACAAGTTCCCTGAGTTCAGACTCTGAACTCTTATGAGTTCTCACTCTAATTTCTCCAAATTCAGATTTTGAACTCTTATGAGTTCTGACTCCAAGTTTTTTTAATTCAGATTCCGAACTCTTATGAGTTCTGACTCCGAGTTCTCTAAATTCAGACTCCAAACTCTTATGAGTTTTGACTCTGAGTTTTCTAAATGCAGACTCTGAACTTTTGTAAGTTCAGACTCCGAACTCTTATGAATTCAGACTCCAAGTTCTATTGAATTCATGACTCTGAATTCTAATGAATTCGAGACTCTGAATTTACTTTAAATTCAGACTCCATAATTCTATAGAATTCAGGTTCTCAATTATTTTGAAGACATAATCTGAATATCCTTGTATTATAAACACCGAATGAGTTTTTTTTAGACTCTGAACTTTCATTTTTTCTTACACTCTAAAAAATGAATTTTCTTAAGTAACCTTATTTTTGCTTACTCATGTTTTGGTCATAAAATGGTGTCGTGCATTCAATTACTAACTAACCATTGTTTGAGTGACACGTGTACAGGTCCCTCCAAAATTCAATGAAAAATATGACTGTTAGAGGAGGGAGCCGACCGATGAATATGTTCCTATAAATTGGAGCTCATTTAAAAGAGAGAGACTTTTCAGGCTTAGTGTGTACTGAACATCTTGTTCAGAATTGCATCGTGAGACTCCGATTGTTGCTGAGTACATTCAAGGGCTTTCAGGGATAGGAAGATAGAGGTGTCGACAACCTTAATGTTCGAGGACTTCCTTAATGAGGAAGACAGAGGTTCCGACTACCTTGAAGTTGAGGGCTTGTAGGGATAGCACAAAATACTCTGTTCTTTATATCGAGGGCTTACCATTGTGTGGGTAAGATAGAATTTCTTGAATTTATAAATGAAGGAACCTTTATCAAAGGTTTTTGGATACCCTCCTCTTTGGGTTAAAATATTTACTACAAGATACCTGTACTCTTTCAAGTTTTCTGCTGCATTTTTGTTTGTTGAGGAAAGTATAACTAACTTATACTTCATTATACTTGTACTATGATTTTGTATGATTCTATATGCATTAATTTAGAATCTTTATCTTTGTAAACATTTGTTAGGTTTCATTTCTGGAATCACTTTTTCAGAATTACATTCTCCGAGTCACATTTCTGGAATTAAGAAAGTTTATAGAACTCAATGGTTTTGTAAATTTACCTTGTTTAACCTTATTAAACAACAGAAAGCTTTCTAACCAACTTTAAAAGTTCACAAAGAATTTTAAAAGTATACAATTCACCCCCCTCTTATATATTGAGCATTTACTGTTACATTTCGATCCTACAGTTGGTATCACTGGAGAATACCATACTCCATTCCAACTAAACAATTGGTATCAGAGGTTGGATACCTCATACTCCGAACCAATCCTACAATTTTCATCAGAGGAGGTCTCTGAAATAATTATATTCACATATAATTTTTCTTGATTTAGTTTTTCATTGTTCTATAATTTCCTTGATTAGGATATTCTTATCCTTATTTACAAACTATTATTACTAACAAGTTTGTGTGGAAATATTTTCTTTAAGATGGCTGGAATAAATGTTGGTTCAATTGACAACATAAATCCTACTAGACCCCCTATATTTTATGGGAATGACTACGAATATTTTTGAGATCGTATAAAGACATTCATTATCAATACTGGAGTAGAAAATTTTGTCATGCTTACTAGAGGATATAAAATCCCTGATAAAGATGTTAGTACTTTTACTAATCAAGAAAATCATGAATATCAACTGAATTATAAGGTACATAATACATTTCTTTATTCTATGACTAGAAACATATATAGCCAAATTTCAACTTTTGAAGTAGCAAATTCTATTTTGAAAAATCTTGAATTTACACACTTTGGAACTTCCAAAGTTATTGAAACTAGAAGAGCCATGCTCATAGCTGAATATCATGGTTTCTGCATTCCTTATAGAGAACCCATATGTAAGGTGAAAAATAGATTCATGACTATTGTTAATTGTTTACAATCTATGGGTGAGAAATGATTAGATGATGAATCTCTCGTGGAAAAATCATAGACATCATGCCCAATGAGTGGGAATCCAAGAGAACTAATATTGATGAAAATAGAAAGGTTACTCAGATTTATCTTGATGAAATTTTTGGAACTCTTCTTCAACATGAGACTAAAATGATGATATATGTTGATAATGTTAAGAATAAAAATGGGAATGGAAGTGTTGATTTTACAACTACTTCAAATCATATGAAATCAAAGACTCCTGAGAGAGTTACGAGATATTAATCTAAGAATATTGTTATTTAATCCAAATCCAGTAGAAGAGAATCTTCAGAAAATTATTTAGCTAATCTTTCTTGAAGGATGTAAAATATTGTTAGACAGAAGAACTTTTAATCTAGATACAAGAAGAAAGAAAGGAAAGATGAGAACGATTCAGAAGTCACATGTTATGAATGAAAAAGAGCTGCACATATAAGGCCTGATTGTCCTATTCTTAGGAGAAAAGAAATAAAAGAGAATCATTATGAGAGGAATAGAAATAAGTACTACAAAGATAATGATAAGAATGTTTTGAATGCTAATGATGCCTGGAGTGCCAGTGGTAGAAACTCTTCAGATGAATCATTATATTACGAATCTTCAGGATAGAAGAATCTTGGTTTAATAGCCAGACTACCTATTGAAAATCATTGCTCAATGGCTAATGTACAAAATGCTGAATCGATGACCAATGTATCTTTAAATTCTAATTATAGTGATAGTAAATATTATAACTCTTCAGATGAAGAATCTTCTTATGATGAGGATAATACATTACTTACCTACGAAGAATTTTATAAGTTTGTTAAGCTTCTTGAGAATGAGAATTCAAAACTCAAGAAAAATCATGATAAGGAAAATTCTATGAATACTATTCTTACTAAGGAAATATCATTTCTTTCTAAATATCTTGATAAGAACATCCCTGATTTTGAAAGTGTTTCGAAAAACCTTGAGGAAGTAAATTCTGAGAAGGATAAACTTTCTAAGGATCCAGAAAAAGTAATTTCTAAGAAAAATGTTTTCGATCCAAACTCTTGTTCTAAAGCTAATGTTTTGGAAGATAGGAACTTAGTCATTAGACTGAAGTCATAAATATTTTCCTTGAGGAAGTTTTTGTCAAACTTAACCTTAGGTAAGGAAAATTTTGAAAAGATGTATTCTCAAATTTGACCTCGAAGGAATAATTTTGGTTTTTGTTATACTAGTTCAAAACCGATTTTTAGTAATAATTATTTTGTTCCTCAAAGTGAATCTTTCTGCACTAAGTGTTAGTGTCGTGGACACTGGTCAAAAAGTTTTTCCTTAAACAAAACCATGTCTTTAGGATTTCATAAATCTTTTTTTTAAAATAAAATGTGGGTGCCTAAAATTTTTCTTTCTGAAATTTCCAGATCCAAGAATGTTTGGGTTTTGAAAGTCTAACACTATTATTTTTAGGAAAATAAGGAAAGTTCGAACATCAATACTTGTTAAATGGATTGTAGATATTCCCAGCATATGATTGGTAACAAAAACTACTTTGACAGGATTATCTAGACAAAAAGAGGAAAATTAACTTTTAGAGATAATGTTAAGGGAGAAATTATTGGTATAGGTAACATCATTCTTCTTGGAAAAACTTTTATTTCAAATGTTTTATTTATTAAGGGTCTTAAGAAAAAACTCATTAGCATAAGTCAATTAAGTGATGAAGGTTACCTTGCGAACTTTGGAAATGACAATTACTTAGTTCACAATTCCAAGGAAGAGTATATTCTTTCTTCCCATAGTCAATAGAATGTTTACACACTAAACTTATAGGACCTTAAGATCCAAGACCTACCTTGCCTTAGTGCAATGGAAGATCATTCTTGGTTGTGGCATAGAAGTTTAAGACACAATAATCTTAGAAACTTATGAAAAATATCTAAGAAAAGACTACTTAAGGATCTACCAGAGCTTAGATTTGATTCTTCAATAGTTTGTGATCCTTATCAATATGGAAGGAAACATAAATCAAGCTTTAAATAAGTCGGTGAAGTCTCAACCACTAATGCATTCTAGTTAGTGCATATGGATCTTTTTGGTCCAACATAAACTGGAAGAATTGGAGGAAAATATTATGTATTTGTCTTAGTTGATGATTAAACTAGATTTATGTGGGTCTTTTTTCTAGCAAAGAAATATGAAGCCATTTATTATTTCAAAGGTTTTAGATCCCAAGTTAAAAATGGCAAAAACCTTCCTTTGATAACTATTCATCGTGATCATGGATGAGAATTTCAAAATTATGATTTTGAAACTTTTTGTAGTAGAAAAGGCATTACTCATAACTTCTCAGCACCCAGAACACCTCAACAGAATGGTGTTGTTGAAAGAAGAAATAGATTTTTTAAGGGATAACAAGAACCATGTTGAGTGAATATTCAATAGCCAAAAAAATTTGGTCTGAAGCTGTAAGTACTAATTGTTATACTATAAATCGTGTTTTGATTAGACCTTTCCTAAACAAAACCTCATATGAGTTATAGAATAGTAGAAAACCTAGACTTTACTACTTCAAGGCTTTTGGTTGCAAAGTATTCATTCTGAATACAAAAGATAATTTACACAAATTTATACCAAAATATGATGAAGGAATTTTTTAGGCTAATCCATAACTTCTAAGGAATATAGATTTTTTAATAAAAACACTTCCACTTTTGAAGAAACAGTACATGTAAAATTTAATGAAACTGATACTTTTGTTTTTAAACAACCTCAACCTACATCTTCGGATGTGTTTTCAAAAACTGATTATCAACCTTTGATAAAATATCATTCTGATAAGGAAAATGTCCAAGAAAATAATTCTAAAATATTTACCCAAGAATATTTCCTACCCTATGTTGATGAACAGGTTTTACAAAACCCAAATCAATTGTTTCTAAAGGACCATCCCAGTGATATCATCATTGGTGATGTTAATCAACCTAAAAGGACTAGAAGTTTCTTAAGAAATGAAGTAGCACATCTATCATTCCTTTCCCAACTAGAACCAAAAAGCACTGATGAAACTTTAGATGATTATTATTGGATAAAAGCTATGCAAGATGAACTAAATGAATTTGAAAGGAATAAAGTTTGTACCTTGGTTGAAAGACCTAAGGAATCTTCTGTTATTGGAGTAAAATGGGATTTCATAAATAAGTGTGATGAAAATGGAATCATTGTAAGAAATAAAGCTAGATTGGTTGCTAAAGGATATAATCAATAAGAAGGAATAGACTATGAAGAAACCTATACTCCATTAGCTAGACTTGAATCTATTTGTATTCTACTTGCCTTTGCAGCATTCATCAATTTGAAACTTTTTCAAATGGATGTTAAATGTGCTTTCCTTAATGTTTATGTTCAAGTGGATGTTTTTGTTAAACAAGATCCTAGTTTTGAAGATACAAAACATCTTGAAGATGTTTTTAAACTTACGAAAGCCTTTTATGGACTTAAGAAATCCCCTTGAGCTTGGTATGATAGACTTATAGGATTTTTTCTTCAAAATAATTATGTTAATGGAAATGCTGATCCAACCCTTTTTATAAATAAAGATAAGAAAAATGTTTTGATTGTTCAAATTTATGTTGATGAAATTATATTTGGTTCAACTCAGCAATCTTTAAATAATTCTTTTGAGGATCTAATGAAATATGAGTTTGAAATGAGTATGATGGGTGAGTTAACATTTTTCCTTGGTTTTCAAATTTCTCAAAAACCAGAAGGAATCTATATATCTCAACATTAGTATATTAAAGATCATTATAAAAAGTATTTATATGATAAAAATAAGAGTATAATTACCCCCATTGGTAGATCAAATTCACTTGATCAAGATGATGTTGGGAAACCAGTAGATCAAACATCTTTTAGAGATATGATAGGAAGTCTACATTACGTGACAGCTAGTCATCCAGACTTAATGTTTTCGGTATGCTTATGTGAAAGATATCAATCCAATCCTAAGGAATCTCATTTAAAGGAATTGAAAATAATTTTTCACTACTTAAAGGGAACCATGGATCTATGACTCTTTTATACTTCTAGAAATGATTTTGTTTTAAAATGTTTTTCGGATACTGACTTTGGTGGATGTAGAATGGATAGGAAAAGTACATCTGGAACTTGTTATTTCTTAGGAGATTCATTAGTTTCTTGGTCATGAAAAAAGCAACACTCAGTAGCACTTTCCACTACTGAAGTCGAATATGTAGCAGCTGGAAGTTGTTGTGATCACGTGTTGTGGATGCAACACACACTCACAGACTATGGTATGATTTTTACCAAAACAAAAATTCTGTGTAATAATACTAGTGTCATTGCTTTAAGAAAAACCCATGCACATCACTCTCATAAAAATCCCATAGATATTAGGCATCACTTTCTTAGGGATCACACCAAAAAGGAGATATCATTCTTCAATTTATCAGAACACAAGATTATCTTGCTGATATTTTCACAAAATATTTACGCTCTGATAGATTTGAATACATTAAATAGTAGTTAGGAATGATAACCATAAGGTAATATTCCTTGTAAACATTCTATTGAAACCAATCTCCTTACAGTAATAAACTCTTTTTCATAGGGGGAGTACATTTGCTTGTTAGTTAGATCAAAATCTTTCATAATGAAAATTTTTGTAGTTAGATTTGTCTTAAATTTTTGTAATGAAGTTTGTCTTAAATTTTTGTAATGATTTTTTTCTTAAATTTTCATAATGATGTTTTTCTTAAATTTTTGTAATGATTTTTTTCTTAAATTTTCATAATGAAGTTGTTCTTAAATTTTCGTAATGAAGTTTTTCTTAAATTATTGTAACGAAGTTTTTATTAAATTTTCATAATGAAGTTTTTCTTAAATTTTTGTAATGATGTTTTTATTAAATTTTCATAATGAAGTTTTTCTTAAATTTTCTTAATGAAGTTTTTCTTAAATTTTCGTAATGAATTTTTTCTTAAATTTTCATAATGAAGTTTTTCTTAAATTTTTGTAATAATTTTTTTCTTAAATTTTCGTAATGATTTTTTTCTTAAATTTTATTAATGAAGTTTTTCTTAAAATTTCATAGTCAGTTTTGCAATATTTTTTGTAATCGTTCTTTTTTTCAGAATCTAAATTTCTTCAAGAAGAATTTTTCCTCACTAAGAATAATCTTCTTAGCAATCCAAAAGGTATGTTTCCTTTATTAAATTTTCATAATCATCTTTTACTTGTTGGTATTTTCATCTGTTTGTTTTAAAATTTTCATATTCACTCTTTCTTAAATCCAAATGTTTTTATTAAAAACCTCAGAAGATTGGATTCTATAAAAATTTCATTATGGTTATCATCTCAACTGTCAGATCAGATCAATACTCTTTTCAAATGTTGGATTGAGTTTGGAAGATGAACTGTCGCCTCAAATGCCTATATAAAGGACCCCCAAATGGGTGTCCCACATTGATTCCAAAGCTTGTGTGTGCTGAAGCTCTGACCTTCTACTTAAACCCGTTCCAAACATCCCAGAACATGCTCAAATCTGAATGACTGTTAAGGAATCTTATCAGAAAGACATGTCAAATTTCAAGCCAATCTTGGAGTGGTAGGTTTATAGGGAAAGGTTGGTGCATCCAATCTTCTTCACCAAGTATGATTCGATAATCTTGAAAAATATCAAGCTCAATGGATGGGAGAGTGTGTGTGTATCAAATCTAGGAACTCAAGATTTAGTGTATCCAGATCTACTAGTTGAATTCTATGAAACAATAAGTCTTTTCAAGGAAGAAGGTAGGGAAAAATTCTCTTTAAAAATCTATGGGAAGACTTATGCTCTCTCGTACACCAAGGCTGCAAATTTGATTGGAGTTTTGTATGAAGGAGAAGCTGAATTTTGTTCTCATAAGTTGCCAGATGTTCAAGGAAGTTTTGTTAAGGTGAAATCTATGGAATGCCTTGGTCTTACAGATTTTAAGACTTCGATGATTGTTCACCTCGCTACAAATTATCATATTCTTGAATTATGGGTTCAAAGTTTAATAATTTCAAGAAAAGGGGAAAAGGACACTTTGAAGAAGAGTGACATGTATATCCTGGATTTCGTCATTAATCTGAGGAAGATCGACTTGGTTAAGAATATTCTAATTACGACCATGAATATAAAGAATGAAAATCTAAAGGATCATATCATTATTTATCTAGCCATTCATTCAAAGTAGATTGTTCGGTGTTTGGAGTCTTTCAAAATCCCTTGCACTTCAAAACCAAGGAATTGAAAATTTATGTTTGTTAGTGGTGATACCTTGAGAATGATGAATGATGGATTTTCCAAAGAATCTGGAGAATTTTATGACTTTCCAGAAGAATAAGATGAAGCCATAACAAAGAAACATGAAGTGGCTGCGACTTCCAAAAAATTTGCAAGGTAGAGGAAAGTGAAGGAAGTAGAAGAAAAGGTAAAATCTCATGTGGCCAAGGAAGTTCAGTCAGCACCCCCAAAGACGAAAAAGAAAAAATCCTATCCAGAATAGGTATTAGCTAAGTAGAGGGAAGACAAGAAGAACAAAAAATAAGGGGACCCCATGTTTGGCCTAGACCCTGCTGAAGAAAAATCTCGGAAGGATAAGATAGCTGAGTATCTGGAAAGGGAAGAGAAGTCAAAGAAACAAAAGAAGAATATTTCTAAAGTTGAAATAGTTCAATCAATTCTGAGGGATACTGAGAAATAATCTGAAAATATTATGGTACCAGAATCCTTCCTGGTAGAATCTTTACCTAAAAATCTAGGGAAGAAGTATGTGACTCTGAAAAAAGTTAAAGAAAAAATAGTTGAAGTAGTAAAAGTAGTTGAAGAAGAAGTAGAAAGCAGTGGTGACACCACAGAGTTGATTAAGAAAGTAGAAGATTTCCATGAGAAAGAAATCCCATCTAAGAAGCTCTCAATCCAAACTTCTGAAGCAGAATCTTCAAAGCTGGCTACACCTCAGAAAGATGAGAAGGGAGAATATGAGAAGATTGAAGAAGACGTGAATAAGTTGTCTGAAGAAGAATGTTCTAATAACAATTTCATACACCCAGAGGATGCTGAGGCTAGAGCTAAGAAAGAAGATATAGATAAAGATAAAATTGTTCAGCTATCTAATAGTGAACATGAATCTTCAGATGTGGAAGCCTTTCCAAAACAAAATAAGGGAATATAAGTGGTTGTTGACACACCTAGTAAAGTATTTGTGAAAAAAAGGAGGCTAGTAGATCATCGAAGATGAAGGCAGTTGAGTAAGAGAAAGATCCCTCACCAAGAAAAGTTTCAGATTCAGAATCATCCTCTCTTGGAAATGATTTTGTTGTTCAGTCATTGAAGAATCTTGTTGGGACTATTCCGATATTTCCAAGTATTGACTCAAGATTCCCAATGTTCCAACATACCCTAAATCAAAAGTTGGATTCAGTATCCATGGTGATGAATAAGTGTGTAAAACTAGAGGTATATTTTAAGACTTTTTTCATAGGATATGAGGCTCACAAGAGATATTGCAATATGATAACTAGTTGGTCAAAGAAAACTATTCAAGAGATGGGAATCCTTGATGAATTTCGAGAAAGGTTCAAGGATGATTTTGACACCAAATATGGGAAGATCAAGGATATCGTGAATAGATTTGAGGAAAAGCTAACTCGTGATCAGAATAATCGGATGTAAGAAGTGAAAGATCTGAATGGAAATCCATGCTCAGTTTCCCAAAGATGGAAGAGAGAAAGGGATCTTCGAATTGAGATTGAAGGAAAGATTGCTAAGAAAGATAAACTGTTGAAGCCTCAGGCAGAGGCTCTCAAGGCTCAACAAGAAAAAATCAAAGCCTTAGAGAAGAAGTCAGAAGATCAGGATCAACTTCTAAAGCATGCAGAGGAAGATCACAAGGAGCTCAAAAGCCTCAAAACAATAGTGAATAAGCTGATTCCCAAGGAAAAGGAAGGATAACGTTGTTTAAATCTGATCTTTTGTTGTATTTTCCTTATTGTATAATTTTTTTCCAATATTAATGAATTTTTGTTTTCTCATTTTTGTTTGGGTGTTTTTTACTTATATTACAGGTACCATATTTACTTTTCCATTCCCTGTATTTCTTCTTGAAAATCACAAAGGGGGAGAAGGAAAAAAGAATTCTAAGAAAAGAAGAAATTTCCCTAAGTAAGGGGCAGTGTTCATCTAAGGGGGTATTCTTATACAAAAAGATTTTAGTATGAAATAAAATGCTAAGTCTCATCCCAAAAATCTAGAATACAATTCTTAACGTTCTAGAACCTAAGGGGGAGTTAGTCGTATTCATCATTTCCCATGAGATAAGGGAGATGTGTTTTTTATTCAAAGTCTAGAAAAATATTTTCTATGTTCTTAGATTATTTTTCTAAAATATGTTTGTGCTTTAAAAAAAAGGGTATCATGATGAGTCAATAAGGTTTTCTTATGACTTTTTTATTCCTTCATGTTTGGGGATATTGTTGAGTAAATAAGGTTTCCTTATGACTTCACCATTTATTCATGTTTTGAAAATCACAATCACCTTATCTCAAGGAAAATTTCATTTACCCTATGTTTAACTTTCATAAGGAAATTTTCCTTCCCTAAGGAAATTTAACCTTACCATGTTTCTCATTGTTCATTTTATCTCTAAGCATAAAATTCGGTTTCATATCTCAAAACCTCATATTCTTATAATACATAGATATAGAGCATTTTGTTTTCAGGATCTGAATTCAGGTTCCGAGTTATTTGAGTTAGACTCCAAACTCTTATGAGTTCTGACTCCGAGTTCTCCAAATTCATATTGTGAACTCTTATGAGTTCTGACTCCGAGTTCTCTGAATTCAGATTCCGAAATTTTTTGTGTTTTGACTCTGAGTTCTTTGAATTCAAACTCCGAACTCTTATGAGTTTTGACTCTGAGTTCTCTGAATCCAGACTCCGAACTTTTGTTAGTTCAGACTCCAAACTCTTATGAATTCAGACTAAGAATTATACTAAATTCAAGACTCTGAATTTCCTTGAAATTCAGACTCTAGAATTCTATAAAATTCAGGTTCTGAATTCCTCTGTAGATAGAATTTGAATATCCTTGTATTATAGACACCGAACGAGTTTTTTTAGACTCTGAACTTTCATTTTTTCTTACACTCTAAAAAATGAATTTTCTTATGTAACCATATTTTTTCTTCCTCATGTTTTGGTTATAAAATGATTTCATGCATTCAGTTTCTAACTAACCGTTGTTTGTGTGACACATGTATAGGTTCCTCCGAAATTCAAGGAAAAATATGACCATTAGAGGAGGGAGCTGACTATTGAAGTTGTTCCTATATATAGGAGCTCATTTGGAAGAGCTCAGTACAGTTCTACAACACTAGAGATTACATGATGCTAAAGTGATTTCTTGAGAGAGACTTTTCTTGGTTAGTGTGTACTGAACATCTTGTTCTGAATTTCTTCATGAGACTCTAAATGTTGCTGATTACATTCGAGGGACTTTTGGGATAGGAAGACAGAGGTGTCGAATACCTTAAAGTTCAAGGACTTCCTAGCTGAGGAAGACAGAGGTTCCAACTAACTTGAAGTTGAGGGCTTGTGGGGATAATAAGATAGACTTTGTTCTTCGTATCGAGGCCTTAACCTAGTGTGGGTAAGATAGACTTTATTAAAAGTATAAATAAAGGGACCTTTATCCAAGGTTTTTGAATACCCTCCTCTTTAGGTCAAAAGATTTACTACTTGATAATTTTATTGTTTCAATTTTTCCATTGCATTTTTGTTTGTTGAGGACAGTATAACTGTTTTATACTTCCTTATACATGTACTCTGATTTTTTAAGATTTTATATGCTTTAAGGTACAGTCTTTATCTTTGTAAACTTTTGTTAGGTTTCATTTCCATAATCAGTTTTTGGAAATTACATTCTCAGAATCACATTTCCGGAATTAAGCAAGTTTGTAGAACTCAGAGGTTTTGTGAATTTACCTTGTTTAACATTCTTAAACAACAAAAAGTTTTCTAACCAAATTTAAAAGTTCCCAAAGAATTTCTAAAGTATACAATTCACCCCCCCTCTTGTATATTGATCACTTATTATTACATTTTGGTCATACAATTGGTATAATTGGAGAATATCATACTCCATACCAACTCAACATAAACATTTCCACATCCTCTGACTTATGTTTTATTAACATGATTCTTTTCAATCAATTGAAATCATGAATAAAGTGATAAATTATATATATCATTTTGTTGATTTATGTCTCATTAGATTAAATAAATAAGAATAAATAAGTTGAAGAGGTCTGATAGATTGAATATAAATTCACTTATGACTTTTTTTAGTTATCTTTACTTTCTAGAAAGTAATACAAACATATTCATATCTTCATTTCAATTCTGGTAAATTTTGGACAATATCAACTTTTAAATGTTTATTCAATTTTTTCTATATAAGGTGGCCATGTCTTCAGTGCCAAAATTTGTTTTCATATTCATCACTCAATAAATAATAGTTATTTATTTCTTATATTTGAAAGCAATTCCCACTATTTCTTCCTCCTTTTGTAAAATCATTTCCATATTTAACATCTATTATGATACAAATATATTTTCTAAAAACAATTTGTTTTCTATTATCAAAAAGTTGACTTCCACTATATAAATTATGTTATATCCCATCAAAAAATAAAAATTCTATGGATTTCAAATTTCGGCTTCAATATCATCCATTTTGATTCTTCTGATTTTAAAGAAACTATCATTACCAAAGTTAACAGCTCCTCCATCCTAACTTACAACATTTTTCAATATTTTTATATCACCTTTCATATGTGAATAACATCTGCTATCAATTATCCCTGATTTATTCCTTCTAATTGCTTTCAAATATGTCTCAACAATAATAACTCTTGCACCAACATTCTTCTTTTCATCATCCTTTAATTTTATATCCTAAAGAATTTGTTCCAGAAGGAGTGTCAAACATATTTAGAAATAATAACTAACCTTCTCACATATTCTATAAACTTCTTCCAAAAATTAAAATTTATTTTCTATTTGGAATGTTTCTAACATCTTGAGAATTCATTTATTCAACTTTTTATAAGCTAGGAATATCACTCATTATAATTCCATTATTTCTTCCATATTTCTCAAATATTCTTTTATGTAGAGATATGTTGGTAAAAAAATTATATCCCATGTTCCCATAGATTCCACAACACTAGGAATATCTATCAAATATTTAATTTCTATTTATTAAATATCTCTCTTTGTAGACATCATGTTGAGGTTGGTGATTTATTTCATCTCTAACATACTCAGGATGTTGACCATATTTTTTTGAGTGAGTTATCAAAATTTATAGATTTGATGGGTTTCACACATCATTTATTCACCCAAGATTTTCCGATACTTTTTCTAACACATAAAATATTAAAAGAATCAGATGGAACATTATTTTTAGTAAGAGAATATTACACTAGATTATCGTATTGATCATTCTCTACATCTTTAGAAGTCTCAACTTTTACTTTGAAAGATTTGTTGATGTTTTAATCCATATTCCTCAAGGTACTATCAGAATAAATAAGTTTTGATTAAAGGATGTCAAAATATTCTTCCTTAGATTCCAAATTCTTATTTAAATCCTCATACATTTTTCCCTATTCATAAATTCTATGTTTGTAAATTAAAATATGAGGAATATATCCATTCTCTTTCTTGATGATGTCTTTTATTCAATCAGAAACTTCATCACAATATTTCTTCGTTACTCAAATTTATTTATTCAGAGTTTTTATTTTCTCAGAACATGAGACATTTTTTTTCTGAGATAATACTCTCTATAATATTCTTCACCACCTTCTTCACTCTTTAAAGAATTTTTTGTTTTCTCAACTTTTACAATGAAGGTTCTGAATTTTTATTAACATTCGACTTCAAAAGAATTGTCTTCAGTTGATTTACATTCAACTTTCTTAGTCAACATACTTATTTTGTTTCTAGTAAACGTTTTTCTTGAATATATTGGAATAATATTTTTTCTTTATCATTTTTTCCACTTCTTCCATCGAGGATTTTCACCAGAATCAACTCAATATTCTATAAGCTTATTCTTTTGGAAATTCATAGAAAAGTGTATGATTCCACCATACTCAAAACATATGAGAGGAATTTACCTATATAATTTCCTTTTCCTCTTTGATGTTTCATATATATAATTGAAATAGTTTTTTCATTCAACTCATCATCCTCGTTATCTTTAGACTCGCAAGGATTATCTTCTTCAACATCATGGATTTTAAAGTTTCTCATAGATTAAAATCCATTTCATCTTTCATATTCTTTTTAAACATAATAAATTTCCTCATTTTATAATCAATAAATATGTTATTCAATTCACCAAGAAAAAAACCATCTTTATCTTCTAAATAATAAATTTTAGAATCAAACTTATCCAGAAAGTTTCTCATAAGTTTCTTTAAAATTGTTGAATCTTCTATGATATCTTTGAGTCCTCTGATATAGAAAAAAATTATTTTAATCTAGTGAATTATTCATAAATTATTTCTTCATCTCCCATTCAGATGTCTTCATAATTACTATACTAG
This sequence comes from Viscum album, assembly GCA_963277665.1. Lineage (NCBI taxonomy): Eukaryota > Viridiplantae > Streptophyta > Magnoliopsida > Santalales > Viscaceae > Viscum > Viscum album. Next base: position 1,711,188,848 of record OY728138.1, on the reverse strand, counting down.
ATTTGTAGTTTTTCTTGCTTAAATTTAATATTCCCTTTGAAAAAACTTTCCAACTTGTCCCATGTACATTTTAAAGTATTGATACCTAACAACATCTGATAAAAATTCTATAATAAAGACATAAGTATTGAATTTTAATCCCTTCCATAAACTTATATATTTCTATAATTAGCAAACTTCATATTAGAATATTTATAAATTAGTGGAAAATTAATAGTTGCAGCATTAACATCCTCAAACACAAGAGATAGCAGATGAGAAATAATCTTATTTTTCAATCCATAATAATATTTTCCATTATGTAAGAATTAATGTATTGTTAAATGAATTGATATTATCCATAAAAAGTATTCAAAAAGGAAACCTTCCTCTGATACTAATTGAAGTACTAAATGATCGAGTAAAAACTTAGAAGGGTGGGTTGAATATGTTGTTCACTTTTTATACATTTCAAAACTTTTAGAAACTTAACCCCTTCAATTTTTTCATATTTATTTTCTTATCAAAATTTAGTAAATACTCATGTTTTGAAAATTAGAAAAGCAAGTTAAGAACACAATATTTATAAATTATGACCTTAGTGTGAGAACATATATCATTACCATACCCACTCCCATGGGACTATAGAAATCCACTATTATGAAGAAGTGAATACAACTTATGCCAAATCCCATTAAACAATTTTATATCCTGATATGAAATATAATACTGACTCCTGTTAGTTTACAATTTTTTCAAATAAAATAATTTATCCAAATAAAAGAATAATTAGTTTTTTGAAACTGCTCCATAATTTCTCATTCTAAAGTCATAGTACGATTTAGCAAGATCTGATTTTCTCAATTCAATGAGTCTAGATCTAATTCTCTCAATACAATCAATCTATATTTTATTCTATAAATATGATGAGTCTAGATCTGATTCTCTTAATACGATGAGTCTGTCTACAATTATATCAGTCTGATAGACTCAATATAATGAACCCATTCTCAATTTGAAAAAGTCAAACTCTTCTCAAATTCTCAATATAAAATTATACAGTCTGATCAACTCAGTATGATCTTATCAATATGATCTTGTTCAATCAGTTAAACAAACATTCAGTAGTCTGATCCTCCTCACAATATATCTATCCATTAATGACTTTAACTATATTTCTTCATTGCTACACCTTTTCCACTTTTATGAAAAATTGATTATGAATGAAAAATCATAGAAACAATTTATTGGTGAATCAAAAAGAAAATGTGGGAAACTTTTAAAATTTCCCCTCTTCCTCATAATTCAAAAAATCTTAAAATATATTGTATTTAAACATCAAATTTTACTTCTTAAAACCTCTTTATATTTATCTGATCTTTATGAGAAATTGAATATCAACTTTTACCTCTTCAACTCTTCATAAAACTTATAGAATATTTATTTTGTGTCTTATTCAAAATCAGCTTATTTTGAATCTATTTACTTATCATATCATTCCAATTTTTTTCTTTATTAGCTCATTACAATTTTTGTATTTTTTCCATATCATTATGAATTGTTTTTCTTTCCAAGATCATTAAGAATTATATTTCATTCCCATCTCATTATGTATTCTATTTTCTTCTCAAGGATAAAAAAAATTTATTTCCTTTTCAGTTCATTATGAATTTCTTTCCTTCTCAAATCATTATGATTTCAATTTATTTCTCAGCACAATATGATTTTTATTTCATCTTCATCTCATTATGATTTTCATTTATTCATTAGCTCATTATGTTTTTTGTTTTCTTCTCAACTCATTATGAATTTTATTTCCTCTTTATCTCATTATGAATTTTTTCCTTCTCAGATCATTACAAAGGAACTCCCATTATAGTGGAATTCTTATTATAATGGAATTCCCATTATGATGAATTTTCCATAAAGATAGAAATAATTCAACCATAAATCCACTTAGAAACATTGAAATTCTTCAAACCCCATCACCATTTATTCAAATCCTTTTATCAATAGAGTTTTCATGATTTGTGAGAACTTTATGATCCCCAAGAATTTCTTTATTTGGTTTAGAATGTATGAAAACTTTCTAACTCCTACCTTCACAATATTCTTTCAAAAACTTTGTAACAACAAAATGAATTCTTCACTTAGAAAATTTTGTCTTTACCTGATTACGATAAAGGAAAATATCAGAAAAATAATATTTAGCTCTAATTATTTTGGATTTGATGATCTGAATACAATGATGATGGATCTGATTCTTAGATAACCAAAACATTCTTATACCAAAAGTTTTGTTGTCAAAAATTAAAAAAAATTAAAAAAATTTAAACATAATGGTTCTTCATTTTTCATACTTTTTATTTTAATTGTTAATTTTGAATGGAAGGGGTAATGTAATGTGACTATAATTAGAAATATAATTGGTAATTTTCATGAATTAACCAATATATCTAATGTTAGAATGTTTTTATGTATAGTGATTTTATATTATGTTGATATTGATAGGTTCCTGAGTGCAGGATGCACATTAGCTTGATGCCTGATGGGGAGATACATATTATCATTATTAATGAGGGTGAGAGGAATAGATATATGGTTCTTGAAGAGTATATATGTGGAAACCTAGTTTCAATGGGTGATGTGTTGTGCTTGATTCCTAAGGGTGTGGTGCATGGTGTACATGATCCCAGAGGGAGAAATGATTGATTCCATGGTGTATATGGGAGTGATGTTTGGTCATATGTGATTCTTGAGGGAGATAATAGAAGAAGGACATGGAATCCCTTTTAGATATTTCTAATAGGGTTCAAGTAAAAACAATTCCTTTATCATGTCAAGTTAGGTTTGGTCTGACCCTAGGTGTCATCCATGACCTCGAGGGTCAGTGAGTTTAATTTTATGTCTTATGTTAATTTAGGAATTAATGAAACGTTTATCATACTATTTCTTGCAATAATTCACAGATTCGATTTATTTATACACTATAGGAGGTGGATTATAGAGTTTTACTCAAATCCTATTTGGGTCATTATTTGGTACCTAGGAAGAACTCTTGGATGCAAGTTTGGGTAAGGGAAAGGGTCCATATGTATTATTGTTCCCTACATGCTTTCTGGGACTGGGGAATGATGATAAGACTATGTGTGGGGTTTGGGATTAGTTTTGGGAGTATTTATTTTGAGTGTTTATTTTATTTATTTCTTTTATGAATTTCAATGTGATAATTATATGGAACATAATTTGGTATGGAATGGTTTTTTATGTTTGGATTGATTTTTAATTCGTCTTTTTACCTATTGAAGTTTATTTATGTTGATTGTTTATTATATTTTCTATTATTTTAATTATATTGTACCATAGGGTATGGTCTACCACTATATATATTAGATCGTCACTACTAGTCAATAACCTCTAGTAGATTGAGATGTGTTATTGATGTCATGTTGCGACCTATCTTGGTCATGTGAGGGAGAAACAGGGTGGAGATATTATAGAGAAGGCTATTCTTGCAGAAATGTCTCTCAAAACAATAAATAAAAACACCACCTATATTATTGATAGCGGGTGATCATCCCATATAAATTGTAACAAGAATATGAAAATGAAAGTGAGGGGAAGAGTTAATAGAATATTTATTTTTTAGAATAGAGGATCCTTAAAAATAAAAGGTTGTGGAATTACATGGTTTGATGGATAAGAACTAAAGAAAACAAGAGTTCTCTATTTTAATGGACCGTGACATAATCTCTAATGTTTCATTAAACTATGTAACTCATGAATAATGGTCTCCTTCAATGAAAAAAGATGAACAATCAAAGGTAATGTTGTTAACTCCCATGTGAAAGGTTGGAGGACCAATAATAATCTATACTTAGTGAACAACAAAAAGAACACATGTCTTCTGAATGTTGAAGAGGAAAATAACATTTGGTTTCTGAGGCTTAGTCACACTCACTAAGAGGCCATATAAAACTTGTCCAATTTAAAAACGATAGATTATATTCCAAATCTCAAACATGATCATGGAAGAACCCATGATGTGTGGATATGCGAGAAAATGGTATAAAATCCAAATCCACCAAAGAACAAATGGGAATCGAACCAACTTGATCATATCCAAAATTATATGTGTGGTACAATGATAATATCTGGATATATGGTTAAAGATAATTCATTCTATTTATTAAATGATATAACTGTTTGTCACACTATGTCAAACATCCTGAGGGGGGTGGTGAATCAGGGTATGATAGATTAAAACTACTCCCCCTTCCAATCTTGTTTTATCATTAACCAAAACATACTTCTCTTTTTATCCCATAGCAATATATGAACATAAATTAAATCATGCACAAAAAAAAATAATTTTAATTGGTTCACCCTCACAGGGTTACGTCTAAGGAAAAAACATTAGCGATTTGTTGATGTACCAGATCCACTAAATCTCACTGCTAATTACAAGGTTTGGGCTAGATCACTTCTATTGCCAAGCTCACTGTCTTTATAAGATTTAGGGTCTTCTCACTACATTCCCAAGGGTCACTCCATATGTCTATATCTCTTTCTCACTACCAGTGGAATGTTTTAACATCATCCTCTTCCTTCGCCCACTTCTCTTGTAAGGGATCAATTCATAGTTTATGGACTTGTATGTCCCTTCAGTTTCCTGAATTCACATATCCTCACTATAAATGGATGTTCTGTTGAAGTGCATTTTCCACCTATAGATGAAATACAATTTTATTTTTATGATTATACTATGAAAATTACATTCATGAATAGTTCTAATTCATTTTATAACTTTCTAAATCCCTCTATGAACTACCTTTATCTTCCAAAAATCGAGTTGCGCCTTGTACCATGATTGCTTAGTGGATCACCACCCCTCTGCGGACTGCCTCCATTTCCACATATAGTTATCCTTACACATACCAATTATATTCCTTGGACTATCTCTACTTCATATACCTCTTATTTTGTGGGTTACAGTGCTCTGAAAAAACAAATTCACAAACTGTTCCCATGAACTCCTTCACCCTTCACAGAATCCTCCCTCACGAACAACTTTTGGACTTAATTTAATTCCCTGAGAAAAATATTTTATCAGGAAAATTTCTCTCTTTAATGATGGGATTATATCTCCTTATATTGGAAAATATATGATCATATTCTTATAATCCTAGATTTACCAAATCTTCGATGTGGAATAGCTTTCACCATATATCCCTCTATCAATGAACCGTTTCCCTATGCGGTCTGTGTATTGCCTTTCTTCATTTATGGAGGCCCAAATCACCATCTAATTTTCTCCAATGACAGTTCATCCCAAATACTGTAAGACTTCTATATACTATTGTTATCTCATGAATTGAAAGCTTTCCCATGTACTGTTTCCATTCACGATCCACGTAAAACGCTTCATGGTCCATATAGCACTGCTGCACAAAAAACTACCTTTGCCGAAATTCCTTTACCATTCCACATAAAACCTTTTGTGTTTTCTGAACTATGGTTCATGGTCTATGTACAATGTACTCCTATAATGAAATATTCCTTTTCTAAAATCCAAAGTCCTAATTTTGAGGCACAAATGTTTTTCAAATAATGGGAAAAATTTCCACCTTCAAAACATGCTTTGACAAAACACCAACCATACTTATTCACAGTCATTTGACTTTGTCAACAAAAAAAATCACACCAAAAAACACTAAGTTGCCACAATGAGGGTTTTTTTCCACAAAAATATAATGTAATGTGTCATGTTTATAGAAATAAATTAAGAGGTCATGGGATTCATGAAAATATATCTAATAATATTTGAAAATGATATTAAGAATACTATTAAAATTCTATGTTCTAAAAATGTAATTGAGTACACATCCATTGGGTTCGATAAATATATCAATGAGAATGGAATTAAAAATGAGGTATCATGGTTCAAAACCCCATAACGTAATGGTGTTATTGAATGAATATATAAAAAGGTGAATAATAAGTCAAAAACTATACTGATTGAGAGTATTTTTTCTCAACACTACTGGAATGATTCTGTTCAAGTTGTTATGTACACTCAAAATCGGGTAGTATTGGTTCTAGGAGAGGAGATAACATCCTATAAAATGTAGCATGTGAGGAATCCATTACAAAACAAAATTATTTTTTTTGGAAGCCAATGTTATATCTGAAACAAATAAAAAATCAGGAAAAATATAGAGATGAAATAAATGACATAATATTTCATAGACACTCTATGAACATTAAGGCTTATAGATGCTAAAATAATATTCTTAGAAAAATTATTTAGAGAAATTATGTTAAGATCATTGAGGAGAAAGTTGTGGTAAACAATGGAAATGAAATTTCTAATTTGTTCGGTGAAGGAGAAGATTAATAAAAGAATGATATATATCTAAATACTAATATATTATAAGATTAACCAAATATTTAGAAATCTTTAAATGATTAATATCCATAGGCTAAATTAGAGGAGGAAATTGTTGTTAAAGAGATTTATACTATAGTATGAATAATAAATATAAAATTAGATATTGATCCATATAATATTATTGGTTATCAATATACTCCGTATTAAAAAAGGATGATCATGATAATTGAACATGATTCTCCACAATCTACATTAGATCTAACCTCATTTGAATAAGTATAAAATAGTTAAGTCATGTATTAAATTTATGAATGAAGAACTAGATCAGATTGAAGAAAAATCCAGACATGGGAGCTTATGAAAAATCCATAACATTATAATTTGATGGGGATGAAATAGATCTTTAAGAATAATTATAACAAGAATGGAAATGATATTTTAAATAAGACATTCATTATTTACAAAGGCTATATAGAAATAAAATTTATAGATGTGGTGAAATATTTTTCCAGTGGCTTAACTTGATTCCATCCAACTTTTCTTGGAAATTGATATTCGAAGTGTCTTCAAGGCATATCAAATGGATGTAAAAATTGAATTCTTGAATGTTATACTTCAAGAGGAGGTTCACATTGAATAACCTGTTGGTTTGATGATTGTAAATTATGAAACCAAATTTTTCAAATTGAAGAAGTCCTTGTATGGTCTAAAGACGACACCATAATGATATTTTTCTCAACTTGACACATATTTAAGAAATATAGAATTTAAAATAGGTGTATTAGATGAAAATATTAATAATAAAACATCATAGGATGAATAGGTCATTATACTTGTCAATGTTGATGATATCATATTTAGTGGAAGTAAACAAAATTTAGTGAATTTTCTTATAATTGATGAGCATAGAATTTGATATGCCTATGATTGGTGAGTTAACATATTTTCTATGGATACAAGTTATTCCCAAAGTGATATATACATTTTTTCCTAGAAAATATATGTGAAAGGGCTGATGAAAAAGTTAAATATTCATGACTCTTTACCAATGTCGACTCTTATTTTGGTTGTGAAAAAGATTGGGTAACATGAGGATGAGTAAAATTAAGATCAACATTATAAAATAAGATAATTGGATGCTTTATATACTTGATTGAAACATGATAATATATTTTCTTTTCAGTATTTTTAGTCTCTTGTTTCTATTTTAATCCAAAAAGAATAGAATATTGTAGTAGTTAAATGCTGCATGATATATATCCAAATTACTATTAATTTTGGATTACTATTTGATGTAAATAAAGTAAAATGAATTATATTCTTCTCCAAATGTGTATTTAGATATATATGTGATAGAACATAAATCTACAAGTACTGTAATCTTATTCATAGGAAATAAAATTTTAGAATGGCTAAGTAAGAAGAAAGATAACACTTCACTGATCACAACAAAAGAAGAATATATATCAGTGACCACAGCATGTACTCTACATATGTGGATTAAGAAATAGTTATAAGATATTGATAAATAATTCCAACAACTTATGGTGATCTTCTTTGACAACTTGTGTATAAATACATGTGATTTTAAAACATGTTTTTCCTCTAATTAATAAAAATATGTTTTGTAGATTTATGAACAAATAAAACCAAAATATAATGAAATCATGATATGTTTAAACCACTAAGAACCAATTTATTCAATTTTTAAATATGAATATGTGTAGCAAAATTATAAAATATATTAATATAAATTAATATATATATGTGTGTGTGTGTGTGTGTGTGTTATTTATAAAAATTTCCTTAATTCATTATTGTATTTAAGAAACTATAATTTTATACATTATAAATTTATTAAATAAAACTGGTAATATTATTTTTAAATTAATATCTTAATAAAATTTAATTTCTATTAATTTATGTTATCTTAATTATAGTTTTATAGAAAATAAGGATAAGAACAACTAGTATTATAAAAATGAATTCTCCTATTAAAATAGTTTTTTATTGTCTTTTATGATTTAATTTAAAAGTTAAAAAAGAACATTATATAAATTTAATTTGAAAAAATAATATTCATCTTTTAATTCAGAATATCAAAATTGTCTTAGTATAAATTTAACAGTTTTTTTAAAATAAATGATTTTTAGGTAAATATTAAAACATGCTAATTTTTGTTAATACTATAAATTTTAAGAAATTGTAACTTAAATTATTTTGAAATATTTTTACTATAAAAATATATATTATAAATTTATAATACTCATTTTAAAATACTATGTTAAATTCTTAAAATTAGTCAATATTTTATTAAAAAGACAAAAACATTTCATGAAAACTATTTTTTGTTTATTTCTTTAATTACATTTGAACATGCAGAAATTTCAGTTACAAATTTAATTCTCAGTACAATAAATCTTCTAATATCAATAATAATATTTATAATATCACTAGAATTATTAAAATTTATAATTTTTTTCTATGCATAATCATTATGCTTAAATTTTATTTTTCTTAAAAATAGATTTTTTACCCGTTACAAGTGCTAACGTTAATATTTAATTACCTATGAATGGAAAGTTAATTTGATAAAATTATTCTTATATTATAGATAAGAATATTCATATGATTTAATATGGACAATTTAATTTTTAGTTATAAATTTAGGATTAATGATAATTTCCATGATAATGGTGAAATAATTATTTTAAAATTATTTTTTTATTAATACAATGGAATTTATATCAAATCAATTAAATTTATATTATTTAAATAATAAATATTAGTTGATGTATAAACACATAAATAAATATATTATCACTCATTTAATTGGTGTAATATTAGTAACCCATAATGGTTAAAATGTCATTTTCTAATAAAGTTGTTTTTCTACACATCATTTCTTTTAATTTAAAATTAAATTTTAGAACTTTAATTATAATTAATATTGGTTAAAATTATTTCCATAAAACCTAAATTTAGTTATATAGTTTATATTATATTTTTATTAAAACATAAAATGACTTAGTTAAAAACCGGTTACCTAGATTAAAAGTAAAAGTGTTAAATGTAAAAACATAATGTTAAAAACCCTATAAAATGTTTAAAAAATTTAGGGAAAGGCATGGATGACTCTTTATCAACCCAAATACACACTACAATACATTATTTCAAAACACTGGAGCCATTGAACTTGGAATAGTGTCATGGAATTATAAAAATATAGAATGTGTTTCCATAAGTTCCATTTTCCACTCTTATAAAAGGTATTCACTTACACGCTTTAAAATATACACCTCTCATTCAAAATTTCATTGAAACGCCTCTAAATATCCTCTTATGTAATTCTATCACACATTATTAATCCCCTAGTCACACTAAGTTAGCATGATCCCTTCACTTCCAATGAGATCTCTAATAGAAGATCAAGTCTCCAACATAAGTATTGCATTTTTTTAAATCATTTAACCTTAATCCTTCTTGTATAAATATATTATATCCATAATAATATAATTACTCCATTATAAACATTATACTGAGATTCTATTATATTATTGTAATAACCATTATTTATTCCTCTCCATATTTTAATAGAAACAAAATTGTCGTTAGGGGTTGTGCAGTGTAATGCTCGAGCATTAATTATATTAAGTTTTTCTTTTGCAAAGACACAAGAAATAAATACAAATAGTTTTATTCCAAAATGTGATTAAAACATAAATTCAAAAAAATTAAAAATTTAATTTCTTAAATTAAATTTATTTTTTAAATCATTATATCATAATTAACTTAGGGTGAATTTTTTTATTTTTTTGAAATGGTTGATTTCTCAATGAATAATGAAAAATATTGATTTTTCCAATTCAAACATTAATTTTAATTAAATTATGTAAATTAAAAGTACCATTATATGTTATATTTCATCTTAAATTTAAATATAATTCTTTTAATTTATAATAATAGAGTAATCAATTTTTATGGTTTTGATATAAGTTAGTTGTTCTGCTTAAAACACATTTTTTTCTAAAAATAGTTTTCCAATCTGTCTTATTCATTTATTATAAATTAATTTCATACAATTTTATAAAATTAATTTTAATAAAATGGATACTATATTTTCAATCATGTGGTTCAAATTTGATAAATTGATCCCTTTTTTAGATATTGTGAATAGTAGTTGTGGTAAAATTTATCACATTAGTAAATGGTAAACCAAGTAATTAAGGTCAAAAATAATTTGATAAGGAATTTAAAATCAACAAAAAAATGTTACTTTTTTCATTTAATGGGATGAATTCGGAAATATCCATCCCAATTTTAATATATGGCATTTTAGATGTATGATTTAGGAGTCGTTCTCCTGATTTCACTCCTGTGAACATAGCGTAAACCTAATGCGGCACGACACTGCTCCCTCCTCCCAATCAGAGGAGGGAGGCTTGCAATCTCAGATGCAGAAAAAGAGAGATTCACAATTTCCATACAAAAATCCTGATTCTCTTCTGCCCTTCCCTAGGGTTTAATTGTCCCTGAAAGTCCCCGAGTTGTTTTAGGATGCACCACAACTCCCTCTATCCCCAACGGAGCTCAACTGCACCACGGAGCTTTACAAGTTCACCCCGGTTGCTAGGTTTCATCATCATCGACCATCAGTTGACGAATTTGATCATTATATTTCTGGTTCTTGGAAGCTACAGGAGCATGCAGTTGTTGGTCTGCTTGATCAGATTCATTTTATGATTCATTTTTTATTGGAGGAGGACCTTGTCGTCACCTTGTCTAGGGAACCCTAAAGATGCAACAGAGCTTCCTTCCTTCTATTTCGATGGTGCTTTGATTTCCATATGCGGTGCGACCCATCAACAATCACAACTTGGGTCATTCTTCTAGGTCTGCCTCTTTCCTTTCAAAATCCACCAATTTTGTGTGTTATTGGAAACATGATTGGATGGTATCTCTGTTCCGATCGGAGAACAGAGGTTTTGTGTCATCCTGGACGGGGAGGAATTCAGGTGGAAGCAAGAGGTTATCTTTGAGTATTGGATGAATTACTGTGTCAGTTGTCGTCGTCTTGGTCATCTTGAGACAATCTGTCGAGGCAGGAATGTGATTGGATTTTCGCAAGTAGCGGATTTGGGACCAGATGGCTCTGGTAGCAAAGGTATAGAGCAACTGTCGGTGGAGGTTCAGCCTAAGTTGTGTGGGTGAACTAGTAGCAGTACAAATGAGGGGAAGGCTTCATCGTCGGAGGTCATGAAGTGCGCTGGAAGGGTGGTTTCCTGTGAGCAGGGATGGAAGTTTGATGAGTAGTCTCATCTGGCTATGAAAGGTGAAGTTAAGCAGAATACAACATTTTCAGCTGTGGTGAAGGCAATGCCACCTGCAGTGAATCCCTCTGTGAAGAGAGTGTTTGAGACTCTAAAATAGGCTCTTGGGGATTGGAATCGGCCCTTGCCTGATGATAATTGGAGTGGTCATTTGCAGGTGGCCAATGTTCTCATTCACAATAAGTTTGAGATATTCAAGACTGAGAGGACCCCTCTCACAGAGGACAGTTTGAAAAGGTATGAGCTTGATAATATGAATCTTGTCCCTTATTCCCAACCTGCAATGAGTACGGTTTATCTTGGAAAGGAGTCCCTGGATGATTGTGGAAATGAGCTCCCCCTTCAATACCTCAAGACGATTAATGTACAATCGCAGTCGGTGGGAGAAGGATGTTTATCTGCTTCAGAGGGTATGCTGATTGGAAAAATGATGGATGCAAAAATTCTAGTTCTGTGCACATCACATGAAGATGGGGAAATGTCTCCAATAGTGACAAAGAGAATTATAATGATGTTTCCATAATATCCTATAGTGATATTGTTCAAAGTGAAAAAAATAAATTGTCTGCATGTGAAGGTGGTATAAATGCTCTAGTAAAAGGCGATTGATAAAGGATTACTCCTATCTACCGAACCCAGTTTTGACCAGATCATCCTCTAAGAGGGAGAATTCTTCGAGGGATGCCAATGGTGTGAGGAATGGAATGAAATCTCCTATGGTGTTTCACTTGTTGGAAAATCTGAATCTGACAAGGAAGTATGAAAATATTCTGAATCACTATGAAATCTTAGAGTGGGAATCAGCTACTGCAGATGAAACTTTTCATTTGGAATATGGTAATGGGGATGATTTCTATGATTTGTAGATGTCTGTGTTGTTGTGTTTTTCTTGATTTCTGTACTTTTTCTTTTCATTAATAAATGGTCAGAGGTCTACCTCTGGATGAGCTTTCCTTGTAATATGGAAATCTATATTAAGAGGTGTGGTACTAATATATGGCATTTTAGATCCATTTTACTATTATAATGACATTTCGATTATTTTATGTAAAGAAAATTTTAAAATGTCACTATTGGTTTTAAACCTTTTTTATATGTTCACATAAGGATAATAATATATTATGAATGAAGATAAAAGTTTATTCTGAACATAATTATTTATTTTTATCAATTTTTAAATTTTTTAGTGACAGAATAATTAGATTAAATACATACACAACAATGATACAGTATTTATTCAATTTATAGAAAAATAAAATAAATGATTTTAAGAATATTAAAAGTAATAAAATTTTGATTACTTATTGTATACCATAAATTTTATAGATAAATATATCATATTAAGTATTTTTTATAGGAATATATTTTAATTCCTTTGTTGTAATGTTGTTTTCAAAGTCAAATTAAATGAATAGTTTAAAAAGGACATTAATGATTTTTTATAATAAATATTGTTTTATTAAATGATTTGAAATTCATGAAAATATTATATCAGGGAAATTAATTGGGATATGGTTTAGAATATCAAAAAAATTTATTTTATGGGTCTACTTTCCTTTTATAGTAACATTTTTTTGCCCTTAAATTGTAGAAAATATTTTAATTTTGGGAATTATCAAAAGGGTCAATGTGGGGTTAAAATTAAGAAACAAATGTTAAATCATAACCATAACGTATCGAAATTTTATTTGATGAGATTATTTCAACTCATAAACATATTAGATCCATTTTTTTTATTTTGGAGCTATTTATCAATGAAAAATAATTAATTTTAATCTAATACTTTATGTAATTTCAAGAGCACCCTTCCCCTCGCTTATAAAATTACACTCATTCTATCCTTTATTTACACTAAATTGATTAATGTATCTTAGAAATAACCTAAAAATTTATCCTATAAAAATATTTATACAATTTCGATAGTCACAATTGTTTTTAAAAGACTAACCCCAGGTTCTTTAAGAAGATATCTGAAGAATGTTTGTTAAAGACGGGGTAATTGGGTTTATCGACTCTTTCAAATTTCTTTCTTCTTATACTTATTATAGATATATTGTAACCATTATAAAATAATTAATATGGTATCATAAATATTCATATATGTTGTTATTATCATGGGAAGACAATTTCCCACATCTTTCCCATCCTATGGAAAGTGAAAACATTGCTCTTTGATACATACAACTTACTGTCTCCATGTAGCGACATAATTAGTTTTTCATCACCATTTTACTTAGATGGTTATATAGATAAAAATTATGAATACATATGATATTTTTGACATAATTATGCTTCTATAATTATAAAATAATATTTATCTTCTTACATTCCAATCTGTTGGAAAATGATAATGTCGCTCATGTGTACGTGTGGAATACCTTCTCCACAAAGTGATGTGATCCATTTTTCATTTCCACATTACATGGATTTTAATAAGGATAGATTTAATTAATATAAATTATATTTATATCATTATTAAAATTGTATATATTATGTAACAAAAATCAGATTACATGTATTTTATCTTTTATACAAAAACATGCATGAAAAAATAAAGCAGTTAACACACGAAATAATGATAATAATGAAAGATTGTTAATAAATGGGTCATAAGCTACAATAGGAGGATAATATATGATATTATAAAAAATAATATGGTTCTATAAGGATTTAATAACATTTTTAATATGATTATATGGTATTTAAATCATTTTTAACTAAGAGGAAGAATGAGGTAATGGATTTTGTCTCAATTTCCACTCTATTGAGACATATTTGGTATTATGTGCCTATTTACATTTATGTGGTGTATATACTAACAATTTTATATATTTAACATGAATTTATATTTATTAATGATAATTAAATATTCATTTATATTTTAATCTTTAGGGGGTTACAATTTTAATGTTACCAAAGTGGTAAAAATTTATTTTACAAACTCATTTATTAGGGATTCTCATATTTTCATTGAAGTAATTTTATAATTTATCCTTTATAAAATAAATATATTTTATTATACCATAGATATTTAAGGAGATAATATGTTTTATTATATGTTTTCCTTTATATTTAAATTGAATAAATAAAATTAATATTTACAAGAAAATATGATCATATTTCTCTTTTTCACCGGGTATAGTTTTCTTCAATGTCTTTGTTTATTAAATTTGTTTTACAAAAAACATTTTATTTACTAAGATGGTTTATTAAGTACATTTTATGTTATCCATGAATTTTTAAAATGTTGTAAAGGAATATTTATATTTTTTTATGAAAGGTGCTTTTTTAACTTTCTTTTCAAAAATTCAAAAGCCATGTTTTTTGAACATATATGGCATTAATGTATCTTCCTGACACCATAATGGTTTTACACTTTAGATTATTTTATAAGTTTTAAATAGTTATAAAAATAAAAATCTTTATGTAAATTTTATTTTAATATTTCTCTTCCATTTTCTTTATTTCTAAAAAGTACATTCCTTTTTTATAAAACCTAAATTTCTGATGAATTTAGGGACATATTTTATCACTTATTTTTTTATGGTCATTAAGATTCTCATGAATTATTTACTTTCTTATGATCATTGTAAAATAAATTTACCTTAAATGTCAATATTTTTTTGTATCATGGATATTATCATTTTTTAAACTGTATACCATTTCAATATATAGTGTTTTAATTTGAAAGTTATTTGATTGCCTGGGAAAATATTTATATTTCATATTATTTATTCAGTATGAACATTTTTCAATAAGGAATATTGTTTATAAATTAAATTGATCATTTAATATTTGAGGATTTCATTATACATATAGTGGTGGTTGGGGACCAAAATTATATAGTCCTTAAATACATTGAAAGTTTTAATTAGACAACCCATTTGGCTATCCATGTTAAATGGGTTTTTGGTATGTTCCTACTCATACAATAAATTGTCTTGGCACAACATCTTGGCTGTAAATATATCTTGATGTTAGAGATCAAGATTTCTAATATTAGTCATTTACTTTATTGATAATTTAGTTATTATTATCCATTATATTAATACATTGACATTATCCATGGATGCATTTCATGATCATGTTATAAATTAAATGGAATGTGATTTCAGTTATTTACCTCTCTATATTGATTATGCCTTATTTACTAATGATATTGTATACTATACCTAACCCTTAATTATTGTTTAAGATCACCTTTTTTTAACTTTCCCCAGGATATGAATAATAAATCTTCTAATGTGTTTCAAGGATACCAAGAATTTTCTTTAATTATGTTTTATATTTTACTTCCAATGTAAAATGGGAGTCGGGTACATATATGGTTCTTCAAGACAACTAAATTGATTAGTCCTTCATTATGATATCCCTTGTATATTATGCCAATGTAATAATGTATACACCATATATGGGTTATTTGATTTGGGTTTTTTTATAGTTGGTATCTGAATAAGTTTAATAAAAACCATGGGAAATAGATTTTTAATGAGTATAGCTAACATGCGAATTATAATAGTTCCTTATTGTATTTGAGAACTTTTAACATTAAATGGATTTTTATTTTATGGATAAATAATCATGATGATTATAATCTAACTTAGTGTGTGCCATTATTAGGTGATGGTGCCTAATGAAAGAATGGAAATCAAAACTCGTAGTCAATGTAGGGATTTCTTGACTAAGAAATCCAATACAACTAGTGTTGGAGAAGAGTAGTTCATGACCATATTAGAGTAGTTAACCGAGGTTATGACTAATAACCTTGCACATATAGAGAAACATGATGTTTCATGACATGATTTACCTATATGGTATCGTTTAATGTGATAGAATCCTACATATATTAATGTATCTAATAATATAGTGGTAGCTTAGCGATGGATTATGTCTCCTAAAAAGATATTTCAAGCCTTGGGATGCAAAGAAAGGGAAAAAGTTATTTTGGTATTTTTTGTTCTTATATTTGATAATGATAAATAGTGTATATTCACCAAGAAAACTAGGGGGGATAAGAAGTAGAACATATGGAATATATATCTTTTAAAGTAAAATTCTTAGATAAATATTTCTTATGTATGTAATGAACTAAAATGAATAAAATGTTCCTCAGCTTAAATACAAATAAAGAATAAAATGTTCCAGAGTAATTGGATTCCTTTACAAGAATATAAATACATTATATGAATTATGTAATGAATTAGAGATAAATAATGACTATTTCTTTGAAGTCCTAAATCCAATCCTCTAAAAGGAACAAGTTTCTCAAACTTTTTCATCATAAGATGAAATAGTATTATGTGCCATATAAATTGGGAAGGAATTATCTAGATCCTATATATTCAAGCGAAATTAGGAGAATAATATTTTTTTGAGCACCAAGAAAAAGTTAAAGAGTTAATGAAGAGTAATGGAACTAAGATATTTCTATCATGTAAAAATTATTGATAGAAACAGCATTAAAAATGTTTGCAGGGCCTGTGAGTTTGTTACAAGTGTGGATATAAGGTTCATATTAATAATGAAGGAATGGGGAAGAAGGAAACCAATATGTTTTAATGATTCAATTGTATATAAATCATGCATTATTCACACTATTGTCTCAATATTCAAGGAAAACTACTAGATAAAAGGCCAAAGAGATTAGGCCAAGATTATTCAGTCACTATAGTTAAGGTTGGATTTTCTAAATATATGGTGGTAAGAAATTTAATCATAAACTCAAATTTAGTTAATTATTTATTTCAATTTTCATATATTCACTCTTTTATATCTTCAATATTTTCCAAGAAAATTATATACTTCCCTAGCATCTTAAAAATGTATTTTTCAGTCAAAAACTCGGAGCAAAAATCTCACCACAACAAGGATGTTTAAGTCAGTTACTATTGTGACAAATAAATGTGACCTGTTTATAGAATTTATTATGATAAAAATGGTTTATATTAATATTATCCTTTGTAGGGATTGAATTCCAAAATATAATACAAATAGTTATTCCCAAGAGATAGAAATTAGGATTTGTGATGAGGATGTATAATTCATTATCTTTATAGGGGAGATATTATTATCTAAGTCATATGAAGATTCACCTACAGTATATATTCTAAATGAGATTATTGTAGAAGAAAAGCACACAAAATCTATGGATATAAAGGGTATTATTCAAATTGAGTATGTACCTATTATAAAATAATACGTTGAGGTATTTTTTGAGGAATTTCCTAGACATCGATAAGAACATGATGTTTAGTTTTCCATTTATCTAATCCCTGATGCATAACTATATCAAATAAATTCAATATAATGGCTCCTATCGAATTAGTGTATTTGAAGAAATAACTAAAAGAGTTTTGAGAAAAGGGGTTTATACACCCATGTGTTTCACTATGGGGATCCCGTATTTGTTTATTTAATAAAAAATATGAATATATGTGGTTGTGTATAAATTATAAATAATTCAATGATATTAATATGAAGATAAAGTATCATTTGTCTTACATTAATGACATATTCATTAAACTTTATGAAGTTCAATATTTTTCAAAGATCTACCTTCACTATAGTTATCATCAATTGTGAATAAAGAAGGAAGATATTTTGAATATGACATTTGGTATGGGGTATGGATATTATGAGTTTATAGTAATTCCATTGGGATTAACTAATTCTCCATCTAATTTTAAGGATATAATGAACATAGTATTCAAGAAAAATATGGATAATTTTTTTGTGGTATTTATTGATGACATCTTTGTGTACTATAAAATCTAGGAGGACCCTAAGAATCACTTTTGGATCATTTTTTAGACTCTTAGAGAAAATGAGTTATATGGGAAATTTAGGTGGAGTGAATTATGGATTCATAAATTTTATTTTCATGGAAATATTATATCCAAGGATGGAATATCATTTGATCTTATTTAGACAAAGGAAGTCAAAGAATGGCCTACCCCAACGAACATAACCAATTCATGTAATTTCATGGGATATCTAAGTTACTATCAGTAATTTGATCAAATTATTTCTAGATTGGATAGTCCATTAACCAAACCTACATGTAATGGGGTTAATTTTAGATAGAAAAAGGTGTGTGTAGAATGATTCAAATAATATAATATGATATTGGAAAATGCTCCGATTTTGACTCTAAAATTATCAAATGATGGATTTGTGAAAAATATTGATGCTTCGAAGAAGGGACTCAGTTGTGTATATATGTAGAAGGATAAATTTACTACTTATACGTAGAGGTAGTTAAATAATCATGAACAAAACATCCAAACTCATGATCTTGAGTTGGAATCTATAATATTTTCTTTGAAAATATGGAGTCATTATCTCTATGGTGAAATTTGTGAGATATAAAAATACAATAAGAGCCTATAATATATCTTTTCAAAGAAATACCTCAAATAAGGAAAATTCAATTGATAGAGCTACACGAGGATTGTGATTTCTCAATACACTACCCCTCAATTAATAAAAATAAGGTGACAAAATGAATTAAGTAGTAAATATCATGGTTTCATGACTACAATGAGGATTGACATGGATCCTATGATCATGTATTTATTGAAGGTGGATATTGGATTTATTAAGGAAGGGAAGACATCACTCCTTTTTCAAATTACTTCCAAACCATATTCATTGGAAAATATAAAAATTCTTCAACCATATAATGAGAATTTTCTAAATAAAATTAAATTAGTTAGTAATGGGATATAAGAAGACTTTATATATGAATATGGAATTCCAAAATTAGAAAATAGGATATGTGTTACATTTGTAATTGAGCTAAATAGGGAATTATTAGATGATTATCATATATTTAATTTCTTAATACACCATCATAGCACCAAAATGTATATATATTTAAAGGGACACTTTTTGTGGTATAATATGAAGATGTATAATTTTTATTATGTGCTAATATTTTTGGTTTGTAAATAGGTGAAGTATAAGACAACATCCTATAGGAGTCATGTAACCAATACTAATTACTATGTGGAAATGGGATGACATTACCATGGAATCTATCACTGGATAACAAAAGTCTCCTATAATTAATGATAAAATAAGGTTTATTATTTATTAATATACCAAATATGTAAATTTCATTTATATAAGTCAATATTCACCTCTTGATCACATTAAATGACTATATTAATAAATTTGTATGCCATAATTGTTTACCTATTTCAATTGTGGTTGATCATGATCCATGATTTATATTGAAATTCAGGAAAATTATTCATAAGGCTTTGGATACTGAGCCTTATTTGAATAATACCTATCACCCTAAAACCAATGGAAAATAGGAAATAACTATTCAAAATATAGAAGACATATTGAGGTCATGATCACTTGACATTCAAGGTATTTGGGACTATTTTTTACCTTTGGTTGAGTTTTACTATAACAATATCTTCCATTCAAGTATTCAAATTCTCCCGTATAAGAATTATATAGAAATATTTGTCATACTCCAAGTTGTTGGGATGAAGTTTTTGAGAAAAACTTATGTCCCTAAAACTTGATGAGGATATAATGATTAAGGTAATTATTATTTAAACCCATATTAAAGTATCTCAAAAGCATGAAAAATAGATATACTAATAACTAAAATAAATATTTGGGATTTCAATTTGGAGATCATGTTTTATTGAAAGTGTCTCTATGGAATGGTGTTATAATGTTTTGTAATAAAAAAAAATTACCTCAATTACATCAGACCATTTAAATTTTTTTAAAATTTTGAGATGTGGCTTACCATTTGGCATTACCACTTAGACTCTCTAAAGTGTATGATTTCTTCCATATATATTTACCAATGAGTTACATTTCATATTAAATTAATATTATTCACTAATTAGAAAATATAATTAGGACCTGATTTATCTTAATATGCAGAGTCTATCTATATTCTGGGCACCAGAGAATATGTGTTGAGAAATCAAATGACTCAGATAGTATAGGTAATTTGGAGAAATCATGAGATAAAATAGGGAACATGGGAACCTAATTTTTTTTGATGAAGAACTACCCAAACATATTCATGATGTTAAATTCATTAAATTTTTAGGATGATATTTTTTAAGTTTAGAATAATATAACACATGATATTCAATTATAGCATGCTTTTCCTTTTAAGGAAACAATTTCATAGTACTCATAGTTTTATTCAAGAATGTGATTAAAAAAATTATAAAATTGTATACATTGTATTATCATAAATTTATTTTATTTTTCAATCATCTTATTAAATTTAACATAGGGTGAAATTTTGGTATTTTTTTGAAATGTTTTTTTCAATTAATAGTGAAAATGTTTGTTTTTATAATACTGTAATTAATTTTCCTAAAATTATGAAATTTAAAAGTTTCATTATATTTTTGATTTAGTATTAAAGTGAAATATGATCCATTTTATTTAAAATAATATCATACCAAACTATTTATTTTGATGCAAGTTACTTTTTGTGCTTAAAAATACATTTTTCTAAAAAAACAATTCTTTTGTGAGTTTTATACATTTATATTAACATTTACACATACCACTTAAAGAAAATTTATCTTAAAAATGGATATCTTATTAGGAATTATTATTTTCATATTTTTTAAATAATTACATTTTATTTTTAGTCATTATTAATAGTAACTTCGGTAAAATTTATCACATCAGTAGAGGGAAAATCAAGAAATTAAAGTTAAAAATAATTTTATATGTCATTAAAAATCAACCAAAAACTTTTATTTATTTCATTTTGTAAGATTAATATGTCCATATACATACCAAATTATAATATATGGCCTTTTGGATACATTTGACCTTAGTAATGAAATTTATATTATTTTATGTAAAGAAAATTCTAAAATTTCACTCGCTTTATCAAAATTTATTTTATATGTTTAAATGAGGATAAAATTTTGTTATTAATGAATAAAAAAATTAATATGAACATAGTTTATTTATTTTTATCATATAAGTTTTATTTTTAATTTTTAGTGATTGAGTAACCAACTTTAATGCTTAATTAATGCCAATGATATTTTATAATAATTAATATTTCATTAAATGATTTAGTATTCCTAAAAATATTAAATTTAGAAAATTAAATGTAATATTGTTTAATCTATAAACCATGGTCCATTTATGGGTCTATTTTCCTTTTATGGTAACATTCATAACTCTTAAAGGGTAGAAAATGTTTATATTGCAGAAGTTTTAAAATTGGTTAACAGTGGATTAAAACTAAGAGATATGAGTGAAAACATAAAAAATATTCATAATATTTTATTTTATGAGATTAATTAAATTAATATTAATATTATATTTTAATTACATATTTTTAAATCTATTTTTTTAGGAAAAATAATTTATAATAATTTAACACTTAAGTAATTCCAATTGTGCCTCTCCCCTCACTTATAAAAGGACACCCATTATATATTTTCATTAAAACACATTAAGAAACCTAGATCAACCAAAAAAGCACCCAATTGTATTCTAAATTATCCTTAATAAAGTTATATTGGTTATTATAATAACAAAATACCAACCCTAGGTCCCTTAATATGAGATCTAAGTGAAGTCTATCGAAGAAGTGGTAATCATGTTTACCAACTCTTTCAATTTTCTTTCTTCCTATACATACTCTAAATATATTTTACCCATTTAAAATAATTAATATAGTATCATAAATATACTTATATGTTATTATGATTATTGTACAACCATTTTACACCTCTTTTACATCCTATAGAAATTTAAATATCTCTCATACGTACAAACGTCTTACCGTCTCCACGTATTGGTGTAATTCATTTTTCACCACAATTTTACTTGGATGGTTATAAATATGGAACTAATGAATATAAATGAATATTATAAAATAATTAAACTTCTATAATTCTAATATCATTTTAACCTTCTTACCTTCTAATTGTTCGTAAAATGATAATGTTACTCATGATTACGTGTGGACAACTACCACCATGAAGAGATATGGTCTATTTTTCATTTAAATGTTACATAGATGTTAATAAGGATTTATTTAATGAATATGTATAAATTTTCACCATTATTAACATTATGGAGATTATATACCCATAATAAAAGTTCAGGTACCTGATATTCCTTGAAAAACATGAATGAGAAAATAAAGAAATAACACCCGAAAAAATGAAAATAATGAATGATTATTAATGAGGGGGTGATTAGATATTATAAGAGGATAATATATGAAATTATATATATTATTATTATTATTTCATAAATTACTAAAAAAAATTAAAACCATTATATGGTATTTTAAATCACATTCATCTATGTTTTCGTGTGACCTAAGGGGGTTTGTTTCAATTTCCACTTCACTGAGACATATTGGTATTATGAACCTATCAATTTTTTATGTGGTGTATATAAATAAAAATTGAGTTAGTTAACATGAATTTATATTTATTCATTATATTTATAGTTTCATTTCAATTTTACACTTTCACGGGGTTAGAATTTTAATGTTAACAAAGATGTAAGAATTTATTTTATAATCTCATTTATTAAGGATTCTTATTATTTTCATTGGATGAAATTTATAGGTTATCCTTAATAACCTATATATATTTTATTATCCCATAAATATTTATTTTGTTTCTATTTTTTTCAAAATTTTCATAAATTTGGAACTTTAATCAAGAAAAATAATATAAAATATAAAATATGATCTTATTTCCTTTTTTTATCGGGTATATTTTTGTTTCTTGTCCATATTTTTCAAAACTATTTAAAAAAAATCATTTTATTTACTCAAATGATTTTTAATGAAATTTTTTAAGCTATCATTTTCTTTTTAAATGTTTTGAAAATAATCCTTCAAATTTTTTCTCAAACATTCTTCTTCAACTTTATTTACAATGAGTAAAAATGATTTTTTTAACATATATGATGTTAAAAAAATTTCCCTCCATTTTATATTATCTGTCTTCTTGTAAAAGCTTTAAATGGTTCTAAAAATAAAAATATTTAATGAAATATTATTTTAATATTTCTATTTCATTTTCTTTATTTCACCAAAGGACTTTCTTTTATAAAAAAACCTATATTTTTGAAGAATTGATTATCATATTTGATCACTTATTCATTTTTTTCATTAATTTTTTCTTAAAACAACCACATTCTTTTGATATTTAGAAATTAAATTTCTATTAAAAATCCATGTTATTTGTATCATGGATGCGATTTTTTCCAAAAATATATACCTTTTCTACATATAGTGTTTTACTTAAAAAATGTGATTGATGTGGTAAATATTAAAATTATGTATTATTTACCCAATGTATAAATTTATAAACAATTCATATTGTTTACAAATTAAATTTATCCTTCAATATATGAGGAACAAATGTTACATGTAGTGATGGGTGGGTCCCAAAATTATATAAACCCTCGATGCATCAACAGGTCTCTTGAGACAAACTAGTTGCCTAGCATTGGTAAATCGGTTATTGGTGTATGCCTACCCATAGTTTAAAATTTATTGGTGAATTATATTGTTGTTAAAGATATCATGATGTGTAATATCATGAGGTCTAATATTACTATTGGTCAAAGTACGACACTCAAGAGGGGGGTGAATAGATTTATTATAAAAATTTATGTTAAAAAGTTTATTTAAAAGATTCCCCAATTTAAAACTTAGGCTAGTTAGTCAAAGTATTGAATTTATAATAGTCTAACTGTTCAACTAATTTCATATAAGATTGATTATATCTCATTTTTAATAGTATGAGATATTGATATAAAATTTTAAACTAATAAAATAAGCCAAAAAAGTTAAAAACACTATCCAAGACTAACTATCAAAGTGAAATTCAGTTTCTCAAAATATAGGTAAAAATATAGAAAACTAAATTTGAAAACACAATGGATATAAAACTAGAGGTTCAGTCTCCAGAAAAAACATAGTCCTCTCTACTTGGTGATCACCTTCCACCAGTAAGTCTATATAGATAAAGGTTTTGATCCACACCTTGGATCAGGGTTTACACAAGAGATTACAATTGTCCAAGTCACCTGACCTCTACCATAGTACTACGTGGGAAAAAATAAAACCACATCCCACACGACTTCTACCACAATTATACATTGGATAAAAAAAGTAAAAAGAAAGTTGTTTGAGGATATCTATTATCCTCTAGTTCCGTGCAGGAGACAGTGTGGATTTTACAGACAGATGTTCACACTACTCAAAAATGTAATCAAAAGGCTCACAATAGATCAATAAATATTATATAGGGTTTAGAAGGCTCTATGTGTTATGTAGTTTAGCTCTAGACTCTTTGACATATCAAAGTTGAAGTTGGAGTCCTCTTCTGGAAGCAGACACAGAAACAGAGTTTCATGGAGATTTCTATTATATCTTCCCAGAAGATGAGATGTTCTTCTCCTTAGGTTAAGTTGAATGCTACAGAGATGTTTGAACTTTTGTTGAAAATAGTTCTCTGGTTCACAGAAAGAATTAATGAAGAGTTCCTCATGTGTTCTTTCTTTCTATATGTTGTTTGTGTGTGTCTTATACTATTTCTACGTGTATTTTTTTAAATATTTTAATCTTGAGAGATTTTCTCTATTATATCCTGTAACCCAAAAATGTGCATGTTTATGGTTGGTGTTGTACCTCATATATCAAATATCCATATTAATTATGTCCAAAAAAATTAAATTAATGAGTCACATTAAAATACACAAAATGTGACCATTAGTAATAATATTAAATATAAAATAATATAAATAGTCTTTAAGTGAATCCATTGTCGGTGAATAATTCATCGGTGAATCATTAAATTGGGGTCTCCTTCGATTGATCTGTCTATGCATCAGTGATTCCTTATGTCGGTATCACCATGCATCGGTAGCACGATGCGTTAGTAGCACCATGCGTTAGTAGAACCATGCGTCAGTAGCACCATGCGTCAGTAGCACCATGTGTCGGTAGCACCATGGGTTGGTAAGTCAGTCCTTCTATTGGTGAGAAAACTTAACTATAGTTGAATCATTTAAACTATTGGTGAGACATTCCGTCTCTCGGTATCGCTGAGCCGGACTTATTAAATCATCATTGGTGACTCAATTGTCTGTCGGTGTCAGCTTCTCATACTTATGAAATATTTCTGTTTGGACAATATTACAACATAAAAATTATCAAAATGTGTTAAACTTATATGTGATCAAAGATAATCATAATTACACATATTAAAACATAAATAAACATTACTGAAATGATTAGACGTAATTAATATGAGTTGACAAGATTTAGGATTATTAAAACCAGAGAGTGTGGCCAACAATCTCTGATGGGCCAACCATGTCCCCCTTTTTAATGATCACAAATCATGGAATTATAAATTATAATCATTTTAGGTGTAATATAATCATTATACTTATCATCTCCCATTACTAAAGAGTTTTCTCTATATATAGATAAGGTTCAGAGGTAAAATTAATATTAATGGTGTCAAAGGAAACAAAAATAATGGTCTCAAAAAACTAATGACATTTCTTCCCATATGTAATCATAGGTAAGGAAAATAAAATACATAAGAGTAGTATCAAATTTAAAATAAATAAAGGATATTTCCAAACTATTCTCTCCCTTTTGGGATTATAAAATTTTAAAAGGGTATCAAAGGATAAAATCAATAATAAAATGGAATCAATGGAATAATCAAGAAGGAAATGGGTATCAATGGAATAATATATATCAGAGAATAGTAGATATAACAAAAATATATCAAAGGGTAGAGAATTTAATTACATTAAACAATGAAGGAAAAGGTATTTCAATAGTCAGTGAAAGACAAGAAAAATACAATACATCATCCCAATCAAAAATCATCCACCGTACTTCTTATGGTAAAGAGGTGTTTTCCCTTTCTCTAAGGGATCAATTGAATCTCCAGTAGGTGGTGGATGAGAAGATATAGTGTCAGAAGAAAGATTTAGAGGAGGTAGGATTACTCCATATGGAAAATTAGGTGCATGGTTGGGTTTGTGTTCTGATAAAAGATGAGGTTGAGCCTTTGTTGCGAAAATTGGCCGAATCTGACTGAAACTCTAAAGACCTGATCCCAGTTTCTAGGAGTCGATGCCTTATTAAATTAAATTGGAATGATTACAATAAATTCATTTCCCTAAGTAATGAATATTTTAGTATATTTGGAAACAATATATATACATATAAGTTCAACATTACATCATGAAATGAAAAAACACTATATTATTCCATTAGAAACATCCATGCCTCCTAGATTATGCCTAAAAGTCACTCAGAAATTACTTCTTCATATCCTGGTAAAATGAAACATAAGAAAGTGGTGATCTAAAATTCTCAGTAAGAGTAAGAAATAAAGTAGAAGATAACATGAACATAAACATTATGCATGGTGAATAATTTAAAACACACACCTTTATAAAAAAAACTTGAACGCATTTTGGCAGGAATATGATTTGAGTATATATTTCTATAATAGAACATAATAATGGGTATTATAATAGTATAAAAACCACATGAAAATTAAATTAATAGCTTCATAATGAGGTAATTTCATATGCTGGACATTCTGAAACATATTGTCAAGGCCTCAGCCAAGATGTCTAAAAATGATTAAGGCCTAGGCTAAAACCATATCTCAAAATTGGAAAGGCCTCTTCCAAGTCCATGTATATTTGTCTCATGAGACCTACTAATGAATCGAGGAGCTATACTAGGCCCCACACATCACATAATATGTCTAATTAATTCCTAATATAAGTGTGGATAAACATAAAAAACGTATACATTCATATTGAAACTAACATATGAAATGTAAATAACTTTCCCCAAACATTAATCATAAAGGCTAACCATTTAGAGTAAATTGGTGAATGACTTTAGGATAGCACATCCATAGTCAAAATAATCATAAACCATTTGATTAAATATGTTAGATTATATAATAAAATATTAATCCCAATAATACATAAGAATCAACATGAGTGTTGAAACAGACGAAAGTACTGTTATAAAATCATTGATTAATTCTAGAGATAAATACTCTTTCATTTTGAAAAGAATAGTTCATTTGAAAAATTCTTTGTGTAAAACCGGAATTGAAGTAAGAAAGTATTTTCATAATAAAATTATTGATTTTATAAAGATAATGGTTTCTAAAAACATATTAGAGAGTTCCCTTGAAAATAGGTAAGAATTTGAGAAATTCCCTTGAATCGGGCTTGTATTTCAGAAATAATTTTGAAAATTCCTTGTAAAACATGTAACACCACATAAAATAAAGAAGTATTGTGGTTGGTAAACATATATATAACACTAAGAAATAATTTATGAGTAGTAAAAATTAATACATAACAATTTCCTTGTGGTAATTAGAAAATAAAAGTAACTCGAATGAAAATGGAGGTTCGGGTGGAAAACACTTACCTTAAGTTTGAATGTGTTCCGATATTGAACATAAGATCTTGGATTATGAAATTATAAATATTAAAAACATAATTAGAACACTAATATACATGTATTTAATTTATAATTATTTTATTAAGTCCATCATGTCCTTATTTATTAGTAATAATATTGAATTCTGCTGTTATGGAGTTTTCATTTTCTTGATTTTCATAATCGGTTCACTTGTTTTTATGTAATGGAGTTCAAGTGTAATGGATATAAATCCTTAGAATTGAATATAAATATTATTTATGAAAATAAATAGGTGTTTAAGTTCATTTACATCATTATTTTACTTGGCATGAGGATGAATCATTAGATGAAATATTAATGATAATCACTTAGATTATTTTAGCGGTATTTTGATTATTATAAACAAGTTCGGTCATATGATTGAATATTATGTACATATACTGGTTCCTGAATATTAAATAGGTTATAATAAATATATTATATTCTAGTTCAACCATAGAAATGGGTCATGACCAGTAATTAAGGATAAATTGAATAACCAAACTTTGTCGTCTACAAAGGTTTTAACTTGGAACCTCACAGACGATAATTTCTTTTATAAAATAAAAGGAAGAGAGTAAGACTATTGATGATGGTTATTTCATTCACATGATATAGTTCTAGTATATAGATTATAATGTAGTAATAATGTTCATTTTTATAGATTAGGTTAGCAGAGAATAAGAAAATTAGATAAATTTAAATGAAACTAAATGAAAAAGAAAGATGATTTTCCTCTTGTAATAACCTCCTTGAGAACCTCCTTAAGGTAAGGGATTTTGGTCTTTTGGTAATAACAAGAGCTCTTAGACATATGGAGTGACTAAGTAAGGGTATTTGGGAAGATCTTAGACAAGGAATAATGCTTGATATGAGTGAAGAGAAGAGGAAATAAGGGGTGTTTTATAGTGGAGGAGAGGAGTGAATTTTGAATATTTTATTCATCATTTAATTAATTCCCTCAAGAAAACCAACAATGTTGTTTCATATTACCAATAATAGTAATAAGTGAATTTTATTTAAAACCTAGTGGGATTACATAATCATTACATTTCTTATGACCTAATAAACCATGTATTTAGCATTTATTGTAAATTATCGTAATTTATTATTCACCCAAAATTCATGTATTTTATAAAAATCCCAAAAATTCACCCAAACATTTTTTCATTTTGTATAATTAAAAAATGAAATCCATTTTTGGAAAATAATTTTATAAATATTGTTAAATTACATTTTAAATGAAATCATAATTTATTTGAAAAAAAGCATTAAAACAATAACTGTTTTTATAACACCTTGTGAAATTAATCAGGGTACCATAAAATTATCTTATAACCATAAGAAAATAATCTAACAATTTATTATTACATTTTATGAACATACATTTCCCTTTTAAATTATTAAATTAATCAGAAAATTATAATTAAAATATTCATGACATATAAAAATACCAATACTTATACTATGATCATTTTTTCACTTTTAAGATGTCTAAATTTTATTTACACATTAATGGGTGAAGTTTAAATTTTTTTTGTATGTTTTACTATTCATTGCTATTAATAAGGTTATGTTACTCTTCATAAGGGTATGTTATTAAAAAATCATATTTGTCTTATCAGACTTCAAAATGGCTTACTAATCAGAACTCTAGATGACTATATATTGAAATTAAAAACATAATAGAGGCAAGGTTTTGTTTAATGGATAGATTATAAAATTTGTTGTTTTTTAGGGACTTAATGTTTCAGGCATTAAATATTGATTTTCAAAAACTTGGGGTTTTACACTCTCCCCTCTTTACAAAAATTATGTTTTCAAAATTCACAGAATGTTTCCTCACAAAAATATCTGGGTACGTCTTGTTCATAAGCTCTTCAGGCTCCCATGTTATCTATTTGATTTTATGACTTCTCCCAAGTATCTTTACTAGAAGAGTCATCTGATTCCTCAACACTTGTTCATTAGTTTCAAGAATCTGGATAAGCTCTTCACAGTAAGATAGATCAGGTTCCAATTCTATACCTTTAGAAGTGAGTATATGTGTTGAGTCTGGCATGTACTTTCTCAGCAATAAGGCATGGAACCCATTGTGTAATTTGGACTAGCTAGGAGGTATAGAAAAATAATATGAAATATCTCCAATTCTCTCCATAATTTCAAAAGTCCCAATATACCTAGGGCTTAGTTTTTCGTTCTTCCAAAATCTTTTAACACCCTTATATGGAGATACTTTCAAGAAAATGTGATCACCCTTATGAAATTATAGATCCTTCCTTCAATTATTGGCATAGGTATTTTTTCTACTTTGAGCTATTTTGATATAACCTTGATTAGTCGTTACCTTTGTTTTTTTTTCTCCACATGCTTTGGGCCCAAAAGATTCCTTTCTCGAACTTCATCCCAAAAAGTTGGTGTACAATATATATTTTCATACAATGCTTCATATGGTGCCATTTGAATGCTTTAATGGAAACTATTATTGTAGGAAAACCCCGCCAAAGGTAAATACTGATCCCACATACCTTGAAAATAAAGTGACCATAATATCAACATGTCCTTTAAGATTTGTATTGTCCTCTCTGATTACCCATAAATTTGTGGGTGGTAAGTAGTACTCAATCTAAGTTCTTTATCCAAATATATTTGAAAACATTTCCAGAATTTTGATGTAAACTGTGGGTCACAATCAGACACAATTGATAGAGATGCTCCATGAAGTCTCACAACTTCATTGATATATAGTCTTTCATGGAGCTTCAGTAGAAAATACTACCTTATAGTGAGGAAATGTGAAGATTTCATAATTCAATCCACAGTTACCCATATCGCATCATTATTCCTTGGAGTTTTGGGTAATCCAGTGACAAAATCCATGGTGATGTCCTCTCATTTCCATGTAGGAATATGTAGAGGTTGCCTAACTCATTTCGGATGTTTCCTTTCAGCCTTCACTTGTTGAAAAATTATACATATTGATACATAATCCGCAATTTCCCTCTTCATGTTATCCAACTAGAAATTTCCCTTTAAATATCTATACATCTTAGTGAAACCCAGATATATAAAGAAATTTGAACTATGGGAATCATCCAATAATTCCCTTTTTAGCTCGAATATATTTGGAACACAAATCCACTTCCAAAATTTTAGAATTCAATATTCACATATGAAGTTAGCCATCTTCCCCTCTTTTACAACATTAATTTTCTTTTGTAGGTTCTCATCATTAGGATGAGAACTTTTAATCCTTTTTTATAAAGATGGTTGGGAAACCAAATTAAAAAGTAGTGATGTTTCACATTCTTTGATAATTCCCATATCCATCCTCACCAGATCCATGTAAAAAGGATCCTTGTAAATCGTCATTTTGTTGAGAACCCCATGATTCTTCCTACTTAATGAATTATCTACCTTGTTTTCCTTTCTTGGTGGTAATTTATAATACAATCATAATCCTTGAGTAGTTCGATCAATCATTATTACTTCATGTTGAGTTCTTTCTGTGAGAAGATATACTTCAGACTCTTGTGATTCATACATGTCTCATATTTTTCTCCATAGAGATAATGTAACGATATCTTCATAGAAAATATTACCTTTATTAACTCAATATCATGTGTGGGATAGTTTTGTTCATTAATTTTTAACCGCCTAGATTCATAATCAATAACTCTATCATTTTTCATAAGGACCCAACCAAGTCCTTTATTTGATGCATCTCTATAGATCAAAAACCCATCTTTCCCTGGTGGTAGGGTTAGTATTGGAGAATTCACTAATCTCCACTTCAAATCTTATAAATATTCCTCAAATTCTTTTATCCATACGAACTTTACCCCTTTACATGTAATATTGGTCATTGGGTTGGCTAAACAGGAGAAGTTCTTGATGAAATGCTGATAAAAACCTTCTAATCCAATAAAACTACGTACCTTAGTTCTATTTGTTGGAGTAGGCCATTCTTGCACAAACTTTGTCTTCGTAGTATCAACAAATATTCCATCTTTAGAGGCAATGTGTCCTTGAAAGGAAACTGATTGAATCCAAAATTCCCACTTGCTAAATTTCCCATATAATTCATTTCTTCTAGGAGTATTCAGAATTGTGTGTAGGTGATTTTTATGATTTCCATAGATTTTGTTGTATACCAATATATCATCAATAAATACCACTACAAAGTCATCAAGATATTCTTTGAATACTCTATTCATTAAATCCATGAAAACAAAGGTTGCATTAGTCTGTCTAAAAGGTATTACTGTAAACTCATAATGCCCATACCTGTCTCAAAATGTTGTTTTTAGAATTTATTACTTACTCACAAGCAACTGATAATATCTAGATTGAAGGTCAATATTCCAAAAATATTGAGTTCGAGGAAGTTGATCAAATAAATCATCAATGTGAGGTAGGGGGTATTTTTTCATTATTGTAATAGAATTGATCTCCTTGTAGTCAATGCACAACCTCAAATATCCATATTTCTTCTTAATGAAAATAACATGGGCTCCCCATAGAGAAAACCTAGGTTGAATAAAACCTTTATCACTCAATTATTCAAGTTTTTTCTTCAGTTCCACTAATTCCAAAGTGGTCATTCTAAAAGGGGTCTTTGATATGGGCCTTAAATAATGAATTAATTCAATGAAAAACTTAATTTATTGCACTAGATGATGTCTAGGTAAATCCTCTGGAAACACATCATTTTCTTCCCCACCCATAGTTATTTCATTCCCTTTCTCCCCAATAATTTAATTCAGTAGAGCTACTGGGGGTTGGATCTAGATTAGAATCATATGGTGATGTTTGTTCCCTAAAGATAAGGGATTCCACATCATTCTAAAATATTGTAACCTCCTTCCACTTTTAATTAATTTTCATATCATGGTTTGAAAGCCAATACATACCAAGGATTATATAAAATTAAATCATGGGTATGACAATAAAATCAGTATATAACACATGTTTATATTCCATAATGGGGACTGTCGGACACAACTTTGTTGAAATGATACTTTCCTTAGGAGTTTTGAATGACAACTCCCTTAATAAATAAAATTGGAAATATCTATTTTTCTTAGAAAAACATAAAGATATGAAAGAATGTAATGATCTAGAATAAAATAAAGCATTGGTTAATTTTGAGAAAAAACTTAAATTATCACCCACCACATCATTAAGAACTTAAATATCAGCGGTTGTGATTGCATGAGCTTGTCCCTCCTCCCTTGGCCTTTTTTTTTTTGCATGTCTCCTTGATGCTTTGGAAAATCTTTAGAATAGTTTCCCATATCCAAAAAATTATATCATTTAACATTAATAGATTATTTATTACCCTTACAATCACTAGCAAGATGGTCTTTCTATCCACATTTGTAGCATACTCCTTTTCCTTTTAAGCAAGCACCAGGGTGTTTCCATCCACAATTATCACAATGTGGAAATTCAACTCTTCCCTTCTTTCCCATTTCCATATATCCTTTTTTAGAGTTTTTATAAACCCTCTTCTTCTCTTGATTTCCCTTAAATTCATAAGACATAGATAATTCTTTTTCTATCTTGATAGTATATAAAATTATATCCTCATATGATGAAAAAATTTTGGATACAAGTGCCCATTGAAGGAATGGTTTTAGGCCATCAAAAATCGATCAATTTTTCTACTTGGATTACGTATGTAGTCCAAAACATGACTTTCTAACCTTGTGAAGTTATCTTCATACTTTGCAACATTCTCATCTTCCTTTTGCCTAAAATTTAGAAACAACCATTCTATATCTGCTCATTGTTTATGAGGAAAATGTTTCTCTAGGAATATTTCCTTAATGTCCCTCAATTCCATCTCTTCTATCTCTTCCTCCTCCTTTGTGTTTTGGATTAACAACTAACACTGATCATTGTCTCTTGATAGGTGATAAATATAATGACCCATATGTTACATACATTGTTTATACTTTAAAATTGAAGCACACTTAATACAACATATAAGAAAACCATGAAAGGACCGTATAGGTATAGTGTCTTTAGATACTGGGAAACATAACCAACTGGTTCATAAAGCATCCACATTGTCTCCCATTTATTTCATCATATCTAGAGTCCCTTTTGGAAAATCCTACTTAATAACATTCTTCCTGACCTGGGGAAAAAACATATAAAAGGGTGAGCTCAAATGCTCAGTAAGGATAAACAAAATAAATATCATATTCATAAGAACATAGCATTTCAAAAATCTTAACCTGCAAAAGAGATCATAAAATCATAACATGGGATAAATCATAGTAGTGAAATGTAAACCCAATAATCATAACACAAAACATGAAACTTTGTTTCATACACACATAATCATAGAGAATCATTTCTTAGTAGTCAAGACACATTTCCAAGACTATCTTAGCAGACAAAGTCCATTTCTGAACCGAGTTCACTCCTCATTTCAGTCCTGTTTCACTGAACCAGATTAACCTGCCATTCCAGCCATGTCTATCTCATGAGATATAAATCATTACCCAATGCATTGGAGAGAGATATAGGTCCCACCCATCTCATAATGAAACCATTCTTATGTGTTCCACAAAATCATAAATCATACATCATAGCATAACCCATGTAATAAAAATGGGATTCTTAAACATCATGCCATCATAACATAATTCATATAAGATAAAAGGACTTCATAAACACAATTCCATCATTACATAATCAAATCAATGTAAAAATAGGGATAGAAACAGAACCCTATATTATCTTAGATGGAAAATAATTTTGATAAAATTCTTGAACTCCATTCTTGAGGAAAATATCCTTTCTACTTCAAAAACATTTTCCTTTCTTAAAATGTCATCTAATATTAAACTAAAAGAAGTTGATTAAAAATAAACACTAAAACCTGTAAAGTAAACTTCATGGAAATAATGTTCTTAAAATGCATTCATGTCGTATAAGTTAAAAAAACATTCTTCTCGTACTTTTGCCAGAAAAGTCAAAAAGTACCTCGTACAAAAAACGACAAAAGATTCCTTTTATATCTTTTACTAAAAACTCACCGAATGGTAAAATTGAATTTAAAAAATTGTTAGAGGATAGAAATAATATTACATATTGAGGAAACATGGATGTGGATGATAAATACTCCCCAGTAAATTTTGAAGTATAAACAATCTCAGAAAAAAATGATATTGCGAGATTTTCCCTTACCTTAGGTCCTATTTTCTTCATACGTGTCCGAAACTCATGTATAATGATATAAATAATTTTATTGACTTATTAAAGATTCGTACATATTGTTATGATATCATATATGGTCATATTATTTTCTTTTTATTAGTAATATTTCATCGCTATTTGTTATTCGGGTGTTTATTGCTTTTTGTTCTTATGCATGTTTTGTCGAATAAATTATTATTCTTCTTTTTAGGTTATAGATACCTCATTTCCAGAATGGTATTAGTGTAATATATATCATATTTATTCATTCACTTCAGTTATATAATCATTAATCATTAAAGATCATGTAGAACGAGTCACATCACATCATGGAGATGGTAGGTCGTACGCACGCACGAGCGATGATATCATTCCCATGATCGTGGAATTGTATTGAAGTGTATGTATACTATTTCAGAATCAATATCACTTTAAAATAATCATATATAGTTATTCTTTACACCATTATACCCATCCAAGTAAGGTGGTGGTGTAAAACATATTACACCACAGCGTGGAGATGGTATTCCGTACGTACGCACGCGCGGTGATTTCATTTTCCATAGGATGGATAGAAGGTGAAATAGGGTTGTTTTATATTTATAATAACATATAAGTATATGAGTGATACTGATGTTATTACTTCATAATTAAACAACTAAAGAAGAATAAGTAGAAGAAGAAATAAAGTTGAAATAATCGGTAACGGACATTACCTCTTCTTTGAAGAGCCTCTTCTTAACCTCCTCTTAAGGAACTAAAGATGGTCTTTGAAGAAAACCAAGACCTCTAGGATGTTTCTAGGGAAGTGGATAAGATAAATTGGAAGGTTTTGGCCGAGATTTAAGGCTCAAAGTGGTGTGAGGAGGAGAGGGAGGAGGTGCCCTTTTATAAGGGAGGAGAGGGGCACCTTAGGAAAAACTAAAATATTATTTTATAATAAAGACATATTCGGTTTTTAATAGATTAAAATTGATTTATTTTGAAGCTAAGGTGGGGATGGGTCGAAATATACTCAGCCAAAATATTTTAGACAAGTTTAGGTTACTATTTTAACCTTATCATTTAGATTTTACTCTAAGTTAAATAATTTAACTTTTACCGTGTCTTCTTGTTTTCTTAAATTATATGGTTAGTAAACTTACTATAACAAGCCAAACGAATCCCAAGTTGTTAATTATTAATATATATTACCATATATAAGTCATTTGGATGGACCTTATATTTTTAGGAATAAATCCACAAATAATAATATAATATTTTTAAAAAAACTATTTTATGTCAATTTTGACACTATTTGGTAATTGATTTCTGTGAAAATAATAATAGCATTATTAGTTAGAAAAAAGTTAATTAAATCAATACTAATATGTCATTTTAACCTATAAAATTAGTGTAATTCTTAAAAAGTCTCAAATTACATTTATCTGGGTATTTATAATATCAATTATCTTAATATTTCCTTAATAAGGTAATTACTGCGTCATTATTGTGTCATAAATAAATTAAATTATTTAAAGTCTAAAAATTATAAATAAAATTCCATTATGTAGGAAATTATTTTATCTTTCTAATTAATATTTATAGTCTAATTTATCTTATTTATAACCCTATATTTAAAATGTTTTAGTTATTAAACTTTGATTTTAACTATGTTAACTCTTCTTTAAATAAAATAATATTAAATGTCCTAATATAATCCAAGTGGACCTAAAGGGTAATATTTTATTCCTAAGGTTGTTTTTGGTCAAATTATACTTATACAATTGAATTAGGATGTATTTTAGGGTAATAATAATATCATGTTTACCCTTAATTACCCTATTTACTTTTAACCATGGTGAAAAAGAAAAAGTTACTATTCAAAAAAATTATTTTTATCTTATTGAACCACATTATACTCATTGATATTAACTGTGTCTCTCGGATTTTTGAAATTCCACTCACAGAAGCAGTAAAATTACGATTTATGTAAATTTTCAAACTCTCCTAGGAGGTGGGTAAAAGACGGTGAAAAGTTCAATAAAAATTTTATATATCTAAAATTATTATAAAATGACTCTAATAAATTACATTGAACTTATATAGGTTTTATGTATCAATTTTGACCTAAAATAAATAATTATTTAAATAAAAAGTCGGTTTTTAAATAGTAACCCAGTGTTTTCACTATTCATCAAAAATTCACCCTAGGCTAATTTTGATATTCGAAATCCAAAAATAAAGTCCATTTTGAATGATAAAATTTATAAAATTTCAAAAAGTGGGTATTACTATTCATAACGGTTAGTTTTAATAATATTTTAATAGCATATCGTTGTTTAGTGAAACTCGGTATTGCGTACAACGCAAGCTATCGAGGAAGGTCGCGATTGCGTGTAAAGCAAGCCAAGCTAGTGATGTGTGTAGTGAAAGATTCATTTGATGATGTATATAACATAAAAACAAAATATTTCTCATAAAAATCTTAGGTGTTACATTCTACTCCCCTTAAAATGAATTTCGCCCTCAAAATTCATCACTTCGTAACAAATAGATGAGGATACCTCTCCATCATCATATCCTCAAGCTCCCATGTAGCATCTTCTAATTGGTGGTTCCTCCATAAAACTTTCACCAAGTGAGTGGTCTTGTTCCGTAGAACTTTTTCGCTACGATCCAGAATCTCTATCGGTTGTTCTTCGTAAGAAAGATATTGCTCCACCAGTACAACTTCTGAACTTAGTACATGTGAAGGATCAGGTATGTACTTTCCCAGGAGAGATACATGGAACACATCGTGAACTTGAGAGAGATTTGGTGGAAGCACCAATTGATAAGATACCTTCCCAACACGATCCAATATTTCGAAAGGACCGATATACCTAGGGCTCATCTTTCCCTTCTTTCCAAATCTCATTACTCTCTTCCAAGGAGATATTATTAAAAACACTTTGTCACCCACTCTAAACTCTAGGTATTTTCTTCAGTTTTCGGCATAAAATTTTTGTTGACTCTGAGCTGCTCTTATGTGTTGTTGAATAGATCTGACCTTTTCTGCCATCTCATCAACAAGATCAGGTCCTAATAGCTTTCTTTCCCCAACTTCATCCCAACAAGTTGGAGTCCTGCATTTCTTTCCATATAGACCTTCATAAGGAGCCATCTTAATAGTGGAGTGAAAGCTATTATTATAAGAAAATTCAACCAATGGTATGTGTTGATCCCAACCATCTTTGAAATCCATAGAAAAAGATCTTAACATATCTTCTAGAGTTTGAATTGTTCTCTCAGACAGACCATCTGTCTGAGGATGATAAGCAGTGCTGAAACTCAACTCTGTATCCAGAGTATGCTGAAGACTTCACCAAAACATTGAGGTAAACCTCGGATCCCGATCAGATATAATTGAAAGTGGGACTCCATGGAATCTTACCACTTCCTTTACATATATCATGCAAAGCTGATCGAGAGAGAATTCTTCTCTAATAAAAATGATGTTTGCTGACTTTGTAAGATGATCAACTATGACCCAGATAGCATTATTTCCTTTGGATCTTTTAGGAAGTCCGGTGACAAAGTCCATAGTGATGTTTTACCATTTCAATTCTTGGTATGGGTAATGGTTGTAACATCCCCTTAGGCTTCTATCTCTCAGCTTTAACTTGCTGACAAACCATGCATCGAGAGACATATTCAGCAACATCTATTTTCATTCCATCCCACCAGAAGTACTCTTTCAGGTCCTTATACATCTTCGTGCTTCCAGGATGAATAGAGAATGATGATCTATGAGCCTCATCCAGCAGCTCCTTCTTTAATTCTGGGATGGGTGGAACACAAACTCGATTCATGAACCTTATTATCCCATCACAATAAAGGTTGAATTCAGGAACATTTCTCACCTTCTTTTGTAACTCTACATCTTCTTTATATGCCTCTTTAATATTCACATGTATATATGGTTGAACATTCATTTGAGAAAGATACAATTTTTCCCCTTCCTTTATAATTCCCAGATCCATCATTTGTAAATCCATAATTATTAGATCTTTTGTGATCCTCATCATGGATAAGCTAGCATGGTCTTGTCGACTTAATGCATCTGCCACCTTGTTTGCTTTCCCAAGGGTGGTAATAAATTGAGCAGTCGTAATCCTTAATCAGCTCCAACCATCTTTCTTGGTGCATATTCAGCTCCTTTTGTGTGAAAATATACTTTAAACTTTTATGATCAGTATAAATATCACACCTTTCTCTGTAAAGATAATGCGTCCAAATCATTAATACAAAGATTACTGCAGCTAACTCCAAATCATGAGTTGGGTAATTTTGCTCATGGATTTTCAACTGTCTTGAGGCATAAGCTATCACCATATCATTTTTCATGAGAACACACCCCAGTCCCTTCTTGGATGCATCACTATAAATCACAAACCTTTCTCCACTACATGGCAGTGTGAGCACAGGTGCACTGGATAACATTCTTTTTAACTCCTTGAAATTCTCTTCACACTCCTCCATCCAAACAAACTTAACTCATTTTCTAGTCAACCTGGTGAGTGGATTAGATAATCGTGAAAAATATTTCACAAAACGTCGATAATATCCAGCCAAACCAAGAAAAATACGGATCTTAGTTGTTGTTGTTGTTCTCAAACATCTTTCTATAACCTCTATCTTTGTTGTATCCACAGATATCCACTCTTCTGAGATTATGTGACCCAAAAATGGAACTTTTTTAAGCCAAAATTTACACTTGGTAAATTTGGCATAAATTTTCTCTTTTATTAAGGTCTTCAATATAATTCTCAAGTGATATTCATGTTCTTCCTTTCTCTTTGAATAGAAAATAATATCGTTTATAATGACTACCAAAAACTGATCAAGATAGTCTCTAAATACTCTATTCATCAGATCCATGAAGATAGCAGGGGCATTAGTAAGACCAAATGGCATCACTATAAATTCATAGTGTCCATACCTTGTACGGAAATCCATCTTTGGTATATCCTCCCTTTTGAACCTTAATTGATGATACCCTGAATGAAGATCAATCTTGGAAAATTATTGAGCTCTGCGTAGTTGGTCAAAAAAAGTCATCAATGCATAGGAGAGGATATTTGTTCTTGATCGTGATCTTGTTAAGTTCTCGATAATCAATGCAGAGTCTCATTGATCCATCTTTCTTCTTAACAAAAAGAAGAGGTGCTCCCCAAGGTGACACACTAGGCTATATGAATCCATTATCAAGATTCTCTTTGATTTGATTCTTCAATTCATGCAACTCAATTGGGTCCATTCTATAAGGTGTCTTTGAAATGGGTGTAGCACCCGGTATGAGTTCTATTGAAAACTCAATATCAAAATTTGGTGGAAGACCTCGAAATTCCTCCATAAAGACTTCACCAAACTCCCATACAATGGGTGTATTCTTAATCATGAGTTTCTCTCCAACCATTTGAGAAAAATAACCTTCATTTAGTGGAATCAAGACCCATAATATGGAAGAAATTTCCACTGGAAGGTTATGTTCATCCTTGCATCGATATACGATCATAGATTGATCTGGAATATGAAATGTGACTTCCCTTATTTGGTAATTGATATGATCTCCATATAAAGAAAGCCTATCCATGCCAAGAATCACATAAAATCCCACTATTGGAAGGATCACAAGATTTGCTGGAATCACATTCCCACAAACTTCAATCGGAGAAGAAATGTAAACTTTTGATGAGACTATTGTGCCATTTGGGTTTGTCGCAGATAACTCAACATCTAATTACTGAGGTAATATAGCGATACCCTTAGAAAATTATTCAGAAATAAAAGAGTGGGTGGATCGAGAATCAAATAAAACATTTGCTACTTTAGAGTGGATGGTAAGTGTACCTTTCACCACTTCGTTATCATACTCCACATCACTAATATAAATTGCATGTGACTTTCCTTTATCTTTAGCCTTAAGAGTTTTTTGATGTCGATCATCATCAACAAACCTTGGATTTGGGTATTGATTAGCATAATTCCCCATTTCCTTGCACTTGTAACATTGAAGTGTAGGAGGTGCACTCTGTGTAGCCTTTTCTTTGTTCGCATCACTAGACATCTTCTTCTCATCATTACGGAATTCAAATGCCCAATGACCTTCCTTTACACATTTGAAACATTTACTTGTCCCTTTAAGACAAATCCCTCCATGTTTCTTTCTACACTTTGAGCATAAGGGAAAAATCGTCATCTTTTCAGTGTGCTCTTTAGATTTTCCTTTAAATTCCATTTTCCTATTCTTATCAAACCCATATGAGTGATGGGTTACTCCAATATCCATCTCAACCTTGAGAGCACATCAACCGATTTCCTCGTATCTATTGAAGTCCCTTATGGCTAACGCCCTTTGAAGACTTAGTTTTAAGCCACTAAAGAATTGATCGATCTTACTCTCAGGTTGGATAATAATACCAGAAGCATACCTTGCAATTCTTGTAAAATTTTCTTCGTAGGTACTAACAGATTCATTATCCTTTTGATTTAGTTCAAGAAACTCCTTCTCAATTTTTGTTCGAATAATACGAGGTAAGTACTTATTGAAAAATAAGTTCTTGAACTCATCCCATTCCATTGACTCAATTTCATCTCTTGGCCTCATATTCTTGATAAGATTCCACAATTGATCAGCTTCACCTTCCGAATGATAAACTGATAAGATGACTTTATCATGTTCATAACATTGAAGAACTAAAAATATCTTTTCAGTAGTACTAATCCATTGTTCAGCAAATAATGGATCAGTATACCCGCTGAATGATGGTGGACACTGCCTCATGAAGGATTCAACAGAATGTTGCTCCTTCCTTTGCTTGTTTTGAAGTCATGCATGATTCATAGCCCGAGAAAGTTGTGTGAGAATGGCTACAAGATTTTTCATTCTAGCTCCCATAACATTTGGTTGCTCAGGGGGACAATCATTGCAATTCCCATCGCATTCCGCATTAACAAGGTTACTTCGGGTTCTAGCCATTG
This sequence comes from Viscum album, assembly GCA_963277665.1. Classification (NCBI taxonomy): domain Eukaryota; kingdom Viridiplantae; phylum Streptophyta; class Magnoliopsida; order Santalales; family Viscaceae; genus Viscum; species Viscum album. Next base: position 1,711,146,421 of record OY728138.1, on the reverse strand, counting down.
ACTAAAACCAAGAAGAATAGTGTGAGAAACACTAATTATAATAGTAAAATCACATAATCAAGAATAAAATTTCACATTAAGGTCTTATCATAGGTTGTTCATGGCCATTTCTAAAACACTAAGATTGTGTTCTATTCTTAGACTTATCCTTAGGGTTCTTACTAAGGATTTCACATCCTAGTTTCCAAAGGTTGACTGTACCTTTCCTCTGATACCAACTATAATGACCCATAATTTACATACATTTTTCATACTTCAAAATTTAAGCACACTTAATACAACATATAACAAAACCATGAAAGGACTGTATAGGTATAGTGTCTTTAGAAACTGGGAAACATAAACAACTGGTTCATAAAGCATCTACATTGTCTCCCATTTATTTCATCATATCTAGAGTCCCTTTTGGAAAATCCTACTTAATAACCTTCTTCCTGACCTGGGTAAATAAAACATACAAAATGGTGAGCTCAAATGCTCAGTAAGGGTAAACAAAAGAAATATCATATTCATAAGAACATAGCCTTTTGAAAATATTAACCTGCAAAAGAGATCATAATATCATAACATGAGATAAATCATAGTAGTGAAATGTAATCCCAATAATCATAACACAAAACATGAAACATTGTGGCATACACACATAATCATATAGAATCATTTCTTAGTAGTCAAGACTCATTTCCAAGACTATCTTAGCGGACAAAGTCCATTTATGAACTAAGTTCACTCCTCGTTTCAGTCCTGTTAACTAAACCGGATTAACCTTCCATTCCAGCCATGTCTATCTCATCATATATAAATCAGTACCCAATGAATTGGAGGGAGATATAGGTCTCACCCATCTCATAATGAAATGATTCTTATGTGTGCCACAATATCATAAATCATACATCATAGCATAACCCATGTAATAAAAATCGGATTCTTAAACATCGTGCCATCATAACATAATCCATATAAGATAAAAGGACTTCATAAAAATAATTCCATCATAACATAATCAATTCAATGTAAAAATAGGGATAGAAACAGATCCCTATATTATCTTATATGGAAAATAATTTTGATAAAACGCTTGAACTCTATTCTTGAGGAAAATATCCTTTCTACTTCAAAAACATTTTCCTTTATTAAAATGTCATATAATATTAAACTAAAATAAGTTGATTAAAAATAAACTTGAAAATTGTAATGGAAGCTTCATGTAAATAATTTTCTGAAAATCCATTCATGTTGTATAAGTTAAAAAAACATTCTTCTCGTACTTTGGTCGGAAAAGTCAAAAAGTACCTCATACAAAAAACGACAAAATATTATTTTCATATCTTTTACTAAAAACTCACCAAAGGGTAAAATTGGATTTAAACAATTATAGGAGGATATAAATAATATTACATATTGAGGAAACATGGTTTTGGATGATAAATATTCCCCAGTAAATTCTGAAATATAAACAATCTCAGATAAAAATGAGTTTACGAGATTTTCCCCTACCTTAGGTATGATTTGCTTCGTACATGTCCAAACCTCATTTATAATGATTTAAATAATGTTATTGACTTATTCCAGAATCATACTCGTTGTTATGATATCATATATGGTCATATTCTTAGCTTTTTATTAGTAATATTTCATTGCTACTGGTTATTCGGGTGTTTATTGCTTTTTGTTCTTATGCATGTTTTGTCGAATAAATTCTTATTATTATTTTTAGGATATAGATACCTCATTTAAAGAATGGTATTAGTGTAATATATATCATATTTATTCATTAAATTCATTTATATAATCATTAATCATTGAAGATCATGTAGAATGAGTCACATCACATCGTGGAGACGGTAGGTCGTACATACGCACAAGCGATGATATCATTCCCATGATCATGGAATTGTATTTAAGTGTATGTATAATATTTCAGAATCAATATCGCTTTACAATAATCATATATAGTTTTTATTTACACCATTATAACCATTCAAGTAAGGTGGTGGTGGAAAACAGATTACACCATGGCGTGGAGACGGTATTCCATACGTACGCACGCGCGGTGATTTCGTTTTCCGTAGGATGGATAGAAGGTGAAATAGGGTTGTTTCATATTTATAATAACATATCGGTATATTAGTGATACTGTTTTATTAATTCATAATGAAACAACTAAATAAGAATAAGTAGAAGAAGAAATAAAGTTGAAGGAATCGGTAACAGACATTACCTCTTCTTTGAAGCGCATCTTCTTAACTGCATCTTAGGGAACTAAAGATGGTCTTTGAAGAATACCAAGACCTCTAGGATGTTTCTAGGGAAGTTTAGAAGATAAATTTTCTGGTTTTGGCCAATATTGAAGGCTCAAAGTGGTGTGAGGAGGAGAGGGAGGAAGTGCCCTTTTATGAGGGAGGAGAGGGGCACCTTAGGAAAAACTTAAAATATTATTTTATAATAAAGTCATATTCGGTTTTCAATAGCTCAAAATTGATTTATTTAGAATATAAGGTGGGGATGGGTCTAAATAATCTCATCCAATAGATTTTAGACATGTTTAGGTTACTATTTTAACCTTATCATTTTGATTTAACTCTAAGTTAAATAATTTAACTTTTACCGTGTCTTCTTGTTTTCTTACATTATATGGTCTATAAACTTACTATAACAAGACAAACGAACCCCAAGTTGTTAATTATTAATATATATAACCTTATCTAAGTCATTTGGCCGAGCCTTATATTTTTAGGAATAAAATAAGAATTAAAAATATAATATTTGTTTTAAAAACTATTTTATGTCAATTTTGACACTATTTGGTAATTGATTTTTGTGAAAATCATAACAGAATTATAAGTTCAAAAAAAGTTAATTAAATAAATACTAATATTTCATTTTAACCTATAAAATTATTATATTTCTTAAAAAGTCTCAAATTACATTTATCTGGGTATTTATAATATCAATTATGTTAATATTTCCTTAATAAGGTAATTACTGCATCATCATTGTGTCATAAATAAATTAAATTATTTATAGTCTAAAAATTATAAATAAAATACCATTATGTAGTAAATCTTTTTATCTTTCTAATGAATATTTATAGTCTAATTTAAATTATTTATAACCCTATATTAAAAAAAATTAGTTATTAAACTTTGATTTTAACTATTTTAACTCTTCTTTAAATAAAATAATATTAAATTTCCTAATCTAATACAAGTGGACCTAAAGGGTAATATTTTATTCCTATGGTTTTTTTGGTCTAATTATAATTATGAAATAGAATTAGGACATGTGTTAGGGTAATATTAATATCATTTTTACCCATAATGACCCTATTTACTTTTAACCATGGTAAAAAAAGTAAAAAGTTACTATTCACCCAAAATTATTTTTATCTTATTGAACCATATTTTACTCCTTGATATTAACTGTGTCTCTCGGATTTTTGAAATTCCACTCACGGAAGCCGTAAAATTATGTTTTATGTAAATTTTCAAACTCTCCTAGGAGGTGGGTAAAAGACGGTGAAAAGTTCAATAAAATTATTATATATCTAAAATTATTATAAAATGACTCCAATGAATTACTTTGAACTTATATTGGTATTATGTATCAATTTTGACCTAAAATAAATTTAAATAAAATAAATAATTATTTAAATAAAAAGTCGGTTTTTAAATAGTAACCCAGTGTTTTCACTATTCATAAAAAATTGAATGTTTTCTGAAAAATACCAAAAATTCACCCTAGGCTAATTTCGATATTCCAAATCCAAAAATGAAGTCTATTTTGAAAGATAAAATTTATAAAATTTCAAAAAGTGGGTATTACAATTCATAATGGCTAGTTTTAATAATATTTTAATAGCATATTGTTGTTTAGTGAAACTCGGTATTGCGTACAACGCAAGCTATCGAGGAAGGTCGCAATTGCGTGTAAAGCAAGCCAAGCAAGTGTTGTGTGTAGTGAAAGATTCCTTTGATGATGTATATAACATAAAAATAAAATATTTCTTATAAAAATCTCAGGTGTTAAAATAAACTACCATGATGACCTTCTCTCTTTCATTACATCCCAAAGCGAGAAATATCTTCTCTATGGAATTTATCCATTGCTCAGTTACAAATGGGTTTGTTGTCCCATTTAATGATGGAGGTTGTTATCGCATAAAGAGATCTAAAAAATCTCCACCACATGGTGGATCCAGATGCTCTATCCGGGTAAGGTTATAGTTCATAACATGAGTAAGTTGTCTCAGTATAGTTATACATTGATCTGCTCCAGTTGCAGCTCTAGAGCCAACATCATTATCTTGAATCAGAGGGAAATCCTTACATGGGATATGCATGTTAATGCGGTTTCAATTTCTTCCACTAGTGTCATTTCTAGATAATGGCATACACTATATTAGGTTATTAATCTTAATGTATAATATTAACATAGAAAAAGACTTAGCATAAATTGAATTCCTATGCATGGCTAAACCCATAATCACAAACATAGTTTCTTTGAGAAAAAATGTACATTTAAATCATTTATAATGGCCTGTAAAGAAAATGTGAATTATCCTAAGCATATCCCCAAAGAGTTTCAAAGCATGTGCGCAGTAAGGCTCGTTGTTGTGTACTAGGATACCACAAGTCAAACCCAAAACTCTTTGTAGAGATTGCACTCCTGATCGTACGACGATTCACTATTTTATTCCACCCTTACACCGTTGTTTTAAACTAGTTTTGTAATGAATATTCAAAATATAATAATAAATTTAACATTATGTTTGAATCAATTAATTAATGTTAATCAACATTATAATTGGAAATGTTACTTGTTTTTATTATTTCAATGTAGGTAGAGGTGATTTGGAGGGCCCTTGATGAAGTGGAAGAAAAATGGGCCAAAATTGCATGGATCAATGATAATATGTCCACTGTTTTGCATAGTACATGAACTCCGTGAATTCAAATGGGCTGATATTTTTTGTACCTGTCCAAAATTTAATAGGCTACATTTCATATTAAGGAACCCAATCCTCATTCGGCTTCTATAAGGCCCATCCAAACTGATCTGTCCAAGACACCGAATTTGGACCAAGTCAAATGCGGTGTTCTGTATTTTATCAATATCTTGAGCTTTAGTTGTCCAAATTGTTCCAAACTTTTAGTGGAGACATAAAAGAGGTAGGGATACAACGTTTCTATTTTCTCCAAAGCGAGATAAGGCTTTCTGAAGGCCAAAATGTGTGGTACAAGTGGATTGATGAAATTTGTGTTCCTAAAACCAACTTCCAATTTTCCTATAAAATGACACCTTGGGATCCCCATTTGAAAGTTCGGACAAGAGGCAAGGTGCTGCCATTTTGGAGTCCCCAAGGAGTCTTCTCAACATCCCTAGCAGTTCTGGAGGCTATGGGAAGTTCTACCCCAACATATTTCTCTTCTTCCTCCATCATGGGTTTCTAAACCCCTTGTGATCACCCGGGGAGGAACGTGATGTAAATCCCAAGCATCCTATTTGTAATATTTGAATGATCTTTTGAATTCCAGGTTGTTGTGTTGTTTTTAATCATTATATATTCTTATTTTATTTATTTATGTAGTGGTATGCCATGCTCAACTCATATGATCATTTTTGGGGGTACCCATTCATGTGATGTTTCACACACCATTCACCACTTTCTTTTCCCCCTTCCAATTGCGGTGCTTGTGTGGTTCATATTGGTCAATAGAACTCACAAAAGCACTATCAAGGCCATGTAAATGTATGTCATGGTATCACAAAGAAATAAAATACAAACCTGGACAACACATCGAGTTTTTTGTGTGTTGCCTTGGTGAGTTTTGGTTATGAAGTCAAACACAATTCACCCAATCATCGGTGGTGTCCGGTGAATCATTGTGTGTTTTAGACTGAACCCTAGGAGGTATCCTAGTATAAACTTAGTAAAATTCTAGTTCTAGGTGTTAAAAACCAGGGATTAAAATATCATAACCCTATATCATGAAGCGATGAAGGATAAAGAAACACACAACAACAAAAATCAATCAATCAAATTGGACATCATTGTTGCATGACTAGATCTGGTAAAGAAACACAACTTGAATTTGATCCTGAAATTGAAAAGTCACTTCACACACAAATCAAGTCATCTAGAGAAGTTAAATCAAGTAACATTGAGGAATCCTTTGTGAAACCTCAAGTGTTCCAAAACCAATCAAAAATTCAACCAAATCAAACCCTAGAGATCATGGCTGAAAATAACAGAACATTAAAAGAACAGACTGCCCCAGATGTGGAGTACCAACATGCGTACATCCAATATCCTGAGGAAGCAGCCAATTTTGAGCTAATATCAGGCCTCATCCACCTCCTTCTAAAATTCCATGGTCTTCCCGGTGAGGACCCTCACAAACATCTAAAGGAGTTTCACATAGTGTGCTCCACCATGAAACCCCAAAATGTGTCTGAGGACCTCATTATGTTTAGGGCCTTCCCTTTCTCCCTTGATGGTGTAGCCAAAGAATGGATATACTATATACCTACCACAATTGGGGGATCTAATGACATTAAATGACTCTTTCTAGAAAATTTTTTCCCTGCCTCCTGAACTGCATCAATTAGGAATGAAATTTGTGGCATTAGGCAGTTACAAGGAGAGACCCTTCATGAATACTGGGAGAGATTCAAAAGACTTTGTTCAAGCTTCCCTCACCACCAGATTAGTGAACAAATACTAATCCAATACTTATATGAGAGAATTATTCCCATGGATCGTGGAATGATTGATGCTGCAGCTGGTGGTGCCCTAGTTGATAAAACTCCTTCCGCCGCTTGTGACTTAATAGCCAACATGGCTCAAAATGCACAACAATTTAGTAAATGAGCAATTTCACCATCCTAAGGAGTTCATGAGGTAAGTCATTCTGCCTTAGAATAAAAGGTAGATACTAAACTTGATGAGATGCATACCCTTCTAAGGAAATTAGCTCAAGTAGAAGGTAACTCGCACTCTACTTCTATTCCATTGCATTGTGGTATTTTTTCTGATAACACTCATTTTTCTGACCATTGCCCACAACTTCAAGATTAATCTGAGTCTTGTGAAGTTGTGTTCCCAGGGCATCCATTCCAACAAGCACCTCCTTTCAAGAAAGAACAATTCAAGACAAATCCAAATCCAGGGTGGAAAGCACAACCCCAGTACCGACAAGAAGGAAACACAAGCTACCCAAAGCAGAATTGGTATCAACAAGGCCAAGGTATGCAAAATTCTTATCCTTTAACTTCTCAAGACAATCATCCTCCTCCTATCAAATCTGAACCAAGCCTCGAGGATATGGTGAAGCAAATGGCAACCCAAAACCTTCAGTTTCAACAGAGCACACAATCAGCAATTCAAGACCTACGAACTCAAGTGGGACAATTGGAAAACACCATCGGTGAGCTTAAGATGCAAGGATCTGGACAACTACCATCCCAACACATTTCCAATCCGAAGGAAAAAGGTAATGTATGTTCAATTACACTTCGTAGTGGTAAAGAATCTTCTACTTCTACTGATTCGATGAAACAGGTATGTCCCCCTCTTGAAAACACTCCTTCCCAACCCTCGAAAATTCTAAGTAATGAAAAACAAAATAAAAAGGGAAACCAAATTATCGTTGATGATTAAAATGAACAAACATTTATTCTTCCTTTCCAAAAAATACTCTCTAAATCGAAGAAAATTTTTGATAATGATATTGACAATGAGATAATGGATACATTTAAAAAAGTTCAAGTTAATATTCCTTTGTTGGATGCAGTCAAGAAAATTCCCCATTATGCCAAATTTCTTAAAGAGATTTGTACCCATAGAAGGAGGTTAAAGGGAAATGAGAGAGTCATCCTGGGAAGGAATGTCTCGGCCTTGATTCAACTAGAAATGCCAACCAAATTCAAGGATCTGGGCACATTCACGATACCGTGTACCATAGGGGAGACTTTGTTTTTTTATGCTATGATAGATTTAGGTGCTTCCATTAATGTAATGACTCACTCTATGTGTATTTATGTATAGGTTGGGGAGCTTCAACCAATCAGAATTTTCATGAAACTTTCCAACCGGAGTACAACACATCCAATAGGAGTGATTGAGGATGTCCTTGTACAAGTGAAGAATCTCATCTTCACTGCTGATTTATACATTCTTGAGATGGAATATAACTGAAACCAAGGACATTCTCATCTCATACTTGGGATTCCATTCCTAAAAACATCAAATACGGTCATCAATGTTCACAATGGTATGCTATCCATGAAATTTGGAGGAGAAAAGGAAAGTTATAAAATCCTTGAGGCTATAAAACACCCCGTTGAAGGGTACTCCACTCTTCCTGTTTATTCGATGGAAGTGCTCTCAAACGATGCACACACACATAATTCTCTCCTCAACCCAAACTCCGATTCATTTTTATTTTCTTCACCCTTGGATGATTTGAGTTTTGATTCATGTTTTGTGTGTTTTGTGGGTTCTGAAAAGTTTTAATTTTGTGCTTTAATTGATGAGTGTGTTCATTCTGAGGTACCCATGACCATCGATGATTCTGAAAATCTCATTTCTATAGATTCTCTATCTTTAGAGAATAAACATGAGCAGATAGATAGTTTCATGGACCTCAATCCCTCTAAATCCACTCCCTCAGTCCATAAACAACCAGTGTTGGAACTTAAACAACTTCCTTCTAATTTAGAATATGCATATCTTGAGGGTATTGACCAATTTCCCGTCATTATTGCCAATAAACTCTCTCCACAACAAGAATCAAAGCTGCTCAAACTTTTGAGAGAGTGTGAAAAAGGAAATATGATGGACATTGGCTGATATTCTCGAGATTATCCCATCTATTTATATGCACCATATGCTTTTGGATGATGAGGCTAAACTCGTAAGACAATCTGAACGCCGGTTGAATCCCACTCTCCTTGATTTGGTAAAATTGGAAGTTAGTAAATTACTTGCTGCAGGGAACATTTATCCTATATCTGATAGTAAATGGGTTAGCCCAGTGCAAATTTTTCCTAAAAAGTAGGAATAACAGTTGTGTCAAATGAAAGGAATGAATTGGTTCCAACACGTGTGCAAAACAATTGGCGAGTCTGTATTGACTACCGTCGACTGAATCAAGCCACATGGAAGGACCAATTTCCATTACCTTTCATTGACCAAATGCTAGAACGATTGGCATATAAGTCCCATTATTGTTTCCTTGATGTCTATTTCGGTTATTTCCAAATCCATATAGCCCCTGAGGATCAAGAAAAGACAACATTTACCTATCCATTTGGCACATTTGCATACAGAAGAATGCCTTTTGGCCTATGTAATGCTCCTGGTATTTTTCAGCGATGTATGTTGAGTATTTTTTCTAAGTACCTTGAGAGTTGTATGGAAGTCTTTATAGATGATTTCACGGTTTACGGTTCTTCTTTTGATGATTGTTTGGAAAACCTAGGTTCTGTCCTCTATTGCTGCATTGAAAAAGATCTTGTTTTAAATTATGAAAAATGTCATTTCATGGTTGAGCGGGAGATAGTTCTTGGGAATGTCATTTTAAATAAGGGAATTCAAGTTTATAAATCTAAAATTGAATTAATTTCAACCCTTCCATATCCAAAATGTGTTCGTGAGGTGTGATCCTTCTTGGGTCATGCTGGTTTTTACCACCGATTCATTAAAGACCTTAGTAAGATTGCACTTCCATTGTCTTGCGTATTGAAAAAAGATTCTAAGTTTGTGTTTGATAAAAATTGTGAGGATTCATTAAATTCACTAAAAAAGAGTCTCACATCACCTCCGATCATACAACCACCAAGGTGGGATCTTCCCTTCGAACTTATGTGTGATGCCTCTAACTTTGAAGTTGGGGCAGTTTTATCACAAAGGGTTGAGAAGGCCCCTCATGTCATTGCGTATGCCTCACGTACCCTTGACCCTGCCCAGGTAAACTAAAAAACCATAGAAAAATAACTCCTTTCTATTGTGTTTTCCTTGGAAAAATTCCATTCATATCTTCTCGGGTCAAAAATCATCATCTTCTCTGATCATGCTGCCCTTCGTTTCCTCTTAAAGAAACCTAAAGCTAAGCCCTGCCTCATTCGGTGGATGCTCCTCCTCCAAGAGTTTGAACATGAGATTAGAGATAAGAGGGGGTGGAGAATGTGGTATCTAACCACATTAGTAGGATTTCCCCACCATTGGACCATCATGTTGACTCACCCCTACCCATTGGAGAATTCTTCCCTCATGAGAACCTCTGTGATGTTGTGGACCTTACCCCCTGGTATGCAGACATTGTGAATTTTCTAGCAACATATAGGGTCCCCACTGATTTCAGCATTTCACAATCCCAGAGACTTAAGCATGATTCTCATTGGTACATTTTGGATGACCCATACTTGTGGAGAATTTGTAGTGACCAAGTAGTTTGTCGGTGTGTCCCTAACCACGAGTTCAACTCTGTTTTGACCTTCTGCCACACTTTGTCCTGTGGGGGACACTTTGGCTCTCAACGTATAGCTCGAAAGGTCCTTGACTCAGGACTTTATTATCCAACATTGTATAGGGATGACCATAGAATTTTCAAGTCATGTAGTCGTTGTCAATTCAGAGGTAATATCTCCAAGAGGAATGAAATGCCCCAACAGCCCAGGTTATTTTGTGAGATCTTAGATGCATGGGGCATTGACTTCATGGGACATTTTCCAAATTCATTTGGCTTTGTGTACATATTATTGGCTTTTGACTATGTATATAAATGGGTGGAATAAAAGGCCACCAAGACCGATGACTATCGAGTGGTTGTTGATTTTGTGAGGTCCCATATTTTTAATAGGTTTGGTTTGCCAAGATTCATCATTAGTGATCAAGGTTCACATTTTCGCAATCACAACATGAAGAATTTTCTTTGTAAGTATGTGGTTGATCATAAAGTATCCACTACATATCAACCCCAAACTAATGGACAAGCAGAAATATTAAATCGGGAAGTTAAACGAATCTTGGAAAAAACGGTACAACCCAATAGGAAAGATTGGAGTTTGTGCTTGGATGATGCACTTTGGGAGTATAATACTGCTTTTAAAACCCCAATAGGAATGTCACCATATAAAATTGTGTTTGGAAAGGATTTTCACGTCCCAGTGGAGGTAGAACACCATGCATATTGGGCTGTTAAACAATGTAATATGAACATTTCAGATGTAGGTGAGCAAAAAAAGCTGCAGACTAAAGAGTTGGAAGAAATTTGATGTGATGCATATAAGAACTCTCGGATCTATAAAGATAAGACAAAGGCTATTCATGATAGCATGATTCACCAAGGAAAGATCTATATTAGTGAGAAGGTACTCATGTACAGTTCTAGGCTTAATCTCCACCCAGGTAAGCTTTGTTCCCGATGGTTCGGTCCTTATACTGTTACTAATGTTTACCCTTTTGGTGCCATACAGGTTTTTCATGAGCAGAGTGGATGAAGTCTTACCATTAATGGGAAGCGACTTAAACACTTCTATGGGGATTTTTCGAAGAATCTGGTGGATTAAATCCACCTTCTCGATGCATCATACCAATAAAACACACCAAGTTTTATCCTTCCTTGTCACATTCTCAATTATTTCCGTGAGGACACTGCATATTCTAGGTGTGGGGTGGATAAATTCCTGTGTTAGTTATGAATTTTCATTGTTTTCCCCTTTTGTTTTCTCTTTTTTGGCCTTCTTTATGTAATTTTCATTTTTCCCCATCAACAATTTTGAAGTTCCATGATTTGGCGACCATAAAGGGGGGAAAGTAAAAATACCATAACAAAGGCTAAAAAGAGTTTGTTTATGAATTTACCATCAAGGAGTGATTTTTTAGTGAATTGGTTTTATTTCAATGATATAAATGTTCATATCTATGTGAATCCTTTGAGATGATTGATGTTCCATGTGTGAGTAGTTTTTGGGAAAACTGTGTCACTAATATGTCCACAAATATTTGCACGAAACCACAAAGTGTGAATATTTCTTACTTAATATAAGGTAAATATATGTTGGGTTAATATTTTTTAGCTTTAAATGATATTTCCATACGTTCGTTCCTTATCCGATCTATCTCATTACTGTACCAGATTGACCTATGCGTGTGTACCTAATGTCCGACTGTTGGACGCCCTAAAAAAACAAAAACAAAAAAAATTGATATTGTGTCTTGGGCAGGTCAAAAACCACTCCTCCTAAACATTTTATCTTGTTATAACTATTGCAATTAGTGTCGTGAGGAGATCAAACAAGGGTTGAGAGATGAGTGTGAGATTTGTTCCAAATGCAACTTCAAAAAAATATAATAAATGAGGGGAGTGATGAAATGTGAAACATATGGGGATATCTAGGTCAGGAGATTATGGTTTCACTTCTAGGAATTCTTAGATGAGTGGGTCTTGAAATATTATTGCAAAGGATGTAGGACAGGTTCGGTGAAAAATCATTTAAAGCTGAATAATGTTAAAATAACCTATATTTATTTGATAGAAAGTGGAAAGAATAGCATGGAATGGTTTTCACACACACAGATAGAGAGTTAGTGTAATGGTAGAATTTTGAATTCCTTTCTCATGTTGGTGTCATAAATCTCTTTGAATTTTATTATGATATGATTTATGAGACATCTTTTCCCATTTTCACTGGGAAGAACTCCTTGGTGCGGTTCATGCATTAATCACATTACTTTGGTGAATTAAAATTTCCTCAAAAGATAAATCTTCATGAATTAGGAAATATTTATATATGAAATATTTTATTGGGATATGTGACTTTTCCTAGGAGTGCAAATGTTTAGGTGTGGGGGTGTGATCGTACCACGATTAACTGTTTTATTCCACCCTTACACTGCTGTTTTAAACTAGTTTTGTAATGAATATTAAAAATATAATAATAAATTTCACTTTATGTTTGAATAATTTAATTAATTTTAATCAACATTATAATGGGAAATGTTAGTTGTTTTTATTATTTCAATGTAGGTGGAGATGATTTGGAGGGCCCTTGATGAAGTGGAAGAAAAATGGGCCAAAATTGCATGGATCCATGGACATCTGTCCACTGTTTTGCACAGTACACGAAATCCATGCATCCAAATGGGCTGAAATATTTTGGACCTGTCCAGAATTTAATAGGCTAGATTTCATATTAAGGAACCCAATCCTGATTCGACTTCTATAGGGCCCATCCGAACTGATCTATCCAAGATAACGAATTTGGACCAAGTCAAATGCGGTGTTCTCTATTTTATCAATATCTTGAGCATTAGTTGTCCAAATGGTGCTAAAAATTATGTGGATACATTCAAGAGGTAGGGATAAAACCATTCTATATTCTCCAAAGAGATATAAGGCTGTCTGAAGGCCGAAACTCGTGGTACAAGTGGATTGATGAAATCTGTGTGCCTAAAACCACCTTCCAATTTTCCTATAAAATGACACCTTGGGATCCCCATTTGAATGTTCGGCCAGGAGGAAAGGTTCTGCCATTTTGGAGTCCCCAAGGAGTCTTCTCAACATCCCTAGCAGTTCTGGAGGCTATGGGAAGTTCTACCCCAACATCTTTCTCTTCTTCCTCCATCATGGGTTTCTAAACCCCTTGTGATCACCCGGGGAGGAACGTGATGTAAATCCCAAGCTTCATGTCTGTAATATTTGAATGATCTTTTGAATTCCAGGTTGTTGTGTTCTTTTTAATCATTATCTATTATTATTTTATTGAGTTATGTACTTGTATTCCATGCTCAACTCATATGATCATATTTGGGGGTACCCATTCATGTGATGTTTTACACACCGTTCACCACTTTCTCTTCCCCCTTCCAATTGCGGTGCTTGTGTGGTTCATATTGGTCAACAGAACTCACACAAGAACTATCAAGGCCATGTACATTTATGTCATGGTATCACACAGAAATAAAATACAAACCTGGATAGCTCATCGAGTTTTTTGTGTGTTGTCTTGGTGAGTTTTGGTTCTGAACTCAAACACAATTCACCCAATCATCGGCGGTGTCCGGTGAATCATTGTGTGTTTTCGACTGAACCCTAAGAGGTATCCTAGTATAAAATCAGTAACATTCTAGTTCTAGGTCTTACAAACCAGGGATTAAAAGATCATAACCCTATATCATGAAGCGATGAAGGATAAACATCATGAGATTACCCTGGGTTGATCACGCTTAATTAATTCTATTAATCTCTACTTTGTTTTATAGCTTCTATTTTCTATTTTCATCTTTAATAATAAAACCCAAGTATTATAAAACACCATTTCCCTTTTTACCTCCATAATAAAAACCACATTTTAGAATTAATTATCTATGGATCCTTCTAGAGACGACCTAGGGTTGCTGCTATACTGCAGAAATTCTAGTTAAAAATAAACATCTAATTTGACACGCTCGACAACGCGATCAACTCCTAAGTACATATGTGCCAGAACCCCATCCACTTTTAATATCCAGATAGGAAATTATTTTTTAAAAAGATACATATACTCTATTTCTTACCAAAATACCAGGGTGTTCTTATATGTTTATCATCAAATACAATCTTAGAGATTTTTCCCTAATCTAGGTTTTCTAAATCTAGTTTTCAAGTTGTCTACTAAACTTCCTCTGAAACAAACTCTAAAGACCTAACCCCAGTTTCCTAGAGTCGATGCCTTATTAAATTACATTGTAGTTATTACAAGAAATTCATATCCCAAATGAATGAATTTTTTAGTAGATTTAGAAACAAGATACATATATATGTTCATAATTACATCCTGAAATGAAAAACAACACTGAATTACTCCATTAAAAACAACCATGCCTTCTATATTATGCCTGCAAGTCACTCATAACATACTTCTTCATATCCTGGTAAAATGAAACATATGAAAGGGGTGAGATCAAATGATCAGTAAGAATAAGAAATACAGTAGAAGATAACTTAAACATAAACATTATGCATGGTGAATAATTGAAAACACATTCCTTTAAAAATAATAAACTTGAACACATTATGGCAGGAATATGAGTTGAGAAAATATTTCCATAATAGAACATAATCATGAGTATTCTAATAGTCGAATAACCACATGAACTTTCAATTACTAGATTCATAATGAGGGAATTGAATATTCTAGAAATTCTAAAACATATTGTCAAGGCCTTAGCCAAGACTTCCAAAAATGATTATGGCCTATGCCAAAACCATATCTCAAAATGGGCAAGGCCTCAGCCAAGTCCATGTCTATTTGTATCATGAGACCTAACAATGAATCGAGAGGATATAGAGGGCCCCACACGTCACATAATAAGTAAAATTCATTCCTTATATGAGTGGTGATAAACATAAACAACATATTCATTCACATTGAAACAAACATATGAAATTTAAATAATTTTCCCTGAACATTAAGCATAAACACTAACCATTTGAAGTAAATTGGTGAATGGTTTTAGGATAGAACATACAGAATCCAAATAATCATAAAAAATTTGATTAAATATGGTAGATGATATCATAAAATATTAATCCCAAAAATACATAAGAATCAACATGAGTATTGAAATACATGAAAATACGTTATAAAATCATTGAGTAATTCTTGAGATAAGTACTCTTTTATTTAGAAAAGAATAGTTCTTTTGGAAAATACATTGTGTAAAACCAGAAGTAAAGTAATATAGTATTTTCATAATAAAATGAGTGATTTTATAAAGATAATGGTTTTTAATGATAGATTATTGAGTTCCCTTGAAAATAGGTAAGAATTTTAGAAATTCTCTTGAATCGGGATTGTATTTCAGAAATAATTTTGATAGTTCTTTTTAAAACTTGTAAATACCCATAAAATAAGGAAGTATTATTGTTGGTAAACCTATATATAACACACAAATGGAATTTATTAGGATTACATAATAATACATAATAATTTAATTAAGGTAATTATACAATAAAAGTAACCTGAATGAAAATGGATGTTCGGGTGTAAAACCCTTACCTTAAGTTTAAATGTGTTCCACTCATGAACTTAAGGTCCTATAATATGAAATTATACTTATTAATAAATTAATTAAAGACCTAAAAGACATGTATTTATTTTATCATGATTTCAATAACTCCATCATGACCTTATTGATTAGTTATAATATTTAATTTCATCATTCTAGAGTGTTCATTTTCTGGATTTTCATAATCGGGTCACTTATTTTTATGTAATGAAGTTCATGTGGAATGGATGTAAATATCAATAATTGAATTTAAATATTATTTATGAAAATATTATTTTCAGTTAAATCATTAATTTACATGGAATTAGGATGAATCATTAAATGAAATATTAATGAAAATCACTTAGATTATTTTAGTGGTAGTTTTATTATTAGGAACTAGTATGGTCATATGATTTAATATTATGTACATATACTAGTTCATGAATATTAAATAGGTTATAATACATATATTATAGTATTGTTCAACCATAAAAATGGTTTCATGACTAATAATGAAGGAGAAATTGAAGAAAGAAACTTCGTCATCCACGAAGGTTTTAAATTGGAACCACATGGACGATAATTTCGTTTATAAAATAAGAGGGACAGAGTAAGAATATTGATGATGGTTCTTCCATTCACATGATATAATTAAAGTTTATAGATTATAATATATTAATAATGGTCATTTGTATATAGTAGGTTTTCATAGAATAAGAAAAGTAGATAAATTGAAATGAAACTAAATGAAAAAGAAAGATGATTTACATCTTGTAATAACCTCCTTGAGAACCTCCTTAAGGGAAGGGATTATGGTCTTTTGGAAAGAAAAAGAGATCCTGGACATGGGGAGTGACTAAGGAATGGTATTTGGTCAGATATTATACAAGGAACAAGGCTTGAGAGGAGTGAAGAGAAGAGGAAGTGAGGGGGTTTTTATAGTGGACAAGTGGAGTGAATTTTGAATATTTTATTCATTATTTTATTAATTACCTCTAGACAACCAATAGTGTTGTTTCATGCGACCCCTAATAGTAATAAGTGAATTTGAGTTAAAAAATAGTGGGATTACATCATCCTTACATCTCTTATGACCCAATAAATCATATATTTATCATTTATCGTAAATTATTATATTTTGCTATACACCCAAAATTCCTGTATTTTAGAAAAATCCAAAAAATTAACCTTAAACATTTTTTGAAATGTAGAATTCAAAAACTGAAATCCATATTGGAAAATAATTTTATGAAAAAATTAATTTAATTTTTAAATAAAATCATAATTTATTTCAAAAAAACAACTTTAAAACTATAACTCGTTTTATAACACCTAGGAAATTAATCAGGGTCCCATATAATTATATTATAACCATTAGACAATAAATTTACAATTTATGATTAAATTTTATGAAAATAAATTTCAATTTTAAATTATTAAATTAATCAGAAATTTGTAATTAAAATATTTATGACATACAAAAATACCAATACTTATACTATGATTGTTTGTTCACTTTTAAGATGTCTAAATTGTATTTATACATTCATGTTTGTAGTTTCTATTTTTGTGTCCATTTTAATATTCATTACTATTTATTACTATTCATAAAGGCATGTTACTATTCATAAGGGTACGTTACTAAAAAATTACGTTTTTCTTATCAGACTCCAAATGACTTATTGATCACAACTCTAGATGGCCATTTGTTGAAATTCAAAACATAATAGTGTAAAAGTTGTGTTTAATGGCTAGATTATAAAATGTGTTATATTTTAGTCACTTAGTGTTTTGTGAATTCAAAATTTATTTTAAAAAACATGGGGTGTTACAGAAATCTTGAGCAACTATCATTAAAGGTGGAGGCATAGATCCAACAGGTCCAATAGGTGCAGCAGCAGGCACCACAATTGATTCACTTTGCACATGAAGGTATGGATTCAATAGCATAATAAAATACTTAATGATTTCCCCACCATAATTCATAGATTTCTCAAAATCATATTTATTCTCTAGAAACATGTCAAGAAGAGGTGTGAAGTTCTTCAATTTTTGAACTTGATCCTTAAAAGATTTTTTAAATGGAGGAATTTTCAAATTTTCGATCAAATATTTAAAAAGGATTTACAACTAATGCTTGTTAATAATATTATTGAAATAATAATCCACTTTTTCTATAATTTGAGCATTGGAAGTCTCTGCACTCTTGGAATAGATCCTGACCTTGTTATAAACATGGTCACTATTCTTCTCAATTTTGCAAGGTTATCCGTTCTAGAAGCACCAAACAGAGCATTAAACTCTTCCATAATAAAATTTATAACTATCTCAATATCCAAGGCCTATGATTTCTGACCAGAGGTAGAAGGAACAATAGGAGAGGAGGTGTGTTCCTTAATATCTTTATGCTCTATCTACATAAAACCTTTATAATCATAGGTCATGTGATTTATTTAAAATAAATTCCCACTCATTCTTTTTCTATTCTTGGTGTTGTTTGAAAAAATTGTTTCATCCTTTGTTATTATTTTTTGTTTAATCTCAGCTATAAATATCTTTGAAACATTAACTTCATCGGCCTCAATCACACCGACTGTCTGAACTGGAATAGAAGCAACATGTAAGACTACTTCATCTCTTCTATTAAAGATTTGAGATAGTGTAATTCCTTTGTTAATTTTTTTCCATTCTAGATTTTTGAATCTCATGTAAAATATGATATTGAACTGATACTCTCACATATGAACATATTTAATCCTTTAACTTCTCAAAATCTGATCTAGTGATAGAGCCACTAGAAAATGAAATAACCGAAGGAGTAAGAACAGATGCAGATGACACTGCTTGAGGTGTCTCAACAAGAACATGATCTTCAATCAGTGGTATCTATGGAACTACTACACTTTACTCAGCATTAGAGTCAGAATAACCTAAGTTGAGGAAAAGATACCCAGGATTTAGATGCCATTAAGATAGCACAAATGATTCCAAAATATTGAGTGTGTTAACTATCACTCTTCTTACCTGAGGCTTCTCCTCAACTTGAGATCTTCTGTCTGGAAGCTCCTCACTCAATATGTGCTCTTTTCACTGGTTTCTCACCCTCAACATGATGTTTCCTTCTTACCTACATTAACTGAGGTGTAGGAATCTTTTGATCTTTCACTTCTCTTTAAATTTCAACTACTCTTCTCTCTTCAATAGAAACTATAAAAGGTTCAACAACTAATTTCTGATTCAAATAATCAACCATATCTACATCTCCACCATGATCATTCTCATGATGGTCACCATAAAAATAACTACCTTCACCATTTCCTTCCTCATCAAAATCATATCCATAGGCATGATCTTCACTTCCATTTCCTTCATCATTTTCTTTCACCTCCTCTTTCACTACATAAACCAAAACCACTTTCACTAACATTGTTAAATTAATCACAACTAGATTCTTCTTCTTCTCTCTCATCTTCTTCTTCTACTTCTAATTCATCTTCAAATCTATAGGACTTTGTAACATACTATACACTGCCTGGTACTTATCTCTCATCATATCTATTAGTGCCAAGAGTGGATTCATCTATGGTTAAATCAAGCGGTGGACATAGAGGTCCAAAAGAAAAACATTTTTGTGCTCCTATGGTGTCAAGATCAATCTTATCATCAAAATATGACCATTTGAATCTAACTAGTGTGGGAGGATCTTCTTCTTAATCTAAAGAGTAAACAACTTGATAATCTAGTCCTAAGCATAGATCCACCATATTCCTTGGCCTAATAGGGTGGTCCACTAGGTTGAACTTCCCATATAATTTCCCCTCATCCCCAACACATTCTTTCTTCCATGGGTTCCAATTTATTTTCATCCTTTTATAGTTTTATTTTCATAGGTAGATCCCACTGCAATTAGAAACAATCTCATCAGCATCACTAACACATCCCTCCTCTTTCAAAATGGTTGAGATCATCATTGGGTAAACAATAGAGTTTTTCATGCAGGAAGTTTTAATCATCTCACTAATATGAACTATGAGATATATACATATTTTTACCTTAATTACCCTCTTCATTAGGTATAGAAAATAAAAATCTTGATATTTTAATGATGAAAACTCCCCTTTCCTATGATAGATTTGGGGCTGAATGAATTTGAACAGAATTCTGCACTCCCCATCAAATTCTGTAGAAATAGGCCTCATATGCTCATCATTTTCAGTAATCCCCTTTAGATCAATCTCAAGGAATAAAATATCACTCCCAGTTGTAGAGGTATCATGATTATCATCAAACACTCCCACATAAGGGTCTTTAAGACACTCATCCCACTACCTTGAGGAAAAATAAATTATCTTTCCTTTCACTATGGACTTAATCCATCAAACATCACTACTCTCAAATATAAACTCATCATTCATATAAAATTCATATAATAACTTTGGGTAATAGATACTTTCTTTATCTGAGTACCACTCTAGCCATAACTGAACCTGTAACACCCAAAGAATCTAAGACTTGCTTTCCAATATCCATTCTACAATAACCTTATTTTTTTGAAGTCCCCACACGGTTCTCCAAAGTAGGATTCATAAGTCGATAATATTATCTTGATTCCCCATTCTATTTTATAGCTGAATGAGACTCATCACCTGAACCACCTCCAAAATCTCTCTTCACACACACCATTCCAACAGTTCAGTTTGGAGGTCGGGATGTGAAAGGTCGAGAGTAGAGAAAGAGAAATTTCTAAGTGAGTGTAAGGGTAAAGGGGTAGAGTGTATCGACTTGAATTTATATCATTTATCATGTAGATCACATAAAAATGTAAAATCATCAACTGGGTTCAACAAAATAAATGAAACAACATCATTTTGATAAAAACATGAAATAGATAAAAGCAGTGAGTCATCGATGTCGGCATGATAGATTTAGCATGACACTAATGGCGTTGACCTGACAAGGCATTAATGTCGACATAACAACTTTGTCGGTATGACAATGTTATTGCTGTCGGTATGACATTTTCAACATCATATTGTCAGTTTTGTATGACTTTTCTAGTGTCAGTATGACAAATTCACTTAAAATTATCAAAGAAATAACAATATAATGTCCAAAAGATTGACCAGTCCTAACTCATGTATGATGTAGTTCATTCTTTCATTGTTTAGTGGCTTAGTGAAAATGTCAGAAAGCTGATGTTTAGTGCTAAGAATTCTAAATTTATATCACCCTTTTGATAATGGTATTTAAAAAAGTGATGTCTTACATCAACGTGTTTTGTGCTAAAATGTGAAATAGGATTCTTAGAAATATTAATAGCACTTGTGTTATGATAATTTATTGGGACATGTCTGAATTGATATCCATAGTCTTGTAATGTGTGTTTCATCCTAAAAATTTGTGCACAACAACTACCGCCAACTATGTATTCAGCTTTAGTAGTAGAAAATGCAATAGAATTTTGTTTCTTACAACAACATGAAACTAGAGGCTTTCCCAAAAGTGAAAAGTACTCGATCTTCACTTTTTGTCTAACTTACAGCCACCATAGTCAATATCTGAATAACTCTCCAAATCAAAATGTTGTCCTCTAGGATATAAAATTCCAAAATTGGTTGTATATTTGAGGTATTTATAAATACTTTTGATAGAATTAAAATGATATTCTTTTAGGGTTTCCTGAAAATATGCACACATGCACACACTACCCATAATATCTGGCCTACTAGTAGTTAAGTAGAGTAAACTACCAATCATTCCACTATAAGTGGTTTGATCAATAAACTTACCATCTTCATCAAGGTCCAACATAAAAATGGTACTCATTTGAGTGTCACTACTCTAGTTGCTTTCAAATCCAAATATTTTTAATATATCCTTAGTATTTTTACTTTGATTCATAACAATACTTTCTTTATTTTGAAATATTTGAAATCCATGAAATAATTTTAGTTCCCCCATAAAACTCATCTAAAATTCACATGGCATCATCTTTGAAAAATAAAAAAATAATGAATTTTTAGAAGATCCAAAAATATTATCATCTACATAGATTTTTACTACTAAAACATCTTTAAAAATTCATTTTATAAAAAGGATAGGATCAAAAATACCTTTTTAAAACCTTTAGAAATAAGAAATGTGTTGATTCTATCATGCCAAGATCATGGATATTTCTTTAAATCATATAAATATTTAGTTAATTTAAATACATGATTTGGAAAGTGGGGATTTTTAAAACTAGGGGGTTGTTCAATTAAAATATCCTCAATTATAAAACCATTCAAGAATTCACAATTGATGTCCATTTGATAAAGTTTGATATCAAGATGTGTTGTGTAGGCTTTTAGGATTCTAAGGTCCTCATGTCTAGTTACTGGTGCAAAGGTTTCCTCATATTCAATCCATTATTCTTGACTATAACCTTGTGCAACCAATCTAGCCCTGTTTCTATCTATATTATCAGATTCATCTAGTTTATTCCTAAACACCCATTTAGTTCCTATAGTCAAAGTGTCTTTGGGTCTCTCTACAAGTTTCTGTACTTTGTTTCTTTAAAACTGATTTAACACTTCTTTCATAGACATCACCCAAAATTCATCATCGATATCATCATTGATGTTCTTAAGATCATGTTATGACAGAAAATCTTGATGTTCAACCTGATTTCAAAGAGAATATATAGTCAAAGATCCTTTCTCTAAACCTCAAACTATACCTTCTAAAAATGGTTCTTGATAGTTATAACAGGTCTAAAAAAACAAGGGCCAATAACTTAAAGATATTCTATAGGTTTAGGTTTATCATGACTAGAACTAGATGATTTAATAGATTCCTTAATAGGATGGTCAGAAGATTTGGAATTAATGTCCATATTTGACATATCATCCTCGAGATTTTCTAGAGAGGTCTTTGACTCATGTGGATCTATCTCATGAAACTTGACATGTAAATATTCAGCTGCACAATTTATTCTTTTATTAAAGGCTCTACAGGATTTACTAGAAATTGAATAACCTAGGAAAATTACTTTATTAATCTTGGAGGATAATTTTTCAACATTATCCTTACTTTTAACAATATAGACCTCAAAACCAAAAACATTGAAGTACTTGACCTTAGGTTTACTATTATTCCATAACTCATAAAGAGTTATATTAAAGATAGTTATAATCAAGAATTTATTTATTTTATATCATGTTGTATTGACAACTACTTCCCAAAAAGCTTATAGGTAGTTCATACTCATTAATCATTGTTCTTGCAATTTCTTGTAGGGATCTATTTATTCTTTCAACAACTCCTTTTTTCTGGGGTATCCAAGGATCAGAGAAGTTGTGACTATATCTATTTTTGTGAGAAAAAGGATTCAAACTCTTGGTTAGCAAATTCAATACCATGTCCACTTATTAGGGTACTAATTCTAAGGCCACTAATATTTTCTACAGTCCTAGAATACTTGGTGAAATGTGATCAAGATTCACTTTTTTAATCCAAGAATAATGTCCAGGTATATCTAGAGTAATCATATATAAGAACATTTACATAGTGCTTCCCACTTAGACATGAAACTATTGATGTTTCAAACAATTCTATGTGAATCGACTCGAGAGGTTGAGATGTTGAAACTTCTCTCTTTGGTTTGAAAGACAATTTGTTCAATTTAATTTTTTTACAAGGATTAAAAAAAATTTGATTTGAAAAATCAAGTTTGGGTAGATTCTTGAATAATCCTTTTCTTTTAATCTTTATATTTGAGTTTATATTTCAGTGCCCTAATATTCTATGAAAAATCCAACAATCTTTATGAAATTCACTCAAATAACAAACATTTTGTGGAATTAAAGAATCTAAATCAACAGCATAAACATTTTCATTTCTAAGAGAAGTAAATACTAAAGCATTTTTAGAATTATAATTTTTTCATGCATCATATTTAAATTTAATATTTCAACCATCATCACATAACTGAGAGATACTATGTAGGTTTTAATTTAGTCCATCAAAAAAATTACTTTAAAAATTAAAACCGAGTTAGAGTTACCAATATGGCCAAGGCCAATGATTTTTCCTTTAGCATTGTCACCAAAGGTGACATGCCCAAAATAAATATTTATCATATTCTTGATGAATTAGTAATCTCATATCATGAGTCTTGAACATACACTATCCAAATACCATATAATTCTACATGATCTCTTCAAATATATTTCATACAAATAGATTGGTCAAGAAAATATTATGGTACCCCTCCTTGTTTGGGTCCAATAAAATTATTAATATGATCATTGGGAACCAAAATTTTCTTCACAGATTCCTAATAATCATCGTGTAAAGTATTTGATAAATAGACTTCATTTTATCCATAAAAACATGAAATAGTAGAAGATATTTCATGGATGTATCTTGCATAATTTTTTTGAGAACTATGAATAAAACTAGATTTTACATATTTAGATACAAACTTGGTTTGGAAAAAATTTATTTTACCAGGTTGGAATCCAATACCACTAGTGTATTTGGGTGAAACTTTTTACCAATAATTTGAACCAATACATATTTACCATTTGAAAAATTTTGTAAATAAGTTTTCAATTTCTCATTTTACAATTTAAGCTCATTGTTTTCATTAAGTGTTCGAGAATTTTTATATTTTTCTATAGATATATCATATTTAACATTAGTAGTAAAAGCATGTTGTTTCTTCAAGGATTTATATTCATATTTTAATTCATTATAAGTTTCTTCAATCATTTTTCAATATTCAAACATTTCCTCATTTTTCATATTTTTAGAATCACTTTCATCTCTAGAATAGTAAGCATTATGTTCAGGAAATTTTTTCATTACCTTAGATGTGTTTGTCATAAAACACATATTTTACATATAATCCTTTTCATTATAAGAGGATTCTATATCACTTGAGTTGTCTTTATAAGTACTCCATGTTCCCTCCATTTCCTCCTTTTATTTTATATCTCTTTTCTCATACTTCTATTTATACTTTAGTTTGGTACAATCATCTTTCACATGTCCCTTCCTTTTGAACTCGTAGAAGATTATATCATTTGAATTGTCACTACTTTTACAACCCTTTTTCCATGTTCCCTAATTGTCATATTTACCTTTGTAACTAGGATTTATGAAAATTTTCTTCATTCTATAGAATTTCTTACACCTTTTGGCTATCTGAGCCATCTCTTCATCACTATATATTGATGATTGTTCATCACTTGAACTTTCAGTTTCATCTTGATCTTTCTCCTATTTTTTGATGTAGTAGATTTAAAAGAAATAGGTTTCATTTGGGTTCATCATCCTCTTCTTTTTTTTGTTCTTCCTTGTACATCATCGATTTTCCTATCAATTCTTTTACTAGAAAAGTGTTGAGGTCAATGGATAAGCTTATTGATACATAAGTCCCTCTCTATCTATCTGGTAAGAATATAATTATTCTCATGATTTTATCCTTGACTATAAATAATTTTCCTAGAGAGATCGTAGTGTTCACAATTTCATTAAACTTGAGATACATGTTAAAAATAGACTCATCAGGATTCATCATAAAATTTTCATACTTAATAGTATATGTGTTAAGTCTCGTTTATTTAACATTATAATTTCCTTTATGTGAAATTGATAATGTGTCCCAAATTTCATAGGTAGATGAACAAGAAGATATTCTATTAAATTATTCATCTCCAAGTGTACAAAACATGGCATTCATAACTTTACAATTGTTATTATAAGAAGTTTTTTTGGAATCACTCCAGCTATTCCTTACAGTCTTTGGTAGTTTGTATTTATGTTCTATAATAATCCAAATATAAAAGACCATACATTCTAAATGCATCTTAATATTAATATTACACTGTGTATAGTTTTTTCCATTAATTTAGGGAGGTATGTTTGTAGAACCACCTCCCAAAGTATTGTTCATACTAAATAAAATATTTTTAAAGTGCTAAAAATTTAGAAGTAATATAAATTTTGAGATCATTAAAACACAAGTAAATCATAGTTAAAAATATTTGAAAAATATTTTTAAGAACATCCCTTTGCTACTAATTGTTGGTCGGATTAGGTCACTTAGGAGGGGGTGAAATAAGTTCCTTTAAGAAAATTGTTAAAATGTTTATTTAAATGATTCTTCAAATTTAAAACTCAACGGAATAGTTAGT
This sequence comes from Viscum album, assembly GCA_963277665.1. Classification (NCBI taxonomy): domain Eukaryota; kingdom Viridiplantae; phylum Streptophyta; class Magnoliopsida; order Santalales; family Viscaceae; genus Viscum; species Viscum album. The sequence goes on along the minus strand of OY728138.1, from coordinate 1,711,120,201 downwards.
CAAGATGGTTAATTTATAACAGTCTGACTATTCAACTACTTTCTATGTAGATTTATTATTTCTCAATTTTCATATTATTAGATATTGATACAACTTTTGAAACTAATCTAATAATCCAAATAGTTATAAACACTAGAAAAGACTAACTATCAAAGTGAAATATATTTTTCTGAAATATAGGTAAAAATAGACAAAAAAAATATGGAAACTCAAATTATATAAAATAAAAGGTTATGTCATAGGCCGAGGCTCAGTCCTCTCCACATGGTTATCACCTTCCACCAAGAAATCTATATAGATAAAAGTTTTTATCCACACCCTAGATCAGTGTTTAAACAACATTTTACAACTCTCCAGGTCACCTAAACTCTACCACATTTCTATGTGGGAACAAAATACAACCAGGTCACACAAGACCTCAACAACAGTTCTACATTGGATAAAAAAGAGTAAAAATATAGTTTTGTGATGATATCTAGTATCCTTCAGTTCAGTGCAGGAGACAGTGTGTGTTTTATAGACCATTGCACACACTACTCTAAAATGTAATAAAAAGGAACACAATAGAGAAATAAATATTAGATATGATTTATAAGGATCTATGTGATATACAGTTTAGATCTGGACTCTTTGATGTATCAGAGTTGAAGCTAGAGTCCTTTTCTTGATGTAGACACTGAAACATAGTTCTATAGAGTACTATGTTCTGTCTTCTAGGAAGATGAGATGTTCTTCTCCTAAGGTTCAGTTGAATGCTGTAGACATTTTGGAACATTAGTGGAAAACAATTATTTAGTTAAAATCGAGTGGTATTTAATAGTTCCTCATGTTTTATTCCTTTCTATATGTTTATCATATGTGCCTGCTACTATGTATATCCGTATATTTGTATATCTTTTCACCTTGAGAGAATTACTCTTTTATAATATATATCCTGACAATGTGTATGTTTGAGGTAGGGGTTTTACCTCATACTTCTAACTTTTTCATTAATGATTTCATCAAAATTAATGAAATTAATAATCCGCATTAAAACACTCAAAATTTGACTATTAGAAATAGTATTAAATAAAAAGAAATTAATAGAATCTGTCGGTGACTCCTTTTTCGGTGAATAATTCCTCGGTGACTCATTCCATCAGTGTCTCCTTCTATCAGTCTGTTCATGTGTAGGTAGAACCATGTGTCGGTAGAACCATGCATCGGTATCACCATGCATCGGTAGAACCATGTGTTGGTACCACTATGTGTTGGTTTCACCATACGCCGGTAGCACCATGCTTCGATAGCACCATGCATCGGTAAGTCAGCCCTTCTATTAGTGATACATTTGAACTGTCGAGGACTCATTTAATCTATTGGTGACACATTATATCTATCAGTATCAGTGAGCCAAACATATTTCATCGGTATCTGTTACTCAATTTTATTTCGGTGTTAGCTTCTCATACATAGAAAATATTTCTATTTGGACTGTCTAACAACATAAATATTATCATAATGTGTTAAAATTATATATGTTCATAGATAATCATAATTACACATATTGAAACTTAAATAAACATGATTGAAATTTTTATACATGATTAATTATATTTGACATGATTTGTGAATATTAAAACCATAGAGTGTGGCCAAAAATCTCTTATGGGCCAACAATATCCCCCTTTTTGATGATCACAAATCATGGGATTATAATGTACAATCATTAGATGTGTAATATAATCATTCTACTTATTATATCCCATTAATGATGAATTTTCTCAATATATAGATATGTTTAAGAGGTAAAATAACTATTAATAGTATCAAAGGAAACAAAAATAATGGTATGAAGGACTAATGCATTTTCTTCCCATATATAATCAGAGGTGAGGAAAATAAAATACAAAAGAGTGGTATCCAAGGTAAAATAATTAAGGATAATTCCAAACTATTCTCCCCCTTTGGAGATTATCAAAAAGTGAAAGGGTATAAAAGTATAAAATCAATAATGAAATGGAATGAAAGGAGTAATCAAGAAGGAAACATGTATCAAAGGAATAATATGTATTAGAAAATAATCAATATAATAGAAATATATGAAAGGAAAGAGTAATATATTCTATTAAATAGTGATGGAAAAGGTAATAAAATATTTTGTAATGGAAAACAAAAGTACAATACAAAAACCCTATAAAAAATCATCCACCCTAATTATTAAGGTCAAGAGAGGATTCCCCTTTCTAGAAGTGATCAAGAAATAGACTTGTAGGTGGTGGATGAGAGAACAGAGGGTATGAAGAAATCATCAGAGTAGGTAGGATTACTCCTTCTGGAACAATAGCTACAATGATTGGTTTTTTGTGACAAAAGATGAGGTTGAGCCTATGCTGTGATAACTAGAATAATTTTACTGAATTCCTAAGAAATTATTATCTAAGGTGGAGGCACTGACCTGATAGGTCCAATAGGATCAATAGTAGGCACCACAATTGCTTCACTCTACACATGAAGGTATGGCTTCAACATCTTGATAAAATCATCAATTATTTCACTACTATACAACATAGATTTTTCAAAATCATCTTTATTCTCCATGAACTTGTCAAGAAGAGGTGTGAGGTCCTTCAATTTTTTGAAATTGATCCATAAATTTTTTTTTACTGGAGGCAATGTTAAATTTTCTATCAAATATTTAAAAAGGATTATCAATTGGTTATTGTTAATGATCTTATTGAAATAATAATCCATATTCTCTGTAATCTGAGCATTGGAATTCTTAGCAATCTTGGAATAGATCCATACCATATCATGAACATGGTCAATATTCTTCTCAATTTTTAAAAGTTTGTCCAATATAGAAGCACCAAAAAGATATTTTTTCTCTTCCATAACAATATTTCTAACTTCCTCAATATCCAAGGCCTAAGATGTTTGACCATAGGTAGATAGAACCACTAGAGAGGAGGTTTGATCCTTAATATATTTAAGTACTATCTCCAAACAACTTTTATACTTAAAGGTTTGATGATTTATTGCAGAGACAAGCCCACTCATTTTTTTTCTCATCTTGGTGGTGTTTGAATTTTTTTTCGTCCATTGTGATTAAGTTTGGTTGAATATCAGCTATAACCTTCTCTGAAACTTTAACTTCATCAACCTCATTTACACCAACTGTATTAACTGGAAGAAGAGAAGCTTGCACAAACTGCTTCATATCTTCTATTAAAGATTTAAAAGAGTGTAATTCATTACTCTATTAGGTTTTTTCCATTCTATCTTGTTGAATCTCATGGACCTTATAATATTGAACTTTTACTCTCACAGTTGAACATATTTTATCCTTTAAATTCTCAAAATATGATCTAGTGACATAGTCACTAGGAACTGAAATAACAGAAGGGGTAGGGACTGAGGTATATTCCACTGCCTGAGGTGTCTCAACAAGAACATGCTCATCAATCAATGGCCTCTATGTAACTGCTACAAATTACTCAATATCAAATTCAAAATAACCTAAGTTAAGGAAAACATACCAAGGATATCATTTCCATTCAGATAGAACAGAGGGTTACAAAAGAGTGAGTGTGTTAATTATCACTCTTCCAACTTGAGGTTCCTCTTCAACTTGTGCTCTTATATCTTAAAGCTCCCCCTCAATCTGTGTTCTCATAACTGGTTTCTCACCCTCAACATGAGGTCTCCTTCTTTCATACACTAAATGAGGTACAAGGATCTTTTGATCTTCCAATACTCTTTGAGTTTCAACTACTCTTCTTTCTTCAACAGTTATTGTATAAGGTTCTACAAAAACTTTCTGAAATAAAGAATAAAAAATATATACATCTCCACCTTGATCATACTCATGATGGTCACTATCACTTTCACTACCTTCACCACTGTCTTCATCATCATCATCATGTCCAGGGGAATTCTCTTCACTTCAACTTATATCGTCATTTTCTTCACCTCCTCTTTCACTACCTGAACGAGAACCACATTCACTACCACTATTAATTTCATTACTATTATCTTATTCTTTTTCTCTACGATCATCTTCTTCTAATTATAATTTATCTTTATAGCTACCAAACATGAAAACAAACTCTACACTTCCTGAGACTTTTTGTCTCCTTATCTCCATTAGTGCCAAGAGTGGGTTCATTTGAGGGTGAAGCAAGTGGTGGACTTGGAGGTCTAAAAGAAAAACCTTTTGGTGATCCTATGGTTTCAGGATCACTCTTATCATCGATAGGTGAACCTAGATCTCTAGAAGGTGTGGCAGGCTCTTCTTTCTCATATACAGAGTAAACAACTTGAGCATCTAGTCTGAGGCCTGGATCCACTCTATTCCTTGTCCCAATAGGGTGGTCCACTGGGTTGAACTTATCATATAATTTATCCTCATCCCAAAACCATTCTTTCTTCCATGGGTTCCAACTGATTTTCATCCTTTTATAGATTTATTTTCTTAGGCAGATCCCACTACACTATGAAACAATCTCATTATCATCACTAACACATCCCTTCTATTTCAAAATGTCTTAGATCATCCTCAGGTAAAAAGGGAGTTTTTCTTGGAGGAAGGCTTAATCACCTCACTAATATGAACTATGTTGTATTTAAATAGGTTTAACTTAATTCCCTTCTTCATTAGGTACACCAAATATACATCTATAATTTTTTTTGAAGTAAATCCACCTTTCTTGGGATAGATTTGATGCTGAATGAATTTGAACAGAATTCTACACTCTTCATCTAATTCTATAGAAATAGGCCTCCTATGCTCGTCATTGTCAGCAAGATCCTTCGGAGCTAATTAAAAGAAGAAAATATCAATATCAGGTGGACACGTACCATGGTAATCATGGATCACTCCCACATGAGGGACTTTAATACAATCATCCCACATTCATGATGAAAAAATAATTTCTCTTTGCTTCCACTATGGACTTAATCCAGCAAACATCACTACTCGCCAATAGAAACATATCATTCATATAAAATTCATGTACTGACATCGAGTAATAGAGCCTTTAATTATCTTATAATCACTCAATCCATCCCTAATCCTATAACACCCTGAGCAGAAAAGACTTGGTTTCCAACATCCATTCTATAAGAACCTCCTTTTCTAGAGTCACAACACGTTTCATTAGAGAAGGATTCAAAGGAACGGAAATTTTTTTTCATTCCCCTTTTTGTTTCTTAGATGCATGAGACTTATCACCTAAACCACCTTCATGGGATCACTTGACATATGCCATTCCAATAGTATGGCTTGAAGGTCTGGAGGTTAAAGTTCAAGGTTAGATAGAGAAAAATAGACGAGTGAATGTAAAGGTAAAGGATTAGAGTGGATTTACTCAAATTTATATCATTTAGGGATTATATCTTGTAAAAATGTGAAATTGTGAACTGTGTTCAACCAAATAATTGAAACAATGTTGTTTTGATAAAATGTAAAATGGATAAAACGGAGAGTCATCGGTGTCGAAATGATATAATTCTCATAACAGTAATGGTTTCGACATGACATAGAATCAGTGGCCACATGACAACTAAGTTGGCATAAAAACATTATCAATGTCGGCATGAAATTGTTAGCTTCATACTGTCAGTGTCAGTAAGAAACTATGTGTTTGAATTTTCCAGTGTCAGTATGACAACATAACATAAAATTATCAAAGGAATAAAAACATAAGTTACTATAGATTTATCATACCTAACTCATTAATAATGTAAATCATTCTTTTAGGGTTCAATGGCTTAGTGAAAAAGAAAGCAAGCTGATGTTTAGTTCCAATTAATTCTAAAGTTATATCACCCTTTTGATAATGGTCTCTCAAAAACTGATGTCTTACATCAATGTGTTTTGTCCTAGAATGTGAAACCGGATTCATAGAAATATTAATTTCCCTTGTGTTATCCCAATTTATAGGGACATGTCTGAATTGATATCCATAGTCTAGAAATGTGTGTTTCTTCCACAAAATTTGTGCACAAAAACTACCAGTAGTTATGTATTCAGATTCCATAGTAGATGATGCAAAAAAAATGTTTTCTTAAAACACTATTAAACTAAAGACTTGAAAAAAAGTGACATGTGCCATATGTTCTCTTTTTGTATAAATTATAGCCAATATATTCATTATGTGAATAAATCACCAAATCAAGAGGTTGTCCTCTAGGATAGAATAGTCCTAAATTGGTTCTATATTTGAGGTATTTAAAAATCATTTTTATAGAATTTAAATGAGATTATTTTGGGTTTTATTTAAAACATTCACACATGCACTCACTAAAAATAATATTTTCCCAACTAGCAGTTAAGTATAGTAAACTCCCAATCATTCCTCTTTAATATGTTTGATCAACAAATTTACCATTTTCATCAAGGTCAAAATTACAAGTGGTACTCATTGAAGTGTCACTACTCTTAGTGCTTTCAAATAAAAATCCTTTTAAAATATTATTATTATATTTACATTGATTCAAAACAATACATTCTTTATTTTGAAATATTTGAAATCAAAGAAAGAATTTGAGTTCCCCTATCAAACTCATTTAAAATTATTTTTGCATAATATTTGAAAAAGATGCACATAAATATTTTTTAGAGGATCCAAAAATAATATCAGCAACATTGATTTTTACTACTAAAACATATTTGAAAATTCATTTTATAAAAATGGTAGGATTAGCAATACCTTTTGTAAAACCTTTATAAATAAGAAATGTTTTGAGCCTATCATACCATGCTCTTAGAGATTTTTTTAAAACAATATAAATATTTAGTTAATTTAAAAACATGATTTGGAAGGTGGGGATTTTTAAAACTAGGGGTTTGTTCAACAAAAACATCCTCAATTATATAACCATTTAAGAATTCACTCTAGACATCCATTTCATAAAGTTTGAAATCTAGATGATCTATATTGGAAAGAAGGATTATAATGGCCTCAAGTCTAGCTACTGGTGCAAAGGTTTCCTAATAGTCAATCCCTTATTATTTACTATCCCCTTGTTCAACCAATCAACCTTTTTTTATAACTATATTACAAGATTCATCTATTTTATTCCTAAACACCAATTTAGTGCCTATATTCAAGGTGTATTTTGGTCTATATACAAGTTTACAGAAATTATTTATTTCAAACTGATTTAACTATTCTTGCATATCCATCACCCGGAATTATTCATTTATAGCATCATTGATGTTCTTAGGTTCAAGATGTGATAAAAAATCTTAATGTTCAACATGATTTCTGAGAGAATCATTAGTCTGAGTTCCTTTATCTAAATATAAAACTATAGAATATAAAGGATGGTTCTTGAGACTTATAATAGGTCTAGAAAAATATGTTCTATTCACTTCAAGTTATTCTATAGGTTTTGGTTCATCATGAATAAAACTGGATGTTTTAACAGATTTTGTAACTGGATGATTAGAAGATTTGGTATTGATGTCTAGATTTGATATATCATCCTCAAGATTTTATAGAGAGGTCCTTGACTCATGTGGATCTATCTCGTCAAACATGACATGTATATATTCTTAAAAACATTTGGTTCTTTTATTGAAGATTATATAAACTTTACTAGAAATTGAATAACCTGGTAAAATTCCTTCATCACTCTTGGATGCTAATTTTTCAAGATTATCCTTGCTAGTAAGAATATATACTTTACAACCAAAAACATTGAAGTAGTTATACTTGGGGTTTCTATTATTACACAACCCATAAAACTTATCATAAGGATAGGTATAATCAAGACTCTGTTGATTATATATCATGTTGTATTGACATATTCTGCACAAAAGTATATAGGTAGGTCATACTCATTAAGCATGGTTTGAGTAATTTTTATTGGGTTCTATTTCTTCATTCTATAACTCTAATTTTCTAGGGTGTATAAGGATCTAAGAAGTTATGACTATAGCCATTTTGTAAGAAAAATTATTCTAACTCTTGGTTCTCAAACTCACAACCATGGTCACTTCTTAGGGTTTTAATTATAAAACCACTACAATTTTCTACAGACCTAGCATACTTGGTAAAATATAATCAAGCTTCACTTTTGTGAGCCAAGAATAATGTCCAAGTATATTTAGAGTAATCATCTACAAGAACATAGACATAGTGATTCCCACTAAGACATGAAACTCTAGATTGTCCAAATAAGTCCATATAAATCTACTCGATATATTGAGAAGTTGAAACTTCTTTCTTTGGATTGAAATAGATTTTGTTCTGTTTACCTTTTTTACAAGGATTATAAACATTGTCATTTGGAAACTCAAGTTTGGTTAGATCCCTGACTAATAATTTTATAATAATCTTTCTATGTGAGTGTATATTTTAGTGCCCTAATATCCTATGCTAAATCCAACACTCTTTATGAAAAGCACCCAAACAAGATAACTTTTGAGAAATTAATGAATATAAAACAATAACATAAATATTTTCATTTCCAATAGCAGTAAATACTAACTCATTTTTATAATTAAAATCATTTCATGCAACATCCTGAAATTGAACTTTAAAACCATAATCACATAACTGAGAGATACTAAGAATGTTGTATTTCAATTCATCAACAAAAATTAGTTTTGAAATTAAAATTGAGTTAGTGTTAAATTTTTTCTGAGGCCAATGATTTTTCCATTATCATTGTCACCAAAGGTGACATTCCCACCATCAATATTTATCATATTCATAAATCACTAGTAATCTCCTATCATATGTCTTCAACATCCACTATCCAAATACCATATACCTCTACAAGATCTCTTCAAACATCAATCCTACAAATAGATTAGAATAGAAAATGTTTTGGTACCTAGATTTTTTTTGGTCCAGTAACATTCGTAATAAGATCTTTGGGAACCCACAATTGTTTCATGGGTTTCTTGTAAGATGTATATACATTTTTTGAGAGATAGACTTTATTTTTCCTAGAAACATATGAAGCAATATATGATGTTTCATGGATAGAAATTGCAGAAACTTTTCCATAACTAGGAATAAAACTAGATTTTCCATATTTAGATATAAACTTGGCTTTAACATAATTTCTTTTACCAGGTTGGTAGCCAATTCCACTAGTGTATTTGGGTGAAACATTTTTACCACGAATTTGATCCAAGATATTTTTACCATTGGTAAATTTTTCTAAATCATTTTTCAATTGCTCATTTGACAATTTAAGTTCATTAATTTACTTAAGAAGTTGAGCATTTTTCTCTTTTACTATAGAAAGTTCAGATTTAACATTAGTAGTAAAAGCATGATATTTTTTCAAGGATTTATAGTTATCTTTTAATTCACTACATGTGTCTTCAAGAATTTTTCAATATTCAAATATTTCCTCATTTTCTATATTTTAGAATCACTTTCATCTCCAGAATAGTAATAATTATGTTTAGGATAGTTTAGTGTTACCTTAGGTGTGTTTTTCATAAAACACAAAATTTTCTTATTAGCCTTTTTATCATGAGAGGATTATGAGTCACTTGATATATCCTCTAAATCACTCCTCCTTTCCTTTATTGCCTCATTGTATTTCCTATATTTTTCCTCATAGTTATTTTTATACTTTATTTTGGTACAGTCATCCTTCACATATCTCTTCTTTTTTCACTCATAGAAGATTATTCCATTTGAGGAATCACCTCTTTTACAATCCTTTTTCCAGGTTCCCTTATTGTTATATTTAACTTTGTAGCTAGGATTTATGAAAATTTTCTTCTTCCAATAGAATTTCTTAAACCTTATGGATATCTAATCCATCTCCTCATCACTGTCCATTGATGACCGTTCATCACTTGAACTTTCAGTTTCATCGAGAGATTTTTCCTTCTATTTAGATGTAGTATATTTGAAAGCAGCAGACTTTATTTTGGGCTCATCGTCCTCTTATTTGATTACTTTTAGTTATTCCTCATATATCATCAATTTTCCTATCAGCTCCTTCACTTGAAAATTGATGAGGTCACAAGATTCTCTTATTGATTAAGAAGTTCCTCTCCATCTATTTGGTAAGCATTTGAGTATTCTCGTGATTTTCTATTTGGATGTAAAATCTCTTCCTAGAGAGATCATGGTGTTCAAAATTTCATTAAGCCTGAGATACATGTCAGAACTAGGCTCATGAGGATTCATCTTAAAATTATAATATTTAATAGTATAATTGTTAATTCTCAATTCTATAACATTATATGTTCCTTCATGTGATATAGTTAAAGTGACCCAAATTTTATAATAAGATGTACACGCAGATATTGTATTAATTTATTCATCACATGGTGCACAAAACAGAGCATTCATAGCTTTGTAATTATTATTATAAGCAGTCTTTGTGGAATCACTCAAGGTATTCCTAACAGTCATTGATATTTTTTATCTATCTTTTATAACTATCCAAATATCAAATCCCATACAATCTAAATTAATTTTCATCTTAATCTTCCACTGGATATTTTTTGTTCCATTAATGTACGGAGGTCCGTTTGTAGCAGCACCTTATAATAAATTGTCCAAACTAAAGAAAATATTTTTTTAGAGCTAAAATTTTAGAAGTAATAGAAAATTTGAGATCTTTAAAACACAACTAAATCGTAGTTGAAAATATTTGTAAAATATTTTAAAGAACCTCCCATTAATAATAAATGTTGGTCATAGTAGGAAACTTGAGAGGGGGTGAATTTAGTTCCTATAAAAAATTCTACAAAAAAGTTTATTTAAATGAATCTCCCAATTTAAAACATAACATGTTGATTAGTAAAAGTATTGAATTTATAATAGTCTGATTGTTCAACTAATTTCTCATAATATTGATTATTTATCAATTTAAATAGTATAAGATATTGATATAACTTTTGAAACTAATACAATAATCCAATATATTTATAACCACTAGACATGAATAACAATCAAACTAAAATTCAGTTTTCTAAAATACAGGTAAAAACCACAAAAACTAAATTGGAAAACACTGCAGATATAAAACCAGAGGTTCAGTATCCAGATTAGACCTATTCCTCTCCACTTTTTGATCACCTGCCACCATGATGTCTATATAGATAATAGTTTTGATCCACAACCTGGATCTGGGTTTACAAAACTATTTTCAACTATCCAGGTCACCTGACCTCTACTACAGTTCTACATGGGAACAAAATACAACCAGGTCACACAGAACCTATACCACAATTCTACATGGGATAAAAAAGTGTAAAAATATTGTTGTGTGAGGATATCTAGTATCCTCCAGTTCAGTGTAGGAGACATTGTGTGTTTTACATATAGATAGACACAAATATTGAAAATGTAATAAAATGGAACAAAACAGAGAAATAAATATTAGATTGGGTTTAGAATGGTCTTTGTGTTATGAATTTCAGCTCTGGACTCTTTTATGTATCAAAGATGAAGCTGGTGTCCCCTTTTAGAAGCAGACATTGACATAAAGTGTCATGGAGTGGTGTGATTTGTCTTCTAGGAAGATGAGATGTTTTTCTCTTTAGGTTTAGTTGAATTATGTAGAGATGTTTGAACTTTTGTGGATAACAGTTCTTTGGTTCAAAATAAGAAGGAATGGAGAGTTCCTTGTGTGTTCTTCCTTTCTGTATGTTTTTCATGTGTGTCTGCAACTATGTTTCCGTGTATCTTTGTATATATTTTTAGCTTAAGAGATTTAATCTTTTATATTTTTCAGCCAAAAAATGTGCATGTTTGAGGTAAGTGTTATACCTCATACTTCTGGAATCCTCATTAAAGATGTATGCAAAAATCATTAAATTAATCATTCACATTAAAACAATCAAAATGTGATCATTCAAAATTGTATTAAATAAAAGGAAATCTAAAAAGATTATTGATGACTCCTTTATTAGTGAATAATGCATCGGTGACTCATTCTATCGGTGTCTCCTTATGTTTGTATGTCCATGCGTTGGTGATTCCATGTGTCAGTAGTACTATTCCTTGGTAAAACCATGCATTGGTAGCACCATGTGTCAGTAGCACCATGGTTTGGTAGCACCATGGGTCGGTAACACCATGGATCGATAGCACCATTTTTCGGTATCACCATGTGATGTTAACACCATCTGTCAGTAACACCATACATTGGTAGCACCATGCATCGGGGGGTACCATGGATCAGTAAGTCAGTCCTTCTATCGGTGACACAATTAAATTTCTAGTGACTTGTTTGAACAATCAGTGATACATTCTGTCTGTTGGTATTGATGAGTTAGACTTATTTTGTTGGCATCAGTGACTCAATTTTCTATTGGTGTCAGCTTCTCATACTTAGGAAATATTTCTGTTTTGAATTTATTATAACATAAATATTATCAAAATGTGTAAAACTTATATGTGATCATGGATAATCATAATTACACATAATGAAATTTAAATTAACATGATTGAAATAATTATACAAGATTAATTAGATTTAATTGATTTGTGATTATAAAAAATAGAGAGGGTGTCCAAAAATCTTCTATGGGCCAAAAATTACTAATTTCATTCATTGATAATTTATTTATTATTATCCATGAGATTACTCCATTGATATTATTCACGGATAAATTTTGTGCTGAAGTTATTGATTAAATAGAATTTGTTTCCAATAATTTACCTTTCCATATTAATTATACCTTATTTACCCATGATAAAATATAATGTAAATAACCATTACTGATAATTTGAAATCTCCCTTTAGTTTTTCCCTTTCCTCGTGATATAAAAAATAAGTCTTTGAATGAGATTCAAGGATGATGAAATGTTTATTTTGATATGTTTTATATTTTATATCCAATGTAAAATGGGAATCATGTATCTCTCTAGTTCTTCAAAAATAATAAATTGATTATTCCTTTTAGGCAGGATCCATTTTATCGTATGCCAATGTAATAAATTATACACCATCGTTAAGTTACTAGAGGTGGTGTTCTTACATGCAGATTATCACCTCAATAAAGAAATGTCTTCCATTTTTCATAATGTTTGTCATGGTTATTTTTAATGATGGGATTTTTCTATAAATATTATATCTATAATGTACATATGATTTTTAAATTTCATCTTATCTTATAATTTATTTCCATCCCATTCACTAGGAAATTTAAGCATTACTCTTGCATATCTGTGAACTGTCACCTCAATGAAAAATGAGTTTACTTTTCATCACCACCCATCATGGATGAATGTATTAATGTCATTAATATGTAAATATTATTTTCATAAAACTATTAATATTCTAGATATTATGAAAAAAATTACAACGCTTTTTACCATGGTCAATATACATAACAAGTTATTGGAAAATTAACTAAACAACCTCATGTAACTAAAGAAGGAAGTATAACTATATCATAAATAAATAATGTATGATAGTAAAGTGAACTAGGAATATTAAATATAGATGAATAATATTATTTGGTATATATCTAATGAACATAATTTAATTATTCAGGATGTTAAGTATAGAGACCCTGCTCTTATAACATTACCATTACGTCATTTTAAAGATAAATTATATAAAATCATTACATAAAGAGGATATAAAGGTTTAGTGTCATGGTAAAACTAGGACCATACATAAATTTTACAATATAAACATAAACATTTATTTAATTTCTTCTTCTCTAGCTTCTTAATGGTCCATGAATTCTCCTTAGTACAGTTAGTCACCTGATGATATATATGAAAACCTTTGAGCTAAAATCCAAGTAAGAGGTTAGATAAGAACATGAAAAAATATAAAATTAAATGAGCATAATATTTATCATCATAACTTAGATATATGGTCATAATCATTAGAGGAAAAATTAATAAAACCCTTGGAATATGAAAATGCATAAAAATAAAACATCATGTCTTAGTGGTAAACTACCACACATAGTTGTGAACAAATATAGCATTATTTTCACACTTATTTCACTTTAATAATGATATTATTCACATTATCTAATTAAGTGTAGTTCTATATAATCCTAGTCTCGCCTTTCACATCATATCATTTACATTATAATATATAATTTTAGGTGCACCTGTCACATCACAACATTTACATTATCATGAATGCCACATAGAACGTATATCATTCATGAAAATATAATAACCCATGGGAAGGAATGGGTTTCATTTAATAATCATAAATTCATAATATTTTGGTTTCCAAATTAAATTTGGAATAATATACATGATATAATAATCATCAACCTTGATTGAAAGTGACAATCTTGAGAAGTAAAAGGTGTGTTTTTTTAAAGAAGAGTTATTTTGAAAAAAAATGTTTTGCATTAACTCAAGTAGAAAAATTTATATCCCATAACAGTGAGGATAATGATGAATAAATTAGGTTTAAGTAATATACATACCAAAAATGGATTGAAAGAGGGAAAACCAAAAGAAATGGAGTTCGGTTCAAGAATTCCCCTTACATTATGTCCAAATGCTTTATTCCCTTTAATGTCATCAATAATCACATTAGATTAATTAATTAGAAACTAAATATCCTTTTATACATTAATATAATTAATTATGGTCTTATTAAGTTCTCTTATGGTTATTTGGATGAGTTATAGAGTCTAATTTCATCCTTTGGGACTTTTTGTTTTCATATTTTTCATGATCAGTTTGTTTGTATACATGAATCGTAGTTTTTTTAAAATGAGTAGGAATATAGAGAATTGTTATTAAATGATATTAATGATCCTTTATAATCTAAAATTATCATATAATTTAATTTTTTAATTTTTGTGAGAATAAATCATTAGATAAGATCTTAGTGATAAACATTTGGATTATTTTGGGTGATTTCGCTACAAAGAATTTGTTTTCTTTTATTATTTAACATCATACGTGTATAAAGAATCCGGAGAATTAAATAAAATATATTAAATATATTATAATCTATTTCAACCATAAAAATTGTTTCATGACCATAATTGAAGATGATAATATAAATTGAAAACCTGTTGTTTTTGAATCTGATAAATTAACACATCTCAGACAATGTTTTAATTTTTATTATAAAAAGAGGGGAAAGATAGATGATGAAAAATTATTACATTATCATAAAAAAATATAGTATATATAATTTATTGTAGTTTTCATACCATTTGGATGAAGTGAGGTGATGAAAGAATAAGAAAATAAATGAAAATTGAAAGGAAAGGAAAAGAAAAGAGACATGATTTACCTCTTGATTTCTCCTCTTTAGATCCTCCTCAAGGCACCTTGGATTGGTCTTTTGATGAAACCAAGAGCTAATAGATGTTGGGGAAGGACTAGGGAAAAGTATTGAGTATAATTTAGACAATTATCATGGATTTATATTTGTGATTAGAAGAGGGTGAGAGGGATGGTATTTATAATGGAGGGGAGGGGTGTTTTCTTGTAATTTTATTCATTAGTTTATTATTTTGCTCAAGATAAGAAATAGTGTGTATTTTTATGACAAAAAAAATTAATTATATCATTTTAGTTCAAACCAATGGTTCTTACATCATCAATTACTCAATGAATAGTTTTTTTAGCCTATAATATATATATAGTATAAATTACTGTATTTTATTATTCACCAAAAATTCATGTATTTCAGAAAAATCTCAAAACTTCACCCTAACCATTTTTTGACATGTAGAATTCAAAAATTAAATCCATTTTTTTAAAATAATTTTCTAAATCTGATTAATTTAATTTTTAATTAAAATCATCATTTACTTAGAAAATATAGATTTTAAATTTATAACTGAGTTTATAACAATTTGAAAAATTATTGAAGGCCTCATAAAATTATCTTAAAATAATATGACCTAAAAATGTTAATATATGAATGTATTTTATGGAAACACGTTTTCTTTTAAATTATTAATTAAATAATTATTACATACAAAATTACCAATGACTTAATTAATAATTTTAAAGCATTTATTTACTTAGTCTATTATACCATTATTTTATTTTCAAGATGCCTAAATTTTATTTATACTTTCATGGGTTATTTTAATATTAATTTGGTTAGTTTACTATTCAGAAGGGTCATATTACTATTAATAAGGGTAACATTACTAATCATAAGGGTAACTAACTATTTACCAAAAATTATGTTTGTCCCACCAAACTCCAAATATCTTACTAATCGCAATAATGTATGTCCAATTTTTGAAATTCAAATAAAAAAAGTGGAGAAAATATGTTTAATGACTAGTATATAAAAGTCACATAGTATTTAGTATGATGATGTGGCATTTTTTCTTAATTTTATTTTATGTGAAATAATTATAAGAAGTGAATTTCCATTGATAAAAAATTGGGTCGTTACATTCTTCTCCCCTTTTCAAATTTCACCCTCGAAATTTAATTTTACACAAACTAGTGATGGTACTTCTCCTTCATCGCCTCATCCAGTTCCCATGTTTCTTCTTCATACTTATGGTTCCTCCAGAACACTTTGACAAGGTGTGTAGTCATGTTGTGTAGAATCTTATTTCTCTGGTCCAGAATATTTACTAGCTACTCCTCATAAGAGAGATCATCTTCCAGTAGTACCACCTCCATGTTTAGTACATTTGAGGGATCTGGTAAATACTTCCTCAAAAGTGATATTTGGAACACATCCTGAACTTGAGCCATATTCAGTGGAAGTGCAAGTCGATATGTGATGGATCCTATGAGATCAAGGATCTCAAAGGGTCCAATGTACCTTGGGATTAACTTCCTTTTATTTCCAAACCACACGACTCCCATTCATATAGATATCCAAAAGAAGAATTTATCTCCAATGTCGAACTCCAAGTCCCTTTGATGATTTTCAGCACAACTCTTTTTTCGACTCTGATCGTCTTTGATATATTGCTGGATGGCATGAAACTTTTCTCTAATCTCCTATACAAGATCATGTTCAAGTAGATTTCTTTCTCCAACTTCATCTCAACAGGTGGGAGTTCTACATTGCTTTCCAGACAGAGCTTCATATGAAGCAATATGAATACTCAAGTGGAAGCTATTATTGTATGAGAACTCAAACATTGAGAGATTCTGATACCATCCACCTTTTAATTTTAATGATCATGCTCTTAGAATATCTTCATGAATCAGAATAGTCCCTTCAGATTTTCCATTAGTTTGGGGGCGATAGGTTGTGCTGAAATTCAATTTAGTACTCAATTCATGTTGAAGACTCTTCAATAATATAGATGTGAACATGGGATCATGATTAGAGAAAATCGATATTGAAACCCCATGTTGTCTCACCACTTCCTTTACATATCTCTTAGCAATTTTTTCTTGTGAGATACCTTCCTGAATAGTGATAAAGTGATTAGTTGGGGTGAGTCAGTCCACCACAACCCATATCACATTATTTATTTTGGAGGTCTTCAGAAGACCTGTGATAAAGTCCATGGTCACATTCTCTAATTTACATAGGGGTATAGACCATGGTTTCATCTTCCCTTTTTACCTTTGTCACTATGATTTAACTTACAGACATATCAAGCACCTTGAGATATATTCTAAAATCTCTTTCTTCATGTTATCCCACCAAAAGTGTTCTCAGAGATCACGGTACATCTTGGTGCCACCAGGATGGATAGAGAAAGTTGATATATATGTATTTTCCAATACCTCCTTCACTATACCGGGTGGTGAAGGCACACTGAGCCTTTTTCCAAACCAAATTACACCATCATCATCGATACGGAACTCTTGCATCTTCCTTTCCTTTATCACACTCACCTTATTTTGCAAATCTATTTCATCCCTCTGTGCCTCCTTAATCTTCACTGGGATAGAAGGTTGGGAAATCATTTGGGTAAGGTAGGATGTATTCCCTAACATTATGATTTCTTAATCCATCCTTTTCATATCCAAGAAGATAGAGTCTTACTCAATCTGCATCATAGATAGAGTGGCATGTTATTTTCTTCTTAGAGCATTAGCTACCTTGTTTGACTAGCTAGGATGATATTGAATAGAGAAATAATAGTCTTTTATTAACTCTAACCATCTCCTTTGAAAACTTTTGCGCTCATTTTTCTGTGAATATATACTTTAGGCTCTTTTGGTCGGTATATATGTCACACTTCTCAATATATAGGTAGTGACACTAGATTTTCAAGGAAAAGATCATAACTACTAACTAGAGATCATGCATCAGGTATTTCTTCACATAGATATTCAACTATTGTAAGGCATAGGCTATCACTTAAATCATTTTCCATGAGTACACAACCCATGCCTTCCTTGTAAATGTCACGGTATATCACAAAAATTTCTCAACCTTTCGGTAATGCGAGTACATGTGCAGTGATAAACCTTCTCTTTAACTCCTTAAATATTTCCTCAAATTCTACTGTCAAGACATAATTTACCCCTTTCCTTGTTAACATAGTTATTGTGATTTACAATGATAAGAAATTTCTCAAAACAATGTCGATAGTACCCTATTATGCCAATAAAACTATGGATTTCTACAACACTAGAGGGTCTGGTCCATTTCTAAATTGCCTTTATTTTTTAAGAATCCATATAAATTCCCTCACTTGTGATCACATGTCCCAAGAATGTGATTTTTTGTATCCAAAAGTCACACTTTCTGATCATGGAATACAACTTCTCCTTATTCAATGTCACCAACAGAATTCATAGATGTTCTTCATATTCCTCCTTTATCTTGGAGTAAATGAGAATATTATCTATAAAAATTACCACAAATTTTCCAAGGTAATTTCTAATGACTCTATTCATAAAATCCCTGGATATTGTGGATTAATTAGTAAGTCTGAAGGGAAACACGAAAAACTCATAGTTCTCATACCATGTATGGAAAGAATTCTTCTGAATATATTCATTCTTCACCTTTAGATAATGATATCCAGAATGAAGATCTACCTTTGAGAAGTATTGAGCTATTCTAAAATAATCAAACAAGTTATCAACCCTCGAAAGAGGATACTTTTTCTTTATGGTGATCTTGTTGAGTTCTGGATAATTAATACACAGCCACATTGTTCCATCCTTCCTCTTGAAAAAGAGCATCGGTGCACCCCATGGTGATGAACTAGGGCATATGAACCCTTTAACCAAATTCTCCTATAGTTATTTCTTTAACTTCTCTATTTCTATAGGATCCATATTATAGGGACACTTTGATATAAGAGTATCTCCAGGTATGATTTCTATTGAAGAATCTCCCTTATGATCCAGGGGTAGTTTGGGTAACTCTTTAGAAAATACATCACTATATTCCCTTACAATATGAATTTTTCCTAGGTTGATACCTTCTTTTGACACAACTATTTGAGCGAGGTATTATTCTTTATAGGAAATTAACACCCACACCATAGATGGATTTTTAAAGAGATTCAGGATATTACTTTCATTTATAGAGGATCATGGGATGGTTCAGAATATGAGAAGACATTTCCTTTTTCTAATAGTTTATAGGTTCTCTATATAATGAGGGAAAATCCATTCTCAATATAGATTTAAATTCCAAAAAAGGAAGTATCTTGAGATTTTTTTTAATAATATTCCCACACACACCAACAGAAGAAGAGTACAACACTTGGGTTATAATGATTTCACCACTATGTGTTTTTACAGAAATATCTACTTCAAGGGTTCATGGATTCAATTCAATAGTTCTAGAAAATGTTTGATTTATAAATGAATACATAGAACCATAATCAAATTATACTTTTTCCATTCTTGAGTGAACATGAAGTGTACCTTCTATGACTTCATTCCCTTGATCCAATTCTGTGATAGTGATGGAATAAACCTTCCATTTCTCCTTGTTTTTGGTGGATGATGATGCTAATTACCCTCAAGACTCGAGGTTTAGTGCACTATCTTGCATAGTTCCCTTCCTTCCTATAGTTGTAGCATTGGACCATGAGTGGTTCTCTCCTTTCCTCCACCACATTGTCCTTCCTTTTCAGGTCTTTTCAACATTCATGAGATTAGGGGCCTTCTGTCCCACACTTTAAACATTCCCCTTTCCCTTTGAGGTAGATCCAATGATGCTTCTTCCCACATTTTTAACATGTGGGTGGTTGAGTTTCTTTCCACCTTTGTCATTAGAACCCCAGCATGGAACTCCATCTTTCGTTTCATATCACCATAACCATGGGACCAATCTCCAAACTCCATATCAACATTGAGATAAAATCGTAAAACTTATTCATAACTCGCAAGGTCTTTAATTGGAATATCCTTTCAAAGTTGTGGTTTTAAACCACAAAATAATATATCAATTTTTCTATCATTATTGATAACAAATCCCAAATCATACCTTACAATCCTTGTGAAATTTTTTTAGGTTGTGAAAAATTCCCCTTATTATTGAATTATATCTATGAATTCTTTCTCCATATTTGTATGAAGAGTTTGAGGGAAAAACTTATTAAGAAACATTATTTAAATTATTCATATTCCATCTATTTTATTTCATCCCTCGGCTTGGTGTTCTTAATCAAATCCCACCATTGGTCGGCCTCTCCATCTAGATGATAAATGGCCAGAGCCACCTTCTCCATCTCAGAAAAATAATGAACATAAAATATATTCTCCATTGAGTTGAACCACTATTCTACAACTAGTTTATTATATTATCTAGTAAACATTAGTGATCATTTCTGCATAAAATGCTAAATATCTTGTTTCTCCCTCTTTGGTGAAGGAGTACATTCCACATTATTTAGGTTATTATTCATAACTTGAGATAGTTGGGTAAACATAGACATGAAATTTCTAAGTCCACATACCAAATAATTAGAGATGTTTTTTGGGTAATTGTTACATTGTCCCTTACACTGGTTGTTGGTCTACCGTCTCATGTCTCTAACATTTTCTAAAATAGAAAAGGTTAGAACAAAACATAACTGAAAAATTCATAAATATATAATTTATTCCTATATGAAATTAAGTCTAATGTCACACCTTGTAGGATCCATATGTTTTTAGAAATTCATATTGGGTGCTTACTTATACATAGTCTCATACTAAAGGTTTTAACTAAGGTTCTATATTTCTAATTCTCAAATTAACTAAACCATCCTCTGATACTAAATATAGTGACCCTACTCTTCTACATTACAATTACATCATTTTAATGATAAAAAACATAAAATCATTACACAAAGAGGATACAAAGGTATGGTTCCTTAAAAAAACAAGGACAATACATAACCTTTACAACATAAACATAAACATTTATTTCATTCCTTCTTTTCTAGATTCTTAATGTCCCTTGAATTCCCCATAGTAAAACTAGTCACTTGAATATATACAACAAAAGAGGTGAGATAAAAGCCTAGTAAGATGATAGAAAATAAAATTAAAGAATATAACATGGGGTGAGCACAATATTTATCATCATAAAATAGGTATATGATCATAATCATGAGAGCATTCATTAAGAAGAGACTTGGAATATGGAAATGCATAAAAATGAGACATCATGTCTTTGTGGTCAACCACCACACATAGTTGTTAACAAAGCTAGCATCATGTTCAATATTATTTCACTTTACTACTGAGGTTATTCAAATTACCCAATTCATTGAAGTGGTATATAATTCCAGATGCACCCATCACATCAAAACATTTATATTGCACTATATAATTCCAGGCACACCCATCACATCACAACATTTACATTGTCATGCCTACTACATAGAGAATATATCAATATTTAACATATAATAACCCATGGAAAGGAATGGTTTTCATTTAATTACCATACATTCATTAAATTTTGATTTCAAAATGAAATAGGAAATAACATTCTTGAAATAAGAATCATAAACCTTGAGTGAAGGAGACAATCTTCAGAAGTAAAAGGTGTTTTTTTAAGATGAGTTATTTTGTAAAATAATGTGTTTGTCATAAACTCAATTAAAAAACGTGTATATCCTAGAAAAGGAATGATAATTATGAATAAATTATTTTTAAGGAATATCCATACTGAAAATGGAGTGAAAGAAGGAAAACCCAAAGAAAGAGAGTTGGGTTCAAGAATGCCCCTTACATTGTGTCTGAATGGTTTATTCACTTTAATATCTTGTATAATCACAATTGATTAATTAATTAAAAAATAAAAAACCTTTAATACAATAATATATTTAATTGTGGTCTTATTAAGTTATATTATGGACCTTTCTATGAGTTATATAGTTTAATTTCATCATTCAAGTCATTTTTTACATAGTTTTCATGATCGGTTCGTTTGTATACATGAATGGAAGTTTGTTTAAAATGAGTATTAATGTAGGAATTTTTATTATATTTTATTAATGATAATACAGAATCTAAAATGATAATATAAGACATTTTATTAATTTTGGTGAGGATGAATCATTATATATGATCTTAGTGATAAACATTTGGATAATTTTGGGTGATTTCCCTTCAAAAAATAGGTTTTGTTTTATTATTTAACATAATGTGTGTATAAAAAATACAGAAAAGTAAAAAAGATATATGAAATATATTATAAAATGGTTCAATAATTAAAATTTTTTCTTGACCAGAATTTAAGATGATAACAGGAATTGAAAACCCATCATCCTTGACTGCAATAAATTAACACATCTCAGATGGTGATTTGATTTTAAGTATAACTGGAGGGGAAAAAGAGGTGATGTATTATTATTCAATTATCATATATAAATTTCATTATATGTAAGGTATTGTAGTTTTCATGCCAGTTGGATGAATTTAGGTGAGTAAATAATTATAAAAGAAATTGAAATTGAAAGGAAATTAAATGAAAAGATAAAGGATTCACCACTTGAATTCTCCTCTTGAGATCCTCCTCAAGGCACCTAGGATTGGTATTTTGATGAGACCAAGAGCTCTTGGACGTGTGGGTGGGACTAGGGAAGAGTATTAGGTATAATATATATATGTATCAAGGCTTGAGTGGTGTGAGGAGAATAAGTTGTGAGGGTTGTAAGTTTTAGTGGAGGGGAGGGGTGTTTTCATATTATTTTATCTATTAGTTTATTATTCTTCTTAAGAAAATAAATAGTAAGGATTATTTTGACTAAAAATAGTAATTATAACATTTTATTTTTAACCAATGGTTCTTACATAATCTATGACTCAATTAATAGTTCTTTTATCATATAATGTATACATACTGTAAATTACCATATTTTAATGTTCACAAAAAATTTAAGTATTTCAGAAAAATATCATAAATTCACTCTTAACATATTTTGACATGTATAATTAAAAAATTAAAATAATTTTATGAAAATAATTTTATAAATATGAGTAATTTATTTTTTAATTAAAATCATCATTTCCTTGTAAAATACAGATTTTAAAATTATAACTTTTTTTATAACACTTTGAAAAATTACTTAAGTTATCCTAAAATTTTCTTAAAATAAAAAGGAATATTTAAATATGTGAAAGTATTTTATGAAAATAAATTTTCATTTAAATTATTAATTAAATAATTATGGATTATAAAAATACCAATCACATAATTAATTATTTTAAAACATTTATTAACATAGTCTATTATAAAATTCTTTTATTTGTAAAACACCTAAATTTTATTTATACTTTCATGTGTGTGGTTACTATTCATTTATTCAGTTTACAATTCTTATAGGCCATATTACTATACATAAGGGTAACTTTAATATTCATAAGGGTAATTCACTATTCACTAAAAAATATGTTTGTCCTATCATATTCCAAATATTTTACTGATCACAACCCTATATGTCTGATTTTCAAAATTCAAATCACAGAAGTGGAAAAATAATGTTTAATGTATAGTCTATAAAATTCACATAGTATTTAGTATCATGATTTTTCATTTTGTTTCCTAATGTTATTTTATGTGACATAATTATAAGAAGGTAATTTCCTTCGATAAATCTTTGGGTCGTTACATTAAGTGCATGTTTTGAGCACTTTCAGACACAAGGATTTGCGTCTCAATTTATCTTCATTGGTATGTGTTTTATAGCTACACACCAATTTATTATTTATATTGTGTATTTACTACCCAATAATATATTTTAGAATACTCTATGATTTGATTCATGGGATTTATAGAACTACATGATTTTCAATCTTCTAATTTTTAGGTCAGAATGAAGACTAAGACAAAAGTGGGGAGTGGATTTTATCCTTCAAAAAACACATGGATATTTAAAACTAGACTCCCTTTTTTATTTGGAATGATATATTTTTCTATTTTATTTAAAAATATAATGAAATATAATAATAATGAAAATATAATAGTGATTTTTATAGTGATTTAGGACACAAAGATCCCCTAGTCTACTCTACCAACATTCACATCACGAGCTTGGTGATTTTCACTTGCTGATACTTTTCTATGGGATCTCAAAAATTGAATGCAATAAACTAAAAACTATTAAAAATATTATACAAGGATTAAAATAACCAAAACAAAATCCCTTGAAACACTCCAAAATAGAGTTTTCAGAAACAAATGGAATGATCTTTGATTGATGAATGTCTCATTTGAAAAATTCTAATGAAAATTTTATAATTGATAAATGACAAGATCCTTAGGGGATTAGAAAAATATATTGAAAGCACTATCCTTATAAATAAACTCTAAATTTAAAGTTGAAAATATACTCAAATTATTCAATAGTAGTAGTTAAACTTGTTGATAGTAAGATGAATCACACTAATGATTATAATATGAATCTCCAAAGTGTATTCCTGAAAAATAACTTTAACGAATCACAATAGATGAATAATAGATTAATACATAAGAAGCAATATTAAAAATTATTTTAATAAATCCCAATAATATTTTTAAAGAGGTTTATTATTCAATGTAATAAGGAGCTATTCAAAAATATTAAAATCATAGTTATCCAATAGATTACTCCATTGATAATATATAATAAATCTAATTTGATTTTGGTCAAGATGATATGAAAATATCACTTGATAAATCTAGATTTACCAAACATTCAATGTGTTTGAAATTTAAAAACAAATAAGATACCATGAATCATAACTTTACTTAGAAATAAGAAGGAATTGATCTGTTTCTAAAGAGAGTTTGGAAACCATATTTTACTCACTTCAGTGAGATTTTTATTCAATTGAAATTGAAGAATAAATTTTAGAAATAACCAATAATATAATCCCAAATATAAATGATTCAACATGTGGTTGCTCTGTGTGAGGATAAATCCAAAATTATGGTTCAAAATATACATATGAATCCAAATTTAGAAACTAGAGTGTGAAGAACAATACCATCATTAGGATAACATAATAATTGTTTTATACTCAAATGTGGGGTTATTTCACAAAATTTATGTCACAATCCTAATATTTAGTTCAAATGTGGGGTTCCAAAAGTTATATTCCTTTTCAAAAGTTACGTTCCCAAACCTAATTATTATCTTAAACCTAGGGTTGGATACAAACATTTGGTTGTAATAATGCTTTTGAATAGTGATTCTAAACTTCTTCAAAACATCTGGAATACATTATATAAATGAACTTTATCCAAAATATAAGTAAAGAACATTTAGAATTCAAGTAAAATTAAATAAAAAATCTAATAAATATAATCATGTAATCCCCTTAAATAAATTTTATTAGCAACAAACTTATGGTGTTTCTAACAATCAAAATAAATGACAAAGTAATGATAAATTATTGGATCAACATCTGTATGCCTAATAATCTCCCCTTTTGGTGATCACAAAACCTATAGAAATATAGACAAAAAAAATACTTATCGGTTTTAGTTATTAATAAAAAATAGTGATTAATTATTAATAAAATATTATAATTTTGTGTTTATATAAATTTCTCTATTGTCATGAAATAAAAAAGAATGAACATATATGGATCAAAACACATTAAATATATCATAGAACAATTAATGAATATTAATTTAGCTAAAAATAAATTCATCCTGAAAATGGATATGATTAGAAACATAAAAAACATCACATAGAAAAATAATGATAGTATAAAATAACAAAATAACTTATTTGATAAATTATCAATCGTTAAATATTACAATAAGGATTGTTTCAAGTATCAATAGGTTAAGGGTAACAATGAAAAGAAGGGCCAGGTTTAATTTCATCTATGGAAGAATATTTTGTGGTTAAGAAATATTTGATAGATTACTACACAACCTAAAACTCCTCCATTAATCCATTGAGGTTCTGGTTTATTGGTCCACCCCACCCTTTCCTTAGAAATTTTGATTCCTAACACAAATTTAGAAATGTAACAAGATTTCCCTTTAGAAAATTATAAATAGTCTCAAAATACTGGCCATATTTTCCCTTCATTTTTTCTAACTGGTTATCCAAAAAACAATACACATGACTCTATAGAATTCAATTATTCCACTAACTCTTTCTGATTTTCCAAAAAAATTGTCTAGGGAAACCCTATGAAATAGAAAACTCTATAAATTTTATCCAGTTATACAAAGTCAATTGATATAATCTCTATATTTATCAATACATATTTATATCCTCTTCTACCCAAAGAAGATTATTTTCCTTGACTTTAACTTGAAACTTTTAAAATTTCAAACTAACCCCCAAATAATTTCATCAAATTAGCAAAATCAAGTTTTGAAAACATTCCTCCTTGTAGCTTTCTATACTAGTTAGATATAACTCTTATAAAATAATTAGAATATTCCTTAGAAATTGAATTCTATTTCAAATTACGATATTTATTTTCAGGTTAATCAAACTTATTTATGAAAATATATTAAATTACCAAATATTCAAAAACTCTATGAGAACTCTTAATTTCTATTTAAAGTTTCACAAATTCATCCTTCAACTAACCAAACATTAGGAAAGTAATTCAGTAAAAAATTGTAATTTTTCATTAAAACATGAATCATCCTTAGATTCCAAGGGTAATTCTCCAACCCTTGTGGATGTTTCTCCAAATTCAATTAGTTTAGGAGATTGGACATCTACACCTTCATCGGAATGAGAATATTATTCTACAAGAAATTATGCAGCCTCAACACCTTCAATTAAAACATATTCCAAATAATTTTTAACAAAATAAAATAATTGATCTACAATAAAATCATTTATAGAAGAAATTGGGGTACTTACCTACTCTGAATAATGAGTTTCCTCAAGATGAATATTTTATATTCCGTGAGAACCTTGAGAATTATAAGATTTTGAAACATCAACAATTTTCTCATATATTACTTCACCAACATTCTAATAATTTATGTTACTATGAAAACCTATTGTACAACCTCCCAAGAAAAAGAGTCAACAAATTACTCTACTAGTGTTAGTTTCTATTTTATTTTAGGATGTAGAACCAAAACAACCCTAACATCTACCTCAACAGATGGTTCTTAATAGTCTCTTAGATGTTGGAGTATTCCTCTAACTCTAGCAAGAATACATTCTTCCATCACTTGTCTTCTTATGGTAATAATAAGAATATTTTCACCTCTAACAGAAGAGTACTCTAGGCTTACAACCACTTGAGTTACCCTACTAGTTCCATTAATATGAGATTCTCCAATCACTTATACACGAGTCCTTACATAACCATCTAATTTCAAACTCATGTGATCCCCCACAGAATGAGCACCATATTGTTCATCCTCTTCAGCTATCAGCTTTCCATTCATCACAATCTTAAAGAAATCAAATTTACTTATAGTTAAAGATGATATCACTTTGTTGTGATGACATCATAATCATGTCCATATGTCACCAATAATTCCTTTCTTATAAATAAAAAGACCCACCATTATACTATAGGGAGGGAATTTCATTGTGTAATACTTCTGAAAAAATGGAACTTATACCATAACATGTATATAATTATATTGAGATTGATGTTGCTCAGCAACAAAAACATGATATACATGCCAAGAAAGATAATTATCTCAAATTTAGAAAATCATGGTACAAATTCTATCTAAAAAAAATTACCAAACCTTTCTAATCAGCCTCTAAATCTTTCACTGTAATATTTTTAATTTTGGGGTGTTCCAAAATGGAAGGACACAATTCTTAAGATTTTTTTAGCACTATCCCAAAAAGATAATTCAGTGAAATGAAAATTCCCTTAATAAGGACACATAAATATATGTTTTATATCTACTATAAAAATTGAAAACTCATTATTTTTCACCTTTAAGGAAATTATATCTTCACTATCACAAAAACTATACTAAGAATTCTCATAAAATTTCACTACGTATCATTCATTGGAATAATCAAAATTACCTCTATCAGAAATGTATTCCATGCCATTAAATCTCTACATATTATTTAACATCTGATTTTTCTTAAAAAAAATTAAAATTTTGTAACCTTTATTTGAAATATTTTGAACTCTAAACTAGAGGATCCGTGGATTTTCACACCATTAGAACCAACCTCATTTATTCTATTAGAATTACCTATCACAAGAAACGAAAGTTCTGGGGTTCAAAAAAACTCTGTTTTGAGATATTAAGAGATTGATAGATCGATTATTCATAGGTTTGAAGGGTGGATAGAGATAGAAGGATTAACTATGATGGTTTTATGTGGTTATTTATTTTCTCTATCTAATTTTATAGTGTAATCATTCATTTTTTTAAAATGAAAAGATGAATTTATAAAATAAAATACACAAATGAGATTTTATTCTAAAATTTTCAAAAATATAATAAATAATAGAAATTAATAAAACATTATTGAAAATAAGTTTATAATTATATAAATATTAATTTATATTTATATTAATAATAATATTAAAATTTATACTTAAAATTAAAATAACTTATCTCCGCTTAATAAAATCAAATATAGTAGTGGGAAGTGATTTAGTGAAAACATCGTCATGTTGATACTCAGTATTAACCAGATTTAGAGATATATCCCTCTTTAAAAACATTATCCTTTAGAAATTGGTGCCCAATATCTATATTATTAGTCCAAGAAAGACTCATATTATTTTTCACAATATTTATAGAACTAGTTTTATCACATAAAATAGTTATATGATTAAAATTAATTCAAAAGTCTAGAAGAGTGTGTTTCATCCATAATTATTGTGCATAGAAACTTCCAGTAGATATGTATTTTTTTCCGTGATTTAAAATGCAAATGAATGCCATTTCTTACTAGAACATGAACCCATAGACTCTTCTAAAAAGTGAAAAGGATCTAAAATGTTTTTTATCTAACCTAAACCCTTCAAAATTAGTATATGAATATGAAATGAAATAAAAACTATAATTTTTAGTTAAATTAGAGATATATAAATAATTCCATTTAAATATATAAAAAACCTTTCAATAGATAATATATATGAGAATATTTTAGATTTGATTGAAATATTTCATAATGGAAAATGGAAAACATGATGTTTGGTCTACTAGAACTAACAAACTACCTATCATACCTCTATATAACTTGTTGTCAACTGGAATTCAAGATTCATCCAAATTAATTTTTACATTAGTATACATGAGAGTCGTATATGGATTACTATTTTTATGTAAATTTTTTTCAATAAATCAAAAAATATATTTACATTTATTTAAAACAATTCTAGAATCCATAATATATTTTAAATCCAAGAAAGAAATTAAATTCTCCCATCATACTCATGTAAAATTATTTTTTCAGGATTTTGAGAAATCATTACAAATCATTTGTTTAATTGAACTAATAAATAACATCATATTCATAAATTTGAAAAAAAATAAAATCTCATATCATGATTTTTTTAATATGTATAGGATCATCTCGACCTATTGAAAACCAATTTTCTAAAAGAAAAGAACTCCATATTTTATACCAGGCTCTTAGTGGTTATTTAACACCATTAAGAGATTTAGTAAGTTGAAAAATATAATTTATCAGATGTGGATTTTCAACACCAAGAGGCTGTTCAATGTAAAATTCCTCTACTAAATAAACATTTAATAAAGAAAATTTTACATCCATATTTTATAATTTAAAGTTCATATGAGATTAATTTGAAAAAAATCCAAATGGTTTCAATCCTATAAATTTGGGAAAAGGTTTACTCATAGTTAATTCATTATTCATGGTTGTAACCCTTAGAAACTAGCCTATCATTATTATTAGTAATTATATCTTGATCATATTAATTATTCCGAAAAACCCATTTAGTTCTTATCAATTGATGGCTTAATTTCCTATAAACTAATTTTGAAACTAAATTTCTCTTGAACTGGTTTATATCTCCCTATATATCTAATATCCAACACTCAAAATATAATACCTCTTCTACTAATTTAGGTTAAAACTAGGATAATATTCCTTAGAACTAAACTAGGTTTCCAATATTTATAATAATTTTAAATCCTTCATCTAGGGATCCTATAATAGTTTCTAATGTGAGGTCTTTTAACATTCTAGGATGTCTAGGTAAAACATATTTAGGTTCAACAAATTCATGTTCTTTATAAATTGATTGATTGAAATCATATTCTAATTTACATTCAAACTTATCATTAGATGAATCAATACTCAAGTTATTTAAAGGATCAGTAACTTCATCTGTTTGAATTTTATTGTGATAAAATAGATCACTTTCATCAAACTTATCATGAACGTATTCTTTAAATATACATCAATTTTTATTAAACACTCTATAATATATAGAAGTATCTTAATACTAGAGAAATATTCCTTCATAATCCTTTGGATAAAACATAAAAATGTTTTCATTAGTATTCAAGATAAACACCTAACATTAAAAAAAGGTAAAGTGTCTAAATTTAGTTTTTTTATTATTACATAATTCATAAAACTTATTTTTAATAAAATTTCTAACTAGAACTCTATTCATAATATGGAAAATTTTATTAGCATATTTTTTGAAAAATAGGTTGGTAAACTATATTCATTCAACATATATATAGTTATTTATTAAGTATTATTCTTTAATATTTCTATAATTCCATTCGGTTGAGTTGTTCTTGGATTAGAAATGTATTTTTAAAACCCAAATTTAAGAAAAAGGAATTAAATTCTTAATTTTAAAATTCTCATACATTATAAATTCTCATAGAAATTATTTTGAATCAATTTTTATTTTGAGAAAACATAAAAAATTCATAGAAATTGAAAAAAATCACTTTTAACTATTAAATATCAAACCCAAATAAAAATGGAAAATTCATTAACTAAAACATAAAAAAATTATACTTTCCAAGAATATTACTCTAGAGTGTCCAAAAAATCCATCTATAAAAGTTATAATGTTATAGATGTTGAAACCTTGTTAGTTGATTTGAATTTTGACTTATTCTTCTTTTTAATTTGGCATGCATCACAAATTTTTTTTCTCATCCAACATAAGAATCAGAAGATCAAAAACTGACATCTTCTTAGATAAATTATATATCGTATATATATGACATTGTCTAAGTAAAATATTATATATCTAGTATTGACTTGTTATAACACATAAATTGTTCACTTTCTATTCATATCAGTAACGAAGGCCCAAAGTTTAAAACTTTTTAGTTCTATGTAATCTAATATTTCATAGTTTATCTTTAAAGATAGAATAAGAATTATTAAAGAAATCAATAGAAAATCCATCATCACAGAGTTGAGAGATACTTATCAAAATATTCATTAACCATTATATATATAATTTTTTTTATTAGGATATATTTTTGATCTCTAACTTATCTAACACCCATGATATTTTCTTTATAATTGTCACCAAAGGTAACCAAACCTCCATATATTTTTGATAGTGTATAGAAATTGGAAGATTATTCACTCATGTTACCTGAATAGTCATTGTCTATATACCAAATTTAATTTAGATCCTATTTATTTTCACCAACAAAATTATCAAAAAAAACTTGTTTAGTACCCAAATTATCTTCGGACCTACCGTGATAGTGAGCAAAGATCTAGGAAACCAGATCTATTTCGATTTGTAAGAACTAAAAATATATAAATCTCTAGAAACATAGGATATATTAACACTACTCATAAAAGGATTATTTAAGAAATTATTAACAGTATAATGACCTATAATACCACAATAAAATCAGGAAACTCTTAAATTGATGTGATTATTTGAACTATGAAAAAAATAATTTCTATACAACTTGGGTTTCTCACCACTACTATCAATACCATATCTCTCTTTTTTCTTCACATTATTTCCAAGAATCATATTTAAATATAGTTCTCCCTTAGTAAACACAGTAACTATACTTTTCAAATATTCCACTTCATCATGAAACTCTTTAATTTTATTTACATGCTCAGTGAAACTTGAATCCGATTCTTTTAATTTCTATTTTAACTCTAGGTGTTATTTTAACATGAAATATTTCTCACTTAAGATACCACTATGAATATTCTTTATAGATTTATTCCTTTTCATTATATATTCCTATTTTTATTCTATCTTAGAAAAATAATCAACTAGTTTATCATTTGAAAAGCTTTTAGGCTTAGAAGCATAAGAATATTAAGATTATACCTCATCTTATTTAGCCATGCACTATATATTTTATTTCTAATTTTATTACTCCAATTCTGATTCAAAAGGTCAAGATATTCTTGAGTCTTTATAAACTATCCAAATAGTTTTCATGGCTCTCTTTCCTTTGTGTTCATATTCTTTCTTCATTAGGATCTTCTTATCCTTCTTTCCAATTTTTCATTTATCCTTCAAATATGGGAAGCCAGGTTTGATAAACCACAACTACCTAAATTCATAATATTTTATCACTTTTATAATATGACCATTTTTCTTTGAATCATTGATTTACTTCTTGAAGCATATCTTACTTTTATCAAAAAATTTGAGTCGTATAGTTATGTGAGAAAGTTACTCTCTATAGTTTTAACTACACGATTCATTTGAGGACATATTATCCAACTTTAACTTAATTTAAAATTTTGAAATAGATACTTTAATAGATATATTTACCTTTTTTACTATTCCATGATCCTAATCATTAAATTTCTTTTCAACTTCGTACATAATCATGTTTTCATCAATTCATTCATCAGTAATATTTTTACAGGAGTTAATTTTCTAGTAACAGTAAATATTCCAATCCAGAGAGACTGTAAAACATTAAGATCATTTAACATTTGATTTGTTTCTAAAATTATCATTCCTAGGATAGTAACACCGTTGAAAAAATTATTCAACATTCTATTCATTTTAGTAATACTTTAACATTCCTACATTCTTGTCTCACGGTGCAGGATAGTATCATGGGGGAGAAACGTGTGCTACCTGATAGTTGATTAGAGAAGATTGGGTTCTACTTAATCACTCATACCGATTGCACTATTTTCACCTCGAAACGCCCAATGGTTCCATATCTATCAATATGTGGACTTGCTTTCCAAAGGCAGGCGTTCGCTGGGTGGTTTGACCAACGATGCTTAAGAACTCACATTGGTCGAGAGGATGGGAAGTCAGGCTCATCACACCCTTTTGGGGGGAATTATTGCCTGTTCCAGGACACTCTTATATATTTAAGACATATTCATATGTTCGCGAATCTTTAGTTTATGCCCAAGCATAGTATCCATTGATTACTCCTGGTTGGAAATGGTCAGCTGGATACAGGGGTTCAGAATCATTTATGCCTGAGGTTTACTATCCCTCGTTGGATAAATGACCCCAAGGAGTCTGGAATAATTGAGACGACACTAGTTTAATGCCTTGTAACCAGGCACTCTGGAGTTTATTATCATCTAGGGGGGACATATAACGACTTGAGCGTTTGGATCGAACCCGTGGTACAGGCCTCCTACGTATCGCTGTGAGAGGAATCATAATTCACATAGTTTGGTTTGGTATGGGGCTTACGCTCTAGGCTTCCCAGGGTTGGTGCGGTGAACTGACGTGAAGATGTTCGGATCGACCGGGTGTTGGGATTGATCCTCGGGGAGGCTTCCTACGTACCATGCCTAGGAGACAGAGATTAAATCCCATGTAGTTTGGGTTGGGATGGGTCTTACACTCTGAGGTGGCCCAAGGTGTGGGTAAACCGATGTAAAGGGGGTCGGAATGACTGATTGTTGGTCTTGAACCTTGGGGAGGCTTCCAACGTACCCTTCCTAGGATACAGGGATCAAAGTCCACATAGTTTGGGTTGGGATGGGGCGTAGGCTCTAGGCTACCCGGGGTTGGTGCGGTGAACCGACGTGAAGATGGTCGGATCGACCAGGTTTTGGGCTTGAACCTCGGGGAGGCTTCCTACGTTCCCTTCCTAGGAGACAGGGATCAAAGTCCATGTATTTCGGGTTGGGATGGGTCTTACACTCTAAGGCGGCCCAAGGTGTGGGTAAACCGATGTAAAGGGGGTCGGAATGACCGATTGTTGGGCTTGAACCTCGTGGAGGCTTCCTACATACCCTGCCTAGGAGACAGGGATCAAAGTCCATGTAGTTTGGGTTGGGATGGGCTTACACTCTGAGGTGGCCCAAGGTGTGAGTAAACTGATGTAAAGGGGGTCAGAATGACTGATTGTTGAGCTTGAACCTTGGGGAGGCTTCCTACATACCCTACCTAGGATATAGGGATCAAAGTCCACGTAGTTCAGGTTAATCCACCATTTTTTTGCCGGCGCCACGACGATCAAAAATCTCTAATACCATGTGATTCATGCTCAGTGTGAGAAAAAAGATAACGTGACAGACTTGGATGACCTCACACTTTCTCCCTACCGAGGAAAGGGGAGACGGATGATGATCGGAGAAGAGGTCTGGTACCCCTAGACTCTCCTTCCTGATGTTTGTATAAGGTAGAAGTCACGCAGCGGAGCAATGAACCCTCCATGTTGAAAGGAGAAGGTTCATTGGCCTCCGGGGAGGATGGTGTGGGGATTAATCTAGGAGGGATTCCCAGTGGTGACAAACCCCAATGAGAGAGGGATTTGAGACTGATGAAATGATGGGCGCTGATTCCCATCCCGCATTCCCTTGGAGTTTAGCCCTGAGGAAGTACGGAGGTGCATGGGCGCTACCTCCGGAAAGAAAAGCTTGGGGTTTACACATGATGGTTGCCCATTAACTCCCATAAGGGGGGAGAAGTGGTCACCGCTAGAGATGAAGGGAAATGGACGTGCAGTCCCCCCTCCTGATGAGTAGAGAGGCAGAAAGAGGGCTCCTGGGCTCGGACTCCACATTACCGTGGGAATTTGGACCTAGGAATGCTTCGGGAATCCGCTCAAGGGCAGGAACAACCTCTTCGCCCTCGCTTACCATGGGTATGTGAACTCAAAATGGGGTGCTGATGCGCCTGAAGGTTACATCACACGGGTCCAGTGGCTTTGGTGGAGGCCTCAGCTCTGGGCTGATGAATGGACCAATGAGGGGGTTGTGGAGGATCAAGCCGGATTGGAAGGATTTTATCTGGCTCGAGGAATGGGAACTTTGAAGGATTTGGCGATCCATACTGGTGTATAAGGGGAGACACCCTTCATATAGGGAGGTGCTACGCGGCTGGAGAGGCCGTCCGCGACCAGGGTGGTCCGTGGACTGATGGGCATCCCATGAACATGGGTGCTTCACGGCTTTGGGTTCAGCTCGCATACCAGGTTGGTACGCGGAGGGGTCCATGCGAGCAGCGGCGGCCGAGGGCAACGTCAGTCGGAGGTTTTTCGGTCGGGGCTTCGCCCGTGTAGGAGGGTTCTATGTGGTGCGAAGGATCGAAAAAGGGGTATAAACTCCCTGTTCCGCGGGGAGTGCGTCCGCGGAGGGGCAATGGTTCACGGTCTTCTTTTCTTTGTTATTTTAAGTTCACAGTTCACAAAGTTGTTCTGCATTTTCAGTTCCTTATTAATTTTTCTTCAGCTTCATACCAGTTTTGGTTCACGAACCAGATCTTCGCTGTTTGCGAAATCCTAGGCTCCTTCTTTCAAAATCCTTCCACCTGAATCTAATCAATCCCTCTTCCTCTTCCCCCTCCATCTCCATTTATAGAGTGGGGAAAGAGATGCATATGGGGTCATGCGGCACCTTTTGTGGAGTCCCATGACCAAAAACCCGGTTTACAGATGAATTGGTCAATCCACTGTGTTGGCATTGAACAGCGAACCAAACTAGGTCAAGGAATGTTTCGCGGCTGCGTAGGGTTCTACCTCCATTCTGCGAACGATGGAATATGCGATCTGGGCCAATTATCGCGGTTTGCGACTGGGGTGGTTCGATATGGTGGACCGGCCTGGCGCTCATCCTGCTTCGTGCCCGCGAAGGGTTACCACCTCCATTCCGTGAACGGCAGTGGTCCGCAGAGGAGACGGACTGTAGAACCAGCCGAATACCATCAATGTTGGACCAGTATATGGACCAGTTGGTCCTTTGCTGATTTCTTGGGTGCTCTTAATATGTTTTCCCAATTCCTTGAGGGTAATTGGGTAGAATCCCCTCTTTAATAAAAGGGATTATCATTCTCCATTGTGGATTTTTCAGGACCCTACAAATGCCCCCCATCAGAATGGGGTCCGATTGGAACGAAGAGGAGGCCATTCCGATGTAGAGTCGTCCTGAAACTTGGATGGTTTGCGGTGGGGGAGTGGACTCGGTAGGGGAACATGCCTATAAATATGGGGTCCCTTCCTTTTTCTTTTACCAGATTCTTGGCGAAACTATAGCTCTCTTGCTTTTTGTCTCTGCATGCTCATTCCTTCGTGAAACGCCTCCTCCGCGAACCAGCTGCCACTTCCGTGAACTATTCCTCGTTCGCACCCGCCTTCACCCACAGACCAATCTCCCATCCACGAACAAACACATTTAATTAATTAAAAATTAATTCATGAAGGGCCTCGTAAAAACTCACTCTGCGGTTTTGATGGTCCACGGACTGAAATCTTCTAGAATTTGAAAATTTCTTAAGTTTTCCAAACCTAACTATTTAAATCCGGGATTAAGATTCTGTGGAGAAACTGAGTTCACGCTTTTCTGGCCAACGCTCCACATGCCAGAGTACAAAAGACCTCTTCCGCATAGGTTTGGTTCACAGGATGCAGTCATCACGAACCACATTTTGAAGCCTACTCGTGGACCTCGTCATGAAGGCCCGTTGATTACTTTGCGGAATACTTGGTATTCTTGTCCACATTTTATTATTTCTGACTAACCATTTGCCTGGTTTTTATAATGCAGGTAGAAAATATGGTTCCTCCTCGCCCTGCACCCTGGCCTGCTATCGATCCTCTTTCGATTGGTTCAGGGAGACGTCTAGCTATGATTCGTAGTGTAGAGAGCATCAAATAGGACCCTAGTCGATCCATCATTTCTGACGATGGTGTCTTGAAGGAAATTCTCTCCTTTGAGCTCCTGGTTTATCCACTATCAAATCGGATTCCGCTTTAGGGATTCGGTCTTCAAGACGACATCCCTATCCCCCTACCTTCTCAGGCCTTCTGTCACCTTGCATGGAAGCGTCACCGAAGTGCATTCAGGCGAACCTAGCCTCATTGGGGGAGATGATCTCTGATTATGATCTGAAAGACACTTTCATTTTGAGAGGCTCTGTTTGGACCCAAAGTGATCAGTGCACTCAAGAC
Organism: Viscum album; assembly: GCA_963277665.1. Classification (NCBI taxonomy): domain Eukaryota; kingdom Viridiplantae; phylum Streptophyta; class Magnoliopsida; order Santalales; family Viscaceae; genus Viscum; species Viscum album. The sequence goes on along the minus strand of OY728138.1, from coordinate 1,711,082,629 downwards.
TTCTCTCAAGAAGCTGTCATCAAGAATTACCCCTCTATTATCAACCTTTCTCGATTGGATCCTGATGCGGGGTGGATTCCTAGGTAGGATCTTCGATCTGGTGGGATTTTCTCAAATGACTGGGCTTGGGCCTTCTGGGTCCATCATCATTGCCGAGAATCTCCCAATTCACTGAAAGCAGTCAATCTATATTCTGTAGTGTGGGCTTCTCAGTTTGTTGTTTACCCACCATCTTTGATCCTGCATGACCTGCTTAGTCGCTGGTGTTCTAGCACTAATACCTTCTACCTTTCCCATTATGAATTTTGAATTAGTTTATGGGACATCTACCAATTGGGAGGGCTTCCGATCATTGGTGAGATGTATGACGAGTTTCTGCACACTCCTGACACATGGGATGATGTCGAACATGTGCCTTCGTGGGAAAGAGATTTGCTGGTTATGGCAGAGTGGTCACCGGGCCAGTCCTTTCATGCTTGCTCTCTTATTCCCTATAGAACCTGGATAGGGTTATTCCTAAATACCACTGGTCCTATGTCGAAGATGAAGCGCCCCAGGAATCATCCTTATCAACAATCACGAACTATCCCAGGTTCCTACTGGGCAGTTCTAGAGGTAGGCGACTACCTTTCATGGGGTTATTAGGTGTGCCCCGTTGTGCCTCCTATGCTTAAGCTAGCAGGTTCGTTTTCCATGTTTTTGAGTGGGTGGATATTCCCTTCTCGGGATATCAACTTAGGCGTCAGGGATTGAACCTTGATAATGGCAGTTGAGTTGGAAGAGGGTCGCCCGGTGAATTTGGTTGTGCCCACTTTGGCTCGTATTTATGAACTACTGAGCCACATGCAGGAGGGTGGGTCACCCTATTGTCGGAGTGGGCCATTTCAATTATTATATGGCTGGGTAGTGGATCATTGCCACTGTTATGAGTATTGTCATAACATAGTCATCTCGCTTCCTACCCTTCAGCCTACCCTGCTCGATATAGCTGGAGATTTCTTGAAGTACCTCAGTTCTGATGAAGTCGTCAAGATTCTGAGTGACTTCTCCTGGTTCACTCTCACTCCCTACCCCAGCCCTTCTGGCGTCATGGTTGACAACTGCAGGGGAAGCCTAGAGAAACATTCTTACATGATTTCACTACGGGATGAGTTTTTTTCTGCGCGGATTGATGGGGTTTCACTGTGCGAGTTGTAAGCCCCATATAGTTTTTCTTGCTAATTTGGATGTATGCAACTCCATGTTTCCCTTCCACCTTATCAGGTCCATGGACTGCACCCGACCACTCTCTGTCAATGGTGGTTGATTCTAATGTGGGAGGGATCTGACACAATCCTTCACTTTCCTAACATAGGAGCAGCTACCAGCCTATCCTTGGAGCATGCAGGAATGTGGTTCAAGCATTATTTCGATGGGATCCTAGGAAAGGTCGTCTGGTAGGTTCCCAAATTAGGAGTTATTGCGGCTGTTGTGCCTACTGCACCTTCCTCATTGGCTCTAAGGGAGGACCGACTGATGGATCGTCAGTCAAAGTGACTCATGGAATTTTCCTCTTACAACCCTTCTACGGCTGAAGTTCCGATGGACCAAACTTTCTTGGATGTGGATGAAGATGACCCTATGGCTTCGTGTCCTAGAGACATAATTCCTGAAGTTTTCCCAGCTGATACCGAACTTAGAAACTTGATTCCCAATCCTGAACCGGGGCTAGGAGCTTCAGACCTTCCAGCTTCAAAACCATCTTCTAATGTGCACATGTCTTCACTGGTCGCGATGCCATACTTCGTTCATGTGCTATCTAGTGAGGATACCAAATATCCCCATGTCATGGCAGACCACCAAGCAGTGCACAGGTGGGCATGGCCCCAGATTTGCGATATTGTTGCTGAAACTCCTCTGGATGATATGGAAACTAAAACTGAAGCTCTCCGACAACTCTTCCTGGGTTTGGGGTCAGGTGGATTTGACTATCAGCAGTTTCATTTTCTCCCTTGCTAGGTTGTCATGGACCGTGAGGAATTTTCCACTAATGAACGCAAAATTGCTCACCTTGCTACCTCTCATTGAGGGATCTGATCCTTGGAGGAATACATGATAAAGCTCTATCATCTGATAGCACAGAAGGTGAGCTCTCAAGATCAGGTGGCTGCCCTATCTACCGAGTTGCATGAATGTGAAGTACGGGCAGTGATGTTGAGGGATCAGTTGTCAACTCTGACTGGTAACCTTGAGGCCACCAGGAAAAGGATCAACGATCTCCAAACAATAGTGGGGCATACTTGTTTGGTGGTTGAGGTTGAGGCCAGGGAGAAGGCCATGTTGGAGCAGACTCGCAACAACCTCCGCCGCACGGTTTCCGATCTGATGGAGAGAGTGAGCCAGGCTCCTTTATGACGGTCAGAGCCATTCCTGTACACTCTATTTTTCTTACCCCCTTTTTTCGTTGTTGTGAGGGAGAGGCCCCAGCTTTTGGACATCCTCCCTTTTTGTTCAAACGGAATACAATATATGTCAATCTATCCTTGCTGTAAAATTTGATTGTTACTGGAACAATTGTTGCATAAATAAAAACTCACCGAATCAGAATTAATCATAATTAAAGAAAATAGAAACAAACTCTCACTTTTTCCTGGCCCATGGGATCCAGCGAGCATAGTTTGACTATTGATAGGGTTTTGTAGAAAAACCCCACAAACATATCTTTGTATTTTCTGTTAATACCCTAATTTTGCCTGGGCCCATTTGGTGTGGACCCAGTGGGTATGGTCTGACTTTTTCTTAGGTCTCCCTTTTCGGGTTTTCGTCCTAACAGGTTTTGTGCCTCTTTTTGTGAGCGGTTTAAAGTCTCGCCGATAAGACTATAATTACTAATGTTTTAGGTCGAACAGCTTTGACCAGGTATGGTGGGGTGAGGGCACCAATGATGTTTGGTTAATTAAAAGATGTCTCGATATCCTTCAGATTCATATAGGGGGATCATGTTTAGATTTGAATGACATGCAGGGCATGTCTCAAGGAATGGGAACCGTATAGACGTGCAGTGGTAGGAAGAGCATCGCCTAAGGAAATAATGCGTTTGGTAGACGGGCCAGGGGCGATCAATATGCAGAGCCACTGAGGGCATTGTATGCATAGTCATGCAAAGGTGTCCTTAAGTCAATGACTCTCCATTTCTGATGGCCTGAGGACTTCATGGAATTCCGGCTTATGGAAACCACCATGGGTGGCTTGGATAATTATGAAAACCACTGGGGGTGTCTTGGAAATGGTATGTGATGTTTGAAAGGGTTTGGGAACATCTATATCAATTAGGAGTGTGGAGGCAAGGTCCCTATCCTACACATTTATCTAGTGTAAAATATGGTTGGAGCTTGGCGCAGTTTAAAGTCATGCATCTGGGAAATTATCTATAATGTAATGGCTTCTCCTGGTTCTTAGTAATCTCGTCAGAGAAGTTCCACCATATTCATGTAGGGTCATGAAAGAGGCTGGTAAAATGTAGCTCAGAGGGTTTCCAAATCCCGAGATGGACATGGGGGCTTCGGGGACAAGAGGCGTATGGAGAGAAGCATTTCCTAAGGAAATCTTGCCTTTGGTAGACAGGCTAGGGGAGATCAATATGCAGAGTCACTGAGGGAATGGTATGCATAGTCATGAAAAGGTGTCCTTGGGTCAATGATTACATTCTCCCGATAGCTGACCAACTTCAGGGAAGTTGAGATTCGGGACCACCAGGGGTGGTTTATGAGAGTTCGGCTTTTTCTGAGTACAGAGTAAGGTTTATGGGGAGAGGGTTCCTGGATATGGGAGAAACAACTAGGCTAAATTTCCCAAGAATGGGTGAAGTCATTCCTTCTCACACTAGTGTGAGACGGTGGTTTGTGTAGGTCTGAACCATGCACTGAGGGACAGAGAAAAGCCTATGTTCCTTACTGAACCCATGACAAGTTTGACCATGTAGTTTAACGTCATGTGGGAAGGACAACTTTCGTGCAGTTTAACGTCATGCGGTAAGGACAAGGATAATTATTAAAGGATGCTATGTAGTTGAACATCGTACAGCGAGGATGGGGGCATTTTTGCGGATGCTGTGCAGTTTTAACGTCATGCAACGAGGATAGGGGGAATTTTTGAACCAGTGAAAATGCTTGTAGTTGGAGGCATTTCCCTGGATGTGTAATTCTTGGTCTTTGAAGCTTTATGTCAAGCGGCCAAGATGTTCCATGCAGTTTAACGTCATGTGGTAAGGATGTATTTGCAAAGTCCGCTCTTGATCAGAATGTAACTGGGCTTGAACATCTCGGTATGCCCAAGACATGGAGAGGGGTTGATTGGTGTAAATCTTGGTTTCTAGGCTTCTTGGATCAGGAGAAATGATATGGGGGCTCTGAGGCCGGTAAGCGTATAGAGCTAGGAAGAGTATCGCCTGAGGAAATCAAGCCTTTGGTAGACGGTCCATGGGCTATCAATATGAAGATCCACTGAGGGCATGGTATGCATAATCATTAAAAGGTGTCCACAGGTAGATAACTTTCCACTTCTGATGGCTGTGAATGGTTATGAGGATCTGTGATTGTCTGGGCCATGAAGTCTGTCATTTGGTAAGAAAATATCTAGACCTGTCGGAAATATTCGGCCATGGTTTCTATAAAATCTTAGATAGATCCCTGTGCTGATTTATCTTATATGTGGGGGTGTACCTTCATGCCATGAAGTTTAACGTTGTGCGATAAGGATGAAGTACTCCTAGTTTAGTGGTCATAGAGCTCAGACCATGGGGTGACTATTACTATAATCACTCGAAGGATAACTGTGTTATCATGCTCTGATATACTCTGAACAGGGTGGAGGATGGATGTTGTAAACTATTACTCTAAGGTTTCCTGGATCAGGAGATGTGGTGTGGGGGATCTGAAGCCGGTAAGCGTATGGAGCTAGGAAGAGTACCACCCGAGGAAATCTTGCCTTTGGTAGACGGGTCAGGGGCTATCAATATGCAGAGACGCTGAGGGCATGGTATGTATAGTCATGCAAAGGTGTCCCCGGGTTGATGACTTTCCACTTATGATGGCCATGAATGATTATGAAAATCTGATATTTCTTACAATAAAGAGTTCAGCATGCAGGGATAATGGTGTTCAAGAATACAAGAAACATCTTCACCGCAACTTTCTGTTGAGTCAAAGTATCCTAGCCCTGGCTTGATGTTCATGGATGCAGGTCGTCATGTGAACCACGGGCAGATACATAGGCTAACCGGGTAGGGAAACCCTGACAATGTTTGGATGTGAAAAGGGGGATGAACTTGTAAACCACTGAGCCATAAATTTCCAGATCGGGAGATATGATATGGGGCTCTGAGGCCGGTAAGCGTACAGATCTAGGAAGAGTATCTCCTGAAGAAATATTGTCTTTGGTAGATGGGCCAGGGGCTATCAATATACAGAGCCGCTGAGGGCATGGTATGAATAGTCACGCAAAGGTGTCCCCAGGTAGATAACTTTCCACTTCTGATGGCCATGAACGGTTATGAAGATCCATAATTATCCGGGTCGTGGAGTCTGATGTATGGAGAGGATGCATCCAAATGCGCAAGGAGTATTTCCATCTCATTTCTCCATATATTTGGGTGGTTCATGACAAAGTCCGTTAAGTTTTAACTTCGTGCGGTGTGGGCGAAGTCCGTGCAGTTTTTACATCATGTGGTGAGGATGATGTTCGTGCAGTTTTAACGTCGTGCGGTGAGGACGAAAAATACACCCCATGCATATCGGTTCCATAAACGGGGGAAGAGGGAATTTTTTTTTAAAAATACTTCACTCAGGAATGGTTGGGCCAGGATGGGAAACCATGACGTCACTACACATCCTACGAGGGCAGGAATCAAGCAACACATAGTTCCCTGAAGGAGTTACACACCGTGCAGGGTTAGTCCATACACGAGGGAAAAGAGCATTTCTGACTTTCATTTGGGGATGGTTGGGCTAGGGTGGGGGACCCTGGCATCACTACATATCCCGCAAGTCCAGGAATCTAGCCTCATGTAGTTCTTTGAAATCCATGCAGTTTAACGTCGTGCGGTGAGGACGAAGAATACACCCCATACATGTATGGTCCGTACAGGGGGAGAGAGAGAATTTTTTTGAATGGAATGTCTAGGATGGGGAACCCTGGTGTCACTACATATCCCATGAGGGCAGGAATCAAGCCTCACATAGTTCTTTTGTGGAATACACCCCGTGTGGGTCTAGTCCGTACGGGGGAATGGGGTATTTTTTGCTTCATTTGAGGTGGCTGAGCCAGGGTGTGGAATTCTGGCATCACTATGTATCCTGCAAGGGTAGGAATCAAGCCACACGTAGTTATTTGAAAGACAATACACCCCATTTAGATCTGGTCCATACATAGGTGGAAAAGACAATTTTTTTCTTTTAAACCTCATTTGGGGGTGGCTGGGCCAGGATACAGAATCCAGGTGTCACTATGTATCCTGTGAGGGCTGGAATCAAGACACGCGTAGTTATCTGAAAGATAATACACCCCGTGTAGGTTTAGTCCATACATGAGGGAGAAGGGGCATTTTTTCATTTATCCTTATCTGTGCAGTTTAACGTCATACGGTAAGGACGAGGAATACACCCCGTACAGGGCTGGTCCATACACGGTGGGAGAGGGAATTTTTAACTTTTATTTGGGGGTGGCTAGGCCAGGATCGGGAACCCTAGCATCGCTACATATCCTGAAAAGGCAGGAATCAAGCCGTATGTATTTCTCTGAAAGAAGTACACCCCGTTTAGGGCTATTTCGTACATAGGGGAAGGGGACAATTTTTTTAATTTTATTCTATTTGGGAGTGGCTGGGCCAGGATAGGGGATCCCGGCGTCACTACATATCCTACGAGGGTAGGAATCAAACCATACGTAGTTATCTGAAATCCATGCAGTTTCACATCGTGTAGTGAGGATGAAATACTCTTAGTTTAGGGACATAGAGTTTCGACAGTTGGGTGCTTGGTTGTTTAACATCATGCAGCTCGGACAATAACTGCTTTTAGTTATACTAGTGAGGACGAAATACTCTTAGTTTTGGTCATAGAGTTTGGACTGTTGGGTTCTTGGTAGTTTAACATCCGGCAGATTAGACGATAACTGCTTTTAGGTATGCCAGTGAGGACAAAATAATCTTAGTTTAGGGTCGTAGATTTTGGACCTTTGGGTTCTTGGTAGTTTAACGTCCTGCAGCTCGGACGATAACTACTTTTAATTATGCCGGTGAGGATGAAATAATCTTATTTTTGGTTCATAGAGCATGGACTATTGTGTGCTTGGAAATTTAACGTCCTGCATCTTGGATGAAAGGTGATTTCTATTTCTATGCGAAATAATTATTTAGGAATCTCGCATTTGTATGAGGGGTAGGGAACAACCCGTCCATCGAGATGAGGGCATACGCTCCGTTGGAGTAGACCTTGTGTATAACATATGGTCCCTCCTACTTGGGCTCCAACTTTAGAGGTTTTTTTCTGGGTATCATTGGGGTTTGGAGGACCAATACCAATTCTCCTTCTAACAAATACCAAAGACGAACCTTTTTATTGAAGGCTCATGCAATCCGGTTCTGATATACTTCTAGATGGTGCAAAGTGTGCTACCGCTTCTCATCTAACTGTTCCAATTCACCTAGATACTTTTCTGATTGCTCATCATTTGATAACTAATCACAAATGGAAACACAGAGTGAGGGTAATTGGAGCTCAATGGGTAGGACCGCTTCTATTACGTATACTAATGAGTAAGGACTAGCCCAAGTAGCGGTGCAGATCGTGGTTCGATAAGCCCACAATGCATGAATGAGTTTATATGGACACAATTTCTTGTCTTTGTCCACCATTTTCTGGAGAATGTTGGACATAGTCTTGTTGAAAGCCTTTGTCTGTCTGTTGGCTGTTACATGGTAGCAGGATGAGTGGTTAGCCTTAATACCATATTCTTGGTATAGTTTCTCCAATGCAGCAGAGTAGAATTTTTTGCCGTTATCCGTCAGAATGGTATGAGGGACACCAAATCTGGTGATGATATTGGTTTTCACAAAGCTGAAAATTTTTCTTGCCCTGATTTCCTTAAGGGGTACAACTTCTGCCCTTTTGGAAAAGAAGTCGGTTGCTGTGAGGATATACTTCAATTGTTTGGTCGTGGCGGGAGGATATGGTCCCACGACGTCCATTTCCCAGATGGAAAATGTCCAGTAGTACTTATCCTGATGAAGTAACTCTGGGGGATGGTGAATGAAGTTAGCCTTAATTTGGAATGAGTGGCATTTTGTGGTAAAGCGCTCATAATCTTGTGCCACTGTGGGCCAATAGTACCCAAGTCTTCAAACCTGATGGGAAATCTTAGACCCCGGCTGATGTGCCCCACATACTCCGACATGTACTTCAATCATGATGGAATCAATTTCATCTTCATCAATGCATATGAGGAGGATTCTGTCAAGGCCCCGTTTGTAGAGGACCTCTTGCTGACCCGCACTTCCATATAGGACAAAGTTGATTTCCCTTCTCCGTATTTTCTCTCGTTCAGCCCTGTCTGATGGAATTTCTCCCCGTTGAAGGTAGTTTGCAATGGGGGTCATACAGTCAGTGGTAGGAGTATATGGTTCAGGGATATGACTGAATTCATGGATTTCTTCTGTCTTAGTTTGAACAAACATCAAGACCATTCGACAGTGAGCAATACTGATAACTATTTCATCCCAGTCTAGGTCGACTAGGGCTGTGGCCGCAATAGCTAATGCATCGGCCTGGGCATTCTAAGACCAGGGAATATAGGTCAATGTTGGTTCTTTGGATAATTCCATCATTAACCCTCAGATATGGTCAACTAGGGGAATCAACTCCTCCTTTTTAATAGCATAGTCACCATTTAATTTCTTGATGACCATCTCTAAGCCACATTTTACTTTAATGTGTTGTACTTGTGCCTGGAGTGCGAGCTCCAGGCCTGGAATGAGGTCTTGGTACTCCTCTTTATTGTTCTTACATCCTTATGACAGGAGGATGGAATATGGAAAGACTCTCTTTTCTGGGAACATGAGTATTATCGCCAAGCCCACCTTATTAAATTTGGGATCTTCCATCCACTTCCCTGTCGAGCTTCGAGAAGCACTGTCGAAGTACATTTCCAATACTGGGAACTCCCCTTGAACCGAGAAGATGTATTCATCAGGTAGCTTAGCGTTCAGTGTGGTGGTCCCCGTTGAAGGGTACTTCGCCAGAAAATCTACTAATTCCTGGTGCTTGACGGATTTCTGAGGCACAAACCGGATGTCAAACTATTACAGGATGACTGCCCATCAGGACAGGTGCCCGGTCAGCATTGGGCGGCTAAGGATGTACTTGAGTGGGTTACTATGCGAGACCAAATGGACTTCATGATGCTGTAGATAATGTCGCAAATTTTTAACTATGAATACCAAGTCCAAACAACTCTTCTCGATGTTTGAGTATCGAGTCTCAGCATCAATCATGGTTTGACTCAGGTAATAGAGAATGTTTTCACTATCGGCGTCATTATTTTGTGCGAGGAAGGCTCCCAGTGACTGTTCTAGGGTCGTCACGTATAGGATGAGTGGTCTTCCTTCAACCGGGGGCTTGAGCACCAGTGGGATTAAGAGTTACTTCTTTAGGCTATCGAACGCCTCTTAGCAGTCATCTTTCCATTGGTGCATGACTCCTTTCTTCATTAACCTGGTGAAGAGAAAACATTTTCCTGCCAAGTTGGCTATGAACCACCTGATATAGGCCAGGTGTCCTTGGAATCCCTTCAACTCGGTTTGATTGCGGGGAGGTTGTAATCCAAGGATATCCTTTTTCTTTTCAGGGTCGACTTCGATGCCATGATGGAATACGATGAAGCTAAGTAATTTCCCTGAGGTAACCCCAAAGGCGCATTTTAAGGGGTTCATCTTCAAGATATGCTGTCGAGGTTTGTTAAAGATGGTCTCAAGGTCTAACAGGTGATCTGAGGGCTGTCTGGACTTAACCACCAAGTCATCCACATAATATTAAACGAATCTCCCCAGAAATGGTTTAAAGATACGATGCATGGCACGCTGATATGTGGCACCAGCGTTCTTGAGACCAAAGGTCATAACCCTGTAACAAAATACTCCTTGAGGGTCCATGAAGGCAGTGGATTCTTCATCTTCTCGGGCCATCCTGATTTGATTACACCCATAATAGCCGTCCATGAAGGATAGAGCCTCATACCCGTCTGTTGCATCGATTAATAACTCAGTGATTGGGACCGGGAAATTATCTTTTAGACAATGCCAATTGAGATATCAGAAATCAACGAAAGAGTCGATTTTTCCATTCTTTTTCGTGACAGGGACGATGTTGGCCAACTAGATGGGGTACTGGACCTCCCGAATGAAGCCTGATTTAATGAGCTTACTGAGTTCAACCTCTATTTTCGTAGCATGTGAGGGGTGTGTCCTTCTGGAAGCTTATTAATAGCCCCAGTAGTCTTCTGGAAGACCTAGGTGATGCGTCACCACTTCGGGATCCAGTCACGGAATTTCTGTGTAATTCTAGGAAAAAACATCTCGAGGTTTCCTTAAGAAAGTGTTATATACCTCATGCACCTTGGGGGACATGGATGCACTAACAAGAGTAAGAATTGGGTCTTCCTCGGTACCCATGTTTATTTCCCTGAGCCCGTCCACCGTGGTGGAGATACCTTCCTCAAATGCGGGAGGTGCATCCCTGAGATCTTACTCCTCCTCTTCTCCCAAATCCTCATCTTTTTGATCCGGTGAGGGGAGAGATCTTGACTCGGTCTCCTGGGAGTTTGGAGGTGAGGCATTGTGGGCGTCCTTGCTCAAGTATTCACCCCCAAATTGAGGGTTGGCAGACATTCTTGCATTGTCACACTTGGCCATTATGGCTGAATTCATGAGGACAGCTGAGTGTATGTCCAAACATGAACTCCTACTCTCAACATGGTTGATGGGAAATACATAGTCTCTACCAAGTTGTCTGAGGGGGTCATCTGGAACCATTTCTAGACCATTTGGAGTGGGAATCCAGTCTACACCATCGACCAATGGCTTCTTCTTCTTTTTCTCATAAAACCCGGCGTCAATGTAGTTTGACTCGGAGAGCTCGAAAGGGGCCTTGTCGGCGTGAAATGTCCCACTTTCTCCATTGATGTAGTACTTGATACACTAGTGGTAGGATTAAGGAACAACCATGTGCTTATAGAGCCATGGCCTTCTCACCATGGCATTGAATGATGTGTTCTTCCAGACAACCAGGAATTCTGAGTAGGCCATAAGGTCGCCAAAATGGGTCTTTAGCTTAATTTGTCCCATTGGTTTCTGTTCAATCGTGTCGTAAACTAGAAGAGTTGTGGGGAAGGGTATTAAATCACCCTCACTATAGCCCAAATTACAGTGTGTCCGTAGGGGAAGGAGGTTAACTCTCGAGCCATTGTCAATAAAGACATTATAGATCTCAACATCATCTAGTGTGCTGGACACATATAGTGGTTTGATATGTCCTTGCACAATGGAATCTTCATCCAAATCGGTGAAAGAAATCACCGCATTGAATTCAGTTGGGCCAGTCTCCGTTCGATAAATCTCGGCGGCAGCTACCTCAGCTTGAAACTCTTGGGGGCTGAGCAAGGCTTCTATAAGCGCCTCCCTGAGGTCGGATGAAAAAATCAGGGCATCCAGGATTGACAGTTTGGATAGTACTGACACCAAATGCTTAAGGATATCGTATTTCTGCTCCTATGGCGGATGCTTCTCTGTTGGTGGGGGAGTCCTAGTAGGAACTTTGGGAGTTGGAGTATGTGAGGAGGAGGGACCAACTGTGGGGTCAGATGTCAACGGTGTTCCCACGTTTTGGGGACTCGGCCCGGCCGGTCTATTTGTGCGCACTAGGTGTCTAGACAATTGTTCCTCCTCTGATGGGTACTATAGAATGACGGGGGCAGAGTGGCCACTTGTGGAGGTAGAGGGACATTATTTCTTCTACTGAGTCGGTTTAAGGGATATCCCATGGGTTTCTGCAATATTGACAGTTTGGGCTGAGGTCCAACCATAGGGTTGGTTTTGGCCATGACTGTGCCTTCCCTGGTATCCCCTACCTCTATGATTCCTCATCCCAGCTACATTTATCGAGAAATCGGGTACATAACCATACCCATCTTCAAGGAAAGATTCCATAAGATGGATGATGTTGATGGAACCAAATATTGGCTCCTCATCCTCTGACAAGTCAACCCGGTCGGTTATACTTGATAGTACAGTTTGGTGGGTCCGTGCCCGTGGCGCTAAGTTTGGGGGCATAAAATCTGATAGTGCCAAGGATAACTTCGGCCTTATTGTAGACAACTCCTCTTGCGCTTGTTTCCTCCCTTTTCGATTATGCATGGATGACCAAATCATGGAGGGTTGTGAGGCCGATATTTTTGGCTATGTAGCATCAGGGGTTGTTGGCGGCAACACCAGTTGCTGTATTTGAGCTCAGAGTATGCCCTGGGCTTGATTGATTATCTTCCAAGTCATCCAATCATAAAACTTATGCCCCTTCTTGCTGGTGACTTCCTGCCACCCCTCCCCTTTTTCAGAGTCGGTGGTAGAAATATATGTCACATGTGCTGGGGGTGGTCCCAACTCGACCTACCCGGAGTCCACCATCCTTTGTATGAGGTCTTTGAAGACAAAAAATTCCCAAATATTATGCCCCAACATTTGATGGTAGGGATAATAATCTGGCCTGTCATCGTGACCAACTTCTTCGGGTTTCCTTGGCTCCGGGATGCGGATCAAGTTGAAATTCATGGCGGTGATGAAGTAGTCGTGGGCATGGTCCTATCAGAACGAGTATAATTTGCGTCTTCGTTCCTCAAGATGGTTCCACTTAGATCCTATCTAATCGTCCCACTTAGGCGAAGGCGGCCGCTAATATACAGGGGGCCCTTGATGATTTGGTGGAGGCCTAAGTGGTGGAGTAGGCACAGGGGCTGGCTTGAGCGTGATAGAGGACGCTTCAGCTCTAACTGCTCTTTTTGTGGGAGCTTGTGAGGCTATTCGGGACATCAAATTGGTCCACTGCAGGGAGTCCTAAATTCTCTAGGCAACGGCCGAGAGATGGCGGAATCTAGTGGTGCACTCCACTGGTATGAGCGGTGTTTGCATCTCATCTTGAATATTATCGATGCATATGGAAAGAATCTCATCTTGAGGCATTGTCCTCTTCAGAGAGTAGGTCAGACCCTTCCATATAGTGATGAAATCTGAGACAATCTCGCTCTCCCTCTGCTTGTAGTTCATGAGGTCGTTGACCATTGTTTTAGGCAATGTTGAGCTGAAGTGGAACAGGAACTCCTGGCGAAGGTCTTCCTAGCTTTTTATTGACTGGACTAGCAGACTCATATACCAGACAAAGGCAGATCCTTGCAAGGTCCATACGAAGCATATGAGTTTCACTGCTTCTTGTTGTTCTGGATTTCCCATTATAGGGTCTCAATAAGACGCGTAGTGCATCAAATGCTATTCCAGATCACCTGATCCATTGAAAATAGGGAATACCGGGCTCCCAAAATTGGGTGGATGTGGTGTGTTTCCCACCCAATCCGGGTAGGGATTCCGATCTGGTTGTGTCGGAGCACATCGACATTCCATTGTTTCCAATCAAGCTATTAGTGCCTCGATGGTGTTGGTGAGACCTTGGTTTACATCCTGTTGGTCCCGGTCCTGGGCAGGTGTAGCCCGAGGCATTTCTTGAGGATCCTGCATAGTCGGCACTAGGGGTGCATGTGCCGTTTGTGACACCTTTGGAGGGTTCATACGTACTCGCTCTGGTTTCTTCCTGAGTAGAGGGAAGTCTTGGTATTCATCCAGATCCACATTTAGGTAGTTGGACGGGCCAGACGCCTCATTGGGTGGGAGCCCAGACTGTGCTTCGTCTTCTAGGGAAAACCTTGGTCTTTGAGGTGCACTTATTGGGAGTGCGAGGTGTACTCCTTCTTGGGAAGCGCTTTCAATAAGACAGTTCCTCTGGAGTAGCTCCTTATTAAGCTGCCTCAATTATTTCATCTCCTTTTCCTATCGAGCAAACCTCTCTTCGAGCGTAATTGGCTCGTTTTTATTGAGATAGGGAGGCAGTTTAAGGGTAATTGGTCCTTTTTTATTATCCTTATTGGAAGATCGTAGGTTAAGTGGGGGAAGGTTAACTAAAGGGTGACCATATTTAGGGCGGCCCTCTGGCTCCAGGTGTGCACACCTGGTGGTGTGTTGTGAGTCACAGCCTGAATGGAATCATCGTCTCCCGATCCATCCGAATTTGCACCATCTTCTGTGTTACCCGTGGGGTTAACCTCTATGATGTTGATGGATACATATCGTGGTGTGGAGAAGATGTCGTCTTCTAAATAGAAAGGGCATCTCCCACGTCTTTTACTGGTCTTCCCTTTCATGTACCGGTATCGCTTTTGGACTCCTTGACGAAGGGTGACGCGAAGTGTTCTTTGATGCGACCTTACGGTACGCCCCCCCTTTCGAAGGGGATGATGATTCAAATGACAGGATAGGGTAGGAAACTCCTCTTCTGACTATACTCCCAAGATGAGAGAATATTGATTCTCGTGGGGGAGGTTTTTGTTGAGGAGGTAATAATGCCTCTAGCTCTGAGGGCTGGGGTTGGCTCCGTTCCTTGGATTTTGTGTCTCTTCCCATTATTATTAGTCTTACAGGGGAATTTGTTCTTAGAAATTCCCCTAGCCCTAAAGGCTAGGGTTGACCCTAGATTGAGGCAGTGGATGCTACTATCACTACCTGCCTGATCTTGTATGCCGCCATTCAGGGGTGAACTGGGTTTGGTGTCGAGTTCTTCTATGAATCAATCCCTTCTGGGGAGGCAGGAAATGATCGCTGATTGGCCTCTCTTAGGAGAGAGGCATGTTGTATGCTCTCGGTGGCCTGATTCAGGAGTTCTTGGATGGATTGTTCTCATTGGGCCTGACGCTTCTGGGATTTACTCGCGGCCTGTCTCTGTTGGGTGTGTTGTCTTTCCTGAGCAGGGACCCCACTTGATTGCTGTATTGACGTGATGACATTGCAAGACACCATGCTGAATGGGTTCTTCTGGGCGGGGAGTGGAGTGAAATATAGAGTTCCATGTTCCCCCCATCCCCTGATATAAAATCCCATCGGAGTGTCACCGATGAGGTGGCATAGCTGGTGCAACGCACGGAGGCAGGCTATCTCCATGTTTCCTTTACGCCTCTCGGGTCGCTGTTGTTGTGCCGAAGGAAGAGCTTCCAGGTCGATGTGACATAGGAGGTCTCCTATTGTCTTGACATGGTCTACATACCCGTTGTAGGCAGGAAGCTTGATTTTAGCCGGTGGAGGGTTGTCCATATATTGTAGCGGATTTCGTGCACGAATTCTTCCGACAACATTATGGGTATGTCAAATTGAGAGGTGGTCGTGGGCCAAAACATAACTGGTATATCATCCATGGATAGTCATTTCCTCAGGTGAAACATGTCGGCATACTCCTCCGCTAGTGATTCCTCTACCTAGTCATCCCAACTGAGATGCTCATTGATAGTGTGGTCAGAGGCAATGGGACCGGTAGGTATCGAATTATCATGTGGGCAATTCCGAGGTGGTTCAGAAGATGAACATAGCCTCAGAACATCTCCCAATTGAAGAAGGGTGTCGTTGGCGACTTACTGGGAATTTGACATGCTTGATCCCGTACTTCTGAGTGGCTTGGCATATGAGGGCTTTTCTATGCTTGATTCAGCAGGGGGAGGACCTTCCTATTGATATGATATGTCATTGCAGGGAGGACCTTTTCAATGGTGGCTGCAATGGCGAGGACTACCATTACTACTTGATGCCTCACAGCATAGAGGACTTTTGCAGTGCATATCCTGTGGAGGACCTCCAAGGTGTGTCGCAGAAAGGGGAGGACCTTCTGGCTGTATAGAATTTTTACGGGGAGGGCCTTCGCAACAACTTCCATCATAGTTTGACGTTTGATTTCCATCCTTGGTAGGACCTTCAAGACACACTACGACAAGGGGAGGACCTTCTTATTTCTTTGGGACACTGTGGGGAGGACCTTCATAGTGGCGGTCGTGGTGCCGAGGACTACCATCACAGTTGCTGCAATGGCGAGGACTACCATTACAGCTACCGTATGGAGAATATCTGCGGGGTACACCCTAGGGAGGGCCTTCAGAATTTACCGCAATGAGGGGAGGGCCTTCTCGTTGCTTGAAGTCTCTACGGGGAGGAACTACGTTATTAGGGTGGTGAGGACTACCACTGCGATCTGATACCCGGCTGTGCGGAGTGTCGTTGCAATGTAATCCCTGAGGAGGACCTTCAGGGCATTCCACGACAAGGGGAGGGACTTCTTGTCATAATGATACGTCACTGCAGGGAGGGCCTCCGCAGTTGCGACTATGATAGCGAGGACTACTATAATAATATGTGGTCCCACTTCATGGAGAGTGCTTGCAGTGTATACCCCAGGGAGGAACTTCAGGGTGGACCGCAGCAAGTAGAGGGCCTTCTTGCTTCTTGATATTCTAGTCATGCGGAGGGATACCATGACTCGCATCCAAAGAGAAGATCTTGTGATCGATCGTTATATGCCTGTGGGGGAGGCCCCCACAGGTGCTCAGGGGAGGACCTTCAGAGCTGCTGGAAGCGACATTGTGGGGAGGACCTTTGCAACTACTACTGACACTCCCATAATATGGTAATGGTTGGGCAGGGTTTTGGGCCTTTGATATTTGCTTAGCGGCATCGGGAACCCCAACTTCTAGCAGAGTCAAGTCATGAACCCACTCTTTACTTTCCAGCTACCTTCGGTGTGTTTTGGGTGCATTCTTTTAGGCAGCGGGGACCGTATATTGTTGAAAACATCCTTCACCTTTGGGTCCCTGTCTAATTGGGTCCCGTGATGTTGTCGGGATACACCGACGAACATATTTACTTTTAGCAGGAATATATTCCTGCTCTAGAGCATCCACCGTGATGGACGGGTGTCCCCTAGTTGGAACGAGTGAATATGCTCGATACGGTTGCCCTTGTATCGCAGAATATAGCTGGCGACCTTCCTGGGTGGAATCAGGGATGCAGATCTGCTCTGGGGCGGCTATCTCATCTCTTAGATGAGTCGCTTCAATTGGGGAGATGGGCTCACGAGCTCGATTCCTTACTGTTTCCACTGATGCAATTACATTCTGGCGAGTCTACAAGATATGATCTAGGATCGATACCTGCTCCTCCATCATTTCTAGGATATGCAGAGAGACATCTTTGGCTAGAATGAGTATGAAGGCCCATTTTGGTATTGGAGTAGGAATATCCTACTCCGGTCTTCCAGTGGTCAGTGGGTACTATCAATTCTCTTGTGTCGGGGCAGGCGAACGAATCTTCCCCTGGGCCAGGATATGCTGGTTTGTCTCTCTGTTTTCCACCACATCGGGATGGCAGACTTTACTTTCATCCGTAGGGAGCTGGCCCTGAATATGTTGGTTTCCCACCACGTCGGGTTGGTGGGCTTCATGACCCTGGGTAGGGAGAGGTTCCTACCGGGTAGGTGCCATCCTGTGTGAGCGACGGGCTTGATGGAGCCCGGTGGGGATGCACGCCTGCTCGAATGATGCCGCCATGTCTGGACAGAGGGCTTTGGATAAGCGAACAGGTGTATGTGACTGTTCGTGAGACGTCTCTATGACTGGGCAGTGGAGCTCCTCCTCAGGGACATGGGTGATGACCGGTCCCTGGTTGTATGTTTTCCGCCCTCATCGGGTGGTCTGAGGGGCCGGAGCTCAGGGAGCATGGGCTTGGATCCTCAGGGCGACATCCTCTTTATCATTAGGATGTTCAGTCGCAGCGTGACCATGATGACATCTTCCGGCAGGGGCCTTGGAGCGAAACCCCTGTTCAGCAGAGATGAAGTCCTCAGTGTTGACCTCATCTGCCTCCCTAACACAAGGGAGGTACGCGTTGTCTCGTTCTGGGGATAGACTCCCGAAATGGTTTGAGATGGCAATAGGGGTCGTCTAGATCTTCTTTTGTGGCTGCTGCTGGGTAGGTGACCGACAAGTCCTGGAGGATTAGAGGGAGTTCATGGACGCCTCCACCATTGGGAGAGTACCGTTCATGTGGTACTCTCGGATCAACGCATCAAAGACCCAGCGTTGAAGACGCTGAGTCTGTGAAGGGGTCCTTCATTAGTGAGGAAGTCCATTCATTGCATACCCTGAAGTACGCACCTTCATGTTCATCCGTGATGCCATTGGATCGAAGGGAGTTCTGAGTGGTTCCTGTAAACTATTTTAACAAATACAAATAGCAAACTCGTCCAAGCAGCTTCTCATGAACCCATGCGTAATTAATGACCTTGCATGGCCCTCCTTGTGAGTATAAAGGGGGAACATGGTGGGATTAGGTTAAATCTGTCATGCTTGGTTAAAGATTCATGTCAGTTTCACAATTTTTTGTCTCACGACACATGACGGGATCATGGGGGAGAAACATGCGCTACCCAATGATTGATTAGAGAAGATTGGGTTCTACCTAATCACTCATACAAGGTGAACCATTTTCTCCTCAAAACACCCAAAAGTTCCATATCCAGCAATACATGGACCATCTTTCCAAAGGCAGGCGTTCGCTGGGTGGTTTGACCAGCGATGCTTAAGAACTCACATTGGTCGAGAGGATGGGAAGTCGGGCTCATTGCACCCTTTTGGGTGGAATTATTGCATGTTATAGGACTATCTTATAGATTTAAGACGTATTCATATATTCAAGAATCTTTGTTTCATGTCGAAGCATAGTATCCATGGATTGCTCCTGGGTGGAAATGGTCAGATGGACGCAGGGGTTCAGAATCATTTATTCCCAAGATTTACCATCCCTCGTTGGATTAATGACCCCGAGGAGTCTTGACTCATTGAGACGACACTGGTTTAAAGCCTCGTTAACAGGAACTCTGGAGTTTATTATCATCTAGGTGGAGAGATAACAACTTGAGCGTTTGGATTGAACCCCTGGTATGGGCCTCCTATGTATCCCTGCAAGAGGAATTATAATTCATGTAGCTCGCTTTGGTATGCGGCTTATGCTCTAGGCTGCCTAGGGTTGTTGCGGTGAACCGAGGTGAACATGGTCGGATCGACCGGGTGTTGGACTTGAACCTCAGGGAGGCTTCCTACGTACCCTGCCTAGAAGACAGGGATCAAAGTCCACGTAGTTCGGGTTGGGATGGGGCTTACACTCTCAGGCAGCCCAAGGTGTGGGTAAACTGATGTAAAGAGGGTCAGAATGACCGATTGTTGGGCTTGAATGCCGGGGAGGCTTCCTACGTACCCTACCTAGGAGACAAGGATCAAAGTCCACGTAGTTCAGTTTGGGATAGGTCTTATGCTCTAGGCTACCCATGGTTGGTGTGGTGAACTGATGTAAAGATGGTCGTATCGACTGAGTGTTGGGCTTGAACCTTGGTGAGGCTTCCTACGTACCCTTCCTAGGAGATAGCGATCAAAGTCCACATAGCTCGGGTTGATATGGGGATTACACTCTGAGGTGGACCAAGGGTGGGTAAACTGACGTAAAGGGGGGCAGAATGACGTATTGTTGGGCTTGAACCTCTGGGAGGCTACCTACGTACCCTTCCCAGGAGACAGGGATCAAAGTCCACGTAGTTTGACTTGGGATGTGGCTTACACTCTGAGGCGACCTAAGGTGTGGATAAACTAACGTAAAGGCGGTTGGAATGACCTATTGTTGGGCTTGATCCTCAGGGAGGCTTCCTACGTACCCTACCTAGGAGACAAGTATCGAAATCCACGTAGTTCGGGTTAATCCATCATCGTTGTGAAAGCTCCATGACCATCACAAATCTGTAAGCCCATGCGAGTCATGCTTGATGAGAGAAACAAGAGAATGAAACAAACATGGCTGACCTCACACTTTCTCCCTACCGAGGAAAGGGGAGACGGATGACGAGAGGAGAAGATGGATGGTACCACTGGAATCTCCTTCCTGATGTTTGTGGAAGGTTGAAGACGCGCAACGGAGCAATGAACCCTTCGTGTTAAAAGGAGAAGGGTCATTTGCTTCTGGCGAGGATGGTGTGGGTCTTACTTCAAGAGGGATGCCCAGTGGTGAAAAACCCCAATTGGAGAGGGATTTGAGACCGATGAAAGGAGGGGAGCCAATGCCCATCCCGCCTTCCTTTGGTGTTTAGCCCTGAGGAAGTACGGAGGTGAATGGGCACTACCTCTGGAACGAAAAGCTAGGGGCTTACACCAGGATGGTTTCCCATTAACTCCCAAAAGGGGGGAGAAGTGTTCGCCACTAGATTTGAAGGGTAATGGACATGAGGTCCCCCCTCCTGATGAGTAGAGAGGAAAAAAGGGGGATACCGGGCTTGGACTCTACATTACCGTGGGAATGTGAACCCAGGAATGCTCCGGTAATCCACTCAAGGTCCGGAGGAACCCCTTCGCCCTCGCTTATCGTGGGTATGTGAAGTCAAAATGGCGCACTGATGTGCCTGAAGGTTACATCATAGGGGTCTGGTGGCTCTGTTGGAGGCCTCATCTTGGGGCCGATGAATGGGCCAATGAGGGGGTTGCGAAGGATCAGGCCAGATTGTAAGGATTTAATCTTTCTCGGGAATGGAAACTCCGAAGGATTTGGTGAGCCATACTAGTGTATGAGGGGTGGCGCCCTTCGCGTAGGGAGTTCCTATGTGGATGGAGAGGCTGTCTGCAAACCAGGGTGGTCCGCGGACTGATGGGAATCCTACAAACCAGGGTGGTTCGCGGCTTTGGGTTCGGCCTGCATACCAGTTTGGTACATGGAGGGGTCATTGCGAGCAGTGATGGCCAAGGGTGACGTCGGTCGGAGGTTCATCGGCCGGGGCTTCGCCCGCGTAGGAGGGTGCTATGCGGTGCGACGGATCGGAAAAAGGGCATAAACTCCCTGGTCCGCGGGGACTGAAACCGCGGAGGGGCCATGGTTTGTGGTCCTCTTTTCATTTTTATTTTAAGTTCATGGTTCACCAAGTTTTTATGCATTTTCAGTTCCTTATTAATTCGTTTCCAGCTTCATACCTCTTTTGGTTTGCGAACCGGAACTTCGCTGTTTGCGAAATCCTAAGCTCCTTCCTTCGAAATCCTTCCACCCAAATATGATCAATCCCTCTTCCACTTCCACCTCTATATCCTTTTAGAGAGTGGAGAAAGAGATTCATATGTAGTCATGCGACACCTTTTGCGGAGGCCCATGACCGGAAACCAGGTTTACGGATGAATTGGTCAATCCGTTGCGGGGGCATTGAACCGTGAAACAAAATAGATCGAGGAATGCTTCATGCCCGCGTAGGGTTCCGCCTCCATTATGAGAACGACAACGTATTCAGTCTGGGCCGGTTGTCACGGTTCGTGGCTGGGGTGGTTCGGGATGGTGGACGGTCCTGGAACTCGTCCTGCTTCACACCCACGAAGGGCTCCCGTCTCCATTCCACAAACGACAACGGTCCGCGGAGGAGGCAGACTGCTGAACCGGCCATGTACCATCATTGTTGGACCAACACGTGGATCGGTTGGTCCTTTTCTGATTTCTTGGGTGCTCTTTATATTTTTCCCAATTCCATGAGGGAAATTGGGTAGAATCCCCTATTGAATTAAGGGGATTATCATTCTCCATTGCGGATTTTTCAGGACCCTTCAATTCTGAAAGTATCAAAATTGAAATTTTTAGTAGTATACATTAACTATCTCAAATTACCGATTCCTTCGATAGAAAAAAATTATATTAAAAATATTATAATAAATAGAAATCCAAAATACATGATTGAATTCATTAGGTTCATGTCCACAAGTTATTGAATTCATGGCTCTGAAATTTATATCATAATCATCTTCTTTGGTAGCATCCCATTTTTTATCATCTTTAGGAATTTTATATGGATTAAAAACCATCATATAAAAATTTAAATTGGGATTATTGAAATAGATAACCATATGATATTTCCAAATTCCATAAATTTTCCCATTGCAATATAGATCCTTGTTCATTGACAAAACTTCTTTGAGTTTAGTCATTGACATCTATTCTCATTTATATTTTTAGCTCAAGATTACTATAGCTTAATAAGATTCTTCAGAGAAATATCCTATGATAAAAATATTTAGGTAAGAATAAATGTGAATAAAAAATAATGGAGTGAATTGTCTCTATTTAAAACACTTAAAAAATTTAAAATAGAACCCATTTATTATTTCGAAATTTATACTCTTAATTTTTTTTAAATAGATTACACAGTGGAATAATAAATAAATGAAATAAATAAGATTTATAGTGGTTTGGGGAATAAATATTCTATAATCTACTCCACCAATACAATCTCTTTGATCTTAGTTATTTTCACTAGAATATCCTTTTTCATGGGATCTGTAATTTTTTTTAAATTTTGTCAAATATAACAAACTAAATTCCATGAAACACTACACAAATGTGTGTTCAAAAAAAATATATTCAATTGTATAAAATCAAGTTGGAAAAATTAATATAAATATGTTTCAATTGATAGAAGAATGGATCCTTAGAGGAATATAACAATATCATTAAAGCTCATTTCTTTAGGAAAAAAATCAAAATTTTCTATTGAAAATATACTCAGATAACACAGAAGTATAAAATCGTCTTTTTAGCATCATGATGAATCATAGAAGAGATTATAATATGTATACCCAATGTTAATTACAAAAAAATAACATCAAGAAACTATATAAGATTAATAATAGACTGATATAGTAAAAATCACAATAGAAATAATTTCAAAAAATCTTTATGTAGTATTTAAAGATTATGATTTTAGAGAAACATATACTCATTCCAAAAGATATTACTCTTAGTTATAAACTACATAACTTCCTTGAGAATAAATATCAAATCCAATTTAATTATGGTTATGTGGATTTGAAAATATCCCAAGTTAAATCCTGATTTTAAAAATGTTCATTACATTTGAAATTTGAAAGCTAAATCAGCTACCAAGAATCATAACTTCACTTAGAAATTGTAATTTATTAATTCATTACTGTGGATAATTTTTAAAAAATTAATTAAGTTGATGAGATATTTGTTCCAGAAAAAATCAGAGATTTTTTAAGAAATATCCAAAACTCAAATCCTGTAGATGACTGATTCAACATGGGGTTTCTGTCTACAAGGATAAATCCAAAAGTATGGATCACAGTGTATAGATGAATCAAAATAGGAAACAAAATTATGTGGTTCAAAACCAACATTATGTTAAAATACTAAATTTTCAATACTCAAATGTGGTGATGCTTCAAAAAAATTAGTTTCTCAAACATAACATTTAGTTCACACGTGGGGTTCCAAAAGTGACACTCCTTATCAAATTTTGGGTTCCTAAACATAACATACAGTATAAATGTGGGGTTAGATAACAATATTTGTTTACAATAAAACGTTTTTAAAAGTGACACCATAATTCTTTATAATTCAAATAATTTTTTTTAGAATATAACTTTAACCAAAATATAATAAAATAACTTCCAGAATTCTAGGGAAATGAAATAAATATTCAAGTAAATATAATCCTAAAATATAATTAAATAAATTTTATTTATTAAACAAACAAGAGTGTTTTCTGGTAATTCAAATCATTGAGAAAGTAATGAGAATTTTTTTGATCAATATCTATATGCCAAAGACTAATTACTTTTTATTCAAAAATTGCTAAAATCTTAAGGGTCTCATCTATAAATTTTATTCTTTGAGAGATATTTAATTTTATGCAACAAATTTAATTTAAATGTTTTGTATACTTATAATTGGATATGAAATATCAATAATTTTCTTTATTCATGGTATTTGAACTTCAACATTAATCTTTTTCTATTTCAAGTGGTTTTATTAGAATGTTTCTAAAGTCATAAGGGTTTTTGTCTCAAATTCCCTTCATTGATATTTGTTTTGTTTTTGAACCAATTTACATTTCTTTCGTGTATATACTTCATGTTTGAAATATTATATCATATATAATATTCTATGCATTTGATTTTAAGTTCAATTTCGTGCTCTATATATTTCATGAGTTTTTATTTAAATGTTTCTCCAGCCATAAAGGATCTTTTGTACCACCTTCATGACTTGTTTGTTATATTTTTTTTTATTTTTCTCCCTTTTATGTAATTTTATTATCATGTAAATATTATATTTATATAAATATAAACCAAACTAAAAATAATTTTCTTTTCTGGGGTTTTACATTTTTTATTTCCCTTTGGAATTACCAATTTTATGTAAACTTGTTTTAAGGGAAATTTCATATTTCTCGTCTCACGTCAAGCATCACTCCCATGAAGTGTTTTCTAAACCATTAATTGATCCTAAAAAACCCTCATCATTTTTTATAGAATTAAATATGTTAAATTCTTTTCTTATTAAAAAATATGGGCTTTAATTCTTTTAAAATATCCTTGACTTATTTTACAAATTTCCACCTATGTGGTTTAGTTTTATTCTTCTCCTCCTATATCATTCCTATGAATTTTATATATTAGATCCCCATTTTCAAGACCTATGTCCTTTTTTTAATTATGAATGTTCCAATGATTTAATTCCTTATTCTATTGGTAATAGTTATGATTTAAACTTAAGTTATTTCTTGAGTCAGAATTATGATACCCAGTTCCTTATCATGGTTTTGACCATGTGTATGATTTATGTAAAATTTATTTTCCACATGTGGCATGGATATGTATGATTTTCATTTATGTGACATGTGGGACTAGTATTATATATCCATCCAATTTATTAGATAAATATTTATATCACATTATATGTTATATAAGGTATTAGTAAGTGAACCCAGTCCACAATGGGGCCTTATCAACTATATATGGTGTATGGGCTATTAGTCTAAGCACAATATATCATTTTACATGTGGGACTAGAACTATATAGCACTACAATGCATTGTGAAATGTTTTATATATCATGAGATGTTATATAAGGGGTTAGGGAGTGAACCTAAATCCACCATAAGACATTGTATACTTTATAATGATGGTTTTGGGAGTGACCCTTGACTTATATTTAGGATACCATGTTTTATGTTGTTTCCATATGTTATGATTCCATGATCTTATGATATCATTTTCTTATTCCATGTTTTTATTCTCATTCCCATTCTATTTATGATATCATGTTTTCCCCTTGAATCTTATGTTTTGATTTATTTCTATGTTTATTCCCTTACTAGGCTTTCTATCTTACCCTTTTCTTTATGTATTTTCTCTATGATATACTATGTAGTTTTAGAAGATATTTGGGATTCATGAGTACTATGTATAGTTTTAAAAAAAAATATTATGTTTAAAATGACATATTTGTGTGTATAATCTTACAAATACAATATACCTCTAGATACTTGACATGTATTGTTACAAAAGTACGATAAGAATTGTGAAATAAATTGTTTTAAGGCATGTATCACAATACTTGGTTTTAGAGTAAGGTATAGTTTTATTTTTAGATTAGTTTAAATACCTTAAGTTTAAGTTAATAAGAACCCTAGTAAAAAATTTAGGGATAGTCCAATTTTTATAAGAACATCATTATGTTATGGTAAAGTGGATATTATGTGGTTAACCTAGAAATTATATCATTTTCTATATATTGGAAAGTGGATGTGGTTTTTTCATTGATGAATCCAGGGTAAATAACACCAAAAAGAGTTTGTCAATTATATATTGGTCATTATTCTGGTGTAAGATGAATGGTCGCTTACTGCACATCTAGATAAACACTCCTAGGTGATATTA
This sequence comes from Viscum album, assembly GCA_963277665.1. Taxonomy (NCBI): domain Eukaryota; kingdom Viridiplantae; phylum Streptophyta; class Magnoliopsida; order Santalales; family Viscaceae; genus Viscum; species Viscum album. The sequence continues at coordinate 1,711,056,715 of OY728138.1, read as the reverse complement.
TTTGGTTGATCCATATTCTCTTTAATGAACCATTATGAAGGGTTTGAGTATAGTGTTAAATAGTATGGTTAGAAATCCAAGGAAGAAAACTTCCTTGGATGACCAAGATAGAGTTATGAGTTTTTCCGATTATGACATAGTTTAAAGAGAAGATTTCATTGGAGAATAAATCATTGTATTATTGTTTTTATAATCATATTTTGGATTTTATCACAACTATTTTGGTTATAGTGTTTGGATGAAATAGGATCATAAAAATAAATTATAGAAAGGTATGTATCTAGAAACCTTTATTTCATATAAACAGATAAGGGAGAATACTTAAATAATTGAAAATTATGGTGTATTCCTGTTATAATGGAAAATAATATTTTTATAGTCATACCTAATGCAGTGAGGTTGATATTATAATAGAAACTAAATCTTGATACTCTCAGTAATTATTATTAGAAAGTGATAATAATAAAATAAATTCATGTATATAATAAAAGGTATCTGGGTCATGTGAAACATATAAGGATTATTCTTTAGTTTTGTTACATTAATGGTATGGAAACACATATTTAATGGTATCAATAAACATGAAAATTTATATTATGAAAAGGTATTATTTTTTAAGATAACTATTGAAAAAAACATTATTTGGGTATGCATAACTCATAGGTTTAAAATATTCTTGATATATATGTAATAAAGGGTAAATTTATTTTTGAAATCTTAAGTTAGATAGTGTAAGTAATCTTGGGATTGGTAATTAATTCATGTTATTTTTGGTTAATTGTTTCTCATTTTTTAAGATTATGATATATAGATAGAAAATTCTGTAACTTTATGACTAATAGATGATGATAAGAGTTATTTTTTGAAGGAATATAAGATTTCAATATAGATTAATTTCTTGGAGATTTAAATGGTTTTGGGATTGGTAAATTATGAAGAATATATGATTAGATCTTATACATACTAGGAAATATGATTATGGGAATGAATAATGATGTTTGAGGAAATATAATTAACTTAATATAGCCTAAATAGAGTATATTATATGTCATATTTAGTGGTTATTGTAAAACCCTAGAATGATAAAGGGATAAATGATATGACTCGTATCAACAAGGTGCATCTTCCTTTTTGATAGCCTGCCTAATTAGAACTCCACAGTTAAGCATGGAATACTTATCATGATGGGTGACCTTATGGGATGTTTCCCAGGGTGTGTGTGAATGAGGACAAAACACACTGGAAAGGACATGTGTTGGAATGTGGGGATAGTCATTAGTCAGATGACCCATTCAGGCATGTGGGTGGGCTCTAGGATGGGGACCACATGATTGCGGGGCAACTAGAGGTACCTGGAGGGTCAGGACCCGATGACCATGTTAAGGTGGGGTGTATGTGATGTCATCAGGTCCCTGTTGTCACATTTGGTATCAGAGGTGACACCCAGCCTTATGTGCAGTGTACTGCCTGGGTTGAGATGTAGGGCCCACAATGAGGACATTCTTCTCTAAATGGGGGGTGATTCTAACACCCCAGGATGATAAAGAGTTAAATTACTAAATGATATGACTCGTGTCTATAAGGTGCACCTTCTTTTTCGAGAGCCTCCCTGATTAGAAATCCATATTTAAGCATGATTGGCCTGGAGTAGTGATCATGATGGGTGACCTTCTGGGAAGTTTCCTAGGGTGTGTGTGTGAGTGAGGAAAAAACACACTAGAAAGGACATGTGTTGCCCTGTGAGGATATTCATTAGTCAGATGACCCGTTCAGGCACATGGGTGTGTCCAAGGGTGGGTAGCACATGTCTGCGGGGCAACTGTTGGTACAGGACGAGCCATGACCTGATGGCCATGTTATGGCGTGGTGTCTGTGCTATCATTAGGGCCCAGCTTTCACAGTTATATCCTGAATTGCTAATATGTTAGGAATATCATAACCCATATTCGTTAGTTAGGACTGAATAAAATTGAGAGGGTGAAATTAATATAAGGGGAGAGAATGTAATGACATGATAATTTAATATATATTTTCCTCTAATTAATTTAAATATGTTTGATAGTTTTCCCCACATGAAACTCAAAAAAACAAAATTGTGATTTTTTTAAACTGTTAAAAACCTATTCATTGAATTAGTAGGTATGAATAAGAGTAACTGAATTATGAAATATATTAATATATATATTTCTTTATTTCTTTATATATAAAGAATTTTAAATAAAATTATTTAATTAACTAATATGTTTAAGACTATATTTTTATGTGTTTCACCTTTTATTAAATAAAACTATGTATATAATTTTTAATGTATTATCTTAATAATCTATATTATTGATTGATTAATGCTATCTTTAATATTGATTTATGGAAATTAAGAATAAGAATAACTGATATTTTAAAATGTTTTTCTCCTATAAAAATAGTTTATCAATTTATTGTATGATTTTTGTAATAGTTAAAATATAAAATCGTATAAATTTAATTTTTGAAATCCAACATGTTTTTTGAATTTATTATATCAAAATTAGCTTAGTATATTTTTTTTGTTTTTTTTCTAAAATACATAATTTTTATGTAGATAACGAAACATATTTTTATTAATATAATAATTTTTAAGACATTATGAATTGAATGTTTGTTATATATTTTTAATATAAAAATATCTATTATAAATTTATTTTTATCATTTAAAAATATTATGCAAAAATTCTAAAATAAATCAATAACATTTCAGAATAAATAGTAATGTTTAGGAGAAATATTTTTCATTTGTTTATTTAATGAAGTTTGAACATGGGGAAAATTAGGTTACAAATTTATTTCAGTATCAAATAAATCTTATTTTAATAATAATAATATTTTTAATATAATTCTAAAGAATGAAATTGATAATTTTCTCATATAAATAAACTTTATTCTTAAAAATACAGTTTTCTTAAAAACGGGTTTTTTACTTTTACATACACTAATAGGAAGACTAATTTCTATAAAAATATATAGTAAAATTGATAAAAATTATTCTTATATTTGAGATAATAAATTTCTTATTATTTAATATTTCAAATTCCTTTTTTAGATATAAATTCATATTATTTTGATTAATTTTAGTTACCACAATAATGATAAAACAACTATTTTAAAATTATTGTTTTATTAATATAATATAATTCATGTCTAATAAATTTAAATAAAATAATTTAAACAATGAATATTGTTTAATTTATAAACACATAAATATATATATTAACACTCATTAATTTTCTAATAAATAGTAAATAAGATTAATAATCCATATTGGTCAAAATGTAATTTTTCTACTAAAATAGTTTTTATACCCATTATCTATTTTAATTTAAAAGTTAATTTTTTAACATTTAGTAATTTAATTGGATTAAATAGGTGATAAATTTATTTCTATAACACCCATATTATGTTATTTGGGTTATATTATAATTTTAATAAAATATAAAATCACTTAGTTAAAAATTGGTTACCTGGTTTAAAAGTAAATGAGTAAAATGTAAAAACACGGTTGTAAAAACCCCTATAACATGTTTAAAACATGCGTGGAAAAACTTTGGTGAGTATTTATTGAATAAAATACACCCTAAAATTCCATTATTTTAAAACTTTGGAGCGATTGACCATGTAATTGTGTCATGACAATATTAAAATATAAAGGGTGTTTCCAAAAGTGTTATTTTCTCTCTTATAAAAGGGTGTCATTTACACTCTTTAAAAAATACACCTAACAATCTAAATTTCCTACAAAATATACCCAAATATACTATCTTATAAATATATCACATGTTATTAAGCCCCTAGTCACACTATTTTATCATAATCCCTTCACTTCTAATAATTTATCTAAGAGATGGTCAAGGCTGCAGCATAAGTATTAAAATTTTCAAAATCTTTTCTCCCTAATATTTGTCATCCAAATATCTTATAATAATGAAAATATAATGATATAAATATAAATATGATACATATATTCTATTATATTAATGTAATAACAATTATTTATTCATCTCCATCCACTAAAAAACAAAAGTGTCATTAGTGTGTTTCATGAACTACCACCTCCACAAAGCAACACCTTCCTTTTTTCATATTTCCTCTAATGGTTATATTTAATGATGATATTTTTGAATAAATATGATATCTATAATATAAACTCTATTTTAAAATGTAAAATTATCATATACTTTATTTCCCTCTCATTTATCTAGATTTGGAAACATTAATCTTGGGTTTGTGTGAACTATCACCTCCATGAGAAATGTAAATAAACCACCCAAGAATTTATATTGGAATAATTCTTTATTTAATTCATGGAATTTATAGAACCATATGATCTTTAATATTCCAAATACTTTTGATTCAAAAATTACTAAATACATAAGGGTTTCATCCCAAAATTTCATTGTTTGATACATATTTTTTTATGAATATAATTTCATATAAAAGGGTTGTATACTACCAATTTAAAATATAATATAATAAATTATCTTTAATCATAGTATTTAAACATCAATGTTATGGTTTTTCTCTTTCAAGAGTTTTTATTAGAATGTTTAATAAGTCATAATGGTTTTTGTCTCAAATTCTCATTGTTGACACATGTTTTGATTTAAATGTAACTCCAGTCATAAGGGATATTTTTTAGGAGTGTCCAAACTAGACCTAACATAATGGAACCATCATCAACTAATTGGGTTGGGTCATTTTGGTTTGGGTTACATGCATAATATAGACTGGTTCGTTTTTTTGGGATGACCTGTAAACATGTTGGGTTGGGTCTCGGTTCGGTAGGTTTCTAACCCAACATGAACTAACCAACCCAACTAAATCATCTCCCTATAATAATTTTTTATCCCACTACCACTTAACCTCTTCCAAATATTGACCTAATTAAAGAAAGGACTAATACACACTTTCCCATTCCTCCCTCTAACAACCTCCCTCTAACAACCTCCCTCTCATGGGTTCATGTACACTACCAGTTGTTGAGACCATCATCTATATAGTCCCTCCCCCTACTTCTATATCCTATACCTCCCTCCCTTTCAATCCCAAATTAGATACCTCATTCATCTCTACTGAATCCCCGCTTACCAATGTGGTCATAATTAAAGTTTCCCATATTTAGTCCCACATTCCATAATCGTTATTATTTCCCACTATTTATACCTCATATCTCAAGTCTCTCCTATAATATCCTAGAAATCATCCACCCATATCATCACTACCACACATCTCCCTCCCTTGTGGTTACTTAAACATCACATGCTTGTTTAATCGCTACCGTATCTCTCACCCACACTATCTCTATCACACATCACCTTCCCTATTGTTTCTTCCAAATTACCCACCCAATCTTCATTTATCTTGGAGGATTACTATGCTTGGTGGTAATGGAGAGTATGATGATCATTGACAGGGTAAAAGAGGAATATATCTTATGGGAGGTGTGAAGGGGACAAGACCATATTAATCTATTTCGGTATAGGTAGCATCATTATTTGAGGTCTTCTGTAATAGAATTTTTGCTAATTGTTTTCCCTAACCTCATCAAACCAACCCAACCTAATCCAATCTGAGACGGGTGGGGTTGGGTCATGTCCAAATATAAAAATATATCTGACCCAACCTGAACTGAACCAACCTTACCTCTTTTTATTGGTTTAGGTACAAAAAATCCACAAACCTGGCCTAACATGACCCATGGATACCCCTATATTCTATAACTCATTTCTGAATTATCACATAAAATTTCTATTTATTTTTATCCCTTTTATGAAATTATATTATCTTGTTCCTCTTCAATTTTTTTAAATTTTTCCCTTACATATATACCTACTTAAATATCATTTTCATTATTGGGGTTGTGAATTATTTTTTTGTTGGCTCGGTCTAGAAATTCGTTTTTTTTATTTCTCAAAAATAATGTTTCATTTATTAAAATTTATTTGTACCTTTATTTAAGTCTTACAAGTTTCATGTAACACTTACATGAGATTGGAAGTACCCTTATGTTAGATTTTTAATCTTTGATCTACCTTTACTTGATGCTCATATTTATATTTACGAAAGTTTTATAAAACATTACTTAAGTTTAATAATTTATTTCTTACCTTTAAGTATTTTCTTTTTACCATTAAAAATATATCTTCTTACCCTTATGCATCTCTTATTTTACCTTTTATAGCTTATGAATTTTTTTAACCTTCTGTAAGGTATTAAAAGTTTTCATTACCCTCACACAATTATAATTTAAAATGTATAATATATAAAATTTATCTCAATACAAACTACTAACTCTAGTAAAATTTTTACTCCCATCAGTTCGAAATGTGTTACTGATGAAAAATACGACTGTAGCCATTAGAGAGTTTCAATCACCTGGAAAAGTGTTTTATCACTAAAACCATTTTTCTGCATCTTGAAAAAGTTTCTTGCAATTAGTAAAAACTTCCTACCATCCGAATAAGTCTTTTTATATTAGTTTAAGAATTATAACACTAGGATTTTCTTTTTACCACTACCACCAATTTATATCTGATATCACCATATAGATCTGCTACTACCAGTCTAAACATGCTACCTTCAAATAAAGCCACTACTTCGGGTTAATGTTTTGTTACTGTATCTATCTAAAATTAAATTTAAATTAATTATTAAAATGTTTAGTTTATAGAATTTAATATATGTTAAAGATAAAATGATTTTAGAATGATTATTCTTAAAATGGATACACCAATGCATTAAAGACCAAGTCATAATTTTTAGAGGTTACTGTTCAGTATGAGGATTTATCTTCATTGATTGTTATCCTATAAGGGATAATTAGATGTTTTTATAATCCATAAATATGTGGAACTATAAGGACACAGCCTTAAACATTACATAATCATGAATTATGTCAAGAATTCACATTTAGGATCTTTTCAGGTTTAAAATTTTATAGAATAGGCCATAAATATTACATATCAACTTGAAAATTACATGTAGACACTACTACCTAGTCTCCATTTTTTTATAAAATAAAAACTATTAAAAAGAAACATGTCTAGTTCCATGTTTTAGACAACATGACTTTTCCTTTATCCCATCCTTGACACTATTCATCTTTAAGTCCTATGGAAAACATTTCAAAAACTTGGGATGAGCATAAAAATCTCAGAAAGGGTTATAAAATAAAGAAGGAAAACATTATCCCATCATTAAATAAAAATCAATGAAACCATAATTTTCAATCATAACATACCTTACGAAATCATAAGATTTATGAATAACACACACAAATAATAAATCATAAAGGTAACTTATGGAATTCAAAACATACTTACATTTTAGCTATCACATCTACATAGGGAGTCACATTTGGAATACCCATCATAGTATATTCTATAAATATCTTAGGAGAAACATTAACGTTTACCTCCATCACGTTGCCTAATGCATTGAAGAGCTATCTGGGGCTCACCCATCCTAGGTTTATCACGAAACCACTGGTATACGTAAACAATTCCCAATAACCATAACATAATCATGACACATAAAACAATCATAAAGGGAAGAAAACATTTCTACATTCTAATCACAATATATCAAATCAGGATATTGAAATAAACAATGCTTTATCAAACCATTTTCAAAACCATTTAAAACATTTAATAAAGAGATTTTTGAATCAAAGTGTCCCATACCACTTTGAAACTTTTAAATAAATTATCATTTAAAAACATTAATTTCCATATAAATAAATCCTTAAAACCATTTTGAAAACATAGACATTAAAGATAAATATTTAGAAGAATAAATCTTTAAAACATTTTAAAAGATATTTTAGTTAAAGATTTTTTAACAAAATTAGAGACTCTTGAATACAAATAATTGAAAAATAACATTGACTTAGAAATTTATAATATCATGAGAATCAATGGTTTCATGATACAATATTCTTAAGTACAATATATACACCGTATAAAATTTAATTGGTTCATAATGACAAAGATGTCTCAATGAAATATAAATTGAGATGAAATCCCTTATAAAAATTGTATCCTTCGATTAAGGATAAATAAATTACATAATAATGTATGAAAAATATAAATTCACTCAATATGATTGGATATTTAGTGTAAATCAATCATAGGAAATTCACAAATGTTCTTTTTAATACAAAACCAATGACTTGGATGTTTAACTCATTGAATGGAAATGGAGTTAAAATTACTCTTATCAAGTTAATATCGATGACTTGAGAATTTATCAATGAAGTGATTATGTGTATCAAAAGTATATACACACAAAGGGGAGTGAAAATTACAACATAAATAAATAAATAGTGATTCCACGCATAATTATATCATGACATAATTAAGAATTAGAAGATCAACCCAAGGAATGGAAATTTGGTGAAAAGGATACCTTACTGATTTGGTAACTTAAGAAACATGAAAACCATGAAAGAAGATGTAAATACCCAAAAATTGAAGTATATTACACAATTAAAACAATCATGGTCAGTAAATACACCACACAAAAGGAACTAGTGGCAAATACAGCATGAATCTCACGGGAATAAAAAGTGATATGAAAATCCCTTACCACGTTGTAATTAATCGAGTCGTACGACAAAAAGTAAAAAACCACCAAATAATTCACAGAATAACATGATTATAAAGATTATTATGAAAATATATATCAATTTTTAGTACAAAATACACCACAGGCAATAAATTAGTGGCGAACAATGGAAAACTCATAGAATTAAAAGTGAGATAAGAAACCCCTTAACTCGTGTCTGACTTATTTGTTCCTTGTTCTTCCTAAATAATAAACTTAAGTTAATTTATAATTGATTAAGAACAATTTTTCACGTTTATTATTCCTTTTATATCACTTATTACCATGTTATAAACAATATGTAATCATTTATGCTAATAATGGTCATTTTGTCGATATTTGGTACTTTATTAAAAAATGAACACCTTATAATTACAAGTTGTCCATGTGGTAAAGAGTCCACTATCTCCAGAATGATATTAATGATTTAGATATCATATATATAATATATATCCAGTATATATATGTATTTATAATAGTACTTAACTTTTGGAGATAAGAAATGAAATGCACCGTTTACGGAGATGGTAAGCCGTATATACGCATGAACGCTACTTTAATTTCTATTTTGTATTTTAATTGAAGGAAAACATAATGATACATAGTTATATTATAATTCTAGTAAAATAAAATATATAATTTCAATAAATAAATCCTTTATATGTCCCACATATGGTATGAAGGAGTCATATAACTTTGAGGGGGCGGTTGTCTGCACTTCCTCAAATTAAATTATTGTGTTTACTCATAATGGAAACTATAAAGGTATGAAATAAATTAAAAATACAGAAGCATAATGAAAACATAAAAATAATATATATCATATATAAATACATTTTCATCATAATGTCCACCATATGAGGTTGTAGGAGATAATTGAACAATCATCGTTTCGTGAGGCGTTAGTTTGTCATCCACAGAAACAATATGTTCTTTACCCGTTAGATGGAGGTGTGTATAAGTGTAGTTAGAATCCTTCTCATAACAACATCCTAGTATATTGATTATACAGTTGTTGTTATAAAATAAAATAATAAAAAGATTTTAGGGTTGTAGAAGTAAAATAAAATAAAATAAGTTTAGAGAAACGGTTACCTTTAATTTGGGTAACTCCCTTTGGTTTGAACCAAAAGGACTTTTTGAAGTGACTTATACATAAGGTAAGGAATATAGGAGGAGGAGAGTGATCTTGAGAGCTTATTTTGTTAGGGGTTATATGATATAGGGTACTTTAGAGGTGTGAGGAATGGTTTAGAGGTGAGGTATTTTTATAAGGGAGAGTAGGGGTTCTTTAAGAATGTGTGAAAGTATTATTTTATTATTTTATTATTTTTGGTTTATAAATGTCCAAAACTCATTACAGTCAATGATAAAATGAAAAATGGACTAAATAAATACATCCACAAATAATTGGATAGTTTTTGGATGTTATTTTAGTATTTATAATCTTATTTATTTAAATGGTTTATTAATGAGGTAAACACTACATCATTTTTGTGTCATAAGTAATTTTATTTATTTGATGTCTAAAAATTATAATAAAAGTACCATGATGTAGGAAATATTTTTAAATTTAAAAAGAATATTTATAGTTGAAAATATAACTTATATAACTCCATGTAAAAATTAATTTACTAAAAGATAGTTTTTTATATCATTTTTGCCTTTAAGTTTATTAAAATAAAGTGTCATTATCACTCCCATGTGGCTACATGGGGTCCCAAAATCGACCCATGGATTCCCATGGACGACCATGACTCATACAATAAGGTTATTACAAGTGTTAAGGTAATTTTTTATTATTATAATATTTTTTTATCTTGAATTACTCTATTTACCTTTAACCGCGGTAAATAAAAGTCAAAAGTTACTATTCTCCAAAAAAAATATTTTCATCTTATTGAACCACATTTTACATACTAATAACAAACATGTATGTCGGTTTTTTAAAATTCAATTCACATAAGAAGTAAAATTTCATTTAAATGAAGAAATCAAATTTTTTAACAACTACTTAGTGGTTTCACTATTCATAAAAAATTGATGTTTTTCCGAAAAATACCAAAAATTAAGCCTAAGATTTATTTGATATTCCGAATTCAAAAATGATGTCTATTTTACAAAATTCAAAACATAGAAGTTTCATTAATTAATTTAAAATTAATTTCCGTTGTAGAAACAAATAGCGTATTATTAAGAAACAATATCTATCAAAAGATTGAAACTAGTTTATGCCTAATTTCAAAGTGAAATTAATTCCAATGACCCAAATTGGATTAAAGGATAAAAATATAATATAATTAAACATTTAAAACAATTAAATAAATAATATTACCATATAAATAAATTATATTAAAAAATAGTTTTGAACTAAAATATAGTATTTTTCACTATTTATCAAAAAATGAATTGTATCAGAAAAATGCCACAAATTTACACAAAGTAAATTTTGATGTCATAATTATAAATAAGAATTTTATTTTTTCAAATAGAATATATAAAATTGACTATAACTAGATTTAATGAGGGTTCTCCATTAAAAGGTGGTAAATCGACTTATTAATGAATATTAGAGTATTTATGCTTAAATTCAGACTCTTTCTTATTTTAAGGCTCTAAAGATTATGGGGTAAATTTAAAAACATTTAACAAACATTTATATTAATATTGTAGTTAGTTCTATCCTTTCCTTCAAATACAACGACTAGGCGTTAAATACCATTTAAAATAATATTATATTATTATTTTTCAGTATAACTCAACGTTGTGTGAAACGTAAGATTTCAAAGAAACCCATTGTTGTGTATCAGGTATTCCATAGAACATTGAATCCCCTTTAAAGTAAAATTAATAATTAGTTTAAAATATTAAAAAATATGAAAATTTCATATTCTTTATTTACCTGGGATGTTACATCCTTCCCCCCTTTTGGGAATTGCGTCCTCGCAATTTTAAAATGGGGTTCAGAAACATCATTGAAAGTTCCACATTGGAAAAGGAGTCAATAAATCTATCACTTAAAAATAAATAAAGATATATAAAATAATCATATGAAACAATAAATACTAGGATTTCATGAAAACATGGATATGGAAGACAAACTAACTCTCATATATTAATAGAGAGTGATAGAGAACTTGATCACAAAAAGTTAACCACCATAATACCATAAATTTGTGGTTGGGTAAAAGTCTGATGATGAAAGAGAGCTTATAATTTTTTTTACTTCAAAATCATTTTCATAGAGTTGATTAATTTTATTAATAACTAGACTAATATCATAAGGAAGTATACTTACTTTTCATGTAGAGTGTCATCCTTTAATAAAATTCTACCAAAAACTCATCTTTTCTCAAAGCCGTAATAATTCAAGATGACTTGGTTACACCTGAAGTGATAGAATCAACTTCAAGAGTATCGAATAATCAAAAAAATATTAACTATATATTTTCCCTATCATTATACATCAACCAAAACCAAATTTGGTTAGTAGAAGATCAGCTAATCCCCAAAGGGATAATCTTTTACAAAAAGAAATAACTACTCTTAATCTCCAAAAAATTTCAAACAATACCCAAAGTTCAACCAAGACCACACAATAAATAATTGTCCATAAAATTATTCAAAGTAATCAAAACTAAGATTGAAACCCAAATCTTAGAAGGATTTAATCACACAGTCTTACAAGATAAATATTAACATTTATCTCCAAATAAAATCAGTTGCTCTCAAAGTTTCATATTAAAAAGTAATTAACCTAATCACATATTCTCCAAGATAGGTTAATCATTTCCATAGATAACCAAAAATCAACTTATTATTGATTCATAAAATCATATAACTAAAAAGAATTAGTCATACTAACCAGGGACTTCACGTAGTCCAGTGGTAGGTGATAAATCCCAATCACACATTGGTTGTGGGTTCGATTCCGGCAGCTTTGTCTGACGCGGCGGGTTGTCACATGGTCTACGTGCTTTCCTTTTTTAAAAACTATATAATATTATAACATTCCCAAAAAGAGTTAAATTCATCAAAAATAACCATAACATATTTTAACCACAATTTTTATCTAATAACTTTCATTCTGCATCCCAAAATGTATTAACCTGTAATTGCCTCAAATTCAAGGATCATATAAACCCAAATGGTTTCTTATAACTATATCCACAAAACAAAGGATAATTATTCCTTGAATAAGATTTTCATATATCAAACATCAGGGTTACACATACTATAAAATGTCTTCTAATGTAATCCCATCATCAAAAGATCCTTAATACTTTTAGGCATTTCACCATCCGAAAATCTATCATAACTCTTGAATCCCTTATATGTTGATTTTATATTCATTCAATGTTCTTCATGATCCATTAACCATTCCTTTCCAACTTATTCTGAAATACTTATTACCTAAAAACAAAATCCTAAATCATATCCTATGATTCAATAATATTGAAACATATGTTAAGAAATAATCTATACCTTTCATTTGTCATTGTCAGTTTCTTCATCCTCAATCGGAATGGCATTAGGTATTGGTAATCTTATATTTGTACGATCCTGGTGATCCCATTCCTAAAACATCTTCGTAGGACATCTATTTGTATAATGACCATGTACACCACATTTAAATCATTCAATTGATCCCTCAGAAATAACTTCTTTCCCTTTCCTAGTGTCAACCAGATGCTTCTTTTTTTCATGACAGGTTCTTGCTTTATGAACTTCACTTACACATCTATAGAATCTTCCCATAACTTTGAAACATTTTACTATGTGTTCCTTTCCACATTCTTGACACATGGGTTTTGGAATATACATACCTTTATGATTATTACCTGAACATCCATGTGGATTTGTTTCTCGCATATACGATGCCTTAAAAAATCACTAAGGTTCATGTGATCAATCATGAATCCAGATAGTTGGTTGAAAATAACCTCAGGGGTTCTAATTGTAGCTCCCATTTTATTCAATTGATCATTCAAAAAACAATCACAGTTTTCGTCACATCCATTGTTACTTTGATGCATGCTAGATCCAGCCATTGACTAAAACCAAAAAGGTCAGTGTGAGTATATCAGTAAAATCATCATATATTATCTTATAAAGATGGTAAACACTAAAAAATCATCCTTTAATCTTAAACTCATTCGATTTATCTAAAAAAACTACGACTCTTACAATATGATAACCAGTATGGTTATGTCACTTATGATTAAATTACACCTGAATCTCTAAAGTTATCTAAACCAACCAATAATACCAACTATAAGGACCCGTCCTTAAACATTACATAATCTTGAATTATGTCAAGAATTCACATTGAGGATATTTTTAGGTTTACAGTTATAGAGAATTAGGCCATAACTATTATATATCAACTTGAAAATTACATGTAGACACTACTACTCAGTATCCATTTTTTTTAAAATAATAACTTTTAAAAAGAAACATGTCTAGTTATATGTTTTAGACAACATGAATTTTCCGTTATCCCATCCTTGACCCTATTCATCTTTAAGTCCTGTGAAAAAAAATGTCATAAACATGGGATGAGCATAAAAATATCAGTAAGAATTATAAAATATGGATGGAAAATATTATCCCATCATTAAATTGAAATAAATGAAACCATACTTTTCAATCATAACATACCTTAAGAAATCATAAGATTTATGAATAACACACAAAAATCATAAATCATAATGGTAACTTATTTCATTCATAACATAATTAAATTTTAGCTATCATAGCTACATAGGGAGTCACATTTGTAATACCTATCAAAATATATTCCATAAATCTATTAGGAGAAACATTAACATTTAGCTCTGTCATGTTACCCAATGCATTGGATAGCTATCTCTGGCTCACCCGCCCTAGGTTTATAACGGAACCACCTGTATACGTAAAAAATGCCCAATAACCATCACATAATCATAACACATAACACAAGAATAAAGGAAAGATAACATTTACACATTCTAATCACAATATATCAAATCAAAATATTGAAATAAATAATGCTTTATCAAACCATTTTCAAAATCATTTAAAACATTTAATAAAGATATTTTTGAATCAAAGTGTCCCATACCACTTTGAAACTTTTAAATAAATTATCATTTCAAAAAATTAATGTCTATATAAATAAATCGTTAAAAATATTTTGAAAACATGGACATTAATGATAAATATTTAGAAGAATAAATCTTTAAAACATTTAAAACTATATTTTAGTTAAAGAGTTTTTAACAAAATGAGAGACTCTTGAATAAAAATAATTGAGTCATAACATTGAATCAAAAAATTATAATATCATGAGAATAAAGGGATTCATGATTTAAAATTCCAAAGGATAGTATATACACTGTATAAAATTGAATTGGTGCATAATGACAATGATGTCTCAATGAAATGTAAATTGAGACAAAATACCTTATTAAAACTGTATCTTTCGATTAAGGATAAATCAATTACATAATAATGTGTGAAAAATATAAATACATTCAATATGATTGAATATTCTGGGTAAATCAATCATAGGAAATTAACACATGTTCTTTTTAATACAAAACCAATGACTTGGATGTTTAACTCAATGAATGGAAATTGAGTTAAAATTACTCTTATCATGTTAATATCGATGACTTGAGAATTTCTCAATGGAGTGATTATGTGTATCAAAAGTATACCAAAAAAAAGGGGAGTGGAAATTACAACATAAATAAATAAATAGTTATTCCACACATAATAATATCATGACATAATTAATAATTAGAAGATCAACCCATGTAATGGAAATTGGGTGAAAATGTTCCCTTACTGATTTGGTAACTTACGTAACATACACCATATGAAACAAGGATCATAAAATGAAGATGTAAATACCCCTAAATTGAAGTATATTACACAATTAATACAATCCTAGGTAGTATGTACACCACAGAAAAGTAAATAGTGGTAAATATAGCATGAATCTCATAAGAATAAAAAGTGAGATGAAAATCTCTTACCACGTTGTAATAAATCAAATAATATGACCAAAAGTTAATAACCACCAAATTATTAATAGAATAACATGAATATAAATATGATAATGATAATATATATATCAAATGATAGTACACAATACACCACATGAAATAAATTAGTGGTGAATGATGGAAATCTCACAAAATTAAAAGTGAGATAAGAAACCCCTTACCTCGTGTCCGACTTGTTTGTTCCTTGTTCTTCCTGAATAATAAAATTAAGTTAATTTATAGTTGATTAAGAAACCTTTTTCAAGTTTATTATTACTTTTATATCACTTATTACCATGTTATAGACAATATGTAATCATTTAAGTTATTAATGGTCATTTTGTCGATATTTGGTACTTGAGTAAAAAATGAACACATTATAATTACAAGTTGTCCATGTGGTCAAGATTCCATTATATCCAGAATGATATTCATGATATATATATAATATATATCCAATATATATACATATTTATAACAATACATAACATTTGAGGATAAGAAATGAAATGCACTGTTCATGTAGATGGTTAGTCGTACGTACGCATGAACTCTACATTCATTTCTATTTTGTATTTTAATTGAATGAAAAATTAATGATACATAGTTATATTATAATTATAGTATATTATCATATATAATTTCAGTAAATCCATCCTTTATATGTCCCATGTATGGTATAAATGAGTAATGTCACTTTGAGGGGCCGGTAGTCTGCACTTCCTCAAAAGAAATTATCGCATTTACACATAATGGAAACCATAAAGGTATGATATAAATTGAAAATACAGAAGAATAATAAAAACATAAACATAATATATATCATATATAAATACATTGTCATCATAATGACCACCATATGAGGTGGTAGGATATAATTGAACAATCATCGTTTCGTGAGGCGTTAGTTTGCCATCCATAGATATAGTATGTTCTTTACCCATTACACGGAGTTGTGTGTAAGTGTAGTTATAGTACTTCTCATAAAAACATCCTAGTATATTTATTTTACTTTTTTTGTTATTAAAGAAAGGAATAAAAAGAGTTTAGGGGTTGTAGAAGTAAAATAAAAGAAAAGAATTTAAGAGAAATGGTTACCTTTAATTTGGGTAACTCCCTTTGGTTTGAACCAAAAGGACTTATTGGAGTGCCTTATGACTATTTTAAGGCTTATAGTGGGAGTATAGGGATATTTAGAGCTTATTTGAGTAGGTTTTAGATGATAAAAGGGGCTTAAGTGGTGTTAGTAATGGGTTAGAGGTGAGGGATTTTTATAAGAGGGGGGGGGTTCTTTATGAATGTGTGAAAATATTATTTTATTATATAATTATTTTATGTTTCTAAATGTTCCAAACTCATTAAGGTCAAATATAAGATGAATAATTGTCTAAAAAATTCATCCAATAAGAATTGGACAGGTTTTGGATGTTATTTTAATATTTATAGCCTTATTTATTTAAATGATTTAATAATGAGGTAAACACTGCATCATTTTAGTGTCATAAATAATTTTATTTATTTGAAGACAAAAATTTATAAAAAAAATTACCATGATGTATGAAATCTTGTTATATTTCCAATTAATATTTATAGTCGAAAATATAACTTTTATAACCCCATGTAAAAGTTAATTTACAAAAAGATATTTGTTTATGTCATTTTTGCCTTTACTTTATGTTAATTAAAATAAAGTGTCATTATCACTCCCAAGTGCCTCCATGGGGTCCCCAAATCGTCCCAAATATTCCCATGGTCAGAAAAGACTCATAAAATATGGTTATAATAAGTTTTAAGGTAATTTTGTATTATTATAATATTCTTTTTACCTTGAATTACCTTATTTGCCTTTAATTTCGGTAAATAAAAGTCAAAAGTTAATATTCACCAAAAAATTATTTTCATCTTATTGAACCAAATTTTACTTAATAATAACAATAATGTATGTCGGATTTTGAAAATTCAGTTAACAAAAGCGGTAAAATTTCATTTAAATGAAAAATCCATTTTTTTAACTACTACTTAGTGGTTTCACTATTCATCCAAAATTGAAGTTTTTCAGAAAAATAACAAATATTTATCCTAAGATACATTTGATATTCTGAATTCAAAAATTATTTCTATTTTAAAAAATTAAAGACATATAAGTTTCATTAATTAATTTAAAATTAATTTCCATTGTCAAAACAAATAACAAGTTTTTAAGAAACAATATCTATCAAAAGATTGACACTTGTTTATGCCCAATTTCAAAGTGAAATTAATTACAATGACCAACATTGGATTAAATGGTAAAAATATAATCTAATTAAACTTTAAAATCAATTAAATAAATAATCAAACAATATAAATAAATTATATTAAAAGACAATTTTGAATTAAAATACAGTATTTTTCACTATTCATCAAAAAATGAATTTTATCAGAAAAATGCCACAAATTTACCCAAAGTAAATTTTTATGTACTGATTCTAAAGATGAATTTTATTTTTTCAAATAGAATATATAAAAGTGACCAAAACTAGATTTAAATTGGGTTCTCCATCAAAAGGTGTTAAATCAACCTTTTACTGAATATTAGAGTATTTATGCTTAAAATCAGATTCTTTCTTATTTTAAGCCTCTATAATTTATGGGGTAAATGTAAAAACTTTTAAAAAACATGTATATTCATATTTTAGTTAGTTCTGTCTATTCCTACCAATACAATGACTAGGTGATAACTACCATTTAAAATAATATTATATTATTATTTTTCAGTATAACTCAACATTGTGTGCAACGTAAGATTTCAAAGAAACCCATCGTTGTGTATCAGGTACGCCATCAAACATAAAATCCCATTTAAAGTAAAATTATTAATTAATTTACAAATATTAATAAATATGAAAATTTCATTTTCTTTATTTACCTGGGATGTTACAGGAACCCCTCATACATAAAGTCCAGTCGATTAATTTCTACTACAAATAGAATCACTCATTGTTCTTACTAAAAAATAGGTTTATCGAGAGATGCATACGAAACTATATTTTTCATTTAAAGATATAGACCTTATGAAAAATATTTTACGTTTTATTAAAGACAAATTTAAATACTATAAAAAAGAAGAATAAGATCATTTTTGGTTGAAAACTTACTTTATTAAAGAAATAAGAACTGTACAAACACCATCAAATTATTTCTTCCGTCTATGCTTTGTTTAAATTCGATTTGTGATTGTATTATTTATTTTTTTCCTTGAGAAAAATCTTTTGTACTTTATTTGAGAGTACTAAAATGCTTTATTTATATGTATTTTATATATTTTATCCCATTAATAACTACGAAATAGGTTGTGTATATCCTATAGTACTTTGTGTTCAATTTAATATAAAAACCCTATCATAGTTATGGATTAAGTTTATTTTTTAATAAATGTGCATAGTAGTGGGTGACTATCAAGTGGAGAGGATTAGCTCTCATATTATGACAGAACATGTTTCTATATTTTTGTTTCATTTTTCTTTGTTTTGCTTTTTTTTGACAAAAATGGTTTTAGTTTTAAAAACTTCTTTAGGAAAACAACACTTTGATAGTTAGCTTTAATATGTGGTTAATTTTTTTTTATTATTAGATTTATTTTAAATGTAAATATAGTATTAATAAATTTTTTAACTAGGTTGTGAATGTTCTTTTGAGAAACATTTTGAAAAAAAATTATATATTTATATTGTTTTACTTTAGTATTCAATTTTTTAAATTTAGGGATTATCTCAAATAGTGTTTAAATAGAAATTTTTATTAAATAATCAATTCACCCCCCTCTTGAGTACTCCTCTCCAAAAAAATTGGTATTAAAGGAGTGTTTATAATTATTTCTTCTCTAGCCTAAACTATGATTGTATTTTTACTCAAAAAATCTAAATTTCTATTTATTATAAATTTTTATCTTTGTTTATAATAATTGACTTGACAGAACTGCTAATAATGGACCTCCATATTTTAATGGTACTAATTATGTTTAATATAAGATTAAAATGAAAATAAATCTTGAGAGTATGGGATTTCACATATTAATAGTAATATAAGTTAAATATAAAAAACTATAGTTTCTAAAGATGATTGGAGTGATACCAATAAAGGTGATTATGATTTTAATTACACATTTATGGGTTCCTTATACTATTCGTTGCATGAATATGGATTCAATATAATTTATACATGTTACACCCTTTTTGAAATTTGGGATACATTTATTGTGTCTCATGAAGACCCCTAAATCATTAAATTAATGTGAATAAATACTTACTCTATTAAATATTATACTTTTAAAATGAATATTAATGAATCAATTTCAGAAATTTATCATAGGTTCAAGGAAATAATCAATACGATGAATGCCCTTGGAATGGAAATTGAAGACAAAGATCAAGTGATAATAATTTCATGATTCTTACTTGATCAATTGAGAGGAACATCAATTTTCATTCTAGATTCATGTGATATATGAAAATTACTAGTGAAGGAGATGATTAGTAAACTAATTATTCATGAGGATGATTTTTAAGTGATTAAAGAGTGTGATGAACCAAAAAGAAAAATAGTCACTATTGGAACTTCTGAGTCCAAATGAAAGATAAAATCAAATAAAATACCTAATGTGAGGATGATTTACCTTATGAAAATTTTAAGGAGATGGATCATCTAGATAGAGTATTTAAGAAGCTATAAAAAAGAATAAATTATTCAATATGTAAGGACCCAGCCTTAGACATGTCATAAAAGAGGACCTTATTCCAATCTAGGTTCTGGAAAATAGATACATGCTTACAAAAAAACATCAGAGTTACTGCGAGAAAATTAAAACAAACTGAAAGTTCATCTCCGCTTCTGCGCGCTACAACAATGATGACCATATTTGGAAACCAGTGAAAAACATTTTGAAAACTAGGGGTGAGCACAAAAGATGCTCTGTAAGAGGTTTAAAAACCTTCGATAATTATTCTTTGAAAAATGGTGTATAAACATTTAGAAATACCATTTTTTAAAATATCGTTTGAAATTAATTACGGTATCAAAATACTAGTTCAATTTTTAGAATATACTTACCTTTAAAATTTCTCAAATATACTCTAGTGTTTTTCTGAAAACATTATGCAAGCTTTTGAAAACAAAAAAAAACTAATTCTAAGATTGCTCGACTAATTACAGGCCATGATGGGTCCACGCCCAATCCCTTCCTGTCTACCACACTTGAGAGTCGGGTTTTTTGAAAAAAAATTTAAGCTTGCATTAAATATTTATACATTTTCACTGGGTTTTCATATATTAAAACTTGTAAACAACATTTGATACATAAGTAATGCATATACGTATTCGTATGTATATATATATAATTTCATAAGATTTCATCTACTTGTTCTAAAGTAGTTGATTTACACATCGACATATCTCTGCACGATTTGTCATACGTATCATCCTTTTAAAATTTATTTATACAAAATAACACATTAACCCTACATCATGTATATATGTATAGTGCAAAAATATATATAAATAATATCCATATAAGGTTTGCGAAACCAATGCGTATGACATTGTCATTAATGAAAATAATGGTTATTACCTATGTGACATTTATGAGTTAATTGTTACATGATGAGTGTCGATAATGAACATAATAGCATGGCCATGTATCTATGCAAATGCGACACCCATAATATCGATAAAACACGTTGACATTTTATGTGCGTTTTTTGGAAACATGACGACAAATTGAAATAAAATTGAAAAATAATAATCGTTATTTTATCCATATGAAAAAATATATATAAATATATATACATATATATACATGTATAAACATTTAAAATAAAAAAATTTGAAATTTATACAAACTTAGAAAAAATTATAGAAATCCATTAAAAGAATATCATTTCTAAAAGAAAACAGAGTTCTATAAAATCACCCTTACAGAAACAGAATCTCGGATAAATATAAGGTTTAAAATAATTTATCCCTTATATTCAGTAATGAAATAAAATGAGGGATGAAGCAAAAAACACCATTCTCATAACTAAAACCAGCAGGCTACTCAAAATAAACAATTACACAGGTCTAGATTTGTGGGATATTTATAGCCAAAACACCACTGTGTAAACAGTGGCTCAACAAGCTTGTCATGCAAGCTCAATTTCACAGCCAGCCAAAGAAAACAATTCAATATGAATTTAACATAATATCAAATAGACATGTATAGACCAAAAAATTGACATACAGTGGCAACAATGACATACAAAAATAAGAAACTAAATCATTAACCAAAATTCCAACAACATAGATGGGTGTAGACGTGATAGAAGAAATTGAGATATTTGAATTTTTCAAACTAAACAGTGTGAAACAGATTCATCGATAGGATTTGGAAAAAAAACATGCAAAATCAAAACCTAACATGTAGATTCGAAGACCGCAATCCTACCTAAGATCTAGACCAGTTTAACCCTAACCGCCGACTGACCATGAACTCACCTGAAGATGAACCATCCTCGGATGCTCGGCCTCGGCTCAGACTCCTCGTGCACCCCATCTACGGACGAAACCCGCAAACCCCTTCGGCCTTGACCACTACTCGCGACGTGCACGGCTTGAAAACACCCTCGACGTGCATCTCTCACGGTTTGGACTCGCTTATTCTTGCGGCGCACGACCACAACAGCGCACACCACTCCTCTGTTGCGCTCAGCCAAGCCGACCCCCCCTGCAGGATTTCCCTTTTTCCAAACTCAAACCCTAATTCCCTTACCCGTGAAAGACCCCTAAACTGAGATTTTATATTATATTTTATTATTATCCTTTTACCTTTATTATTATTTTATCCTCTTTTTTTCTATAACCCAACTCGTGAACCACCTCTCAATCACTTTTTTTAAAATTTTATTATCTTTATATATGTTAATCATGTTATTATTGTTATATCTACATCATTATATTAATAATATTGAAAGTCAAAAGTTATTATAATAATAAAATTATTTTAAGAATACTTTAAAAAGTAGAAGTTTAATTCTTTTGTTATTAAATTATAAACTGTTTAAGTTTATAACCATAAAATAATTTTTAAAATAAATTCTATTAAACTAATTTTAAATAAATAAAATGTATTTATTATTATTTATAAAACATTTACATATTATCATTACTTATATTATAAAAATAATTTATCTAATATTTATTTATGTATCATATCATTAAATTTTATAAAACAATATATATATAAATATCATAATATATATTTAAAATGTTATAAATTATGTTCATAATTTGAAAATATATCAACTTAATAATAATTATCATAATTGGTACAAAGTATTTATAAGTTTGAAACATTAAAATTAATAATGTTAATAATATATATAATTCAATGTAGCAACAAATCATTATACATAAAAATAACTATAAATACTTGAAATAACATTTCATATAAAAAAAGATATTAATATATTACTCATAAAAATATTATTTAACAATAACTTTAATTTACACTAAAAAGTGTCATTTTTTGAAAACTAATACAAATAAGAACATCAAATTTTCATTTTTCATAAATGACATCTTATGCAACTTTAATTATTTAAATTATAATGCGTTTAATTATTTTATGGGATGTTACATTATCCCCCCCTTAAAAAGAATAGCGTCCTCACAATTTGATCATTAGACTAAAAAAATTTATGAATTTCCATCTTCAGAATTTAGACAACTTGGACTGCTAGATTCTTAGACACTAATGTTAAACAACAACATCTATCTCCAAAGTTGTCTAGACTGTGCCTCTGATCCAAAGTGTAAGGACCTACCCTTAAACATGTCATACATGAGGACCTTATTCCAGTCTTGGTTCTAGAAAATAGATACATGCTTACAAAAAAACATCAGAGTTACAGCGATAAAATTAAAACAAACTGAAAGTTCATCTCCGCTTCCGCGCGCTATAACAATGATGACCATCTCTAGAAACCTATGATTTTTTTTTCAAAAACTAGGGGTCAGCGCAAAAGATGCTCAGTAAGAGGTTTAAAATAATTCGATAAATATTCTTTGAAAAAGCAGTGTAAAACAATTAGAAATACCATTTTTTAAAATATCGTTTGAAATTAGTTATGGTATCAAAATACTAGTTTAATTTTTAGAATATACTTACCTTTAAAATTGTTCTAATATACTCTAGTTTTTTTCTGAAAACATCAGGCAAGCTTCTGAAAACAAAATAACTAATTCTAAGAGTGCTCGACTAATTATAGGTCATGATGGGTCCATGCCCAATCCCTTCATGTCTACCACACTCGAGAGTCAGGTTTTTTGAAAACGTTTTTAAGCTTGCA
Source organism: Viscum album (assembly GCA_963277665.1). Taxonomy (NCBI): domain Eukaryota; kingdom Viridiplantae; phylum Streptophyta; class Magnoliopsida; order Santalales; family Viscaceae; genus Viscum; species Viscum album. The sequence goes on along the minus strand of OY728138.1, from coordinate 1,711,032,687 downwards.
TTAAATATGTATATATTTGCACTGGGTTTAAATATATTAAAACTTGAAAACAACATTTGATACATAATTAATGCATATACATATTCGTATGTATATATATATACTTTCATAAGAATTCACCTGCTTGTTCTGAAGTAGTCGATTTACACATCGACATATCTCTGCACAATTTGTCATATGTATCATCTTTTTAAAATGAATTTATACATAATAACACATTAACCCTGCATCATGTATATATATAGTGCAAAAAAAATGTAAAAATAATATCCATATAAGGTTAGTGAAACCAATGCATACGAAGTTTTCATTAATACAAATAATGGTTATTACCTATGTGACATTTATGAGTTAATTATAAAACGATGAGTGTTGATGATGAACATAATAGCATCTCCATGTATCTATGCAAATGCAATGCCCATAATATCAATAAAACATGTTGACATTTTATGTGGTTTTTTCAGAAACATGATGATAAATTGAAATAAAATTTCAAAATAATAATCATTATTTTATCCATATGAAAAAATATATATATACATATATATACATGTATAACCATTTAAAATAACATAATTTGAAATATATAAAAACTTAGAAAGAATTATAGAAATCCATTAAAAGATTATCAGTTCTAAAAGAAAACAGAGTTCAATAAAATCACCCTTACAGAAACAGAATATCATATAAATATAAGGTTGAAAATAATTTATCCCTTACCTGTATTGTTGAAATAAAATGAAGGATGAAGTAGAAAACACCATTCTAAGAACTAACACCACCAGGCTACTACAAATAAACAATTACATAGGTCTGGATTTTCAGGATTTTTATAGCCAAAACACCACTGTGTAAACAGTGGCTCAACGAGCTTGTCGTGCAAGCTCAATTACACAGCCAGTCAAAGAAAACAATTCAATATGAATTTAACATAATATCGAATAGACATGTACATAAAAAATGATATACAGTGGCAACAATGACATACACAAATAAGAAACTAAATCATTAACCAAAATTCCAACAACAGAGATGGGTGTACACGTGATAGAAGAAATTGATAGATTAGAATTTATCAAACTAAATAGTGTGAAATAGATTCATCGACAGGATTTGGAAAAAAACATGCAAAATAAAAACCTAACATGAAGATTCGAAGACCGCAATCCTACCTAAGATCTAGAACAGATGAACCCTAACCGCGGACTGACCATGAACTCACCTGAAGATGAACCGTCCTTGGATGCTCGACCTCGGCTCAGACTCCTCGCTCACCCCATCTTCGGATGAAACCCGTGAACCCCTTCATCCTTGACCGCTGCTTGCAATGCCCATGGCCTCAGACCACCCTCATCGTGCGGCTCTCACGGCTCGGACTCGCGTCTGCTCGTAGCGCACGACCACAACAGTTCACACCACTCTGCTGCGCTCGGCCAACCCGAACCCCCCTGCGGGATTTCCTTTTTCCCAAACTGAAACCCTAATTCCCTTACCCGTGAAAGACCCCCAAACCAAGATTTCATATTTTAGTTTATTATTATCCTTTTATCTTTATTATTATTTTATCCTCTTTTTTTCTATAACCCAACCCGTGAACCACCTCTCAATCACTTTTTTTAAAATTTTATTATCTTTATATAATTTAATCATGTTATTATTATTATATCCATATAATTATATTAATAATATTACAAGTCAAAAGTTATTATAATAATAAGATTATTTTAAGAATACTTTAAAAAACTAGAAGTTTAATTCTTTTGTTATTAAATTATAATTTTTTAATTTTATAACCATAATATAATATTTGAAATTAATTCTAATTAAACTAATTTCAAATAAATAAAATGTATTTATTATTAGTTATAAAACATTTACATATTATTATTATTACTTATATTATAAAAATAATTTATCTAATATTTATTTATGTATCATATCATTAAATTTTATAAAACAATATATATATATAAATATCATAGTATATATTTAAAATGTTATAAATTAAGTTAATAATTTGAAAATATATCAACTTAATAGAAATTATCATAATTGGTACAAAATATTTATAAGTTTGAAACTTTAAAATTAATTATGTTAACAATATATATAATTCAATGTAGCAACAAATAATTATACTTAAAAATAACTTTAAATACATGCAATAACATTTCGTTTGAAATAAAGATACTAATATATTACTCATAAAAATATTATTTAACAATAAATTTAATTTACACTAAAATTTGTCATTTTTTGAAAACTAATACAAATAAGAACATCAAATTTTCATTTTGCTTAAATGAAATATTATGCAACTTTAATTATTTAAATTATAATTCGTTTAATTATTTTCTGGGCTGTTACACAAAAAATCAATCTATGGAGGAAGGTATGACCAAAGTGGATGTTGGAAGAAGTAAAATCAAATAGGAAAAGTAACTTGATATTAGTACAATATAATGGGTAATATCTGAATGTTAAAAATTAATGTACAAGAAAAGGTATGGTGACATATGAAAAAACCAATACAGATATAAAGTAAACCTATAGTTCCTCTGAGGATGGTTCCAGTGAATTTCATTCATATAAGGAAGAAAATAATGAAAGGGTTAATATGAGTTTTATAGAAAACACACCTGAGGTAAAAAATATTATTCCTACCACTTCTCATCATATTTTCAATATAACTAGAAATGATATATATAGTTAATGTATAATTGAATATTTCCATATGTTGGAAGAGTCCTTTAATGAGTTTAATAAAACAAAATTATTTATCTGCCCATATTAAATCTAATATTGTTATTAAAAAATAAAATAACACTTAATTTTTAATAAATAATAATGAACATAAAATTAAAAATGAGTAACTTAAAAATTACCTTGAAATATTTAGAAATAGAAGATAAAACTTCAACCAGATGCTTTGTAATCTCACCACACTGAAGGGGGATTGGGTATCAACCTCGTTAAAAAAGAATTTATAAAAATGGGCTTGTTCCCATCTCAATCTCCTGTATTTCTATAAACAATTCATATTCTTGTGGACCAAATGAGTTTTTTTTCAATAATTCTTAAGTATATTTATCATAAAACAGTTAAGTAGATTTGGATTCCAAAATATCTTATTACTAACTTTTGTGGACCCACAATAGTGTGGGTACAAAAATAATTTCATTCTTAAAATTATTGTAAAAAACATGATTGAAGAGTATTTGTAAGAATTTATTTAATCTGGACAGTGGATATTACAAACACATGACTGGAGACTACCAAAAAATTAATATTCTTATAAAGTTTAATGGTGTACATGTCACATTTTGTGATAATTAAAAAAGAAAAATAACTAGACTTGGTTAAATTACAAATTCTAACACTATTTTTATCTATAAAGTATTATTTTATGATGTTTTAAAATATATATTTCTTAGAATATCACAATTATATAATTGTTCTTATCATTTAATGTTTGAAAATCATTCTTTTAAAATATAAGATTTGACCATGCTTTAGTTTTTACCACTTTTTGTAATGATGATGTTTATGTTGTTTATTTAGATTCGTTATTTTCTCTAAACATTTGATTTTTATGTTCCTTTCATCTAGAATATTTATTTATGAATTGGAGACTATAATAATTCAACCTTCACTCTCTTAGACATATAATGAGAAAATATATAGTTATAGATCTTCCAAAACATGAATTTCATAAATACAAAGTGTGAAACCCTTATCAAAAAGGTAAACAACATAAAAATTATTTCAAACCAAAGAAATATGTTTCGAATTAATAACCCTGAGAGTGGGTTCATATATAATTTTTTATACCTTGTAAAGTTTCTAGTATATGTGGTATGCATTATGAATATTTTCTTATATATGTAATCTATAAACTTACTTTGGTATTATTTTTAGCTCACAAAATTGAATCTTGTTTTCATTTTGTAAAATATAGAAATTCTATATAAAAACATAGTTGAATTAATATTAGGACCTTAACAAGTGATCATTATGGTGAATTTTAAAATCAAGGCTTTGAGAATTTGTGTTTATGTCATAGATATAATCCACACGTCACTTATCCTAGGACTCCCTAACATAATGGAGTAGTTGAATGAAGAAATATGACCCTTAAAGAGATTTACCAGACCATGCTCAATGAATATGACTTACCATTCTATTTTTGGGAAGAATCTTTTAATACAGCTTGCTATATCATCAATAGGGTTCTTATCTGACAACTTTTAAATAAGGCCCAATATGATTTATGCAATGTAAGAAAACTAAAGATTAATTAATTTAGTGGTTTTTTGTTATAAGTTATTTATTCTCAACACAAAATATAGTTTAGATAAAATTTCATCCAAATGTGATGAAGGGATCTTCCTTTATTATTAAAAATATACTAAATAATATAAGGTGTTTAATAAAAGAACCAATGTTATGGAAGAATATATACCTTTAAAAATTTATGAAATAGATCCATATGAGCCTAAAATTCCTTTAAGAATCCTTAAGTATAATTTTTCTAACTTGGATATCAATACCTCAACCAAGCCTAGTGATTATTCTATAGAACTTGTTGTAGAAATATTTCTCAGAACTAATGAAGTGTTTGAACCCAACCTTACAGAAGAAAATGAAGTTCCAGGTAATTCAATTAATAGATTCATTATAACCTATACAGACCAACCTTTATAATCTATCATTGGAGATCTAAATAGAGGTACTCGGACTAGATATTCTCTTAGAAACCGGGTTATCATCAAGCCTCCTAGTCATATTTTGAACCTAAAAATTTCACTAATGCTATCGATGATAAATTTTGGGTAATGAATATATAATAAGAGTTAAATTAGTTATAAAGAAAAAAAGTATGGTAAATAGTGAAAAGACCTAAATACTACCTTACTATTAGAGATAAATGTTTCTTAGGAGAAAGTTTGATGATTCTATCATAATATTAAGAAATAAAGCTAGACTAGTAACATAAGGATATAGTCAAGAGGAATGTATTTACAATGAGTAAACCTTTTCTTTGGTAGATATACATTAGGCTATTATAATAATGATTTATTGTGTAACACATCTGAATTTATAACTATATAAAATGGATTTCAAGAGTTCCTTTCTTAATGGTTATATTATTAAGGATGTATTTTTTGAACAAACCCATGGATTTCAAAATCCTCATTTTACAAAGCATATTTCCAAACTAGAAACAACTATTTTTTTGTTTAAAACAAGCACCTAAATCTTGGTATTATAGGATCATTTCTTTCATGATATCTAAATATTTTTAAAAGGGGATAGCTAATCCAAATTTATTTATATAAATGATTTTCTGAAATTTTATAGTTGTCTAAATATGGATATATAATATTATTATCAGATCATCTAAAAAATCTCTGTGTATATAATATTAAAAAATTGAAAAAAAATTTTGAAATAATTTTAGAGGGTGAGTTAAAAATCTTCTTTGGTGTTCAAATTTTCAAAATAAGGGAGGAATCATTTCAAATCAATGAAAATACAAAAAAAAATTGAAAAATTATAGCATGGATAGATCTGAAGGATGTGATATTATAATGAGTTCTACCTATAAATTGGATCTTGATGAAACTATAAATCCAGTTGTCCAAACCATTTACAAAGGTATGATAGGGTGTTTTTATTTCTTAATTGTTTGTCATCTTTTTTATGTCTAGTGTGTATATGTGTTCCCATTTACTCGAAAATACTAGAGGATCTCATTTGAATTTTTTCAAAATTATTTTAAAATACTCTAATAAAAACTAATTTTGTATTGTTTTACTCTAGCTTAAAAACTTTTGAATTAGATTGTTATTTAGATATAGATTTTGGTGCCTATAAGTAAGACAGAAAATTCACCAATGGGACATGTCACTTTTTTTGGAAAAGTCTCTAGTATCATTATATAGTAAAAATAAATAAAAATGTTGTATTATCCACTAATAAAGATTATTATATATTTACATGGGGTTTTGTGCGTATATTTTATGGATAAAACATATATTACTAGACTATGGATATAATTTTAGACATTTCTTAAAAAATATAAAAATACTAGTGTTATTATCATCTTTATGAATATCATGTATCACTCCAGGATAAAGAACATTAATACGAGAAATCACTTTTTGAGAGAACATTTTCAAATAATTGATATAACTCTTTATTTCATTTAAATTGAACATCAATCTGTTGAAATTTTTACAAAGTATTTTAATTTTGAGAGAATAAGCTATATCAAACATGAGCATAGAAAGATAAATTCCTATTGATATTTTTATTTACTTAACTCTACTAATTCTGGTAAAAGTTATGTCAGAGGTCACATGATACTAGTTGGTACTACCATAATCATTCTATAATTGTTTTACACCTCTTAGTTTCTACAATTTCTAAATAATATTAAGTAATATCATTAAATACTACCATTAGGGAGAAATTGTATTGTGCTGCAGTTGGCCTGGCCCTGTTTTCTTACTACCATTATGCAATACTGGTGGTTTCTACCATTGGACGATACTATTGTTGTGAAAAATCAATAAATATTTTATTTTATTATATAGGAAAACCAGGAGCGAGTGAGAGAGATGAAAAGGGGGGAGAAACAAGGAACCAAGGGATCATGGGGTTTGAAAAAATGGAGGCCTAGGGAATCCCCTATATCCACCTCTATACCACTAGAGGGGAGGGATCCAATATTACTAAAAATCATAATGGGAGGATACCGGGACACACTCGAGGCCAAAAATTCTGAATGATGATTTCCCTCTTTCCATGAATGAAGAAACTCAATGCTTTCTGGGAGGAGAGACCTAAAATTATAGATAACGTATTTAATTTTCCAAGGGGTAGGGGAGACTCCCTTAATAGAGCTCTAGATGACCCTAGAGTCAGTCTCCATTGTAGCTAGGGGAATATAACTTGAGTTTAAAATTTCATTCCCATTAATCATCGCCTTTTACTCCACCATCAAAGAGTCCCCATTCCGGAATTAAGCATTGAAAGCCATGAACATTGAACAAGATTGATCCCAGATCACTCCTCCTCATCTCACGATTCCCTGATCGCATGTTCAATATGTATTACATTTAAAGCCCAGAAGAGGGGGAGTCTAGCTCACCTAGAAACCAGACTGCATGGAACATGGTGGGATATGAGGGTAGATGCTACTCAAATATTTCCTTAACAAAGGTGCCTCCTCAAAACTACTATGGAGGATATCCAATTTAGAGATGAGGCACCTGGTTTTGAAGACCAAACTATGGGAAAAGGTGTGTAGGTCTTTGTGCCATGCATTATTGCGTGCCTTCCAAATACACCAAAATCATGTTACAAGGAGAATGGATGGACAAATTCCATCATTCTTGTTCCTATCCCCACTAAACCATCATTGAAGGAAATACTCCTACATCTCAACCCCCCCCCCCCCCGACACGTTGATGAACTGTTGTTGCTGTACTACTGGTGGTTTCTACCATAAACACTCTTACATAATTATTTTCTACCATTAATAATTTTGATAATTTAACAATAAAATTCCTTATTGTATTTGAATTAAAAAAATTATATTTTAAATTAGTTAGATTCCATAAATGATAAAAATCCATATTTGGAGTCTAAGTCTAATGTTTCTCATGTAAACCCTTCAAACATCCTCTTACATTCCCTCTCAAAACTCTTATAATGAACTTTTTTTCCTCATAATACTTTTTAATATTTCTATATGTATTTTCATAACTAGGTGCAGAGACGATGTACGCTTCTGAGGCTGAATGTTCCCAAGATTAATTTTATAATAATTTTAAATATATTTTAAATTATGAGTATGTAGTTTCTTAATTAAAATGGAATAAATCTTAAACATAATCTCATATGATAAACTCAAGAAAATATTTGAGTTCAAATTGTGATTTTTACCCTATCAGAACATGGTGTTCGGATATCACGACTATGGGCAGTGCATTTAGTTAGTAAATTATATAATTAATTTAATTAATTTATTAATTAATCTAATTCTATATTCTCTATTAAAACTCCATTATGGATATTTTCAATGGTAAGATGGATAACCTAAGGATCATCGAGAGGTTTCTTCTTCCTCATATGTTAGCGAATCGAAATCTAACGATGATAAGACTCTTAAACCATGAATATTGACCCACAGAAAATGCAATGATTCCTAAACTTTGTTGGTGAGTAAATTCTTCATCAAAAAATGATCCAAAACTATGTAGGACTCATAAATTCCCTTGTTACTATCCTATTGTTTAAATTTGTTGAATATGATCACCCCTCTCTTTGATCTACATTATAATTGAGCTATTTCATGTGCCCATGTATAGATTTATATTTTTATATTTAGTTTTTCTCACCCTAGATATCCCCATTTGTGTTATATAGACAATAATACTGGGAATAAATTATTAAACCTTCTTTATGCATTCCTCTATTTGTTTCTTTCTGTTCTTATCAGTTAGGCTATATAGCCATCAATCAACATTTTCAGGTGGTAAAAATCCTGATCAGACCCCTGGATTTATGGTGGAATTGTATGTGATGAACAAAACGTTGAATTAGGGATGGATATAATGAATTTACAAGTTATAGGTGATCATTTTGTTGAAATGGAATCCACACCAAAGGTGTTTTGGCAGGGGAAATATGTCTGGTGTATCAAGCATTGATTTGACCGATTAAAAACTAATATTTTCCACTGGATGGATAGAAATGATGAAAAAAGAAAGATCCTTCAATTTTTGGAGGCATAGAGATTAGATTCATGGAGTAAATATAGTGTCTAGAATCTCGGAGCAGGTCTAAAGATTCTATGAAAAACACAACTAAACTCCATGATGTTGGATGAACACTCAACATGTAGTGACTGTATCTATTGTTCTAGGGTTTCTATATAATTATAAGTATCACACACTATGTAGGACCCCAACATGTTGTGTGACCCATGTGATGGTAGCCTGATGTGTACTTTGGGAGTACGCAGGAATGGGTAGTTCCAGGGAGACGTCGTGTGTTGAAGTACGTGGACACGGATAGCCTATACGGACATGACAAGAGAGCATGAAAGGACCATAGGTGGTTGAGGCACACCGTGTAGTCCACATACATGATGTGTATGGCTAAATAGGTGGTGATCCATGTATCTTTAGGGACATAGACATGTCAGGGAGCGTAACTGCATACCATGTCGGTCCCCTTACATGTTTTGTACCCCTTCCTTACTTCATAGGAAACATCAATCTCTCACATCTCCTTTTTTTGGAATGGATTTTGTCCCATGAGTTTCCTACCCAGAGGGTATTTCCAATTAGAATTTTTTGGTTTCCATTATAGTGGATTTTAAGATTCGATGTGATATTTTTTACGTGTGATTCTTATTTAGGTGATGCTTGATGATGTTAGTGGTTAGGTAGGATCAAAATGATTTTTAGAGTGTCACTCTAAAGCTGGGTTCGATGCGGGTCCTCTACCAACCTATAGAGTGTAACCCTATTGCAAGGTAGATAATGGGTCGTATATATATTCTTAGAGTGTCACCCTACTACTAGGATATATAATTGGTCCTCTACCTATCCATCGAGTGCTACCCTCATTTGAATTTAGGTCATGGGTCCTTGACTACAAGAGTGGAACCATCCTGTTTAGTAGGGAATGGGTCCTATATCTATTATCTGAGTAGAAGCAACCTATTGTATCAGGGAATAGATCCTTGACTACTGGAGTGAATCCCTCTAGTTGGGTTAGGCATGGTTCCTCTACCGACCACTAGAGTGGAACCCTCTAGCGGGGCTAGGCATGTGTCCTTTACTATTTACTTTAGGGTAACCCCCCTTCTAGGTCAGGGCTTGGTCCTCAATATATCTACTTAGTGGAACCCTCCTATTGTACCAGGGCATGGGTCATCTTCTTAGAGATTTGGTGACACTCATGTGTGACATAATGGTGAGGTATGGCTTGACATGAATATTATTTTCTAGGCAGACATATGAGATGTTAGGCATCGATATGGAGTCCTAGAACTAGTGACATTCTTTCCTGGGCTAGGCTATGAAATGAATATCCTATTCTCACTCATTTGGGTTTCTTTGGTTAGAGAATATATATATATATATATAAATATATATATATATATATATCCATGTTTTTTATTCTATTTTCGATCTTACTTTTAGTTGAGCTATTTACTATTTATATATTTGTATCATGTCTCCTATGAATCCCCACTCATTTTGGGGGTGTCCTACTAGGTATGTTTATACTCACCCCTGTATGGGATTGACACACACATGTTGTGTGTTATGCATTCGAAAGATAGTTCGATAGTGACTACAAAGGATCTCAGAGATACCTAGTGAATTAGAACATGAATGATGGTCAAATCATATAGATAAGGAGATGGTCTCTATCAGCACTTTTACTTTTTAGTTTTTTTAGGTTGGGACATCTTTCTGGTTGGGCATTTTTTCCCCCTTTACTTTTAGTTTTCACTATCGTACTCTTGTAAACCCTATAGGTTTTACATATAAATGGTTATATTCTATATAATAAATATTTTTATTCTTATACCTATGAAATTATACATTAACTTAGTTGTGTGTGTGTGTACAGGTACATTAGGCGAAGACCTCCAATATTAGTTATTACTTTCAGTTCTTGTTTCCACCCTTAGCCTATGGAGGCGGGCTTGGGGTATTTGAGTCTTGAGTCCCATTATATTGGGTTGTGACAAATTGGTATCTAATTAGTTTATTCTTTGGTATTGTGTTCGAAGTAGTCCACTTATGAGGATTTGGTTGGGATTTAGGGTAATAGTGTCAATGTTTTTTGTGTACGGATTTCAGTCCATGGAATTCATTGTTGGTGTAGGGACCAACATATTCATTCACTATGACATTGAATACATAATTTTAACTTAGTATACTGATACATTGGATACATGGATCAATGGTACATGCATTATATATGATTGAGTCTTTTACTGTCCTTATAGAGTTATATTCCCATTGTTTATATTTTGAACATTGACCATGGTGAATCTTGATTAAATTTTTAGGATGCCTCTGTTAAGAAAGATATATACCAATTTGGAATCACAGCAATGATCCAATGAGTGATGAGCCTCAGTTCAGTTTCCATCCAGTAAGATTATTCCTCCAAGTGGATAGGTAGAAGCACCCCAACCTATTGAGAATAATGTCATTCCAGTAGAGTAAGATGAGGATGTGTGTAGTATTAGCATACTCTGTGAGTTCCACACAAGTGGCCGCTAATATTACTTGGTGAGATATATCCCCAGGCAGTGGAGGATTGGATAGAGTCAGCGGTCTATGTTTTTAGGTATATTTGGACACCTAATTACTAGGTGGTTGAACTGAAAGAAATCCTTTTCCTCAGATAATTTGGGATCTGGTAGAGTCTTATTACCCAAATTCACGATGAGTCAACAATCTCATGGTCTGAATTGTAGTAGATTTTTTAGGAGGAGTATTTACCCTCCTACTTGTGCTCAGGTCTAATTCAAGAGAATTCGGAGATGAAGTTAGGAGGGATGAAAGTGGTGGAGTAAACTATGAGGTTCACAGACCTTACACGGTACTCCCTCAACATTATTTAGTATGGATACTTCTGAGCACATAAGTTTGAATAGGGAATTCATAGAGATATTTATGCTAGTTTGGTATCCTTATGCATTCCCACCTATTCTCGGGTGTTAGAATGGGTGATGGTGATAGAGATATATTTTTATGAGGGTTCAAGGTAGCAATAGTTGGTTGTGGGCGTCATAGGGATGATTCATATATATTATCTAGTAGATTAATGTTGAAAGGAGCTCGACATAGGATATATTCATGAGATTAGGCTCGGGCACGTGGTCAGGGGTAATAAATAAGACTATGGTGTATGGTAGAGGTTCGGTTCTATTATTGTGATGGGTGAGGTCACATGGTCTGTGAGTGTCCAACTAGACATGTTTAACAGAATAGGAAGATAATTGATAGAACATAATGATATAGATAGCTCCACAATCATGGATATCCTAAGAGAGGGTTGGGTGGCCCCTAGAGAGATGGATCAGGTAGGGAATATGTGGATCTCCAGGAAGAGGCGTTATGGGTGGTGGGAGATGCTATGAGATCCTTCCACAACCACTACTAGGCAGCCTGTATCTAGCTTAGAGAGCTGGTGGATGGGGTGGCAGAAAGCTTCAGGCTAAAGAGGCATATGACCCAATGGAACAAGAGATTATTAGAGGTAAAATATTTGTTTATTATACTCTTTCCATAGTATTAGTATATATACTTGTAAATTATTACTTTATATCTTTACTATTGGTGAAATAACTAGAGCTCCCAGTGGAGAAGATAGCCCAACAGCTTTGTCTTTAGTTTCTTATGGCGAACACTTATTCTATATCATTTATTTTTGGGTAGTGCGAGATATCACTTAGTGTAGAGAGTTTCACATGGGACCTTTTGGTCATCATGATGGAACCCAATGATGTCATCTTAGGTATGAATTTTTTTCCATGGTCTGAGCCCAGATTTATTGTCCCTTAAGATGGGTAAGATTCCTTTGCACTAATGGGATTAGATTATTCTTTATGGGTGAGAGAAATATCATAGTGGTATGATTGGGTTTTATGAGTGCGAGGTTTCATCCCATCACTCGTCAGTTGGTGAGTGTATCCCTTGGTGCATGAGGCCCTTCAGGCATCTAGATTCTTTATGTCATAAGGCATTTCATGGATGTCTTACCTGAGGACATTTTAAAACTACCATAAAGGTCATAGATAGTTATTTTCATAAAATTTCATCCCAAGACCCCTCAGATATCTTTTATGGAATATCAGATAGCCCCTACTGGGATCTAGGATCTATAGTTACAGTTGGAGGACCTTCAAGGGAAGGTCCTTATGAAACCCAGTGTGTCCCCCTAGGTGGCTATAGAGTTTTTCATGAAAAAAATGATATATGAGCTTATGGATTATCATGGATTACCTTCACCTAAATTAGGCCATGATAAAGAACAAGTATGCATTACCGAGGATGGATGAAATATTTTCTAGTTGTGAGGTGTGAGATGGTTCACAAAGATCGATCTTAGGTCCAACTATGACTATTTCAGAGTTAGTTAGGTGGATATTCTTAATATATAATTCCAGTGTCGCTATGGACACTATGAGTTCTTGGTAATACCCTTTAGTGTGAATAATTCCCCCTCTATATTTATGGATTTGATAAACCAGATCATCCAACCATACATGGATAAGTTTATAGTTTTATTAATTAAAGAAATACTCATATTATCTATGATAGAGGATCACATAGAGAACATGGGGATAATAAAAGATTTTCATTAGGAGCACTATATTTATAATAATCTCTCAAAGTGACAGTTTTGGATTCATGAGATTCACTTCTTTAGGCATGTAATTTCTGATCATGGTTTAGCCATAGTCCCTGTGATAATCAATACAATAATTATTTGGGAACCAAACAAGATAGTACCAAAGGTATGAAGTTTCCTTGGCTTGGTGGGTTACTTATGCATGTCATTATAAGAATTCCCCAGTATTTTAGAACCTTTGACCACTCTGAAATAGAAAGGGAATATGTTTAATAGGACTGAGTAGTGCTAGATGGACTTCAAGGATTTGAGGCTGAGTTTGATGAGTGCTCCTATTTTGAGACTACCATAAGAGGGTGTGGAGTATGTAGTTTATTGTAATACCTCAGTAGTTGGGATTGACTACATGTTGATGTAGAGATTGGAAGTTATTGTATATGTATCGAGGAATTTGATACCCCATGAGCATAACTATATGACTCGTGACCTAGAGAAGGAAACGGTATTATTTTCCTTGATAATGTGAGGGAAGAATCCTTTGGGAGAGCAATTTTTGGTTTAATCAAACATCATAGTCTCAGGTACGTCTTCAAACTGAGACACTCGAACCTGAGACAATGACACTAGTTGGTGTTCCAACAAGTCTATGAATTTGAGACAGTCTATACTTCAGGAAAGGGAAACATAGTAGAAGATTCCCTTTGTAGGAATTCCCATTCTTGATTGGTGTAAGAGTCTTATGAGCATTAGGATTCTCTGTATTTGACCCTGGTTGAGCAGGAGGGTGAAACTTTTCTTCAGTAAATGATGTTTCCTTTTCTAATATTTCAGCATGTGAGAGATTCCAAATTGGGATACATTGTCAATGAGGTAATGCAAGACTAGATATCCTCAGGATATTCAACTATTTTATTTTCTGAAGGAGAGAATCATGTCATCCTTTTATAGGTATAGACAATGGTAGCAGTTACAATACAAAAGGATGTGATGTGAGAGTTCCACACATCTCCTTTGGATGTATATCCTGGTGTGGGTAAGATGTAAAAAGACCATAAATGGTTTTTTTGGTGGGCCATCATGAGATAGAGTGTGGATGAGTTTTTTTCATAGTTCCTAACCTATCTTTAGGTGAAGGTTGAGCACCAAGTTTCATCAAGTTTTTTTCAACACCTTGAGATCCCAATGTTGAAATGGGATTTCATATCCCTGAAATTTGTGATAGGGATTTCATGGATAGAAAAGGTCCATGTTTACATATGTGTGATAGTTGACTGACTCACCAGGTTGGAACACTTACTTCCTATTAGAGAGAAGAGTTCAGTGGATATTTTGGGTTAGATTAATATATTGGATAATGTTATCCATCGTGGGGTGACCTTAACTATTTTCTTCAATTATAATGTGCGGTTCACGTCATGGTTGTGGAGTGGCCTAAAAGAGGCATTTGGGAAACAAATGAGGATGAAAACATACTTATACCCCTAGATATATGGGAATAACGAGCTCTCTATCCATGTGTTGGAGGATATGTTGATTCCTTACGTGTTAGACTTTGGTTGAAGTTGGGAGGATCACTTTTCCTTAGTATATTTTTCATACAACAATACCTACTACTCTAATATCGACACAACACCTTTTGAGGCCCTATACGGGGGACCCTGTATGTCACCATTATACAAGAAAGATATCAACAAGGAATCTCTTATGGGTTTATAGATGGTTTATGTGATGATGGAGGAGGTCCAAGTCATCCTTGAGTAGATGAGGACAACCCAAAGAAGGTTGAAATCTTACCTATATTGACATCATAGTCTCTTAAAGTTTGATCATATAGAACATGTTTTACTAAGAATCTCCCCATGATGAGGATTGAAAAGATTCATTTGGGGAGGAAAGTTATCCCACAGGTTCATCGATTCATTTGAGATATTGTATTGGGTTGGTGATGTTGGTTACTGCCTTTCCCTACCACCATAGTTGGAGTGGGTTCATGTCGTCTTCCATGTGTCGTATCTAAGGTGATACATGATTGAACCAGTGAATGTTATTTATTATATTAAGATAGAAATCAAGGTTGGATCCACTTTTTTAGACCACCTTTTGAATATCTAGGAACAATAGGAGAGTGCCCTGTGTGGAAAGGCAATCTCCTTGTTTCGTGTGTTGTGGTAGCACAGAAATGTGCAGGAGAGCTCCTGGGAGTGGGAGAGCCAAACACGGGCTTAGTATACATAGATTTTTATTTATTTTTTCTTTTTTTGGTGAAAAAATATTTAACTGTTAAATAGTGTATATACCATGTTTTCCTTGTATGACTTTGGAATTTTTATATATATATTTTTTGGAGTTAGGCACTGAGACGACATGTGATTCTGAGGCTCGGTTTTCCTGGAATTAATGTTATAAAAATAATTAATATATTTTTTATTAAATTTTCATGATTTCTTAAATAAAATGGGATCAATATTAAATATAATATAAAACTAGAAATATGAGACCGTGGTTTAGTCTGAAATGTAGTGTTTACCCTAAGTGCAACCTAAAACTAGTCAGTGTGAGGGGTTTTGTTATTGTGATTGTGGGTGATGCATTCATTTGGTTAATTAAATAATAAATTTTATTTATTTATTAATTAACCTTATTCTGGATTCTCTATTAATTTAATATTATAGTTATTTTTTAGGGTTATCTACATAACCCTATGAACATTGAGAGGTTTCTTCTTCCTCCTCCATTGGTGAATCAAAATCTAATGATGAAAAGACTTTGGATCCAGGTAGATCAAAGCGTAGTGAATGAAAAAATTCCTCTAATTCATTAAAAATAACATTATGCATTGAAAAATGATTCAAAACTAGATAAGACTCATCAATTTATGGTTTATACCCTTATTGATTAAATATTTTGAGCATGATCATATTATTCAATGTATGGTGTTCAAATTGATCCATTACACCCACCCATGTGAAGATTTAAATGGATTATTGTATTTTTTATCACCTTGCATATCACTGTTTGAGTATTCTGTCCAATAATTCTGGGAAATGATTGTTAAAATTTTGTTTTTTATTCATTTATCCCTTTGTTTCTTCACATTTTTTCCTATTGGGATATGGGGTCATGGCTCGACATTGTTAGGTGGTACCGATCTTGATCAGACCCCTGGATTCATGAAATAATTGCATGAGATGAATGGAATATAAAATAAAATATGGATACAGAGTCCTTGTGGGGTATGGTTGATATTATTTTTGAAATGGAATTCACACTGGAGTAGGTAAGACATGGGAGATATGCACGGTGCATTTAGCTTTGAGCAGGTTGACAAAAGGCCAATTTCCAGCCACTGTATGGATAAAAAGGAAGAACATAGGCGATATCCTTTGATTTTGGGAGACTAAGAGGTGATATATGAGGTAGAAAGGATATATTAGGAATTATGAATCAGATTTAATGATTCTATGAAAAACATGACTATATGTTGTGAGGTCTAACGAACACACAATGTGGAGCCCCTATTTCGGGGACGATATGGTTTCCATGAAATTATAAGTAAAAAAATTCATGTGGTACCCACACAAACCAAGTGACACTAGTGTTGGAATCATGATATATAATCCAGGAGTACACAGGCATGGGCACAACTAGGAACAAATTGTGTACTGAAGTACAGAGACATTGGAAGCCTGCGCGGACATGGCCAGAGAGCACTACCAGGACCCCAAGTGGCTGAGGCAATTCATTTAGTCCACCTAAACATAATGTATAGCTACATGGTCAATAATCCACATAATGGTAGTCACACAACCTGATTATGTAGTGGAACCACATGTTGTGTGGTTCCCCTTACACACCATGTACCTCCTCCTTTCTTTTGGGGAAGCTTCAAACTCTCATATATCCTTTGTTTGGACTCGTATTTTAGACCATGAGCAGCCTATCCTGAGTGTATTTCCACATAGAACGTGATAGTCATCTCGAAAGTGGATTTTGAGATACTATAAGATATGTTCTAGTCATGATTCTTATTTAGGTGATGCTTAACGATGGTAGTGATTAGGTAGTATCACTAGTGTTTTAGAGTGGCACTATCAAGCTGGGTAGGGAATAGTTTTTCTACCTACCTATAGTGTATAACATGTTTTCTATGTAAAATAATGGGTCCTATATCTATTCATAGAGTGGAACCATACTACTAAGATAGGGAATGGTTCCTCTACTAATCCACAAAGTGTAACCCTCTTATAGAGTTATGGAATGGGTCATTGACTACGAGAGTGGCACCCTCCTGATGGGTAGGGCATGGGTACTCTATCTTCTATCTAAGTAGAACCCTCAGATTATATTAGGGTATAGGTCCTAAACTACTAGAGTTACACACTCTTATTGGTCTTAGCATGTCTCCTCTACAGACCACTAGAGTGGCACCCTCTAGCTGGGTTGGGCATGAATCCACTACTAACCACTAGAGTGGAACCCACCAGTTGTGCTTGGCATGGGTCCTATACTATTAAATTGCGTGGAACTCTTTTTCCAAAATAGGGAATGGGTCCTATATCTATATACTAAGTGTAACCCTCATGTACTACCATTTCATGGGTCCTCTACCTAGAGATTGTGTCTCTTGACTATGTGGCATAGTGGAAATGTGTGACTTGACTTGGTTATTTTCTACTGGGTTGGTGCACGAGATGTTGGGATTTGATGATAGACACTTTAAACTAATAGAAAAATTTACTGGGATGGTATGTGATACAGAGATCCCCTTCTCACTCATTTAGGTTTCTTTGGTTTGAGAATATATATATATATCCATGTTTTTGGATTTTGTTTACTCTCTTTAGTTAGGTTTATTTGTATACTATATACCAATTCCTATTGTGTCTTTTATTTCTCCCCATTAATCTTTTGGGTCATCCAAATGGGTATGTATATTCTCACCCCTACATGGGATTTTTCCACATGTGTCATGTCTTATAAAAATGAGGGACATGTTGGTGGGAACTATAGAGGAGCATAGGGATACCTGGTACATTGGAGCGCATATAGTGGTCAGAGTTTAGAGATAAGGAGTTAGGCCCTCTCAGTGCTTTTAATATTATGTTTTTTCAGGTTAGGACATATTTTTAGTTGGGAATGTATTTTTCCCCTTTACATTCAGTCTGGATGGTGGTACTCTTTTACAACCTAGTAGTTTTTCATATAAATGGTTACATTTTAGATATTGAATATTTTTATTTTTATACCTCTGCACTTCCTCATTAAGATGGTTAGGTGTGTGCATACAAGTATGTTAGGAAAAGTCCTTGTATATTATTTATGCCTATTTTACTTATCACCACCCATTTCCTATAGAGATGGAATTGGCGTAGTTGTGAGTTGAGCCCCATTGTGTTGGGTCGTGACACCACGACATCTGTCCTTCAATCTTAAACCTCCTATCTATTCTAAAACGGTGATAATTATGCATTCTTATGGTTCTTTAGATGAGTCATGACCTCAAAAGAAATCAAAAGGTGAGTTGGGTGGACCATTAAATCCATGAAATCCTCTTATTTTTCAAAAGTAGTAGTTACTGAGAATTAAAAGGATGTTTCATGGTTAACATAAAGTAAGTCACTAGTTTGGAAGTTTATCAAATAACAAGGATAAGATATTTGGTTTTCATTAAACATGTGACCATTCAATCCATGATTGATTCATGGTTTTTATAATAATTTCGAGTTTAAGTTTGGGATAATAATTATTTCATTAAAATGTTGTTAGATGGAAAGAAACTATTTCTCTCTTCAAATAATAAGGATAAGTTCTAAGGAGTTCCTCATAATGGAATCATTGAGCACTATCTAGGTTTATATCCCATTGACCATGAGATTTTTATTTTTGAATATTCTCTTTACGATCTTATAAAGTATGATACAATAAGAGGGACTAATATAGTTTAAATTTAAGGATAATGTAAAATTCCATTCAAATTTATCTAAAATATGTTATTTCCAAGGAAGGGGGACTTTAGTTTGATAAGGTATCAATATGTATTGTTTTTTATCTAATAATAAGATGGGATAAGATAAAAAGTATATATACTTTATAGTGCATATTATGGAATTATGAAAGCCTGTTTCTTGGTATAATTCTATTTTTTATCCCAAGATGATTTATAATATGTTATAAGCAAGATAAATTGTCCCTGATAGAGAAAAAAGGTGACTCGGTGTGGATTTTCTTAAATAATCTTAAATACTTATAAAAAAAGAAAGTTAATTGGAACCCTTGGTTAAAGAAGTGAGTAGTAGATAGTGTGAAACATTATGAGAATTTCAATCTAATGAAGAACCCTTCCTGACCTAGAGGTTTGGTTGATCCCTGCTTAGAGCCATATGAGGTGGTAGTTTATTATTTTTTTGAAGGGATGGTTGAGGCTGCTGTTAAAGTAAAAGGGGATGTTGTGGATGAAGAGTGAGAAATGTTTCCTTTCATATTTATGCTTGGAGTGATCCAGATATAATAAGAAGCCTATATGTTTCATATAAATCCCATGAATCTTGTATTTATTTACCATCTAATGAATATATTCTAGAAGATGATGAGGTTTCAGATACTGATAATTCAAATGGTTATTTTTTTGAGAGGTACACTTCAGAGAGTCCAGATGAAATCATTGTATTATCAGATGAATCTTCATATTATATTGATGGTGATGACAAGGATAAAGAAACTAATCCCTTCATGAAATTTTATAAATATTAAATGACTATTGGTGGAGATTAAGATAGTAACTACTAGATTCTTTCAATGAGTTAATTTCATGGATTCTTATTAAAGTTTAATGAAGTTGAATGAAGATTAGCTGGATACACCATCTAAGGGGGATAAGTCCCCAGTATCTGGTGTTCTTTTCCTTAACTATTCTAATTCAGATGATAGTGATGATGATGATGGATTAATCCCATTAAATAATGGTGGAATAGATACTTCTATTGTTTAGAAGAATCTTAGGGGATATTTGGTGGAAGATATAGAAAAGTAAGAGCTTATAGAGCCTTTTCCTTATGAGGTACCTACCATAGTTGGAGATGAAGTGGCTTCAACTCTATTTACTGATGAATAATCTTTTCATGTGGATGTTACTTTACCTCAACATGAGAGGTAATCACCTTCTCCACCACCTCTTTAGACCAGTTCCTTAACTCGGGTTGATTTAAATACCTTTAAAATTTATCTTTTATCTAATATTGGTGGATTTCCTCGATATTCTACTTTCTAGGATAAGTCTCTCATAGAACATGACATATATTTTACTATGTAATTGGTTATGGAATAACTCCAGCCTAAAATATTTTTTAGAATTGGAAATTTGGAAGTGGATAATAAGAAGTTGGGTGAGAGGATTGGTGTTATCCATTATACATTGAAAGATATGAGAGTAAACATGAAATCAATAGACCAGTATATATTTAAGAAGTCTATAATCTATTTTTACCATTGGATACTCTTTTTATGGTGTTAATTCCTCTTTTATTCCCTCTAGTGTGGATACTGATCTGATTAGAAGTATTGTTCGGGAAGACCAGCAGAGCATGTTGGAAGATTCTTCTTCTTCTCACTAGGATGAGCAGAGGAAAATAAAATCTCATGGTGAGAATATCTATAATATTGTTAGAGAAAAAATTAATTAAGATATAGTAACTAGGTAACATAACCAAATCCATCAATTATTACCTTTAAAATATTTTTACTAAAAATTATCTCAACTATCATTTCATTTTTTTGGATGAGAATCTAAATATGACTTTTGTAATCAGGTCCATCAAAGAACAAGTGAATTAGTTTAAGTGGCTATACCCACTATTAAATGTGTTAATTGAAGAGGATATCGACTTCACTGGGATGATGGAACATAGTGTCATAGTCATCTCTCAGTTTGTAGAGCTAATAGATCTGTGTCAATACACTTCCAGGACTACAATTATTTCTCCTCCTAAAAATTCCTATGACAACCTCAGTCCCTGTACCAATTTAATACCTCTTCAAGATATATCCATTGATTTTATTCCTTCTAGACTTACTCCCATTAATTCTGTGGAACATATGAGGCCATTTGTATCTCTTATTATGTTTAGGGAGCCTATAACTCCTTCTACCCAAATTTCTACACTTTTTTCTATTAGAAAAGGTAATGTACCAATTGATCCTAACTCTATTAGCGATGAGGATTATTCAGTCTCTAACTATGATTTTATAGGGACTCTTATTTTTGTTTTTGTTTTGATTTTTTAATTATTTTAATTTCATATCATTTATAACTCAAAACAATTTATTCATCTCTATTTGTTTTGATGCATTTTCTTTTTCTTTCTTCCTTGTTGATAGTCCCAATGGGGGAGGATGTGTGTGGAGAATGTGTATAATGAGTATTATTATGGAACATTATATTTTCATTCTCTTCTTTAAAAGTTCTAATATTTTTTGAAGCTCTATACTTCCTTGAAATCCACTTTTCTTAATTCCATTTTCATTAAAGCTTTAGGATCATCCAAAAGGGTGATATTATTAATCAATTCATCAATTATTTACATTAATGCTCAAAAATTATGATTCCTTTATAAAAATATAGTTTTATCTTTACATAAGTCTTATAAGTTTTATGTTACCCTTATATGAGATAGGTAGTACCCATATGCGAGCTTTGTAATATTTTTTATACCTTTACATGAAGATCGAATTTACCCTTATGCATGTTTTATCTAACCTTGCACAAGTTATAAAAACATTTATGCATGTTTTATAATTTTACCCTTACTTTTTTTAGTTTTAGTTTACCCTTACACATGTATTTGTTTATACTTATTCAACTCATAGCTTTACCTTATGCTGGGTATGAAAAAACATTTACCCTTATTCAAGGTATGAGACATTTGTGTTTCCCATATACAAGGTTCATTAAAAATGTATTTTATATAAGACTTCTCTAAGTCTAAGATTCCACTAATAGTAAAATTTTATTATTTTTGGTTATATATTTCTACTATTATTACACTTATGTGATGGTCAGTTCAAAATTTACTCCCACCGATAAAGTCTGATACTTCTAATATAGAGTTGAAACCACCAAAATAAGTGTACTACCACCAAAACAGGTGTGATACCCTTAGAAAAAGTGTTTTGACATCAATAATAAAATTATGGAACCATTATTAGTCTACTCCTATTAGTTAAAGCATTCAACTACCAGTCTTGTTATGCTACTACTACCACTAGTTTAGATATACTACTGCCATATGAATATGCTCCTACCAGTCTAAACAAGACACCATCAAATGATGTCACTACTGCCTGTTCATGTAATTCTACCATAACTACCTAGAATTAAATTCAAATAAATTATTCCAATGGTTATTTTATGGAATTTAATTCAGGTTAGAGATATTAGGATTTAAGAATGGTTATTATTAAAATTTATAATCAAACGCATTAAAAAAAGTCAAACTTTACATAAGTTACTACTCATTATGATTATTTATCTTATTTTATTATTATTCTACAATGGATAATTGGATTTTTCAAAAATATTTAATTATTTGTCCACCTCATGCACAAAGTTTGGTCAATTAATTTCTACTATCGAATGAATCACTGGCTATACTTACTAAAAATAAATAGGAGTATCCATTGATGTATATGAAAGTCTATTTTTCATGAAAAAATAGAAACCTCATAAATAAAATTTTAAGTGTCTTATTGGATAGATTTAAAGAAAATCCAGAAGAATAATAATTTCATTCATGATCATCCTCTTCTTGATCAAAGAAATAAGTACTACACAAACACATTCATATTATTTCTTTATTTATTACAATTTTAAAAAAATTGAGATATGATTGTGTTATTAATTTAATCCTTGATCACAATCTTCAATAATTTATTAGAGAGTAATTTGATAATTTCTTGACATTAATTTTATAACTTATATCCCACGAATAACTATGGAAGATACTGTATATATCCTATACTCACTTGTGTGTAGTGATATGTAAAAACCTAATCTATGTTTTGGAATGATTTTATTGTTTAATAAACATTATTAAAAAATGGTTATTGTCAAGTGGAGAGTATTAGGTTCATCTTTGGACTGAAACTATTATTTATATTTCAATTTTGTGTTTATTTTTTATATTTTTTAAAAAACACACCATTTTTAGTTTTCAAAACTTATTTTGAAAAAAGAAACATTTAAAGTTATCATTAATCTATGTTTTAAATATTTTGTTTGATATTATTAGATTTTTTATGTTCATGTATTTTTAATTATTGTTTTTAACTGGGTTATGATTAATCCTTAAAGAAAAATTTTAATAATACAAATTTATATATTTCTACTATTTCAGTTTGCTGCGATATTTTTTAAATGGGCCATTTGTTTTAAATATTTTTTAAAAAAATTATTTCATGATCAATTCACCCTTACTACGTACTCCACTCTAGACAACATTTATTTTCATTCCAAATTACCACTTTTATGTAAACTCGGTTTAAGGGAACTTTCCTATTTCTTGGATAATGTAAAGAATCACCCCTATATAGTGTTTTTTAAAGCATGAATAGCTTCAAAAACCATTAATTATTTTATAGAGAACCCTCTTGGTTCAATTCTATTTTATAGAAAACAATATGGTATTTTATTTTTTTTAAATGATCCATTAATTATTTCATAAATGTCCACCCAAGTGGCTTGTTTTTATTCTTTCTCAACCTAAATCCTTTCCAATAATTTTCTAAATTGTATCTCCATGTTCAAGACATATGTCACTATTTCAATTATGAAATTCCTAATGATTTAATTCCTTCTTATCTTGGGAATACTTATGATTTAGTTTTTGGTTATACTTCAAATTATAATTATTAAACACACTTTTTTCTCATGTGTTTGACCATTCTTTTAATTTATGTATGGTTGTTTCCCTCATGTGGAAAACATATTTATGATTTTCATTTATTTTATGGTTTTGAATGGAATTATATATCTCTTCAATGAATTTGGTAAAGCATTATATCTTATGAGATGTTACGTATGGGATCAGGGAGTGAACCTAATCTATAATGGGACTTTGTCCACTATGTATTGTGTATAAATAGTTAAACAAAACACAATATATTATGTTATGAGAGGGATCGGATTTATATAGTCATCGAATGAATTGGGTAATGATTTATAACTCACAAGATGTTATGTAATGGATTAGGGAGTGAACATAAATCCACTAGGGGACTTTGTCTACTTTATGATGATGGCCTTGGGATTGAACCTTGACTTATGTTTATGATATCATGTTTTATGTCATTTCTACATGTTATGATTCCATGATCTTGTGATATCATTTCCTTATTACATGTTTCTATTCTAATGATCATCCTCATTTTGATAACATTTTATTCTTTTTGACTCTCATTTTATACTTTATTTCCATGTTTTCCCCTGACAGGTATTTCTAGCTCGCCATTTTCCATATATATTTTTTCTAGGATATAAAATGTAGTTTTAGAAGATCTTTGGGAGTTAGGATTACTATATAGAGTTTTAAAAACTATGTTGATATTTTTATGTTTAAGATGGTTTATTTTTTTCATGTCTTTAAAACACACAAGATATCTAGATCTTTGGAATTTATTATTATAAAAGTATGCTAATAATTTTTAAATAGAGTATGTTTAAGGATTGGGTTACTATAAAAAGTGTTATTAATTTCATCAACACTCCATTTAAACACTCCTATACCAAAAATATTGAAATAATTTATATTTTTATTAAAAGATAATATGGATTAAGTAATTTTCATAGTTTATCAAGTTATAGTAAATTGATAACTATATGATATAATGAAAAAAATCCTTAGAAACTTTAGTTTGATATAATAATTAATTGAACATTGCTGTTTAACCACATCTTTTAGCTTGAGGAGATTTAGAAGTTCCCCTCTCCCATAAATAAAATTCTCCAAACTATTTGTAATGTTTTGTGAGTTTAAGGTGAGATATGTTCCATGGGGTTTACCATGATAAAAGTGGATTTCCTATTGACTCCCTTTGGGTTTTTTACAAGGGGGAAAGATTAGTGAAATTTAGTGAAATGTTGGATGTTTTTCAATAATTGGTTTCATTGATAATATTCTCCCTTTAACAGGGAGTTCATGGTATAATTATAATATTGAATGTTTTCCAAAATATGGTTCTAGTACAAAGATTATCTATTTAAGGGGGACTTATTGGTATATATGTCTAGGGAATATATGATTAAAGATATGTGATGTTGTAAAAAGAGGAATATAGAATGAAAAATAACATGAGCCGTGGGATTCTCTCTTGAACTACTTTTTCTACTCGATCATTGCTTTTGTAAACATAGAGTGATGGTTGGGTTATTCTATTCAATCTAGAAAAAGTGGAGAATGTTTCTTGAATTTTATATTGGATTTCCAATAACCCAAAGAGGGATAATGTTCGAACCAAGGTGACCTAAGGTGATGATGTTTTTGGGTTTATTTTCAATCTATTTATGTTTGATCACAGAGTTTTAAATAATAAGAATATTGTTTTTAATAACATCAGTTATTATAAGTTTAAGTATATAATTTTTCAAAATTACATGGTTCTCCTAGTGTTTTATGGACAAAGAAAATTGTCAAAGTGGTTTTGGAAGCATTTGGAATGGTGATAGTGTAGAATTTTAAAAAATGAAAAAGTTTTTATTAATAAGTATATAGATTTTTTGTAAAGTATGTGAGATTTGAAAATTAGAATTCTTATACTTAGTAAGTACATGGATCCCGTAGAAATTACATGGATTACATTGTGATTACACAAATCACATGGTAAGTATATAGATTTCATGGTAAGTATGAAAATCATTTGGTAAGTATGTAGTTCTCATGGTAAGCATGTAGAACATGTGGTTATTACATATATCATGTGCTATATATGAATATCACATAGTAAGTACCCGAATAATAAAGGATGACTGTGAAGTTGTGAAGGCCTAAGCATAGGGGGGTTTGCAATGTGACAGAGGATTTTTTTATATAAGGACCCTTGATGAGTTATTTTAAGGAGATAGGTAACAAATATTAACTTAAAGTATCATTTTAGGATAATTAAGTAGTCAAAGAAGAGAGCTACATGAAAAGAACTAAGAAAAGTGTACTAAGTGAAGGTAATAGGTGATGGTGACTAGTCAAAGAGTATTATGTGAGAAGTACTTAGAGAAATATACAAAGAAGAGTGTCACACCCCGACCTCAGACTCTTTTATTTTATTCTTCTCAGGGTCACACATTGTTGGACATGTTGAGTTTGGGGTCCTGGTTTGAAATTTTTGATGTTTAATAATTTTGATAAGTTTCAGACTGGTGTGCGGGCACCGCATGGTTGGCGGTGACCACGCGGTCGGCTCAGGTGCCCGTGAAACTATCTAATATTTAAAATAAATAAAATTTTATAAAAATAAAATCAGTAAAACGTTTTCACCATAATTATTATGGTGTAGATATTTTTATTATTAATAATGGGCATGTTATTATTATCATTTATATTGTTAATATTAAACGGTTCTTAAAAGTGTTCTTAATATTTTATGCTTAAATTATTATTAATGTTGTGATAATTTAAAATGAGTTATTACTATTATTATTATTAATCAATTTTTTTATTAATGTTATGATTATATAATTACTAATATTATTATATATATATTGTCATTAAAAATTTGGTTATTAGTAATATTAAAGTGGTTAATAACATTATTATAATTATTTGTATTATTATAATTTTTTCTATTAACATAATTAATCTTCTTATTTATATTATTAATAATAGTATAATTTTATTAAAAAAAAATTGAAACCCTAGGGGGCGTCACCCCCCCCCCTTCTTCTCCCGATCGTAGAATAGCCCCCACCCCCAATTAGTTCCCCAACGTGGTGTCGCTGCTCCCTTACCGGAGCTTCAGCCGACTCCCATTCGACCATCTCTTCCTCATCCGGCGTGGCCCAGCCTCCCATATTCTCCCTGTGCAAGGTTCACTAGGTAGCCCCCACATCGCAACACACCTCTTCCCTACAACCCTAGGTGAGGCCAAGCTCCATCCTTCCCCCCCTTGGCTAGACATCATCTCAGTCGGCGACCCTTCTTGGCTGCGTTTTACTCCAGCCACACGAACCCCTCAGGCCAAACCTTGGAAACACCCCTACTTCATGGTCGAACCCTCCAGCAACCACCCTAGCACACAACGCACCTCCGACAGCCCTCTCTCTTACTCCGTTGGCCTCTCGTAACCCTTGTCGCAGGTGTGTTCCCCATTGTTGGTTGGTTTCTTCTATTTGTGGGTTATCGTATTTTGTTTTAGCATGGTGTTTGGTTCGGGTTTGATGTTTTTTGTTTTATTTCTATGTTGTAGCATTCAATATTCTTTTATTGCACTGCGTCTGGAGAGGAATTGGAGTTGCACACCAAGTTCGTGAAGTTTATCTACACAGGGTAGGTGGTTCCGAATGTGATTATTGTTTGAAAAATTAATTGTCAAGTTTGATTAATTTATCATGTCTACTAATTAGTTTTTGCACTGCAGATTTTGTTTTGTTTGAGGTTTAAAACCAATTTGATTGGTTAATAGAATTTTTATACTATATTTGTGCAGTTTTCGGTGAAAAACCATGTTGAGCTATTTACTAGTATTTTATAAATTATGCAGTTTTAGTTTTGGTGTAGCGTCGATATGCGTTTTCCATAAAAGAAGATTTGGGGTGGATTTTTGGTTTCTAGTTTAATGTGACATGTTTTAAAACTATTTTATATATTTGTTTAGTGGTCTGTCTAATAATTAAAGTTCCTCCTTTGACTTTGAAATTTTTTTAATTGATTATGTGGGGATGAAAATTTGGTTTTGAAAGGTTTTTGTGTATTTTTGGCTTGAACATTTATTATAAATATTTATTTGGGTGTGTTGTTTCTTTAAGCCTTGTATACCTTTTTAAAATGTTTATAAACGGTGTAAATGGTTTATTTAATTTGTATAAATGTTGCGAATCATGTTTTTCCATGGTTATGATGTGAAAATGGTTTTAAGGTGGTGCTTTAATATGAAATTGGGTGGTTTTTAGGGTAAATTCTGTGTTGCTATTTTGGAAGTGTTTCATAAATTGTTTTAGTGATTTTTTCAATTGCATGTGTGGTGTGAAAGTGGTCTTCAAAAAGATTAAGGGTACATATTATTTTTAAAGTTTATTTCATACTTGAAATTGAGTGTGTTATTGGTGCAAATCCTTGTTTTGTTATTTTGAAGTGTTTTATTGATTTTATATGTGTTTAATTGTTTAATTAAATTATATGTGTAGTGCTTTGGACCTCGCTACGATGGTTTTGGGATGCGGGTGTTGAGGTTTCCTACATGTACATAGATAGGGTAAGGCATATATATATATATTTTCCCTCTTTGTGCATATTCCCTCATGGCACGGGGAATATGTGCAATGCAGCTAGGGGTGTATATATATATGTATAAATGCATGTGCGTGTATGCGTCAAGTGTCAGTTTGAGTGGTCGTCGGCAAATAATGACATGTTTGAGGTAGGTCCCCTATACCTATGTCTTTAATTTGAATTTCATAATTTATTTCTTGTTTTTAAAAAAATATATGTTTTACATTATGCTATATACACATGCCATAAAATCTAATTGTGGTTGCTAGAAAATATTTTTCCTTTTTTTTGAAATGGAAATGTATTTCGAACGCCATTGTTCTTAAGTGGCCTTTCTTGAAAATTGATTTTCCTAAGTGGTTTTGAATTGGTAATGAGTATTTCCAATGGTGTTTGGCCTTTTGTTCGTTTATTTTTAAAAAGTGTTCCCTTTTTGTAATAAATTCCATTTGTCACCTTAAGAATGTTTTATGAAAAAGAAAAACCTCTCTTGAGGCACGTCCCATTGGTTTTAGAAAATGATTTGTATGTTGAAAGTGTTATGATGTGCCTAAATTTGAAGCATGTGCATTGTTGTGATGGGAAAGAGGGGGAATGCGCTTAAGGGGGGAGAACAGTGGTGAGAAGTTGAATGAGTTTTGGATAAAGAAAGTGTTGTGTACATATATCTTTTCTTGATAAAAACTCACCACCACTTGAACCAGAGCACAATGGGAAACCTTGGTATCTATGTGGGTGAACTAGGACTCATGGGATAGTGGTACGAAGGTGAATTATCCCGGTATCACTATAGGTTTGACAATTGCAACACTAACTAAACATATGAATGAATGAGGTTTGTGGTCTTCTAAGCCACATTTTATGAGGGTCGTGGCCTTCTAAGCCACATTTTCGAAGGGTTGTGGCCTTATAATCCATGTTTTCTGAGGTTCATGTCCTTCTAAGCCGTGTTTCACCGAGACATGAATTTTCTGGGTGCCCAACTAACACTAGCTACTTAGGGACTTCCCATGGTTCTTGTAACATGATTTTCAATTTATTTGTTTCATGCTTGTTCTATATTTTGTGAAACCCCATATTTTTAATCAAAATTGGTAACCTTTAAATTTTGAAATGTTAATGCATTCTCAAAACCTATTTTGAAAAAAAAATGTTTTCTTTGAAATACAAGCTTTTTATTCGAATTTGAAAAGAGAAAGAAACATGATTTTTGTTATGAATTATTTTCAAACTATCATGATTTGGATTTCTTATTAAAGGCAGTGGAATAGGGCATGGTTGTATTCAGGATTTCCTATTGAGCATCTCGGTGCTCATGCCTACTTTATCTTTTCAGTCTCAGGTTCTAGTTTCGGATCTCCCTTGCAGTAAGATTGTTTCTGTATTTGGTGGTGACCCATGAGGTCACTTGGAGGTATGTTTAACTATCCATCCTTGTTCTATTTCCAATTGCAAGTATTTAACTATCTTTCTTAGTTATATCGACTTTTTATATGTCTTTGTTCAGTTAAATCGTTCCCAAATTCCATTTGTGATGCCCAAAAATAGTTTCCAGTCCATAGGGATCGGAAACACCCTTCGGGCCATGTCACAGACTGGGTCAGGCACCGAGTCGGATGAAAACCTGGCCTGGTTTGTGACAAAATTGTATCAGAGGGTAGAGGTTCTTGTTATTTGGTGTTTTTGGTAGAAGGATATTTGGATTGTTGGGACTCAGGAGGTAGGCATGGTAAGAGTGTCACAAACACTTCCTTGTGTTTATCCTCTAGTTACCAGGGGTAGTTCAGGATTGGAGTCTTTTTTCCAGGGTTATTTTGGATTGGGGGATGACAATGGAGGCAAATCAAGTTATGTTGTGGCCTCACATGGGGTGGTGACCTATGTGGAGTCCAAGTGCTTGGTTCAAGGTCCTCTTAGCGTCATGCCTTACTTGGGGCATGACTCACCACCATGTCGTTGGGTTAGGCAGAGGCACTAGTTCCTCCTTCGGTGGTTTATTGTTGGTCATGTTCTGTTTTGATCTTGGTTGATGTGTGTTTGTGTTAAGAATGAAAGTTGTTTGAAAATGCAGTGATTTTGAAAATTCATAAGAAATTAGAATTTTGAAAAGATGTTTTGGGTTGTGCCTGAGTTCATTTGGATTCCCAGCCGGTTGTTTTGAGCTTGGGGTGTTCCTTTGGATTATTCTTTGTCTTGATGGCGTTTTTAGTTTTTGTTTCCCATGTTTTCCATGATGTTCTTCCCAAAAATTCTCCAAAAGTAGTTAATGAGCTATACCCAATTCTGAATCGAATCGAGTGTTGCTTATTAGTTGATTTAGTCTAGGTTTGTTAGAGATGGTTGTGTGGTTGGTTGAATTAGAGTGTCTTAGGATTGTTGGGAACTACCGAGGTTGCTAAGGTTTGTGTTGTTTTAGTTTGAAGGTCTAGTTTTGGGCAAGTGGAGGTAGAATGTCTTACCGTTGTTTGAGTTTGGGGTGCAGTTGGTGGTGGTCGGATTTCGTAAGGGTCCTTTATATGGTGAGGAGAACATACAAAGGAACCTACTTATAAGAAGCTATCCTCATAGTCTCTATCCTCTAGTTCGTCATACCACATTTTGATGCACCATCGGTATGGCTGGTTCAGGAATTATAAAATGTCACATTACATCTCTTTGAAAACATACCACCATTGTGGTCGTCTGAATCATTAGGAGGAAGATGTTGGGAACTGGGGGATGAAAACACCTGACTGTGAGGCAGAAGATGCTTCAGCAATTAGGGCCCCAACCACAGGTTTCGGGGTAAATATCGGGCATAGTCAGGAGTTGTCGGGGGTGCATGGAACCTCAGTCTGGATCTTGTTCTCAACATTGGGATGGATATATCCAAAGTTTCCTTGTTCTGTTTCTATAGTTTTCATAAGCTCATTCTTATTGTGGTAGTGTGATGAGATCGTTCTACCTTAATTCAAGCGGCACTATCTGCTCTTTGGGAGGTTTCTAAATCATTTGGATTCCTCAAAGGGTGTTGGACTCGTGAATAAACAGAACTGTCCTGATTGGGAGTTTGGTCTCAATTGTGTTCGTTTGGGGAATGTTTTCTTTTGTAAAGTTAATGGGTGGTGTTTCTTGGCCCTATCTTAGTTCAGGTGCCTATCCATGGGATTTCCTTTAGTGTGTTTCTGTTTTGGAGGGGATTCCTCTATCCCAGTGTTCTGGTGTGCTAGTTTTCCCTGCAATGGTTTTAACCCTAGTGGTGGAATTGTTCCGTTGGCATTGAGAAAGTGAGTTGAGTTCGGGCTAGGGATTCCCTAGTCTCCAGTTGCGGCGAGTATTCTTATTTGTTCAGTGTGGGAGGTGTTGAGCTAGTTTCTCATCCTTAGGTTGATGGGTTGTTTCGTAGCAAGCTTTCTCTTTAAAATCTCTAGTGTGTTGTTCGGTCCATGTGGATAAACTGATTGATTTTGGTTTGGGAGTTCCCACATTGGCCCCCTCGAGGGTGGTGTCTTCGGGTCTCAAGGTTTGCGTATTAGTGAAATTCTTGTGGTGGGGAAAACCCCCTCGTGTTCTCCCTTCATTGTTCTATTGTGGTTTCTACTTGAATTGGTTTGGTATGACGTGTGATGGGAATGGTCACCCGAGGTTCTCAGTTTCCTTTGGTTTTGTCTCGGCATGGACTTGAGTTGTGTTAACTATTGTCTTGGTGACTTTTTGAGGAAAGAAAGTGTTTGTGGTGGGGAGAATTGTCACACCCCAACCTCAGAATCTTTTATTTTATTCTTCTCAGGGTCACACATTGTTGGACATGTTGAGTTTGGGGTCTTGATTTGAAATTTTTTATTTTTAATAATTTTGATAAGTTTTAGACTGGTGTGCGGGCACCGCATGGTTGGCGGTGACCACATGGTCAACTCAGATGCCCGTGCAACTATCTAATATTTAAAATAAGCAAAATTTTATAAAAATAAAATGGTTTAAACGTTTTGACCCTAATTATTATGGTGTAGATATTATTATTATTATTAATGGACATGTTTTTATTATCATTAATATTGTTAATATTAAACTGTTCTTAAAAGTGTTCTTAAAATTTTATGGTTAAATTATTATTAATGATGTGATAATTTAAAAAGATTTATTACTATTATTATTATTAAGAAAAAAATTTATTAATGTTATGATTAATAATTACTAATATTATTATATATATTGTCATTAAAATTTTGGTTATTATTATTATTAAAGTGGTTAATATCATTATTATAATAATTATTATTATTATTATTTTTTCTATTAACATAATTATTCTTCTTATTTATATTATTAATAATAGTATAATTTTATTAAGCATAAAAATTGAAACCCAAGGGGGGCGTCTCCCCCCCTTCTTCTCCCGATCGCGGAACAACTCCCACCCCCAATTGGTTCCCCAGCGCGGTGTCCCTGCTCCCTTACCAGAGCTCCGACCAGCTCCCATCCGACCATCTCCTCCTCGTCCGGCGCAGCATGGCCTCCCATATTCTCTATGTGAAAGGCGCACCCGGCAGCCCCCACAGCCCGACACACCTCTTCCCTACAACCCTAGGTGAGGCCGAGCTCCCTCCATCCTCCCCGTGGTCGGACATCATCTTGGCCGACAACCCTTCTTGGCCGTATTTTACTTCAGTCGTGCGACCCCCCCCCCCCCAGGATAACCCTTGGTTGCACCCCTACATCATGGATAAACCCTCCGGTGACCTCCCTAGTGCACGGAGCACCTCCAACAGCCTTCTCTCTTACTCCGTTGGCATCTTTCAACCCTCATCGTAGGTGTGTTCCCCATCGTTGGTTGGTTTCTTCTGTTTTTGGGTGATCAGGTTTTGGTTTAGCATGGAGTCTGGTTTGGGTTTGATTTTTTTGATTTGATTTCTATGTTGTAGATTTTAATCTGGTTTTATGAAACTATGTCTGGTGAGGAATTGGAGTTGCACACCAAGTTCGTGAAGTTTATCTACACCAGGGTAGGTGGTTCCGAATGTGATTATTGTTTGAAAAATTAATTGTCAAGTTTTATTAATTTAGCATGTCTACTAATTAGTTTGTGTGCTACAGATTTTGGTTTTTTTTATGTTTAATACCAATTTGATTGGTTAATAGGATGTATATACCATATGTGTGCAATTTTCGGTGAAAAACCATGTTTATCTATTTACTAGTATTTTATAAATTATGTAGTTTGTGTTTTGGTGTAGTGTCGATATGCTTTTTCCATAAAAGAAGATTTGGGGTGGATTGTTGGTGTCTAGTTTCATGCGACATGTTTTAAAACTATTTAATATATTCTTTTAGTGGTATTTCTAATAATTAAAGTACCTCCTTTTACTGTTAAGTTTTTTTAATTGATTGTGTGATTAGGCAATTATGTTTTGAAAGGTTTTTGTTGTATTTTTGGCTTGAAAAACTGTTATCAATATTTATTTGGGAGTGTTGTTTCTTTAAGCCTTGTTATACCTCTTTAGAATGTTTATAAACAGTGTAAATGGTTTATTTAATTTTTATAAATGTTGCGAATCATGTTTTTCCATGGTTAGGACGTGAAAATGGTTTTAATGTGGTGCTTTGATATGAAATTGAGTGGTTTTAGGGTAAATTTTGTGTTCCTATTTTTGAAGTGTTTGTTAAATTGTTTTACTGATTTGTTTAATTGCATGTGTGGTGTGAAAGTGGTCTTCAATATTAAGGGTGCATTTTATTTTTAAAGTGGATTTTACTACTTGAAATTGAGTGTGTTATTAGTGCAAATCCTTATGTTATTTTAAAGTTTTTTATAGATTGCATATGTGTTTAATTGTTTTATTAAATTATACATGTAGTGTGTTGGACCTCGCTGTGATGGTTTTGGGATGCGGGTGTCGAGGTTTCCTACATGTACATGCATAGGGTGAGGCATATATATATATGTTCCCTCTTTGTGCATATTCTTTCATGGCATGGGAAATATGTGCAATGCATCTAGGGGTGCATATATATATATATATAAATGCATGTGTGTGAATGCGCCAAGTGTCAGTTTGAGTGGTCATCGACAAATAGCGACATGTTTGAGGTAGGTCCCCTATGACAATGTCTTTAACTTGAATTTCATAATTTCTTGCTTGGTTTAAAAAAAATATATGTTTTACATTATTCTATATACACATGCCATGAAATATGATTATGGTTTCTAGAAATGATTATACCTTCATTTTGGAAATGGAAATGTATTTCAAATTCCATTGGAATTAGGTATACTTTCTTGAAAATTTATTTTCCTAAGTGGTTTTGAACTGGTAATGAGTATTTCCAAAGATGTTTGGCCTTTCATCCGGTTAGTTATAAAAAGTGTTCCCTTTAAGCAATAAAGTTCATTTGGCACCTTAAGAATGTTTTATAAAAAAGAAAAACCTCTCTTGAGGCATGCCCCTTTGGTTTTAGAAAATGATTTGTATGTTGAAAGTGTTATGATGTGCCTCACATTGAAGCTTGGGCATTATTGTGACGTGAAAGATGGGGAATGCGCTTAAGGAGGGAGAACAGTTGTGAGATGTTGAATGAGTTTTGGATAAAGAAAGTGTTGTGTACATATATTTTTTCTTGATAAAAACTCACCACCACATGAACCAGAGAACAATGGGAAACCTGGGTATCTAGGTGGGTGAACTAGGATTCATGGGCTAGTGGCCCAGAGGTGACTCGACCCGGTATCACTGCAGGTTTGACGATTTCAAAACTAACTAAACATATGAATGACTGAGGGTCATGGTCTTATAAGACATTTTTTCTAAGGGTTGTGGCCTTCTAAGCCACGTTTTTTGATGGTCGTGGCCTTCTAAGCCACGTTTTATAAGGATCGTATCCTTCTAAGCCATGTTTCACCAAGACACAAAGATCCTAGGTCCCAAATTAACACTAGCTACTTAGGGAATTCCCATGGTTCTAGTAACATGATTTTCAATTTATTTGTTTCATGCTTGTTCTATATTTTGTGAAAAACCATATTTATAATCTAAATTGGTCTCCTTTAAATTTTAAAATGTTAATTCATGCTCAAAACCTATTTTGAAAAAAATTGTCTTCTTGGAAATGCAAGCTTGTTACTTGAATTTGAAAAGAGTGAAAAACATGATTTTTGTTATTCCTTATTTTCAAACTAGAATGATTTGGATTTCTTATTAAAGGTAGTGGAATAGGGCATGGTTGTATTCAGGATTTCCTACTGAGAATCTCGGTGCTCACTTCTACTTTATCTTTTCAGTTTCAGGTTCTAGTTTCAGATCTCCCTTGTAGTAAGCTTGTTTCTATGTTTGGTGGTGACCCATGAGGTCACTTGGAGGTATGTTTAACTGTCCATCCTTGTTCTATTTCCAATTTCAAGTCTTTAACTATATTTCTTAGTTATATCGATTGTTTATATGTCTTTTCTAGGATAAATCATTCCCAACTTCCATTTGAGATGCTCGACACTATTTGCTAGCCCGTAGGGATCGGGAACGCCCTTCGGGCTATATCATATATCGGGTCGGGTGCCGGGTCGGATGACGACCCGGCCTGCTTTGTGACAAAGAGAGTTCTAGAAAACTAAGACTAGGAAAAGAGTACTATGAAAAGAGTACAATGTGAAGAGTGTTACACTAAGAGTACTATGAAAGGACTACTAATCAAAGAGTATTATGAAAAGAGTATTATATTAATTTTACCACACTAAGAGTACTATGTGAAGAGTATAATGAAAATAGTAATAAATGAAGATTACTACAAAAAAGAGTACTAGGAAAAGAATACTATGAGAATAGTACTATGTAAAGAGTACTAAATGAATACTACTACATGAAGAGTGTTATGAAGAGAGTAATAAGAGAATAAAATTTCTCACATATGAGTACACACAAAGAAGAATTCACTTAGGATTATACACATAAGAGTATCTAAAAAGTAGTGCATGTGTAGCATAGTATGTTCATAGTATGGAAGGCACAACATAATACATAGAGTTTGGTATAAGAATAACATGTTTTGGATAAAAAAGAGCATCATAATCAGGAAATCATGATGCAAATCAAATCTAATTTTATTTTTAATGTGGAATCAACCATGATTTCAGTAAACTAAAGAAGAATTCATCCAAAGAAGTGAATATTGATCATTCTATAAAGTTTATCTGAGGGAAGTAGTGTTCTATCATTGAATACATTATAAAGGCAATGTGCCTGAAATAGAGTGTTAATGGATTAAAAATTGTAATCCACCAATACTAATAAATTATAGTGGATTTAGGTATGATAAACACATCATCAGTGTATTCTATTTGGATGTATCATTTTTGGTGAACCAAGTAAAAAAGAATTGTTCTCTATTTTAATTATCTATACTTTTTATTGGTTTATATGTGATACAAATTTATGGGATTAACAAGTTCCAACCAATGTGAGTACAATATAATTTAAATAAAAAAGTTTACACTCTGATACATCCCTCCCCTATTAGGGTTTCCTAAGGTCTAACATAGTTTTAAATACTCGTGAAGGTAGAATTCATTGATAGTAAATTGGAAAAGAAAGAATAATCATGGGATGAGAGTCATCCTGAATTTTTAGGGAGTATATATATGACCATGGGTTCTTAGTTTCCTGGTTAGAAGAAGTTTCAATTGGTAGGGAGAAAGTTTCAACTCTCTTCAAACTTCTTTATTAGATATATTAGTTCCATGGACCTTTATAGATGGTTGGTCATAGTTTTATTTCCTTTAAAGGGTCATGAACATTATAAGTGAGAGTTCTCAAGCTCCCTCAGTGGCATGTGTTCTACTAGTGTCTAATTTCAAGACCAACCTATGTGGAATTTTCATTTGAGGTTGTAGTAACAACCCAGAGTTCCATATTTTAATAAATAAAGATGGGGATCTGTTTGGTAGATCATAGACATATGATATCCCTCATAATTAATGATAGTAGGTAGACTATATTTTCTCAGGTGAATTCCTTCAGGGAAAAAAAGTTAATAGAGTAGTTCATGCTCAAATGCATGATTTAGATTTAGCAGTATTGGGTGAGCCTGACATATTATGAGGTAAATTCACCCTATTTTACAATTGATTTTATACTTAGTTAAATTCTACAGCTACATGTTCATTTGTCTCACCTACCCTATTCTATGCCTTGGGACTTGAGGTGGAGAGTCTTCTAGTTCCCTTGGAATTTATCACACTAGTTGGTGGTCAGATTATCCTATTTGATGTGTACATAAATTGTGAGCTGGTGATAGGTCAACACCACTCTTCGGGAGACTTACTATGTTTCCTGATACGTCCATATGGAATCATCCTTATCATGGATTGGTTGTATTGGGTGTTGTATATAATGTATTTGTCCAATATGCATCTCAAATTTTATGATGGTGATAAAGTTTGGGTAATATTAATTTCTGAGAAAGATCAATTGATGGTCTATAGGTGTGCTTGGGTAACTATATTCCTTATTGGTTATAATGATGATAATTTATATGGAAGTTCATCTGGTGGTGTTTCCTAGGGTTGTTGAAGAGTATCATGATGTTTTACTAAAGAGGACATAAAAACATCCCTTGATGAGATGTTGAGTTTATGATAGAGATGGGACCAAGATTTTCTTTGATATCAATGTCTCTATGTTTAATGTCCCATTTATATTTATGAGAGTTTTATACATAGGTTTATAACCTCTTAAAGAGAGGATTCATTTATCATACCATGTTTTCTTGAGGAGTTCAAGTTATTTTTTCAAAGAAGATTGATGGTGGTTTGTCGTTGTGTATCGATTATTGTTATTTTAATTAGGTAATAGTGAAGCACTATTATCCTCTAGCATGGATTGTAAAATTATTCAATTATTTAATGGGGTTTAGTTGGTTCAAAAAGATCAACCTACGGTTTGAATACCATTATATGTGAGTGGATGATGAGGATATCTTGAAGACTACTTTCAGATGTCTTTGTGGGAAATACGAGTTCATTGTGATGTTTCTCTATGTAAATAATGAACTAGTTTTGTTCCTAAGGTTGATGATTAAAGTGTCACATGGGAATCTATTATTTTTTAGTGGTCTCTATTGATGGAATCCTTATGTTTTCAGCATCAAAGGAGAGGCACTCAAAGTATATATGGGATATATTGTGAGTAATTTGGTTTAATAAATTGTTTGGGAAGCTGTTTAAGTGTGAGTTTTTGCTCATGAGGTCCATTTTGTAGGGCTTTTGTGTCTCATCATGGATTAATCATTAATCCTTTGAATATTGAGGTTGTGGTTCCTTATCTATCCATCAAGAATACTATAGATGTATGAAGTTTCCTTGGTCTAGCTAGATATTATAAGTGGTTCATTTATGACTTCTCAAGTATTTTGACTCCAATGATAGTGATGAATAGAAATGATCAGGTATTCATATAGAATAAATATTGTTATTTTTATCTTATGTTTTTAAAGGAGAATCTAGTTGGTTCTTAGGTTTTTTATCTATCAATGGAGGGTACTACGTTCAAGGATTACTATTATGATTCACATGTTAGTTTGGGATGTGTGTTGATCAAATAGAGGGTGGTTATCTCTTATGGGTCATGGTAGTTACAACCTAATGAATGTTACTACACCACCCATGATCTTGATATTTCTATTATAGTTTTTTTCTCTAAATATTTAGAGGTACTGCCTTATTAGTGAACATTTGGTAGTCTTTATGGATCATTGGAGTTTAAAGTATGTTTTCATCCAATATCACATAAATCTGTAAAACTGATGGAAAATGGAGTTCATACAAGACTATTATTTTGATATTTCTTTTACACCTTTTAAAGGGATTTTTTGGGTGGATTCCTTGAATAAGAATTCATATGGTGCCGATGTGTTTATGTCTTGAGTCTTTTGGAGAGTGATGGAAATGTTAGTAGTATTTCACCATGATATGGGAGAATTCAGTGGTAGAGGTTGATTTTATTAGATGATAGTGAAGTCATATTTAGTGACGAAAGTGGGGGATCCCAATTTTTGGGATTTTGAGGTAGAGGTTTAGTGATTGATTTTTCTATAGTGATTCTCCTAAGGGATGTTCTGGGGATAGATAACATTAGGTATTATTCTACAGAATATTTTTTATTCCTACATCAATGCATTTTGTAGTTATCTATGAGTTACATAGTACACCATTAGTGGTACATAATAGTGTGAAAACTATGTATCATCCTTTAAGAGATCAATTTTCATTGGGTTTCTTAAATTTCTCAGTTGTAGAGTTTGTCTTTCAATGTTTAGATTTCCAGAAAGTAAAGGTTGAGCATCACGTTCTTTGTCATTGTCTTTAGTTGATTGATTTTCCTCAAAGGAAGAGTGAGAAAATTTGGATGAAATTCATCACTATTTTACCTAGATATTAGTGTTTTTATGATGATATAGGGGTTATTATGAACTGTCTAATAGAGTCATTTCACTTCTTATCTATTCAAGAGCCGATATTCATAGAGATTTTTATGAGGTGGTAATTAGAAGAGATGGTGGGGATTTATGGGTTTCTAAAGACAATAATATCTTATTTTGATATGTGTTTCACCTCTTGGGTGTGGGGAGGTATATAATATTCTCATTTTTCTCCTAGTTATTCCTTATAAAAAAATTTATCTATAGGAAGATGGTCAGATATAGTGGATTATCCAGACTATATAGGATAAGTTGTGCAAGTGCATACTGGATTTTGGAGGTCTGGGGGTGTACCGCCTACCCTTGTTTGAGTTTTTATATAAAAATAGTTATCACTTCACTATTGGGGTGACACTTTTAAAATAAATTATAGAAGACATTGATGATATCTATTATTATGGACTAAGGAAAGAGTGTTAGTTATTTTTTGGGCTGAAATTAATTCTAAGTATGATAGAGAAGATACATGTGATCCATAAGAGAATGATGGTGGATCATGATCATTAGAACTCCTATATTGATCATAGGAGGAGGCCTCTCAAGTATGAAGTTGGAGATCATATTTTATTAAATTTTTTCCCTCATTCTAGGTAGTGAATGTTTTTTCATGGAAGTAAGGTTTCTCCCTGGTTTGTTGAACCTTTTAAGGTATTGGATTGGGTTGGAGTTATAGATAAATGGTTAATATTATCTATTATAATGGGGAAAATTAATTATGTGTTCAAAATATAATAGGTTATTTGGTATATTTATGATAAATACCATGTCATAAATTTGGGTGATCTAGATGTTGAGGACAGTGTGACCTTTGAGGAATGACCTGTTGAAATTTAGGACCATTAGGAGAAGGTGTTTCATAGGTGTGTTGTTCTTTTGCTTTATGTCTTGTAGTCGCATGGGGGATTAGAGGAGATAATTTTGGAGTAGTATTCATATATTCATGATCAATATATCGAGTTGTTCCATGCTTGAACTTATTACTTTAATTATTTATTAATACTTTTTGGGATTCTTTATAAGCCCTTGAGATTGCCTCTCTCCCTTAGTATTATGCTTGTTTTCCCTTTCCCATGAGATTTACATACCCTAAGGGTGTGTTGTGTGGTTGGTTGGTAATGTAGTGATTTTATTCACTTTTTTCCTTAGGTAGATTGGTTGTGTTCATAGTGTAGTAAGATCCTTGAGATGTATCTTTTAGGGTGGGTGTTTGGACCCATTTTCTCTCTAGTTTTTTTTTAAAATTCTCAAGGATGATAATTTTTTGAGAGTTACCTCATATATATCCAATTTTTTTTTACTTTATAATATTGATATAGAATAATTTTATCATAATATATAAATTTGGTTGTGCGTAAATTCATGGACTGAACTCAGTATTCACAGCAAGAATTTCAATTCATGGCCTTAATTATGGTTTGTGTCTTAAAGGGTTTTAAGGTGTAATTTGGTGGTCCTTTTCATAAATAATTCTTGGTGTGAATAATAGATACATAGCATGAATGAAATTTTTTAGAAATCTGAACATGAGAACTAATTTTTGGTGGATGTTTAACCATTGAAATTTATAGTGTGAAATAGAAATTTAAATTGGGAATAAGGATTTTCCAACTAGTTTATAAGTTGGGAAACCCTTGATTTTCTCTTATTCTCCTCTCATCTATCAAACCCCAGGAAACCATGAGATATTTTTTAAATCCTTTGATTGGATTCGACCCCCCTATTATAGATATTTATTTGTGGTGATCTAATGTGAGGTTTCATCTTTTCATTGACCTTTTTTCTCATTCTCTCTCTCTCACCATGTTATGGAAGTGTTGTTCCCTTATTTTCCTTGGGTTTCTAATGTGTTTAGCCAAATATTGATCATTTCAATTCTTTTCCATGTTCATCTTTAGATTTTTTTTCCTCTATGTCATTTTTTATAGTGATTATCTAAATTCCATCTTTATGTTGGAGATTTATTACATATTCTCAATTTAAAGGGAAATTGTGATATTACCATGATTTATTCCTTTTGGTAAAAGTGGAATATTATCCAAATAAATATATGAATATAGAATTAATGGAATAATTTTTTATGGTGTTGGGTTTTGTGATCATATACATATCTTTTTATGTTGTTTTTCCTTTTTTTTGCAAGATAGTGTGTTAATTATATGTTGAGGTACTTGATTTTATTATTATGGTTAATTTTTATAGAAATATTATAAAAACATAAGCCTAAAATAATTATGATGATTTGATTAAAGAAGAATCCATTTTAATTAATGAATGATCTTCCTTATTTTTGATGGGATATTAAATTAATGTTAAATTCATGTATATATTGATTCATAGTTATTGATAAGTAAAAATTATAGTTTTATTGTCACTGAAAACCTATTCAAAATAAACCACTTAATTCCAAATGAGAATTTAAATTGTTATTTTCTGAATAGAAATGATTTGAGGATAAAAGAGCCCATTATTTGTTATATCTCAATGTTACTTTCAAGTAAAAAAATTATTTTATATGTATTTTCTATATTTTGGTTGGTCGTAGAGAACTTTAGTGTGTTCTAGGACATTTGAGGAGCTACCACACTACTGTTGCAGTGTTTCATGATGTGATACATTTGTTCATGCCATGATTTCTTTTGTGTAGTAGCTAGGAATATATTGTGGAGAGAATATGTTATAGAATTCTTGATTTATGGCCTTAACCACATGTTCATTCCATGAAATAATAAAGAATAAATAATTCATAGT
This sequence comes from Viscum album, assembly GCA_963277665.1. NCBI lineage: Eukaryota > Viridiplantae > Streptophyta > Magnoliopsida > Santalales > Viscaceae > Viscum > Viscum album. The sequence continues at coordinate 1,710,989,626 of OY728138.1, read as the reverse complement.
ATGAATCATGCTTCATATTGTAAACCTATAGAGCTTAGTTTTAAAAGGCATCTTCCCTATTTTTCCTTGGTGTTATTTAACCTCATCAATGCCTCTTTTGGACTGACCTAGACCTGGTATCATATCTTTCATATGGAATCCTTTATTTATTCACCCATGGAATTATTCTAGTGGGTATTCTCCATATATCTTCAAGGGACCTCACAATAAGTGTTTTCCCCCATATTTTATGATCTTCTCCCCTTCACTCTTGAATTTCCAATCATTATAGGGATATGATATCCTGCATTCCATTGAATATATACTTTATTGATGAGGGTTTTGGGTTTAGGGATTAATTATATCTTCTAATGGATCTCTCTTTTGTTGGTTTTTGGTTTCAACCCAATTATTGGTTATTAAAAGTGTTTGTGGTAGGGGTGTTTATAAAAAGGATTTATCATAAGAATATTGATTTCTTACTTATTTCCAAACAAAATTAAAATATTAAAGGCATGGTTTTATTTCATAAAATATATTTTTATTGTGAAAAATTAATTGACGATAAAAATTATTTTAAATGCATATTTATGATAAATTTTATGACCGATTGTATTTCATGGTAAACAAAAAATATTGATAAATTAACTATTTTGAAATGGTTTAAATTTTGGAAATGGTGAAAACTCATGGGATCATGGGTATTAGGTGGTTAGTATTGGGTATTCATTGATTGGTATGGTTAGCCTCCCTATCATAGGATATATAAGACATCTCTAACTAAATATTAATATGTTGTGGATATACGTTATAATGATATCTAATCCATGGACCTGAGTTCTAGGGAGGTTAGTGTGAACTAGTTTATTTATTTTCCATGGTAACTTGAGGTGTGAGGATACTAGTTAACCATAGATTAATTTATCTTAGGACTCTTTATCATGGTGATAAATTTTTTTAAATGGTTTTATTTTCAAAATTATTTATTGATTCATATTTGATAAATGTTCTTTACATATATGCTTTGAAAATTAGTATAAAATGGTTGATTACCACGTTATTATTTAAAAAAATGAAACACTATTCTTCCATCAATGTTTTAAAACTATTGAAAAGTGGTTTTTCCCTTGTCTTATGAATGATTAAGAAAATATTATCTCCTGCATCTTTATTTCTATAAATTGAGAATAATTGACTTATTTAATAAAATCTTCTTATGGAACACTTTGTGGGACCATATTGTGTTTTTGATCTCACACCCTATATACACCCAATGGATCTATGTAGAGTTGTCCATGTCTCATGTATGAATGGTCAAGGAATGATATTGAGGTAGTAGTATTAGTTCTATTTCAAGTTCACCTTATAGAGGTTTTACAGTGGCGTGTTTTCCCACATATCACATGGAGATGTTTTTCAATCTTATGTTTTGTTTTTTACCACTGACAAAGTACTTATATCACCATTGTGGAACCTCAATATTTTATTTCTTTATATATGGATCTTTCTCATTACACTGTGTACTTTTATAGTTTATTCTATTTATTTTATATATTGGAATGTTTTTTATTCCTATTCTTCTTGATAGATCCTAGTTTTTAGATTTCATTATGGGGGAAATTATTCCCAATGGTTGTTCCTTGATGCTCAGGAACGTTTTTACAGCTTGTGGGGACTAGGAATACCCTTCCAGTATTTACATGGGTTCGATCTAGTGTCTTGAATAGGGATTACCATTAGTTGTTAAAAAAATCGTATCAAATAATGGAATTTAGTCTATGTGATTTACTATTTCCTCATAGATAGGTTCTAGGACTATGATACTTAAGGTCAAAGTAGTGAGTGAGTTTCTAACTAACTCTCACTATGGAAATCCTTGAGTTTCCATGGTATTTTTTTTGAATTTGTATTCTTGAGTTATTTTTTACATTTATTTTTAAATTTTGTCATGGATGTTTCCTTGTTTAATGTTTCCTCCTCTTTTTATGGTTTTTTAGTACCATTTCTCCTAGAAGACTTCTAGAAAACCCTTAGGTGGGTGATGTAGATAACATTCCATAAGAAAATTTTCCAATGGATTAGACTATTTTTGAGGATGTTGTGTGTGTGGTCTATGTTATAGAATAATGTGTATCTCTAGTTCATGTTCATTCTATACATGTGAATCCAGACAAATATGGGGATATGAATTGAGACCAAGAGTTTCAATACTAGAAACCTACATCCTTATAGGGGAATAATGGCCCTTAGGAAGTAGAGGACTGGTTGGGGAAGATTTAATGGATCTTAAACTTCATAGAGAATCCAAATTCTTGAAGGTTGTAGTCATTGGTGGTGGGATTAAATGGTATAAGAAAAAAATTGTGAAGGTTTGGAATAGAAGGTATTTAAATCCATATATACCCAATAGTTTCTCCTAGTGAAAATTGTTTTAGATGTGTCCAATGGAGATCCTTACTCTTTAACAAGGTGACCAGATTGTAATAGAGTATTCCAAACATTTCAAAAAACTATCCATTTTATCACTAGTGGTTGTATAAAATGAATATCCAAAAGCATGGAGGTTTGTGATGGGATTAGGATGAAATATCTTTTATCTGGTCTTCATACTGAAACTATCCACCTATGTTGAAATATTTCATAGGGTGTTAATGGATGATATTGACTAAGTATAAAATTTGGGATTTATTAGCATGCCTCCCACATTTGTTGGTAGTTATAATTACCCTTATGAAGGGTAGAGTAAACCAAAAGAAGTTTAAAAGATAAGTTTCAAAGGATCCTAGTAAAAAACTCATCATATTCTCTCTGTATTGGCTAATAAATCCCCTATGACTTTATACCAGTGCGAAAATATAGAGAATACAAAACATTATTTCTTGGTAGTAATAAAAAATTATCTCTATTATGGATGAATGGGTTACATGAAACATTTATTTCAGGATTTATCTTCTAAAAGAAGTGATTCAGGCTCTTCATCGCCAATAGGGTTATTCGTGTAATCAGATTCTTCCAAGGCGTTAGGTTTTCAGTTACAAGATTATGGGGGAATAATTTAATCGTATTCTATAGAAAAATAGTTACATGCAACGGAATATTTTCTAATAGAGGTAGAGTTAGGGATTGTGGCCATAAGAGGTATGATTTTAATTACATAGTCTATAGAAATTACTTTCTTTGATACCAGTTCCACTCACTCCTATATATCAATCCACTTTGTGTATCTTTTAAAACAATCTAAAATACTCATATCATATGTTATGAATATTGATACACCCCTCATAAAGGAAGGAAGTAGGTTTTCTAATAACCTTTATTCACTTTTTATATTTCTAATGTTTATCTTCCTTGGGGATTCTTAATTATTGAAATTGATATATTTGATGTTATTATCAGACTAGACTGTATGGTTTCCCTTGTAGATTGAATTAATTTTTCCCATCAATGAGTTTCCTTCACTACCCCTGATGGGAACTCTATGGTGTTTCAAGGAGAATGGGATATGAGGCCAATTTTTGGAGTACCTTCTCTACCAGATCTTTTTAAATCTATATCCTCATTTAAAATTGATCTTGATGAGGAAACCTTGATCTATGAAACTCTTATAGTGTTTAAAGATTGTCCAAAGTTTTTTAGAACCAAATTTATTGGTCTACCTCCAGATAGAGAGGTAGAGTTATTAATTAATTTCGTATTGGGGACCTAGTCTATACCAATACCATCTTACTGTATGGAACCATCAAAATTAATGAATCTGAAAATTTAGTTGGTTGATTTGAAATCCAAGGGATTCATCCATCCGAGTGTATTTCCATGGGAATCCACAATTATCTTTTTTAATAAGGCCAATGGAACTCTTAATTTATGCATTGATTATCAGAAGCTATAACTAGTGATGATCAATAATAAGTATCCCTTTCCCCATATTGACAATTGTTTTGAACAAATAATGGTGGTTAGTGAATTTTGAAGGTTTATCCTTGGATAAAATACCACCAGCTCCAAATTAAAGAGTCTAATGTTCTGAAGAAAACTTTCTAGATAAGGTATAAACACTTAGAGTATCTTATTAGGCAATTCATTATGACTAATACTCCTAAAATTTTATAGTTTTTATTAACTAGATATTTCCCCAGTACTAGTATTTTTCATGTTATTCACGGATGATATCTTGGTTCATTTAAGAAATGAAGAAGAGCATGAGCTTCACCTAAGAACTATTCTGGGAACCTTGATAGATCACTAAATTTATGCTAAGATATCAAAGTTTCACTTTTTGTATAGTGACGCTACCCTTTTACACATATCATTACATGATTTTAAGCATAAATAAACATCAAATTAAAAGCCAATGATCATAAATTCTAGTTTCCTGGATGACTCGGTTCATAATTAAACAACATAAAAGAAACTTTTATTTAATATATGTATTGAGATCCTAACTTCTATTGTCCTCATACATAAACATAGGATAACTTTGGTAAAACATGAAAAAAGGTGTGATATAGAAGCCCGGTAAGGGAATAAATATAAGAATAAAGCTTACCACATGGGTCAGAAGTCATAACAGATTGATATAAAGAGGAATGTTACATGATTAAACATAAGGAATCATAGCATTTATAACACAGTATAATATAATCATAGAATCTTAATAATTTTTCAGTAACATAAAATTATACCTTAGCATGATTCAAGGCATGTTTCACATAGAGTAGCATGAGTCTAGGCTAACCACCAAGACCATTTCACATGGAGCACGAGTCAAGGTTAACCGCCAATGTCATTGCACATAACGTCCCGTGAGGTGAATCTTTAACAAATTCATTAGATCTCTATCTGGGAAGACCCATCATCACATGTTCATGAATATTCTTTCCACATAAATAATAATACATAGGTATTAAAACAAATCATAAAGGCTACCCATGGAAAGAAATGAGTTTCATAAACATGTCATAAGGAATTACAAATTGGAATATCAACAAAGTGTCCATGAAAGAATGGATTTAGAAAATACATGGACATTAATAAGTTATAATATGCATAGATCATGAAAATTGATGTCAAACTGAAGTGAAAATTTGTAAAAACAGTTTTTAAGACTCATTATAGTTAAAACATTTCAGCGTTGTTTAAGAAAAATATTAAAGAGATTTTAGAAAATATAGTGGCATAATAATTTATATAAAACCATAAGTGAACAAAGAAGTTTTTAATAATAAAAATATTTATTTTAAAAAATACACGGTGGATCAAAAAAATTTATTGAATTCACTTAAAAATGGGTAAGAATTCTGGATATTCCCTTTAATCCAGTATGCATATCAGGAAGAATTAAGAATGGAACCTCATGAAAATATATATATCCCTGAAAGGGAATGATGAATGGATCATGATAAATTATTTTGGAGCATATACATATCATTTATAAAATTTACATAAAAATAAAATATAACTTTAGTTGGGTAAAAAAGAAATATTGAGCAACCCGAAGGAATAATGGAGGTTCGGGTAGAATCCCTTACCTTAAGTCTGAAGGTGTTCTTCACTTGATCTTAATGTACTGTAAAATCAAATTAGATAAATTAATTAATAATTAGAAAACCTCTTCCACAATTAATTGATTTATTATAACCTTTTTAAGTTCATTAAAGGCCTTTTTGATGGGTTAAGAGGTTTAAATTCATTGTTTTGGAGCGTTTGTTTCCTTGGTTTTCGTGATCAGTTTACTTATATTCATGTATAACAAATCATGTAAGATGAAGATGGCTTTACATAATTGAAGTTATATGTTATTATAGAAAATATATAAGATTAAGTGGTTTTAAAATTCATTTGTTTATTTGGATTGAAGATGAATCATTATATAAAACTTCATTGATAAATGTTTGGGTTAATTGGCAGTTTTCTGATTACTATGAACTCGTTTTGTTTTATAAAACCTTTTAAAAAATATTATAGAATATTAAAAAAGATATATTACATACATAATAATCCGGTTCAACCATAAAAATGGTTTCATGACCATAATTGAAGATGTTCATATAATTTGAAAATGTGTCTTCCTTGAATGTGATAAATTAACACATCTGAGATGGTAGTTCCATTTCTAGTATAAAAGGAATGGAAAAGAGTGATGATGATAAATTACTCCCTTATAATAAAAATATTATATTAAATTTAAGGTAATTTAGTTACACACCATTTGGATGAGGATATGTTAGGATAGAAAAGAATACAAAAGAACATGAAAAGAAATTGAAAGAAAATGGAAGAGGGTTTTACCTCTTGAGAGCCTTTTTAAGGGATTGTAATTTGTTCTTTTGTTAATAGAAAAGCTTCTAGAAATGGGAGAGAGGAATATGGAGAGAATTAAGTAGAATTTGGAAAAGTAATAAGTCTTGATAGGTGTGAGGATAAGTGGTGGTTATGGGTGGTTTTTATAGTGGAGGAGAGGGGAGTTTTCTCAATATTTAATTCATTAGTATATTATTTTTCTACAAACAAGAAATAGTACTAATTATTGTTACCAAAAAATAGTAATATGTGCAATTAAGTTCTAAACAATGACCATTTACATTATCCATGACTCAATAATGATGCAAAAATTCATTTATTTAGCATATTTGGTAAATTATTGAATTTCACTACTCACCAAAAAATTCAAGTATTTCAGAAAAATCCCATAAATTCACCCAAACCATTTCCCGATGTATAGAATCCAAAAATGAGGATAATTTTAGGAAAATAATTTTCTAAATATGATAAATCTAATTTTTAATTAAAAACATAATTTACTTGAAAATACCAATTTCTAAATAAAATTTGATTTTATAACACTCTAGAAAATTAATTAATGTCTCATAAAATTATATTTTAATCATAAGACATCAAAATAATAATTTATGAATAAATTTTATGAAAATAAATTTTCATATAACTTATTAAATTAATAATAAAATTAAAATTACATATTTATGACTTACAAAAAATTCCAACACTATCATATAGTCACTTATAAGATGGATAAATTTTATTTATACTTTCATTGGTAAGGTTACTATTTACTTGGTAGGTTCAATATTAATAAGGGTAACGTTACTATTTATAAGGGTACGTTACTATTCACAAAAAAAATTAAGTTTGTCCTATAGGACTCCAAACATCTTATTGATCACAACTGTGTATGTCATATTTTCAAAATACAAATCACAGAAGTGGTAAAATTATGTCTAAAGGTCAAATAGTATTCAATAATTCATTTAAGCATAATGTGTCATTGTGTTGTTATTTTATGTGATCATAATATATGAAATAATTATAATAAGGTAAATTCGGTTGATTAAACATTGGGTCATTAAATTATTCCCCGTTATGATATTTCTCCATCAAATTACATTTTACATTCTAAGATGATAATAGGCATGGGTAAATTTCCCTTCATCACTTCCTCTAGTACCCTTGTCACCTCTTCATACATAGGGTTCCACCATAGTACTTTGACCAGGTTGGTAGTCTTGTTAAATAGAACTTCATATCTACGATCTAATAACTTCATTGGATGCTCCTTAGAAGAAATATCATTTTACAACTTTACCACCTCTGAAGTTGGTACATGTGAAGGATATGGTATGTACTTTCTTTAAGAAGGATACAAGGAAGACATCGTGTAATTTAGACATGGTAGGTGGATTTTCTAGTCGACAGGACACATCTCTGACATGATCAAGAATCTATAAGGGGATGATGTACCAAGAAATTATCTTTCATTTCTTCCCAAATATCATGACCTTATTCCATAGAGATATGTAGAGGAATACCATGTCTCCAACATTAAACTCAAGGAATCATTGAATACTTTCTGCATAACTCTTTTGTCAACATTGGGTTTCCTTGATATGATGTTAAATTGTTTTCACCTTATCTAGTATTTATTTGACCATTTCAGGTCCTAGTATCTTACACTCATAGAAATTATCCCAACATGTCATTGTTATACACCATTTCCCTTAAAGGGCCTCATATGGAGCCATTTGGATGTGAGAGTGGAAACTATTGTTGTAGGAGAATTTGACCAGTGTAATATGTTGGTCCCATTATCCATTGAAGTCCACAGAACAAGATATCGACATGTATTTCAGTGTCTGAATAGTTCACTTAGATTGGCCATCAGTTTGATGATGATAGGTCATACTGAAGTTCAGTTTAGTTCATGAAGCATATTGGAGACTGTTCTAGAACATCAAGGTGAATCTCAAATATCTATCAGATACAATACATAGTGGTACTCAATTCAACCTTACCACCTCATTAATATATATCAGTGTAGTTTGAACTAATGAGTAGTCCTCATGAATTGAGATAATGTGAGTTATCTTTTTAAGATGATCCATAATGACCCATATAGCATTGTTTCCTCTGGATGTCCTTGGAAGTCCAGTTACAAAGTCCATGGTGAGGTTCTCCCACTTCCATGTAGGTATGGGTAGTTGTTGCATCATCACCTTATACATTTTCCTTTAATCCTTCACTTAATGGCATACCAGGAACTTTGATGTATTCATAGAAATCTCATTTTTCATATTGTCCTAAAAATAATTCTCCTAAAGATCTTGATATATTTGTGCTCCCTGGGTGAATAGAGAAGGTTGTGTTATGTACGTCAATTAGAATATCCTTCTTTATCATTGGATCAGATAGTACACATAATCGTGACCTGAATCTTACGAATCCATCCTTATAAATATTGAACCAAGGGGATTTCCCATTTCTGATAGGTTTCAACTTTTTTTGAATTTCCACATCATTTCTTTGAGTATATATTATTTTATCCATGAAGAATACTTGAGAAATAATTTGATAAAGTATTGATTATTTTCATCCCATAATAATTCCCATGTCTATCCTCTTTAAATCTAAGAGTATTGGATCTTTTTCAATAATTTTCAATGATATTGATGTAGGATCTTTCCTACTTAGAGCATCTGCCACCTTATTTTCCTTACCGAGATGATAGTGGATTGAGTAGTCATAATCTATGATGATCTCTATCCATCTTCTATAGAACATATTTTGTTATTTCTATGTGAATATATATTTGAAACTCTTTTGATCACTATATATCTCACACCTCTCCCCAAGGAGATAATGACACCAGATTTTTCAAAAAAAATATCACAGCTGCCAACTCCAGATCATGCATGGTATAGTTTTCCTCATGGATTTTCAGCTTCCCTAAGGTGTAGGCTATCACTTTATCTTATTTCATCAACATATAGCCTACTCCATTTTTTTAAGAATCACTACACACCATAATGATTTATCCACTTATTGGGAGTGTGAGTACTTACATGGTGATAAGATTCTTTTTGAGCACCTTAAAGATTTCCTCGTATTCTTGAGTCTAGAAGAAATTCACTACCTTTTTGTGTCAACTTATTCATTTAGTTTGAAAATTGTGATAAGTTCTTCAAAAATCATCAATAATACTCAACTAGAACTAGAAAGATATAGATCTCTGTTATAGATGATGGAATGGGCCACTCTTTGATTGTCTTTGTCTTATAAGTGTCAACAAATATTCATTTTCTTGTGATAACATGCCCTAAGAATGATACTTCTTTCATCTAGAACTCACATTTAATGTAACTTTCATAAATTTTCTTCCTTTTTAAAGTCATCAGCACAGTATTCAAATTCTCCCCATGTTCCTCCTTTATCTTGGAGTATATCACAATATCATCGATAAAGACTACCACAAACTTGTTGAGGTAATCTCTAAAGACTCTATTAATTAAATCCATGAATATTTCCAAAGCATTATTAATTCTATTGGGAATAAATATGAACTCATATTATTTATTCCTCATTCAGAAAAAAGTCTTGGGAATATCTTCCTTCCTCTCATTTAATTGGTGATATCCCGACCAATGGTCCACGTTAGAGATATAACCAAACCCGCATAGTTGATCGAACAAGTAATCTATCTGAGGTAGGGGATACTTGTTTTTTATCATGATTTTATTGAGCTCACTATAGTCAATGCAGAGGTGCATCGATCCATCCTTCTTTTAAACAAAGAGGAATGGTGCACCCCATGGTGAAGCACTCGAGCATATAAAACCCTTATCAGAATTCTCTTGTAAATACTTCTTCAGCTCTTCCAGATCTAGGGTGGACATTCTTTAAGGCTTCTTTGATATTGGTAGGGATCTAGGAATCAGTTCAATAGATAAATCAACCTATTGATTAGGAGGAATAACAGACAATTATTCAGGGAATACATCACTGTAATCTCTCATGATGGGAATATCTTCATGAAGTATCATGTCTGTTGTCTCAATCATTTGAGAAAGATATTATTTCTCAAAAGGAAACATTATCCACACTTGAGATGATTATTCTGAAGGAGATTCATCTTCCTCCTTAAACTAGTACAAGATTAGAGGATTCTTCATGATGTGAAGATTGATATCCTTTTTTCGACAGTTAATGTTGGCTTTGTATAAATATAATAAATCCATTCCCAATGTAGTATTAAACTCCACCAGTGGAGGTATGAAAAGATTTCCTTGGAGGTTTAGTCCACAAACATTTATTGTGGATGAGTTATAAACCTTGGATGCAATATTTTTACATTCTCTATTCACATTAATAACTAAACCTCCAAATTTTGAGGTGGTGTTTGAATAGTTCTAATGAATTTGAAAGATATGAAAGAATACGTAGAACCAGAATCAATTAGTATATTTTCTATTCATAAATGAATAACTAGCATACCTGTCACTATATCTTTGTCTAAATCTACCTCAAAAGTAGTGATATTATAAACCCTTCCTTTTTTCCGTGGAGGATGTTTTTGATTTCCTCTCACAACCCTTGGCTTAGGTAAATGTTTTCCCATAATGCCCATGTTCCTTGTAGTTTTAACACTGCATTATAGGCTGAGTGTTGATCAGAACCTTCCTTTCTTCTTCCATGTTAGTGGAATTATTCATATCCCTCTGGCAGTTCTTAGCCAGGTGTACCATTATTCCATATTAGGATCAATTCTTTGTTTCCTTTAGATATTTCCCATGATGCTTCTTCCCACAATTTTTACACATGGGATGTTTGGTCTTATTTCCATCATGGGATTTCTTTATGAAACCACGCATATTAGACTCCATTTTTTCGCACTTTGTCACTAGGCCCATGAGACCATTGAGTCTCTTCGATCTCAATTTCAACCTTGAAGGCATAAAGGGCAATCTCCTCATAACTATCAAAATAATGAATCATCAATAATTTTCATAGGTTCATATTTCATCCACTAAAGAAGCGATCATCATTTATTTCAGTGTTCATGACAAATTCATAATCATATCTTGCAAGCCTTGTAAAGTTTTCATCATACTCCCCAATAGGATCATATTCTTTCGGCTCAATTCTAAGGAGCTCTCTTTCCATCTTGAGATGGAGGGTTGGGGTAAAATATTCATTGAAACCCATTTTTCTAGAATTCCACCCAATCCATGGAATCATTTTTCTATAGGGACTTCATATTCATGATCAGTTTCCTCCACTGATTAGCTTCCCCATCAAAACTATTGACTGCTGGCATGACTTTCTCTTCTTCTTAGCACTGAAGGATAGATAATATTTTTTTAATGGAGTTAATCCATTATTTTGTGAGGAGGGTATTGGAATATCTACTAAACATGGGTGGCCTTTTCTATAAAAATATTTTGACAGAAAATTGCTCTTTTATTGGAGGGGGAGGGTGTTCGTAATAATTCAAGTTATTATTCATAACTTGAGGCAGCTACGCATGTACTATCATAAATTTTGGATCACTCATTCCCATCATATTTGGAATATCATTATAGAAATCTTCACATTCCCTATCACATTTATTTTTGGCACATGTTCTTCTTTTTCCCACCATTAACTAAGAATAAAAGTGAAATGAGGGGTCTTGAATACTTAGCTAATAAGCATAAATGGAAACTTTGAACATAAAAGGATAAAATTGTAAAGTAAAATTATATCCTATGTTGTGATTCAATAGGTTTAAATCTAGGTTATATTTGATCTATTACTTAACTTGTATTCTTATGGGATCTTTTTTTCCCTTAAAAACGTTTCATAATGATCTTATGAATTTACCAAGGCATATCCCTGGGGAGTTTCAAACCAGGTGCGTAGTAAAGCTCGTGGTCATGTACCAAGTTACCCTAATTCAGGCCCAAAACACATTGTTTGAGTTGTTACTCCTAGGTACATTTTAAAAATAACCACATACACTTGTAGTATCTATATAAGGATTTTTTTTCATGATAAACCACTTACTCTATACTAACCAAAATTTAGGGATGTTTTATTATACTTAGTCTTGTCCATAAAGGTTTTAATAAATTCATCTATTACTAGTCTTTGAAAATAACTAGAACATCCAATGATACTAATTATATTGACCCTATCCTTTTACACATATCATTACATGATTTTAAGCATAAATAAACATAAAATTAAAATCCAAGGATTTTAAATTCTAGTGTATTTAAAAACTAGGTACACAATTAAACATCATAAAAGAAACATTTATTTAATCTCCATATTGAGCTCCTAAATTACATTGTTCCCATACATATTCATAGGATAACCTGGAGATAACACGAAAAATGGGATGATATATAAGTTCTGTAAGGGAATAAACATAAGAATAAAGCTTATCACATGTGTAAGAAGGCATAACATATTGATATAAATAGGAATGGTACATGATTAAACATTAGAAATTATAACATTTAGAACATGGGGTCATATTATCACGGAATAATAGTAATGGATAAGCTATATAAAACCTGAATTTATCATGATTCAATGCTTTCTGCACATAGAGTAGCCCGAGTCTAGGCTACCCACTAAGATCGTTGCACATGGAGCATGAGTCAAGGAAAACTGCCAAGACCGTTGCACATAACGTCTCATGAGACTAAACTTTACCCAATTAATTGGAGTAATATCTGGGTGAACCCATCATAAAATTTTCATGAATATTATTTCCACATAAATAATCATACATAGGTAATCAAACATAACATAAAGGTTACTCGTGGAAAGAAATGGATACCATAATCATGTCATAAGGTATTAAAAATTGGTATATCATAAAAGTGTCCATTACAGAATTGATTTAGAACATAAATAGAATTTAATATGATAAAATAGGCATATATAATGAAAAATTATGTCAAACTAAAGTTATATCATGTAAAAATAGTTTTTAATAATCTATATAATTAAAAACATTTAAGTGTAATTTAAGGAAAATACTAAATATCTTTTAAAACAGAATGTGGAATAATATTTTTTATAAAACCAGAAGTAAACCCATAATTTTTTTTTATAATAAAAAGAGTTATTTTAGAAAATATAATGTGGATCATAACATATTATATAGTTCACATAAAAATGGTTAAAAATTTAGGAATTTTCCTTAAATCAGGCATGCTTATCCGAAAGAATTAAGAAGGGAACCACCTGAAAATATGTATATCCCAAAAATATAATGATGAATGGATATTGATACATGATTTTGGAACATAGAAATATAATTTATAATATTTACATAAAAAATAAAAGAAAACTTCATTTGGGTAAAAAGAAATATAGAGCAACTTGAAGGAATAATGGGGGTTCAGGTAGAATCCTTTAGCTTAAGTCTAAAGGTGTTCTTCACATGATATTGATACCCTAGATAATCAAATTAGATTCATTAATTAAAAATTATAGAAACTATTCTATATGAAATTGATTTATTATAACCTTATCAAGTCATTCATTTCCTTTTTGATGGGGTAAGAGGTTCAATTTCATTGTTTGGGAGTGTTTGTTTCCTTGGTTTTCTTGATCGGTTAGATTATATTCATGTACGGATAATCATGTAAGATGCGGATGTTTGTCCAAAATTGAAGTAATATTTTATTATAGAACACCCATAAGATTAATTGTTTATATAAATTCATTTGTTTATTTGGTGTGTGGATGAATCCTTACATAAAACTTTAATGATAACTGTTTGGGTTTATTGGCAGTTTTTTATCCCAACGAAGACATTTTGTTTTATAAATTTAACCCACTTTTACAAAATGGTTATAGAAAATTAAATAGGATAAATTACATAAATAATAATCTATTTCAACCATAAAGATAGTTTCATGACCATAATTAAAGTTGATAATAGAAATTGAAAACTCATCGTCCTTGAATGTGATAAATTAAGACAAATCGGATGACATTTCCATTTCTAGTGTAAAAGGAGGGGAAAGGGGGGATGATAATGAATTATTCCTCTATAAAAACAAAATTCTAGTACATTTAAGTTACTGTAGTTATCACACTATTTTTTATAGGAGAGGTGAGGATAGAAAAGAATACAAAGGTACGTGAAAACAAATTGAAATAAAACAGAAGAGGGTTTTACATCTTGATTCCTTCCACTTGAGAGCCTACTTAAGGGATTAGTTTTTGGTATTTTGTAAATAAAAAGGCTCCTAGACATGATAGAGAGGATTGGGGATATATTTTAGTATAATTTAATCAAGGCGCAAGGCTTTAGAGGTGTGAGGAGAAGAGATGGTGAGGGGTGGTTTTTATAGTGGAAGGGAGGGGAGTTTTCTAAATATTTAATTCATTGGTTTATTATTTTTCTCAAGAAAAAAAATAGTTCTAATTCTTATAAACAATAATTGTAATAAGTTCATGTGATTTTGAACTAATTACCATTTATATCATCCATGACTCAAGAATGATGTAGAAATTCATTTAATTAGCATATTTTATAAATTATCAAATTTCACTATTTACCAAATATTCTAGTATTTCAGAAAAATACCATAAAATAACCATAACCATTTTTATGTGTATAATACAAAAATGAAATACATTTTATAAAATAATTTTATAAATATGAGAAATATAATTTTTAATAAAAACCAAAATTTACTTCAAAAATACAAATTTTAAAATTAATGATGATTTTATAATGCTTTAGAATATTAATTAAGGTCTCATAAAATTATATTACGATCAGAAGATGTCCAAATAATAATTTATGAATACATTTTACGAAAATAAATTTTTATTTACATATTTAAATTAATCATAAAATTGTAATTAAATATTTATGACTTACCAAAAATACTGACACCATCATTTTATCACTTATAAGATGGATAAACTTTATTTATACATTCATTGGTAAGGTTACTATTAACATGGTGAATTTACTATTCATAAGGTTCATATTAATATTCATATGGGTAACATTACTATTCGTATGGGTAAGTTACTAATCACCAAAAATTAATTTTTTCCTATCGGACTCCAAACATCTTACTGATCACAACCATGTATATCAGATTTTCGAAATGTAAACCACATAAGTGGAAAAAAATGTTTCAAGGTCACATAGTATTTAGTAGTTAATTTAAGAATGATGCGGCATTGTGTTATGATTTTATGTCATCATACTATATGATATAATTATAAGAAGGGAATTTCCATTGATTAAACTTTGGGTCTTTACATATGGATCTAAAAATGTCATGACCCGACCCAACGGGGCTCGAGCCGCGACTCCCCAAGCCCGCCTCCAATAGGCCAGGGGCTGGCGTCTAACACCGAGTTGGCTATCACACACATGGGAGGAATTAGCCTAAGGTACTTGTACACACGCACCCACATACACCTCCATGAAATAGTCCAGAGATATATAAAACTCAAAAGAAAATGCATGCATACATCTATCCCAACCAGAGTACAGTAAAAGTACAAAAGGGAAAAACAGGGCCCACTAAAAGAAAACCGCAAAGTATCCAACCTGCTCAGAAGAAGGGTAAACACTGCCAAACACCCACCGGTTAGCTTCTTTGTCAAACCCTCTCACTAAGATCCGCCTACTCTGGGTCCTCCTGGGACTCCGTCGAAAGGCTTGTGGTCTGCACAAGACACAAACATGTGCGGGCGAAGCCCATGCAGGGGTGAGTATAAACATACTTAGTAGGCACCCCAAAAACATAAAACAAAATAGAGCAACTGAAAGGCAACGATCCGCTCATGCCAGCCAGAGGGAACCCAGACGGGAGAGAAACTCCATCTCATGAAGATCCTAAGCTAAACACAACTAGTCATCTCATCTCAGGTGTATGCCCATACATACACCTTGATCAATCCAGATATACCCATGTCACACAACAAGCCACCTGAGGTACCGACCTCATCACCAGCAATGGTTCACAACCAGGAGAACACACTCCACAATCATTATCATCCCAGATGACATGCGCCCAAGAGATACTCTCCATCAGATCCCAAGAAAACATCTCAGATGCTCACCCGAGAGACCATGCTCTTTGGATACCATCACTAAGGAAACCCCACTAAAACAACATAACCACCAAACTCCTCGGATAGCGGATCACTCCTAGGGTCTGATAGGGGATACCAAAACCCACTCCGGTATACGAAGCTCACAGATAGGGGATCACTCCCAGGGTCCGCTGGGGGATACCACGACCCAATCATCCATACATAGTTCTCATAGATAGGGGATCACACCCAAGATCCATTGGGGAGATACCACAACCCGATCTGGCTCTCGACAGAAGCACATCACTCAGATAGAGGATCATCACCCATATAAAGGTGGTCACGACGATACCGGAACCCTATCTGGTATAACTCGTGATGTAGGGGATCGAACTGAAGATGCCACAACCCTACCGAAACCACGCGCTGAGTAGGGGATCGTATAACCAACGATACCGCAACCCTACTATACACCTCATGCTGAGTAAGGGATTGTATACCCTACGATGCCGCAACCCTACTAAGTACGGACCACCGCATAGGGGATTATAATCCCGATGATGCCACAACCCTATGGGGTTAACCAGCTAGATAGGGGATCGCCGCCCGTGGATAAACGGTCAGAGCGATACCAAGAACCCGATCTAGGGTAGCGATGCTAGAGGATCCCACTACGGACCACTGGAGAGATACCACAACTCTAACAGATTAAACATCCCATCGAGAGGATCACAAGCCTACACTAGGGTTGTGATGCCACACAAACCCTCATATGGACGAACCAAGGAAGTACCCTCAACCACTACAGGTCCAAAATTCGCTAACCCGAGGGACCTGCCACAACGCAACACCACGCACCTCCAAGGCCGATATCGAGGCCACCATCGTGATCCACACGAAAAAACACGCAGGATAGGCTGCGTACTCGCCCGAAACGGACTACTGGTGAAAAAACACTATTCACAGT
This sequence comes from Viscum album, assembly GCA_963277665.1. Lineage (NCBI taxonomy): Eukaryota > Viridiplantae > Streptophyta > Magnoliopsida > Santalales > Viscaceae > Viscum > Viscum album. Next base: position 1,710,972,324 of record OY728138.1, on the reverse strand, counting down.
AGCTAGCCCGTGCGGGGCCCACACAAAGATCCCGAAACTCATCAAGCGGATCATACCATGACGATCCCCTCGGAAAAACACATGGAATCAACTACTCGTACGACCGAAATGGACACTCAGTAAAAAATGAACTATTCACTAGAGCCTGCCCAGGTGGGGCCCACACCTTGATCTCGAAACTCATCGAATGGATCACACCATTGCGATCCTCTTGGAAAAACACACAGGATCGACTATTCACCCGCCAAAATCGGACTCCTGGCGCAAAAGTTGTGTTTCCCCGAAAACGCCAAAACCCGGCCTCGTGGGGCCCGCACCCCGTTCTCAGTCCCAACACCCAGAAACCATCTCAAAAATTTCTTCGTACCATCAGGGTCTCAACGCCACTGACAGCACGTCATTCGGACTCTCCAGGTAGAAGTTACAACGGCCCGAAGTCGTTAAATAATAAAGTATTATTATTTTATACGACGTTTCTAACTCTCGGGACGCAATCCCGTTCTTTTTAACCCTCGAACCCACACCGGAGGGTTCACCTCGTCATCAGGGTCACGTCGCTATAGACGGCACACGAATCCGACTTCCAGATTGCAAGAAACGGGGGTTTAAAAAACCCACGTATGACAAAAAGGGGTCGGACGGGCCTCGACCGGTCAGTCCGGCTGGCCTGGACAGGCCGCCGCCGCCGGCCCGCCCTGGCCGGTGGCCCTCCGATGCACGGCGCCCAGTGCCGCCGCGGTCCACCGGCGTCGGCGCCGCCGTGCCGGCGTACCTTCTGTGGACCATCGGGGGCACCCCGGTGGTTCGTTTTGCGATCCGAAAGCTCCGTTGCGACCCTCGGGACGCGACCTTCCCTGCAACAACCTCAAAAACGAATAAATTCACAGCAAAAAATGGGATCGGGGGACTAAAATGCAAACTGCCTACCTCGCGGGCGAAACGCCGAAGCTCCGGGTGCAGATCGACGCCGGCGACACCCTGAAGCTAGATCCGCTGACGATCTGCGCAGAAAACAGTCACCTAGAGCTCGAATCGGTGAAGAACAGAGAGGGGAGGGGTGTGGTTCATCGTGCGTGTGAGGGATGAGAGGTTTTCATTTTTTAAAATAAAAAGATCTCCCATCTCCGGCTCCCGACTCGCCTCCACCCGATGCCGGATGCAGACAAAAGTAAGGTCATCCCTAGGGTAAACACGCCATTCTGAACGCAATGGTGGACTCAGATTAGAAATCTGAAACTCCGTTCAGAAGTTATTTGAGCCGACGCTCGTAAACCAACTTTTCTACTTATTTACGAAAACACCCTTGGTGGCGTTTTCCACAGTAGGCCCGCGCCCGCGAAGTTTACACCTCGCCTAGGGTAAACGGCATGTTCCGGACACAACCGTGCCCTCGGATTCCCGTTCTGAGCTACTGTATAGGAGATATCACACCCCCACCACGTGCATAGTATAAAAAAAATTAATATTTTTAAAAAATTAATTTCGGGCCTCGGAATCGCACGCCGTCTTCGCGCCAAATCTGTAATCATTCGTAGAAATATTCCAAAGTCTGACAGGGCCAAAAACTCGATTCACTACATCCCCCCCCCCCTTAAAAATGTTTGTCCCCGAAAATCCATAAGCACATGGAAAGCGACTGGACTCTCAACTGGGTCTCCCACACCAGCGAGTTCCCCAACAAACACCCATGCCTGAACACATAAGTCAGAGGGACTCATCCACCACACCTCAACACTATCCGCTTTGGGCGGCACTGACTCGCCCGCATGGTTTTAATCATGTCACAAAAACAAGTCTCGGTGGGGGATGGATCCCTCTTCCTCACACATTCGAAGCATGCTGAACAACACACACATAGGGTCTTACCAACTCCTTGAACAAATCTCGAACAAGAAACAAAAAGGAAAGAGTACCGCTAAACAGTTTCTATCAAAGTACTACAGAAAGTATAAAGGACACAAGGCGTACCTCTATACATCTGCGGTGCCTCTCGGTCAACAACCTCTAGGGCATGCAACTATCCTCCCCCTCATCCACCAGCTCCCTGAGCTTGGCGTGGACCACCCGGGGGTGGGGGTGGTGGAAACTGGTACCACCTAACACCTCCTCCTGTTGCACCAGCTCCGCCACCACGTCCACCACCCTGCAGACATCCTTGCTCGAGACTCTACCTCTGCCAAATAGGTCCATCGACCGGATCCCTCTCAGCAGCACGTCGGGTCGGACAATCCCTATCAAGATATCCCCGACCATCGCAAGCATAACACCACCTCTCCTACGGCCGACCAAAACTGGCCTGCGAGCCCTGTGAGCCCTGAGACTTAGATCCTCCATCCTGGGGTCGCCTCCTGAAACGTCGGCCATGTCCAGACCCCTAAGTCTGTCGTCAGCTACCAGATGCTGACGTCTCAGCTCTCACGTTCCCAACACTAATAGGGGGGATCTGCTCAGCCAGAAATCTCTCCACCACCAATGCTCGCTCCAACACTCCAGCATAGGTGGGCAGGCAAAAGGAAACCACACCTACTCAGATGTCCATTTGTAAGCCCTGCTCGAAGGTCTGAGCCCTAAAGAACGGGTCTCGAACCATATCCAGGGAGTAGCGCGATAGGTTTGTAAACCTCTCTGAGTACTCCGACATGGTCAAGCCCTCCTGTCAAAGCTGTAGAAGCTCTTGGATCTGCACTGACCTCAGCATCACCGGATAGAACTCCTCCCTGAAGAGCTACTCAAACACTGCCCACGTTAGCATCTCCTCATCATGGGACTACATCACCAGGCTCTACCATCGCCCGGACGAACCATGCAGAAGACTCGCCGCAAGGACCACCATCTGATCTAGAGGTGTCCTCACTAGGCGGAAACCTCGGGCGACTGCCTCAAGCCAGTCATCAGCTGCCTGGGGTCTGGATCACCTCGAAACCTCAGTGGTCGCTGCCTCTGGAACTCGTGCAGTGCACTCAGCCTGCGTGCAACCTCATCCTGCATTGCCGACACAACCAGCTTCTTGATAGGTGGCGGATCAACTGGTAGACCACCTGGAGGTGCAACCTTATAACCTGTGCCTTGCTCCACAGCCTCTTCACGGGGCGGATCGTCACCACAATCCTACTGTGGAACCCTCCCCGGCTGTCGTCATGAAGGCATCCTAAAATACATTCAAGACGCACCACAGTCAAAGAGAATATCTGAGGAGATGACTCAAGGACAAGGGAAAACCCAAAAACCCAGTCCTATATGATGCATGTACCGCTATGTCCCTACGACCAGTGTACGAATGTCCCGAGTCGAAAGGCAGGTTATCAGAGTCCTAGTGTATGGATACGTCGGCCGCCGCACCAACACTGGAGTCTCTGGCCTAAAATTTGAGCTCAAAACACCCTAACACTGCCGCTATGCAATCCAAACCAAACTCACAGCTAGACCAGCTATGATCTGAGGTCCCAAAGGTGGAACCTCATCTGATACCACTCTGTCATGACCCAACCCAACGGGGCTCGAGCCACGACTCCCCAAGCCTACCTCCAATAGGCCAAGGGCTGGCGTCTAGCACCGAGTAGGCTGTCACACACATGTGAGGCATTAGCCTAAGGTACCTGTACACAGACACCCACATACACCTCCATGAAATAGTGCAGAGATATATAAAACTGAAAATAAAATGCAGGCATACATCTATCCCAACCAGAGTACAACAAAAGTATAAAAGGGAAAAATAGGGCCCACCAAAAGAAAACTACAAAGTGTCCAACCTGCTCAGAAGGAGGGTAAACAATGCCAAACACCCACCGGTTAGCTCCTTGGTCAAACCCGCTCACTAAGCTCTGCCTGCTTCGGGTCCTCCTGGGACTCCGTCGAAAGGCCTGTGGTCTGCACATGACACAAATATGTGCAGGCGAAGCCCGTGCAGGGGTGAGTATAAACATGCTAAGTAGGCACCCCAAAAACCCAAAACAAAAGAGAGCAATTGAATGGAAACAATCCGGTCATACTAGCCAGAGGGAACCCAGGTGAGAGAGAAACTCCATCCCGTGACCATCCTCATCTGAACACAACTAGTCAGCTCCGCTCAGGTGTATGCCCATACATACACCATGAACAATCCAGATATACCCAGCTCACACAACAAGCCACCTGAGGTACCGACCTCATCACCAGCAATGGTTCACAACCAGGAGAACACACTCCACGATCACTATCATCCCAGATGACACACGCCTGAGAGATACACTCCATCAAATCCCAAGAAAACGTCTCAGAAGCTCACCCAAGAGACCACGCTCGTTGGATACCGTCACTGAGGAAACGTCACTAAAACAACATAACCACCAAACTACTCGGATAGGGGATCGCTCCTAGGGTCTGCTAGGGGATACCATAACCCACTCCGGTATACGAAGCTCACAGATAGGGGATCACTCCCAGGGTCCCCTGGGGGATACCACGACCCGATCTGTCATACGTAGTTCTCACAGATAGGGGATCACACCCAAGATCCGTTGGGGGACACCACAACCCGATCTGGCGCTCGACAGAAGCACATCACTTGGATAGAGGATCATCGCATGTATAAAGGTGGTCACGACGATACTGAAACCCTATCTGGTATAACTCGCGATGTAGGGGATCGAACCGACAATGCCGCAACCCTGCCGAAACCACGCGCTGAGTAGGGGATCGCATAACCAATGATATTGAAACCCTACTATACACCTCATATTGAGTAGGGGATCGTATACCCGATGATTCCACAACCCTACTGAGTACGGACCACCACGTAGGGGTTCATGATCCCGATGATGCCACAACCCTACGGGGTTAACCAGCTAGATAGGGGATCGCCGCCCGTGGATAAACGGTCACAGCGATACCAAGAACACAATCTAGGGTAGCAGTGTTAGAGGATCCCACCGTAGGGATACCACAAATCTAACAGATTAAACATCCAATCGAAAGGATCACAAGCCTATACTAGGGTTTTGATGCTGCACAAACCATCGTAGGAATGAACCAAGGGAGTACCCTCAACCACTACTGGTCCAAACATCGCTAACCCGAGTAACCCGCCACAACGCCACATCGCGCACCTCCAAGGCTGATGCCAAGGCCACCATCGCGATCCACGCGGGAAAACACGCAGGATAAGCTACTTATTTTCCCAAAATAGACTACTGGTGAAAAAGAACTATTCACCATAGCTAGCCTGTGCGGGACCCACACAACAATCCCGAAACTCATCAAGCAGATCATACCACGATGATCCCCTCAGAAAAACACATGGAATCGACTACTCGTACGTCCGAAATGGACACCCGGTGAAAAATGAACTATTCACCGGAGCCTGCCTGGGTGGGGACCACATCTCCATTTCAAAACTCATCTAAAGGATCGCACCATTGCGATCCTCTCAGAAAAACACACAGGATCAACTATTCATCTGCCAAAATCGGACTCCTAGCGCGAAATCTGTGTTTCCCTGCAAACACCAAAACCCGACCTCATGGGGCCCGCACCCCATTCTCAGTCCCAATACCCAGAAACCATCTCAAAAAGTCTGTCGTACCATCAGGGTCTCAACACCACTGACGTTACGTCATTCAGACGCTCCAGGTAGAAGTTACAACTGGCTGAAGTTGTAAAATAATAAAATATTATTATTTTATATGACGTTTCTAAATTCTGGGATGTGATCCCGAACCTTTTAACCATTAAACCCACACCGGAGGGTTCACCTCGTCGTCAGGGTCGCTTCGCCGCAGACGGCACGCGAATCCGACTTCCGGATTTCAGGAAACAGGGGTTTAAAAAACCCATGTATGACAAAAAGGGGCCGGACCGGCCGCCGCCGCCGCCGGCCCGCCCTGGTTGGCAGCCCTCCGCCGCGCGGCGCACAGAGCCGCCATGCTGGGCGGCCGGCCGCCGCGGTCCCAAACGGGCCGCCGCTCTCCGCCGGCGCCGGTGCCGCACCGGCGGACCTTCTGCGGACCGTCGGGGGCACCCCGGTGGTCCGTTTTGCGATCTGAAAGCACTGGTGGGACCGCCGGGACGTGATCTTCCCTGCAACGACCTCAAAAAGAAGCAATTCACAACAAAAATGGGACCGGGGGATTAAAAAAAACTTCCTACCTTGCGGGAAAAATGCCGAAGCTCCGGGTGCTGATCGACGCCGATGACGCCCTGAAGCTAGATCCGCTGACGATCGGCGTAGAAAACAGACGGCCGGAGCTCAAATCGGTGAAGAACAGAGAGGGGAGGGGTGTGGTTTTCTGTGCATGTGGGGGAGGAGGGAGGTGAGGGATGAGAGGTTTTCTTTTTTTTTAAATAAAAATATCTCCCATCTCTGGCTCCCGACTCACCGCCACCCAATGCCCAATGCAGACAAAAGTAAGGTCACCCCTAGGGTAAACGTGCCGTTCTGAACGCAACGACGGACTCAGATTTGTAATCTGAGACTCTGTTCAGAAGATATTCAAGCCGACGCTCGTAAACCAACTTTTCCACTTATTTATGAAAACGCCCCTGGTGGTGTTTTCCACAGTAGGCCCGCGCCCGCAAAGTTTACACCTCACCTAGGGTAAACGGCATGTTTCGGACGCAACCATTCCCTAGGATTTCCGTTCTGAGCTACCATTTAGGAGATATAACACCCCTACCACGTGCATAGTATAAAAATACTTAATATTTTTTATAAAATTAATTTCAGGCCTCGGAATTGCACGCCGTCTTCGTTCCTAGCTCTAGAATCATTTGTAGAAATATTCCAAAGTCTGACAGGGCCAAAAACCCAAGTTGCTACAAAAAAACTTAAATTATTGGGTCATGTGGTCTCAAAACTTGGGATATCAGTTTCCCATGAAGAGGTGAAATATGTCATGTAATGGGATGACCCAAGAAATATTTTTGAGATCCGAAGCTTCTTGTGTCTAGCATGGTATTACTAGTTGTTTATAATGTATTTCTTGAAGATGGAATCATGATCGACAACTATCATGAGGAAGGGAGTGAAATTCTCATGGAATTTAAGGCATAAAACTACCTTTTATGAAATGAAATGGAGATTAAATTCATCTACTCTTATCAAAATTATAGAAGTTGGATAGGGATACATGGTTTTTCTTATTCTTTAGGCCTAGGTTTAGATTGTGTCTTTATATAAGGGGATCATGTGGTGGTTTATAGTTCTCATCATTTTTGGATTCTTGAGAATATCAACTCTAACCCTGACCTAGAGATTGTGGTATTCATGAAAACCTTAAGAGTTTGAAATATTTCCTTTTTTTGGGAAAGAATAACAATCTTTTATAACTATAAGAGTTTGATTATATCTTTTCTCAAATATATCTAAACCTTTGATAGAGGTGGTTTTGGATTACCAATAGTCATTTGGTTTTGGGATCATCTATACACTAGGAATGTGGATTTTTTTTGTCGACACCCTTGTTACGAAGTTTCCCTCTCATGTTTTAATAGATCCCAAGGAAAAATGGAACCTCTTGGGGATTCTTACAAGTACTGTAGTAGATATAAATTGTAAAGAAACTATTGTTTCTCTAGTGAGTGTACAATTAATACCATCTCTTCTCAAGTTTATTTTCCAATAATAGAAATGCGATGGTGAATTCCAAAGAATCGGGAATTATTTATATAGTGGGGAGACCATCACAAAGGGGCATTTTTTCTAAGAGGGTGATCTTGATTTTTAGAACTGGTTCCTTATTCCTTCACTTGTGATAAGGTGTATCATGGATCAATAACGTTTATCTCAGTATGTAGTTTACCTAGGAACTACTATTATGTATTACAAAATTAATTATCTATTTTGGAGGACCGGTCTAAATTAGAGCACATTTAATTTCCTATTTCATTATTATACATAATAATATTTAATTTCTGAGCACCAAAATCCTTTTTATTTACATTATCTACACCATGTTCTATTATATAAGTGAGAAAAGGTGTCCATGAATTTAATTATTAAATTATCACATACTTCCTAAGGAAATAATTTCAAATGGGTGGTGATTGATGAATTACCTATGTCATCTTATTTTATCCCAATCTAATATATATCTAAGGTTGAAGACATGAAAATTTTGTATGTGAAAGAAATTGTGAGGTTGTAAGGAGTTCCATTAGTTATAATTTTTGATACAGTCCCCAATTTTACCAATTGATTTTATAAAGGGATCTAGGAGATGATGGGTTCTCAAGTTGGGTTAAGCATGTTCTACCATATTCATATGGATAGTTAAATCGAGTAAGTGAATAAAATTCCATAAGATATTATTTTTTATTGAGTCCTATTATTTGTAGGTGATTAATATTTTCACTTGGGACTATTTGAATTTACATACAATAATAGTTACCATTCATCCATTAGAATGGATCCCCTTCAATCCTTGTATGGAAAACATTATAGATTTCCCCTCTCTTGGTCTAAGGTTGGTAAATCTTCTTTTGTTAGGGATGAGAATTGTTTTATAACAACATGTAAAGGAACTAGACTATTCATTTTTGGTTGGGGATAGATGAAAATCAGTGTAAATATTAAGTGGATCTTTGGCACAGTCCTTTAGATTTTTTATTTGGTGACAAGGTATTCTTAAATGTTTTTCCTCAATTAGGTCACTAATGGATTGGGAAACCATATAAGTTAGATTCAAGCTATGTGGGTCTTTTAAGATCACAATGTGTATTGTAATGTTGACATATTTTTTTCCATTACCACGTTAGTTGACTTCAATCCATAATGTGATTCATGTATCTTATCTCAGAAATTATCATCCAGATCCTTCTCACATTTTTAATTGGGTGGCTCTCGACTTGGAGCTGTATGTGTATGTTATTAAATAGAAACCTAGGATAGTTTATTATTAGAAAAATATCATACATATAATATCAATTATATTATTCTGGGTGATAAGGAATGAATGATCAAATTATTATAAGACATGGGATAAAAAATCATTCATGAGGGAGTAGTTTCCTCACTTCTTTTTGGACCATCCTTTTTCTTCATAGCTTTTTAGGGATAGACAGAAATTTGTTAGGATGGATTGCCACATCCTAGTTTAACTTTCAGGTACAAAAGTTCTTTTATTAATAGTTTCTCTCATTTGGTTGGTCTTGAAAAACATCTAGGCATTCTGTAATTTTGATGGAGTTGTAGAACTACTAATGTGGTGTTTCAAGTTGCGACATATATGTTCACATCAAGAACATTTTTGGGAAGTATCCCATAAACCTCAAATGAAGATCCTATGTTACATAACTCATGGTTCATGGCCTAAATCACATGTTCACATTGTAAACTAATGGATCATAAATTATTCATAGTGAGAGTCATGTTTCATGTCATCAACCTATCAATAATAATTTTGAAAATGTATTTTCCCTATTTTCCCATGATGTGGTTTAACCCTATTATTACATCTTTTTGGAAAAACCCAAACCTAGTAGAATCTCTCACATATATAATTCTTTCCCCATTCAACCATGGTTTAATTTCTATAGGGATTAATCCCATATATTCTAGTGAAATCATGTTATGTTTTTTCTCTTGTCTTCCATGATATTTTACACTTCTCTCTTATGAGATCCTCAGTGTTAGGGAGTTCAGTATGAATTTGTTTATTTATTAATTTTTTTTCACTTGAGGTGTGAGTATCCTAGTTAACCCTAGCCTTATTTTCATTAGGACTCTTTATCATAGTGATAAATTTATTTAAATGGTTGTCTTTTCATTATTGGTTATTGATTCATGTTTATGAAATAATTTATATATATATCCTTTTTAAATTAATATGAAATGGTTTATTAACATGTTCTAATTTAAAACTATGAAAATATATTCTTAATTAAATTATTATAAAACTATTTCAAAGTGGTTATTTTCTCTATATTATTCATAATTACAAAAATCTTATATGCTATTTAATTATTTCTATAAATTGAAAAAAAATTGATTTATTCAATAAAGTATTCTTATGGAACATGTGGTGGGAACCTATTGGGAAGTTGATTTCACACCATACATACACCCAATGGGTATATGTAAACTTTTTCATGTCTGGTGTTGGAAATGGGAAGAAACACTTGGTGGAGGTGGGTATTTGATCTTGTTCATGTTCATGTTATAGTGTTGGAACAATGGGATGTTTAACCACATGTCATTTGGAGATGTGTTATAGTATTTTTTTTTGGTTCACTTTAACCATGGGATAGTACTTGTATAGCCATTGTAGAACCTATATATTTTCATTATTCATATATAGATTTATCTCATTATGTTGTGTACATGTTTTGAGTTTCTGTTATTTGTTTTATATATTGAGATGCTATTTATTCCAACTATTATTTATTGGTCTAGGTTTTTATATGTACTTGTGGGATAAATCAATCCCAAAGGATATTCTTGGATACCTAGGAACTTTTTAGAAACCCATGGGGATTGGTAATCCTCTTAAAGACATATCACCTGCTAAATCAAGTGTCCTATTTATGGATGACCATAGTTTTTCATGAAATTATTTTCATGGAAGGATTGTATGACATGGTTTTATAGATTTAGTGATTTTTCATATGTGTGAAAAAAAATATTTAAAATGTATATGTTCTATGTGAACATGGGGAACCTTATTTAGTTTACTTAATAAATTTGTGTGGTTAGATTCCTTGAGGAGAAATGGGCTAGAGGCCTAAGGATGTTTTGGATAAAAATTATTTTGATGGGTGACAAATGGTTTGGGAGCCTGAGATTCATTAATACAAAATGCCAGTGATGGTGGGGAAATTTGATGTTATGAATGTTGGTGTGGGACATCAGTGAATTAATAATGAGTTTAGAGTGAGGATTTCTCATCAATTCTTACTTCTTTATTGATGAGTGTTTTTCTTCTAGGTGGTTGAATGTTCATTGTTTTGGGTTTCACATTGCATGATGCAGCCAGGCTCTGTGAGTTGTGAAAACATCATTTATGTGTATCTTAGGTAGCTAGAGTACCCAAATAATTTATTATTTATTAATGAACAAATAAATAGATCTATTACGGCATCCCACCTTTTTAATACATAACATCTCATTAAATTTTACAAACATAGGATCTTTAAAGTCTAGTGTCTTGAAAATCAGGGACATAAAACATGAAAAAAACATAAAACATTCTTATAATCTACTTTTAAGGATTCATCATATGTTAAACCTATGTACAATTACTTCATCTCATATCCTGGAGACATACATAAAAGTAAATGGTGAGTAGAAGCCCCAGTAAGGGTAAATAAGGGAATCAGTGTACTTGTGATATCAATAAGAACTTGAATAAAATCCTAAAGACATGAGCAATGGAAGAATAAGAATATCATAATGAAAATAACTTGAAACGTAACTTGAATATTTGGCTACAATATTTCAATTAGAAATTCATGAACATATCACCATGTTTAATCCTCGAGGTGTCATAAAAATTACCAAGGTTATTCATCAAGGTATCATGAAACTTTTCATCTCTAGAGATTAATTTCTTTACCCAATGAATTGGAGCCCTATCCGAGTGCACCCTTAATATGCCATTAATTTCATGTGATCCATATAGATCGTAATCAAACATTTCATAAATAACCCATGGGGTATAAAAGAAATGGGTTTCATTTCAAGATCGTGACATTTTAAAAGTTCTTAAAAATAAGATCATTATGTCATTTATAACCCATGAAAAGGGAGTGAGGGTTGTATGTATGTAAATTACAGAATAAAATATATCATATTTATATATTTATGAACACCCATAAATACTAAACAGGTCTAGGTATTCACATAAATAAAACAAGATAATTTCTGGAGAGAAAGAGATAGAAATTTTGAGGTGAAATTTCTACAGCATAACGACTATATAACATGGTTTTAGAAAACATTGAAAAGATAGGGGAAAAGGGTCAAAAACTCATAAATAATTCATAATATAGTATCATTACATAATAAGATCATGGTATATATATTTGAATGACATACCACATGAAAAGGAAACATGAAAGAAAAGAGAATATGTGATTTCTTTTATGAGAAATTTGGAAGCCTAACGGTGTCACTTAAAAATTTAGAAAACAAATTGATGAGAGTAGAAAGGGTCTACCAACAATTAGACATGAAATGGACAGTAATGAGAGAATATAAGAACATAACATAAACATGAAGAGATCGAAACTAGAAGACACAACCTAAATAAATTCATGGCTTAAAATAGGAGGGTGAAAGATTCCCTTACCTCAAAGAGTAACTTTGAATTCTTGAAGGTCAAGACCTTGGGAGGCTTGAGGGCACATTGGGAGTACTCTGTGGGAGGTAAAGTGACCTGAACATCACTGGGGAGGATTTGGAAATGAAATTAATGAGGGAATGGCTTGGTATTTATAGGAGAAGTGAGGGAATAAATTATTAGTTTCCAAGGGACACCTCATCGGTGGTATTGGAAAAACCATGGGCTTTCCCATGGTATTTTCCCATGGTATTGGCCACTTGTGACACCTCATAGAATATATTACTATTCATAAGTCAAATATAATTATTACATACTTATTACATCATTAATGATGTCATTAAACACTTGAAACTCAAAACTGTATTTGTACTATTCACCGAAAATTCAACTGTTTCATAAAAATACCAAAAATTCACCTTAACCTAATATTAATTCTCTAAATTCAAAAAGGAACTCAATTTTAAATATAATTTTCTAATTATGAGATATTTAATATTTAAGTAAAAACACTATTCATAGAAAATTCAACTATTTCAAAAAAATCCCCAAAATTTACCTTTTCCTAATATCGATGCTCTAAATTCCAAAATAAACACCATTGTATGAAAATAATTTTCTAAATATTTTTAATTTAATTTTTAAACAAAAACACTATTCACTCAAAAAAAACTAATACTTATCTAATAATTTCCGAAACAGTTATTTACTTATTTTATTGAATCACATTACTTAATCAAGGTGCCTAAATTATATTAATACTTTATTAAGTGAGGTTACTAATACATTTAGTAATATTAATATTCATAAGCATAAAATTACTATTCATAATTTACTATTCATCAAAAATTAAGGTGATCTTATTAGACTCTAAATATCTAACTAAACATAACTATAAGAGACCATTTTTTATAAACATTAATCATTATTAATTATTTAAGGTTTACATAAATATTTTAAAATATCATTTTTCCAAAATTCATCAATAATATACATCCTATATTTATCCGAACATTTGAGATTCACAAACATTACCATAAGAAGAAATAATAATTTTTATTTATATTAAAAGATTACATAAAGTAGCTATGGTCTCATTACATAGACCATTATAACACCAACATAAGACCTAAGTGTAAGGTGTGCTAAGGTGAAAGAATCTTGGGGCGGCTCAGCCAACATTTCCCGAGTGGTGATTTCTATTAACTTGAACATCTCCCGTAATCAATTCCATTAAAGCTTCACACAATGACGTTTGGCTTGGTTTTGGTCTAGAGAAAATCCCAGTGGTGCTACCTCATTCCCAAGTTCTATCAGATGGGCTTCAAACGGCCGTAAACTACTGGATGAGGCCATCGAATCTTTTTTCTGTATAAAGATCACTTGTATTTATAAACAATAATTGCAAAATTTAGAGTCTATTTTCCAATAGTTATATTAACCAATGGTCATATTGACCAATGGTAGTATAATAGTCAAAACCTAACAGTATCATTTTAATTATACTCATTTAATTAAATAAATGAAATAGTTTTGTTCAGTATAAAATAAAATAACACACAAAAATAGGAAACAAAAATTAATAAAAAGTTGTGGTCATTACATTATTCCCTCTTTAAGAAATTTCATCCCCAAAATTTTAACTCATACCCTAATAAGATAAAAGGCGTGGGTACTTCTGCCTCATTGACTCCTCTGGTTCCCACGTGGTATCTTCACATTTGTGGTTCCTCCATAACACCTTAACAAGGTGGGTAGTCTTGTTGCGTAGAACCTTGTCTCTACGATCCTAGATCTCCACCAGATTCTCCTCATAAGATAGGTCATGTTCCAGTTGTACTACCTCTTGGTTTAGTACATGTTAAGGGTCCGGTATGCACTTCCTCAAGAGGGATATATGGAAGATATCATGAACTTATGCTAGATTTGGAGGGAGTTCAAGCCAATAGGCCACTACTTCTATGCGATCAAGGATTTCATAGGGGACAATATACCTGGGGATGATCTTTCCTTTCTTCCCAAACCTCATGACTCTCTTCCAAGGTAAAATTCGAAGAAATACCTTGTCACTAACATCAAACTCAGAGTCTCTTCAATAGTTGTCAGCATAGCTCTTTTGTAGACTCTGAGCAGCCTTAATGTGTTCCTAGATGGCATGGACTTTTTCAGTCATCTCTTGGACAAGATTAGATCCAAGAAGCATTCTCCCACCAGATTCATCCCAAAAAGTAGGAGTTCTACATCACTTCCCATATAGAGCTTTATATGGTGCCATTTGAATGCTCGAGCTGAAGCAATTGTTGTAAGAGAACTCAACTAAATGGAGATGTTGATCCCATCCACCTTTAAATTCGATTGATCATGTTCTCATCATTCCCTTGAGTGTTTGAATACTCCTATCTGAATGTCCATCAGTTTGGGGGTGATAGGCCGTACTGAAATTCAATTCAGTTATTACATCTTGTTGAAGACTTATCCTGAATTTTGATGTGAACCTTGGATCATGATCAGATACGATAGAAAGTGGAACTCCATGTACCCTTACCACTTCCTTCACAAATATCCTGGAATGTTGATCAAGAGAGAAATATTCCTGAATGGAGACAAAATGGGCAGTCTTGGTGAGACAGTCCAAAATAACCCATATCACATTGTTTCCTTTGGAAGTTCTCGGGAGACCAATGATGAATTCCATATGGATATTATCCCACTTCCATGCTGGTATGGGTAGTGGTTGCAATACCCCTTTAATAAGTTGTCACTCTGCCTTCACTTGCTGATATACTAGGCACCTTGTAGTGTAATCATCAATCTCCCTTTTCATATTATCCCACCAAAAATGATCACAAATATCCCTATACATTTTTCTTCTTCTAGGATGTATAGAGAAAGTAGAGCTATGAGCTTCATCCATCATCTCCTTCTTTATTTCTGGAATAGATAGAACACATAGTCTTGTACGAAATTTCATTACACCTTCTTGATCAATATTAAACTCAAGAGACTTCCCATCCTTTATAGCCTCAAACTTCTTCTGTAACAAAGGATATTATTTCTAAACTTTCTTGATCTTCTCTAGTAATGGTTGTTGAGAAATCATTTGGGTTATAGTTGATGATGTCCCATGCCTTATAATTCCCATGTCCAGCATTACTAGGTCATTGATCAAAGGATATCTTTGAATCCTCATCATGGAAAGAACAACTGGGCCTTTCCTGCTTAATGCATCAACAACTTTGTTTGCTCTTCTGGGATGATAATTAAATGAACAATCATGGTATTTGAGAAGCTCCAACCGTCTCCTTTGTCTCGTGTTCAATTCCTTTTGGGTGAAAATATACCTCAAACATTGATGGTCTATGTATATATCACATTTATCCCCATTAAGATAGTGATTCCATATCTTCAGAGCAAAAAAGACCACAGCCAGCTCCAGATCATGGGTATGATAGTTCTGCTCACGAGTCTTCAACTATCGAGATGCATAAGAAATTACATTTTCATTTTGCATGAGGACACACCCAATCCCATTGAGAGATTCATCGATAAAAATAACGAATCCTTCTCCACTTGAGGTCATATTTAACACGGGTGCAATAACCAATCTCTTTTTCAGCTCTTGGAAACTTCTCTCACACTACTTTTTCCAGATGAAATTGACCACTTTTTGAGTTAACGTGGTTAATGGATTAGAAAATTGTGAAACGTTTTTCACAAACCTCTTATTATATCCTACTAATCCAAGGGAACTTTGAATCTCAATTATTATTGTAGGCTGAGTCCACTCCTCTACAACTTTTGTCTTTGCAGGGTCAACTGTGATTCCTTCATTGGTAACAATGTTCCCTAAGAAAGAATCTTTTTGTAACCAAAATTCACATTTACTGAACTTTCCAAAAAAAACCTCTCCTTCCGTAGAGTTTTCAAAATAACCATTAGATGATCTTCATGCTCCTCACAAATTTTGGAATATATCAGAATATCATCAATAAAAACTACCCCAAAGTTATCAAGGTAGTCCTCTAAGACTCTATTCATCAAATACATAAAAATAGAAGGTGCATTAGTCAGTCTAAAGGGCATAACCATAAACTCATATTGCCCATATCTTGATCGGAAGATAGTATTTGGAATATGTTCTTTCTTCACCCTCAATTGATGATTACCAGATCAAAGATCAATCTTATAGAAGAATTAAGCCCCACAAAGTTGGTCAAATAAGTCATCAACTCTTGGAAGAGGGTATTTTTTCTTTACTATGATCCCATTCAGTTGTCTATAATCAATGCATAGCCGCATCGATCTATCCTTATTCTTCAAAAAGAGAACCGGTGCTCCCCAAGGAGACACACTCAGTCGGATAAACCCCTTCTCCAAAAGATCTTGGAGTTGTTTCTTTAATTCCTCCAGCTCTACATTTGAAATCCCATATGGGGTGTTCGATATCATATGAGATCCAAGTATGAGTTCAATGGAGAACTCTACCTTTCTTTTTGGGGGAGGTCCGGGTAACTCCTCAAGAAATATGTCAATGTATTCCTGGATGATGGGGACATTTTTTATCCTTAATATCTCATCTTCTTCTTCTTCTTCACCAATCTACTCCACAAATAAAGATATAGGGTTTTATTTTAGATAATTATCAGGATGAGATATCTCTCCTTGGAAGATAACTGTAGATTTTCCATTCAAGACTATAGATATTTACTTACTTCTGCAATTGATCTTAGAATTGTACTTTGGGAGCTAGTCCATCCTCTGTATAATGTCGAATTCTTTCATGAAAATGACTACTATATTTGTGATAATATTGTTCTCACTAAAGTAAATAATAGAGTTTCTAAACACTGAAGATTCTTGGATAATCCCACCAGGAGTCTTGACTGATAACTCTACTTTTTTCAAATAGGGGGTTGAATCTAAATTCTTTGTAAAAATAGAAGAAATAAAGGAATGCCTAGACCTAGAATCAAAAAAAAGTACATGATAGCTGTGAGAGGACAACAAGAGTACCTACTACCACATCATTTGGAGCTTCATCTTCAGGTGTCGTGATAGAAAAAACACGGCCTTAATCCCTTGGCCTTTGCTGAGGCTGATGGTGGTTCCCCTCTACTTCCCATAGATATGGACAGTGATTGGAAAAGTGCCCAAGTTGTCTACACATAAAGCACTGGACATCAGGTAGGGAATGCAAAATCTTACGCTTTTTTTAGTTTTTGGAAGTTGAGGTTTCACCTCACTATGAAAATTCCTCACAATATGGACATCTCTTCCACACTTGTAGCATTTCCTTCTCCCGAGCTGGCAGTTCCACGAATGATTCTTCTCCCATTTATTACATGTGGGAATTTTAACTTGCTTTCCTCCCCATCCCTAATTGAATTTACTCCCTAATCTAGGCTCCATCGATCTCTTCTTGTCATTGGATTTATGAGACCACTGCGTCTCACAAAACTCCAGCTCGACTGTCATCACACTCCACATGATCTCCACATAGTTATCATAGTCTCAGTTGACAAGATTCTTCAGCAGAAGAGGTCTCAGTCCACCAAAGAATCTATCAACCTTTCCATTTATATCTATAACAAATCTAGAGGTATATCATAAACTCTTTGTGAAGTTCATCTCATAGCTTCCCACAGATTCATTCTCCTTCTGCTTCAGCTTGAGAAACTCTTTCTCCATTCTTGTTCTCATGGAATGAGGGAAATAATTACTAAAAAAGATCCCTCTGAACTCTTCCCACTCCATATCATCAACTTACACTCTTTTCCTTGTGTTCTTAATTAGTTTTCACCACTAATAAGCTTCACCTTCTAAGTGATAGACAGGAAGAGTGACCTTCTCTTAATCTGAATAGCGGAGCACAGAAAACATCTTGTCGATGGAGCTGATCCACTACTCAGTAATCAATTTGTCAGTTAATCCACTGAAGGTTGGTGGTCATTGATGCATAAAGGACTCAACAGAATGTTGTTCCCTTCATGGTGAGATTGTTCTCTCATATTGATTCAAGTTATTTCCCATAACTTGAGTCATTTGGTTCATCATTTGCATGAATGCTTCCATTTCGACTTCTATCGGAGGGTCATCAGCACATGATCCATTGTGGTCACCATTTTCATTGTTCCTCCTATTTCCCACCATTTTCTAAAAGAATAAAACATTAGTGAGAAAATTATTTCATTAAAAAATCTTTTAACTAAAAAGGATTTTATGTCTTAAAACTTTAGGCTTAGACAATTACATTTCTCTATAATTCCTTCATAATGATTCATAAAAATCGTGCGATTAACCAAAAATATCCCCCATGAGTGTCACAACCAAGAGTGCAACAAGGCCCGTTTTCGTGTACCAGTTCCCATTCATGTCTAGCTCAAAGCGGTGTTTTGGGGTTTTACCCCTATGTACATCTGTGCCAGATCCACCTCTACCTGCTCGTATCCAAATAAGGATGTGTTTGCTTGATAAACAACTTACTCAATACTCACCAAAATACCAGTAAGTTTTCCTATATTTAAAATTTTATATATGGTTATTCATAAAGATTCCATATCTTAATTTCCATAAATAACTAAACTATCCTATGATACCAACTATGGAATCCCGCCTTTTTAATACATAACTTATCATTACATTTTACAAATAGATGATCTTTAAATTCTAGTGTCTTGGAAATCAGGGACATAAAACATGAAAACAACATAAAAAATTCTTCTAATAAACTTTTAAGGATTCATCATATGTTCAACCTATGTATAATTATTGTGTCTCATATCCTAGAGACATAATCAAAGTAAAGGGTGAGCAGAAGGCCTAGTAAGGGTAAACAAGGGAATCAATGTACTTGTGATATCAATAAGAACTTGAATAAAAACATAAAGACATGAGAAATGGAAGTATAGGAATATAATAATGAAAAGAACTTTAAACATAAATTGAATATGTGGATACAAAATTTCATTTATACATTCATGAACATATCACCAAGGTTTATCCCTGAGGTGTCATAAAAATTACCAAGGTTATTCACCAAGGTATCATGAAACTTGTCATCTCTAGTGATTAATTTCTTTACCCAATGCATTAGAGCGCTATCAGGGTGCATCCTTAATATGTATTTAATTTCATGTGATCCATATAGATTGTAATCAAAAATTTCATAAATAACTTATGGAGAATAAAAGAAATGGGTTTCATTTCAAGATTGTGATGTTTTAAAAGTTCTTAAAAATAAGATCATTATGTCATTTATAACCCAAGGAAAGGGAGTGAGGATTATATCTATGTCAATTATAGAATAAAATATATCATATTTATATATTTATGAACACCCTTAGAAGAAAAATAGGTCTGGTTATTGACATAAATAAAACAAAAGAATTTATGGAGAGGAAGAGATAGAAATTTTGAGGTGAAATTTCTACAGCATAACATCTATATAACATGGTTTTAGAATACATTGAAAAGAGAAGAGACAAGTTTTAAAAACTAATAAATAATTCATAATAAATTATGGGTACATAATAAGATCATGGTATGGATATTTTAATGACATACCACAAGAAAATGAAACATGAAAGAAAATAGAAGATGTGATTTCTTTTACTAGAAATTTGGCAGCCTAACAACATCACATAAAAATTCATAAAAAAAAATATGAGAGTAGAAAGGGTATCTCAACAATTAGACATTAAATGTATAGTAATGAGAAAATATAATAACATACCCTCAACATAAAGATATGGAAACTATAAGACACAACATAAATAAAGTCATGGCTTAAAAGAGGAGGGTGAAAGATTCCATTACCTTGAAGAGTAACTTTGAAAGCTTTATGGTCGGGACCTTGGGAGGCTTGAGGAAACCTTGGAAGGACTCCTTGGGAGGTAAAGAGACCATAACTTCGTTGGAGAGGATTTGGAAATGAAATTAATGAGGTAATGGCTTGGTATTTATAGGAGAATTGAGGGAATAAATTATTAACTTCCAAGGGACACCTCATCGGTGGTATTAGAAAAAACATGGGCTTTCCCATAGTATATGCTCATAGTATTGGCCACTTGGGATACCTCATATAACATATTACTATTCATATGCTGACTAGTATGATTAAATAATTATTACATCATTAATGATGTCATTAAACACCTGAAACTCAAAACTGTATTTTTACTATTCCCTGAAAATTCAACTCTTTCAGAAAAATCCCAAAAATTCACCTTAACCTAATATCAATTCTCTGAATTTAAAATTGAACTCCATTTTAATAATAATTTTCTAATTATGTGATATTTAATTTTTAAGTAAAAAACACTATTCATTGAAAATTCAATTCTTTTATAAAAATCCTCAAGATTCACCATAACCTAATATCGATGCTCTAAATTCAAAAATGAACTCCATTTTATGAAATTAATTTTATAAATAATTTTAATTTAATTTTTAAATAAAAACACTATTCAATATAAAAAAACTAATACTTATCTAATAATTTCTGAAACAGTTATTTACTTATTTTATTAAATCACATTACCTAATCAAGGAGCCTAAATTATATTAATACTTTCTTAAGTGAGGTTACTAATCCATTTGGTCATATTACTATTCATAAGTGTAAAATTACTATTCATACTTTACTGTTCATCAAAAAATTATTTTGATCTTATTAGACTCTAAATTTCTTACAGAACATAACTGTAGAAGACCATTTTTTGAAAATCATTACACATTATTAATTATTTATGTTTTAAATAAGTATTTTAAAATATTATTTTTACAAAATTCATCAATAATATGCATCCTATATTTATCCAGACATTTGAGATTCACAAACATCACCATAAGAAGAAATAACAATTTTTATTTATATCAAAGGATTACATAAAGCAGCTAATGTCTCGTTACATAGCCCCTTATAACACCAGCATATGACCTAAGTGTAAGGTGTGCTGAGGTGATAGAATCTTGGGGTGGCTCAGCCAACATTGCCCAAGTGGTGATTTCTATTAGCTTGAACTTATCTCATAGGTGATTATGCTCAAGCTTCATACGATGCAGTTTATCTTGGGTTTGGTCAAGAGCAAAGCCCAGTGGTGCTACCTCCTTCCCAAGTTCCGTCCGATGGGCTTCGAATGGCCTGAGACCACTGGATGAGGCCATCAAATCTTCTTTCTATAACTAATATCACTTGTATTTATTTAAAATAATTCCTACATTAAGAGTTTAGTTTCCAATGGTTATATTGACCAACGATCATATAAAATTCAAAACCTAATGGTATTATTTTAATTATACTCATTTGATTAAATAAATGAAATAGTTTTGTTGAGTATAAAATAAAATAACACACAAAAATAGGAAACACAAATTAATAAAAAGTTCGGGTTGTTACATCCATAGTATGGGTTGTTTATTATAGAAGTGATGTTAAATTATTTATATCATATTAATGGAAACCATGGGATGGTTGATTAGGAGTCTCCAAGGAGAAAGGATTTAAAAATATTGAATTTGTAATGTGTTTTAATAAATCATGTTGGTTGTAATGAAATGGTTAAATAATATTTAATGATTATAAAATACTATAATATGTAATCAAGATAATTAATAGTGTCATCAACACTCATCTTAAGAATATTATAATGTTAATCTTGAGAAATTAATCTTAGATTAGTATTAATTAAGTGTTAAGTAATTAATTAAAATTGAACTTGATTATTTTATGTCGGTTTAATATATAGACCTTAGTAGTGGTGGTAGGGGGTCCCATTTGGTGACAGTAGAAGATAAGTCTAAGGATAGGTAGTTTACCATAGTGTAGTTGTTTTTTGATTGATATACCCTTAGTGTTAGTCGCAAACCCCTGGAAAATTAGAGGAGGGATTTGGGTGTCATTATATCTCTTTCTTAATTTTAATCCTAAGTGGGGTACCTTTGGAGGGAGGGGTCATGAAAATTATCATGGTTAAAGATAATGGTTTGTAAATACCTTGACTAGAGAAGGAAATAAAAGAAAAATGGACATATAGAAAAATAGTTTTATAAAAAATGGGTAGGCAAAATTGATAAAATGTGTTTTGGTGATCATGGTTCAGAGTGAAATTTATTAGAATCCCAGTATATATATGGAGTCTAAACATATTTTTGGTTTCTCCATGGTGAAAATACAAAATTGTGAAGATTCCATGGATAGATGAGTGGTTTTGGTGTTTTATTTAGATGATATAACTATGAAAAAAACAATTTATTTTACTGAACACCGTGTCCTTGTTAGGAGTATATATGAATTTTCAAATGATGAGAATGGTTCGATTTCATGGAGATATATTAATATCCCACCGTGGTTTTTAGATTCAGTGTATTTAATGTAATAATACATCATGGTCTCACCGATCATGTAATGGTTTTTTCAATGTCTTTATGATTTATATATTTCAAGATATATTCAAAGGGAGGAAGATTTAGGACTTTAATGAGTAGATTTTGACTTTAATTATTATCTTCTAAATAGGTGGACTTTTCCATGATTAAGAGAAAATGTGAAATATTTACTTGAGGGAAAGATTAATAATTTATTATGAATTTTAGATAGAATATTGAAAATAGAAAATTCCTTTAAGGGAAAAAATATAATTTAAAAAAAATATATATATATTTGAAGACAGGTCTTGCTGAAAGTAAAAAATAATTTTGGACACCATTAATCAATAAATCCATATAAGGGGATTAATAGGGTTAAAATCATCAATATTTATGAGGATGTAATGTATTTATAAACAAATCAATGTATATTTTTTATTTTTGAGATCTAAAATGGGCTTCTGATGGGTGGTGGGTATTTTTTGAGTGTTAGAGTGGTGAGATTTCTATCCAATGAGTGGTTGTAAACCAAGAGGGGTGGTGGGTATACTCTAAATATTGTAAATAAGTAGTTATATTAGTGTATTTTGGCACATTAGTACATCATTGGTGGATAATATATAGATGTAGCATAGTAAATGTGATCCAAGAAAAATTTATTATGTCCTTGTACTTTCTCACTTTAATATTTTGTGACAAATAACAGTGTGTTATAACTAATTCTAAAACAAAATTGTTGTATGGGATAATTTTTAATCGACATGCCCTGATTCACCCCATTCTTAGGGTATCTTCCCTTAAGGGGACCAAAAAACCATGATTTTCATTATCTTGAATAAATATTAGTTTTTTATGGGAGTTACATTTATATAGTACTCATACATATTATAAGAAAACATACACCCTAATTTTATCTGGTTTATCATGCTCTATTTTTAGGAAAGCTTTTCCACATTTTTTTATCAAACCATGATGTAGTTTTATAAAATTTATAAACTGTGCTCATGTTTTAGTAAACTATGATATAATTACAAAAAATATGGTCATTTTTACATCAAAAAGAATCATGGGTTTGAAAACTTCACAAATAATGAATTTTTCCCAAAATTTATCATGGTACTAAAAAATTACGTTTTCCTAATTTTTTAATCTATTTGAGAATCAAACCAAATGTGGTAAAAATTGATCATATGCTATTAGAGTGTTTTTGAGGAGATAACACTTATCCAAAAATGGTATAAAAAATCAAATAAACCTCATTTTCCAAGATACAACCAATAATGTTTATTGAATATTATAAATTAAGAATGTATTCCTTTTCTCTAATGATATTATTTTTCCATGATTTTCTACATTAATTTAATAAAGATCATTGGGAAACAACTAATAGACCCTATCTATATAGGTTATCCATCGGTTGTGTGAATCCCCAAATGCATGGTAAGGATCCTATATTCCTCATGTTTTCTTAGAACCATCATTTATAAAAAAATTAGATAAGTCTCACATCCATTCTATTATCGATTCATAAACCCTGATCTTGGTTATATAGGCCTTAAAGTATCTCAAATGATCAACTCATTGAATTAAACTATTTCATGAACATTTCATAAATAGAAATTCTTTATAACTCTAAGATCATCATTGTGATCTATTATTTAATTTCCAAATAATTTATTAAGATGTTGTAACTCCTCAAATCATTATATAAGAAAATATAATATGATATATTGTAATAGGATAATGTCACATTATCACAAAACATGTGCATTTTAATGTACTAAACCATGATTTAGTGACCCTCAATACATTATGTTTCATTCTAGTATAAACCATTACATGGTTTTTATCACCACTATGTGGTTTTTATTTAGTGTATATTTATAACAAAAAAATAGTCATTATATCCCCCTTTAACTCATAATGTAACATATTCCTATCATTTTCTATTCACTCAAGGTGTAATATAGCCTTACATTCCATTTTCACTCATAGAATATCCTAGCCTCATAAATCCCCTTTCAATCATGGTATAATATATCCTATGGTATCGTACCCATATTATTATCATCATGTCACATAATATTATGTAAAAAAATTAAGAAATATTAAGCAATTTTATATTAATGTGAAGCTAATATATTTTTTCCAAATATCTTGTGTCTCCAGAATATTTTATATTTTTATAACATTTATCAATCATTAAAAAAAATATTTCACAATGTAAATACATTTAAATAAATTTGGAAAAAAAATCGTATAAATTATCACTATAAAAAACATAAAACTTACTCCCATGTTAAACACAATAAAAATTAAGTCTGGAAAGTGTGGATTAAATAAAATAGGTTTAGAAGTATTTACAATAAATTTCAAATAAAATCAAACCTCTAAATTTTATACTTTTATTTTCCAAATCCATTTCACATATCATATTATAAATATTATACAAATAATAATGATTCAATCATAAAAATGGTTTAGGTCACTAGCCTCACTATAAAATTAATAATATATCAAGGATGTAATAAAAATTTGAAAAATAATTTCCCAAAATCAAAAAATTTATCAAAATAGAAACAAAATGATCGAATTGAATCATTTAATATAAAAAACATATCATTTACACATAAAATATAGGGATTACCAAACCTTTATTACACAGTTAAAAAATTTTAAAAGGCTCATGATTGCATTGAGAACCATAATGTTTTGAGATGAGTTAAGTTAGAGAGAAATATGATGGAGGGGATAAAACTTCACAATAATAACATTATCATTTAGTGGTAGTTTATTGGAAGAGATTTTATAAATAATTTATAAATAAAAAACATATGCTATAATTCATCAGTAGTTTAAGAAACCCCCACTAAATAAAAAATGAAAACAAAAGTGTGTCATAATTTATCAATGTCTTGTTAATGCCATCATAGAAATTGTTAAATAAACCCAAAAACCCTACCTTCCCTCTTTAATAATGAATTCACTTCCCCCTTCATGTACTATATCATAAATTAGAAATGGTTTCATCACCCTTTTTCACCACTCACCACCCTAGTTTTCTACCTTTCACCAACCATATTCTCCACCCCATATAAAAAAATTAACATGACCATCCCATGATTAAATATTTTGATGAAAATATAAAAACACTCACATTACATTATGATATTTTTTTCTATTACCATAGGCTTCATATCATAGTTCTTAAATTTATGGCTGAAATTGGATATTTACATGGTTTTGGAGATGGTTTTTATGAATAAGGAAATATCCACATTCCAACACAATTTTCAAAATAATGCTCAAAACATACTTACTAAACTAATGTTCTAAGAGAATATAAATAAAATAATTCAATATTGGTTGACCATAAATTTTTTTTTGTGAATCCATTTATACACCAATGAATATAAAATTGATTCTTATGAATATATATATGGTCATATTAGATAAGAATTTGGTAATAATTAATAATAACATATTTTTTTATTTTATAATACATGTTAAAAATATACTTCAATATCAAATGGTATTAATATATGATTTAAATTTAGTTTTTGGATCTATGGCTTATCAAATAAAAATATTAAAATAAGATTTACTATTTTTAGTATTAGAGAGAACCCCAAAACTTATCTTTTCTCAATCAAAATAGTCCCAAAATGCCTCTAAAAATGGGTTTTAATTTAAGCTACACTAATATTATATCTTTCATTGGAATTTATGATTTATTAAAGAATGTATTATTTTCCTTTTTAGGTGTGGATGAACCTATTCGTTGGATTTTACATTCTTATTGATAAAAAGGTTTGGAAATTGTAGTTGTATTCCCGCCTTTGGGATTTGTTTTTGTGATTTGTTTTATGTTCCAAGGATTTCCTCATCTTATATTAAGTTGTATTGAGGGGTTTGATTCCCTTTTTTTAAAAGATGATAATTTGATATTTTTCTTTTGTGATTTAATTTTTTTATGTTATGCTTTCATGTATTTCATTATCTATGATCTTTTTTAATTTTATTCAATTAATCAGAGAAACTTCTATTATGATAATGTCAAGGGTTGAATTTAGATAGAAGTGATGGTTAAAGCTTAGTGTTCATGGAAATTACTTTTGGTGTGAAGTTCAATGTTAATAATTAGGTGACCAAGAGATTAATATTGAGGTTACATGAGATATATTAGTGGTAAAGATAACTATTAAGTATGTTTTGAGATGAATTTTTTATTATAGGAAAAATTGACCTTGTAAATTAATAATTTTATAAATATTTTTAAAATAAGGGGGGAAGTAAATTTATTATTGAATAAGGTATATACAAACATGGTTTTAGGAACCAAAGATATAGATACTTGTGACAACAGTTTTTATAAATTGTGTTCTTAGGCTGTTCATCTGTCACAATTATGGCCATAATTTGGAAAAAATATTTTTATAAGAAGTGAGAGTCATGGTTATCAAAACTGTGGTTATAGCTTCTAAAAATTTATTTTATTAAATATATAATAATAATAATAATATTTAATTTTTAATTAAATTTATAAAAATTAATACTAAAAATTTTATTATCATAATTCATTAATGAAAATTTAACAACAATTTATCAATGATAAATATTATTTAATTAATATTTACTACTTTATAAGATGAAATTACTAAATAATGAATTGAATAAATAGTTTTATATTGAATTTATGAATTTTTTTGAGTAGTTATGGTGTTTGGTTTATTTACTAGTGAACCATGATTGGATCATGTTAGTTCTATTTTTATTTTTTAAGATACAACTATAATATCCCTAAAAAATTGCTCTTGGATAAGGTGTTGAAAACATAATTTTTACATTTATGGATTTGATACCAATAAACGTGACCCAATTTTGGCCATCCAAAACAAAAAACATCCTATGAAATAATTATACCACTTATACACCCGAGGAACTTTTAGTTTTATAGTTTTATTGAATTAGGAAAATATTGGACATAAAAATGACGAAATTTCAATATAGTGTACATTTTTCACAAAAATCAAATTCTTTATAAAGACACAAATTTTTCATTCAAGTTCACTCTTATATCTAGATTTATTAATGTTTGTAATCATCCTAAATCATAATAAAACATAACTCTAAAAATTAGGATGAGAAAAACAAATTTTAATAAGGTACATATATAAAAAATAAAACAAATTAGTTATTCTATTTGAAAACTTTGATATAATATAAGAGAGTTTTCCTTTAAAATTATATATTTTGAGCACAAATGCTTATTTACATAGACATGAAATCATATTTAAGTCATGAAGTTTTTTGAAAAAAACATTATAAGAAAAAATAAATCCAAAATCATAATCATGAGGGTTTCTTAGAAAACATGATAATCTAAGGAAAAAATTTTCATAAAAACATAAATTTTACCCTTAATGTCCATAATCATTCCATTAAACAAAAGGTCATTATCTTACCTTATGAAATCAAAAAAATCTAAGAAAATATTTTTCACACATAAAATTTTCATTTATATTTATTAGTATGAAAAATTCATTGAACCCTTACAAGGGACATTATAATAACCCTTAAAATGGAATAAAATACTTAGTTAATTCTTATATAATTCTCTGGAGAACATAATCTTTACCCAATGAATTAGAGAGCTCTATTGAAATCACCAATCATTATAAATAGTTTAAAAGGGACATAACATACATAAAACACATATAATATTGAATTTTTATCATAAAATCTCAAAAAATATTCCATTTAACATGTATAAAAAATAACATTCAGGAATCACATAAAAATATTAACAAAAATACATTTTCATTAAATACTCGTTAAATAAAAATTCCAAAATGAATAAAAATGGAATATTTTTTTGAAAACCCATTATAAATGAATATTAATATTATTAAATAATAAAATTCATGAAAATAGGAAATTATGATAATGCCATATTTCTTAAAAAATATTCATTTCACACTTTTTAAAAAATTTAAAAATAACATGTTTGGAAAACGTTTAAAAGAATTATTTTATAAATTTTGTAAAGAAAGTTAAAAAATTAAAATGAATTTGAACCTAAATTTTGTAATATTAATAAAACAATTGAAACATTTTATGTAACATGGATACATAGGGATAATATAATAAAAACCTATAAAATTTTAAAATAAGGTTTTAAAGAAAAATCCCTTACCACATCTCCCAACTAGTCACATATGTTCTTTAACATCTGTATAATGAACATAAATTAAATATTTACATTCTTAACAACCATTTAAGGTTTTTTTCCTTCATAATAATCTCATTTATTTCATTTATTATCACATCTTATATTATTAATAAACTGATTCAACTCATGTAGTACGTTTTGGGGATGTTTTGTACATAATCCCCAAAACAACTTCATTAGGATGAGCATGGTCCAAGGGGTCATTATTCTATCATATCCATAATAATAACCATGAAATAATTTTAATTTTTATAAATGAAAATTAATTTTAAATTAATTCATTAAAATATTTCATAAAAAAATATATATCAGATCGTGGGGCTGTTCTCTGCACGTACTTATGAGTGATGTTTTTTACTATTCATTGGATAAATAATAATGAAATAAAATAAAATATTATCTTTCTAGAATAATTTCCATTTTATAAAAATAATATACCTTCAATAAACCCATCCTCATAATGATATTTGAGAGGTTGTTTTTTGGAAAATTAAGTGCATCGCTATATGAATATGGTAGCTTGTATGTACACACGTGTGATGATCCTATTTTTAATGATTGGAAGGGTATAAAGATAAATGATATTTTGTAATTATAGAATCATAATTATATAGTTAATATCATGTATATACATTAATTTAATCATAATAACCATATATGAATTATTGGTTTGAAAAATGAAATGTATCACTTCATAGAGGTGGTATTCCATGATTAGACATGAAGAATAAGTAAAATGAATTTTTTTAGATAATATGATTACCTCCCCTTTGAAGATCCTACATTGGATTTCTCTATAATGACTATAGGGATAGTATTTTAAGAATATGATCATGTCTGCAAATTAACTAAAGAAGTTAACAAGATGTTTTGATATATTTGTTTTGAGATAAGTTGATTAAGAAGTGTGAGGATTGGAGGATATGTGGTGTCCTTATATAAGAGAGGAGAAAGGAAATGTTGGAATTATTTAATGTATTAAATTAATATAAATTAATTTAGAAATTCAAGTGTATCCAAAATGATATATTTATAAGATAATATTAGAAGGATTATCAATACTGACATCTAATAAAATTTATACAAGTTTAGGTGATGTGTTAACCACAATCTCCTAGTTTTAACCCCTATTAATGCCTTTGATGATTACCATGATATTAAAAAATAACTTTTTATGGGTTAATAGAGTTACAATAAAAGGATAAGTTAATAATAAATGTAAAATGATAGATATTATATATTATGTCTCATTAAATTACAGAAATATAATATGTTTATGAATTTTAAATCTTTTAAGAAATTATTATTTAACATAAAATACCATTAAATTTATTTTCGAGATAATTCACAAAATTTACATCAAAAAATATGAATACATTATTTTAGTTTAAAAATAAACTTTTAACACATCACTAATACATTATATTTATCTAAAAAATCATGTAAAATCATAAATTACCCAAAAAATATTACTTTTAGTGTTTTTAAAATGAATTACTTTATTTATCTACTCCTTGAACAAACACTGTGTTGTTGTTTACTAACAATTTTAGGTAATTATTTAATAAATAAAAATTAAAAAATAAAATAACATCATAAAATCTATTTTTTCAAATTAAAAATAAAATTTTATAGCCATTAATAACTATTATTTATACATATCAGAAAATATTAATGATATTAAAAGGAAGAAAGATATATTTCGGAATTTTATTTTACTTCAAATAATATAATGGTATTTATCAAATTTAAATAATAGAAAATTTTATATTATCAAAAAATAAATTATTGGTTGAATTGAACTCATAAAATAAAAATATATTCAATTGTATGGAATATGTTTAAGCCTTGTTTCATAGTTTTGACATTGTTCTACTTGTTTTACCATTACTGTGGTGACAACTTTTTTACCAAGGTTATTATTAATTATGACCCAAACTAAAGATGATATATTAAAAAAAATTAAATTATTATTCAAAATATGGAATAAATTTTATCAAATTCAATCCCTATAAGTGATATAAATTATATTTAACATAATCCCATAGAACACGACGAAAAATGTTTTTTTGGAAAAATGCATTTTTAAGTATAAAACTATTTTTATACAAATAATAAGAATAATTTTTATTATAATTAAATTAATTATATTGTTTTTAATAAAATTGAAGTAATTAAATTTTCAAATAAATTCGAAACAAAATTTTATTTTTTAAATACTTGAATGGAAAAGGCAGTTTTCTGAAAAATCGGTATTTTTTCATTATTCGATAAAAAGTTATTCTTTTTAGAAAAATGAAAAAATGTAACCTTAAGATGAATTTGATATTATGATTTTAAAAATGATAAAACATTAATCAAATATTATTTCTAAAATTATAAGAAATTAATTATAATAATGACTCATAAAAGCAATCAAAATAATTTTTAAGAAAATGTTTTTTTAAGCATAAAATGACTTTACCTAAAATTGAGTGTTTATTTACTATTAATTAAATACATTTGTATCAATAAAGACCCTTATAAATATATAAAATAATAATTTTAAAATTATTCAAACCCACTAATTCAATATATAATTTATAACGATCATATTAAAACAATACTATTTTGTAGACAGTAAAGCATGGTGTTATGGGTCGTTTATGCCATCGAACATAGTTTTACTTTAAAATATCAAGGTAGTATAGTCCCCCCTAATAAATTATGTCCTAAAAATTTGATATTGATTTTTTTTAATTCCATGGTTTGTTATTTGAAAACCCCTTTGTTGAAAAGAGACATCTTAAAAGGGGTTAAAAAACTTCTTTTGGAAAAGAGTGATAGGGAAATATAAAGGTCATCTACATTAACACATAAATAGGTTTCCACATAATAAAAACATTTATGGGAAGTGAAAAATATACTTGGAATAAAGATAAATTTAAGAGATAGTGTTATACTCTATGAGAAGTCAATAGCCCATTGATTCATCAGAAATTATCATTAATGGATATCTTTTTTTACAAGATCCTTTTTCTATAGTTAAGAGATTATTTTACCATTAATAAAGAGAACATGAGAAAATATACTTACATGGTTTCTTACAATTTCATAGGAAAAATTTCATCATTTTTTTGTTCTTTAATTATTTTTAACTTCTATTACATATTTTATTCTAATAAATTAATTTTAATGATAATTTTTTCCTTCCCAAAAAACTAAAATCAACTTCTAAGTATCACATGATACAAAAAAGGATAATAAGATAACCCTACTATATTAAGAAATTAACCAAAATAAAATTGTTTTAATAAAATAAAATGATATCAAATACAAATAAATACTACATTAATATTATATTCCTAAAAAATGACACCTATAGTTAAACATTAAACATTATATAAATAACCATCCATAAAACTCTTTGAAATATTTTTAACTAAGATCAATACCAAAAAATCAGGACTGGATCACATATTCTTCCAAGATCAATTTATATTTTATCTCTAAACAAAATTAACCACTCATAAATTTATATACCCAAAAATATATATTTTCTCTAATCATATAATCTATAATATTTTCTAATATTTTTAATTAATTATATGAATCTCCATAAATATTAGATAACTCATATATACTTCGAAACGATAATCCAAACATTATTTTACAAATAAAATCTCATTTTTTCCAAAAATTATTCCCATTTACCTTAATCATATAATATTCCCAAAATATTTAACTTCTTTAAAAATAACATTAAGAACATAGTCACCAAATCTCTTTTCAATCTCATGATTATCTATATAAAAAAAATATATGTTCCCAAAATGTAGTAACCCTTTTATGTCAATTGACCATAATTACCTCATCATCAATGATCATCTTAACCCTAAAAGTTATCAATACCATTCAACTTATGTCCACAAATTATAAAAGTATTATTTATCAAATAACTATTTCAATAAAACACAAGTTAATCTCAAGAGCTATATATACCTCAAATATTTTGAAAAACATTATAAATGACTCAAAATGTATCATTAATCACTAGAAAATCTAATCCATAAAAACCTTAGAAAGGAGATTAAATGAATTAAAATTATGATCAAAATTGAACATAAACCCATTATAATATCCATAACTCTTTATTTAACCTCTCATGAAAAAATTAAAAACACCAAAGTTATCTAAACTCATCACTAATACCATCTATTTCAACCCCAGACACACACTCCAAGATCTGATGGTAAAAACATAGTCTTAACATTTTTAGTTTTAATATTTATAAATGTGACCTAATTTTATCCATCCAAAACATATAACATCAACCAGAATTATTAAACAACTTACATACCCAATGAACTTTTAGGTTTAGAGTTTTATATAATTAGTAAAAACTATTACATAAAAATGTTTACATTTCCACATAGTTTAAATTTCTCTCAAAAAAACAAATTCTTTATAAAGACATGCTTGCTTCATTCATGGTAACTCAAATATCTAGAACTATGAATTTATAAAAGGTTCTAATCATACATAATACCTATTAATAAAAATTTTAAAATATCATATTATAAAAAAAACATCATTATAGTAAATATATAAATAATAAAAGGAATATGTTAGTCTATTCCCAAATCATGAGATCATATAAGAGAGTTTTTCACTAACATAATAAAATTTTTGCTCAAATAATTATTTAATTAAATGTGAAATAAACTTAAATTCCAAGATTATTTAATAAAAAACTTTATTAGAAAACATAAATGAAAAATCATAATCCTGAGGGTTTCTTATAAAACATAAGAATCCAAGAAAATCATTTTCTTGAAAATATACCTTTTACCCTTAATGGTCATAATCATTCTAAAAAACAATGGATCATTATATTTCCTTATGAAATTGAAATATTTCGATGAAAACAAATTTAATATAATAAAAAAATTTCAGAGGTTCCTTGGTATATAATTTTCATTAAACCATTAGAATAACCCTTACTAACAGAATAACCTACTCGGTTAATTCCAACATAATTCTCCTGAGAACATAATCATTATCAAATGTATTGGAGTGCTAAATCAGTCTCACATGTCATTATAACATTTTTTAAAGGACCATAAAATAAATAGAACATATATAAGTTTTCATTTACATCATAATATCTAATAAAAGTTTCTATTAAACATATATTAAATCACACTTTCTAGGGTCATGTAAAAATAAGGATAAAATACATTTTCTTAAAAAAACAAATCCCTAAAAGAATATAGAATGGGATATTATTTTC
This sequence comes from Viscum album, assembly GCA_963277665.1. Classification (NCBI taxonomy): domain Eukaryota; kingdom Viridiplantae; phylum Streptophyta; class Magnoliopsida; order Santalales; family Viscaceae; genus Viscum; species Viscum album. The sequence goes on along the minus strand of OY728138.1, from coordinate 1,710,938,201 downwards.
AAAAAAAGATTAAAAATTAAATTGAAATATTATAAAATCAGATTAGGTAAGATAGTGTGAAATTTATATCATGTCATATATGTCAAAAAATAGTCTTTTCATACTTTTTTAAAAATGATAAAATTAACCTGTTTTGAAAACAATTAAAAGCATTCTTTTAAAAACATCATAAATATTTTAAAACACGTTTAAAAATTAATTTTAATATAAATTTTATTATATTAATATTGTAATTTAGTCATTTTAATTAATATTTATATAGAGGAAAGATAGAGGAAAATCTTTAAAACTTTTTAAAATAAGGTTTTAAAGAAAACTCTCTAACTTCATCTCTAAAATTTCCATGTATGTTATTTAACTTCAGTATAATAAAATTATATTAATATTTAGTTTCATAATATAGTTTTTCAAGTTTATTAAATTATCATTATATATTTTATTTCATATATTTTCAGGTCTTATATATTTGCTAAATCAATAAATTTTATATAGGATGTTTTTTGGACATTTGGATTATAATCACCAAAATAACTTCGGTACGTTGAATTTTGTAAAAGGGGTAATAATTACAACATAAATATAATAATAATAATTTTATTATTATCCTTTTTATACATAAAATAAATATTTATATCCATCAAAGAAAATTGGTCCTGAAAAAAAAATTCATCGGCTCGTGAGGCGGTAGTCTGCACGTACAAATGAGGGATATTTTTTACTTTTAATTGGATCGGAAATAGATAAATAAAATAAAATTTTACCGTAATATAATCATTATAATTTTATAAACATCAAATAAATTCATTAAATATTTCCCAAAGACCATCCATTAGAGGTAGTTTTTGAAAAAAAGATGTACATTAATATGTGGATATAGTTGTCCGTACGTATGTCCATGTAATGAATCTATTTTTAATTATTAGACTGATATGAAGATAGATGATATATTATATTTATAGAATAATAATTATTTAATGAATATAAAAAATATATATACATATATATAAACATTAAAACCATCATAATATCCAGCCATTAAAGGAGGTGATGAAAAATGAAATATGTCACTTCGAGGAGCTGGCAGTCCATGTGTACAAACAAACAATGTTTCTGTTCCCCATAGGATGGAAAAGAATACTAATAAGTTTATTCCTTAAAATATTATTATTATTTTATATATGTTTATGTTATTATATTTGAATGGTTATGATAGAATTTAAGGTTGTGTATGAATGAGTAAAATGAAAATTCTTGGTTTAGATGGATACCTCCACTTCAAAGGACCTCTTTTGGATCTTTCCTTAAAGACCTTAGGGATTGTATTTTTAGAGGAAAATAAAATATATAATTTACATAATTAATTTAATAATTGTTTTTAGAGTTTTTTATAACTAAGTAGGTCAGTAAGTGTGAGTAAGAGAGGATATATGGTGTCCTTATAGTAGAGGGTAGAGGGGAGTCTGTGGAATTACTAAAAGTATCTAATTAATATATATTATTTTTCATATTAAAGTGTAAAAAATAATATTTTACGATTATAGGATAAGGATGAGTTGACATTCCATCATAAAATAAAATTTATAAAAGTTTAGGTAATGTTTTAAACCTCATATCTTAGTTTTAACCCTCCTTAACCTCTTTGATGATTACTGCGATATCAAAGTTTTTTACTCTTTAGGGGTCAAGAAAGTTAAAATAAAAGGAAATGTGACCCATAAGTGGAATATTTTTTATATGATAAACCATATACAATACTTCTAGCCAAATATAATATTTTTATCAATTTTTAATTATTTAACAAATTGTTAATTAACATTAAATGCCATTAAATTTATTTCTTTAACTATTCAAAGAATTGAATTTAAAAAATATCAATAAATTGATGTTGTTTGAAAATAAAATTTTTACTCATAAATAATACATTATATTTATCTATAAAATTAATTTAACACTATAAATTAATCCAAAAATAATACTTTATAGTTTTTAAAATCATTTACTTTATTTATCTATTATTTCCATAGCCACATTGTCGGTGTTGCATAATTATTTAAGATAATTATATCATCACTAAAAAGTAAAAAAAAAATACCATCAGAAAATAAATTTATTACTATTAAAAATAACCATTATAACCTTTTATATATTTTTTATCCCTATCAAAAAATATTATAGATATTAAATGAGAGAAAAAGACATTTTGAAGTTTTCTTTAACATAAAATAATATAAAAGTCTTTATCAAAGTAAAATGATACCAAAATGAAATATTTTCGAATATATAAATTTTTTTCAAATTAAACTCATCCAATTAGGTAAAGTAAAATGTCTGAATAATTTATGAATCCTAATTTCATAGTTTTAACTTTGTTCAATCTATTTTACCCTTACCGTGGTGACAAAATTTTTACTATTTTTCCAATTAATTATGACCAAGAATAAAAATAATATATTTAAAAAAATTAATATTAGGATATAAAATATTTGATCCATTTTATCAAATTAAATCTATATAAATGGAATAAATTACACTTAAAATAAACCCACAAAATCTGATAAAAAGTAATTTTCTAGGAAAAATGTATTTTTAAGTATAAGAATGTTTTTATACCAAAATTATGAGTAAATAATATTCAATTAAATATTCATTGGATAATTTTAATCAAATAGAAAAAATTAAATTTTAGAATAAATTAAAAACAAAATGCTACTTTTTAAATACTAGAATGTAAAAGATGGTTTTTTATAAAATGGTTATTTTTCACTATTCAAAAAAAATTAATATTTTCAAAAAAAATCCAAAAATTTCCCCTTATGGTGATTTTGATAATATAATTTAAAAAAATATATCCTTTTTATAAAAAAAATTATTGAAAATTGTTAGAAATAAATTATAAGATTCACTCATAAAAATCAATAAAGATCATTTTTAATGAAAATGTATTTTTATAAAAAAAAATGAATTTACCAAGAATTCAGTGATTATTAAATAATTTTTAATTAATAAATTTGTAATTATTAGTACCATTATACATATATTTCATAATGAGGTTACTCTTATTCATACTCGTTAATTTAACAGCAAGGTTATAATAGTCATATTAAAAAAATAACATTTCAAAGTCGTTAATTCTCGGTGTTTCATTTCTATATGCTATCAAACATATTATTATTTAAAAATATTTGGATATTATATTATTCACCTATTTAATAAATCTTCTCCTAATAATCTTATATTGAACTTGGTAATTCAAGGGTTAAATATTTGAAAATCCTTTTGTTGAAAGCCCACATCGTAAAAAGGGCTAATATAAATTCCTTTTAAAAATATGGAAAGGGAAATATAATGGTCATATTGAATAACACACAACTAGGTTTAAATATAATAATAACAATTATGTGACGTGAAAACATGGAATTGGAAATAAGATACATTTAAGAGTTAATGTTATACTTTTTTATAATATAATAGACCATCAATTCATCAGAAATGATCATAAAAGGATAACATATTTATTTAAATATAATTTTACTAGAGTTAAATGATTATTTTACCATCTGAATAAATTACATGAGAAAATTTACATACATGAATTTTTTCCATTTCATAAGATAAATTTCATCTTTTGTTTTTTCTTTAATCAATTTCTATCTATATCTCATCTCTTATTCTATGAAATGAATATTGAAGATGATTTTTCTAGGCCTAAATTACTAACATCAACTTATAACAGATCACATGACCCATAAAAAAATAATAGGTAATTCATCCAATCTTTATACATTAACCAAAACCAAAATGTCTAGAATAAGTTAATATAATCTCTAATATGAATAAAAGATACATTTATCTTAAAAACCTCAACAATAATACACAATGTTAAACATTAAACATTCCATAAATAATTAACCTTAAAACATTTAAAAATATTAATAACCAAGTTCAAAACCAAAAAAATCAGAAATTCTTGATCACATATTCTTCCAATATTAGTTTATCATTTATCTCCAAACAATATTAGTCACTCATAAAGTCATATAACCAAAAATCTATATATACAAATCATATAATCTTCAAAATTTTATAATATTTTCCATAAATAACATGAATCACCATAAAGAAAAATTAAATTCATATATAATTACAATAGATAAGTAAACCTTTATTCCTCAAATGAAATACTGTAATGGCCAAAATTATTTCCATTTACCTTAATCATATAATGTTCTCATAATAGGTAACTTCTTTAAAGATAACATTAATCACATAGTTACCTAATAAATATTAAATATCATGGTTTTATATAAGATAAAACATATGTTTCAAAAATTTAATAACTCGTTTATCTTAGTTAAACATAATTACCTCAATATTAAATATCATCTTCTCGCGGTGGATAGGGTTTCAATCCATTATCCTCCTTCTTCCCTCCCCCAGCTTGAAGGCTTTTTCCTCGAGAGCTCGGAGCTGTGCTTTGTCAGATCTGGGTCCAGGCAGCTTTCAGGTTTTGGTGTATCTGCAGAGGCTCAGTGGTTTTCAGGGTTTCATTGTCAGATTCGGAGTAGCTCGGGGGGAGGGGGGGATTTTTGCTTCTGGATTTTTGGTGGTGGTGTGCACCTGCAATGCTCTGTCTCTCACGGTCTTTGCGACACCGGTGAATCAAGAGGTGTCTTTGAGGTTTGAAGCTTGTGGTTCGGCACTGCCTCCTCTGGTGGTCTCGGCCCCTCCTTGATGGTCTCTTCTGCTTCTCATGGATGGCATGATTTGGACTACGGCGAGGGCTTTCACGGTTTAGATCTTTCCAGATCCAGCTCAGGGAGGCGTTTCTGGGGCAGATCGGCTCGGATCTCTTCGGCGAAGATGCTTCCTCTGGTGCGGTGATGGGCCCCCGGTCTCAGGTGATGGCAGTTTGGCTCCATGTTCCTAGGCTTTCTTTCCTCTTCTTTGTCTCTGCAGTTGAGGGAGGATGTCTATGCGGAGGCGGGGTCCCTCTAGTCGGCTACGACATCCGAACCTACTGGCTTCAGATTTTCTTGCACTGGTTGACGTTGGTTTTTGGCTTATGGTGATGAATATTGCATTCTAATGCAATCGACAGTGGATCACGATTGAAGGTTGCGCGTTGTTGAAGGGATTGCGGTGTTGTTTCCAGTGATGTCACTGGCATCCTGATTTGGTGATGAAGAACGATGGCAGTGTGTTGGGATCGAGGAGGTGCTGCATCACAAGTATGTCTTGCTCTTGTTTTTGAATTTTGAATTTGAACTGGTATGAGTCTGAAATTGATGTGTGGTTTTTGGGTGTTAATGCTTTTTTTGGTTTTGGAATGATGAAATCATGATGTTGTGAAGTGGTTAAGTGGAAGTGGTGAAGTCATGTATTAGGTACCAACAATCCTTAAACCGGACTTTAGAAAATTAAAAAAAATGATTTACAGTCATCTTCACCCTTAAGGTTATCAATACCTTTCAACTTATGTCCCAAAAATATAAAATAATTATTTCCCAAATGACCTTTTCACTAAAACAAAATTTAAAATTAAGATCTATATAGACATAAAAAATTTCTCAAAACTCAAAAAATTCCGCCAAAAATATAGTTAACAACTTTAAAATCCTCTCACTTAAAACCTCAAAAGGGGTGTCTATTAATTTGAACTTATGGTCGACCTTAAACTAGTAAACTCTTGATGGTATCCAGAACTCTTAATTTGACCTCTCATGAAAATATCATACTCTCCATATTTGTCTAAAACATATTCTGATACCAACTATAATAGCCTCTAAGACAGACTTCCAGATATAGTACTAAAAATATAATCTTTAAATTTCTATCTTTGGTATAGATAAACATGGACCAATTTTATCCATAAAAAATAGAACATAAATTATAATTATTGGATCCCTCACATAACCAAGTATATTTTATGTTTATATTTTGTGATAATTATGATGAAATCTTATACAAGAAAGTGGATATTTCTACATAGTGCCTTTTCCCCACAAAACATTTCTTTATAAATACACACTTTATTCATTCAATGCAACTCATAAATATAAATATTTGAATTTATTACTCTTTCTAATTATACTTAATCATTATGAAAAAAAATCATTTGAAAATGTAGGATGAGAAATAAAATATCGGCAAATGAAATATCTAAAAAGGGAAAGAAACTCATTTGTCCATTTCAAAACAATGAGATCAAATAAGATAGTTTTCTTCTGACACAATAAACTTTGATCTCATATAATCGTTTAATTACACATGAAATAAACATTAATTCTGAAATATTTTCATAAAAAAATTTATAAGAAAACATAAACTCAAAATCATAATCATGAATAATTCATAAAAACATGAGAATCTATAAAAAAACATTTTCATAAAAACATACTTTTCCCCTAAAATAGTGTGATCATTAATATAAAAAAATATCATTATATTACCTTATAAAATCAACATATTTCCATGAAAACTAATTTTCAAAAATATGAAATTCATTTAGGTTCTTTGGAAATCATCTTAATAAAACCTTTACAAGAAACCCTACAAATGGAATAACCTACTTGGTTAACTACAAAATAATTATCCTAAGAGAATAATCATTTCCCAATATATTAGAGAGATATATCGAAAACACATGTAATCATAAACAATTTAAAATAACTATAAAATAAATATATAACGTAGATTATTTCATTTCAATCATAAAATCACAAAAAATATTCTATTTAACACATATGTAAAATCACTTTCAGGCTTCATGTAAATATATGGATAAAAATCTTTTTTTATTGAAAACTTTATTAAAAAATACTAGACGAACATGAAATTTGATATTATTTTTAAAACCCATTAAAAATTTGATAATAATATTCTTAAAGAATATTGTTCATGATAGCAGTAAATTCCACTCATTTTGTATACATTAAAAAATGATTACTATCACACTTTTATAAAAATGTAAAAAATAACCTGTTTAGAAAATGATTAAACTTATAAATATGGTTTTAAAAAAAATCTCTCACCGTGTCTCCCAACTTACCACATACATTATTTAAATCATATATAATTTAAAATATATTAGTTATTTAATTTATTAAGAAATTTTTTTAGGTTTATTACCTTATTATAATCTCTTTTATTTCATTTATTACCATGTCTTATATAATTCCTTTATTGATTAATTTCATGTCTGAATTTTTTAAGATGTTTGGTCCATAATCCCCCAAAAACATTAGACACATTAAACATTGTCAAATGGGTAATAATTATATCATATCCATGATATTAATCATAAAATAATATTAATTTGTTATGTTAAATACAACTTTATATCCATCTATGAAAAGATTTCATGAAAAACAAAATACATCGGCTTGCGAGGTGGTGGTCTGCACATACACATGAAAGATGTTCTTTATGTTTTAATTGGATGGAAAATAAAGAAAAATAATAAAATATTATCTTTATAGATTAATTATAATCTTATAAATATGAAATAAATTCATTAATTCCATCCCCAAGACCATCCATGAGAGGTGGGTTTTGAAAAAAGAAGTGTGTCTCTATGTGGAGATAGTAGTCCATACGTGCACACTTGTGATAATTTTGTTTTTTAATGATTTGAATGGTGTGAAGATAGATGATATTTTATATTTATAGAATCATAATTATTTCATTAATGTAATATATATATAGAGAGACAAAGAGAGGAAGATAATCCATCATAATAATCATCCCTGAAATACAGTAATGAAAAATGAAACACATCACTTCATGGAGGTGGTAGTTTACACGTACACAAAAAAGATATTTTTGTTCCCCATAGGATAGAAAAGGAGATGAATAAGGTTATTAAATTAATTTAATAACATATTAGTATATGATATAACTAATATTATTATATTTTAGTTTTTATTTTAAAATTAAAAGAGGTATAAGAGCAAGTAAAATGAAAACACTCGGTTAATACTATTACCTACTCTTTGAAGGACTTATTTTGGATCGCTCATTAAGGAACCTTAGGATGGTATTTTATGTATCATAAAACCAATGAAATTTTTATTAGTAATTTTAGAAGATTTTTTTCAGATCTTTTTCTAGCTAAGTGGATTCATAAGTGTTAGTAATAGAGGTGAGATGATGTTCTTATATAAGAGAGGAGAAGGGCACCCTTATAATTACATAAATTATGAAATTATTATAAATAAATTTTTATATTAATGTGTAAAGAAAAGATATATTTAAAATATAGGATTAGTATGAGTCTAAAACCCCACATAAAATAAAATTTATATAATTTTAGTTGATGTTGTAACCCTTTTCTCTAAGTTTTATTCCTTGTTAACCCCATTGATGAGTACCATGATTTCAATGTTTTTTACTCTTTAGGAGTCCATAATGTTAAAATAAAAAAAATGGGATAATAACTAGAAAATGGATTATATTATTGACCATATCTCATTAAATTTTCAAAATCGTATATTTTTATTAATTTTAAATCATTTAATAAAATATTAATTAAGATAAAATTTAATTAAAGTCATTTTTGAGACTATTCACATAATTAACTTTTAAAAAATATCAAGAAATTATTGTAGTTCGAATATAAAATTTTAAAACATCAATAATAAATTATATTTAACTAAAAATCCATGTAACATCATAACTTACCCAAAAAATATTACTTTTAGAGTTTCTTCAATGCTTGGCTTGATTTTTCGACTACGTTCTCAAGAATTGTGTCAGTGTTGCGTGAAAATTTAAGGTAATTATTTATTCACTATAAATTAAAAATAAATCAAAACATTAAAAAAATTATTAATATTAAAAATTAAATTTTATATTCATCCATAACCTATTTTTAACTATATCCCAAAATTTAATATATATTAAAAGAAAGAAAAAGAAATTTCCGAATTTTCTTTTACTTAAAATAATATAAAAGACTTTATCAAAGGAAAATAGAACTAAAATGACTTATTCGTTAATATAAAAAATTTTGTTCAAATAAAACTCATAAATTGAAATTAATTTAAGTGTATAGATGATTTTTAAGCCTTATGTCATATTTTAACCTTGTTCTACATGTTTGACCCTTACTGAGGTGAAAACATTTTTACTAAGGATACTATTCATTATGACCAGATAAATGTTAAAATATTTACCAAAATTGGAAATTACAGTTAAAAATAATGAATCCATTTTTTTTAAAATTCAATCCCTATAATTGGTAAAAATTAATTCTAAAATTAACCTACAAAATGTGACAAAAAACAATTTCCAAGAAATATTTATTTTAAAGTATAAAAATATTATTATACAAATAATAATAATAATGTGGATTAAAATAAAATGAATTGGATTATTTTTAATAAAAGTAACTAATGAAATTTTAAAATCAATTCAAAACAAAATGGTAATATGTAAACACCTGACTGGAAAAGACAGTTTTCTATAAAATCGGTATTTTTTCGTTATTCACTGAAAAATTAATATTTTAAGAAAAATATAATAATTTCACCATAAATTAATTATAAAATGATTAATTTAAAAATTATATCCTTTTTATGAAATAAAATTTCAACCACTAGAAGAAATTAGTTATAATATTAACTCAAAAAATCCATAAAAAATATTTTTGAAGCAAATGTATTTTTAAATAATAAAATGACTACTAAAAATTTAGTGCCAATTTCCTAATAATTATTCAATATATTTTATTTATTATGACCATTATAAATATATTTAATAATGTGGTTATTCCTATTTATACCTATCAATTCAATAACTAGCTTATAATAATAATATTGAAATAATATTATTTCACAGTCATTAAATATGGGTGTTTCATTTTGTAGGATTTATCAAACATAGTATTATTTTAAAATAACAATGTGTTATAATGGGAATAGTTTATAAATTGTTTAATTAGTATATTTCATCCATGGTTCAGGAAAATACAGTTGTACCATCTTTTTTCCATGGATGAAAAATCCATGGAAATAAGTTATTTCTGGAAACGGCTTTGAAACCTGACTAGAACTCCATATTCCTAATATCTATAGTGATTTTGGCTCTTAAAACCATGGAAATAAGTTATTTATGTGGTTTAAATCCCTATTTCAATAGTTTTTTATCCATGGAAATCTAAAAATTGTGTACTCGTGTGTCCAAGACCTTTGTGTTTAGAGTTTTAGATGATCAAAAAATCCATTAATAACATAACCCACACTATTCCACTTATTTTACATTTTTTTTAATCAAAAACATTTTCCTTAAATGATACTCTTTCATCATTCAATACAGATCATGATAACTTCAATTTTGACTATATATTGTTCTCAATCAACCTTAAGCCCTTTAAAATCATTAAAAAAACATGGGTTAAGATTATAAATCTCATTAAAGTGTATAAAAATGGAATAATATCATTAATCCCTCAAAATACATGAAAAAATAAAAAAAAAATACTGAACATTTATAAGATCATAAACTTATTCTCAGTCGTGATATAGAGTCCCTTACTCATATCTATAAAATACAAATAGTTCTATAATGTAAAATCATATGAAATCATGAAATTTCATTTTTAAATTTTATTCATATCACTCATAATCAATCATAATCACCCATAATGGAATGACTTAATATTATAAATCCAAACTTACATCTCTAGTGAATAAATAATTTCAGACAATATTCATAAGAATCAATGAAGTATTGGCTTGTAATTTTGATGATGAATTTTCTCTAATTAAATACTACGTGGGTATCTTTTAATAAATGTGACACTGAACTAAAATGAAAAACCACATTACCATAATAAATATTAATATTATATTATATTTCTTAAGTTAGTGTGTGTCACTAGAAGTAACCACTTTATAAAAATGATACAAATTTGTATAACAAAACAAAGGTTATTTTATTCTTAGAATATAAAGGTTCCTTACAAAATTTATGCACTCTTATTTTAGAATAAATTTTTAAACATTGTGAAATGGAATAAAATAAAACAACTCACATATTTTTTGTTATCAAGTTTAAATTAATTAATGTAGTGAATTTATTTTTAGGTGTATAATTATGTTTCCAAATAAAATATTATTTATCATGGTATAACTGTTAGTTTTTCAAAGAATAATAATTTCCTAAATATTTTGTATTAAATGAATAAATTTTAAAATAAATCCCTATTAATATTTTTAATCATATGTATAAATTAATTAACTCATTTAATTTCTAATCAATGTTAAATAATATTAAGAACACTATATGATTAAAATAATTTTTTCTATAAAAATAGTTTTTCAACACCTTATATGTTTGGATTGAAATTTAATTTTATCCTATTTTAAATTTCAATTACGATAAATGGAGCACAAATTTGGATTCATCATGTCAAAATTTGTTAATAAGGGATATTTATATTTGTATTTTTAAAATATTATACATGATTAAATATTTAATTTATAGTAATAAGCTTTTCAATTACCAATATAAGGTGGCTCGAATTTTCCAAAATTAACATGACCTTTGGACAATATATAAAATATTTTTTAGGTTTTAAAATCTTAAATACATGTATCACTAACCTTAACTCACCTATATAACCTAACATTCATGTATTTATATTCTTACCCCTTACAATTATTTTTTATTAAAAATCCCATTTATTTCACCTATAAAAGGTTCTCACATACACCCTGTAAATAATCTAATATTTTTTATAAATTTACTTGAAACTTTACCTAAATTTCCTCTCTTTTAATTCATTTATGTTACCTAGTTCCCATGATCACCACAAATCAAAAAATATAAGGACTTCATCAAGAGAAAGTTCAAGGTCTCAACGTAGGTATCACGTCTTTCTTAATGTTTCCTTCTTAATCCGTCTTTTCTAAAACAACTTTCACCACAATATAATAATAAAATTAGAATCATTAGTTTTTTGATATGTTATTATAATAATGTTATGACCATTATTTATTCTCTTCCATCTACTAATAAAGATATGAATCATCTTTAGTGCGTGTGTGTGGATTACAACATTCACAAGGTGACACTTTTGGTTTTAATCACCAACCCTCATGGACAGTACCAATGATGGTATTTAATATTTATACATGTGTTGGTGCCAAAAACATAGCCCGAAAGAATGGGACGAAAAAGAAGGCTGGTACGCTGCCTCGCGAAGCACAGCCGCGAAGCACCGCCGCGAAGCACCCACACGAAGCGCCCCGACCATCGCGGCCTCGCGAAACTCCTGAGGCAGTAATCCTCCACGAACGCATTTGACGTCCGCGAGCCGCCGCGAAGCTCCAGAGGCGGTAATGCTCCACGAACGCATTTGATGTTCGCGAGCCGCCGCGAAGCTCCAGAGGCGGTAATGCTCCGCGAACGCATTTGATGTTCGCGAGCCGCCGCGAAGCTCCAGAGGCGGTAATCCTCCGCGAACGCATTTGACGTTCGCGAGCCGCCGCGAAGCTCCAGAGGATGTAATGCTCCGCGGACGACGTTGACGTTCACGAGCGCGCCGCGAAGCACCGAAGGCGGCGCGCGAGTTCTGCTTCACGGTGCCCCTTCCCTATAAATACTGGACTCCCCCTGAGTCCTGAGGATGGACAATCCGACCTTTCGGATTCTCCTCTCCCGAATCGCGAATCACTCTTTGCCCCAGGAATGATGAGCTCCGCGAGGTACTTCTACTTCGCGAGACTCCTCTGCATTGTCTCGTTTTGAGCCCCTCTTCCAAGAGGGATGCCCTTCGCGAAGCTCAAGGGCATTCGCAAAGGAAGGGGATTCCCAAGGGAACCCGGGCAGCCGCGAAGCGTTTATGATTCACGAAACACCCAACCCATGCTAGTGATCCCTATGTTAAGGCAGGATCGCTACACATCGCGAAGCACACTGCTTCGCAGGACCCTGCTTCGCGAGGCACCCCTTCTTCGCGAGGCAGTGCTCCGCGAACACTGTTCCACTTCACAAAGCACCTTCCACTCACACCTATGCCCCATGCTAAGGCCAAGGCACTCCACTTCGCGAAGCACACTCCTTTGCTTAGTGATTCCTCTTCCCGTGTGACCCTCCAGGTTTGCACGATGTGATTTCAAAGTCCCATAGACAATACCACCCGTAGCGTTGCTTCGCCTAATGCTTCTTTGCATAGGCACGCTAACGGCTATTGCTTCTTCACATAGCCACGCTAACATGGACCCCTCGATGGTTCGTTCCACGACCCCCCTTAACCATGGCCTTACTGGTACCTTCCCTTACCCAAGGACCAGAGGGTACCGGTTATGTAAGTCCTAGGGGTGTGGAGTGAACCCACCTCGTCCGAGCTGCAGGACGTTAAACTGCCAAGCACCATGTCCTCAACACATGACATTAAACTGTGACCCGACCTCGTCTCCCTCACGAAGGGTCCCCCCAGGTCGAACATTCTTTACACCACTCGTCTCCACGGGAATGGAATCACCCATTCACATGGGATGAGATCCTCCTTGTCGGAGTGGCGTATGTTCGTAGGAGAAGGGCGACCCTAGTTCCCCAATGGATGGCTGCACCTCTGCATCTCCATACTTCCCCACTACCAAGGTCAGTGGAGGGCGTGATAGGGAACGGGGCACCTCCCATCGTCGGACCAAGGTCCATCTTTCCCGCACTTTGTCATGCCATGGGCCTCCATCCTGGAGTAAGTCCCAGCACCGTGGGCCGCCTAACGCGTAAGCCCCTCTTCGCTTCTCACGGACGCATCCTTCGCGACGTGATCGTCAGGTCCTTGAAACCTCTTGTTTCTCACACCGAGCATGACTCACGTGGGCTTAGAGTGAGCACTGACCCTGACCCCCCACCCATAGCGAACTACGATGACTTTGATCAATGTCAAGGCATGGTACGTAGGAAGCCTCTATGAGGTTCAAGCCCACCCGTCACTCATTCACGTCGGGTCTCATTCCCGTCCATCATGACGTTAAACCGCATTCTGGTCCAACGACAAGCCATTGCGACCCATCCCATTTGAACTACGAGGTCTTTGTTCCATGTCAAGGCGTGGTACGTAGGAAGTCTCCACGAGGTTCAAGCCCACCCATCATCCAATTCACGTCATGTTCTACCTGCGTCCAGCACGACGTTAAACTGCAATTCCAGTCCGACGACAAGCCATTGTGACTAACCTGAACTACGAGGTCTTTGATCCATGTCAAGGCATGGTACGTAGGAAGCCTTTCAAAGGTTCAAGCCCACCACTCATCGAATCAAGGTCCATCTTCACGTCGGTTCGCCGAAAAAGCCACCTTGCTCGGTCGTTCATTCACGACGAGTTTCGCCCTCATCTAGCATGACGTTAAACTGTATGCCCCTTTGTCCCGCATGACATTAAATTGCACACTCACCTGAACTACGAGGTCTTTGATCCATGTCAAGGCATGGTACGTAGGAAGCCTCTACGAGGTTCAAACCCACCATTCGGTCGTTCCGACCTCATTCACGTTGGTTCACCCCCATCCCGCATGACGGTAAACTGCATTCCCCAATCCGAACTATGAGGAATTTGATTCATGTCAAGGCATGATACGTAGGAAGCCTCCCCGAGGTTCAAGCCCAACTCCCATCGGACTAAGGTCCCTCACTTACGTCGATTCGCCGACACCCACCGCCCGTCGTTTATTCACGTCAGGGTTCACTATCGTCCTGCATGACGTAAAACTGTGTTCCATCAATCCCCTGAACTACGAGGACTTTGATCCATGTCAAGGCATGGTATGTAGGAAACCTTCCCAAGGTTCAAGACCACCACTAGTGGACCCACGGGTCTACTTTCACGTCGGTACGCTGACAATGCTCATCGGGCCAAGGTCCACCTTCACGTCGGTTTATCGGCGTCATCCCGAACTACGTGGACTTTGATTCCCTGCCACGGGGATACGTAGGAAGCCTCGTCAAGGCTCAAGCCCAACTTCACTATCTCCCCTGCGATGGTCCCATTTCACTCTCCCTCCACTCCATTCATCAACCTATCACCCGTCTTGATTCTCACCCGGACCGTCTTATCCCGGTGAGACCATGTCGGAATGCTCTTCTTCGCAGCCATCCATGGGCTGGCCCCGGTATCGACATCCCTTCAAGGAGGATCCCTTAATCCGATCTATCCTAGCTAATGCTCTGGTTGGGTTGATCCGTCTCCGCTAGACGTTAAACTTGCGGCATACCCTGTGTTGAGCACGGGAAGCTGAGGAAAACCTCAGATATGTGTCTATGACATATAATTCCCCACGCTCGATGTGGGATGCCTCGGGCTTCCACGCCCTCGAGAAGCCTTGTGACCAAGGATAACAGACAGACATGCCAGGTACCCCAGCATCCAGACACGCTACTGATGCCTCAACGTGACTACTCCCCTGACTGAAGGTTGCTTCCCTGACTGGACCCCTTGGAATGTCCCGAAAGAAGCAGTGTAATTAACCGGCGTCCATGGAAACATGGAACTGGGAAGAGTTTCACGAACTACTTATTAAATCTATGAGGGAGACCCGGACTAGGTGACGAGTTCTGAGGAGGAATCCAAAGGAGGAAGAACAGACATCCCATCATCCCGTTTCGATCAAGGAGCAGATGTCCCTGAATAAGGAGTGAATGCCGCCCTCCTTTGGAAATCGGGAATGCGGGGCAAAAAAAGCGCCGTGCGTCCTCCTCTACGGACGGAGCGGATATGCGCGCGTGCGCCCCGGTGGAAAGCGTCGGAAACAGAAATGGTGAACCCGACGTGAAATTCTTCTCCTCAATATGGAGATTAGTAGCGTTCGAGACACCAGTAGATTGACGTGTCACCGGATCCAAATATCCGGTGCCTGGTCCCGCCAAGCAAATAGCGGGCCTGTCGTGAAACTCACCGGAAGTCGGGGCAGTAGAACGTGGGGCACTCCGTTCTGCAGCGTGTTGGCGTGGATCCTTCTTACAGACGTGGAGAATGAAAGGATGCTGGGGCACTGGCTGTCAATCCTTTTCCTCTCGGTACTGATGGGTTGATCCCTTCGTTTCTCAGGAACCAGGTTGCTGTTACAGAGACGCGATCACCGTCCGCTCCCCGCCCACGCAGGGGCAGGGGCAATACCGCCACGACGGCCGCCACATCGCGGAATACGGGGCGCCCACGTCCCCTTTCTTCATCAGAGGTCATCCAGCAAAGGGTGATCAACAACCTCGTGTGCAGGTACGAGGAAGAAGGGGTCATCCCAACCCGGGATATGGCCCGCTCGGACCTGGAGGCCTCCAGGCCCCGCCGTCAACGCCACCCTAACAGGCTGCGCAGGGATCCCCTGCTCCCCACCCCAACATTCAACCGTTTCGGGAGCTTGTCTCCGGAACGCCTTGACAACTCCTCGCCTTACGCTGAAGAGGCGGGCGCCGTCCGGCTCAGCCCACTCAGGGTCCCGACCCGAGGGCTCCAGGCGAGAGCTCCCGCCCGGCCGCATCAGCGCCGCCGTCCGGCCTCGCAGGAAGAGCAGGCAAGCTACGTCCCTGCACCACCTGCACCAGTTCGCCTGACCCAACGTCAGCGCCGGGCCTGGGCTGAGGACGCTCGCCCGGGCGCGTCGACGTCGACAGCTATAGTGGCCCGAGCTACCGCCAACGTGCATCGTGAAGCCCCTACATATACTGAGCAGGGGTACTCCTTCACCCAACCAGGATTGAGACCCCAACCGCCCCACGGGCAGGCTGGGTTGACTCTCCGGGTTGCAGGCCCAAGTGGTGATCGCCGCGAGCTAACCCGCGGTAATGTCACCACGTACGGAGGTCCTCCTCGTACCACTACTCCATAGAGCGTGGGACTTCCCCGCTCCGAGGTTCGTCATGGAGGCACGCCTCGTGCTACCCCCATCCCGCAGGAAGACCTGCCCCACGGCAGTGACGCTCAGCACGGAAACATTTCTCGCGCCCACTATACAGTGTATGGAGTCCATCCTCCTGCCCCCGACCGCTAACCTGAAGGCACCGTCCATCCGGTCCTTCTACAACGTGGGGGCCCTCCCTATGTCCTCTCTGCAACCGGCGAAGGTCCTCCTCGCCCCAGCAACTCGAGGAGTGAAGGTCAGCCTCGCTCCACTCGCATCGACCATGGAGGTCCTCCCCATGCTCCTGCCGGTTCCAACAGAGGCCCCACCCACATGGGTACTGTTCATGGAGGTCTTCCCCATGTACCCTTCGACATTTGCCCTGGTGCCCCTCACACCCCGGCTATCTCGAGTGGGGGCCCTCTCCGCCACGGTGCCAGTGCCGCCCTGAGGCTGCCTGATAGGGGTCAACCCTGTCCCGAAGAGCCACCCCGGGGTAGGAGAGCGGGTCGTCGCCGCAACAAGAAGAACCCTGGGAAGGCCCAGGTGGAGATCAAACCTGCCCGCTTCTCCGAATCGGAAGCGGAATGCGATTCAGCGATGGAACCTTCTCCCCGCTCCTCCGTATCAAGGACTAGGGCAGGAACCAGACACGTTAGCCTCATTCTCCCGGAATTTGAGGTCCACCAGATTCCCATCTCCCTCCGCAGGTACATCCAAGAGGAAGAAATCTTGGGAATTCCACAGGTCTCGACCGCGCAATCACCGCCTCTGTCACCAGAAGAGCCCTCTACCTCTACCAGAGATCACAGAGAGCTATTTTGGGGGCCAACGACGGTAGAGCGACGACACGACCTGTCGCCGGTAGCCGCGGCTCCTATTCCGGAAGCTGTGGTTATCAGCCCGTCGTATCGTGACATCGTGGCCAGGTCACCTCACTCTTCGGAGGATGGCCCGGAATTCGGTGGCCAGTCAGCTCGTTTTCCGTATTCTCCACCGCCGAGCTTACTATCTCAGAGGTCCGCCTCGGTACTGCTACCGGTCCCTCAGCCGCCCCCGGTTGACGAGTGGGGCAACACAGGGCCAGACCCGGAGTCCGAGCCCAGGAGATTCTGGAGTATTCTTGCAGCGGATTACTTCCCGGAGAAGTTCTGGCTGACGGCGGTGCTGAATTTCCACATACCAGAGTCTCTTACCCCTGAAGAAGTGGGGTGCTTTTGTCAAACTCTATGGGAGACCCACTTCCGCCTCCGTTATGAACGGGTGGTGTACCTCATAAGTCGAGAGCACTTCGAAGAAATCGGCGAGCAATGCCGCCTAATCGATGCGGCCGCACTTCTTGTGGCCCAGCACCCTGAGTCGCCAGGCCACCAGAGTGCCCTTCAACGAAAATGTGTTCAGAGTCTTAAAGCACTCCGCAGAATCGTTAGGGAAGCCACCCCCCATGTGGAAGTCCGTGGTTGGGGACACTATGCCGCTCTCCTCTTCGACCCTATCCGACGGCAGCCCGATTCTCTATGCGACATCGAGGACATGCCCTCAAGAGGGGTCGTAGTCCACATGGCCGATGTTGTGGATAAGGAAGATGAGATTGAATTCCTTGATGGAGACTTACCACCAGAGGGCATACCGCCACTGCTCGACCCATCAGGGAGAGTTACCCGTCAGCAGAGGAACCTGCTAGGTCTCCCCGTACCCACCGAGTCGCTGGTACTCGTTCGAAACACCGACAAGGGTAAGGAGAACGTCGGAACAGTCAAGCACTCCGACCCGTCTGTCTCTGTGCAGAAAACAGACGAGGATCCTGAGAAGGCCATGCTACGCCAACAGCTTGCTGAGCAGAAGAGGCTGGTTGACGAACTCTTGGCTGAGCGCGCCGCAGAGCGGAAACCCGACTATGGTAATCCCAGGCCGGGGTAGCAGGGGCAGGAACAATTTCCCCCCGGTGAGATGCCTCTGGGCAACCCTGATCATGCTACTGCCGCAGACAGGGCAGAAGCTGGAACGTATGGCAAGAGGGCGCGATACGTCTCGCCAAATCCCCCCGAGCGACGGGGCAATCTGAAGAATCCAATCCGGGTTCCCCCAGTCACCCCGCAGGTCGTCCAGCCAGTTGACCCACGAGCGGCCGAAGCCGTCTACCATGTTGAAGAACCTGGTAATGCACTTGTGGTTAGGGATCCCCGTCAAAACAGGGACCCCCACCCGGAGGATCTTATCGCGGCACTCACAACCCGCCTCGAAGCGTTGGAAACGCGACAGGTGGCGGTCCCACCGGATGTCAAGCCTTATCCCGCGTGGGTGGATGATATGCCCGCACCTCCGGGTTTTGGGAACCCCACTTTCTCTCCTTTTAACGGGATAGGGGACCCGCCGCAGCACTTGGCTCATTTTTCTTCCAGGTGTGGCCCCATGCTGGGAACCCCGGCTTAGCAAGAAGCCACCAAGCTCCGATGTTTCGTACAGACATTGGAAGGTCCGGAATTCATCTGGTACAGCCAGCTCCCTATCGGATCAGTGACCGGTTGGGAGGATCTTCGACGGCAGTTCTTATACCAGTTCAGCTCCACCACACGAAAGACCAGCATCGCGGACCTCTTCAAGTTCAAGCAGAGGCCTGATGAGCGGGTTGCATATTTCATCGCCCGGTGGAAGGGACTTACATATTCCCTCGATATGCCACTGACTCAGGAGAAATTACTGATGATGTGTGTGGGGAACGTCAAGACAGAGCTGGTACCCTCCCTGATCACCCAGAACTACCCTGGAGGGTTCAGAGATTTCTCAGATAAGGCTCAGCGCCTTGAGGAAGCCCTGCAATAGGCCAGTCAGGCGCGTTTGTTTCCCCCTATGATCCCAGCCAGGAGGACCGCCAGGGTTGAACCCGCCGCGGTGGCTCAAATAGAAGCCCTGAGGCAGCTGGAGTTGCTGCCGGCGGCACCACCCCCACAACCCCGTAGAGGTCCTCCACCTCAAGCACAGGCTCCTGCCCAGCAGCTACCGCCTCAGAACCGACAGGTTCCCCCGCGCAACGCGCCAACACCGCCTAAGCGAGACAATCAGGCGCCGCCTCCTCGGCAGGCCCCTCCGGCCCCTCGTCAGGGCCAGGCCCCCAGGGCCCCCTATCCGGAAAGAAGGTACCAGACCTATTCGTTCAATGAAAATCAGGTCCCTGGCTATTTCTGAAGTTCTCTAGAGCAAGGGATCGTGCGTCTGCCCGAGTGCAGAAGGCCGGCAGAGGCGAATCTCACCGATCACCCTAACTACTGCCCTTACCATCGGATCCTGGGGCACACCCTCAAGCAATGCTATGTGTTTCAAGACTGGATTCAAGACCAATTCAACAACAACATAGTTAAGTTGGGCCCAGCACCAGCGCAAGTGGAAGGTGTCTTTGCAGGATCAGAGATCGGCAACGACAGTGAAGGTGAGTGGCAGCAGGTCCCTAGCCGCGGGTCCCAGAAATACGACGACTGGATGGCTCGAAAAACCGTCGTCCGTGCCCATGGAATCATCCGGGCGCGCTTGAAGCAGCCAGAACCTTCAGAAGAAGTAGTCGGTGCCTCCGCATCATCTTCACAGTCAGCCTATTCCCAAAAGGGCAAGCATCAGTGACACAAGAAGAAGCAACGTGCACCGCCAGTGCCATCGTCATCCCGCACTCTTGGCGACTTTATGCCCCCTGAAATGGGGATTCCTCCCAGAATCCGCTCAGCGGTGAATGACTCCTCGGGCGACAGCCATGGGTACGCTTCGGTTAACATCGTGGAGCTGGTAAATCCCTATATGACCCCCGATGAGGGGGAACGCCAGGCAGACCTCCTCAACGTTTCCAGCCGACGTTAGCGTCAGCGGAATCGCAACCGCGCCGGTCAGTGAGGTACGTCAGCAGGCACTTTCAGCCAAGCCGTGCACGCTACTGAGACCAGGCAGCAGGCTCAGCGCAGATCTCAGCACGTGCAAACCCATCCAACACCCTCGGCTCTACCTCCACCGTCGTTCGTGCTACTGGATCGGGGGGAGCTACCTCGTTCGTATCACAGTTAGTCCTGCCCAAATACAGGCCAGCCTCCGCTGTCCGATCCTAGTCTGGCGACTACTCTTCAGGCTTCTACTAGTTGGTAGTAAGATGTGTCCAGTACTAGCCGATCGCCGGTTCAACCAGCAGGACCCGCTATGCCTCCAAATGTCGAACGACCTCCTGTAAGCAGATGTTCGCGTTTGGCATGAAAGTATGATGTCCTGAAGCACCTGGCCGGCATTCCGGCGAGGCTTTCTTTCCTTGAGGCCCTCCTCCTGTCATCTGAAATGCGCGAGGCACTTGCCGAGGCCCTAAGGAGCCCCCTCCAGTTTGAGACGGAGGTAGCAGCTGCAGAAGCCTTCCATACTGAGACGATTGAAAACGCCGAATGTCAGGTGGTTATCTCGTTCTCTGGTGAAGATGAAGACCCTCCTATACATGGGCACATTCGCCCACTGTACATCACTGGCCACTTCAATGGTGTGGAAGTCCGCCGCTGCCTCGTTGACACGGGTTGGGGAATCAACCTAATTCCGACCCGGACGCTTCGAAAGCTGGGTCTGTCCGAAGGTGATTTAACCCCCTCTGACCTTAGGATCCAGGGGTACGACAGGACAGAGCAAACCCCAGTCGGCAAGATCCGCCTGAAGACTCAGTTCGGTGGATTAATTGCCAGCACCGAGTTCATGGTTGTCTCTCAGGACACCGCCTACAACGCATTGATGGGTAGGCCATGGCTCCATCGGCATGTAGCGGTCCCTTCGTCGTATCACCAGTGTCTCAAGTACTCGCTTAACGGTCGAGTAGGCGTGCTCCAAGGAGACGCGTCCCCTTTCGCTTCTTGTGAGGCCCGCTATCTAGATGCGGGTTATTACAAAAGTAAGGATAAGCAAATCCTAGTAAGCGAGGATGAACCCGCCCTGGTCACAATTGATCCCTGGGAAAGCATGGATGACGCCTACATCCTCCCGATCCACCGGTTAGAGGCCACGACCCCCGACATGGGGCAATTTTTTGTTGTTTCGGGTACGCAAGGAAGGCATGTTCCCGTGTCCAAGCGACGACAGAAAATCACCTCGTACTCCTACATCAACCAGGCTCAAGTCATCCCGGAACCTCCTACCCCTGTACAGTACCGGGACGTCAAGCTGATGACAACATCGGTGCACCATACGTGTATCTTCCGTCGGGCTGGAATCCACCGACTCAGGCCGACACGTCACCACTGCTTTGATATCATCAAATGTGGCCCTCTAGGCCGAAGTCCAGATGGGATAGGATCGACTGCCTTCATTGCTATGGTCTCAATGGCAAGCGAGTCTCCCGATGTGATGACCGCTTCTGCCCAAGCCGGCACCAACTGCCCCTCGGATTTTGATAGCCCAGAAGTACCCCCCGTCGCGGGAAGTCCCCCCACGGGTGGGGAGGAAGACTTGGAGGATGCTCCCCCAGCCTTTGAAGAAGGCGTCTGTACCACGGTTGATGAACTGGTACAGGTGAACCTTGGTAGCGAGGCAGATCTGAAACCCACATTGATCAGTGCAGCCATGTCCCCCGAGGAGCGGCAGCAGTACGTAGACTTCCTCAAATAGCACCGTGATGTGTTTGCTTGGAGTTACAATGAGATGCCAGGGCTAGATCCCCAGGTGGTCGTTCACCGTCTGGGCCTCCTGGAAAAACATCGTGGGTTTAAGCAGCCTCCCAGGAAGATGCACCCTTCTCATGGTGCTATGGTTGAGGCCGAAGTTGACAAGCTAATCAAAGACAACTTCGTCAAGGAGGTCCAGTACCCCAAGTGGCTTGCCAAAATTGTGCCAGTCAGGAAGAAGAATGGGAAGATCAGAGTCTGCATCGACTTCCGTGATCTTAATCGCCACTGCCCAAAGGATGACTTCCAACTCCCGGTGACAGAGCTGTTGATTGACGCCACGGCCGGGTTCCAAGCCCTCTCTTTCATGGATGGGTATTCCGGGTATAACCAGATCCGGATGGCCCCCGAAGACGAGGAGTCCACTGCCTTCAGGGCTCCCCAAGGTACCTTTTGCTACCAGGTAATGCCATTCGGTTTGAAAAATGCAGGTGCCACTTATCAGAGGGCCATGCATCGCATATTCAAACCGATTCTCGGGACATTGGTGGAATGCTACGTGGATGACCTTGTAGTCAAATCATGCCAGCGCCAGGACCATCTCAAAGACCTTGAGAAAGTGTTCGGTTTCCTCCGTTCCCGTCACCTGAAGATGAACCCGCTGAAGTGTGCCTTCGGGGTCACCTCTGGGAAGTTTTTGGGCTTTGTTGTCAGATACCGAGGTATCGAGATCGACCCGGAGAAGATTAAGGCCATCAGCCAAATGCCTCCCCCGAGAAACATTCGGGAGCTTCGAGGCCTTCAAGGACACTTAGCCTATATACGCCGATTCATCGCGAATATGGCCGGCAAGTGTAAGCCCTTTTCCTGGCTCATGAAGAAGGGCGCCACCTATGAATGGGATGAGGAGTGTCGGACCGCCTTCGAGGAAATCAAGCAGTATCTGCTCCAACCTCCGGTCTTGATGCCACCCGTCTCCGGAAGGCCGCTGGTCCTTTATGTGACCGCCCTGGAGAGATCCCTCGGTGCTCTACCCGCCCAGAAGAATAATGAGGGTACTGAGAACAGTCTCTACTATCTCAGCCGCATGCTTCTCGATACGAAGGTCAGATACTCCCCTATCGAAAAGAGCTTCCTTGCGCTTGTCTTTTCCATGCAGAAGTTACGACATTACCTGCAGCACCACGAGGTGCAATTGGTCTCCCGAGTAGACCCACTGAAGTACATCCTGAACCGCCCTATGCTGACTGGCCGACTAGCACGGTGGGCGATGATTCTCCAGCAGTTTGATATCAGGTTTGTACCTCAAAAGGCCATTAAGGGACAGGCGTTGGCAGACTTTTTAGCTGCCCATCCAACCTCTGCGGATCAATCCCTGGACCTGGATTTCCCTGATGAGACGATCCTCTCAGTCGATCATGCTGTCCCGTGTTGGCAAATGCATTTCGACGGTGCCTCATAGAGCCCCACCGGTAGGAGGCTCAACGATCCCAAGCTTAACAGAGTGGGCCTGAGTATTGTCTTCATTACACCGGCACAAGCCGTCCTGCCATACTCGTTCCTGTTGTCAGAAGGCTGTACGAACAACGAGGCAGAGTACCAAGCTCTCATCACCGGCCTCGAGCTGGCCCTTGAGATCCATGTGCCCCATCTACATGTGAAGGGAGATTCCGAGCTGGTAATCAAATAGGTTAATGGCGACTACGTCGTCAGGAAGCCGGAGCTCGCACCGTTGCTGGAGTACACCCTCCGCCTAATGGCCCAGTTCTCCCCTCGACTAGAGGTTACCCATGTCCCACGGTCGCAGAACGGCCAAGCAGACGCCTTGGCTGGCTTAGCCGCGTCGCTCGCAGAACCCGAGCAAGATGATTTGGTCATACATGTGGCCCACCGGAGAGTCATTTCCCCTGCAACCCAAGAGGACCGTGATAGCCGACGGGTAAGTCATCTCACCACCGGACCCTCCATATCGGGAGTCCCGGGTTCTTCAGACGCAGTGGTTGAAACCACCCCCGACTGGAGAGCACCTTTTGTCGAGTATCTCCAAAATGGTAAGCTCCCGGACGACCGGGCCGAACGCGAGCGAATCCGACGCCACACGCTGTAATTTACCCTCCAGAGCGGCCCTAGTCTCGAACAAATCCTTTATAAGCGGAGTTTCGATGGTGTCCTTATCCGTTTCCTCCAAGGAGGGGAGATACCTCAAGTTATGCAAGAGGTTCACGCCGGTTCCTGTGGCGCCCATCAAGCTGGGCCAAAACTGTCCCATCAAATCCGGAGGTTAGGGTACTTTTGGCCCTCTATGATCCACGATTATATTGGATATGCCACGAGATGCCATGCGTGCCAAGTACACACCAACTTCTTGCATCGGCCGCTGGAGCCCCTCCACCCCACCAAGTACTCTTGGCCATTTGCGGTATGGGGACTTGATGTAGTAGGACCGTATCCACCGGCAACAGCCCGCCAGTGTAGGTTCATCCTGACTGCTATAGATTTCTTCTCCAAGTGGGCAGAAGCAGTTCCGCTCAAAGAGGTCAAGGCCCGTTCCATCGTTGACTTTGTGAGCTCCAATATTATCCACTGGTTTGGAGTCCCTCATGCCGTCCTCACCGATAACGACACCAACTTCCGAGCAGCTGAATTGAAGAAATTGTACGCTAAGTACGACATCCGGTCGAACCATACCTCCCGCTACCACGCGCAGGCGAATGGACAGATCGAGGCGTTCAACAAGACCCTCTCTAACATTCTGCAGAAGATGGTTGGTCAGAATAAGAAAAGTTGGCCGGACAAGCTCCCCAATGCCCTCTGGGCTTACCGGACGACGACTCGCAACTCTACCCAGGTGACCCCATATTCCCTGGTGTATGGAGCTGAGGCCGTCCTACCCATTGAGATCCAGCTGCCATCGTTACGCACTGCAGTTTATGACCACCAGACATCAGATGAGGTAGCCGAGACCCGTCTGGCTGAATTAGAAGCACTGGACGAGAACCGGCTTCGTGCCCTGCACAATCTAGAAAGGAATCAGGACAAGATAGCGAGAGCCTTTGACAAGAAGGTTCGTCTTCGCTCTTTTCTACAGGGCGACCTTGTACTGGCCCTTCGAGCGCCAATGATTCCCGGTAGGAAACCGCCCAAGTTAGAACCCAAATGGGAAGGGCCTTATATCATCCATAAGGTTTACCCCAATGGAGTATACTCCTTGGTGACCACGGATGGGGAGCGTATAACCCCTCCCACCAATGCCAAATTCCTCAAACGATACTTTGCCTAGGGCAAAAAGGTCCAGCACGACCCTAAACTGTGAGATGGTCCCACAGGACCCTAAACTGCATCTCCGTCCTTACTGCAAGACGTTAAACTGAAAGCCAGTCAGGCCCTCCTGACCGAGGCTCAGCCTCAGGCCCCTTGGCCTCCTCGGTCCCCCGACCCCTGTCAAGCGATACTTTGCCTAGGGCAAAAAGGGTCCTGCACGACCCTAAACTGCAAAATGGTCCTGCACGACCTTAAACTGCATCTTCGTCCTGCAAGACGATAAACTGTGAAATGGTCCTGCATGACCTTAAACTGCACGTTATGGTCCAACATGACTCTAAACTGTAAAGTCCTGCACTACCATAAACTGCATTTTCGTCCTGCAAGACGTTAAACTGCAAGCCGGTCAGGCCTTCTTGACCGAGGCTCAGCCTCAGGCCCCTTGGCCTCCTCGGGCCCCTGGCCCCGTCTTCACCGTGAGATGTTAAACAACAAGCTGGTCAGGTCTCCCTGACCGCGGCCCGACCTCAGGTCCCCTGGTTTTCCCTGATCTATTCTCTTGCGGGATTGTACGGTATGGTGTAGGACTACGTCCTCATTCACGTCGGATTACTCTTCATACCATACATATCCCCAAATGAGATGCTTCTTATCGTCCCGCATGACGTTAAACTGCATTTCCAAAACTACGTATGGCTTGATTCTCATCCTTATGAGATACGTAGGAACGCTCGGACGCCTCGTCTTGAGCCCAGCCCCAAGCTTTTCCCTTCCACTATTCCTCCTAGGAATAGTTTTCTTGGAGGATCTTTGTGTAGCAGGGAGTAGGCTTTCTTATCCCCGCTTATGCAACCCTGCTCGCACAAGGATTGTAAGGGTCGCACCATGTGCCCGCTCCCGTTCTTCTATTCCTTCCACGTCCTCACCGCATGACGCTAAACTGCATGGCCTTCAAGAACTACGTATGGCTTGATTCTCATCCTTATGAGATACGTAGGAACGCCCGGACATTTCGTCCGTTGGCCCAGCCCAAAAGCCAAAATCTGCCCCTCGGGTCAAGACATGGCAGGGTGCACACTTTTGCCCCGACCCGCATCGAGCAAGCCTCGACCCGGCTGCACATTCCCCCATGGAGGTGTTTTCCCCTTTCGTGGATGGATACAGCTATGCTTCACCCACTCCTTGACTGGGATTCCATCATTTTTCACACCCAGAGGGACCCCCAAGAACGGCCTGGATACAATGCCCAAGGGCTCTCCTACCGATACGGGCCAATGCCCCCGGGGGTTTTCAAGCAACAAACCGATACAAGTCCCGCGTTGCGAATTTGGTCAGCGGTCGACACTCATTTGTTGCTCCCATATGGGTCACCATAGGAATACTGTGTTTCGAACATGGTCAATAGTGTCCTGGATCTTCGGGTCCACCCCGAGATGTCCCAGACATCGAGTGCAGTGATTCATTCTGTCCCATCCCGAGGTGACAAACTTCCCCCAGGTGGTGCTAGCGATCGGGCCCACGGCCCCGATTCCTCATAAGGGTGTACGGTGTGATGTGGGACTATGACCTCATTCACGTCGGGATCATGTACCATGTCGTACGCCCTCCCTTTACGAGGCCCAGCCTCAGGGCCCTTGGCCTTCTTGGGTCCCCAACCCTCGTCCTCATGTAAGACGTTAAACTGCAAACCAGTCAGGCCTTCCTGACTGATGCCTGACCTTAGTCCCCTTGGCCTTTCCGGGCCACGGCCTAGGATTCCTCATAAGGGTGTACGGCGCGGTGTAGGACTACGTCCTCATTCACGTCGGGATCATGTACCATGCCGTATTCCTCCCCTTACGAGGCCCAGCCTCAGGCCCCTTGGCCTCCTCGGGTCCCCGACCCTCGTCCTCATTGCAAGACGTTAAACTACAAGTAGGCCAGGCCTTCCTGACCAATGCCTAACCATCAGGCCCCTTGTCCTTTTCGGGCCACGACCCAGGTCCTCTCTTATAGGAGTGTACGGTGTGGTGTGGGACTACATCCTCATTCACGTCAGCTTCTTCGCCATACCGCACACCTCCCTTGTTTAGGGGTATATTGCTCCCCTTCTCATCCAGTATGACGTTAAACTACATATAGAGAACTACGTGTGTCTTGATTCCCATCCTCATGGGATACGTAGGACCACCTGAATGCCCAAGATTCGGGTCCAGCCCCATCTCTTGGGAATCCTCATCCCATCCTGGCCCCTTGGCCTATCCTTCCTCCATGAGAGGATTATATGGTGTGGTGTGGGATTATGTCCTCATTCACGATGGTCTCGTAATGACCACGCCATGTTCCCCCCCCCCTACTGAGCTGTTTCGTCGATCCCTTTTTCGGCGGTTCACCAATGTGCTTAAGAGTACTCTGGTTTATTACCTGGAACGCCAAGCTTTACTCGGACACGTCCGCACCCGCTTTCCAGGCTTTGTGTATCCCTGCATCAGGGCTTTCATCATCTCTCACACCCGAAGGGACCCCCAATAACGGCCTGGATACTACGCCCAATGGCTCTCCTACCGTTACGGGCCAATACCCCCGAGGGTTTCAGACAACAAATCGATAAAATCCCGCGTTGCGAATATGGTCAGCGGTTGATGCTCGTTTGTTGTTCCCACCTCGGGCTAACGCGATATGGACGCTGTGTTTCCACCATGGTTAACAGTTTTCCTCTATCGCCACGCCAACCCATTAAGCCCAAATACCGGGTACACGATTCACACCCTTCACCACTTCATCATGTCCAAGTAGAACCTCAGAACTCTTGGTACTTTTCCTCCGTGCACGTCTGCGCGTTGGGAGAACATGCTGCATCAAAGGTGTCCTTCGAAAATCTCCGCCGACTCCCCTTTGATAGACGCCCCAAGTATTGCGATAAGGATCTTCCCCCCTTATTTCCCACACCGAGTTTATCTCACGTGGGCTTAGGGATTGGGTTGACATCTGTGCTTACTCGGGAGTTGTCACCATCCACGGTCCGAGCTCTAAGACCATAAACTAAGATTCTCATCTGGAACTACGTTCAAGACCCCTTGTCTTTGGGTCCAGCTTGAGTTTAGCAAGTTCACCTCTCTGGTCCTGCCTTCAGAACCCCGACCACGGGACCACGTGACGTAGTGTAGGATTACGTCATCATTCACGTCGGGTTTGCAATAGCTGCACCACGCGCACCCCGTTTTGAGAGTTAGCCCTCCTATTCCTTGTCCCACATGACATTAAAAGGCACCCTTCAGAACTACGTGTGGCTTGATTCCCATCCTCATGGGATACGTAGGACCACCTGAATGTCTAGGGTTTGGGTCCAGCCCCACCTCTTAGTGATCTCCTGATCTCCCGGTCACCTAGGCCACTTGGTCTGTCCCTCTCCAGGAGGGGGATATGTAGGTATGATACAAGGTTTCGGGCACCATGCCCCTTTCCCCGAGAATCTGCCATCTCTCGATCACCCTCAAAGTTGAGTCCCTTGACTCCTTGCAGTGGTTCACCCATGTATTAAGAGTACTCTGGTCCAGGACCAAGAGTGTCAGATTCAACTTGATCAAGTTCCTTCCACTTTTCAAGCTTCGTGTTCCCCTCCATTTGGGATTCCATCACCTTTCACACCCAGAGGGACCCCCAAGAACGGCCTGGATACAATGCACAAGGGCTCTCCTACCATTAAGGGCCAACGCCCCCGAGGGTTTTGGACAACAAATCGATAAAATCCCGCGTTGCGAATATGGTCTGCGGTCGATGATCATTTGTTTGTCCTCATCTCAGGCTAACGCGACAGGATGCTGTGTTGCAAACATGGTCAGCAGTAATCCTCTGTCATCATGCCAGCGCCTTCAGTCCTTGAATGTTGGTTGCATGATTCACATCATTTTCCACCCCATCATGTCCAGGTGGAATCTCGACACTTTTGGCGCTATCCCTCAGTGCACCTTTGCATGTCAGGGGGGACAAAGCTGCAATATGGCGTCCTTCGGGGCTCCCATGGTCCGAGCTCTAAGACCATAAACTAAGATCCATTCGGGACTACGTTCAACTTGATTCCCATCCTCATGGGATAGGTATGACCACCCAGACACCCTGTCTCCGGGTACAACCCATTCAGGAAGCCAGTCTCTCCCCCTGTTTCACCTCTGTATAGGCCCCTCGGCCTAAGGTTTCCCTCTCCGAATGGCATACAATTTGATGTGGGATCATGTATCTGTCAATTGTGTTTTATAACACTGTGCGCATTTCCCGCCTAGCATCGTCTCTGCTACGTCTGCACTGTATGACGATAAAATGCACGCTTGGTCCTATCATACGACCCTAACACTGTGCGCATTTCCCGCCTAGCATCGTCTCTGCTACGTCTGCACTGCATGACGATAAAATGCACGCTTGGTCCTATCATACGACCCTAACACTGTGCGCATTTCCCGCCTAGCATCTTCTCTGCTACGTCTGTACTGCATGACGATAAAATGCACGCTTGGTCCTATCATACGACCCTAAACTGTGACATTATCGTCCTGGTCGCACGACGAAAAACGGCACTGCATTGTGGTGACCTCGTTGTAGAGGACATCACATTGGGTATTGGTCATGTGCCATGCCATTTGTCAACACCCATCATGGCTTGATCCTTGTGGTGACATCACAACCTTCTATTCTGGGCCTGTCGCTTCACAAAAAAAAACCATTCACCTTAAAGAACAAACAAGATACATCAAATTCCGCTTCTTTTAGGGCAAGGGCCACGCCCGCACTCCCCTTTTCCCCTGGCACTGGTATCCTACCATGTCACCTTCCAGAACTACGTATGGCTTGATTCTCATCCTTATGAGATACGTAGGAGTGCCCGGACACTTCCCCGCGGGCCCAGCCTAAACCTTTGTGTTCGGTCCCTCGACTCGAACATTTCCCCAGAGAACGCATGGTAAGTAGGGCTTAGGTCCTCCTTCACGTCAGGTCTTGACGCCATGCGTCCCCTTCTCCCTTTACCCATTTATGGTCAAAGTCACCCTTCAAAACTACGTATGGCTTGATTCTCATCCTCATGAGATACGTAGGAGCGCCCGGGCACTTCCCCGCGGGCCCAGCCTAACTTTCCCTTTCGGTCCCTTGACCAAAAACCTCTCCCAAGGAGGTTGCGTGGCGTGATATAGGGTTGTGCCCTCATTCACGTCGGGTTGTTCACCGCGCCGTACAGACCTCCTATTCCCGTTCACGCCAGGTGTTTGAGTTGCTCCACCATGTGCATCTTATGTTTCCTCTCACCCATGGTCCGAATTCTACGACCCTAAACTAAGATCCCACCAAGGGAAAGGAATCTGCTCTCTCTCTCTAATACGTTTCGTTGCCATATTCAGATGTGTTTTGACAAAGAGCCCGAAGTGTGGGATTGTCACAGGGATATCCCCCTCATCCCATGACCAAGCTTCATGAGCTCTCTATTTGGATCCTCATCCTCTTCCACATCCAAAAGGACCCTCGGACGACATGGATACTAGGCTTAAGGGCTCTCCATGAATTCTGGACCTAAGGGCCCTTCAATCGTTTCGGGCCAACGTCCCTACGGATATTGGACAACAAATCGATAAAATCTCGCGTTGCGAATACGGTCAGCGGTCGATGCTCATTTGTCTGTCCCCATTCTAGGCTAACGCGACAGGATGCTGTGTTGCAAACATGGTCAGCAGTTATCCTCCATCGTCACGCCACCATCATCGTGATCTGAATCTCAAGCACCATGATTCACACATTTCCACTTCCTCATGTTCAAGTGGAATTCCATCATACTAGGCTCTTTCTCTTCGCGCATCTAGGTGCGCTAAATGGTCGTGTTAGTGTCATTGGGCCGGTATTCACCGAGCATCCCTTTGCCCTAACCTGCCCCTCTCTGTGTCGGGAAATTCCCACCACTACTACTTGTTTCCCACACCGAGCACGACTCACGTGGGCTTAGTAGTTTTGGAAGGATGTGTACCAACGCGGTCAGGCTGCTCCTCGTCCTGCATGACGTTAAAATGCACTTTCAGAACTACGTATGGCTTGATTCCCATCCTCATGGGGTACGTAGGAATACCCAGCCACTTTGCTTCGGGCCCAGCCCAATCCTCACTCTTGGTCCCTCGACCTGAAGAGTTTCCTCCGGGGGTATGTGGTATGAGTTGGACTCCAAGTCCTCATTCACATCGGTTTCATATCTACCGCGCCACACGCTTCCTTCCCTCTTATTCCACGTCCTATCGTATGACGTTAAACTACAGGAGTCTATGTGTCCTCAACGCATGACATTAAACTGCCGTTCTACTCTGAACAAGTTCAGGATGCCCCAAGATCCCACTGGGAAGTGACAGATCCCCTCGCCAGAGAGGCCCTGTCTGAAAGAAGGAATGATCCATGATCAAACCGATGCGCCTATCTGGCGTACTCCCACCACGGTGGTGTAACTACCTAAGTGTTGGATTCTGTTCGGATAGACCATCACTCCATATTCCACGCTTTGTGTGCCCCTTATTCGGACCCTCGTCCTCTTTCATGTCTAAAGGGACCCCCTAACGGCCTGGTCTCATGCCGCATCGGCTCACCTACCGTCCTGGGCCAACGTTCCGGAAGACAGGTCATACCTGGAAGGACCCCCTAACAGTATGGATGTTTGACCTATGGTCCGCCTACTGTCCCGGGCCAACGTCCCGAAAGATTGATCGACGAAAAATTGATAAAATCCCGCGTTGCGAATACGGTCAGCGGTCGATGCTCATTTGTTGTCCCCATTTCAAGCTAACACAGTAAGGGTACCACTTCTCCTCCACGGTTAACGGTTGTCCCTTATTGTCACGCCATCCCCACAGTGTTCCGAATCTTGGGTATCGTGATTCACACTTCCCATTTTCATCTGTCTGGACCGATTTCAGCTCCCCTGGCGTTGCCCCGTTCGTGCATAAGAGCATGTTGAAGAAACGGTAATTCAGTCATCCTGAAAGTTCCTTCCCCCATCAAGCCTCTCCCGTCTCTCAGAAATCCGGACTGGTAATCCGAATCCTGGACACCGGGTTCGACCCATGTGGGCCTGGGGAATTGTCGCCGAACGTCCCGCAAACATTGTAGGGATGTAACAAGGCAATTCAACAGTGGAAATCGTGCGTGCTATGGCATTCAAAACAAAGAAAAAATTTTGAAGCACGAAAGTACCAATGAAAGGTTTATGGGTTTGTTACAATACTCTGCGGTTAACTTCCCCCATGGACAGGTTGACCCCGTCAAAAGAGCGTTGCAGCTCCGCCACCTGTTGGCTTGTGGCATCCAAGGCTTGTTGCCGCTGAATCAGCTCCCGCTCCTCCTCAGCAGCGGCAGGGCGCAGTTCGTCAGTCCTGGCTTTGGCCCTCTCTACGTCAGCTTGAACGGCGGCCATCTTTCCAGAGGTCTGCCTCATATGCTCTTCTGCCTCTGCTAGCTGGGCCTTCAACCGTGAGACCAACTCAGATTGTGCGTCAAGAGAGGCTGAAAGCTCGTCTACCTGGGTCTGCATCCGTTGAACCTCGCCTTCAGCCTCCTGGAGATTCTTAATGCTGGTCGCTTTCCTCCGCTGCCAGCCCACGCTGAGCCCACGATCATGCTCCCGGATCTTCTCAGCCATAAGATCTCGGATGAGTGCGTAAGGACGTCGGGCATCCACTCCCCCAGCGCACAGTTCGCGCAACCGCGAGTGAAGCCTATCCATTTCGGCCAGCCATTGTGCTTGGGGAGTGTCCTTGATAAAGCGCACGATCAGCTTCCACGACCGATGTCGGACTATGCTGCTGTCTTCCTCATCGGAGGTCGTTTCGTCCCAGTCTGCGTGATTGGCAGGCTCGTACGCGGGATATGCCCGTAGGAAATTCTCGGCAGGATCAACATCCGGTGTTGAATCCAGTACGACACCTGGCGCTGAAGCAGGCACGACAAGACGGGGACCGACCGGTTGATCCTCTTCCTCGGAGTCCACCTCGATGAATTCAGGTACGACCCTACTGGTGGTTTCGCCAGTGATGATGTGCGTCGCAGCTTGAGGAGATGGAGGGACTATTGCCACCATCACCGGCATGCCCCTAGGAGGGACGCCGCCAGACATCCCGACCAGCCTTGTCGTAGCGGCCCACGCCAGTCGAAGAACTGTATGACAGAGAGGGACAAACGTTAGTTGGCATGGTCTACAGGTGACAACGAGGAGACCAGTAGAGGAGACTTACGTAGATCGACCTCCGAGCACTGCTCTTGAGCCGGTACTGACGGGACCCTGAGACGAGGCCCCCCGTATACTGTTGGAAGGTTTGGAGATTCCGGAGGAGCCACCTCGGGCACCCTGGTCCCACCAGATGCGGAACTGGGCGCAGCCATAGGCGCGGTTTCTGAAGGTCCCGCATCATCACCCACCAATGAGCGAGAACGAGGCCTGCGAAAAAGTTCCTCCTGCATGGCTCAAACATTGGTGAGAAGTCCATAGGGACCCAAGAACAGATCGTAAGGAGAGAAGTTCGGAATGCTACCTCGAGAGCCTCCGCAAAATCGTCGGATTCTGAGCCTCGGTCTCCGACCTCGCCCTCCTCCAGCGGGCTCCCTCCTCCATCCTCATCCTCCCGAGAGGAGTCCTCTGATTCCTCCAGCAAGGGGAAGCGCTCCCTCAGATCGGTAGCCGATAACTGTGGGGGGACCGTCTGATTCAATAGTAACCTCACCCGGTCTGTCATTGGGCGAGGGACACCACTGGAGTGGACGTAATCCTCCAGTTCGTCCAGGTACTGTGCTGCCTCCACCGGAGACGCCATGAATACAGCCCGGACTGGGCCTATGCCCGGTAATTCCATCCCAAGGCGATTCAGGTGGGCCCATATCTCGGGTGGGCTGAGGAATTGCCGGTTGACATCCCAAATGTCCCAATCTTCCGAGAAGACGACATCCTCTTCCATGTCAATGTGACGCAGGCGCTTCCCCGGAGCTTGAGTTGATATCCTACGAAATCCCCTCGATGGCCGCCCCTCCGGATGACCCTGCTTTTCCGGAATCATCAGATCCACCGCTACCGCCATACCCTCGGCCGGTGCGGGTCTCGCCGCCATGGCAGCCCCGCTACCGCGAGTGGCCCTAGCTTCCCTCCGACCCCGACCTCGAGATAGAGGAGGCCCACCGTCACCAACCCGGATCGTTGGCTGCTTCAGCATCTCCCCTGGGTAAGCAGCCTCCCAACTGATGGCGTACTCCTTCACCAATCCGAAAGCGGCGGTGGATGGAGGCAATGCAATCCGCATCTTTCCATCTTCCCGTGTGAACATGAGCCACAACTGCCTCATCACACACGAGTGCTCCTCGTGACGCACCTCCCAGTAGACCTGCGGGGTCAGCCGCTGGAGGCACCGGAACTGCCTCGCAAACCGATGCGGAGTGTACGGTTCACAGAGCGGCTCACGATCTTTTCGTGCCACCAAAACTCCACCTCGGAAGGCCAGGAGGTAAGCCCGATGTTCTTCCGTTCCCCGTCCATCATCAGTAAGCATCCCTGTCGGCAATGGTAAGGGGTGGAAGTTAAACTCATCCGCCCTCCACACCCTATTCAGCACCATCGAAACGGCCAGTTTGAACGGGAAGCTCCCGACCGCGTTCTGGATGGAGGGGCGGAAGTTCGATCCCGATGGCGAAATGGTGTTTGGATACTCGTAAATCCCCCTGATATGCGCTGCGATCCACCCATACAGAAGGTGGAAGGGCCCGCATATCCTTGGCTGCTTCTTGCCCTCGCTAATATGCCGCAGCATTCTGTACAGTTTGGTGAGCATCGGGATCCCCAGGTTGATCCGCTGCCCCATGGCCAACATCGACGCCATGATAAATGATCTGGGTCGTACCCCCATGCTTGTATCCCTCACCGGTAGGATCTATCCATAGATGAGAGCCGCGATGAACGCCGCCAGCCTGACTATCGGCTGTTGTTCAGTGCTGACAATGAAACCCCAAGTCTTCCATTGGCTGTCTTCCAAGACCTGCCAATACGAGCGCCCCTTGCCCCGTTGGGCTGCCCTTGGACAAGTTCGAGGCCTCGGAGGGAACTCTCGATTCTCTGGGAAATTCAGGAAGCATTTGAACCACCTCCTGAAGTGGACGTCCCTCACTGCCTCCTTGTCCTCTCCGGGGACAAGTGCCATCAGCGCCGATGCCATTCGCGGCATTTGCTCCGCATCTCCCCACACGCTGACAACGGGAAGGAATTCGTCATACATGGCCCCCAAGATTGGGACCCCAGAAATCTGGTGGACATCCCACAGGCTGATGCCCACCTCCCCGTGATGCAGGTGAAAAGTGTTGGTCCTAAATGACCATCTACTCAGCAACTCCGGCATTAGCTGCTTCGGTTGGTAAATGTGGAATTGGGAGGCCCATGCCGCCTCATACAACCCCACTCTCCTCAGCTCGGCCCCGAACTCCTCGCATGAGGCGCCTACCCAGAAGGCCCAGGCCCAGTCATCAGTAAAGTTGCCGCCCTGGCGCAGGTCCCACTCATCGGACCATCCCTTCTTCGAATCCTGCAAAGCCGCCTTCAGCATGGTACGGAAGAGGGGATGAGAACTCTCCGGCTGCAGTGGATTCCCGTCAATGTCGTTCACATGGTTGTAGAGACAGTCAGCGGTAACGGGTGTGAAGTCCTCCCGTGCATGACCATCGGCCGCCCTGAACCATTGGTTCTAGCATGGTGTGCTCCTGAACCAGCAAGCTAGTTCATCCCTATTCGCCTCAGGGATAAAGACATCATCCCTCAGCCCGAAGCCGTACAACGACAGTTTCTTGCACTGCGGATAATCTTTCTGACCCTCCGAGAGCAGATCTGTCAACGAAGTGTGGTCCGAGTGGCTTCGGATCATCTCCCCCAGGCCTGGACAGTTGGCCATCTCATCCCGGCAAGCAGCATCTGCAAGGACCCCCAATACAGCCTCTTGATGGGCCATTTTAACTCTGGCCCTCAGAAAAGAATTTTTTCCGCTGGATCGCGAAGCTCGATCACGAAGACGAATCGCGAAGCCGGATCGCGAAGATCAGTCGCGAGACCAAGCCGCGAAGTCTGGCCAAGGCCGACAAGCAGAGGTTCTCTTGGCGCGGACGCGGAGTCGGAGACCCGCGGTTCGCCGCGAAGCTCGATTCGCGGAGGGCTGTCACGGAGTACGCGGAGCTTCGCGAAGTCGAGAGCACAAAAAGACAAGGAAGGCACGTGAAGACAAAAGAGTTCGGCCCCCCCTATTTATAGGCGGTGACCCCGGAGCATCGCGGCGCGCCTCACCCGCACGGAGCATCGCGGCGCGTCCGGATCTGTGGCCCCGGTCAGCACCGCGGGCCCCCTTCGCGAAGCCACTTCGCAAACTACCGACAATTTTGGCAATTTTCCCTCAGACTTGGACCCTTCGACCTCCGCGGCTCCAAGTCTGAGGGGGGGAATTTGTTGGCGCCAAAAACATAGCCCGAAAGAAAGGGATGAAAAAGAAGGCTGGCACGCTGCCTCATGAAGCACAACCGCGAAGCACCGCCGCGAAGCACCCACGCGAAGCGCCCCAACCATCGCGGCCTCGCGAAGCTCCTGAGGAGGTAATCCTCCGCGAACGCATTTGACGTTCGCGAGCCGCCACGAAGCTCCAGAGGCGGTAATGCTCCGCGAACGCATTTGACGTTCGTGAGCCGCCGCGAAGCTCCTGAGGAGGTAATCCTCCGCGAACGCATTTGACGTTTGCGAGCCGCCGCGAAGCTCCAGAGGCGGTAATGCTCCACGAACGCATTTGACGTTCGCGAGCCGCCGCGAAGCTCCAGAGGTGGTAATCCTCCGCGAACGCATTTGACGTTCGTGAGCCGCCGCGAAGCTCCAGAGGCGGTAATGCTCCACGGACGACGTTGACATTCACGAGCGCGCCGCGAAGCACCGAAGGCGGCAGGCGAGTTCTGCTTCGCGGCGCCCCTTCCCTATAAATACTGGACTCCCCCTGAGTCCAGAGGACGGACAATCCGACCTTTCAGCTTCTCCTATCCCAAATCGCGAAGCACTCTTTGCCCCATGAATTATGAGCTCCGCGAGGTACTTCTACTTCACGAGACTCCTCTGCATTGTCTCGTTTTGATCCCCTCTTCCGAGAGGGATTCCCTTCGCGAAGCTTAAGGGCATTCGCGAAGGAAGGGGATTCCCAAGGGAACCCGGGAAGCCGCGGAGCGTTTATGCTTCACGAAACACCCAACCCATGCTAGTGATCCCTATGCTAAGGCAGGATCGCTACACATCGCGAAGCACACTGCTTCGTAGGACCCTACTTCGTGAGGCACCCCTTCTTCATGAGGCAGTGCTCCGCGAACACTGTTCCACTTCACGAAGCACCTTCCAATCACACCTATGCCCTATGCTAAGGCCAAGGCACTCCACTTCACGAAGCACACTCCTTTGCTTAGCGATTCCTCTTCCCGTGCGACCCACTAGGTTTGCACGATGTGATTTCAAAGTCCTATGGACAATACCACCCGTAGCGTTGCTTCGCCTAATGCTTCTTCGCATAGTCACGCTAACGGCTATTGCTTCTTCGCATAGCCACGCTAACGTGGACCCCTCGATGGTTCGTTCCACAACCCCCCTTAACCATGGCCTTACTGGTACCTTCCCTTCCCCAAGGACCAGAGGGCACCGGTTATGTAAGTCTTAGGGGTGTGGAGTTAACCCACCTCGTCCGAGCTGTAGGACGTTAAACTGCCAAGCACCACGTCCTCAACACATGACGTTAAACTGTGACCCGACCTCATCTCCCTCATGAAGGGTCCCCCCAGGTCGAACATTCTTTACACCACTCGTCTCCACGGGAATGGAATCACCCATTCACATGGGATGAGATCCTCCTTGTCGGAGTGGCGTATGTTCGTAGGAGAAGGGTGACCCTAGTTCCCCAACGGATGGCTGCACCTCTGCATCTCCGTACTTCCCCACTACCAAGGTCAGTGGAGGGCGTGATAGGGAACGAGGCACCTCCCATCGTCGAACCAAGGTCCATCTTTCCCGCGCTTTGTCGCGCCATGGGCCTCCATCCTGGAGTAAGTCCCAGCACCGTGGGCCGCCTAACGCGTAAGCCCCTCTTCACTTCTCACGGACGCATCCTTCGCGACGTGATCGTCAGGTTCTTGTAACCTCTTGTTTCTCACACCGAGCATGACTCACGTGGGCTTAGAGTGAGCACCGACCCTGACCCCCCACCCATAGCGAACTACGAGGACTTTGATCCATGTCAAGGCATGGTACGTAGGAAGCCTCTATGAGGTTCAAGCCCACCCGTCACTCATTCACGTCGGGTCTCATTCCCGTCCAGCATGACGTTAAACCGCATTCTGGTCCAACGACAAGCCATTGCGACCCATCCCATTTGAACTACGAGTTCTTTGATCCATGTCAAGGCGTGGTACGTAGGAAGCCTCCACGAGGTTCAATCCCACCCATCATCCAATTCACGTCATGTTCTACCTGCGTCCAGCACGACGTTAAACTGCATTTCCAGTCCGACGGCAAGCCATTGTGACTAACCTGAACTACGAGGTATTTGATCCATGTCAAGTCATGGTACGTAGGAAGCCTTTCAGAGGTTCAAGCCCACCACTCATCGGATCAAGGTCTATCTTCACGTCGGTTCGCCGACAAAGCCACCTTGCTCGGTCATTCATTCACGACGAGTTTCGCCCTCATCCAGCATGACGTTAAACTGTATGCCCCTTTGTCCCGCATGACATTAAACTACACACTCACCTGAACTACGAGGTCTTTGATCCATGTCAAGGCATGGTACGTAGGAAGCCTCTACGAGGTTCAAACCCACCATCCGGTCGTTCCGACCTCATTCACGTTGGTTCACCCCCGTCCCGCATGATGGTAAACTGCATTCCCCAATCCGAACTACGAGGAATTTGATTCATGTCAAGGCATGATATGTAGGAAGCCTCCCCGAGGTTCAAGCCCAACTCCCATCGGACTAAGGTCCCTCACTTACGTCGATTCGCCGACACCCACCGCCCGTCGTTTATTCACGTCAGGGTTCACTATCATCCCGCATGACGTAAAACTGTGTTCCATCAATCCCCTGAACTACGAGGACTTTGATCCATGTCAAGGCATGGTACGTAGGAAACCTTACCAAGGTTCAAGCGCACC
This sequence comes from Viscum album, assembly GCA_963277665.1. NCBI lineage: Eukaryota > Viridiplantae > Streptophyta > Magnoliopsida > Santalales > Viscaceae > Viscum > Viscum album. Next base: position 1,710,898,302 of record OY728138.1, on the reverse strand, counting down.
ACTAGTGGACCCATGGGTCTACTTTCACGTCGGTACGCTGACGATGCTCATCGGGCCAAGGTCCACCTTCACGTCGGTTTATCGGCGTCATCCCGAACTACGCAGACTTTGATTCCCTGCCACGGGGATACGTAGGAAGCTTCGTCAAGGCTCAAGCCCAACTTCACTGTCGCCCCTGCGATGGTCCCATTTCACTCTCCCTCCACTCCATTCATCAACCTATCACCCGTCTCGATTCTCACCCGGACCGTCTTATCCCGGTGAGACCATGTCGGTACGCTCTTCTTCGCAGCCATCCATGGGCTGGCCCCGGTATCGACATCCCTTCAAGGAGGATCCCTCAATCCAATCTATCCTAGCTAATGCTCTGGTTGGGTTGATCCGTCTCCGTTAGATGTTAAACTTTCGGCATACCCTGTGTTGAGCACGGGAAGCTGAGGAAAACCTCAGATATGTGTCTATGACATATAATTCCCCGCGCTCGATGTGGGATGCCTCGGGCTTCCACGCCCTCGAGAAGCCTTGTGACCAACAATAACAGACAGACATGCCAGGTACCCCAGCATCCAGACACGCTACTGATGCCTCAACATGACTACTCCCCTGACTAAAGGTTGCTGCCCTGACTGGACCCCTTGGAATGTCCCGACAGAAGCAGTGTAATTAACCGGCGTCCATGGAAACATGGAACTGGGAAGAGTTTCACGAACTACATATTAAATCTATGAGGGAGACCCGGATTAGGTGACGAGTTCTGAGGAGGAATCCACAGGAGGAAGAACTGACATCCCATCATCCTGTTTCGATCAAGGAGCAGATGTCCCTAAATAAGGAGTGAATGCCGCCCGCCTTTGGAAAGCGGGAATGCGGGGCAACAAAAGCGCCGCGCGTCCTCCTCCGCGGACGGAGCGGATATGCGCGTGCGCGCCCTGGCGGAAAGCATCAGAAACAAAATGTTATATAATTTATTTATTATTATTTTATGATAAATTATTATCTACTTTAACCCCTATCATTTATCAGGTAGCAGATATGTTAATCATGTGTTGTACAGACTACTGCCTCCATGAATAAACATGTTTTGTTTTACATCACTTCCAAAAATAGATAGTTTTACTTTATAGTAGATGAGTATATAAATAATATATATAATTAATACATAAAATTAGTATTTTTAATTTTAGATAACACAAAAATAGAGCATCGTTATAAGGAAATCCATTAATATTGGTAAATAACACGAAACTAGTTTGTTGTCATTTTCATTTTTAAAAAAGATGACTAAAACTCCCTTGTAATGGTATTATAAAATTATAATACATTATAGAAAAATAAATTATACTATATTTAATGATATCTAATAGATTGTATTTTAGATAAAAAGGAATATTGGCATAACATTAATGAACCTAGTTCAAAATGGTTAAGATTATTAACACAAGTTGTTGAAAATAGATTACAACATTATAACACATGAAGATAATTATAATCAATGAAGAGTATAAATATGAATATATAATAATATGGTTTTGAAATAATTAATTAATACTTTCATCTTTATTTTACTATAGTATAAATCTTTCTTTGTAAATATAGGGTAAAGTTAAGGCACATTGTAACTCAAAATCCTTTCATCGAGTTATGAAATTAATTATTGAACATCGTATTTCAAAGAAATTCCATTTTGATTGATATTATTTAATTATTTTGGGGGAAAATATTTTTTAAACTAAAATAACATTATTTTATGGAATTATTTTCATTTTTATTAAAAAAAGGGGGAATTTTTGAAAAGTGACTCATCACTATGACTTTTACAATGATGAATACATAATGTTTTCAAAATACTATTTTCAAAATTTAGTTTCCATTGTATTCAAATAATATATCTCTCATGAGGTTATTTTTTATATTTTATTACATTATGAACCCTTTTAATATTGACACATTGATATCATGTGATTTCTTAAGTCCATGCTATGTGATATATTTAAGGAACCCGTTCTTTTTTCATTGTTTATTTAAGATATTATTAATTTTATGTGGAACACATATGTGTGGATGATTATGGGAGAGGTAATATATTTATCTCTAATTAATATTTATAATGATATATCTCATGATATAGTATGTTCGGGATATAATACTTATGTTCACATAGGCATGTGAATTATGGGTTTCCTTATATTTTCATGCATTGACATAATGAGTTTGATCACATAGGTGTGGTAATAATGGGTTTTCACTCACAAGTTTTCATTTTCTTATGGATGTGAAAAAAATCAAGTTTATTAAGTTATGAAACATTTCCATGTTTTTATCAAGTTATTACATGTTTCAAGATGTACGTTATTTCCAATAAATTCTATTTATTCATTATAATAACATTTTATGTACAATTCACATTATATCACATTCGAATTTTATATTTTTTATATTTTATGTTTCCTTAATGATATTTTTTTGATATTATGTGTCGCCATTATGTATTGTGATTATTATACATGTTATTATCATCTGTTACTTAGATATTCATGTTTTCCTCATTTTTTCCCAAACTTATGATTTAATACTGTATGAGATATTATATCCCTTATAGTTTGAGATTACCTTGTTCTTATGTTTAAATTACCTATGTTATAAAGATGATTAAATCATGTTATATTTTTATGAAAGGGTCTAGATGAGAACAATTATTTAAAAATCAAGTTTTACAAAAATAATATTTTTATGTATCTAATTACCATTTTTGGTTGGAGTGGAATCTCAAGAGGGTGGTGAATTAAGTTCCTAGTTAATATTTTTATTAAAAACGTTCATATAAAGATCCCCCAATTTTGGAAACGGCCCTGTTAATTAAGGTAGTAGAGATATAACTGTCTAATTGGTTAACATGTTTCTCAAAGGGTGATTAGTACTCAGGTGAATCAATGTAAAACACTTCTTCAACTTTTGAAACAAGTTTACTGAATTAAACACCCACACGCACTAGCCAAAAATAAATATCAAAGTTAATGAAATAAAACTTTTATGTTTTAGAAATTATAAGTAGTGGAAAATAGATAAAACAGAGTATAAAAAAAGTATAGAGCACAGTGAAGTTAAAAAAAAGGTTCAATATCAAGATGAGACTTAATCCTCTCTACTTGGTGATCACCTACCACCAAGTAGTTTATATTAATAATAAACTTGATACATATCATGTATTGGGATTTACAACAGCTTTAAAGAACTGTCTAGGGTTCACACCCTCTACCACAGTTCTTCATGGGAAAAAAACAATACAGACCACAAACGGTCTCTTCCACAGTTATATGTGGGAAAGAATATGTAAGAGAATTTTGATGTGAGGATATTCAGTATCCTCAAGTTCAAGCACAAGAGATAGTGTGTGTAAAAAACAGACACACACACTTATCAGAAATGTAAAATGAAATAACACGATAGAACTAAGATTATAAGCTTGAGTTTAGAAAGCTTTATGTGTTTGCAGTTAAACTATTGACTCCTTGGAGTGGATAATTTTTTTCTTGAGTATTTCTCTAGAAGTTATCTCCAAAACAGAGTGTCGTAACTCTAGGTTATAGCTTTTAGGAATTGAGTGTTCTGCTTGTTGTGTTGAGCGAGTGTTGATGATGAATAGAAGGTAGCCTTGAAATTGTTCTCCTGAAATGATCTTCTTGAGGTTCTTGGGTTCACAGTGTAACCATTGAATGGTTCTTCTTTGATCTAGAAAGTAAGCTCCTTCACATGAATATACATGCACATCACATACCACACCCTTATTGTTTTTCTTCCTCGGTCTTTTCTTTTATATTTGAGGTCTGACAATAGGAATAAGTACATCAGATATGGTCTTTATCGTACCTCGTACAGCCCCCAGATACGGTCTCTTAATATGTCTACAATCAGCATTAATTAATGTCAGAACCATTAAATTTACCAAATATGACCATTAGAATAATCTTAAGAATTTGAAAAAGTATGGTGTAAAAGATTATGGTATACTGGTAACGGTAGCCTTCACAACGGTAGGCTTCAACAGTAGGTGTACATCAACAGCCTTCATCGATAACCTTTCCAATGGTAACCTTCCATCAGTAACTTTCCATTAGTAACCTTCCATTGGTAACATTCAGCAGTAACCTTTCATCAGTAACCTCAAGCAGTAATCTTCATTGGTAGCCTTCAACAGTGACCTTGCATTAGTGACCTTTGTACTTAGAGAAATTTTTCACTATGAGCTTAAACAAGAGAGCAGTGAGATTAAAAGTACATAGTTATTACTTTGATATAAACATGATTTTGACCTAAATTATTATCATGTAAGAGAAACAAGATGATTTATATAAATGAAACATGATTTGGGAATATCAAAATAGGTGATTCCAACAATATCCCCCATTTTGAAAATCACAAATTATGTCAATATCTTATGAATTATGGTTGAGTACATTATATAATATCTTCAGAGGTGTTTATAAGAACATTTGAACCATGTTTAATATGGAAAAATATAGATAGTATATATATATATAAATTCAACTTAAAAACATATCCTCCTTTCAGTTTAGACAGCTTAAAACTTAATCCTAACTTGTAACCTAGCCTATTTCTCCCCCATTGTGATTAAAAAAGAATAAAAGACCAAAAGAAACATAATTGGGTTTTTTTATTAATGAATCAATAGTACAATATACAAAAAAATGTTACAAAGACTTCTATAAACTAAGACATCCCACATTCAATCCACATCAGAAATTTCCAAGGGTGATTTGTCTTTGGAAGTGGAGGAGGAAGATTCTAAAGATAGGGGATAGGCCTAGGTATGGCAGACAGCAGGGTTGGTGGAGCTGAAATAGAGGCATCAATATACATATAGTGAGTGGATCTCTAAGGAATCATAGGGGTTAAACTTTTGATGGACTATATAGGAGTCATCATTGGTGTAGTACTGGAATATCTTGAAGCAGCCGAGGTAGAATGCAGGGCTGGAGGAAAAATGATGGGAGTGTAGTCCACATGGAGGAAGGGTAGAAGAAGATTTGTTAAATCCATAATAATACTTACTTCTCTTTCCATAGATGAAATAAAATCATCCTTATTCTCCATGAATTTATCTAAGGCATGAGTAAACTCGTTGAGCCTACCAACCTGATCCTTAAATTCTTGAGTGATGAGTGGAATCCTCATGTTCTCCAACAACAACATGAACTGACCATCCATCTGATGCTTAATATATAACATTGTGAAGTAGACATCAACTTTCTCTTTGATGGATTTCTGATCCTGAGCAGTTTCCCTTAAATAATTTCCAACAATGTTATGAATTTCTCCAGTTGTAGAAATGACCTGAGTCATAGACTGATGGTCTGAGGTACTGGCACTAGAGAACATCTCCACTTCTTCTCTAACAACTGACCTGAAAGCTTCTAGATCAATAGGAGGAGGAGCTGAGGATGAAGAAGATGCACACAGAGGTGTCATAGTGAAATCTATTGTCTCCTTAAATGATTTGGTTAGCCCATTGATCAGCCCCCTCACATCATCATCTTATCCACTCATGTGTGTCTCCATGGACTTCATAAAGTCCTCAATCACAGTGACCATTTTTTAAACCACACTTTTAACATATCAATGATCTTTTTCCACTTGAGACCTTGAATCAATATAGGATTCTAAACTAGAAATAGACAGCTTCACTGATTCCATAGAATCTTCCAAGGTTCTGATCTGATTTTGAAACTCCTTTACTTCTTATAGCATTATGGAGTGAGAGGAAGAAACTAGCCTTTCCACTGTAGAAGTTACAACTTCTTGATTGTGAGTCATATACCTATCTTACCAAAAAAATATCTCATCAAAGTGGCTCTTAAGATATGATTATATTGATTCCAAATCATCCTTCATTACATAGTCTCAAGGAAAAAAGAACTACTGGTTGCACAATAGTAGTTTCTGAAATAATAGGAATTGGAGGACTTCTGATAGGCTAGTCATTATCAGAATCTCTATAGTCTAAACCCAAAACCACAAAACTAGGGTCTTCTGACTAGTATTTTATCCCATGAGAAACAGAAACTGAACCTGTGGCAATAGGTTCCTCCCCCTCACTTGGAGAATTCTCTTGATCAACCACGTTCACTAAAACCAGACCTCTTTAATCTATTGCATCAATAGAAGGGTCCACTGCCACTTCCTCAATAGAATATTCAACAACATCCAAAACAATTCCAACTTCAACTGAATAAGCAACCTATTCATCCAAACTTTCAACCATTTCTATATGACCTATTAAGGGACTGAGACTTAGTCCTTCTTCTTCACTTTCACCAGCAACTGTCTCAAAGTCATTATGACTAGGTTCAGAATCATCATCCTCAAATGAGGTCTCTCTAATGTCTCTTAAGACATTTTTTTCCCCTTCTTCTTCACTAGTCTATTCATCATCACTATCCCTTAAGACTGTCTCCCTTCTAGGTAATCTATTTGGTGGACAAGGATCACCAAAGGATACAGTATTAGCATGAGGAATTGTGGGAAGGTCAGTATCACTCTTGTCATCTAATGGAGAATCCTCTTTTTCTAGAACAACAGTAGCCTCTTCTTCTTCATTTGAATATACAGGCTCCACTTCATTAGGCTTTAGACCAGGATCTTGCTTATCCACATGCCTAGTAGAATGAGTAACAGAGTTGACTTCCTCATATAGCTTAGCCTCATCATGCACCCATCTTATTTTCCAAGGGTTCCAATTTATCTTCATCAACTTTCAAATTACCTTTTTAATGCAGAAATTGTTTATTCCTATAACTATTTCCTCCTTGTTTCTAGAAACTCCTTTCACCTTTCACATCAAGGATATCAATCTGGAATGAAACAAGGAATTAGACTTGGAACTGGGATTTTTCATATCTTCTAATTGATTCATCATCAGCCTACATAAATTAATCTTCTGTCCATGCTTCAAAAAATACAAAATAAATATTTCCTGATACATCAATGTAGCAAAGTCCCCTCTCTTGGGACTCGAGACATGCTGGAAAAACATAAACAGTAGCTTGTCCTCTCCTTTTATCTCAACGACAATGAACTTCCTAGGGATTCCACTCCCTGTCAGTTTGGTTAAGGCTTATTCATAACAAAAAAAACTCAGTAATTGGAGGCACCAATCCTGAGTAGTAATAATAAATCCCTTCATGTGGTACTCTCAGACACTCATCCCATTCAATAGAGGAAAAACTCATACTCATTCTATTCACCCTTGAAGACATTCTCTTATTATACTCTGTCTGTTCAAATTTTAAAAACTCATAAAACTCCTTCACTAACTTCAGGTAATAGGGTCCATTGTTGTTTGAAAATAATTTGACCTAGACATGAGCTTCAAGTTCCTTCATCACTAATGATCTACTCATCAGAAACCATTCAGAACTTATCTCTTTTCTAACTATGATTTCCCTCTTTGACAGATGATGGTTGATTAGATTTTCCACTACCTTGATTCCACTACTCGACCCAGCTCGTGGTCTCTTTGGATTCAGCGCTTCCCCTTCATCACTGACCAATGGTCTCTTTAATCACTCCATTTCAATCTGGAGTAGTTCGAGGGTTTCGGTATAAGGTGAGGTTTTTAGGTTAGAGAGAAAGAGGTTCAGGATAGAAGTGGATCGAAATGTGGTATGTTCTTTAATTTTATCACTTCGGCATAAAAAAATCAGATTAACGAAATAAGTAAACAAGAAAACATTTCATATTCTGAAAGAGAGAATGTTATGTCCTGGAAAAGTTAAACTATCGGTATGGTGAAAACAGTGAGGTCTATCAGTGAGGTCTTAATGATGAGTTCCAATGGCGAGGTCTATCGGTGAGATACTAACGGTGAGGTCCCAACGGTGAGGTCCTAATAGTGAGGTCTTAATAGTGAGGTCCAATGGTTAGGTCTAATGGTGAGGTCCAACGGTGAGGTTCTAATGGTGATGTTCTGACGGTGAGGTCCAATGGTGAGGTTCTAACGGTGAGATCCAATGGTGAGGTATATCAGTGAGGTTCTATACCTTAACAGTTTATCATACGTAACTCAGGTTTGATGTATTTTAATCTCTTATAATTCAAAGGCTTTGTGAATATATCAGCCAACTGATGTTCAGTGCCAATGAATTCAAGAGTGATATCACCTCTTTGATAATGTTCTCTCAAGAAGTGATGTCTCACATCAATGTTCTTTGTCCTAGCATGAGATACTGGATTTTTAGATAGGTTAATAGCACTTGTATTATCACACTTTATAGAGACATGTTTGAATTGATATCCATAGTCTAGTAAAGTGTGTTTCATCCATAGAATTTGATCATAACAACTACCAGTAGCTATATATTCAGATTTGGCAGTAGATAATCCAATAGAATTATGTTTCATACTACAACATGATACTAGTGACTTTCCTAAAAAGTGACATGTTCTATAGGTTCCCTTTCTATCTTACTTGCAACCATCAAAATCAGCATCTGAATAACTTATTAAATCAACTAATAGTCCTCTTGGATAAAATAGTCCTAAGTTTTTAGTATACTTGAGATATTTAAAAATTCTTGTAACAGTAGTTAAATGAGACTCTTTTGGATTGTCTTGAAAAGGAGAACACATGCATAAACTGAACATAATATTAGGTCTTCTAGCTGTAAGATAGAGAAGACTCCCAATCATACCTCTATAATTGGTTTGATCCACTAGTTTACCAGTTTCATCAGCATCCAACTTACAGGTGGTACTCATAGGTGTATCACTACCTTTATTGCAGTCCAAACCAAAATTTTTCAAAATATATTTAGTATATTTACTCTCATTTACCATTTTTATTTAGAAAATTTTGAAATTCATGGAAAATTTTATATTCCCCCATTAAACTCATTTCGAATTCATATTTCATTATTTTTGAGAAATCAGTACAAAAATAATTTTTAGAGGATCTAAATAAATTCATCTACATAAATCTATACTATTAGAAAATCTTTGGAAATCCTTTTAATAAAAATAGTAGGATCTGCTAGTCCTTTAATAAAACCTTTTAAAATAAGAAAAGAACAAAGTCTGTCATACCATGCTCTTGGAGATTGTTTCAGACCATATAAATCTTTAGATAGATTAGAAACATGATTTCAAAAATGGGGATTTGTAAAACCAAGGGGTTGTTAAAAAAATACATCCTCAACTATGTACCCATTTAAAAATGAACTTCTGACATCCATTTGATAAAGTTTGAAATTCAGATGATCTTCATAAGCAAGTAGTATCCTAATGGTTTCTAGTCTAGCTACTGGTTCAATGGTTTCCTCATAGTCTATTTCTTCTTCTTGAATATATATTTATGAAAGTAGCGTATCCTTGTTTCTAACTATGTGTTCATATTAATCAACTTTATTTCTAAACACCCATTTAGTGCCTATGGTGAAAGTGTCTTTAGGTCTTTCTACTAATCCCCAAACCCAGTTTCTTTCAAACTAATTTAATTCTTCTTGCATATATATCACCCAAAATTCATCATTGATTACATCATTGATATTTTTAGGTTTAAACTGTGAATGAAAATCTTGATGTTCAACCTGATTTCTTATAAAAGATATAGTTTGTATTCCTCTATTTAAATCACTAATACAACATCTAAATGATGATTCTTGAGATCTCTAATACCTCTAGAAAGTGTTGAACTAGACTCATAATGATTTTCTATAGCTTCAGATTCACAATGCACAGATTCTAGAAAATTTCCAGAACTGGTTGTTTTCACCAAGGGTTCACTGTCTTTATCATTAATGTCCAAAATTGACATATCTTCTCCAAAATGTTCAACAGAGGTTTTGGGTTCATGTGGATCAGTCTCATCAAATTTGACATGAACAAATTCTTCCACACATTTGGTTCTATTATTGAATACTCTATAAGATTTACTAGAGATTGAGTAACCTAAGAAAATTCATTTATCACTTTTGGAATCAAACTTGTCAAGATTTTCCTTAGTGTTAAGGATGAAGAATTTGAAACCAAAAACTATAATGTAATTGACCTTAGTTCTCATATTATTCCATATCTCATAAAGTGTCTTCTTAAGAATAGATCTAATTAAGACTCTATTGATAATGTAACATACTTTATTAACGGCTTCAGTCCAAAAATAGATAGGTAGATTGTACTCATTTTTCATAGTTTGGGAAATCTCTTGAAGTTTCCTATTTCTTATTTCTGTTACTCTGTTTTTTGAGGTGTTCTAGGAGTATAGAAGTTGTGAGTATAGCCATTTTGGGAGAAAAAAGATTCAAATTCCTTATTTTCAAACTCATGGACATGATTACTTCTCAAGGTCTTAATTATAAGTCCACTATGATTTTCTACAGACTTGGAATATTTAATGAAGAAAGATCATGGTTCACTTTTTTGTGCAAGAAAGTATACCCAAGTATATTTAGAAAAATCATCTGCAAGAAAATAAATATAGTGCATCCCATTTAAACATGAAACTCTAGATGGTCCAAAAAAGTCAATGTTAACCAACTCAAGCGGTTGAGAAGTATAATCATTTTTCTTTGGTTTGAAAGATTGTTTTTTGTTATTTTCCCTTTTAACAAGGATTACAAAATTTGTTATGTGGGAATTAAAATTTAGGTAACTCTATAACTAAGCCTTTCCTTGTTAGTTTCCTAAGTGAGTGCACAATTCAGTGTCTTAATCATCTATTCCATAACCAGGATTCCTTATAAAAAGCATTTAAACATGAAACATTTTTCTTACCTAAAGAATATAAATCAACTGCATATACATTTTCATTTCTAAGAGCAGTGAATATTAAATAATTTTTAGAATTAAAAACATTTCATGCATCATTTTCAAAATTAACATTAAAACCATCATCACATAACTGAGAGATACTTAGTAAATTGTACTTTAACCCATCAACAAAAAGCACTTTTGAAATTAATATAGAATTAGGCTTACCAATTTGGACTAAGTTGACAATATTCCCTTTTGCATTCTCATCGAATGTGACATTTCCACCATCAACATTAATTAGGATCTTGAAGAATGAATAGTATCCTGTCATATGTCTTGAACATCCACTGTCCAAGTACCATAGAGTTTTATAGGAGCTCTTCAAATAATTTTCCTGCAAAATAAATTAAGTGTAGGGTAACTTTGGTACCAAGATTTTCTTGGGTCTAAAGAGGTTAGAAAGTAAATCTTTGGGAACCCATACATGTCTCACATGTTTCCTATAATCAAAATATATGTTTTGAGACATGAACAATTTGTTAGGTACTTTAAAAAAGTTTTTTTCAAAAGATGGTCTAGAAATTGAGCTAGTAGGGAACTGTCCAAATTTTGGAAGAAATTTATTTTTAACAATCCTTCTCTGTCCTGGTTGATATCCTATACCAGTTGTGTATTTTGGAGCAATTGGTTTCCCTAGAAACTGAGTCAAGGTATCTCTACCTGCAACAAACTTTTCCAAATCCCTTTTTAAATTTTCATTTGATAATTTAAGTTCATTATTTTCTTTTAACAGTTGAACACATTTTTCTTTTTCAATATCCATGTCAAACTTTTAATAGTCATTTAAATAAAGTTGCCTTTTCAATAATTTTTATTTATCCTTGAGTTCATTAAAGGTATCCTCATGCATTCCACAGTATTCCAATAGTTTATCCTTAGTCACAATCTAATATTTATTTAATTCACTTTCATTCCCAGAATAGTAAGCATTAGGTATAGGGTAATTGGGTTTTACCTAATATTTTTCTATCAGGAAACACAGGTTGGCTTGTTTATTCTTCTCAATATCTGATGTGTCATATTCACTTGAGCTATCTTCTAAGGTACTCCAAGTAGCTTCTATAGACTTTTTATATCCCTTTCTATTTTCTTCATATTTCTTCTTAAATTTAAGATTGGGGAAATCATCCATCACATGGCCTTTTCATTTACACTCATAGCAGACTATCTCATCGGTGTTTTCATTCCATTTTTAGTCCTTTTTCCACTTTCCTTTATTATCATACCCTATTTTATAGTTTTCTTTTATAAAGAACTTCTTTATGTGGTAGAACTTCTTGAATCTTTTAGTAAGACGATCCATCTCATCATTACTATCAGAATCTGAGTCTTCACTAGTTGAAATGTCTATAGAAGCTTAAAAATTTTCTTTATCTTTGTTCTTTGAGGAAGTAATCTTGAATGCTATAGATTTATTTCTTGGTTCTTCATCTACTTCTTGATTTACCATAAGCTCTTATTCATACATCATAAGCATTCCAATTAGTTCCTTCATTGGTAGCTTGCCTATGTCACAAGATTCTCGGATAGAAATAGAAGTTCTTCTCTATCTGTCAAGTAGGCATCAAAGTAATCTCATAATCTGATCCCTGATGTCCACTAGTTTCCCAAGAAGACTTATGGTATTCACTATTTCATTAAACCTGAGATACATTTCCTAGATAGGTTCATCAGGATTCATTTTGAAATTATCATATTTAATAGTATAGGTATTTAATCTCATTTCATTAACATTGGTTGTTCCCTCATGATAATCAGCTAAAGTATCCCAAATTTTATATGCAGTTTTACAAGAAGATATTCCATAGAATTATTCATCACCTATAGAATAGTACAATGCATTCATTGCTTTAAAATTATTTTTATATGTATCTTTAGTCAACTGAGACCATGTGTCCCTAGAAGTAGTAATAAATACATGTTTTTCTTTCATTGTGTCCCAAATTTCAGGACCCATGATCCTTAGATACATTTTCATTTTTAATTTCTACTGAGCATAGTTATTATGATTAAAGAAATGTGGAATGTTAGTAGTAGTACCATCAACTCTATTATCCATTGTTAATTATAATATTAAAGAACTAACAATTTAGATATGATGGAAATTTTAAGATCTTTAAGATATAATTAAAGTCACAGTTAAATAATTTGAAAACTTGCAGAATAGTTCAGGTAGTAGTAATAAAAAATAAACTAAATCCTTTGATACCAAATGTTGGTCAAAGTGGAATCTCAAGAGGGAGTGAATTCAGTTCCTATATAATATTTATATTAAAAAATTTCTAGTAACGATCGCCCAAATTTTGAAATGGCCCAGTTAATTAAGGAAATAGAGATATAAATGTAAAATTCATTAACAAGTTTCTCAAAGGGTGATTAGTCCTTGGGTGAATCAGTGTAAAACCCTTCTTCAACTTTGGAAACAAGTTTACTGAATTAAACACATACAAACACTATCCAAAACTAACTATCAAAGTGAAATAAAAACAGTTTTTTGTAATAGAAATTATAAGTATAAAAAAATAGATGAAACCAAGTATAAAAAAAGTATAGAGCATAGTAAAGTTAAACAAAAGGATTAGTCTCAAGACGAGACTTAATCATGTCCACATGGTGATCACCCACCACCAAGCAGTTTATATTAACAATAAACTTGATACACATCCTGTATCGGGATTTAAACAGTTTTCACAAACTGTCTAGGGTTCACACCCTCTACCGTAGTTCTTTGTGGAAAAAACAAACAATAGAGACCACACATGGTCTCTTCCATAGTTATACATGGGGAAAAAGATGTAAGAGAAGTTTGATGTGAGGATATTCAGTATCCTCAAGTTCAAGCATATGAGACAGTGTGTGTGTAACAGATAGACATACACACTTCTCAAAAATGTAAAATTAAAAATCACAATAGAGTTAAGATAATAAGCTTGAGTTTAGAAATCACTATGTGTTTTTAGTTCAACTCTTGACTCCTTGGAGTGAATAATTTCTTGTTCAAGTCTTTCTATGGAAGTTATCTCCAAAACAGAGTGTCGCAACTCTAGGTTATAGCTTTCAGTAATTGAGTGTTCTTCTTCTTGTGTTGATCATGATTTGATGAGGCACAGAAGGCATCCTTGAAATTATTCTCCTGAATTGATCTTCTTGATGTTCTCGGGTTCACAGTGTAAGTGTGGAATTGTTCTTCTTTGATCTAGCAAGTAAGATCCTTCACAAGCACAGACACGCGCTTCACATACCACGCCCTTATTTTTTTCCTTCCTTGGTCTTCTCCTTTTTATTTGAGGTCCAACAATAGGAATAAGTACATCATGTGTGATATTTCTTGTACCTCATTCTGTCCATAGATACGGTCTCTTGATATGTCTACAATCAACATTAATTAATGTCCAAAGCATTAAATTTACCAAATATGACTATTAGAATAATGTTATGAATTTTATAAAGTATGGAGTAGAAGTATATGGTAGACTGGTAACATTATCCTTCACAATGGTAGGCTTCAACAATAGGTTCACATTGACAGCCTTCATCAGTATCCTTTCTAATGGTAACCTTCCATCGGTAACTTTATATCTGTAACCTTCCATTAGTAACCTTCAACGGTAACCTTCCATCGGTAACCTTTAGTGGTAACCTTCATCGGTAGCCTACAATGGTGACATTTTCATTAGTGACCTTTTCATCTGTGACATTTGCATCAGTGACCTTTGCATCGGTGACCTTTGTACTTAGAGAAATTTTTCACTGTAAGCTTAAACAAGAGATAAGTGTGATTAAAAGTACATAGTTATTACTTTTATATAAACATGATTTTCACATAAATTATTATCATGTAATAGAAACAATATGCTTTATATAAATGAAACATGATTTGGGATTATCAAAACAAGTGAGTCCAACAACCATGACACTGAACCTTTTGGTTCATGCATTATGTGACTGTTGTGTTTTGTATCATTTAAATCATGAGATTATTGTATTATTTAAGTTATGATTAGATTAGGTTGATATAGTTGGTATCATATTAGGGTTCAGTTATTCTTTGAGATTAGTTTATATGACAATAGTGAATCCCCTAGAGAAATGTATAAGGGATAATTCTGGGTATATGAAAACATCTTGATGTTTTAGTAAAGTATGGATTATGTGGTTTTTTGAGAAATACATCCTTTTTTAGATACTATAAGTGGGTGTGGATTTGGAATAGATGAATCTTTGGGTAACTCTATGAAATTATTTGGATGATTATATCTTAAACATCATTCTTGTGCATGAGCAATGGCCCTAACTACACACATGGTTTGACACTCCTAGGGTATATACTTTGGTTAATCACATTATATTTACAAACCATTATAAATTATTTGAATATATATAACAAGTTATGTTATAAATCAAATCATGGATAAATAATATTGAAACTCAGGTATTCATAGGCTAATGTATGTACATTATTTATTAAATCCTATTTCTATGTTTATAGTTTCCTTTTATTTAGAATTATTAATTTAAATATATTCATTCCCAGATTTTCCTTAGTCAAGTTAACAGAAGGAACATGGAACTACCAAGTTAAAAATGGGTGTAATGTAAAATTTAGAGGTTGTACTAATGGGAAACCTAATGACATTGTGTATTGAATGCAAAATCACAAGACAATTCTCACCCAACTATATCAAGTTCTGGGGAAAACCCAAATCATGTTGAGGGATTAAAAACACCAATGAGGGAGAAAATTTCTATTGATACATTTATGAGGAAAATTCCACCCTCTTTTAGTGGGTCTTCTAATAAATTGGATTATGAGTAGTGGGTCAATGAAATGAAAAAAGATATTTTATGCTCTCCATTTCTCAGACCATGAGAAGGTTATTTGGTTTCATAAACTTTAGAAGGTGATGTTTACTAATAGTGGAGTCTCATTAAGAATATTGTGGAAAAGGATGATATTTAATTTATATAATGGTAAGATTTCAAGAAGATATTGTTTAGTAAATATTTTCCATGTACTCTTCACACAAGGATGGATCATGAATTCTTGGAATTGAAGAAAAATTATTATGATTATATTGGTCTATAAAAATAAAATTTCACAAGGATTTTGAGGTATTCCTCTAGTTGTATCTCTGATACCATGAGTAATATGGATTACTTATTTACCATATTAATGATATTTTATTCAAGGGTGTTGTTTATAAGACACTTAAGAAGCTGTGAAGTGATTATATTATTTTCACTTAAGTTTTAGATAAAAATTGGTACCTATAAATATTTAATGGAAATAAAGTGGAGTATCATGTAAGAACTAGTGATAAGAAACATGGTGGGAAGAAAACCCAATTTTCTATATGTAATAAATGTAGGGGGAATCGTTTTGGTAGTTATCTCATGGGATCAGGGTAGTGTTTTAAGTTTGGTAACATCGTAAATTTCACACACAACTATCAAAACAATGCTAAGACATCGATTAAGGTAGTGGAAGGGAAGAAGGTCCCTAATAATGATCTTCCTATACTATAATGATTCAATTGTGAGTGGTTTATCTATTATGAGAATCACTGCCCCAACCCTCAATACAATAAAGAAAATAGGAACCAGTAACCTCCCAATCCAAGGGAACAAGGAAGGGTATTCATGATCACTACCGCTAAGTTAGATCATGATAATGATGTGATGTAATGTATAATTAATAACTCTTCTTGATCTATGAATACCTTATCTTATTTTGGTTCATCATATTATTTTATATCATAATAGTTTTCTATGAATATTAAATCACCACCCAATAGAATGGATGTTTAACTATCTATAAAAACCCAATGATGGCATAATAATTATGTCTATAATTTATAAATGAAATCAAATTGATATTTTAGGAAGGATATTTATTTTGAATCTAGTTCTTCTTCTTTTGGTTAAATTTTACATAATATCTAGTATATATTGTATTTCCCTTTATAAATAACAAACAAATTCTAAGATAATGGTTTCTCATTTCATATCCCAAATTATCTTATTATCTTTTATTGACACAAGGATGATTATAAACTCTCTATTGAATAAAATTATAAAATATGGGTAAAGATACCAAATAATAATGAAATATTATATAAAATGATCAAGGAGGAAGTCAAAGTTAATGAAATGCCTTTTAGGGTAATATACTAACATATTTCTCGATGAAATTCTTAGTCTTCCCATAGTTCCTCTTCATGGGGTGCACGAGTCCTCTTTAATAAAGAAGGATGATTGATGCATCATTGCATTGATTATCACGAGTTTAGTAAAAAATAATCAAAATATTTATATTCTACCTCGTATAGATGATCTATTTGTTCACATTTGAGTATATAAATACTTCCCAAATATTGATCTTTGATCTTAATTGAGAGTAAAATGGGGGATATATCCAACATAATAATTCATATGAGGTATGGACTCTATGAATTAATAGTGATAACCTTTATATTTGTGAATTATCTTGTTATAATCATGTATATAATGAATAGACACTTTAGAGACTACCTTTATCAATTTTTAGTTGAATTTATATATGATACTCTTTTATATTCAAAGATAAATGAAGAGCACGAATATTATTTCAAAATTTTGTTAAAGACTTTTAGAAAGAAGAATTTGTATTCCAAATTTAGTAAATGTGAAATATGGATATAAAAGGTGTCATTCATGGGTCATTTAATCATAATAAAGGTAATATCAGTAGATCCATAAAAGAAAAAATTTATCGAGCAATGTCCCAAACTTACTTCTCTAATTGGGAGATGTAGTTTTATTTATTGGGAATACATATGTTAATCCAACAATTATCCATTTAATTTATCACTGATTTTAATGCTCACAAACACCCTTATTTATTTTATTAATATATCTACTTTGAGTGGATTTTAGGTTTATATTTAATTAAATAATTATTTTTAATTTGCAAAGAATTTTAGAAAACTTAGTTCTGTAATAATATTTTACTTTTGGTGAAAGTCTATTCTGCAAAGTATTCTAAGCAATTCAAAGATGTCTAGAATCGTTGTTCAAAAAGTGTTGTTGCGACCTCATGTTGGTATCATAATCCACATTATAGAACTCTACATTTGGTATCATATTTATGATAGAAACCATGTTTTTGAGGTTATCCTCATGAGTAGTTGCCACTACATTCAATCAGTCGTGTGTGGGATTAA
This sequence comes from Viscum album, assembly GCA_963277665.1. NCBI lineage: Eukaryota > Viridiplantae > Streptophyta > Magnoliopsida > Santalales > Viscaceae > Viscum > Viscum album. The sequence goes on along the minus strand of OY728138.1, from coordinate 1,710,880,276 downwards.
AATTTTGAATTATTATGATATGTATGCTATGGTTTCTCTAGAGTAAATATGTTGATAAATAGGTTCAATGGTCATTTCCAATGGTATTGAAAAATGGATTAATTAATTCCTATTCCTATGGTTAGTTATGATTTTCAGTGGCCTATTAAATTTAAATTTTGAAAGTGCAGAGAGTTTTGAAGATCATGATTTATCTAGTTCCTTTATGGATATAGTTAACAAGAATTAAATTCGGTGTGTATTTATTCTCAATGAAAATTTTTAGATATAGTGTTTTGATTTGTCAAACCATTTTATTTATCTATCTAATTATCATAATATCAATGATCAAAATCTCTTATTTTAAATTTATATTAGAATTTTGCAATTATAGAGGATATTTTTTCATTATTCTTTAACTGTTACTATTAAAAAATTTTATTCATCTACTAAAATTCATTAGAATATTTATAGGAATTAAATTTATAGACATATATCTTATATATATTTTTGTGTGTTTTCCATGCTACTACAAAAGTTATTTTTGATACTGTTGTGCTATTTGAATATATTCTCTATATTAAGTTTGGATATTCTTTACAGGTATTGATATTTGAAGTTATTCATCCATTCTAATGAAGATATATTCACCTGTTAGTTGCATCATTTTCTTCTGAATTATTTCAAAGAGAAATTCTATAACCAAATACAATCTATTTTGGTTCTGAACACTCAAATGTTGAGTTTTTCTAGGGATAATTTTAGTCATATTTAAAATCCTTATTAAATTTTCTATAACAAGTTTAAGTTATTTTCATTCAATTATAGAGATCCCTTGGAAAAAATACCTGCTAGTTAAATTAACCAATATCACAAAAAGAGTATTTTCGGAGTGGACTATGGAACCTTTTAAACCCTAACCAATATAAAACTATTTTCTCTTCTTCTTTTAATTTCCCTTCATGTTATTTTAAATAAAATGGAAAAATATCTATTTCTATGTTCTAAAGGGGTATAAGTTCTAAAATATTAAAATGTTTTTAAAATGGAACAATTCACCCCCTATGTCTTCATCATTATTTCAGTATAACATTTGGTATCATAGGAGTTATTTATTAATGATTTTTTAACTCTATAAATATTTAGTTAAAGAAATAAATAATTAAATATTTCATTGGATGACCTAAAATAAGTAATGTCTATCATCCAGGATATATATTTAAATGGTGAGAATTGTGGATGATAGAAATATTAAATGGTAATATATTTAAAGAATATTGGTTTTAATTCTTATTTTGAGGCTATCAAGTCATATGAAATTCCTAAGGATGAACCAAAAAAATTGTATATTATCAATGAAAGTGAATATGACCAAAATAAAGAGCTATGAATGTTTTTTTGTGGACTTAGTCTAGATGAATTCAATAATGTATCACAATAAGATACTAATAATGAAATGTGTAAGATAATCATTTTTTCTTATAAAGAGACTAATAATATCAAAAAATTGAAATAAAATATTTCCAAATTATGTTTTGATACTTTTAGACTATTTTAAGGTGAAAGTGTAACCCAAATGATTGGAAAATTGATAGAAATGGTCAATGGTGTTTCTTCTCTAAGAACACTAGTTCCTAAACCAAGTCAATATTTGAATGTTATTAGAGATTTACCTACTATATTGAATGGTATTTCAGATATAACTAGATAGTCCAAACCTATTAAAGAATTAAAGATAAAGAAATTTATTGGCTCTCTTGAGATATAATCATTGGAAGAGAATCATATAATTATAAAAAATGAGAACACACACCTCAAAGATTCAAGTACTAAAGTTGAAAAGAAGTCAATATAGGATATAAAATTCTTTGATGATTCATGTTGTTCAAATTTGGGAGATGAACTTTCTTGGTAAACTAGAATATTCAACCAGTTTTATAAAAAGAAGAAATATTTTAAGAAATAATATAATTAATATAAGAAAAGTGATCGAAATCTAAAAGAAAATGGATGCTATGAATGAAAGTATTTGGGTCGTATAAATTCTAATTTTCCACTACTAAAGGCAAGAATAAAAATGGAGAAGAAAAAAAAGATTCTTTAAATTAATAATGAGTACAAAAGAAAATGTAAGAATTATATAAAGGATACCTATAACATATATTAATATTCAAGTAGTTCTTCATGTTCTGAATTTGAGCTTTAATAATCTAATCAAAAAGAAAATATGTGCTTAATGATAAAAAAGATAAGGTATAATTATATCATTCTTATGTTTATAATTCTAATCCTAAAAACTACTTTAATGACAAATTAGTTGAATATTATTGTATTCTAGAAGAAAAATATGAAACTCTAAAGAAAAAGATTAAAATAATTAATTATATTCATAATTATTTTCTAAGTGAGAAAGCCGTTTTGCTAAAATATCACATAGAATTGAAATAAAAATTAAATTAATCTACTTTATGTTTTATTGAACATGAAATTAAAATTATATAATTACTTTTTATTGTAGAATATTTAAAAAGTGATTCTATCATGTTTAAAAGAGGAGAAGGAATTTTAAATAAATTTCTTGGAAATAATGTGACTAGAAGAAAATATGGAATATTAAATAATGGTTAAAAACCTAAACTATAGAGAAATTATTTTGTCCCTGGTTCACGAAAAGCATAGCATGACTACTGTTATTTTTTTATATTGGGGAATTAATAGTCAATATGATAATACTTTCTAATTTATTTATCCTTATATTATAATTTTGAACAAAGTTTATATAATTAAAGTCTTTTCTATAGACAATCCTAGAGTTTCTGGAAAAATGAAATAGATCAGGTTACCCTGATCATTGTTTTCTAACACAATAGGTCCCAAAATCATTTAGCTACCAAAACAAATTATTTTTTGATATTTTTTTGGTTAAAATACACAAGAATAAAAATGATATATTTTATATGATAGTGGTTATTCAAGGAATATTAGTATTTAATTTTCCAAATTTTAGGCGCTATCTAAAGTTGATGTAGGTTTTGTTACCATTAGTGATAATGTCAATGGGAACATCATTCGAGTTGGGATAGTTAGAGATCCAAAATCTATCCTGAACAGTAAGGTTATATATATTAAAGGGTTGAAGGATAATTGAATAATTATATCTCAACTCTATGATGATGTTTTTACTTTTTATTTCTCTATTGATTATTGTTCTAATTTTTAGAATAAACCTATTAAGTTTATAGTGCCTATAATAGAAAATGTTTATACATTGAACATTACTTCCATATGTGAAAGAATTGAACTATTTAAATATTTAATTAAGTGAATCCTGGATGTGGAAAATAAGTCTTGGTTATTGTAATGTTTTTTTTATATCTAAATTACATAAGAAGAATTTAGTTTCTAATCTACCTTGTATTAAGTTTGATGTGAAAAGTCATTAAGATGCATGCTAAATAAGCAAGTAGAATAAGTCATCTTTCAAATAATTAATAAATCTTCTACATCAATACCTTTATAACTTATCCACATAGATATTTTTAGTCCTTATAGAGATGGAAGCTTGGTTGGCATATACCTTTTCTATGTTTTTGTTGATGTTTTTTCTAGATTTACTTCGTTTTACTTTTTTATGTTTAAAATTGAATTTATTTTAATCTTTATGATTTTTTTTAAATTAATTAAAAATTAAAATATATTAAATTAATATCTTTGAGAATTGATCATGGAGGAGAATTTTAAAATAAATAAGCTAATTCTTTTTCTCAAATGAGGGTATTAAACTTTTTATCTCCCATAACACCTCCTCAAAATAGGATTACTGAAAAAATAAATAGAACCATTCAATAAATGGATAGAACTATGTTAAACGAGTATATTTTACCTACTTATTCTTAGGAAGAGGATATTAGTACAACATACCATATTATTATTAGAGTTTTAATAATATCTCTTCTTAAAAAGACATCATATGAGTTTATGGAATAATAAAAAACCTAAAGTTGAATGCTTTAATGTTTTTTTATACAAGGTGTATATATTGAATATTAAGGAATATATTTGTATGTTTGATTCTAAAGCTGGTGAAGGAATCTTTATTGGGTATTCTACTACACTAAAATACATTAGAGTGTTTAATAAAATGTCCAAAATACTACTATAAAAGAGTCATTTAACAACGTTTCCATTTATCAATGCTAAAAAAAGCGTTGAAAATGTCCACCTTTATCAGCGTTAAAAGAAGAGATGATAAATGAAACCTTGTACCGATGCTAAGAAAATGCGAATAAAGGGTAACATTTATTAGTGCTTTATTTTTAGTACCGATAAAAATTAACTTTTATCATCAATTTATTTTTAGCACTGATAAAAGGTACCCTTTATCAACACTTTATTTTTAGCACTAATAAAGGGTTTCTTTTATTAGCGCTCTTTAAGTGCAGATAAAGTTCCACAATAAAATGAAATAATTAAAAATAATAAAAAAATATTAACAATTTTATTAATTAAATAATTATTTTTAAAAAATAATAAATTGAGTTTACATATATATATATAAATAAATTATAAAAATTAAAAAATAGTATATATTAATTATATAGATATGTAAAATAAATAAAATGAAATAATTAAACAAATACAAATAAAAAATTAGTAAATTAAGAAAAGTATTAAAAATTTTATTAATTAAATAATTATTTTTTAAAATGAAAAAATTTAATATTCATATATATAGATTATAAATATTAATAAATTTTATATATTAAATATTGATATATAAAACGAGTAAATAGTAACAATTAAACAAAAAAGTAAAAAATAATAAATTGTAAAATTATTAAAAAATTTATTAATGAAACAATTATTACTAAAAATGAATAACTGTAATAGGTATATTTATATATATATTAATTATAAAAATTTATAAATAATATATATTAAATATAAATATATTGAAAATAAATAAAATATAATAATAAAAAACATATTAATGTCTTAGTTGTTTTTAATGTTGTTTGATTTTTCAATTAAAAATATATCAAACGTCATGTGTTACATTGATTTAACCTACATATATGTAATTAGCACATTTTTATATGCAACACACACACAGAAATATTTATGAAATTAATGAAATCTTATATAGAGACACATAAACCTAATATTTATATACTTTATTAAAATTTAATTATATTTTAGTATTTCATTATAACATAATACATTTAATATACCAAGAAGATACGAACCATGGATTCAGGTGTACTAAATCGATGATCCCAAGAAAGTTTTATTAAATGAAAACAAGAACCTAAGGAGGGATTACATTGTCCAAGCCCAAAAAAACCAAAAAAAATGGGAAGTATAACAAAACATTAATCATGTCCATAGGGGGAATCCAAAGACATAGAACCATTCAAGCATTATGGACAAAGTCCAAACCATCACATGCAACACAAATCACCTGTGGACCATCTCTAACAACCCCACTGGGATCCTATAGTTTTCATTCTCACTACTACAAAATAGTCCTTTAACAGTATAGTTATTTATCAGTGATGGATGAAAATGATGATAAATGGAATATTTATTAGCACCGAATAAAGTGATGATAAATTTAACCATTTATTGGAACTTTTATTTTAGCATTGATTAATGAAACATTTATCAACACATTATCTGTAGTGTTCATAATCGGTTTCCTCTATTAGTGCTTTATTTTTAGCACTGACAAAGGGTACGCTTTATCAGTACTTTATGATTAGCACTACTAAATATTTCATTAATCAACACATATTTAGAACTGATAAAATAGAATAATAAAAAAATAAAAAAATAAAAAATGTGTTTATTAAAACAAATAATTTTTTTTATTAATTTAATAATTATTGATAAAAACTAATTGATTGATTATACATTATTAAACATCAAACATTTTATTAATTATATAATTATGATAATTAATGTTATTGAATTGTATATATTAAATATATATAAATATATATATATATATATATATATATATTGATGTATATAAATATGATTTATATACTAAAAATATTTATGCACTTTGCATCAAATTGTCATCTATTTATTGAATAATGGTAGGAGATTGATGGGAGAATGATGAGATGAATATGTGTTTAGAGAGATGGGAGACCTTCACTCACTAGAACCCTCGAGCAATTCGGTCTCCTTCACCTGAAACCCTCGATCTCACATACATGGCAGATTTCCTCAATCCCGGGAGGATTGAATCCCACCATTTTGCAACTCCTCAGAAGAAGCAGATACCCCATTTTAAAGATTCTATTGTAGAAGTCCATATTGAAGATTCCCCTAAAAAAATACTTGCACCCGACCTTTCCCTAGTAGATTCCAATGGATCTCGTTTCTAGATGCACCGAAGAGTACATATCCAAGCATAGAAATTACGATGAAGCGTCCTCTTGTAAATATACTTAATGATGGTGTGTTCTGGGTGGAAGCAGGACCGGATGCACTTCAACAACGTACACAAATGTGAAAATTTTCTATGATGGGTCACATCTCCAACCTTAAAGGTGATCTTCCTTAGCCTGTTTTTGAATTGCATATGCCTATTGCTCATTGTTGAAATTCTACAAACAAGAAACTAATTCTAATAGGGAAAGGCTACTTTCACATACTGCTAAAATCACAAGACGACTTAGAGAAATTTTGGAAGACTGGAAACCTTAATCTAAAGCTGGGATTACTTAGAATTTCTAACTGGGACTCATCTTTCAATCTGTACACATATATGAATACAATGACACAAGTTTGGGTTAAACTTCATTGCCTTAATTGGTTCTTTTGGCACCCAAAAATTCTAAATGACATTGTTTCATGCATAGGGACTCCTATAAAAATTGACCACAAAACCTTAAATGCTAACCTAGGGCTATTTTATAGAGTTATGGTGGAAATTAACTTAGATTAAAATCTCCCTAATACAATCAACATAACTATGAATGAATACAAAATTGAAATTGAAATTGAATATTAGAGGAAAAATCCCTTCTGTGACCTTTGTAAGATTATTGGTCACACAATCTCTAATTGTAGGGTGATTAGAAGGCAAGTAATCCATCCAATTGAAAATTATTAGAAGTAAACAATGATGAATAAAAAAGAGAAAGCTCCCATGATGGAGATATCTGAACCTCCCAAAACGAAAGCTGAAATCTGGGTAAAAAAACTCAGTTTAACACACATAGGGGACACCCCAAGTATAAACTGGGAAGATGTTGCTAAAGAGGAAGACAACTCTAGTAAAGACCAAAGCCTCATGAAAGAACTAGAAAGTCTATTTTTTTGACACTGTAAGGATATTCGATGAGAAGGTAGAATCTCGTCAGACCTCAAGGTTTATCCTCATCCAAGTTGCGGATCAAAACCTAGGTAAGAGGGATAATTCACCTAAAAAGTGAATTTCAATAATTGAAACACATGTACTGAAACTCTACATAACAGTGATTTTCCAGAGGTAGTTTCAGTTAAAACAATGTTGAAACACAACCTTAATTCTGGTACTGGATAGATCCATAATCCACATCTTGTAAATTCCACTGATATTTCAAAGATAAAGAATGAATCCAGCAATAGAATAGATAATTTACACTCTCACCCCCATGATCAAGGCTCGTCTGTTATTTGCTCTAAAACTCAGGATTCCACTAGAAACATTACAAAATATGAAAAAATAATGACTACCTAGAAAGACAATCAGGACACAACACAGTCCACTACTACTAAAGTGACTGAAACTGTAAAAAAAATTGGAATATGTTAATCCTTTGAACGGAACTAAAACCTCGATACAGGATCCTACACAAAGGAAAAACATCAATATCTTCACAAAGAAGATAGACATAGAGGAACCTAAGGTGGAGAAGGAACTTGACTGAGGCACAATCATCTCCACTACTACAAATTCCTTTTATGATGGGTCCCAACCTGCTTTCAATAGTGATAATACTATTTCTATGATGTTCTGTAATATGAAACCTATAGTTCCAACCCGTAAGGATTCAATAATATAACATGCTAACAAAGACACTTCTCTTGGGATAAATAATGAAATCAAAATGAAATATGATGAACTAGTTTCTGCTATACCAACTCACAATAATACTATTAGTAATCCTACAAATTCTAGGTACACCGAGATACTAAATAAGACCTGTAAAACTATTGTCATGGAACTCGAATCGGTTGAACATGGTACCACAATACCAATACGGGAACCTAAGACTAAGAAAGTTATGAATATCTATATGGAGCATATGCAGTACTGTCTAAATCTATAAAAAATATCAAAAAACAGTACATAGATTCTTCACAGGTGTCAGGTACAACTATCTATCTACCTATAGATAGTGAGGACTATTCTATAAATTCTGGTAACTCTGTTTCAAATCATAATTACAATGTTTTGTTGCTATTTTCTAAGAAATATACAGACTCTTCTATGAGTGATCTAATATTTGAACATGAAATAAAGAACACTAAATAATCTAGCAATAAATAGGAATAGTCCTCTGATAGTCAAAAATTTAAAAGGTCTTCCAGAAATAAAGGATCTAGAAAAAAGAAAGGGGGGGGGGGGGGTTCTAACTCTAAAACTAGATTTTAATGAAAATCATTTTTTGGAATTGTCAGGGGATTGCTAACTCTGACACCTTCATTGTTTTAAAGAGAATAATTGAAACTCATCATCCTTTATTATTTTCTATTGTGAAGGCAAAAATTATATATTCCTCTAAATACTCTTATTTATTTCAAAAAAAATTATGTCTTTACTGGTGCAATCACTAATAACCTCAATGAAAAATATTTATGGATTTTTTTATCACTATTCATTACAAAATATTAGTGTTTACAATATCTTGGATCAGATTATTACATGAAATTTTAATATATATGACACTCATATTTTCTACTCATTTATTTTATGCTAAGAATAGATACCTAGAATGAAGAACACTTTGGAATGATCTCTCTTATCTTGGCACAAATATTAATGGATCCTGGTTTATTATGGGTGATTTTAATTCCATTCTCAACTCAAGTGATAAAATTGGACCCTCTCATGCTTCTATGTCCAAAAGAAAATTTTAAGCCTCAATAGATGACAACAATCTCATAGAAATCAATCTCACCGGTGCAAAGTACACATGGTATAGAAGACACTACAACAAATTAGTTGCCTCCAAGATGGATAGAGCCTTCTCGAATGTCCCTGATTTAGATAAATGGGACATTATCTCTTGTATTACTCTTCATAGGCTGAACTCTGATCATCACCCCATCCTGTTCAGTGTCTCTACAAAATACATGAAACCATGTATTCCTTTTAGATTTAACAATGCATGGTTCTCTAATGATGATTGCTCTTATATCATACAAAACTTTTGGTCCTCAATGTCTCTTATCAATGATTTCTTTGACTGTAATCTCAAATTAAAACGTCAAAAATAGTCTCTAAAAATTTGGTGCTGCTATAAATCCAAAAAAATTAATAATGAAGTCATGATTCTTGGGAAATATATTAATAATCTTCAAAACACAAACACCACCTATGACCTCAACACTGAACCTACTCAAGAACTAAACATTACGGTAAAACTTAACTCCATGCTCACTTTCAATGAAAATATGAGAAAAAAAATGTTTGTTAACAAACGGTGATAGAAATACTAAATTTTAAAATTCTCTTCAAAGAATAAAGAAGGCCTATAGGCCATTAACCCATTTAGTGGATGGTTATAGGATCCCTGAAAATGAGGATGAAATCACTCATCATATCATCTCCTACTATGAAACCATTTTCAATGGTCTTGATATAAACAAATACCTCCAACTTGAGGTCATTCCTATAGTGACCAATGATTAAGAAAACTCTTTCCTTCCCAACACTCTGCTGGATCATGAAATCAAGGGCACTGTCGTTAGTCAGAATTATGACAGTGCTTTGTGTCCTGATGGCTTCAAAATTGGTTTCTTCCAACATTATTGGGCTATGATTCAGATTGAAGTTTGTAAACTGGTAAAAACCTTCTTTTCCAATGGGGTTCTCCCTCACTCTATGAATTCCCAATTTCTAACCTTGATCTAGAAAGTGGATAACACCTCTAAGATTCATATGTTTAGACCCATTTCTCTTATCAACACTCTTTTTAAAATCATCACAAAAATCATTTCCAACAGACATTCCACTCTCAAAAACGAAATTATCTCCTAGAACCAATTTGGTTTTATAAAGGGAAAATCAATTCAAGACTGTATTTTCCTTGCCTATGAGTGTGTCAATAATTTGAGTAAAACTAATAGGGGAGGTAACATAGCTATTAAACTTGACATAAAAAAAGATTTCAACACCATGGACTGGAGTTTTATCATCAAATTCCTTCAAGGTTATGGTTATAACACCTATTTTATGACTAAAATCATAACCCTCTTCAACTCGGCGTCTATCTCCATCCTGATCAATGGCTCGCCTAAGGGCTATTTTAAATTCACTGAAGGTGTTAGGAAAGGTTACCCCTTATCTACCATTCTCTTCTTGATATAAGAAGACTACCTCGGTCGTCTGATCAACTATCTAGTGGAGCAGAAAAAACTAAAGCCCATACATGTCTCTCAGAACATCATTTCTCTTAATCATATTTTTTATGTTCAACACATCATCCTTTTCCTTCATAGAGATAAAAGAAACATTCTTAACCTCATCAATGCGCTCTCACACAATGAAGAGGTTTCAGGTCAAACCATTAGTTAGAACAAATCTTTCATCTTTTTTGGAAATAATTTCCCTCTTAATAGAAAATGTAACATTATTAGTGACCTTGGTCTGAAAGAAGGTATGATCCCTTGGAATTATCATGGTTTTCCCATTTTTTGTATTACACCCAAATCCTGTCACTTTGTGACTGTCTTTGTCAATTTTCTAAATCAACTATATTCTTGGAAAGGTAAATATCTCTCTTTGGTTGGTAGGACTTTCCTTGTTAAATACACTATTGTCTCCAAGATGGTTTATTCCATGATGGTTTATAAATAGAGAGTTGGCATCATTAAAAAAATGAGCACTGCCATAAATAACTTCATTTGGACAGGTAGAATTTTGGAAAAAAAACTTGTGACTGTTCCTTGGTCAACTTGTTGCAAGCCCATTGAAAATGGTAGTATTGGTATAAAAAATATCAAATACTTTAATGAATCCCTTCAATAAAGACTCACTTGGAACCTTTTTCATAATAGTTCAAAAGCTATTACCTTTATAAAAAATAGGTTTCTGGACAAACTTAAAATGGGAAATTTAAACTTCATTAGCTCATCGATCTGGCCTTCCATCAAATACTCATTCACCAATATTATGAATAACTCTATATGGTTGGTCTCTAGAGACTACTCCATGTAAATTTTGGTTGGATAACTAGACTGGCATGCCTTTAATTTCCATGATACCTCCTAATCAAACCCTTGATAATACCAACAACTCTATCAGAGATATTTTAAACTCTCAACATGATGACCTTCCTGATACTATTCTAAACATCATTGAAAACTACTCTTTAGCTCATACTAATGATTTCCTAACTTGGGAACCTTCTCACAATGGTATTCTTAACTCAATAAATTTCTACAATCATTATTTTTGTAACTCTGAAAGAGACTATAGTTGGTTAAAAATTTTCAACAAACCATAGATAAAACCTTCTAGATTCAACCTCATATGGAATCTTGATCATAAGAGAGTGCCCACTGAAATTTTCCTCCATTCTTTTGTCATCCAACTCTTCTCTAAGTAAAAAATTTGTAATCAACATAGATAACATGCTAACCACCTCTTTCTATCTTACGCTACTGCTTCTGCTCTTTGGAACTATATTCTTAACATCTTGGACTGCAAATGGTTGATTCTTGAATATGTCAAAGATCAACTTAAAAAAATGTGCAGAAATGGAACACTCTCAGCTAATCAGGAACCTCTTCTATGTTGCAGTTACTAAGCTCCACCATGTGATCTGGTACGATTAGAATGATATTATTTATAACAATTAATCACTTAATCAAAATGAAGGATAGATGAAGATCCACATTTCCATACATGAATTTTTCTCGACTCAAAAGGGACATTGCTGCAACACCGTGCATGACTTTGGGATCCTGAGGTGTCTAAGGATTAAAGGAAACTTTTGTTAGATGCATCACACAATGTAGGTGTTCTGGAGATCCCCCCTACTTGGATGGATCAAAATCAATATTGATGGCTCCTCCAAGGGAAATCCAGGACCTATAGGGTGTGGTGCTATTTTCAGAAATCACCTCGGTTATATACTTGGTTGCTTCATGGGTAAATGTGGCATTTCCACCTCCCTTGAAGCTGAGATGCTGGGTTTGATACATGATATTGCCTTTGCTAAGCTCTTTGGTTGGAATAACCTTTGGATCGAAGGTGACTCAATGATTATCATTCAAGCGATTTGGAATTGCATAATTCACCTTGCTTAGACGATTAATACCCATTGGATGGAATTCTCTTGTTCACTTATCGATCTTAACTATATAATCATACATGTTTATTGAGAAGCAAACACGGTTGTAGATGGTCTAGCCAACATGGGAGTAAATTAGGACATTACCAAGTTCGAAGACCTTCTAACTAATCTTATTTCCTTTCATGAAAAATATCGTAATATGAACATGTTTTTTAGACTCTTGTAATATTTCTTTTAATAATATTTGTGATTTGGTCATTTTTGGACAAGGAAGTACCTTTTAAAAAAATTGAATAACTGTATATTATTAAAAATTAATAAGAATTAAAAATAATTGTTAATTTCATAGTAATCAACATATAATTGAATGTCATCTTATTTGTCAATTTAAAATAGATAAAATTTGTGTTATATTGATTTCACATATATGTAATTAATGCATTTTTATTTACAATATGCACAGACACAGAACTTATCCATTTTTTCAATATAATTAAACCGTACCTATATTCTTAATTTAATAAATTTCACTCACATTGTACATATATAAAAACACTCAAAATTAGATAATCATTAATACTGTTAAAAAAATATTTTTAAATTTTTTTATAAATAAATATATTTAAAAAAGTACATTCACTATATTTATACAATTATATATTTATAATTATAAATAAATAAATATTTTTTTAAAAGTATTTATATAGTTATAAATAAATAATTATGTATATTTAAATAATTATTAAATTTATATGAAATTTATTTAAATAATGAATATATTTACTATATTTATGTTTATATATATTTATTATATATATGTGTATAATTAAATAAATATATATATTGACATAAATTCTATTTTTTAAAAATATTTCTATAATTATAATAAATATATTTAAAAATGAATATATTTACTATTTTTATATTTATATATATTTATTAAGTGTTTATAGATATTTATAATTTTATTTACAATTTTTTTTATTTATAATTATAATTATAAATCCTTTAACAGCACTTCAATAATAATAACAGATAAAAGAATATTTATCAGTGCTTTTTCACACTGATAAGATGAGGATTTATCAGTGCTAAATAAAGCACTGATAAAATGAACATTCATTAGCGCTATAAGTTTAGTGCTAACAAAAGTGTCCCGATCTATTTTAAAAACCCTAAACATTTGCAAACATGTCACAATATAGATGTTTTCTGTGGAATCCAACCAATACCGACACTCCTCCTTGATGAATCGAAGGTCAAATCACACCACTTGACTGCATTTGAACATTTCATCTGACGTCTGAAGAGGGCGTTGGATTTTCTTCAACCCAACGACGTATGACTTCCAATTTTTTTTGTGTATTTTTGGTTTCATGTTTTATTTATTCTTGTATGATTTTTTATGATCCATTTTTTATGATTTGTTGTTTATGATTTGTTTTTTATCTATTTTTTAGGGAATGATTTGTGGTTTGTTGTTTGTATTGACTATCAATGTATGATTTATTATTTATATTTGACACTAAACCTAGGATTTATTCATTATTGTTTTATTGCTATGTTTTATATCTTTTTACTAAATAATTTTTTCATATATGTAAATAAATGTGTAGAAATTTTATGTATATTATTGTTTATTTAATACTGATTTGATGCATAGAGGTGGTTCCCTAATGATTATATATATGCTAACACCTTTCACAGACACCTTTGTGGACATGCAGCTTCATATGTTATTTTTTAAGAACCAAGTTAGTGGAGTGATATATATTCCTCTATTGGTAATATGTATCATAGGATCTAGTTCATCTTAGAATTATCTATGGTCCTTAGTTTTCTTATGGATCAGATTTAAAGGGGCCATCCCCAATTAAGCACATGATTTTTTATCAAATCAAGCCTTCACATTTTGAATCATTATGGTTCCTTTAGTTCATGTTATCTTTTAATATCCTATTTTTATCTATTTTATATTTCTCATAGACTATAAGTGAGTGAGTTTTTATAAAGGATTGACATGGATGTGTTTCTATATATCTATTGCATCATTTATTTCCATAATTATTTGTCTACCAGGTATGCCTATATTGGGAAATCAAGATTTTGGGTCTCTATGTCCACTGACCCCAAGGGTCATGATAGAATTTTATTCGACCTCTGGTAATAATTGTTTCTATTTGGGGGTGGGGGTGCACCTCCCATTTATGGTTTTTACACCCAAAGGTTAAACCATTCATTAGTGACTTTAAGGTGTGTTAGAGGTCATAGATGATATGGCCTGGCGTTGTTTAGGTAATTCAAGCTAGGGTCATTACACTCTCCATCTTTCGTTTTACACCTATAAATTTTAGTAATAATATCATTTATTATATGCTATTATATCCATCTATTTTTTAATTATTTATTGTATAAGATTAATATTTTATTAACCAAATAAATTGGATATAAACCAAAAAAGGATGTACGCTAATCATTTGACAAACGAATATAAAGATAGAGTTAAAGAGTTCATCTTGTTTTAAAAAGAGCATGCAGAGGACCACTCTAAAATCCTTTTTCCTTGTTTACATTGTGATTGTTCAAGACAATTTAGTCCAAAAGAGTTGAAGGAACATTTGATTTGTCATGTAATAGATCAAAGCTATAAATTTTGGACTAAACATGGGGAAAACTGAATGTGGATATCTATTGGGATGATACTACAGTATATGAATCATTTGATATGAATACCTTTATTAAATATAATGGAGATTGCATGGAAGAAATGACAATGTCAATTGAATATGACCTTGTTGATTGTAAAAAGATGTTTGAGGAGTTAAATAGTGGTTCTAGGAAACCATTGTATACTGGTTGTACTAAATACACAACATTATCATCTTTATTGAAGTTATATAATTTGAAAGGTGGAAATGGATGGAGTGATGCCATCTTTACAAAACTACCTAGTCTTATGAAAGTAATACTACCATAAGAAAATGAACTACCAATCCAAACATATGATTCTAAAAAAATGTTTTGTTCAATGGGAATGATCTCTAAAAGAATAAATGCTTTCCCAAATGATTGCATATTTTTTCTCAAGGACTGTGAATCACTCATCAAATTCTTTAAGTGTGTTGAAGATCGATACATGATAAATGAATAAAGTCCTTAAAAATCAATATCATAATTTCCTATAATTCCATGGTTTTGAATATGATATATATTTCAGAAAACCCCAAAAAATTTATATGGAATGAAGATACAAGAATTCTAGATGGGGACCTATTTCATCCAACAGATTCTCCTCAGTGAAAGAAAATCGATTATATGTTTCCTGAATTTGGATATGATCCAAGAAACTTTCATCTTACATTATCTATAGATGGAATGAATTATTTTGGTGTAAATATTATTACTCACAATACATGGTCCATCATGTTGGTAAATTAAAACTTTCCACCATGGTTATACAAGAATTTCAAATACATTATGTTGTATCTACTTATATCCAGACCAAAGAAGCCATGTAATGATGTTGATGTCTATTTGGATGCGTTGATCGATGATATGAAATTGATGTGGGATACAAGTGTTAGAATGTATGATTCTCATAGAAGTGAACAATTCACAATGAGGTCTATGTTTTACTAAACAATAAATGAATTCCCCTCTTATAAAAATTCACTAGGCTATAGCATTAAAGGCATGTTAGAGTTTCCCATTTGTGAAAAATCCACATACTCAGTTCAGTTGAAACATTTCTCAAATACTGTTTTTTTTAAATCAAATGTTTTTACCTCGACGACCTAAATACTGATCCTGGAAGACATCATTCTATGTGAATATCAAACAATGTACAATACTATCTCCAATAACTAGAAATCAACTATAAAAAAGGTAAAAAATATTGAAACTATTTTTGGTAATTGATTTTCAAAAAGACTTACAAAATTAGGTTTAAATAAGAGATCAATTTTCTTTGAATTACCATATTGGAATTGTTTTCATGTCAGACATTTTATTGATGTCATGCATGTAGAAACAAAAATTTATTTAACTGTATTATTTCCATGTTGCTAAATGTTCCTAAAAAATGAAATATAGCATAAAGGATAGGTTGGACTTGATTGAAATGGGGATAAGGAAAGAGTTGGCACTGGTGAAGGGTAAAAGGTGTACTTTTCTTCCTCCAATAGCTTACACTCTATCCATAAAGGAAAAATGGCAATTTTTCCTCTTCTTTATGAGTGTAAAAGTTCCATATGGGTATTAATCAAATATCAAGAATGTCATATCAATGACTAATTTGAAGTTACACAGACTAAAATCACATGAATTTCATAATTGGATCCAAGATTTAATGCATGTTTCTTTCCATTGTATTCTACCTCAAAATTTATGTCATACATTAACTAGACTCTGCTTATTTTTCAAAGCCATATGATATAAATTTGTTGATTTGGTGATGTTTCCCATCATGAATAAGGATATTTAAATCATATAATGTGAATTAGAAATGTTATTCCCAACAATGTTTTTTTATATAATGGCCTTTATGATGGTTCAATTGGTCAGAGAGGTTCAACTATGTGGTCCTATCAATTAAATATGGGTGTACCTCATTGAATGGTATATGAAGAATTTTAAAGAGTATATCAAGATTCAAAGTCATCCGGAAGGTTTTATTATAGAATGATATATTTTTGAACAAGATATTGAATTTTTTACTGATTAACTATAAAATTTTGAAAGCATTGGTCTCCCAAAGTCTCGTTACAGTGAACAACTTATGGGCGAAGGGATTTCCAGAAGAGATGTTGTTAAAATTACCTTGATAGAGAAGAAGTAAGAACATATTTACATATTTCATAATAGTGAAGATGTTTTCCATACATTGAATCCTTAAAAATAAATTCTTAGAGATTTTAATCCATCAAGGACTAAATTATAGATATTAGATACACATAATAAAAAGTTTATAGGACGATTCATAGGTCAAATTTATAAGGAGATATCTAAAAATTTAAATTCAATTGCTTAATGACTCAAATGGATAGCTATAGGACCAAATTAAAATGTTATATATTACATTCGGTTTTAATCAATAGTTATACATTCTATACAAAAGAACATGATGATTTCAGTATAATGAAAAAAGTGGTTTTACACATGTGGCTGAAGCGATGCATATATCTGGTTCCTAGGATAGAAATAAAATTTATGAAAACATGTCAAATTTTGTCATTATCAAATAGATATACAAGCTAGATTATACAATATTTAAAGAGCCACTTTTCCATTGCAAATGGGTTGGAAATATTAATGGACTGAAAGGTGATGAAATGGGATTTATGAAGGTGAATTTCAATTTAGAAGGGGTAAAAAAACAAGTTTTTCATAATGGAATCACAAATAGTTCATGTGTTTTAGGTCTCTGATCCAACAAACAAGAATTGATCGATTGTACTATTTGGAACAAAAAAAATGTTGAGTCGGATGAAAATTCAATCAAGGATGACCCTTTTATTGGGACATCACAATCAGTTCATGTCAGTCCCAATGTAGACAATGCCTTGTATGTTAGAGGGGACCATAAATAGGGAATTTGGATTCTTAAAAGAGGAACTAAATCCTTGAAACCTTTAAAAAAGAAATATAGTTCAATGAGATGGTAAAAGTGTTTCTTAATTTATTAGGTTTTTCCTCATAATATTATATATTTTCTACATAATTAATATAATCTAAATTAAATGTTTGACTACTAATGCAGATAATGTCTTCTACACATGATGATTTTACCAATCCCTCAAAATAAAAAAATATATTGAAGGAAACCATTGGGATATATTAAAAGGTAATGTTATGATATACCCTCTCTATTTTACCAAAAATATTATATAATAGAACTTTGATTTAATTTTCATTATTCCTTACATAGTTCGTCTATTTGAGAATTTGTATATCTATGTGTCATGCCTTTGCAATAAGAGCAACAACATTTTCTCTACCCAATCATAAAGGTAATATTGATGTTTTAATAGTAAAATCATTATCTATTGAATTAATATATTGTTTTATATTTATGTTTAATTTATCTATTTTTAGTATTACACACATAATAATTGTTTTTTATACAGGTGGAATCTTTTTTTTGGGTTGCGGTGCTCTGTCTAACTTTCATGTCCTTATCCCTTAATACCTTTTCACTCCTATAGTGTTGCATTTATCACTTTCTTTCAAGTTACCTCCCCTGCCTTTGTGGGAAGAGAAATGATATTGTCTCTTCTCAATTATTGGGTTAATATTGATGTTTTCACAGTAAAATCATTATACATAGATTTAATGTATTTTTTCATATGTATGTTTAATTTATTTATTTTTATTATTACTCACATAATAATTGTTTTGTTATATAGGTGGACTATTTTTTTAGTTTGGGTGATCTGTCCAACCTTCATGCTCCTTCTCCCTTAAAACATTTTCATCACTATAGTGGTGTAATGATTACTTTCTTTCTAGTTACCTCCACTAACTCTATTGGAATATCAATGAAACTACCTCTTCTCAATTAAAAAGGTAATATTGTTGCTTTCACAGTAAAATCATTGTCCATAAAATTAATGTATTGTTTCATATGCATGTTTAATTTATTTATTTTTAGTATTACTCACATAATAATTGTTCTCTTATATAGGTGGATTATTTCATTCAATTTTGGGTGATATGTGCATCTGTCATAACTTTTTTCACCAAAACTTATAGAAACTTCTTCTCTCACAAAACCTTTCACTTGTGTATTGTTGAAATTTATCACTTTCTTTCAAGTTCCTTCCACTACTCAATAAAAAGGGTAATCTTGATATTTTAAAAGTAAAATCATTATCTATAGAATTAATATACTATTTCATATTTATATTTATTTTTTTTGTATAACTTATAATAATAGTTTTCTTATACAAGTTGATTGTTTTTTTGAGTTAAGGTGGTCTGTTAGAAACTACTCATGCAATGTTTCTAGTTCGACAAATAAAGTCAATAGAAATTATAGTAACATTGAATTTTAGGATTGTTTTTGAATGAATATAATAATGTGTATATATGTAAATGTATAAAACAATGTTTTAAATTTCTATAATATAATTGTTTTCTGGTATTTATGTTGTAAATTTCATTTCATTTAAATCCTATATTGAGACTTGTGTTGTTTATATATGACGTATTTCTTGTGTTTTAGTGTGTTGTTACAACACACTATAGTGGTGTTGCAGTGTGCTATTATAGTGTACTAAAGTATGGCCCTTTATTAGTACTTTTAAAAGTGCTGATAATAAACACATTTTTCAGCACTTCTAAAAGCGTTGATAGAGGGTTATTTTAGCAGTGCTTAATTAAATCACTGATAAAGGTCCTATTTATTAGTGATTTTTAAGCACTGATAAATGACCCCTCTATCAGTGATTTTTTTGTCTTGATAAAATTTATTGTATTTTAACATCGCTCATGTAGTCAGTGCTTTTCTAGTACTGATAAACGGCATTTCTAGAGATCTTAATGTCCAGTTTTGTAGTAGTGGCTTCCTCTGTCCAACTCTTAAAGAGAAATCCTAGATCAATTATCCATCCCTGCCAATGAGTGGGGATCCATCCCTCTCTAACCTTATCAAAATATGATGTCCCTCTACATCGCTCGTCGTTGGTAATGCACATAAAAGCAAAAACACCTGATCTATAATCAAAGATTACCTAACCCATCTTCCCTCCATCAACAGAGAGAGGAATCACCACAAATTAAATGATCTTCCCAGATCTAAATGAAATACACCTCCTAATCACCATCCATGAGAGACCACTGAAGATCCTCCCCTCATCACTAGTGCATGTCATTATGTGCCACTCAAAGTTGGTGTAGCCCCCCCACATGCTGATTTCCACAGATCCAAATATCTGCATAGATCTTCACGAGATCTGTCACCCGACCACCTTGCCTACCATCATGTCTACCTTCACGTGCCACTAGTTGCTGGTGTGGCCCCAAAACCCACCAACACCGTGCACAGTCCTTACCTATCATCAAATCCATTTCATCATGTGCTGCTCAAAGACAGTATTTCCCCACCGATCATCGACCACGTTGGGCCTCCTCTGGGACCAAGATCCCCAACGACCACACCGCACCTCAAACATAATGCCTCCCAATCATAACAATGTCTAAAAATCCTAAGTGGGTCTTGAGATCTACCACCACGCCTCCGTTAGGACCATGATCCTTAGTGACCCAACCACACTTCAAATGTTGTAGCCTTATGATCGAACTGAAGTCTACAAAACCTAAGTGGGTCTTGATAGCTGCTATCAAAATTTTAATATATTACGTTTTTAATGGTTCAATTTTTTTTAATATTATTACAGTTAGGTATTATATATTCATTTTTAATATTTTTTTTATTTTTTATGTTATATTTTATTTTTGATTTTGATCATTTTATATAATTTATTTATATATATTTATTTACTATGTTTTAGTATTTTTATTATGTATTCATCTTTACATCAATATATATATATATCCATATTTTTCATTAACATAAATTTAATTAAGTTTAATATAATTATAAATAATTTATTATATATGTTTAAATAATTATAAAATTATAATAAATTTATTTAAATAAAGTAATCGTTGAGACTTGACCTCAAGACCTCATCAAGACCCACATGGGTAGCTGCCACTAAGCTGCACCCTTGGGGATATATATATAATTATATAAATATATAAATATATAAATATATAAATACTATTTTTTAAAATTATTATTCATGTATTTATAAATAAATAATTATATATTTAAATAATTATAAAATTATAATAAATATATTTAAATAATTAATATTTTTATATGTATATATATTTATTATATATATATAATTATATAAATACATATAATGATATAAATATGTTTATAATTATAAAATTATAATGAATACATTTACTATATTTATTTTTATTTTTATTTTTTGAATATATATATATATATATAATTATATAAATATATTCATAAATATAAATTAATATTTATAAATGTATATTTACTATATATATAAAATAATATACTTATAATTATAAAGAAAATATGTTTTTAAAGTCTTAATGTAATTATAAATAAATAATTATATGTTTAAATAATTATACAACTATAATAAAAATATATATAATCATATAATTTTTTTTCGAATTTTTTTATAATTATATTTTTAAATCCTTTATTAGTGCTTATCAATTTAAAACTGATAAAAGGACTCTTTATAAACATTTTTTTAAAGCACACATTAAATTATCCCCAATCCATTTGAAAGAACCCTATCTGAAACTCATTCTGTTGAAATTCTCAAGATCTCATGGAAATCCGTTATTATAAGAGCTACTCTATTACCTTGTATCAAATGAATCAAGGATAGAATCCCAATGTATGCTATTGTCTCCATTTCCTCTCTTGTTGTATGATTTTTTAGAATCCACATTTTGTGTTTTTGAGCTATTCTTAACCATGAAGAACCTTATATCTCATCTCTCTCTATCTATCTATCTATCTCGCTTACCTATAACTACCCAATGCCACCACTACCTAGTAAACTCATTCCAACTTCATACGACACTACTATGAACTGCATCTCCATATGTTATTTCAACTGATTGTGATTTTTTATATTTGTGTTATATTATTTATTGTTACCTTTTAGATAGTGTAGTTTTTCATTGTTTGAATCTTGTTTCTATAGTATGACATACACGTGAAGATAAAAAAATTTACATTATATTGTACTAACTTTAGAGGGAATGTTATTTGATATGAATAATATAAAGTGAGTTAATATGGATATTATTTTAATGCGAACAGGTTAATCTAATTCAGGGAAATAAAGTTTAGGTTTTCCAGTTTATATTTTTTAACATTATCAATATGTTATATAGATATAATTTAATAATGAACAAACTATTTATATTTTCATTGAAATCCAAATACGCATTGTTTTTTATTTATTATTTGATCCAAACTCAAAAGTTATGATGTATTGTCAATAAGAGGTGTGTTTATAATTGACCGATAGGTTCCAAATATTAATAAATTTACTAAAAATATATTCACTAAAACATTACATTTATGAGAGAATATAATATTTAATGGGATAGGTAGATGGGTAAATGAGATACCACTATTTTCCTTAATAATGAATACTTTCCAATAATTTCAAATGTTCTTTAAATTTATAATTAGTTAAAATAAAGTCTGAATTTTTATAAACTAATAGTAAATAAATTTTATGAATTTAATTTATTTTAAAATTATACATGAAAACATATCAGAGCCCAAAACACCAGATCTAATTCTAGTAGAAGTGTTTACATATGTGGAGTCATCTATAGAAGATGTTATATATGAGTTTACTTTTCTATCAAAATATTTGATAAATAAATTCCTCTCTAAGAATGAAGTGTTTTTTGATGAATTCACCTGATTTAATAAAATTGGTTTTCTTTATGTGTGTGTGTTTTATCTTACCAATATGTTTCTCTTTTATAAAAATATAAAATAAAAATATAGTAAAAATATTTTTAAGTCATTTGTGACATGTATGAATCATGTTCACCTCAATCTGATACACAATGTGCTCAGTATGACTCAAAGTTTCTATTATGAGTATAAAATTGAAATTTTAATGAAAAAGTATCACTCACTAAATATATAACAAACTTTCTCAGATTTTATTGATAATTTTTTAAAATGACTCATAATTCATTTGTGATGTGTAGGAATCTATCTCATTTCAAACACATATACGATACAACATGTATGACACAAATTGAACATTTTGAGTTTAAAATCACATTTAATTAAAAACAACAAGTGGCATACTCAAAATTTATGAAATGAATTTATATTATTTTTATAATTTTTTAAAATTATCTATAAGTCATTTGAGATGCGTAAGAATTAGGCACACCTCACAATGATGCATGGTGTGACCAGTATGACTCCAAGTTTATATTTTTATTCAAAATTGCCATTAATTTTAGTGAGAAAACAACTAACATACTCAAAATTGTGAAAACACATATTGATTGTATTTGTACTTTAGAAAAATTATCCGTAATTCATATTTTACATGTAGGAATCAGTATCACCTCAATCTGATATAGGATGTTCCTGGAATGACTCAATGTGTCCGTTATCAGTTTAAAATTGGAATTTTAATACAAAAAAGTTTCACTCACTGAAAACTAAGAAAACATGATATGGTTGTATTAATAATTTTGTAAAATGATTCATAATTAATTTTTGATGTATTTTAATCAGTCTCATGTCAAACCCACATACAATGCAACCTGTATGACTCAATGTCCATGTTTCTAGTTTCAAATGAAATTTCAGTAAAAAACACAAGTGGTATACTCAAAACCAAGGAAACATATTTTTTTATTATTTTAATACTTTCTTAAAATGATCCATAAGTCATTTGGGACGTGTAGGAATAAGTTTCACCTTAATCCAACACACGGTGTGACCGATATGAATACAGGTGTATCTTTTTTTTAATTGACATTATTTTTAATAAGAAAATAACTGATATACTCAAGTCTAGGTAAACACATTAAAATTGTATTAATTCTCTATTAAAATTATCCACAAGTCATTTTTGATGTGTAAGAATTAGTATTACCTCAATATGACTCACAGTGTGGCTGGTATAACTCCATGTGCACATTTTTATTCAAAATTGACATTAATTTTAGTAAACATAACAAATTCTATACTCTATAATAGTGCTTTTATATATCTATATTATAAATTTAATTTCATTTAAATTATATATTTTTATATGAATTTTCCAATTTCTCATGCTCTTTCTAGTGTTATTTTGGGTGATGTAGTGTGTTGTTTCAACACACTGCATGCCTTCTTTCAGTTGTTGCAGTGTGTTGTAACATACTGCTACAGTATTTTCCTTTATCAGTGCTTGTAAATGCACTAATAAAGGGAACCTTTATCAGTTCCTTTAGATGAACTGATAAAGG
Organism: Viscum album; assembly: GCA_963277665.1. Classification (NCBI taxonomy): domain Eukaryota; kingdom Viridiplantae; phylum Streptophyta; class Magnoliopsida; order Santalales; family Viscaceae; genus Viscum; species Viscum album. The sequence continues at coordinate 1,710,855,716 of OY728138.1, read as the reverse complement.
GTTATTTATCCACACTTTTACAAGAGCTTCTAAAGGACTTCTTTATCATCACTGATAAATGATGCCTTTTTCAGTACTTGTAAAAGCACTGATAAAGAGTCCCTTTAGAATAACCGAATAAATGTGCTGATAAATGGTGTCCTTTATTAGTGCTTCTAAAAGATATGATGAATTTTTGATTTATCAGTATGTTTTTTCACTAATAATTCGCCCCTTTATCAGTGCTTTTCTAGAACTGATAAATTCCTAGGCCTTTTAACTGCACTGAGGTAGTCAGTGTTTTTAGCACTGATAATGGCATATTCTAGTATTGGTAAAAGAATATTTTGTTGTAGTGGTATTTGAAGAATTTATTCATGAGAATTTTAATGAGAGTGATATATTTTATTATAATAAAATGAAAATAGATGATTTTATTAAATCTTTAAACAACTTGATAATTGTTTTCTTCTAATGTTCAGTTTGATAGTAAACTAGAACTTGATCATGATTAATCCAATTTATAAGAAAATAAAACTTTGGAACCTAAAATTTTCTTACCTAGAAAAACTAGTTTTTTAAAGGAACATCCTTTATAGATTTTTATATGAGATCTAAATGGAGTTAGTACTTTGAGTAATATTAGAATCCTAGTTGAATTAACTGATTTTTTATCCCATTTTTAACATAAATATATAGAATAATAATTAGATAATAAGAGAGATATGTTTCTTATAAAAGAATAGATGAATTAGTTTAAGAGAAACAATGTTTGGGAATTGGTTGATATTCCCTCAATCTATCCTCTTAGAGGAACTAAATGGGTTTTTATGAGTAAAAAAGATGATCAAGTTGTAAATACTAGAATAAGTCTAGGCTAGTTGCTAAGGGTTACAATCATGAGGAAGAGATAGATTATGTGGAGAAATTTTCCCCTATTACTAATCTTGGATCCATTATGATCCAGTTAGACTATGTATTTTATAAACATTATAAATTATATGATATGGATTATAAATTTTCTTTTAAAATTTTTTAGTTTATGGATGAAGTTTATATTGAACAACACCCAGGTTTTGAAAATACTCATTTACTAAAATCTTATTTTAAACATGCTAAATCTCATTATGCTCTTAATCAATCCCCTAGGGCTTAGTATTAGAGTTTGATAACTTTTTTTATAAAATGGTTTTCTTATGGGACTGGATAATCATATTAATTTTATGAAAATCTCAAATTTTGATAAATTATTAGTTCAAATTTACATAGATGGTGTTATTTTTGGTTATATTAATCAAAATATTTGTTATGATTTTTAAAACTTTTGAAAAAATATTTTTAAATTATTATAATGAAATAATTTAATTTATTTATTTTATTTCAAATCTAATAAAAATATTTTGGAAATGTTTTAAATCAATGTAAATAAATGGATGATTTTTTAAAATATTATGGCCATGATAATAGTAATTCATATAAAACTCATATGTGTACCAATATAAAACTTGATTTGGATGAAGATGGTAAGCACATTGATAGTATGTTATATAGAGGTATGATTTTTATTTTATTATATATTACTACTACAAGAACATATATAATGGTTTTTGTTTTCCTTTGTTCAAAACTATTATAGATGAAATAGAAAAATCAATAATTTTACTTAATTTTGATCATGTTTCTATTTTATGTGATATTAATGGTGCTATAAATATTGCAAAAAACATTTAAAGTTGTTCTAGAACTAATAATATTGATATTAGAAATTCCCTTCTAAGGGATCAAGTCTAAAAATGTGATATTTCTTTGGAATTTTATAATAATGAATATCATCATTATGATATTTTTACTAAAACCATTCCCCCATATTGTTTTTATTTTATTAATGTGAAGTTATGTTTATTTTATTTTAGGTAAAGATTACATGTTATGTTTATTTCAGTTTGTTTAGTAATTTGTTTTCTTTTTTCATTTAAAAAAACATTTGTTTATAAATATTTTTTTTCTCTATTTCTAAATTGTTTTATTTTATTTTCATATTTTATTTTCTAAAACTATATTTTCATTTTTTAAAATCAAAATTATCTCACTGAATTATCAGATTAATAAACTAAATCATTGTGTTAAAAATCCAATTTAATCCCGTCTCTCTATCCAACCTTAAAAACAACATTTTTTCGATATCCTAAACTGTCAATCCCGCAAAACCATATTTTTATAAACCATATACCTTTTACTAACTATTTAGATGGAGAAAAATAAGAGGACTAATGAGGACGGTCTTAGTAGTGTGAAGAAGAAAATAGTTTCCAATAAGGATTGTTTGGTGCTGTAGTGAAATATTTCCAACTTCAAATGGCTATTTGAGACCAATATTTTTCTAAAGTAAGCATTAAAATTTAAAGGGATAGAATTAATGTTTGTAACAACCTGATATTTTATGATAAGTATTCTTTTAAATTGATTTCATGTGTTTTATGCTACAACAAGATTATCTTGTGCTATACGCAACACCGTATTAGCTTGCAGTATACGCAATACTATTCTTAGATTGTGTTACACACAATTTCATGTTCGTTTTATAATAGTCATTCTATGCAACATTGAGTGTATATATATATATTCAATTTATAAATGAAATATGGTTTTATTTTGTTATACGCAACAACAAAGGAGTCTTTCACTACATGCAACCCTGATTTGGCTTGCATTACACGCAATCACGACCTTCCTCGATAGCGTGTGTTCTACGCAATACCGAGTTTCACTAAACAATGATATATGGTTATAATATTATTATTAACTAGCCGTTATGAATATTATTAACTAAATTTCTAATATTATAACATTATTATTTCATCTTACACATTTTCTAGAACATGGTATGTGAACAAAATAAATTTTTCGGGTAAAATAAGTATTTTTCAAAAAATGCAGTTTTGCCGCCTTTTAATAGCGCACCCACTTTAAATCTAGTTTTTTAAATGTTTATAAGTTCAATTTTACAAAATAAAATTATAATTTGGAATCAGGATATAAAAATTTACATTGGATAATGTTTTTATATTTTTCTGATAACTTTCATATTTTAATGAATAGTAAAAAAACGCTATATTTTAATTAAAAACAAATTTTTTCATCATAATAATTTATATAGTTAAATTATAATATTGAATGGTTTTAAAGTATAAATATAATATATTTTTACCATTTAATATAATGTATGTCATTAGCATTTATTTTAACTTGAATTCATAGGTTAAATCAATTCAATCTTTTGCAATGTTTCAAAGAAAAACCCATTTTCTTTCGACAATAGGATTAATTTTAATTTAATTTATGAAACTTTTGTGTATTGAATTTGGAAAAATGGATTCCATATTTGGAATCAGTGGGTCCAAATTGTGTTAATAAGCTACTTTTTATTTTTGGGCATTATGAATAGTAACTACGGTAAATTTTATTTACCACAGTTAAAGGTAAATCGGGTAATTAAGGGTAAATATAAGATTATAAAATTACCCTACCACCTGAAAAATTTTATTGGATGGCTAAAAGTAAACCCATATCACCTAAGGGTCGGATTAGATTCATTTTATGGACTTTTTACAATAAAAATAGTTTAATTATTATTAAAACCAAAGAAAGTGACAATATCTCACTCTCTTAAATCTTATAAGTATATTAATTTTAATTTAGTGATAAACTTCATGAAACTTGTAACATGAATAGTATACAGAAAGATAATAAAATTATATAAATAATATGAATTTATTTATAATTTTTAGGGATTAAATAATTATCATTAATTGTGACACAATAGTGATGCAAAAATTGTTTATCTAGTGAAAAATCAAGAATATAGTTTGCATTAAACTAATAGTGACCATTAAAGGCACCAAACCTTGACCAAAACTTATTGGTAATGTAAATTTAAATCATAATCATCTAATGGTCGAATATATGACCATTTGGATCCTTATAAAAGTGATTATGACACTTATATTATTTTATTTTAAATGATGCCAAAGTTGTCACCTTCATAATTTAATAAATATAAAAATTTAACTACTGTGATTTTAAGATGATAAATTCGAGTAAAAGTATTATTGTGAAAGGTAATATATTTACCTTCATCATAGAATTTTATTTTTAATCTTTATGCAACAAATAAGTATATTAAATAATGATAAAAAAATGTTGTACTATTTATTTTATTAACAGATATACCAAATTAATAGTTTTAAAAATATTAAAATAAATATTATATGAACTATTTAATGTTCTCCACGAATTTTCTAGACAAATTTGACATGTTATAAATCTATTAAATATTTTATTTCTAATATATACTCTGTTTAGATTTTATTTAAATTCAAATAAATGAATAGTGTCATAATTGACACTATTGTTATTTTATAAAAATAACATATTATTAAATTGTTTAAAAATCACAAAATTATTTAAAATTTATAAATTGAAATTTATATAGTCGAAAATGTCATAAAGTATCCTATTATGGAAAATTAACAACACATAAGTGATTATTAATAACCATTTATAATTTATAATTTTATTACCACAAATAAACTTAAATAGATTAAATAATAAAAAATCAAAATGATAAGGTTTAAAATAAGAAAAAACATGTCTAAATTTGATTGGTTGATGAGGTTAAAACCCTATCTCATCTAATATTCGAATTGAGTCATTTTTGGAGGTTTTTATGTGGGGTTTGAATTTATATTAAACTAATATTTTTGAGGATTCTAAAGGTGCCCCTCTCCTCCCTTATAAAAGGGCACCTCCTCCCTCTCCTCCTCACACCACATTGATCCTTAAAGCTCGGCCAAACCCTGAAAATTTATCTTCTCAACTTCCCTAGAAACATACTAGAGGTCATGGTCTACTTCAAAGTCCAATCTTAGTGCCCTAAGAGGAGGATTCAAAGAGGCGTATCGAAGAAGAGGCAATATCCGTTACCGATTCTTTCAAATTTATTTCTTCTTATACCTCCTCTTATTTAGTTGTTTAATTATATTGTAATAACATCAGTATCACTAATATACTAATATTTTATTATAAATATGAAACAAAACCATTTCACCCTCTATCCATCCTACGGAAAACGAAATCACCGCGCGTGCGTAGGTACGGAATATCGTCTCCACGTCATGGTGTAATCTATTTTTCCACCAACACCTTACATGGATGGGTATAATGGTGTAAATAATAACTTTATATGGTTATTATAACATCATACTGATTTTTATATATTATACCATCCACTCCAATTCTATTCAATAATTATGGGAACGAAATCATCGCTCGTGCGTACGTACGGACTACCGTCTCCACAACGCGATGAAATTCATTCTCCATGTTAACCATACATAAATGATCCTAAAGTTTATATAATTAATAATAATAAAATATATGAAATAATAATTCTACTGGATTTATGTATATATATATTTATGTCATCTATTTAGTTTCATTCAATTTAATAAGGAAACGAAAACAGCGTTCATGCGTACGTACGGCCTATCGTCTCCATGAACGGTGTGTTTATTTCGTTTTATAGATCTATAATATATATGTATATGATGAATATATATATTATATATAAATCGTGTTTTACATTCTGGAATTATTTAAATCATGATATAAGTAATAATATCAAGAACGACAAGTTGAAACACATATGATAAATGAAATGATTTTACCCAAAACGCTTCCTTAACATGGAATTTACAAAAGAACGGGTAATATAAAGTCATAAGTGAAACAAATATGATATCATAACAATGAATATTATTATGTAATAAGAAAATGACTTTATTTAAATCATTATACAGGAGGTTCATATCCATACGAAGCATATCAGACCTAAGGTAAGGGATAATTATTCCAATCTCATTCTTATCCGAGATTGTTTATTCGTAAGTATTTACTAGGGTTATGATTATTATCCATGTCCATATGTTCTCAAAATATTTTCATAAAATGTTTAATTTTCTTCCATGTATGTTTAAAGTCATTTTTACCCTTTTCTATTTTTACCACATCGTATTGAAGGAATCTTTATTTTGTTTACCATACGAGGTACTTTTTGATTTTTCCGACAAAAGTGTGAGAAGAGTGTTATTTTTAACTTATACTGTGTGAATGGTTTTTTACGGTTTTATAAAGCCTTATTTTCATGAATCTTCCTCCAAAATATTTCATGACTATTTTCAACAAAATCCTTTTCTTTTAAAATTGCATGAAATTTTGTGAAAAGAAAATGATTTTGAAGGAGAAAGGATATTTTCCTCAAGAATTCATTTCAAGTGTTTTATCAAAACCATTTTTCATCTAAGATGAAATTATTTCATATGTGTATGTCTCAAGTATCATGTCTCTATGATTTACATGGTTTTACTTTTCTTATTATGAAATGATATCCATTTCTTTTATATGGATTATGTGATGATGGGATGATGTTTATGAAACCCATTTTATTTATTGGGTTATTATGAATGATGTATGTTTATTTTGTGGCACAAGTAAGAATGATTTCATTATGAGATGGGTGGGACCTATATCTCCCTCCAATACATTTGGTAAAGATTTATATCTCATGAGATAGACATGGATGGAATGTTAAGTTAATCTGGTTCAGTGTTACAGGACTGAAACGAGGAGTGAACTCAATTCAGAAAGGTACTTTGTCCACTAAGATGGTCTTGGCAGCAATGCCTTGGCTACTATGGAAATCATAACAGGTGCTGAATGGTTTCCACAATTACATGTTTTATTCCAATTCTATTTTATCATGATTGATGTTTCTTTATGATATATTCCTTATGTACTTCCAAGATTTATGTCTTTGCTCAAGGTTTTGATGTTTAGATTTTATGTTCAAGTTTTAGCATTCAAATGTTTATAGATTGTTTTAGGTTCTCTATGCTTAACCTTACTGAGAATTTGAGCTCACTGTTTATTTGTTTTATTTTTCCCAGGATATAAATAAAGGTTTTAGGTAAGAAAACAAAAGGGTAAGATTTTTATGGATATTGTGAAGATCTTTCACCATGATTAGAAGATTAAGTTCCGAGTTTCCAAAGACACTAAACTATTACTGTCCCTGTGTGTCTGTTTTTGTTATGTATTAAGTATTCTGTAAAAGTAATGTAATGTCCATGTACGTCAAGCTTCGGGCCTCTACAGTTGGCATTATAGGAAAGGTTTAGTCAACCTTTGGAAACTAGGATGCGAAAACGTTAGTGAGATTCCTAGAGATATTTCTAAGGTATGTCTAGGGATGTCCCTAAGGATAAGTATTTGTATATGATATAGTCCTAGAACTATGGTAACGATCTTAGAATTTAACCTAAGATTTTAGATATTGAGGGTACTCCCCCTTTACTATGTTGTTTTCCCTAGCATGATTTTTTCCTCTCACAGTATTCTTTTTGGGTTTTAGAAAATGGTTGGAAACAGGAAGATTCACGATAATGGAGGATATGATGAACAATAAAATGATATTCTTCATGAGAAAACAAATGAAACAGGATTTGGAAGTCCAAACATCATTATTATTCCTAATCAGAAATCTCATAATATAATCAATAATCTCAACTTTGGTAAGTTTTTTGACTCAGATAATAAGAGAAATATAGAGTTTCATGATGATCAAAGAGGAAAGAAAGTTCAATTTCCCTCATGTAAATAATGTGGGAAGAGGCATCGGGGAGATTGTTTCAAAGGAACTGGAAGATGCTTTGGGTGTGGAAAAGAAGGACACAAATCCAGTAAGTGCAAAGGAAAAGGTTCAGTTAACACCATGGACAAGGATAATGGTATTGCTACGACATCAACAATGATTAGATGTTTTAAATGTGAAATGTATGGGCATTATTCAAACCAATGCCCTAAGGGAAAATCTCATGAAGAGAATCAACATGGTCATATGAGTAGTATTTATGTGGATGATGATGAAGAGACTACAAATGAAATATGAGATGAAAGAAATGATGAATCTCAGTCAGTTGTTTAAGAAGTTAGTGGAATGATTGTATGTTTATAATGATTAATGTATGGTACTATGGAATAAAGAATCATTTAGGATTGTTACACTATTGTTTTTCCTAAAGTATTTGAAAGTATATGTTGAATGGTACCGGTAACCATGGAAGGTTATTCATATATTTTTGGAAAGTAGATGATATGCGCATAATGAAGGGATAAGAAGATAATGAGATGTTTGATTGTATTCATGAGCTCATGACTGATATAAGGACTAAGTGATATTATGGTTTGATTATATAGATTTTTGGGATTTTGGTATGAGGAAAGAGTTACCTTTTGACAGTATTCATGTTTTCACTAAGGTTATATGGTAATTTATGTTTCAAGAGAATATATGACTAAGGTATTCATGTGTTTGGAATGCAACCAACAAGATATATCTTATGATATATGTGAGATAAATGCTTGTATTCACATTCTTAGTAGATAACCTTTCTAGTAATTGTTTTCTTTATACTATGATCTTGGACCGAAGTATTTTAGATAATCCTAAAGATTGGAATGGATTATGTTGTACATAAGTTAGTATTGTTTAAGGATAGAACCTTTTTCGATATTATTGATGGAATGTTATAGTAATGTAGTTTTAGAAAAAGGACAATATGCAGGACGGGCGACATCCCATCGCGTCGGACAAGGCTATTGGAATCAAACCCACAACCAAAGTGCGACTGGCCTTTATCGCCTACCACTGGCCTACAGGAAGTCCCTAGTTAGTAGAAACTAGTTTTATTTTATTAAGCGGTATGATATATGAATTATAAGTTCATTTTTGGAATCGTATATGATTAACCTCACCACAAATAGACTTATGTATATTTGATAACTTTTTCTATCCTTTTGTTTGAAACAGATGGAATGACCCATCATTCTATCATATGATCTGTTAACACTTCACGAATAACAAATTCAAATTCATTTCTTTAAGAGATGAAGTGGAAATTGTTCAAAGCATGAACAACAGTGAGATTGTACCAAAATCAAGCAAGTATTTCTTCTAATTCAAATTTTCAACTTTAGGGAAATGATATTGAAAACCAAAAATGTTGTCCTAGTGCTCTTATATCTGATGAATCATATGGTACCTTATATCATCACAAATTTATGGCTTTGTGATTGTTGGATTTTTCATAGCCATGTCCTCTACCACTCTCCATCAGAACATGATAGTTAGATTTTTCTTCCATATCCATATTTTCACCTATATTCTCCTATATGGAAACCCAGTGATGAGTTACTTTGGGTAATCATTATGTTTCATACTTTAGTTTTTTAAAATTAAGTTTTAGTATTCCTTTTTACGATGTGGGTTTCTATGAATAGTAAATGATTTATAACCCCGACGAATTTCGAGGGCGAAATTCATTTTAAGGGGGGTAGAATGTAACAACCTGATATTTTATGATAATTATTATTTTTAATTGATGTCATGTGTTTTATGCTACAACAAGATTATCTTGTGCTATACGCAACACCATATTATCTTGCAGTATACGCAACACTATTCTTAGATAGTGTTATACACAATTTCAAGTTCGTTTTATAATAGTCATTCTACGCAACATTGAGTGTATATATATATATATATTCAATGTATAAATGAAATATGGTTGTATTTTGTTATACACAACAACAAAGGAGTCTTTCACTACACGAAACCCTGATTTGGCTTGCATTACACGCAATCACGACCTTCCTCGATAGCGTGTACCGGGTTTCACTAAACAAAGATATATGGTTACAATATTATTATGAACTAGACGTTATGAATAGTATTAACTAAATTTTTAATGTTATAACATTATTATTTCATCTTACACATTTACTAGAACATGGTATGTGAACAAAATAATTTTTTCGGGTAAAATAAGTATTTTTCAAAAAATGCAGTTTTGCTGACTTTTAATGGCGCACCCACTTTAAATCTAGTTTTTGACATGTTTATAAGTTAAATTTTACAAAATAAAATTATGATTTTAAATCATGATATAAAAATTTACATTGGATAAATTTTTGATATTTTTCTGATAACTTTCATATTTTAATGAATAGTAAAAACACGCTATATTTTAATTAAAAACAAATTTTTTCATCGTAATAATTTATATAGTTAAATTATAATATTGAATGGTTTTAAAGTATAAATAGAATATATTTTTACCATTTAATATAATTTATATCATTATCATTGATTTTACCTTGAATTCATAGGTTAAATCAATTCAATCTTTTGCAATGTTTTAAAGAAAAACCTGTTTTCTTTCGACAACGGGATTAATTTTAATTTAATTTATAAAACTTTTGTGTATTGAATTTGAAAAAATGGATTCCATATTTGGAATCAGTGGGTCCAAATTATGTTAATAATCTACTTTTTATTTTTGGGCATTATGAATAGTAACTACGGTAAATTTTATTTACCATAGTTAAAGGTAAATCATGTAATTAAGGGTAAATATAAGATTATAAAATTACCCTAACACCTGCCAAAATTATATTGGATGGCTAAAAGTCAACCCATATCACCTAAGGGTCGGATTATATTCATTTTATGGACTTTTTACAATAAAAATAGTTTAATTATTATTAAAACCAAAGAATGTGACAACATGCCACTCTCTTAAATCTTATAAGTATATTTATTTTAATTTAGTGATAATCTTGATGAAACTTCAAACATGAATAGTTTACAGAAAACTAATAAAATTATCTACATCATATAAATTTATTTATAATTTTTAGGGATTAAATAATTATCATTAATTGTGACACAATAGTAATGCAAAAATTGTTTATCTAGTGAAAAATCAAGAATATAGTTTTTATTAAACTAATAGTGACCATAAAAGGCACAAAACCTTGACCAAAACTTATTTTTCATGTAAATATAAACCATAATCATCCAATGGTCGAATATTTGACCATTTGGAGCCTTATAAATGCGATTATTACACTTATATTATATTATTTTAAATGATGCCAAAGTTGTCACCTTCATAATTTAATAAATATAAAAATTTAAATATTGTGATTTTAAGATTCTAAATTAGAGTAAAAGTATTATTGTTAAATTTAATAGATTTATATTCATCATAGGATTTTATTTCTAATTTTTATGAAACAAATAAGTATATTAAATAATTATACAAAAATGTTGTACTAATTATTTGATTAAGAGATATACCAAATTAATGGTTTTAAAAATATTAAAATAAATAGTTTATGAACTATTTAATGTGCTCCACGAATTTTCTAGACAAATTTGAAATGTTATGAGTCTATTAAATATTTTATTTCGAATATATACTCTGTTTAGATTTTATTTAAATTCAAATAAATGAATAGTGTAAAAATTGACACTATTGTTACTTTATAAAAATAACATATTATTAAATTGTTTAAAAATCACAAAAATAATTAAAAATTATAAATTGAAATTTATATACTAGAAAATGTCATAAAGTATCCAATTATGGGAAATTAACAACACATAAGTGATTATTAATAACCATTTAAAATTTATAATTTTATTACCACAAATAAACCTAAATAGATTAAATAAGGATAAATCAAAATGATAAGGTTTAAAATAAGATAAAAACATGTCTAAATTTTATTGTTTGATGATATTACAACCCTAGATCATCTAATATTCTAATTAATTCATTTTTGGAGGTTTTTATGTGGTATTGGAATTTATATTAAACTAATATTTTTGAGGATTCCAAAGGTGCTCCTCTCCTCCCTTATAAAATGGAACCTCCTCCCTCTCCTCCTAACACCACATTGAGCCTTAAAGCTCAGAAAAACCCTACCAATTTCTCTTCTCCACTTCCCTATAAACATCCTAGATGTCCTGGTCTACTTCAAAGACCAATCTTAGTTCCCTAAGAGGAGGTTTCAAAGAGGCGTATCGAAGAAGAGGTAATATCCCTTACCGATTCATTCAAATTTATTTCTTCTTCTACATCCTCTTCTTTAGTTTTTTCATTATATTGTAATAACATCAGTATCACTAGTATACTGATATGTTATTATAAATATGAAACAAAACCATTTCACCCTCTATCCATCCTACGGAAAATGAAATCACCGCGCGTGCGTACGTACGGAATACCGTCTCCACGTCGTGGTGTAATCTGTTTTTCCACCAACACCTTACATGGATGGGTATAATGGTGTAAAGAATAACTATATATGGTTATTATAACATCATACTGATTTTTATATATTATACCATCCACTATAATTCTATTCAATAATTATGGGAACGATATCATCGCTCGTGCGTACGTACAAACTACCGTCTCCACGACGCGATGAGATTCATTCTCCATGTTAACCATACATTAATGATCATAAAGTTTATATAATGAATAATAATTAAATATATGAAATAATAATTATACTTTATTTATGTATATATATATGTATGTCATATATTTAGTTTCATTCAATTCAATAAGGAAACGAAAACAACGTTCATGCGTACGTACGGCCTACCGTCTCTATGAACGGTGTATTTCTTTCCTTTTATCGATCTATAATATATATGTATATGATGAATATATATATTATATATAAATCATGTTTTACATTCTGGAATTATTTAAATCACTATATAAGTAATAATATCAAGAACGACAAGTCGAAACACATACGATAAAAGAAATGATTTTACCCAAAACGCTGCTTTAACATGGAATTTACAAAAGAACGGGTAATATAAAGTCATAAGTGAAACATATATGATATCCTAACAATGAATATGATTATATAATAAGTCAATGACTTTATTTAAATCATTATATAGGAGGTTCAGATCCATACGAATCTTATCGGACCTAAGGTAAGGGATAATTATTCCAATCTCATTCTTATCCGAGATTGTTTATTTGTAAGTATTTACTGGGGTTATGATTATTATCCATGTCCATATGTTCTCAAAATTTTTTCATAAAATGTTTAATTTTCTTCCATGTATGTTTAAATTCATTTTTACCCTTTTCTACTTTTACCACATCGTATGGAAGGAATCTTTCTTTTGTTTACCATACGAGGTACTTTTTGATTTTTCTGACAAAAGTACGAGAAGAATATTATTTTTAACTTATATGGAGTGAATGGATTTTTACAGTTTTATAAAGCCTTATTTTCATGAAGCTTCCTCCAAAATATTTCATGAATATTTTCAACAAAATCCTTTTCTTTTAAAATTGCATGACATTTTGTGAAAAGAAAATGATTTTGAAGAAGAAAGGATATTTTCCTCAAGAATTCATTTCAAGTGTTTTATCAAAACCATTTTTCATCTAAGATGACATTATTTTATATGTGTATGTTTCAAGTATCATGTCTCTATGATTTACATGGTTTCACTTTTCTTATTATGAAATGATATCCATTTCTTTTATATGGATTATGTGATGATGGGATGATGTTTATGAAACCCATTTTATTTATTGGGTTATTATGAATGATGTATGTTTATTTTGTGGCACAAGGAAGAATTATTTCATTATGAGATGGGTGGGACATATATCTCCCTCCAATTCATTGCGTTAAGATTTATATCTCATGAGATAGACATGGCTGGAACGGTAAGTTAATCTGGTTTAGTGTTACAGGACTGAAATGAGGAGTGAACTCAATTCAGAAAGGGACTTTGTCCACTAAGATGGTCTTGGCAGCAATGCCTTTGATGCTATGGAAATCATAACAAGTGTTGAATGGTTGCCGCAATTACATTTTTTATTCCCATTCTATTTTATCATGATTTATGTTTCTTTATGATATATTCCTTACGTACTTACAAGATTTATGTCTTTGCTCAAGGTTTTGATGTTTAGATTTTATGTTCAAGTTTTTGAATTAAAATGTTTATAGATTGTTTTATGTTCTCTATGCTCACCCTTACTGAGCATTTGAGCTCACCCTTTATATGTTTTATTTTCCCCATGATATAAAGAAAGGTTTTAGGTAAGAAAACAGAAGGGGAAGATTTTTATGGAGATGTTGAAGATCTTTCACCACGATTAGAAGATTATGATCTGAGTTTCCAAAGACACTAAACTATTACGGTCCTTGTGTGTCTGTTTTTGTTATGTATTATGTATTCCGCAAAAGTAATGTAATTTCCATGTACGTCAAGCTTTGGGCCTCTACAATGTTTGATGCTGGTAATTATGAATATATTTTTAAATGGTAAGTAAATAAATTTTACAAAAAATCTTAATTAATCTTTGGTGATAGAGAGGACGTTGTTTCTTAAAATGGGAATGACAAAGAGTTTTAAATCTCGACTATGTCTATAGATCAGTTTTTTTAGAGTTCTTGTTATGGGAATTTCAATTTAGCATATGTTTTTTTAGATATGGAGTTCATAAGTATGGGGACATTATGTACTTTTTTTTAGAATGAACATGGTTTGAAAAATGGTGTAAAGGATTTAGATGCTAAAAAAAGGAACTAGTCAAGTTCATTTAGATAGTTATTAATCCAAGAATTATTGATTCTAAGAAAATTATTTTTCCATACATGTATATAACATTTCTATTGATGAGTGATATTATGTTTAGTATAATTTGGTATATGCTAGGATACATGATCCACTGCTGCTAAAATGATTCAAGGATTTCATTTTATCCCAACTTTGGGTTTGTGTATCTTATTCATTATTAGAGGGGGATGATTGGTGACATTAGAAATATATTAAGATATCATCACATGAACATTGTATCCACTATTACCCAAAGAAAATTCATATTCTTTTTTAGTGTAACCAAGGGAAAGATTATACCTATTGGTGCAGAAGAAAATGAGCTATTAGGTTCTTATTCCGAGGGGGGTCTTAGAAGTTTTTAATCAACTAGAATTATAAGCTTGGTGTAGATGAAATTGGAGAATCCTGAGTAAAATAACCTGTTGTTAGACCGGGTGTGGAAATAGGTTTATAATATTCTTCTATTAGTGGTGTAAATGTTCCTAAAATAACGAAAGGCTGTTAATTCATAGACGATAAAATTCCTACAAGAAATGGGGTATTTTTTAAATTTTATAGAGAGTTATAGATTCTATTATTAGTAAAGTTGATAAAAAAATTATAGTTTTAGAATAAAAAGATGAGTGGGGTATTAAGTTTTTTGAAGAAGATGTAGTTAATTTGGTTATAGTTTTTGAAGTTCAAGTTGACATGAAATCACATTTTGTAGAAGCTACTCAAATTACTAAATTTGAAATAAAATAATATTCCCATTATTTTAAGAAAGTCAGTTCTCTTGTTGCTGCTAAATCATAATTGATTAAGAATCAATCAGTTTATTTGGTTGAAAAGTTCATGGAATGGATTATTGAAGAAACTTTTGACGGTAAAAATTTTCATAGATATTTATCCTATCAATTTGATGATTTTTTTGTTTAGTTGTTTTAAGTAGTTAAAATTAGAGAACCCTTTACAATGGTTGAGTTTGTAACCTAAAAATCTAAGGATGATTCTAGTTTTTAAGATCACGATCATTTTTTTAAATCCTTTTGTAAATATTTTATCTATTGAGAGATGAGTTCATAATGTATCAGACATAAATTGAGAAAGTTGAAAATATATTTGAAGACTTATGAAATGCTACTCTTTACAAAATAGAATATGAGTTTCTCCAATATCGGTATCAAAATTTAACAGGAAACTCAATATTTAATAAATATTTTGATTCTTTTAAGAGGGATATCACTGACTAAGTTAGAAATTTCATAGCTAAGATGGTTTCAATGTAATATTTTAGTGATCTTAATAATTTATTATCAAATAAATTTGATTTTATAAGAGTTTTCAATTCCATTCATGGAAGAGAATACAAATTTATTGGAGAAGTATCTCATGAAAATTTTAGAATATTGGAGCTTATCTTTGATGATCATTAAACAATGTATAAAAATATTCAATGTTTTTAGTGTGATAGTGTGAATATTTACACTTTGTTAGATAGTTAAAAAGAATGGATTAAAAGAATTAATAATGCAGAATTGAGATATGAAGTTTTTCTCAACCAGTTAGGGGCCACTATAGAGAAGTATGTTCATTCTTATGAGACTCTTCAATAAATTTGAAGGTTAATTTGGTTGAAGTGTTGTTGGTGAGTCAATATTTAAGGAATGTTTTAAGATATTTTGATACTCCAGTAAAAAACAACATGAAGGATTTAATGGTGGAGTTGATAGTCATACAAAAAACTCTTAGATATTCATTAACATATTATTATTCTTCCAATGAATATAAAATTTATATCAACCCTACCTCTCTCTCTAATCCTTAATCATTTTTCCCTTGATCTGAAATTATATATAATATGTAATCATTTATAGAAGTGAAATTATTTTTTTATCTTATATTTATTTTTTATGTGTGATGTCCTTTTAAGTTCTATGCATATCCATTTTAAAAATACTCTCATTTTACAACTAAGATGTAATAATATCATTTAATGAATGTTTGTTACAACCCATTGTGGTTATATTTATTTCTTTAGATATTGGGTTTTGTAATCATAAAAAAGGGGGAGGTTGTTATGTATTGGAATGTTTTTAATAATAATTTTTCATTAATCTCTTATTTAATTTTATTCTCATAAACACCCAATGTTTTATACTAATAATGACACTTTGGGGGATTTTAGGATTATATTTAATAAAATAATTATTTTAATTTTCTTAGATTTTTGGAATCCATAGTTCTGTAATACTATTTTTTGGGTGAAATTTTATTCTGCAAATTATTCTGGAAAATTTAAATATTTATGGAATCATTGTTCAAAAACTGATGTTGCAACCCCATGCCAGTATCAAAGAATAGTTATGTAACTCTTTGTTTTGTATCAACCGAATGGAGGAAACCATACTTTTAGGGTTATTGTCATGAAGATTTGTACCTATATTGAATCAGTCATCTTCGAGATTTAAATTTGAAATTATTTCAAGATTTCTGCTATGATCTCACTAGATTAAATATCTCGATAAAGAAATTCAAAGGTCATTTTAGAAGGACTTAAAAAATGATTAATTAATTAATATTTCTATGGGAAGTTATAATTTTCCATGGATCAATAAATTCAAATTTAAAATACAATAAGAATTTTAAAGATCATGATTTATCTGGTTTCTTTTCTGGATGCAGTTGAAAATAATTAAATCAAATTGCTTATTTATTCTCAATGGATATATAAAGATATAGTTTTGTTCTTTGTTGAAAATTTTTAGATATCTATTTGATTCTCTGAATCTAGAGGACCCAAATATCTTACTCAGAATTTACATTGTATTTTTTCAATTATATAGGATATATTTTCTATTTTTTATTTTTGTTATTAATATCAATTTTTCAAAAACTATAGTTCATTGAAACCTTTACAGGACTATGAAATGGATCCATAAATTTTCTAGATAATGATATATTTGTTTATACTATTTTAAATGTTTATATTTCAACTTTTATGTTATCTAAATATATTCTCTATAAAAAAATTTCCAGATTCTTCATATGGATAGTTATTTGAAGTTATTTATCTATTCCTATAAAGATATATTTATCTATTAATTGCATCATTTTCATCTGGATTCCTTCAAAGATAATTTATCCAACAAAATACAATTATTTTGGTTCTAAAAACTCAAGTATTGAGCATATATAAGTATATAGTTAATCCTAATTTTAAAGCCTTGTAAAATTCATTGTAAAAAGTTTCAGTTTCTTGAGCTCATTTATCGAGAACCCTTCAAAAATGATCTGATAGTAAAAATAACTAATATCATTGAGAAATTGTTAGTGGAGTGGACTAGGGGAATCTTTTTCACATAACCACTATAAAATTATTATGTCTCCTTATTTTTAATTTTGTTCCATGTTTTTTTAAATAAAAGGTACCAACATCACTTTGCACGTTGTAAAGAGGATCAGTTCTAAAATATTCAAGTATTTTTAGAAGGACCCAATTCAATCCCCCTCTTGGGTATTTTTTATTATTCTTGAATATCATTCTTATGTTATTAAGATATCAATGACTCATTGTGATAAATTTCCTAGAGCTATCAAATTCACTAACCAAGTATACATGGAAGGGAGTAAAGATTCTTTGGACAGAGGAATGTAAATAATTTTTTAAGAAACTGAAGAAGAGGTTGGTTACTGATCATGTACTTAAATTACCCTACAATGGGAAAGGGTTTTAATATACAATGATGATTTGAAAAAGGGTTTGGGTTTCATCCTCATATAGAATGATAAGGTAATTATTTATGGTTCATTCTAATTAAAGAATCGTGATAAAAATTACTTGATGCATGATTTGGAGCTGGTTTTAGTGATCTTTTCATTGAGAATTTTGTAAAATTATCTCAATATATAAAATTGTGATATATATAATGATAAAAATATCTTGAAATAAATATTCACATAGAAAAAATTGAATATACGCTAGAGGAGATAGTTGGAGTTGATAAAATATTGTGAATAATTAATAAATTACAACCCAAGGAATAAAAATAAGGTGGTTGATGCCCTGTTCATGAATTATCATGATACTCTATCAATGATGAGGATTGAAAAAGATCTAATACACATGGATATTTAAATGATGAATCTTGGAGTCATAATAGGGAAGATAATCCTATATTTCCCAACTGACTATTCAACTATCCATTAACCTAAAGACAAAATAATCCTAAAAAGTTGATGTAGATATATAAAAAAGTTATAGAATATTATAGAATTCAACTTCGATAAATATGGAGTTATATAGTTTGGAACCTACATATGTGTCCTATAAAAGCTAGAATTGAAGAAGGACCTTTTTAATTATGCACATAACACCTATTGTTCTATAAATCTATGAAGTAAAAATAGATATAGATATTTAAAAAAAACCTCTAGTAGGATAGTATGAGGAGAGATATTATAGAGTATGTATTTTGATGGTTGGTTTTCCAAAACATTAAGTCTGAATAACAAAATTTTAAGGGTATGTTTCAACCATTACCCATACCAGTGTGGAAATTATAAAACATAACCATTAAATTCTTCATAGGACTCCCCAAAACATCTAAAGGAAATAATTCTATTTGGGTTGTAGTCGATCACCTTACAATTTCAGAAAATTTAATTTCTACCAAATAATTTTTATAACTTGACCAAATCACCTTGATATATATAAGGGAAGCTTTAAGGTTGTATATAGTACCAATGTCTATTGTATTTGATCAAGGTTTTAGGTTTACCTTGATGTTCAAGAGAATTAATTAGAAGGAATTAAAGATATAACTAAATTTTCGAACTATATATCATCCTCAGATAGATAGTTAGAATCAGAGAATAATCCAAACTTCATAGGATATGTCGATATATTTTTCAATGGATTTCCATGGATGTTGGGTTCAACACCTTTCCCTGGTAGAGTTATCATATTAAAAAATTCCATTATAACATTCATATAGAACCATATGAGGCTCTTTATGGGAAGAGATTTAGGACTCCAACATGGTGGGATGAAGTTGAAAAAAGGAAGTTGATTGGTTGTAACCTTATCCAAGAAATTATGGAGATGGTTCAAACCATTTAAAAGTGTATGAAAGTAGCAAAAATATGAAAATTATTAATATATATAATTTTCAATGAGATATAGAGTTTGAATTTGGAGACAAGGTGATTATTGAATTATCTCCATGGAAGTTATTTATGATATTTTTGAAGAAAGGTAAGTTAATCCCTAGATACATCAGTCCCTTAAAATTCTTTGATCATATTAGGGTCATAGGTTATCTCTTAGTGTTACCCCCACACCTCTTCTATGTACATGATGTATTCCATGTATCGGTTTTGTGAAATTATATACCAAAACCTTCACAAGTGATATAATTGAAATTTATGAAAATGTAATATGATCTCTTATATGATGAAAATTTAGTATAAATTTTGTATAAAAGATATGAGGTGTTATGGAACAAGGACACTCATTTAGTCAAGGTTTTATTGAGAAATCATAAATTTGGGGAGGCTATATGGTAACCTGAGGATGTGATGAGAGAAAATTACGCTAAATATTTTCCTCTATGTAATAAAATTTTGAGGACAATATTATTTTAAGGGGTATAAAAAGTAATGACCCATGATTTTGGTGATTACATTTCCTTAATTAGATACTAAATGAGTTACTTTTCTTGTATGTAACACTGAAAAACAAACAAAAAATTATGATACCATAATAAAATATTTCTTTAATATTAAATTAAATTAAATTAATAACATATTTTTTATTATCATGATCAAATTAAGTAATTTTGTAAAAAAAAAATTAGTCATAAAATTATGTTTCGAAAATAAATATTAGTTAGCACAGTAATGTGGTTATTTTTTCAAAGAATAATGATTTTCAAAATATGGTGTATTAAATGAATCTATGTTAAATTAAGACCCTAATAATATTTTTAAACATATATAATAATAAATTTATATTTATTGAATTGGTAATCAATAAAAAATAAGATTAAGAATACTTAATTATTTAAATTATATATTTGTATAAAAAATTTCAATATATTATATATTTTGATTTAAAAATAGTTTTCTACTATTTAAAAATTTGAATTCGAATAAATAGATCACAAATTATGATTAATCACATAAGAATTTAGTATATAAGGTCTGATGAATTTTTTAGTAATAAATTTATTGACATGATTAATATTTAATTAAGAGTAATAAGTGTTCAAATGACTAATCTATGGTGGCTCTAATTTTCATAAATTAACATAAAACTTTTACCATATAGAGATAATTTTTAGGTTTTAAAATCTGGACTACATGTTTCACCAACCATCCCTCACCTAATAGACCTAACTTTCAGGCCTTTCCATTCTTATTTCTTACTTACCATTTTTCTATGAAAAAACCCCTCTCTTTCTCATATAAATGGTTCTCACTTCCATGATTTCAAAACTCCCCTCATATTTATAAATTTCCCTAAAACCCTTCCCAAATTTACTCTCCTTGAAATACTTTACATTCCCTAATTCCCATGTTCATCACAAATTAGCCTTATTCCTTCAAATCTAAGGCTCTCATCAAGAGGATCTTCAAGGTCTCAATATAGGTATTACATCTTTCTTAAAATTTATTTCTTATTATTTTTATACTAAACTAACAATAAAAATTGTATAAAATAAAATCATAATTATTATTTTGTAGAAATGTTATTATAATAATGTTAAATCCATTATTTATTTACTTATAGCTTTTAAGAAAAAAAGAATCATCATTAGTGTGTGTGCGCAGATTACCACATCCACAACGTGATGCTTTCTGTTTTTCATCACCACCCATGATGGATAGTATAAATGATGGTATTGAAGAATAAATATAATGTATATGATTTATTTATGATTATTAAATGATATTACTATACACCTTCACCCCATGCATTCATTGTGTAATGAAAATACTAATTGTGTTTAGTACAGACTACAGCCTCAAGGAATAAACACGATTTGTTTTCCTTCACCTCAAAATATGGATTATTTTAGTTTATTTTTATGAGAATATATAATATATATATAATTAATATACACAATTAATATCATTGTTTTTTGATATATAACAAAAGAATTGGTGATCGTTATAATGTAATCTGTCAATAACTGTAAATAACCCAAAACTAGTTCATTTCCATTTCCATTTTCATGTAACGTGTTTAAAAATACCAAGTAATGGTACAACATTTTATAGGTCTTTATAAAAAATAAATTATAGTTCCATTAATTGTATATAAATGATAATATTTTTTAGAAAAATGAAGATCAATATCGTTGTTACGAACCAAGTTCAAAATGATTATGATTAATAATAACTGACATTGAAAAGCGATTATAATAAAATAAAACAAGAATATAATTATAATCAATCAATAATATAAATAGAAAAATATAAGAATAAGGTTATGAGATAAGTAATTAATATGTTTCTCTTTAAGATACAGGAGGCTAAATCATTCCATGAAAATGAAGGGTAATGGTAATGGACTTGGTAACTCCAAATCTTTTTTTTGAGTTATGTAATTTATTATTGAACATCATATTCCCCTGAATTTCAATTTTGATTGATTTTATTTTCTTATTTATATGTAATTTTTTTTTGAACCAAAATAAAGTTCTTGTAATGTATTCATTTAATTTCTCTTAAAAATAAAAGGGGCACATAACTATCACTTTACAATAATGAATAAAAAATGTTTTCAAAAAATATTTCATGATTTAGATCTAATTATTGTTAAATGACATATCTATCATAAAGTTTTTTTACTTTTTATTACATTATTAACCCTTTTGGAGAATTATATTTTGACATCCTATGATTTTTTATGTTCATGTTATATGATATGTTTAAAAAACCATTTTTACATAGATTATTTATGATACAATTGATTTTATGGAAAATACATGTGTGTGGATGATAAAAAGTGTGGTAATATATCTCCCAAGCATGAATTCATATAATCTTATATCTCATGAATTAGTCAGCTATATAAATAATGGGTTTTTTCACATAGTCATGGGAATTATGGGTTTTCTATCATTTTTAGGCATTGACAGAATGAGTTTATTTATATTGGAAAGGTTATAATGGGTTTGTTCACCCTTGTATTCCTATTCTATGGATGTGACCCATTTTTAATTTTATCAGGTTATGACAAATTTCCATGTTCATTATTTATTTATAAAAAGTATCAAGGTGCATTTTATTTCTATGAAATTACATGACTTCATGATTATGAATTCTCGAGTATCCTACACCTTATGTCATGTTCACATGTTATGTATTTTATGTTTTATGATTTATTAATGATATTTTTTATGATATAATATGGATACATAATGTTTTTTTATTATCAATCATGGTATTATGATCTCCTATTTAGATATTTATGTTCTCTTCATATTCTACTCATGCTTATGATATAATACTTTATGACATGTTATTTACCTTACTGAGAATTTGATCCCACCCCTTTATTTTATTTCCATTCCCTTTATTATGAACATGATTACATCATGTGATATGTAAAGGAAAGGGTATATAGTTTTAATTAGAAAACAAAATCAAGTGTTATAAAATAACATCATTGTGTAACTAATTTACAAGGAAATAAACCTTTCAATCCTTGGATTATGTGACTATTTTTTGATGTATTATTTAAATTATGAGATTAATGTATTATTTAAGTTATGTTCAGCTTAGGTTACTATAAAATTTACCCCCAATGAGTCAAATAAAATAGATTAACCAACACCCTATTGTGATTAAAATGAATGAAAATCATAAAATAAAGACGAATAAATGAAAAAAAATGATAACAATATTCTTAAATAAAAAAGTATTGGTATGGATAGAAAATACATAAAAGGAATATATTAAAATTAAGTAAAAATTTAATAAGAAATGGATCTTTTATATTGTTGATTTTATAAAAAATTAATTATTATTTTATGGAATATAAAGGAATGAGAAAGGCAATAGGAATTATTTTATGAATATAACATAAAAAAAATACAAAGGAATGCATTTCATAAAAATAGAATGAAGTGATGATAGAAAGAGACCAGGTGAGAAACATAAAAGGTGAGAGAGATATAATCCCTTTCTATCATCAGATGTATGATATAATTAATGAAATGGTAAATTAGTTAACCATGATGTAATATGAAGATCCTGGACACAGAATACAAATATTCACTTGAAAATATATAGAGTCTTAATAATAATATATTTGAAGACAAAAATAATCCTCTTACTATAACTTAAAACTTGTAGGACTGTGTAATAAATCATATATAATCAACTTAGGATTATTAATAATCAATTTTAGAACCCTATTTGTTTATTTCTTTAATTTATTTTGATTCAAATATATTGAATTGTTTCTTATTTATTAGTTATATATAGTTTATATCGATCATTAGATGTTAAGGGTTCCCATAGTTCCCTACTGGATTTGGTATAACTTTGTATATTATAATTAAAATTTAATAAATGTATTATATTGATTGGTCAAGGTACTAGAATAATAATTTTATAATTATTTATGAAGTGACATGTTCATTTAATTGTAGTTATAGTTATTATTCATAAAGAATAAATATATATCTTTATCATTTCAGGTAATTTTACTGATAATAAAGATTTAATTTACATTAAAATTTCATTTGAAATTTTCTATTCCATAACCGTAATAAAAACATTAATTAAAACTATATAAAATAAATAAATATTATTCATGTTTTTTATCCTCTGTAATTATAATCAATAAAATAGAGTATCATCATTCATGTAGATGGTTAAACTAACCTAGACATGAACATACTATTACAAAACCATCTTTATTTTATTATTCTACTCTTATTAAATATGTATATTGATGTTAATTCCATGTTACTAATGTTTTAAATCTAATTCATGAATAGTTAGAGGAAGAATATAAAGAAAATAATTGAACAAGGAGATGGTACTTATGTTTTATAGGTTAATCTTTTCCTATATGCCTTTTCCATAATGAATATTTGGAGACTTCTTATTATGGCCATAGGAAAAAAACATGTGAAATTATTATAGAATAAGCAATTTTGATATAATATAGAGATAAAATTCAAATATAGATGTTTTTTTTGTAAGGGTATAATGTTCCCCCTTTTATAGACCATATTTGATAGCATTTTCCAACTTTGTATTCCTTAAGTGTAAGGAATATAATATTTAAGGGAAAATTGCTCATAAATTGAAAATATAAGGCATTTATGACCCAATGGTTTCATCTCTTGAAGAAATTGATCTTATGAAATTTTCTCTTGATGATATTCAGAGCAAGCTTGTTTCTTATGAGATACAATTAAATCTACATATCACATCAAGACATTCATAAAATTATATTTCATTTAAATATTTGAATTATCTTGATATTTAATATTTTGGACATTAATAAGATTATGTAAGTGATGAATTTTTATCTATTATAGAAAGCAATTTTAAGCATGTAAAAGTAAGGTTCAAAGTAATGATGCCTCTAAAATTATTAATTTACGGAAAGGTCAATCATATTAATGAGATATTTCCCAGGAAAAATAATGGAGAGCTAAAGGTGAATAATTAAAAAAATAGAAAAGAAATTTTCTCCTAAGAAAAAACTTTAAATATAGAAATACATTTATAAAAAAGTTTTAATATATATTTCTGATGAACAAAGTATAAGATGGGGTTGATGTATATCCTGATGATAATTAAATTGAATTTATTTTAGAAATAGAGGATGTTATAATGGTAATGTTGGGAAATAATAATATTGAAATAGAATAATAAAATAAATCAAAAGGTTTTCTTGACCATAAGGTGGAACTCGAAGGATATCTTGAGGATTTAGATGCTCAATGAAATAAAAAACATGACTATTAGAGGATTAATGAAAGAATAATTGGAGTGTATCAAATTAATCAAAGACAAAATTACTTTATTATGGAATATTATTGAACATAATGGTGTAGTTTATGAAAATTATAGAGAAATGGTTGGATTTAAAAAGAAAATTGAGGAACAAGATAAGGTGATTGATGATATGAATGCTTGTATCTAAGAGAAAAGAAAATGGTAGAATATAGGTGTGAGTTTAAATTGGTTTGGTTTATTTTTAGCTAAAAACCAAACCAAACATCAATCTGTATTTTTTTATACAAAAAAACAATTTAGTAGTAGTTTGTTTTGGATCATTAAATTTATAAACCGTTAATTTTCACATTGGCTTGGTTTAGATGGCATATTAAAATATTTTTTTATGATAACATCCTATATATGAATCCATGATATTTTATAATGATTGGATGATAATTTTATCAGAATACATAATTATCAATATGAAAACATGATATCGTTATTGAACTAGTATCCAAATAAAATCTAAAAGAATGTTGGGTTATGGAATTGATGTATGGGTTGGAATAATAAAAACAAAAAAATTATGTTTTTTAAAATAGATATGTATTATTTTAATAGGTTTGGTTTGGTTTGGAACCTATACTAAACTAAAAACCATAAGGTGATATTATATTTATACTAAAAACTATTTCATAAAAAACCATGTTACATTGGTTTGGTTTGGTTCAATGCACATTTTACTTCAGTTAGAGCGGTTTTTTATCCCATCCATAGTGGAATCCAATAGAAAATACTTTTTACACTTAAGGTAGAGACTAGAAGTATTGATAATATTATATAATTAATAATTAAATAATAAGGATGGTTGAGTTATGTGGAGTGAATAGAAAATATTAAATGAACAAGGTTCTAATTTCATAGTTAAGGGAAGAATAAGTTTTTAATGTAAACCATCTAAAATTGGTGGAGTTATTACAAAGTACAAAGAAAATAATTTTTTTATTAAAACTCTTAAATATAAGGAAATAATTAAAAGATAAATAATTTATCATTAGTTATGAATATGTGGAATGAAATAAATTATAGAATTATTCTTTTAATTAAGTTTCAATTTTGGTATTACCATGGTCACATGATGACATATTTCATGAAGTAAGAAATCTATTTGAAAAAATATACTCCTTAAACCTATTAATAGTGGAATAGAACAAGTCCCTATCCATAAATATGAAATTACTTTTATGGATGTTTTTAAAACTATTCTAAATTTTGTCACAAGGATATGAATTTCAAGAAATATAGGTGTAAAAATTACTTTTATGGTAGTCAAATGAGGATGGATGTGAGGTAACCAAACTTTATCCCCTTAAAAAATATCTTTTACCCTTTGAAAGAAGAATAAGATTATAATATCACTATTTATACGCAAGTTATTGAGGAGATACTACATAATGCCACAACTCATTTAGAAATTTCTTAAAAGAAGAAGAAGATGAATGTGAAGGCCTAATTGGTTGAAATCACTCTCAAAGAATCAAAGAATAGTTTCACTTATGTGACACCCACCAAGTCACTGGTATATTTTATATTGGGTTTTTTATTTATATCATGTTTCAAAAGGCATTTGGTAGTTGGTGTAACACACCAGTTTGAATTATTTCTCCTTTTATATGCATTTTCAAGTTATATAATGTCTGGGTTTATTTTTTGGAGTTTATAAATGGTTTTGGTGGTCTATGAAAGTGTTTATAGGGGTGTACCATTTGATAATGGTTAGGGGAAACCATACAAGAGATTATGGGATTTATTGAGTAGGAACACAGTTGCACGTGGTTTGTCCAAACCACCTAACAAACAGTGAAAATTAATAATTTTGGGATAGAGTTGTTTTTTTGTTGGGACATGGTTTTTCAAATAGTGTGGTCCTTGTGTGTTGTCTAGTAGCACTTACACGATTGTCACATTGTTATTTAAACTATGTGTCCAAACTATGAGATGGCATTAATAACATCCAAAAGTTGGATTTTATTTCAATTATTTATAAAAAACTCTCATTCATATCCTATTGGCCTAGAATCTAAACCCATAAGACTTTTCTAAGTGATTTGGGAGACTCCTCTTCCTCTTGAATCCAATTTTAATTGATCGAAGTATAACAGTTCGGACCCGCACTCCTAGATTCTGTGCTAAAAACATGTTGTATATTTTTTATAAAAGTAACTCAAAAATATACATTCCTTTACACATATAATGATATTTTTTAATTTAGTTTTGGAGGATTAGGAAAAACCTTACATTATATCATAGTTTAATAAAAATTGTCAACATACATTTATTTTAATTCACTAATTCTAGTTTCTTAACGAAACCAAACACCTTTGTAACTTCTAATGAGCATGTTAAAAACATTTTAAGACGTTGGGTGATAATAAAATTGACCAGTAATGGGTTTCAAACCAATATATAAGTTTCATATTATACTAAATTCTGGATGACATGAAAGATATATTTATACATATATATAAACATATACATCAAATGAACCCACTTTCCAAGAAAATAGTATATGAAATATAGGAATGTTCTGCCTATTAAAATGATGGGGAATATATATATATATACACTCATTGCTGCTACAAGTGTGATCTGGGGGAAAAGGATGAATCTATGAGATATCATAAAAACATTAAATAATATTATGTTTAAATATGATTATTTTAGCCAGTTATATATTTATTTATTTATTAAACTCATTCTGGACAGGTCCACCAAGATTACTCAAGAATCTATCTTGAAATAAGACAAGGCCCATCAGTATTTTTTTCTTAAAAATGGACTCGGTGGCTTGAAATGATCACAAATTAAATTTCATGATGTTATTGGATGTAAATTTAATAAAAATAGTGGTAGTAATGTCATGAAGGTTATTAGATCCTCATACGAATGGTTTTAAAATTAAATAACTTCATGTTTGTCCACGAAAGAAGATGAAAATGGTGGTACTACAACTAACTAAGCCGCAAGATCATCAGGGAAAAATATAGTGATATCAAGAGGAAAAATGTTAATATTATTTCAAAATATTAAAAATTTGTATAAGGTTGAAGATGATACCTAAGAAGACCATATGATAGTGGAAGACCAGACCAAATAGTTGTGTTATAAATAGAATATTTTAAAATGGGGGAACAGTGTCCCACATCACTTGTTCCACATTGAAACTCACCTCATTTGATCATTTTAATAAATATCAACCACTTTTGATAGATGATTGTGACAAGACACTGGGGGATTGGCACCGAGAGACATACACACATACCCGGGATCATGAGCCACACCGACTCATGCTTCCCTTTCCCATGGGCTCACCCGAGAATGTTATGCGAGTGATATGTAATCCAATTGACACACTATGTGGGAACAATGTTCCCATCCTTCCACCAAGCTTGTTGGGATTCCCTTCCTCCCAAATGGTTAACCCTTGGTTCCACATGTGTGGTGGAGGTGGGTCCATAGTGGTCTTGGTTGACCAATTTTTTTTATAAGTAAAATTTAAAATTACATAAGAATTTAAATTAAAAACTATAATTATTAACATATGTTAGACTATTAATTCCAATATCAAATTAATATTTTTTCACACTTTAATAAAAAAAATATTAATACAATTTATCCACATATTTTATTTATTTAAATTGAAAATAATAACTTTTTCAAAATTAATAGTATTATAATATTTTTAAAATTATGATTCTCTATTTAAAAATAAAAGTAATTTTAAATAATTGAAAATAACTTGAATTTTTTCAATAAAAAGTTTTAAATTAATAAAAAATAATATTAAATATATTTAACCACATATGTACACTTTTAACATTTTTATTTCAAAATTATATTTACTAAATTTCCATATTTATTCTTTTAATTAGTTTTTCTTAGATTATATTACTTTTGGTATTAATATTTTAGTAACCATAACTTTAATATTAGTTTAATTATCATTGTTTTAAAAAAACTTACAAATTAATATAATTTTTTTACAAAATTAACATTTAATATTTTATGAAAAATCATTGAAATTATTTTCTAGAATAAAATTATACAATTAAATATTTATCGTTAAAAATAATAATTTAAAATATAGAATAAATAATATTATTTTTTATATGCAGTTTGGAAACATATATTATCTTTTTTTAAGTATAAAATTTACTAAAAATTTAATACATTTTTATTAAAATATTTCTTAATAAAATACTATTTCTTAGAATATAAATGTAATAATTTATAATTTTAATATTTTAACCTAATTTATAACCAAAATTTAAAATTACTATAGAAAACAATTTAAATTTAATGTTAAATTATACTTTTGTTTGTTTAAATTTTGAAACAAAACATTTAATAAATAAGATAAATTTTTTGGGATGCTACGTGGAGCATATTAGATCTAGGATATTGAATGTAAGACCTCTATCCTCTTCTTGTTTTTCTCGTCCTTCTATATTTTTTCATTTTCTTGTAGATTGAGGTTTTTATGCATGGATCTATTGGATTTACCATGTTTTGAAATTTTTTTTTGGGATTGGTTGAAATAATGATAAATATATCCCATATCAACTAGATCACATCTTGATTCTTTATATTCCACAAGATCTATCGTGAGGTGTGTGGATTATTCATTTTATCCACATTTTTTATAACTTGAATGCTTAGTTTTTCTTAAATTATTTTCTTGGATTTGAAAAGGAAACATTGTATGACTTTTGTAAGGAAAACACTTTTGGTTTTTAATTTGGAGAATTTTGGAATTAGAATGGTTTTAAAAAAAACCCTTGATTTATTGTTTTAAATTGTGCTTTTGGTTTAACATATTCAACATGTGAGATTGAGTTTTTTAAATGTAATAATTGATATATATGAAATAAATTAATGGGATAAATTTCTATACATGGAATGGTGTGTGTTCATTTTCATTGTATATGTCTATTTTATTGTGTGTGGGGCCATATTATAGATATAAGAAAGATTATCACCAATTACTAACCTAGATAATGGATGAGTTAACACCCATTAGTATTTTTACTTTCATGGAATTCATTTGTGTGTGTGTGTGTGGAATATGTAATGGTTCTTCGAAATGGTATAAATGGGTAAATATTTTCTTCTATTAAGTGGTTTTTCTTAAAATTGATAAACTAATTTTGATGTTTCTCTCTCTTATTTTGATTATATTTTGAACTATGAGCTAAGATGTTATTGTATTAGTGGAGTGAGTTTGGAACTATCTTGGGTATTTTCTACTGGGTACTATTACTCACCCCCTTTATATGCACTTTGGTGTGTATGTAGATGTTTTTATTCATGACATGGATAAACTGAAGGTATCTTATTTCTCTGGTGGATCATTTTGATAACACTTTTTCTTGATGGTGTTTGGATCTTATAGTTATCTTATGGAGTGGTTAGAGTGATGCCACATTAGTTTGGATGAATTGAGGTGTATTTTAGTTTTCTCAGGTTGTCGTATTCTACCATCTTACTACAACTCAGATATTATTCTTTTGTTGGTATTTCTGTTCAGTTATATTTCTTATACATCATACATCATATAGTTTGGTTTTTGGGTTTTTATTTTTCTTGGTAGGTTTTGGTTTTTTAATGGGAAAATCATCCATCAAATCTTAGAAATCCCTTGGAATTTATTTCCAGCCTTTGGTGTCTGGGGACATCACCTAAGGTTAGTGGAACCTTGGATATTTCAAAGCCAATGGTTTGGGTCAGGATATTAAAAAAGGTATAAGTTTTAGTTGGTCCATCATATTGGGATATTAGCAAGGAGATAGAAAATGTTAAAATGTGAAATGTATATCATAAAAAGATATTGGTAATCTCTTTATTCTAAACTTCTTGTTACTAGGGTAGCCTAGGTACAAAATGTGTTTTTAAACACCTATAGGATTGTTGTTATCTCATTATCATGGGTTTAACTAGTGAGTGTAGCATATCATGCATTAGTAACGAGACTTCCTACTAGGAATAAATTACTCATATTATATTTTACAATTATTAAAAATTAGTTATAATTATTTTCACATTTCATGATTTGGAATACCCTAAGCCTTTAGTTTACTATTAAATGATGACTAAGTTGTGTTTCACTTTGACTATAGGGAAATGGAATCAGTTAGATGACCTAAAACACATAAGAAGTGGTCATGGAGAATATGGTTTCACTTGAACTATATGTGAAATAACATCTTTTTCATAACATTGTTCAATAATTTCAATATATTGAAAAGGGAAATTAAAATAACAAACCATGATATGTAGATCTTTCTGTGTAGTTTCAAAAATAAAATCCTCCAATATTTTAAGGGGATTCAAAACATGAAAATGTAGAAGTGTGGATTAACATAATGAATTATATCATCAATTTCCATAGAACATTGACCGATATAAAGGTCATGTTAGCAGTATAAAAGCTGAAGGATCTTGCATGCTTATGGTGGGATTTAGATGTCCAAGATAAATATAACCATGAAGCTATATGGGAGGGATTTAAAGAATTGTTCAACAAACAATTCTACCCACACACCTTTAGGATATCTATAATGACATATTTCTTCAGTATTAAGAAAGAAAATCTATCAGTGATGGAATATGTATTATATTTTATGAACATGGTTCATTTTAATCTTTAAGTGGATGTTAGAACATCATTAATGGAATGTATATTTGAGTCTATGCTATGACCAAAATTCATTCTAAGATAATTGTAATTTTTATTACTATTTATATAGAAATTATTAGTAGAACAATAGTGGTGTAAGGGGATATTACCAAGAATCATAATGGAGGAAGTATGTTGGTCTATACAGGTATAGGTGGGAAATATAATGTTCATATTAAGTGGAATTGGGACACCAACTTCAAAGGAGAAATAAAATCATATAATCAAACCATTGTATCATTTTACTTTCTTGCACACACAATTAGTAATCCAAAATTTTTCCAATTTGGTTCATTATAGCATACAAAATGAGATTGTATGGAACTTTAAAAATAATGTCATAGTTATAATCATATGGGATGTATTTTGTGTCATTACCCTAACGTTATATAGTAAGTTACTGGTAATACATATCATGTTCCTCTGACATATTATTATTCAATTGGATGATCACTTTAGAATAGTTATCTTCTTTAGAACAAAGTGAGCTGGTGTGATTCCCAGAACACCCCGACTCCTCATATGATACAACTACAACAAGGAATAAAAGAACACAGAGGAAGGAGTAAGCAGCTATATGGTGATGAGAAAATAATTTTAGAGGATCAATCAGGTATTTTTGTTGTATTAGGTACCATTATTCTTAACTGAACACTTATGCATGTGATTTTTTATACCAGTGCATCCCAATATTTTATTTCTTTACATGTAATTAATCAAATGGGTTTAAATATATAGATGATTCCATAAGTGATGTGTATCTGGACACCTATCAGGCAATGGGAGTACAGGGGATTTAAATGCTTTGTTTTTTCAATAACCATCGATGGAGTCCAGATTTTTAGGGAATTTTCTATTTTTGATATGGATGTCTATGAATTAATCGTGGAAATGGATGGGTTAGTTTATTTTAAGGCTCATATCATTTTTTATGTGTGAGAATTAAACTTTACAACATTTAATGGGATGGTGCTTCTCTTCAAAGGAGCTTGGGATTTTAATGATGAAAAAGTATGACCCCTGACACCTATGGTTGTAACTATTTCTTATCAATTAATAGTATTATATTTTTGTACTAATTATATAATTGAGACTAGAAATTTTCTTTCCATTGTGGATGAGTAATCTAATTTATTTCCAAAACAATTCACTAGTTTTCCACCTGAAATAGAAGTGGAATTTTTGATTGATCTCCTTCCAAAACAACTATTTCCCTTACATCATAATGAATGAAACCAACTAAATTAAAATAATTTAAGGTACAATTAGAATTATTGTAAAGTAATGGTTTTATAAGACCAGGACCGTCACCTTGGGCTACTCCATCTCTTTTTGTCAAGAAGATAGATTTTTTATTATGAACATGTGTTTATTATTGTTTTTTAAGTAAACCCCAATGATATTGATATAAAAAAACAAGTTTACATGAGTTTGAAGGAGGGAATTTTTTATTTTTCCTATTGAAAAACAAGAAGTATGTCACAAGGAAGATTATAAGAGAAGTTACAAACCTCATTAGAAACACCTTTACTTTCAAGGACTTCAACGAGTTTATTCACTTCATGAAAGATATGTGTGACAATGTAATTCATTGAAGAAAGAACACCAATACAGTTGGCCCATTTGTCTTTCAACCTCCATGATTGATGTGTCTATCCCAGCCTAACAGATTGAAATATGGTAGTGGAATCTCTTTCAACCCAAATTCTGTTCCAATTTCTTTATCGTGAAACCGAGACAACATTGATAAATCCCATCATCTCCACCTCAAGAACAGTCATCTAACCACAAAGACCATATATCCATTCCATAACATCAACATTGTGATATTTAAAGATAGCCCCATAACTTTCTGGTCACATGTTCCCCCATTAGGAACCTTTAGAGATGCATTTAATCTATCCCACAAAGGGGGGAATTGAGAACCCCTCAAGAGTGACAAGGGGTTTTAGATAATTTACATTGATTTTAATCTTTCTCAGAATAGATTAATCACTAACCGAGTTACTACAACGTACCTCATGCAATGTTTTAGAGATGTGAACTATTGTCATGATATATTCAAGGGAATTATGAGTGTTTTAGGTAGTATATTCATATATGATCTTATTTCTACTTCTCTAGTTGACATGAATTTACTTCGTACAATCCAATTTGAAGAGAATCATGAGTTGTCTGGATAGTTTAATACCCATAAATGTGAGAATAAAATCCTGGAGATTATTTTCTGCAAAGGGTGAAGCTAAAAGAGATAAAAAACTTCTATTCAAAGAGAGGTGGCAGTGTTGCAGAACAAGAATAATTAGTCAATGTCTTCATGATTTTGATGACAAAACGCCCATTTTGAGCAGAGAGAAATTACAAATCTTTGCAAATTGGCATCGAACGGAAGATTTTTTAGGGAGGGTCTCCAACGAAACATGAATCTTGATATAGATAGCCATTTTTTATTAAAATTTTCAATCCACTGTAGATTACCTTGAATCATATGCTTGTAAAAACTATTATAATCAAGAATTCCATTTGGGTTTGGCTCCTAGATGAACATTTATTCTTGGTTCAAGAACTCATATGAAGAGACAACACGATTAGTGTCAACTGTCAATGTATCTAGATTGTTTAGATGATCCTTAATGGATATGTTCTAGTTAGTTTCAGGATCAAGGGTGCTGATACCATCAATAAGTGGAGTTCCAAGATCGTTATCTTTATTTAACCTAATACCAGAATCTACACTAACTAGCCTATGATATTTCATGTTAATCTTCTAAAAAACCCTTCTAAGGAAAATCCAGATAGAGGATTGAATGTAGATCAAACTGGTTTCAATCATTTTAGATAATAATCTAGCTCTGAGTATGCCTAAGGAGTCAAACATGTCATTGATGAGCCTCTATATAAAGTGTTATTGTAGGGATTGATTGAGAAGCTCAATGTTTTTTATGCTAAGACCTCCCAGAGCCTAAGGTTTATAGCACTACTTCCAAGGATTTGTGATGATTTTCCTTTACAGGATACTTCCACACCACATAATATTTCTCATTATAGGGTTGATGGTTTTAATAACAGAGGTAGGTCATGATGATACCACGAAGGAGTACACCAACTTTGATACATCCACATGCTTGACCAAGCATATTCTTCCTGCCATTGAGATGGGTTTTCCCTTCCAGGAGGACATAGTTCTTCTAATTTTCAAAACCACATTGATGAAGATAGAGGCCCTAGGTCTTCCCTAGAACATGGGAACTCCAAGATAAATGAATGGAAGAGAGGCTTACCTTATTCCCAGATCACCCATCATACAATATTTCTTGTAGGCCGAGATGTTCTTTCAAAAATAAATGAATGATTTTCTCAATTATATGTCCTCATCTGAAACACTTTCATAGTGCATTAATATCATCATTATGTTTATTATGTTCCTTATATCATCTAGAGTAAATATAATAATTTCATCATAAAATATAATATGAGAAGGGGTAGAGATACATCAAGCCTCTTTAATTGTTTTTAGATCACCCTTGATCCCCATATATAGAAGAATCCTTCTAAGATAGTCCTTAGTAATAGTAAATATGATATAAAAAAGGGTATCTCCCTATATCAACCCCTTGATAATTTGAATTATCTCTCTATGGACACATTTATGAGAATAGATATGTTAAAATACCAATGGAGTGATTTAATCTAATGAATTAACCTCATGATAAAGACTAACTCATAAAGAATATTCCCAATAAAACCCCAGTCCGTAGTGTTAAATACCTTCTTGATGTCAATATTAAGAGCTATGTTTCCTTCCCTTTTGGTTTTATGAAGAAGGTTCTGGTCTCGCCTAAATTTACCTAATATTTTAGGTTTAGGCGGTCGCTTGTAGTTTAGCTTGGGTTGTCGAATCCTCAGACACCTAAGAAGAAACATATAGAAATGAACATTCTATGGACTGTTTTTGGCTATGAAGTATCCAAATTTGGTTTGATTTTAGATAAGTTTAAGTGAAAACTACAATACTTAAGTGAATTGAATTTAAAAGGATTAGTTGATCCAAGTTTATCACTTGGGGTGGATTGGATGCATTCCTTTATCCACTATTTGTATTTCTTATATTTGATATGGTGTCATTTAATAAGATCAAACAACATCATAACTTCCTAGTTTAATACCTAAACACCCTAATACTAGTCACCTATACACTTGGCGAATCAAGATTTTGAGCACTCCAAGGTAATGGTTTATATTATCATTTGAAGTTTGTGGCCTTAAAATTCAAAAAGGGAGAAGAAGTTGTAAAATCGTCAAATGAAATTATGAATTAAAATAATTGATTAGAAATTAATGGAGTGAGAAATAACATCCAATCCAACCCATTTCTACCCCCTTGGATCAACCAATAAGAGGGTTAACCCTCCATTTATGTTATGGTTTCAATGGAAGCGATCAGTAGACTCATGAGGGAGGAATTCAAGAAGTAAAAAAACAATAAAAATAAAACAATCACTCCACCATCGTGTGAATAATTTCACAAGGTTTAGTGTGAACAAATTCAAAATAAGGATAAAAGGTATCAATGTGATAATAAGAAGAAAAGAATAAGAGAATATAAAGAATTTTTTTTAAAACTAAGTTGATTCGAACAACATTCATGTGAAAGAAAAACATGAGACAACAAAATCGCATCATAACATTACAATGAAATAAAGTACCAATGATCCATAAATCCTCACACACCACTGACTAAAATAAGAATTTTGGGATCCTTGGGTAGAGACTCTAATAGTGAAATCCATCCCATTTGAGTATGGTAGTATTAGGGTGGTGTTAAGCTTGTGGAACTTAGACTTTTCCACTCTTGACTTGAAGTGGAAGCTTTCTTGCATCCACCAAATAGAGGCATCGAAATGTTCTTCTATATGGCCAAATTATAGTGTTCCATAGAAGAAGTCAATGGATCCCCAGAATTCTTATAACCTTCTGTAAAATTTCATCTCCAATTGAATTTATTTTGTGAGATATTATCGAAATGGTGGCCTATTTTTATGGGCCATAGAATCTATCGTAGAATTTTATCTCCAACTTGGGCTGCCTGGAACCCACTTAAAACATCTGAATTAGATATTTTAACTATTTTATTAAATGTTCAAAATGTTTTCCTTTATCTTAAGGTAAATTTTTAGAATCATTGAGCTTAGATCCTGGCCGCTATAGTCTCTTTATTGTACTGTTGTCCTGTTTACTTTGCCCAAGAATGTGTTTCCATGGAAGCCCATTTTGGTGTTCATCAAATGTGAATCTTCAAGTACTCCAAAATTATTAATTATTCCCTATTGAATGAGAAACATGAAAATTAAATATTAAAAATAAAATCAATATCATTGGGTATTTTATAAGATATTCAAAAATGTACCATGTAATATTGCATTTTAAGGACTTACAATCATAATGTGAAATGATGTTCAAATTGAAAAATGCACTAAAATGGTGTTTATGAATAATAAAGAGAATGAATATTATATATATTAACAATGAATATTAGCCTTATTCAGTGGCTAATCACACCCCCCAACTTGAGTTTTTCTAGTCCTAAGAAAAATATATCTCAAACATACGAATTTCGAATTCCCATTTCCAAAAACTTTTTAATACACATTGATCACCAAGAACCCTTATACCAAACAATCATGAAACCCATAAAAATATTTTAATACAAGATATTATCATAATCATATCCCAATCCCAAGACCATTACTTTGTTCAAATTTATCATCATGTTTCATCCAATATCAATTAAGCATGATGATGTGTTGTGTATCACAATAGACACAGTGATTCATCTTTATTCAAGAGGGAAATGATGTAAGCACTAGGTGGGATCACATGTCAATATTAAGATGAGTATTCAAAATATATATATATGTGTGTGTGTGTGTGTGTTTGTATTTTTTTCAATTTTTCCATGGTAATTGAAATTGCACTCAATAAAGTCAACCCATGTAGCGAGACTTTGCTGATGACTCCTAGCCTCAAAGACCTTAGGAAACCAAGTGAATCCCACATACTAAGGCATCATCTCAAGTTAACTTAGTCAAAAACAAAGTCAAATTACCACAAATATAGACAAAATTACTAACTCTGGTCTAGAAATCTATGGAGTCATGATCCCTAAGTGCCGAAAGCCACACATTAGATAATTTCCTTGCACTACGTGCAAATTTATTATTTTCTTTTTTTAATTTTTTTGATTTTTTTGAATACTCATATTAAAAATAAACTTATCAAAAAACCTATTCAATTTATTTGGGGGACCCCATGAACTCAAACTAATACCCATTATCCAAAAGACGTGCATTGTGATTTTTTTTATTTGGATGAAAAAATAAATGATGAAATATCACATTGGAAAGACATACTTTCCAAAATCTATTCTCATAAAATTATACATGTATTAAAATAAAAATTAGGTCAAGCTAAATTATTTTATATTTAATTTCAAAGTGTTTAATGTGTATTATCGTGATCAATGTTAAAGAAATTTTTTCTTTCACGCATTTTTTATGCACAAAAATTAATTAATTCTTTTCATTATTTTCACCCCCAACATAGAATAACATTGTCCCCAGTGTTAAAAGAAAATAAAATTTATAAGGGGGTGAGGCAGATGAGAGGAGTT
The DNA here is from genome assembly GCA_963277665.1 of Viscum album. Classification (NCBI taxonomy): domain Eukaryota; kingdom Viridiplantae; phylum Streptophyta; class Magnoliopsida; order Santalales; family Viscaceae; genus Viscum; species Viscum album. The sequence goes on along the minus strand of OY728138.1, from coordinate 1,710,816,806 downwards.
ATAAAAGGAATTTTAAATATGAGGATCATGGAATGAAGTCACTTGGTGGTTGAAGTTGAAGTCCTTTCTGCTCGAATTTAGTCCTTTGAAATCCATGTCACTTTCAGAGTTCCCTAGTAGAAAAAGGAAAAAACAAAAAAAACAAAAAGCTATATGTATATATATATATATATTTATTTACTAATATAATAAAAAAATTAAAATATAAGTATATATAATTAATTATAGAATAAGGAAGCACTATATGTCATAGGTCAGTGGTAAGCACGTGCCCCTGTCTCCCTTTGGTCTTGGGTTCAAGTCCCCACAGCTTCTTCGGTTGTGAAGGGGTTTTCCCTACGACCTACAAAGTGTCCTTTTATATTTTTTAATTATTATTTTTTAGTATTTTTATTTTAACCTAAAAACCATAAAAATAATATAAAATAAACTCATGATAGATTATCTTATTTTTTAATCTATGGGTAAGGAATTACTCAAGGATCACACTGTGTGAAAAAGATAAATATGATGCTCCCATTTCATACCCATCCATACTCATAATAGAAGAACAGGTTAGCAGTATAAGGTACTATCATATTTAGAGTTCATTCATTAAGTAATTTTTTTTAAATATCAAAATATTCATTAATCTTATTTTAAAAGAAATATGATTCACAAATATTGGAAACATGAAAACCACGGGTTGCCTCTCATGGAGTTCTTTTTTTAACATCACTATCTTGACATAGACCCATAATTGTTTAAGTATTTTCCTCATCTAAGGTTGGTTCACACACGTCTTTATCAACTTCAATTTTTTGTAATGGTTCAATGAATGGTTTGACTCTATGACCATTAACATTAAATGTTTTTCCATTATAGGGATCGTGAATTTCTACATCCCCATGGGGGTACACCATATGCACTATGTATGGACCCGACCATCAAGACCTCAACTTCCCCAGGTGTAAATGAAGTTTAGATCTATAAAATAGAATATTTTTACCTGGTATATATGTATTTGGTTTTAAAATTTTTAGATTGGTAGGCTTGAACTCTATCTTTATTTTTACTTTATTTTTCATAAGTCTCCATCCTAAGTTCCTCAAATTCATTGAGATCTAATTTATTTTTTGTTCTGGCCAATGAGAGGTTATAATTCATTTTCTTAATTACCAAAAAAACCTTATGTTAAATTTCATTTTGTAAATGGCATGATTTTCCAAAAACCAACCTATATAGGGACATTACTAAAAAATTATATGTGGTTCGATAATCCCAAAGAGAATATAAGAGTTTTCTCAACCAATATTTCCTAGATGGATTAATAGTTTTCTCCTGAATTTTCTTGATTTATCGATCGGATAACTCATCTTCACTATTGGTCTTTGGATGGTAAGCAGTGGACACTTTGTGAGAAATTTCATACTTGTTCATTAGTGCTGCGAATGGACGATTTCAAAAATGAGTTCCAAGATCACTAATGATAGCCCTAGGAATTCCAAATCTATAGAGGATGTTTTTCTTGAGAAATATAATCATAGTTTTATTATCATTGGATTTTTTAATAATGTACTCAACACATTTGTAGATATAATCGATAGCTAAAAGGATGTACATATATCCCCTAGAGTTTGGGAAGGGACCCATGAAATCGATTCCCCAATAGTTAAAGATTTCAATCACTATACTGGGAGTGAGTGAATTTCATTCCTTTTGGTGATGGACCATACTTGTTGAAACCTATGAAATCACTGACAAAATGTGTATGAGTCCATTGAGAGGGTGGGCTAGAAGATACCACACTTAAGAAACTTAGAATAAGTTTTATTAGAGGAAAAGTGGCCTCCGCATGCCTCACTATGACAGAATTTAGGGATGGAATCTTGTTCAGATTCAAGGACACACCTCTTAATGACTTGGTCTGGGAAGAACTTATAGAGGTATGGATTATCAAATACATAGTTCCTAACATCAGAAATTAATTTCCATTGATCTTGAGTCCCTAAGAATTTTGGAATTACTCATGTAGCTAAGAATTTTTATATGTAGGCACACCAAGGGAGGTCACTCAAAAAGTATAGGTGTTCATCAGGGAATGAATCAGACACATAAATGTGAGATAATTTTTCCTTAAACTATATCCTAGATATATTATCATACACAACATTTTCAACACCCATTTTTTCCTCGATTGTGAGTTCATATTCTTGTAAGATAAGGACCCACCTAATAAGTATAACCTTAGCATATTGTTTTTGGAAGAGTTATTTCAGTGTATAATGGTTAGTGAACACAATGATGGGGTATCCTAAGAGGTTAGACATAAAATTTTCTAAGGAAAACACAACAGAAAGTAACTCCTTCTCAATTATGGTGTAGTTAATTTGGGCATTATTTAAGGATTTTTTTCATATGAAATTACATAAGGAGTTTTATCACAATATTATCCTAACATAGATCCTAATGAAAAGTAACTGGAATCACACATGAGTTCTAAAGGAAGGTTCCAATTTAAAGATTTCATGATGGAAGGAGAGGTGAGATATGAATTGAGAGTTGATAATGAACCCTCACAGCTTTCTGTATAATCAAATGGAGCGACCTTTACTAAAAGACTAAAAAGGGGACGAGCAATTGAACTAAATTTACTAATGAATATTCTATAGAAACTAGCATTTCCTAATAAAGACCTCAAATCCTTGGTATTTTTGGGTGATGGAAGGTGACAAATGATGTCAACCTTGGATTTATTGACTTCAATACCCTAACTGAGACTAAATGAACATGGACTAGTCCCTATTTAACCATGAAATGTATTTTTTCCCAGTTTATGACAATATTATTTTCTTCGCATCTTGAAAAAACTCTCTCCACATTCCTCAGACATCCCTCAAATGTATCCCCAAACATAGAGAAGTCGTCCATGAAGACCTCTAGAAAATCCCCTACCATGTCTGAGAAGATTCCCATCATGAAACTCTGTAAGGTTCTAGAGGAATTTCATAACCTGAATGGCATGTGTTTTAAGGAAAAGGTGTTGAATGGATAGCTGAATGTAGTCTTCCCTTGATCCTCTAGGGATACCTCAATCTGGTTGTAACCCAAGTACCCATCTAATAAATAGTATATGGCATGAACTTCTACTCTCTCAATGACTTGTTCAGTGAATGGTATGGAGAAATGGTCCTTCTTGGTAAATGAGTTTATCTTACTATAGTCGATGCAGACTCTCCAGCCATTACTCACCCTAGTTAGAAGAATCTCTCTATACTTATTGGTTAACACTATTATTCCAGACATCTTAAGAACCACATGGATTGGGATGCCCCACTCAATATTAGCTATGGGATAGATGCTCCCAACTTTTAACAATTTTAGAAGTAGTTTTCTCACTAATTCCATGGGATTAGGATTGATACGCCACTGAGGATGAAGACATGTATTTGAATTAGATTCCAAAACAATCCTATGAGTCCTAATAGGTGGTCTTATCCAAGGAATATCAGATAGGGTCCATCCAATGATTTTAATATGCCTTCTAAGGATATCTAGAAGCATCCTCTCATGATCGGCTTGAAGAGAATAAGAAATGACAATAGGATGTGTTCCATTTTTTTCTAATAAGGTATACTTAAGTGCATTAGGAATTTTTTTCAATTCAAGATCAGGTTGGTTAAAAATTTTAGTAGAAGTTTGGGACATTGGATCATGACCAATTTCTTTTTTAATAGCTTCAAGTAGGATTGATTCCCCATGTGTAAGAGTTTTAGCTACTATAATGGTTTGATCAGTGTGAGGGAAGGGAGTTGGAGTGGTCTCCATGAATTTGGTTTCCTGAAAAATTTCATTGATTGTTGGTCTTAAGATTTCATCATAGGAGAAATCTGAAAGTGATTCTTTCCAGGGAGATAAACTTCTTTCATGTGAACAAATGAAAATTAATCACTTCCTGACTTAAACATTCCTTAAATATTACTTGATGTTCTATGGATTCATTATCAACACTTCATATCATGTTTACTTCGTGAATATCCTCATCATCCCCTATTTGTGAGTGTGCATTATAAATGTTCAAGTCTATAATCATGTTTCCAATGGTGATGGTCATGTTCTCATTTTGGACTTAGATAATAGAGTTGATTGTTGCAAGGAAGGGACAACCAAGTATGATTGGGATTTTTTCCTTTTTTCCTAAGTTTGGATTGTTGTCAAGGACAATTAAGTCAGCAAGGTATATGGTGTTTTCAAATTTTACTAGAACATCCTTTAAAATCCAATTTGGAACCCTAATGCAATGATTAACATGTTGAAGTGTGACAGATGTGGGTTAGATCACTTCCAAGCCTAACTAGCAGTACATAACATATGGAATGAGATTGAAACTGGCACATAGGTCACAAAAGTCTTTGAAAACTTTGTTCTCTCCTAGTTAAACATTTATATAAGGACATCATGGGTCTTTCATCTTTGGTGGAAGGGTTCCTTGGATTGTTGTGCTGATATTTGCTGCCAGAAGGACTTGGTTCTTATGTGAGAATTTCCTTTTAAATGTACAGAGGTCCTTAAGGTATTTTGAGTATGAAGGAATGGTTTTAATGGAATGGAAGAGTAAAATTATCAACTTGACTTGTGAGAATATTTCCTTATATGTTTCACTCAATTTAGGATTGGTTTTTCCACTAATGCGTTGAGGAAATGGCGCAGGTTGTGGGATTGTTTGTTAAAGAGTTGTTTCTTTCAAATTGTGATCATTTTTTTAGTTTGATCATGTGGTTCATTTGATTTTTGATTAGAGTTTCCAGATTCATATGGTTTTTGATTTATTTGTTTAGGTTTATCAATTTATTTCCCACTTCTTAAAACTATCACAACCTTTAGTTGTTCACGAGTTGTTTTAGTGAAACTTGACTCTCCCCTTAAATTTGGGGATGGTACCAACTCAGTAGGAATGGTTTCATTCCCAGTTTTTATGGTTTTTAGTTCTTGTTTAAGGGATGAGACTTCTTAGTTAATTTTCTCCATTTTTTACACAACTGTTCATGGATTGGGAGAGGGATAGATTGAGTAGGGTCTTGTGCTGGTTGGTTTATCCTAGGAGGATACTTTGGTTGTTGGATTGGTTGTTGCATGGGTTGTTCAATGGGTTTGGTATTGGATATGAGGGTGTTGGTATTGGAATTATTGTGGTTGGAACTGGTTATGGTTTTAAAAACTTTGTAGAGGGTAGGGTTTTGTTCCTTTTAGATGAATAAGTTGTTGGTTATCTTTCCAACATAATCCTGGATGGTCATTTTACTTTGGGTTGAATGTGTTTTGATATTGGGTCTTTCGTAATTTTAGGGAATTGAATTCAGTAGGTGGTAATCCTTGAAGAACATACTTCATGTATGTAATGGTTGGGCAGTTGTCTTTTTTTGTGGTCATGTAAATTGTGAAAATCAGGTATATAGGTTAGATATCATGTATTTTTCTATGGTTAATCTCTTCAAACATCCTATTGAGTGCTACGAGTTTAGCCCTAAGGATTTCCTCTTCTCTATGTGTATGCATTCTAGTACTTCTCTGTGGCTTTTCAGAATATGGTGATGTTCCCCATGTTTGGTTTTATTTAGAAAGGATTTCTAGATACTCTGAAGCATTATTTGGGGATTTGTTTTTAAAAGTCTCATTACACATCATATCAATGAATTATTTTTTCCATAGGTCCAACCCTTCATATAAAATTCTCACTTATTCAGGAATAAAAAAACCATGGTGTGGAACCATGTTTAGGGTGTCCTTGAACCTCTCCCGTGTTTCATAGAATGACTCTCCCTCTTTTTCTAAACCTTTTTGGATGCTCTTTTTAAGTCAATTGTGTTGTGTTGAAGAAAGTATTTTTTATATCATTATCTTTTTAATTGGTCCCAAAAGTTGATGGATGATGGTGTCAAATTTTTTATCCAATTTCTAGCTCAATAATTTAAATAAAAAAGGAAAGTTCCTCATCTTAGCTGATTCTAGTTGAAGTGGGGTACACATGGTTTCTACAACGTCATTGAACTTCTTAACATGAAGGTAGGGAATCTAGGACTCCATTCCATGGAATGTGTCAAGGTGGTTTAGAAAATGTTGTTTAAAGATGTAGTTAGAATCTCCTAAGGAATTTTGTCTAATACATGAGGTGGAATTGGTCCAGGAAGGTGTGAGGTAGCCATTCATGGTTTAATCAAATGCATTCCCCAAGTTTGGGGCTGTCTCATTTGGATTTCTATTTTGGTTCCCACTCGGGTTTATGAGTTGGTTTCTTTGATGAAATTATATTTAAATAGGATCAATTTTTGAATCTGTATTATTAGGAAGATTAGTATCTAATGAAAATATTTCCCTTGGTGTACTTGACTCCCCAACCCTATGACGTTTCACCCTAACTAGACGGTTTGATTAGTCACAAGTATAGGTGCACATGCGGCAAAAGAAAAAAACAAGAAAGGGAAAAGATAAGATAATTTGGATGAGAATTAGAGAAATATGGGAGAATATAATGGTTTATAAGATTACTTACTTGGGTCCCCATCAACGGCGTCAAAATTTGTTCTTTTCCAAATTTACCCAAGATTTTAGGTTTAAGCGGCCCCTTGTAGTTTAGCTTGGGTTTTTGAATCCTCATAGACCTAAGAAGAAACCTATAGACACATACATTCTATGGAATGTTTTTGGTTATTAATTTGCCTAAATTGGTTTGATTTTATATTGGTTTAAGTAAAAACCAAAATACTTAAGTGAATTAAATTTAAATGGATGATTTGATCCAAGGTTATAACATGGGGTGGATTGAATGCATTCCTTTTTCAACTATTTAAATTTCTTATATTTGATAAGGGGTCATTAAATAAGATCATAAAACATCATAAATTCCTATTTTAATACCTAAAAACTCTAATAATAACAACTTATACATATATAGGATCAATATTTTGAGCACTCCAAGGTAAAGGTTCATATTAGCATTTGATGTGTGTGTCCTTAAAATTCAAAAAGGGCGAAGAAGTTTTAAAACCACGAAAAGAAATTATAAATTTAAATAATTGATTAGAAATTAATGGAGTGAGAAATAACATCCAATATAACCCCTTACTACTACCTTGTATCAACCCATAAGAGGGTTATCCCTCCATTGATGTTATGGTTTCAATGGAAGCGGGAAGTAGACTCATGAGGGAGGAATTGAAGAAGTAAAAAAACAATAAAAAGAAAACAATCACTCCACCATTTTGTGAATTATTTCACAAGGTATGGTGTGAATAAATTCACACCCTGAAGTAAAGGTATCAATGTGAAAATAATAAGATCATAATAATATAATATGAAAAAATTTATTGAAAACTAAGGTGATTCTAACAACTTACATGTGAAAGACAAACATGAGACAACAAAATCGCAGCATAACATTACAATGAAGGAAAGACCCAAATATCCACAAATAATCCAACAAAACATTCTTAAAAACGAATTTTGGTAGTGGTGGGTTGATCCTACAATTGTTAAATTAATACCACTTGAGTATGGTAGGCTTATGGTGGTTGAAAGCTTGCGGAACTTAGACTTTTCCACTTTTGACCCAAAGTGGAAGACAACTTGCATCCACTGAATAGAGGCATCTAAATGATTTTATATATGGCCTAATTAGAGTGGGACATAGGAGATGATAATGGATCCCAAGATTCCTCCTAACCTACTATAAAATTTCAGCCTAAATGGAATTTTGGTTTACAGGATATTATTGAAATGGTGGGCTGTTTTTCTGGGCTGCAGAATCTGGACCAGAATTTTGTCTCCAACTTGGGCCACATGGAACTCCATTAATAACTGAATTAGATATAGTAACTATTTTATTAAATGTTAAAAATTATTTCCTCTTTCATTAGTTAAATTTTTAGAATAATTGGTCTTGGATCCTGGCTGATACAGTCTTTTTATTGGGATGTTTTCCAGTTTACTTTCCCTAGAATGTGTTTCCATGAAAGCCCATTTTGGTGGTCTTCCAATGTAAATATTCAAGTACTAAAAAAGTATGAATTCTTCCCAATGTAATGAGGAGCCTGAAAATTAAATATTAAAATATAATCAAGATCATTGGGTATTTTATATGGTGTTAAAAAATGTACCATGTAAAAGTTCATTTTAAGGACTTACAATCATAATGTGAAATGACGTTCAAAGTGTAAAATTTACTAAAATGGTGTTTATAAATAATAAAGCACATGAATATTATGTATATTAGCAATTAATATTATCCTCGTTTAGTGGATAATCAGGTTTACACATACAAATGTAGTGAGAAGGCAGTCCTATATTTTTCTCCCTTTGAAAAATCCAAATTTATTCCAGGAAATAATTTTTTTTCGAGACACAGGAAATTAGATTGGAAAGAATTTGGGTAATAACATTTTTTGTGGTTTCAATAAGGGAAAATGGACTAAAATTTTCCAATATAACATTCATTCTCCACTTTTGGAATTATGTTAATGAACTAAGCATTGAAGCCCTTAGATAAAGAACCACCTGTGAAGAAATTTTTGACCAGCCTGCAAACATCATTCTGAATTATATCCCAATAAAATTGAATGAAATGGTTAGTGAAACCATATATACCCAGTGTTCTTCCTTTATTGAGACAAAAAACAACATACCTGGTCTCAAAATCCATAGTAATAGAGGTGAGTAAGTTATTATCCTCCTTGATAATCATTTTTGGAATGATACCTTCCATGATTTCCACACTACTTTGTGGGTCATTGAAAATATTCATGTAAAAAAGAAATAATGTGATTTTAAAGGGCCTACCTATCTTCCAGAATAGCGTCTCCATCCTTAGGATGATATAGGGGCTATTATCCCTTATTACCCATTTATGATCATTAAATAACTTGTTGTTCTTATCCCCATTATTAAGACACCTGCTCTTGAAAATAAATTTTCGATATTATCCCTCAGTATGATAAGATATTGTAGTTTATAAGAAACCATGGCTTCCTAACTAATATCCCCACATAAAATGTGTTTATTATTGTAAAATGAATCAAGTTGTAATAAATAATAGATATATTATTCCATGAATTCATGATATTTTTGATCAATTAAAACGTTCCCAATGGTTCAATAAAATTGATCTATGGTCTAGGTATCACCAAATTGAGGTTTGGAAATAGTATATTCCAAAACAATATTCATTATAGCCATTATGATTTTCTGGTCATGAACTTTTTTACTTATAAATGAACTAGATATTTTTATGGAATTGATTAATCATGTATTTCAATGGTATATAAACTCTCTTACTAAGGTAATTTTATATAAAACAATAGTGTATTATCAAACTCAAAAATACCAATAAGAACATTAATACTATTTTTGACCATTTTTTGAGAGAATTAGTTATTTAAAAAAATCGTTAAATATGATTTCTTGATACAATAAGTCAACTAACTTAGCCAAGTTATTTTTGAGAAAGGAATATTAATAGATTTTGAAAATATAGAACAAAATTTCTCTTGAAAACTATTGAAGATTGCATTTGAAATACAAATATATATGATATTATCATGTTACTGTCATCACCTCATTCAGGACTTCTAAGAGATTGCATATCTGATGAAAGTGATAAAAATAAAGGGAACTGCATTCCACTGTAGTAATGGTTGTCAAAAAAAAAATTGAATCATTGAAACGGGCTCACTCCAGCACAAATTCATTCCTTTATAGAAGATAGTACTGGTTATGTGATATTTTTCGATACATCTAGATATATTATTAGTTGTTTTCTCATGCATAGAGTCCATGTCATAACTTATAGATCAAAGAAATAATTTATGAAAATAATTATCAGAACCATGAATTATAACTGAATACGGTGATTCATTATTTGAAATCATGAAATCATTATGACTTTGGAGATATGTTCAATATGTTAACAACCCATAAAATCCTAAAACAAAAATTTTCACAAATGTATTTGAACCCGAGACAAATATTATTTATAGAATATCTCAAGATGTTTGACTATGACTTGGTTTATATAATGGATAAAGGAAATTTCATGGTTGATGTTTTAAGATGAAAGTTGTTTAATTATTTGTCCAAATAATCTTGTGATCAACGGAAATTGATGAGTATCATAGAATATATGAATTTTCATTACACTAAATAGAATAAATTTTAAATATTCTTTCTAGTGACACTCATACCTAATTTTATAAAACAATTTAAGGATACTTAAAGATCATATCTTGGTTTTCTTACCATTATATCATTGACCAGTTGGAATATTTTAAAATTAACCTATATTCATATAGAAATGAGTGTAGATATTTATAGAAATTTTCATGGGTTTACCAAGAACTATTCCAAATCATGACTCAATATGAGTGATTTAAGACCATCTCCCAAAGTCACCCCACTTATTCCATTTCATGAATCCAATATAATAGATGATTTGGAAAATATCTACATCCAAGAAGAGGTTAAATTTAACAAAATACTCATTTTGATCATCTTCAATTGAATACCTCAATTTTTCTCTCAGATATGGTTATCACATTAATAATATTTCATTACTCAATTGACCATGTGCAAAGTATTTCATTCTCAAACAGATGGGTAGTCGAAAAAAATGATTCAGAAACTAAAAGACATTATTTGAGCTTGTGTTATGGATTTAAATATATTAGGTGAGTATATTTTTACCTTATTGTATTTTTAGTATATATACATTTATTTGTATATGATATAGTGCCTCTATTTGGGTAATTTTATGGTTTTCCATATCGATGTCCACTTTGTTGGGTAGAGGCCTGAGAAGCTATCGGGACCTAGCCTTGTTCATGAAAAGATTAAGAAAATTCATATGATCCTGAAATGGATGGTTTCATATCAAATTAATCATAAATATTATTCATATCATCAACATTACCCTTTATCTTATTTCATAGGAGATCATGTATTCTTTAAAGACTCTCTAAGTCTTGGGAATCATCTATTAGGTAACCATGGAAATTCTTCCTTCTTTGTTTATAAACTTTTGGGATACATGAATGAATTGGTGATCTTTATTATAGATTGGATTTACCATTACAGTTTATTTTGGACCATAATATCTTTCATGTGTCATATTTGAAAAAAGTATATCCTAGTACATACCATGTGATACGATGGGATCATGTTTATTGGGAACTAGATGATAAATTTGTTCATACATCGATTCATATATTAGATAGAAAAATGAAGTCTTTTTTGAAAAATTTATTTTATTTCTTAAAGTATTATATAAAAATGGTAAATTTTAAGAGGAAACTTGGGAACATAAGAAATATATTTTTCAATAATGGTCCAAACCATTCAAAAGCACCGACAATCACAAGATTTTTGGGGATAGAAATCCTAATGGTCGGAAGAATGTAATACACCTGGTTTGAGGGGATTTTTTTATGTATTTTTAAGTTATATAATGTTTTAGATTATTTAGATTTTTTTTTTATGGTTTTGATCTATTTTGGTAGTATTTCTATGGCTACATAGTTTGATAATGGTTAGAGGAAACTGTAGAACTTCTCCAGGACATCGTGCAAGATATTATAGGAGTTAATTGTTAAGCACATGTTTGGAACAAATTTTGGCCAAACCATGAAGCAAACCATGAAAATTAATAATTTTTTATAGTCACATTTTACATGGTTTGTGCATGGTTTTTCAAATAATGCCGGCCTTGGGTGTTGTCATGCAGCACTCGCATGGTTAGCATAAAATTTGTTAAATTACATAGCCAAACCACGTAACAACATTAATAACATAAATTTTTTAATTTTAATTAAAATTATCACAAAAAATATCTCATTATTATCTTATTTTCCTAGTCTCTAGAACTAGAGTGCTCCTCTAAGAAATTTTGGAATCTCCACTTCCTCTAAAACCCGATTTAAGTGGATTGATGTTTGTTAGATCAAGGAGATTGAAGATCAGAGCACTGTATTCTCCATGTTTTTCTCTTCCTCTAAGATCCACTCATTTTAATTTGTATGTAACATTATATTGGGGTTTCTATTTCTAGATATATTGGATTCGTCCATGTTTCAAAATTTTGTTTTTGGGATTTTTTGAAGTAATTATAAAGGGATATTGAATTGTATAGATCATGTCTTGATTCATTATATTCCTTGAGAACCATTGTGAGATTTATGGAATATCTAATTTCTCCACTTATTCTTTAAGTTTTAGTAATATTTTTTGTTAAATTAATTTTTTTTATATTTTTAATGTAAACATTGGATTATTTTTCTAAAGTAATCACTTATGTTTTTTAATTTAGGAAAATTTAGAATTTGAATGGTTTTTAGAAAACCTTTTATACTTATGGTTTTAAATTGTGGTTTTGGTTTAATGTAATCAAGATGTTTGATTAAATGTTTTAATGTTAATAATTTATTTATGTGAAATAAATTAATTGGAGAACTAGTACTGAATGGAATGATGTGTGATCATTTTCATTGGATGTGACCATTTAAGGGAATGTTGTTCTATGATGGAGGTAATAAAAGAATTATCACCAATGAATGAAATGGTGGATAGATAATCTACCATCATGAGTATTGGGAATATCATGTAATTAATGTGTGTGTAGAACATGGAGTGGTCATTCCATGTAGAATGATTGGATAAACTATTTCTACATTAAATTTAATTTTTTTTAAAATTGATAAACTTATTTTTATGTATCTCTATCTTGATTTAATTATATTTTTATCCTTGAAAATTTGTGTTATTTTCTTAGTATCAAGATATTATATTCTAAAGATGGTGGTAAGAGTATGGAGTTATCTTGTGGAGTGGTCATAGTGATTCCAAATCAATGTTACTACATCAGGATATCTTTTAGTTTTCGTAGGTTGTATTTTTATACCATTTTTTTACTACTCTAATATTATTGTTTTGTTGGTATTTATTTTGAGTTTTATTTTTTATACATCATGAATCATATAATTTGGTTTATTTTTTTAATCTAGGTAGGCTATGTATTTTTAAAATGAAAATAATCCCCCAAAATCTTAGTAATCTTTTGACATTTATTTTCAATCCTTTCTCTCCTAGGGATGTTTCCTAAGGTTAGTGGCACCTCATCACTTTCCAAAAAAATGATAGGGTAGGGATATAACATTTGAGGATTTGATTTTGGAATTTTGGAAAAAAAAATACTATGTACATGGTTAGGGGTAACTATAATATATGGATCTATTGGTTCAAATGGTTTTTTCATAGTTTGATCATGGTTTTTCTGACCATACAAGATCCCTAAGAAAATAATAAATGTGGTTGGGTTTTGGTCTAGAGTGGTTTCATGGATTATAAATGATTGTTATAACCATGTAGATATTCCCATGTAAATGTGTGATTAAATTTTCAATGGAAAGTAGTGACTGTATGGTTGAAAAAAAAAATTCTAACCATGCAGCCTAACTATGTGACCAATATGACTTTAATAAAAATAGAAAATTACCCATTTCCCTAATTCATTTTTTAAAAAAATCTCGCCCTAATCTCTCATGAGCTATAACCAACTTTTCCTCGATTCCCTATGTGTTTCTACCTTTATTCTCTTAGATATTCTCTACCAATTTGAGTTTATATATTTAATATATGTGTGGATATCCTCTCGATTCCTCCTTTTTTCTCTAGATATACTCTCAATATCTATTCCATTCAGTTTTTTGGAACCTTAATGGGACATGACATCCAAAATTTTGGGTATGTGATTGATTACTTTTCTTATAGATCTATTATTTTGAGGACCCAATCACTTTGTTTCCAATCACTGTTTTCAAAGGAGATTAAGTTTTCTCTATTATAGAGGTACGTTTCTCTATACAATGGTTCTTTATCATAGAAAACCATTTTATTCCTCTGTTTTACTTTGGTTTGGATTATGAGAATGGATTATTTGATATCTATGGGATATTTATTGTTAAATTACTTCTTTTGGGACATGGAAAATGGGTTTAAAGATGTTTTTCTTTAAAAATTGTTTTAGGAACATCATGTGTTTGATTAAATTTATCAAATATGGTTTGGATTATAAAATGGTTTGTTAAGAATGGAATCATTAGTGATTTTATTATAGAAATGTGTTATAAAATTTTGAGCATGGTTTAATTGATTTTTTTAGAAAACATAGCACACAAGAACCTTGGGTGCATCATGTTAAGGACATATAAAAACCTTAGTGAGTGTGGAACCACTAATCATTATGGTTGTGATACCAATATAATATGTCCTGAAATAGTATCATTTGGATTCACATTATTCCTGGTTAGTGTTACATGTATGTCTTAGTTATGTATTCTTATATGCTAGAAACTAGTTTTTCTTGGTTTTATTCATGATGGTGAATTTTCATGATTTAATTTCTCGCATATTTATCATATGAGTTCCCATGGTAAATTTTGATTATTTCCATTTATTTATCTTTCCTTAATTTTTTATAGTCTAGGTATATTTGAATATAACATGTTTTAAAAGAAACCAGAGTATATTTTATGAAAAATGTTTCCAAATGAACATTAGTTAAGAAAATTGTTTGTATTAAAGCTAGAGTTAATGATTTCATGGTGGGAAACATTGTATATATTCATAGTGGTATCCTACTGGGTGTTTTCCACACACATTAAATATTTATTTCAGTGAGTGAAGACTTGGTTTTATTGGATCTAGGTATAGGTAAGGGTGTAATATACCATGAATAATTATCTTGGTCAATGTTTTTTCATAGTGGTTTGGGATAGTTGTGATAGATATTCACATGGAGAATTGATTTTTCTCTTGGTTTTAGTTTATTTCTAGGATTCTCCTCTCAGAATTTTTTTTTATTATCTCATATTTATGTACGTATTTTTATGTGATATACTCTATTTTGTATCTTTATCTTATTATAAATATGACATGTTGTGTTGTGACTTTAGGGTGAATTAATTTCCATGGTTTTGTGTGTTGATACATAGGTGTTTATCATCACCCTGTGGAGATCAAGAATGTGATTTAAGCCTTGTGGCTAGCCATATTGGGTAACATGTCTGATCAACTAATGTTTTTTCATTACAAAATAATTTTAGTGAAAAATGACCTTTCTGGGGTGGTAAGTACATAGGAGTTTGGACCTTCAGGGATTGGGTGGTAAGTGAGGAAGGGTGACTCACCAACTCACTTTTCCATTTTTCTATGAGTTACCATGGGTGATCAGGGATTTTTCTGTAAGATTTTGAACTTGATTTTGGGTTCATGTAGATGAACCTTGTTGTGTGTCTATTTTGGTTTCTACAATTTTTTTAAATACTTATTATTTAATGTTTTTAATATGGATTGTTAAATTTAATATTTTAGTTCATATATGTATTCCTATGCTAATCTATTGTCATATATTGAGTTTAATATATGATTCCTCTTAAAAGTATCTTCATTAATCATAAAGGAGGACCTATGGGGAAATTCTAGCAAGAAAACCCTCTAGTTGAACCTACTTTATTGGGAGTGGTAATCAAGACTATTCCATCAATATGTCAACTAGGTGGTGGAAACTGAGAAAAAATAGTGGATCGTGATTTAGAGTTTACCAAATGAAATCCACCAGTATTCCATGGTGACAAAGGAAACCATGAACATGAGGAATTTATTGAGAGAATAGAGAGTATTTTTGAATTTTTAATGACTCTATAGGAATATATAGTTAGAAGTTACCCTTATTTTCTTGAAATACTTGGAAATAAGTGGTGGGAGTCCATCCTATAAGCTAAATTACATAAGGACCTTATCTGGACCACTTTAAAAAAGTATTTAATTAGTAGTTATATCCTAATACATTTAATGAGGTAAACTATTGGTAGTTTATAACCTAGGATCAAGGAGACCATTTAGTGATTGAATATACTAATTGTTTCATTATGTTAGTTCATAAATCTAAAAAACATAAAACTAATTTCTTCTTCATGTATATATGGTTTTGGATGGGATTGAAGGGTGGTATTTGATAAATTCATGTTCTCAGGTGTCTTTCAACCTTTATTGAGGTAGTTGATAAAGTGACTATGGCTGAGGAAGACTTATTTAGGAAGATAGGTCTTAGTGGAGCCTTTGTTGCAGCAAGGGTTATCCGGGGGTATCATTTGGATAAAAAATGAATCATGGTAAGGGTTCTAAGTTTACATCTTATCATCAATAAGGGACTATTTAGGAAAACAATATGTAGTTTTATTATAGTGTGTAAGACCTAGATATAATGATCCTAATTGTATATTATGACCCATTATTTTCTATTTTTATTAAAAATTCAGTCACCCTAATAGTTTTTATAGAAATGTATCACAGGGTAGTAGAGATGGTTTTACCCTTAGTAAAGGACCTCAAGATTGGTTAGATCTAGTAAAAAGTTTTGGATATCATTCTTATGAGAAGGGGGATACTCAATAAGTGAAAAAGGAACAGGTAGGGATTAAGGTCTGATGTCCTTATATAGTAGAGTCTGCACCAGAGTAACCTAAAGTATGGATAGCTACTATAAGAGGTATGATGATTATTTCTTACTCTATAGCCTAGATTTTTTCAATACCAATGCATCTCATTCTTTAATATCCTCTAAGATGGTATATGTGTTAGTATTACACTCATAGATTATATAATTAATTATGGATCTTTCCACACCCTTTAGGAGGAATTAGTTGGGTTTTTAATGTTTTGAGTATTGGATTATGATCTCTGACCACATATTCATATGTTATTTCCTAGTTATTTATCTTGATATCATAAAACTCATCAATTATATATATTGGACAGTTCATTTTAAAACTCGAATCAATTTCTATCATCGTTGAGTTTAGTATCTATGTTATGATGGAGTTACTCGTGTCTTTTAGGGTGAGTGGGATCCTAGATCAGGGATAACCATGCCTATTTTTCTTGAGGTCAAATTTATCACATTCCAATTGTAAGATATGTTTCTTGAAATCATTGACCAGAATTAAATTTTCTTTATTCTTTCCATTTTTAATGAGTATCCATATATATTTCTTGATGATTTTTCTCTGTTATCTCCTTAGAGACAGGTTGAGTTTACAATTGACTTGGTTATTAGGGAAAGTATTATCTCATTTCCATATTATCATATGAAACCTGATGAGTTGAAGGAAAATAACATTTATCTAGAGGATATTGAGACCAAAGTAACTGTTTTTTCGAGTATTCCACATTGGGATTCTCTGGTTCTATTAGTAAATAAAGAATATGGAAGCCTATGGATTTGTGTTAATTAGGAAAATTATAATTAGTTGAATATTTAGAATAACAAACATTTTACTAATATTGATGATATATTTTATCAACTCATTGGATCCTGATTTTTTTCTAAAATCGATCTATGATTGGGGTACCATCATTGTAGATTCATATAAGGATGGTGTTCTTAATACATTGTTCAAGAGAAGGTAAAGAAATTATGAGTATTTAGTTATTCAATTTGGTATAATGAATGATCATAAACTGTTTATGGATTTGATGAATTAGATATTTCATTATTTCTTGGACTCTATAATGGTTATATTTTTGGATAATATTTTAGTGTATTTTAAGATGAAGGAAGAACATAAGGATTATTTGGAGATTGTTTTCAGAACACTAAAATAGAATTTTCTTTATAGAAATAATTCTAAATATCAGTTTTGGATCCAAGAAGTAGTTTCTAAGGAACATTATATATAAAATATAAATATCATTTTATCCGAAAAGGATTCAAGCAGTGATGTATTAAGAGAAACCTAGGAATGTGTTTTAGATTCAGTGCTTCTTGAGTTCATACGGTCATTACATACATTTGTTCGGATTTATCCAAGATTACATCTCATATGATCGAGTTGACCCATAAGGGTGCTAAGTGAAGTACCTTAGGATTATTGAACCATTGAGAGGGGTTGAATTAGTTGTGGTATTTTTACAAATTTTTATCTTTATGAAACTTAAACCCTGAAACATGTAAGAGTTATTTTCCTTATCAACTTTTACAAAAATATCAGAAGCTTCAAAAAATGAGAAAGTAAACAAGGCATGCCAGATTTACAAGGTTAGGTATTACAAAACACTCTTTTAATATAGAGATATTACATCTTAATATATTAACATTCAATAACTAACATAACAATCTATGCTAGAATCATATATGTTTTGTGCCTTTCGAAACTCATTTACATATACAATTGGTTCATAAGTGAACTATATCATCTCCCACTAATGTCTTTATAACTAAAACCCTTGTTAGATGTATCATAAAAAATAACATTATTCATAACCTAGTTAAAGGAAACATAATAAAGGGTGATCTCAAATATTCAGTAAGGGTAAAAAAGGTAGAAATCAACATAACATTAGCATAAGGGTATAAGAACATGAGAATAAAATTTGTAAACCATACATTTCATATCATAGATCATAAACATGATTCTTGGCATAAAACATGGTTATTCATTATCCATCAATCATAAATGAATCAAATAACATATTCCCTGAGAATATAACAATTGAATAAGAAATATATTTGTGGAATATATATAATAATCAAAAATCATTTGCCTAGTAGTCAATACTCATTTCAAAGACTATCATAGTGGATTGAGTTCACTCCCCAAACCATATTTTTATTCAAGGCTCACTCTCAATACTATCATAGTGAATACATTCTCTTACTAAACTAGGTTCAATCTCTATTATAGTCATGTTTATCTCATGATATTTAAAGATTTACCCAATGCATTGGAGGGAGATATAGGTCCCACCCGTCATTGGTTATAACATGGCCATCACCCTTGGTAATATCATGACCACCATATTTGGTTATATCCTTACCACCAAACTTGGTTAAAATTAACAAATATCACATAATGAAAACCAAACATATATGTACCACAAGATCATAAAGCATTAATCATATAAAAAACCGTGAAAAGAACTAGGTTTTATAAACATTTCATCAGAGAATAACCTATGTAAAAGAATTATGTTTCATAAAAATTTCATAATTTCATCATAGGAAAACCCATGTTAAAGGATTGAGTTATATAAAAATTTCATCATTTCATCATAGTAAAACTCGTGTAAAAGGAATGGGTTTCATGGTCATGTTTTTATCACAATCATAAACCACCCATATAAATAATAAGGATGATATAATTGGATCATATCACTAGTAAATATTATGTAACATAAAAGGGTGTCATATTAGATGGGAAATGATTTTAAAATATCACTTGGAACATTTCGTCAGGAAAATAAATTTCACAATTTGAAAATCAATTTTTAAAACTATAAATTCACAAAGAATTGTGAAATTATTTTTCTTTTAAAAAATATTTCAAACTAATAAATAAATCTTTATAACATTGATTGGTCATGATGAGGGGAATTGTTTTCATGTTTTATACTTTAAAATCAATATTACATTCACATTTTCGGTAAAAATGTCAAAAGTGCACTTTTTGAAAACTGATAATTATATGAATTTAAAACCATTTTTTTAAAATTTTAAAAAGCGTCAAAATGACTTTAAAAATAATATAGTAATATTAACACATTCTATAAAACTTTTTTATAAGACATGGATATGTAAGAAAAATGGTTTTCAACCGAAGTGAGAAATAAAGTCACTTATCTTTAAAAAACATTAATTCGGTCT
This sequence comes from Viscum album, assembly GCA_963277665.1. Lineage (NCBI taxonomy): Eukaryota > Viridiplantae > Streptophyta > Magnoliopsida > Santalales > Viscaceae > Viscum > Viscum album. The sequence continues at coordinate 1,710,797,086 of OY728138.1, read as the reverse complement.
CTTGAGTTCTTAAAAGAGTAAAATGAACAAAAAACATGTATTCACTATAAATAACCATAGTATAAAAAATATAAGATTTTATTTATAGTTATACCATAATATTTCATCCTTGTAAGCATAATCATAAATAATCCTAATAAATAATGAGATTGTAACATAACATTTTTACCACTTAATTAACTTTGGAATCATAAGCCCCATGAAATAAAGAACATTATATGGATATGTAAATCCCAATAATTTTCATAATAATTATCATAAAATAAATTAATGGGTATAATATACACTATATAAAAGAAAAAAGTGATGAATATGATATGTGTCCCACAATAATAAAAGGGGGATGAAAATCCCATTCCTGCTTTGGTAATATTTTGAATCATAATACCCATTAAAGAATTAAAAAAAATTGAAATTTTAATATCATAAAAATAAGGATATTAATGATAAAAATTAAAAAGGGGTAGTATATACACCACAAAAAAGAAAATAATGTTGAATATGGAATATATATCCCAAAAATAAAAGAGAGACTATAAATCCCTTACCTTAAGTATCAACATTATTCATACATGTTTAAACCTATTATATAATAAATATAGGTTTATTATAAATATATTAAATATTTATAATTATATATATAATACCATATATGATTTACTTCTGACCTTTTATAACTCTTTTAATAACAATTTATTGTTATAGTCATGTTTTAGGTAATAACTGCTTTTTTCATGTATGTTTTGATTTGTTATTTTAGATAATTCTAGATTTATCTTGGTTCCATAATCACTATAATGTTAACCATGATATAAATATCATATATATTTATTATATATGTACTTATATTAATCCATAAAAGTTATATATTGAAAATTGAATGTGTCGTTCACGGAGACGAAAGGTCATACGCACACATGAATGTTTTTCCATTTTCTTGCTAAATGGAAAGAAAGAAAGGTAAATAATATATAAACTTTATATATTAATTTATATATAATATATATCACATATATTCATTAAATTTATTCTAATTATATTCAATGAAAATTTTAATCAGAAAACATCGCTTTGTGAGGCTGTAGTCTGTTATACACACAAGCGACATTATCGTATTCCCACAGAATGTAAAGTAAAAAAGGTATGTGTGATATTATAATTATAAAATTATAATAATATCATAAATATCATATATTAACATTAAATACACCATTATATCTAGTCATGATAGGTGGTGATGTAAAAAAATTACATCAGTTCGCAAGGCGGTAGTCCATTGTAAACACGATCGACGATTTCGTTTCCATTTGATAGAAGTGAAGATAAATATAGGTTATTTCAATGAAATAATAACATAATATTATATGGGAGATATTTTTATTATTTTATTATCATAGTTTAATAAGATTTTAATGATTTTTAAGAATAAATAAAACAAAATTCATGGTTAATAATTTTACCTCTTCTTTGAAGAACCTCTTTAGGTTTATAACTAAAACCTTTATAAGAGGGTTTCCTAAAAAAATAAGGACTATAAGATGTGAGAATAGAATTAAGGAATATATTTGGTAATATATTTTCTGTAAAAAATGGTTTTTTAATTTTCAATAGGGGAGGATAGGGGTGGCCTTTTATAAGTGGGGGATAAGACATGCTTGGAATTTTTGAAAAGAAAAAGATGTACCCACATTTTAAATAATGAAAAAGGATCTAAAATGGATAATTATGAAATATCAGAGGTGATAAAGTCTAAATATGTCCATAAATTGGTATTTTTAAAAGTTTCTAGGTCATTTTACTTCTTACATTTTTATTTTAACCCCTGGTAAACCCGTTTTAACCTTAACCATGATAATTAAAATTTTATGATTTTTTGCTATTTATTTTGAAAAAAATATAATTTACCTTATTATATAATATTATATATTATGATTCAAAATATGGAGTCCATTTTTTCAAATTTCATTCACATAAATGGAAAAAAAAAAATTAAAATTAAACTCACGGATATGATGAAAAAGTGGTTTTGCAAAGAGAAAAGTTTCATAAGTTTAAAAAACTTTTATATACAATTTATTACAATGAAAGAAATGGGATTAATTATAATATAATTGAGAAAAATTATATTTCTAACCAATTTAAAACCAAATTTTACCTTAAAAATTATTTAAATTAAAGGGAAGTTTTAAATAAAAACCTGTATTTTTCATTATTCATTGAAAAATTAATATTTTCATAAAATTCAAAAAAAAATAACCCTAAGATAATTTTTCAATTTTGATTCAAAAAAAATAATTTTATATTTCCCAATAAATTTTATAAATTTTTTAAAAATTAATATTATTATTTTTTCATAAAATGTAATAAAAATCATTTTTTTGGAAAAAGATAGTTTCTAATCATTTTATAGAATTTACTAAAAACTAAGTTCTTATATATCAATACATTTTATTTATCTAAAACCTATATAGTTAATTTCAAAATATAGTTATTACTATTCATACCACCACATTTAATGGATATATTATAATGGTCACATTTAAATATAAATATAAACAGTATATCACGGTTTGTTAAAAATCGAGGTTCTGTTTATTACAAGAAATAGAAGTGATTAAATATATTTAAAAAAACATATTTCATAATATATTTGGGAGCTTCATTCTACCCCCCCCCCCCATTAAAATTTATTTTAACCTAAAAATTGTCATCACTTTGGTACAAGAAACTGAGGATACTTCTGCCTCATTACATCCTCAGTTACTATATAGCTTCCTCAAGATGGTGGTTTCTCCACAAAACTTTGACCAGGTGGGTGGTATTATTTCATAACAAGTTCACAATTCAATGTATAATCTCAAAAAAAAACTGTTCCTCGTAAGAATTATCATGCTATAGAAACATGACCTTTGAGATTATTACATATTATTGATTAGGTAAGTACTTCCTCAGGAGATATATGTGGACCACATCATGAACCTAGGAGAGGTTCAGTGAAATCACTAAAGAATAAGAAACGGTATCGAAATGTTTAAGAATTTAAAAGGGAAAAATATACCTAGGAATTTATTTTCCTTTATTCCATGGAGAAATTTGTAGAAATGCATTATCACCAACTTCAAATTCCAGATCATGTTGATAATTATCATTATAACTTTTCTGTTTAATTTGTGCTACCATGATGTGTTGCTGAAGAGATCTAACCTTCTCTTCCATTTATTTAGGTATCTTAGGTCCCAATAGCTTTACATCTCCAACTTCATCCTAATATTTTTGAGTTCTCCACATCATTCCATATAGGGATTCATAAGGATCCATCGGAATGCTCAAGTTATAGCTATTATTGAAAGAAAAGAAACTAGTGATAGGTGATGATCCCAAACACCATTTAAATAAATAGAAAAATATTTTATAATATCCTTAAGGTTTTAATTTTTTTATCATAATGACCATATATGTGAGTATGATACATATTACTGAGACATAACTTTGTATCTTGGACCAACTGAAGACTTTTTCAAAACATTGAGGTAAACCTTATATCTCAATCAGATGCAATAGAATATGGAACTCCATGAAAAATTAACACTTCATCAATGTTTATTCTAGATAGTTGATATGGATATAAATATTATCTGATATCAATAAAGTTTGTTGACTTTTTAAAATCTTGACTACAACCCAAATAGCATATTTCTCTTCACTTCCTAGGGTGGTAATATATTGAGAAGTCATAATCCTTAATCGTCAATAACCATATTCTCTGTCGCATATCCAGGTAATTCTGTGTGGATGTATACTTTAAACTTTTTTGATCAGTATATATATAACACTTTTCTCTATGAAGACAATGCCTCTATATATTTAATAAAGAAATTACCATAGCAATATCTGGATCATGAGTTGTGTAATTTTTCTAATAAACATTAAATTTTCATGAGGCATATTCTATAACCATATCATTCAATATGATAATGTAACCCAATACCTTATTAGATGAATTAATACAGATTACAAGCCCTTTTTAATGCATGGTAATTTGAGCATGAGTGAGTTGACTAATCTTCTATTTAGTTACTTAAAATTTTTGCCCCATTAATTCTTCCAGAGGAACTTATCACCCTTCCAAATTATCTTGGGGATTATATTATATATTCATGATAAATTCTTCACAAACCATCGATAATATCAAAAAAAACCAAGAAAATCGTATATCATTCACAACTGTTAGTCTTGATAATGTTCAATAACTTCCATCTTTGATGGATCCATAAATATCCCCTCACTTGAGATTATATAACCGAAAAATGAAACCCAGTGTAGCAAAAATTTGTACTTTTTGAAATTTCTATACCGTTTTTCCTTCCATAGGTTCTTTAGTACAATCCTAAAAATATATTCATTCTCTTACTTGATCTTTGAATATATAAGAATATCCTCTTTAAAGACTACCACAAACTAATCAAGGTAATCTCTAAAGAATATTTTCCTTAAATATATACAGATAGAAATGTAATTAGTATGACCAAATGGAATCACTATACACTCATAGTGTCCATCCTATGCATGAAATGTTGTCTTGGGAATATCCTCCTTCTTGACCCTCAATTGATGATATCTAGATCAGGGGTCACTCTTGGAAAATTATTAATCTCCGTGTAGTCGATCAAAAAATTCATCAATATGAGGTAGATGATACTTTTTATGGATTTTGTTCTTGTTCAGTTCTTGATAATAAATACATAGTAGCATTGATCCATCTTTCTTCTTAACAAAAAGAACTGGTGCACCCCAAGTTGACACACTTGTCCAAATGAATCCCTTGTCAATATTCTCCCAGAGACCCTTCTTCAATTCCTATAACTCAATTAGGACTATTCTATAGGGAGTATTTGAAATAGGTGTGGCACCATGTATGAGTTCCATTGAAAACTATACTTCATGATTTGATATAAGAATAGGAAACTATTACATAAATACATCCATAAACTCTCGCATAATAGCCATATCATATATGTTGAGTTTCTCCCAAACCATATTTGATAACCATTCATTTTAAATAAGAATAAAAAACTATATAATGGATTTAATTTCAAATGGATGTTAATATATATCATCACTTGGGTAGACGATCATGGTTTGGTTTGTAATATCAAACATGACTTCCCTTATTTGATAATTTGAAACGCCCTGACCCCAGAAGCCTGGAATCAGTGCATTATTGTATTACATTGCCATGATTACAAGAAATTTGTATCCCAAAGGACCGAGTAGTTTATTAGTTTTGGAAAAATAGATACATACATAGGTTCAACATTACAATATGAAATGAAATACATCATGTAAGTTTTATTGGGAAAATCTACAACTCTAGGTTTATCCATATCATTCAATTATAATAAACTTCTTCACATCCTAAGAAAATAAAACATAATAAAGGGGTGATATTAGATTCTCCATAAGGGTAAAAAAGAGAAATATATCATAAACATAACCATTAGTCATGATGAATAATTAAAAACACATGCATTTAAAAAACATAAACATAATATGGTAGGAATAAGAGATGAAAAAGTAATGCCATAATAAAACATAATCATGGGTATTATAATAGTTGAATAACCACGTGATCATTAAAATTAATTGATTAATAATGAGGGAAATACATATTCTGAAAATTTTAAAACATACTTTCATGTACTCGGGAAAGACATCTAAAAATGATCAAGTCCTCAGCCAAAACCATATCTAAAAATGGGCAAGTCCTTGACCAAGTCCATATCTATTTCTCTCATTAGACCTATCAATGCATTGAGAGCCTATAATGGGCCCCAAAAGTCACTTACTAAGTCTAATTCATTATTCATATAAAATGGGTGAACATAATCGACATATATATTCATATTTAAACTAACATATGAAATGTAAATAACTTTCTCGAATCATTGAACATAAACACTAACCATTCGAAATAATATGGTGAATGGTATAAAGATATAACATTTATTGTCAAACTAATCAGAAACCCTAAAAAACATATTATAGATTATATTAGAATAGATAATAATTAATGAATTAAAAGAATCAACAATGTATTTTGACATAGGAAAAGGTACTTTTAAATGATACCATTCACAAATTCTTGAGGAAATAATCCTTAAACATTCCAAAGTGTCCCATTCCACCTTGAAATATTCAAATAATAATCCCTTATAATATCATGACAATAAGGAGACTCTTTAAATGATATAACAGAAATCCATACATACACCACATTTATGGAATAAGTGGTGAACAAGGCATATACCTTATAAAAGTGTAAGCGAGATGAGAAAAATCCTTTTTAACTTAGAAAGAAGAGTTATTTTGGAAAAAAAATTTTGTATAAAACATGAAATCAGATTGTAAACATGTATATCCCAAAAAATAAAAGTTAAGGAGATTGAAATTATATTTGAGTCACAAATTTTTTCCCATAAGGTAAAAATATTTGCTAATAAATCTTTAAAACTAAAACATTTTAGTGCGGTTTAAGGAAAATATTAAGGATATTTTAAAGAGGAAAGACCTGTTTGCTTTCATAAAACCAAAAATAAAACAAGGTAATTTTTCATGATTAAATTTGTGATTTTAGAATGTTAATTACGGATTAAAACATATTATAGAGTAAATTTAAAAATAGGTAATAATTATAGAAGTTCCCCTAAATCAAGCTTGTATTCCTGGAATAATTTTTTGAAATATTATTTTAAAACATGTAAATACACATTAAATAAATAAATATTATGATTGGTACACATATATAGAACATTCACATAGAATTTATGAAGAGTTAATAGTAATAAATATTAATTTCATTTAGGTGAGTAGAGAATAAGAGCACCCCAAATGAAAATAGAGGTTCATGTAGAAAATACATACAACGTTGTAATCAATTAAATCATATGCACAAAAATTAATAATCATAAAATGATACATTAAATATCATAAAAATAAATATACTCATGATATTAAGCATCCATTATAAGTATACATACACCATACATAATTAGTATTAGTGAATACGGAATATCCCACAAAAATGGTAGAGATATGGAGAAACCCATACAAACATTTGGCATGGAAATGAGTGTTCTTGTAAGGTCTTAATGAGAGGTAAAGGGGTATCTCATAATTTATATATCATAAGGGAAGTATTGGGGAGGTTCAAAAACATACCCCATCATTAGTAATTAAAAATAAAAGGACACAATATAGGGGGATTCTTGAATAAAAGTGAGAGATAGAGTCTCATACCTTAAATCTGAGGGTGTTATTCTCTTGATCTTAATGACCTGAATAACCAAATTAGGTTCATTAATTAAAAATTACATAACCCTTTATACATTTAATTGTTTTATTATGACTTTATTAAGTTAATTAATGGCCTTTTAGATGGGTTATGGGATTCAATTTCATTGTTTGTGAGTGCTCCCTTTCATAATATTCACGATCAGCTCACATATAAAAGACTATGGTAGTTCATGTAAGATGGTAGTTGAAGTCAAAAATTGATTTTATATGTTATAAATGAACATTAAAAAGATTAAATGGTTATAAAATTCATTTTTTTATTTTTAGTGATGGTGAATGATTATATAAAACATTAATGATAAACGTTTGGATTAATTTGGAAATTTTTCTCACAATTACCTTATTTTGTATTATTATTTTACATCATGATTGAATAAGTATTATAGGAAAATAAATAAGATAATATATATATATATATTAGTATATTTCAATTATAAAATTGGTTTCATGGCCAAAGTTGAATAAGGTAAATTAAATTGAAATCATTATTGTCCTTGAATGTGATAAATCAGCATATCTCAGACGATGTTTCATTTTAGCATAAATGAGGGGGAAAGGAGAGATGAAGATGAATTATCCCAATAGCATAATAAACATTCCAGTACATTTATGGTATTTTATTTTTCATTCCATTCATATGAGTAGAGGTTAGGAAATAAAAGAGAACAAAGGAACATGAAAATGAATGAAAAGAAAAGTGGAATTTTACCTCTTGAATTAACCTTCCTTGAGAGCCTCTTAAGGGAAGAGGATTTGGTATTTTTATGAGACCAATGGTTTATGGTCTTGGGGGATGATCTTGGGAGGAGATTTGGGATGAATTTGTAGAAGGAACAAGGCTTAAGATGAGTGAAAAGAAGAGGTTGGAAGAGGTGGTATTTATAGTGGAGGGGAGGAGGGTTTTCTTAATATTTTCATCTTTACTTTATTATTTTTCCATAAGACAAGAAATAGTGACGATTCCATGAAACAAATAGTGATATGTGAATGTGAGCTCGAACCATTGGTTCTTACATCAGAATAACATCCTCAATAACTCAATAAATAAATTATTTAGTATTTATTGTAAATTATTGTATTTTACTATTCATCAAAAAATCAAGTATTTTAGAAAAATCCCAAAAATTCACCCTATCCATTTTTTGACCTATAGAATCCAAAAATGAAGTCCATTTTTCAAATATAATTTTTTAAATATGATTAATTTAAATTTTAATTAAAATCATAATTTACTTAAAAAATATAGTTTTTACAACATTTATTTATATATTCCAAAACATAGGTACATCATACTTTCACTTAAATCCTATATATATACTATCATAAGTGAGGATACTATTCATAAGTGTGTATAACTATTCATAAAGGTAACATTACTACTCATATGGGTATGTTATTATTCACCAAAAATTAATTTGGACATATCAGACTCTAAATAACATACTGATTGCAACTGTGTAAGTCAGATTTTTTAAATGCAAATCATAAGGGTTGTAAAATTATGTTTACTTGATAGGTTATAAAAAATTGGTATTTTGTAGAGACTCAGTGTTTCATGCATTCAATATTAAATTTATTTTTAAAATCTTGGGGTGTTACATAATTGATGTGGGGTTTATGTATAGAAAACCAATCCATGCATAAGATAACATCAAATTTCACCATAGAATGATTAACGGAATTTTTAGGAAGAAAATTGCTACAAACTTATATGAGAGAAGAATCGTAGAATTGTGATGTGGTCATCATGACATTAGGGGTTCTCACTGATAATTCAACACCAATTCATTGGTTATAGTAATTAAAATTCCTAAAGACTATTCATGATATAAGGGAATTTATATAAATAACATCAAATAAGAAACATCAATATTTGAGCATACCATTCACCACCCCAACTTCATTATTCTTTCTTCAATCACTTAGTAAAACCAAAATAGTTAGAATGACCATTAGGAATATTTGATAATATTAATCAATCATTCATAAGATTTAAAAATAATCAAACCTTCTTTTCAATTTATGACACCTTATGCTTAACCTTGGTTATTCATGGTCATTATTAAAATCCTTCATGATGGATTGTAGAGAGTTTGTGAATTTACAAATAATATCCCATGGTATTTTCAAACTAGGTGCGTAGTAAGGGAACACTCACCATGCACTAGAATGATGGTCTAGATATACTCGACCAACACTTTTAAGGGTTGTATCATATAAATGCATCTTTTACAAAAACCATGCCGACTTGTAGTATCCTGATGGGGATTCATTGATAGGAAATCTACATAATATATAAGATCCTTTCTTGTTCCAGGTATATATCTATATTAATTTTTCATTAATTTATCTTTTGGGTGATATTTTCCTCATCTTTAAGCCCTAGTGGTCACATTTCATTGTGGCCACATATTTTTTGAAAAAATACAATCGTGGGTTGTGAGGAAACTTTAGAAAATAATAGGGGATACATTTGGAGAATATTTGGGGAAAATGAATTAAATTCTATACATTTAATCTTATTTGAATAAATGGAGTCCAAGTATAAATGGGTCAATTATTATCATGGGTTCTTGGTAAGTTGACAAACTTTAAAGGGTGTTTAGGTTGTGTATAAGGAATGTGGTCTGAAAAACCATATGCAGAACATTTACAAGCCATGTAAATGGATTAAACATCATGTAATGTTCATGTTTTTTTAATAAAATAATCTGAGGTGATGTGTTCTTCAATGTATTCCACTAACAAAGAATTAAACGATGTATAACTACATTACATTCCATATAATTCCCCAACCTGAAATTTTAAAATATGACTTTTGGTTTATTTTTCCATACTCCTGCATTCATCACTTCCCCTATTGACCTAGGGAAACCCTCCATGTGATTTTAGAGTGCCATACTTCCTTTTGAATGTCCTGATAATGCAGCCAATCCCTGGTAAGTGGTTTTGGTTCAGTTTTCCTTTCTCTCCCTTATTTATTCAAACATTGTAGAGATATATATTGACCATGTGCATTGTTGGTTTTGATGTTGATCAGTTTTGATCTAGGATCCCCAACTATCATCTACAACTTATTCCTCGCAAGCATTTCCATTTAAGGTAATTGGGTTCATTGTCAGTGTAAGGTGGGGGTCTAAGTATTAACCTTGTGGTTTTATAATTTCCAAGTATATGTAATATTTTGATTTCTCCAACATAACATGTGCCTAAATTAATTAAATAATTAATTAGATTATTTCTTGGAGTAAATGGATTTCAATTGGTTTTGACCTGGCATATAGATACTCATTGGGTAAGTTAACCGTGAATATCATTGAATTGGATAATTTTTTAAAGTTTCTTTAACATGACATGAGACATTATGTGATTTATTGATATAGAATCTCTACGTTATGTCTTAATAGTTATTGATTTCAATGATTTTTAATTTTGATATAAATGATAGTGGTAATTGAAGGAAAAATGGTAATTCTCATAATTAACCACTGAGGCTAATGATGTGATACTGTGATATCCATGTTGTTATGACATGTATTCTGATCCGTTATAAAATTATCATATATAGGGAATATACCTAGAACATGAACACTTTGTAATGCTTATATTGAGGGAGCTTGGCCTAGTCTTATTCTATAATGCTTATTGGCCTTTGACCTAGATGATGTAATGCTTAAAGGCTATTGAACCATATTTTTATGAATATTCCATGGTTATATGGTTTTGGTTGGCATGGTTGTGAGACATGCTCAATGATATTCTGGTATTACACCGAAGAAGGTTATTTTACAATGGTTATATGGTTCTATTTGGCATTATTGTGAGATATTCTCAAATATATTTTGTCATGATATCAAAGTAGGTTATTTGGACATGTTTATATGGTTATGGTTGGCATGGTTATGAGACATGCTCAGATATATTTCTACATGGAGATGAAGTAGGTTATGATTGTATTTTATTAATTATTTAATTAATTAATACACATGTTTATTAATTTATTTCATACACTTCTTATCATACTAGTTTCTTCAGACACAGTGGTGTCGAACTAATGTATCATAATCACACCCTTTTCAGGCCTCTATTTGGGAACTTAGAAGAATAAATGGATTCTGGTTTAGACAAGGTCAAAAGACCATCCTACTGATTATTTCTTATTCGATAAAATGGAGTTTGGAGGAGGGACTGAAATAGGGTTTGGGACCAGAATATTTTCAGTCTTCATGTCTTTTAATTGGATTTTTTAGCATAAATTTTAATTACATTCCAGCACATTATTACATTATTACTATTATAATTTATAGTATTATGTAGTTGGTTTTAACTTTTTTTTCACAACATTTATATTTTGATTACTCTTTTTTTAAAAGGTTGGGGCCGAAGCCTCATTTATTATTAAAGAAAAAGAAAAGACCTCAAGAACTCATTTTTTTATTATCTCTACTACTATGACACTTCATACCCAAGGGTATAACCTCCCCACTATATATTTCACACCCTCTCTACTAGTTGACAACCTCTTTCATACGAGGATGTGTTCTTGAGGTCTCATAACAAACTCTTTTTGGCTATGTGAGAGAGTGCTAGATTGAGAGACATTACAAAGTGGTATCATATGATAAATATTATATTATTTTTTTCTTTCACTATTTAGAAAATTTTTAAGGAATACTAGAATTTGTCGAGACTTTGAAATTATATTGTTTATCGGAGTAGATAACCCATGTATGGGGTAAAATTATAGTGCCTAGGGATGGGATTTCTGTTTGTACCATGTGCTTCTAACAGTTAATGTTATTTCACCTTGGGTGGTTCTCATGTTGTGTAAGGTTATTATTCTATGATTTTTTTGATTCTTGATATTTATACTTGTAGCATGGTATAATAGGAGATTATTTTTTATTAATTATAATAGTCACATACTGATATATATAGTGACATGCATTTTTCATGATAGGGACATATTTACTCGCATGTGATATATACCTCCCTGTTAAACTGTGATATGAGATATCCATTATAAATGACAAAAGAAATGAATTGACATGGTATGCAAAAACACTTGTAATCCATATTGAGAGAAAACATGTGTCAATGGTTCTGTGTAGTAACCACATATTGAGGTTGACCTTATTTTTTCCAGTGTTCTAAGGTATGTGTTTATCTTGTAGAGAAAATGATTCCTCATAATCTTTTACTCCATAATCAGTAGAGTGGAAATAAACATGATACTAACATAGATGAACCAAATATTCCTATATCTCTTGAGGATCAGAGGAATTTTTAGCTTCATGATAGCTTCATGGGGGTTATGCGATCCACAAAGAGGAAGATTATTCACACCGGTCCTTTGATGTGTAAGATGAAAAGATTGTTTCACCTATAACATCTACCTACATTAATTTTTAAGGAGTCCATCAGGTATCCAATTTCTAGATCGAGTTAGTCAATATCATCTTCAAGCATCTTGAGACTCCTACGGATAGGAGGGTGAAGCTTGTTGCATATATGATATGTGGACCTTCCAACTCATAGTGGTATATTCTAGAAGAATCTAGGAAATAGGATGAAATATCATAAAAGGGAATTGAGAAGAATTTCTTGATATATTTCAATCCTAAAACATTTGGGGATTAAAATGATCATTACTTCATGTATCTAAAAAAGGAGGGCATGTTAGTGGTGGACTATGCTAGAAGTTTCACTGACCTGTAGTGCTTTGCACCATCTTTGGATGTTGATGAGATCACTATGGAAATATGTTTTTAGGGTGATATTTGGTATGCAATTAGGTTTTTTGTGAATGATTTTCATTTGAGAATTATTGAGGATGTTATGAACTATCCACTCATCACATAAGGGAATCTGAGAGAGGCCCTAAGTAGTGACCAGGTAGTTTTAGCTAGATGAACTTGGATCCCTTCTTCAGATAGCAAGAAATGTCACTATGAAAATTTTCTCCAAGGTAGTAGTGGTAAGAGAGGTCAGGGTAGTTGATCACCATCTCAATACCATGTTCTATTTTAGTGCTATTAGTGTGTAACGTTTGGCCACAATATCACGTAGTATCCTTACCCTGTAGTTGAGTGTCACCTCTGTAGAAGACTGGATCATCTTCATATGTTCTGTATGAACATTCCACATTATGCTAGCGGTAGGGGATTAGAATAGGCACCAGTTTCAGTAAGGGGCTCATCAACCCCATAGGAGGTTGGTAGATGGAGTTTTATTAGTCGTTCAGGCTAAGTTAGGGGATGTGGTACCCTAGTGAGGGAGAAGCAGTACCAAGCAGAGGAAATAGCTCAGGGTAGTTATACTAGATCACATGAAAGAGGTAAAAGTCAACTGAACATTATGCAGACTAATCCGACTAATGTGGATGTAGGATTGTCTACTATTAGAGTTACGATTCTTATATCATCTACCTTATCTTGTCTTTTGTTTGATACAGGTGCATCATATTTTTTTCTATACACTTTATTTGAAAATGTTTTGGGCTTTTTTTTGGAAATATTTTAAGGTTCATTGACCATCGACACACCATTGGGTGTGCATACAAAGATTATCAAGCATTACAAGTCATGTTCTCTAGAGATTGGATGTTACTATTTCTTTTGGAAACAATTCAAGATGGAAATGATTGGCTGCCATTTGATTCTCAATAAGTATTGAATATTTCTATATCAAGATCATATCGATTATTACTAGAGGAGAGTTACATTTTTATCTTCAGAAAAAGGAAATTATTCTCACTATGGTGAGTGGGATCTTTAGGCTAGTCATGCAGAACCAATTTAACAAAGATTGAATTCTATAATTGCTTAGATAAATGGTATTGGTTAAGATGATGGTTTAATTCAACAATATTATTTTCCTCCAATGGAAGACCATTTTTAGAATGTTTTTCCTGGTAATTTCTATCTCTTATCCTCTAAGTGAGAGATTGAGTTAATGTTCGAGTTGGTTCTGAGAGTAGATCAAGTTAATATCATGTCTTATAGAATGGCACCATAAGAGCATTGGGATTTGAAATTTTAGTTGAAATATTTGGAATTTAAATACTTCATATAAACTAGTACATCTATTTGGGTTTCTATAGTTCCCTTCTCAAAGAAGGATGATGCTTCTTCACACTTATGTGTGTGTTATTTGAGGTTAAACCATATAATGGTCAAGAACCAGTATCACCTTCCATGCATTATTAATCTTTTCAATTAGTTAAGAGGTGATAAGATCTTCTCTAATATCGATTTGATATTAGGTTACCACCAGTTAAGGGTGAGACCAACAAACATACCTTGGGATTCATAGAGAAACAAGTATGGCTTGTATGAGTCCGTATTGATGTCATTTGGGTTAATTAATTCATCGATGATGTTCATGGCCTTGACGAATCAGATCTTTCATCCTATTCTTGATAGAGTTTTAATGGTTTTTGGAGAATATATCTTAGTGTAATCCTAGTCAAAATATGATCATTATAATCATCTTAAAATCATTATGATTATATTGAGAGAGCATCACCTTTATGCCAAGATAACCAAATACATTTTCCTTACTACTAAAGTTTGCTTATTAAGCCATGTCATCTTAGAGTCAGGAGTGTCAATGGACCCATATAAAGTTACAGTCATGGTATATTGTGAACTACCAAAGAAAATCTTCTGGATTCATATATTTATAGGTTTATCATGTTATTATATGTCATCGATCTAGGATTTCTCCCATTTAGTAGCACCAATGTTTGGGATTACCAATAAAAGGGTGAAGTTTTTTTGGTCTGATTATTATTAGAGGACTTTTTAGGATTTGAAAGGAAAGATGGCCTTAGAAACTATCCTTATTTTACTTGTGATGGGTAAATCATATATCATTTATTGTTATGAATCTGGAGTTGGACTCAGAGTAGTTCTGATGGAGGTCGATTGAGTGGTTGCTAATGGCTCTAGGAAGCTGAGACTTAATGGGAGGAATTACCCTACTCGTGATCTATAGTTAACAGAAGTGGTACATACCATGAGGTGTTGGAGAAACAGTCTCATGGGTGAGATGTTTGTGGTATATATGGATCACAATAGTCTTAGGTATATATTTTCTTACTGAGACCTGAACCTTCAGCAGAAGAGGTGGGTGGAGTATCTTTAGTCTTTCAACATTGAGTTATATTATACCCCTGAAATGATAAAATTCATTGAAAATGCATTAATAAAAAAGATAAATATAGAGGTAATGATGGAGTCTTGCAATGAGTGGTGGATAATGGCCCTCTTTATAGACCTGAATCTCGATGTTCATGAGTCTTAGGGATGAGTAGCTCTGACCTTGACATCTATTATATTTGTTCTCTTGGAATTGATAAATACTGAGTAGTTATTTTATCCAGTGGTCTTAGTTATAAGATACAAAAATATATGGTGGGGATAAACCATTAGGATGGTCTCTTAGTGGTGGAAATTATCATATTTTCTATGGCTGAGTATGGGTTCTTACAGGATTACGTGAGGATCTGATGAGGGAGTTTCATGATTCTAGATGGTTGGTGTATCCTAGTTTAAAAAAAGATGTATTGTGATACATGTAGATTATAATAGTGTTCATTAATTAATAATGAGGTTCAAGGATTCATGTCTAGATGCTTTACTTTCTTTCAAGTGAAAACAGAGCATTATAGGCCAGCTGAGGTTTTTTATCTTTTTCCCATTCTTGAGTAGCAAATGGATGATGACAATATGGATTTTTTGATAGGATTACCTAGGAAAACTCATAATAATGATTCTATATAGGTGATTTTGGATCGACTGATGAATGTATCCCACTTCTTACCCATCAAAAAGACCTTCCTTGTTAATGATCTCAGAAATCATTACATGTGTGAGGTGGTTCAGTTACACAGTGTTCTGAGGATTATCATTTCAGAAAAAGATCATTATTTCAAATTATATTTATAGAAGGTTATTCATAATTATCTAGGATATTAGGTTCTATTGACAATATCTTATCATCCTCAGTCTGATGGTTAATATGAGTGTACTATTTAGGTTCTAGAGGATATGTTATTAGACTTTGTTTTGGATTTTTTTGGTCATGGGAGAAACATATGGCACTCGTGGAGTTTTCAAATAATAATAACTATCAAGAATCAATAAATATGGAACCTTTTGGGTATTTTTGTGGAAATTAATGTCATTCGTCACTTTTTTTGTTGGAGGTAGGTGAGTCAACACTTGTTGGGCCTAGTCTCATACATGAGACATCTGATCAGGTTTAGTTGATCAAAAAATGGTTGGTGATCATGTAGAGAAAGCATAAATTATATGATTACCATCAAATACTACTTATGGAGTTTGAGGATGGTCATTATGTTTTTCTTATTTGTCACCCAGAGTGGGGAAACATCAAATTAGGAAACAAGGAAAGATAGTGCCCTCGTTTTTCTTTCCATTAGAGATAGTCGATATGATCAGTCTTGTGGAATACCATTTAGCCCATCCATGGAACTATAGTGCCATGTATGATGCATTTCACATATCACAGATTCATAGATATCATTTAGACCCTTCTTATGTGATATATGATGAACAGTCTGAGCTTTTTATTGATTCATCTTTTAAAGAGTTTCTAGTATGGGTTATGGATTGTAGTAAGAAATATCTTCAAGGTAGGAATATACCATTGGTTAAAGTGTAGTGAAATCATGGTAAATTTTAGGAGGATACCAAGGAGAGGGAGTCTAATATGAAAACACAGTGGATAGAATTGTTCTCTAAGACCTTATAGTAATTCTTGGACCAGGTCAGAGATGAGATGTTATATGGTGAGGATTTTGTAAGATCCCATCATTTTGTAGGTACGTCTCTCTCTGATTTATTCATTAATTTTTCTTTTGGGTGAGTTATTCCTTGTCTTTAAACCATGTTGGTCATGTTCTATGATGGATACCTATCGTTTGAATAAATGCAGTTTTGGGTTGTGTGGAATCTTGAGGAAACTGGAGAGGGTCCATAGGGAGATCCTTTATTGGGGAAAATGACTTAATGTCTATAGATGTATACTTTTTTTGAAGGGGGTTCATTATATTTATAAAGAAAGTTGGTTGAAAAACCATATGTGAAACATTTACACACTATGTACATGGATTACATGTCATGTAATGTTCAGGTGTCTTTAATTAAAATATTTTTGGTGATTGATTTTTCTATATATCCCACTAAAAAATAATTACATAATGTTTAACTATATTATATATTGTGTAATTCCCCAGCATTATATTTTAATATATTTTGTATGGAAGATTTTTACACTCACCTACATTCAGCTCTCTTCCTCTCAATCTAGGGAAAACCTCAAGGAAATTTTAGAGTGCCAACCTTTTTTCTAGATTTCCCAATAAACATATCCGATCTTGGGTAAGTGGTTTTGGTACAGTCTTCCTTATCTCCCTTGTTTTTCAAAATTTTTAGAGAAATATCTTTACCATGAGCTTTTTTGGTTTTTATCTTGATTATTTTTTATCTAGGATCCTTATACGATCATCTATAACTTTTTATTCACAAGTTTTTTCATTTAAAGAATTGTGTCCATCCTCATTTAAAGTTAGGGGGTTTAAATCTTAACCATGTTGTTTGATAATTTCCAATTATATTAAATATTGTGATTTCCCCAAGATAACATGAGCCTGAATTAATTAAATAATGAATTGGATTATTCCTTGGATTATATTGGTTTTAATTGGGTTTTACCTGGATTATAGATACCCATTGGATGAGAGAACCTTGAATATAGGTGAATTGGCTAATGGATTAAATTATGTTTACTATGACCTGATACCTAAGTTTATTACATGATATAAAATCCCAAAGTTATAGATTACTACATATTTATTTAACTATTGATTAGTTTTTATATAAATTAAAGAGATAATTTAAAAAAAATGGTAATTCACATAATTAACCATTGAGTCTTATGATATGATATTGTGATATATATACTATTATGACATGTATTTTTATCCTTACTGAAATACAGGTATATCATGATTTTTCCTAGCACGTACATACTTATATTCTATAATGGTTATATTGAGTGGTCTCGGCCAAGTCCCAAGATATAATGCTTATATTGATTTAACCCATATGTTATAATGCTTATAGGGCTTTGACCTAAATGTTGTAATTTTTATATTGAGTGGGACTAGCCTAGTCCCATGTTATACTGCTTAAAGGGATTTGACTTGGATTCTATAATTCTTATCAATCTTTGACACAGATTGTTGGGACTATGCAATGGATATATGGTTTTGTTTGGCATGGTTGTTATACATACTCATAGATATTCATGCATGATTCTTAAGTAGGTTATTTTACCATGGTTATATGGTTCTGGTTTTCATGGCTGCGAGACTTTCCCAAAGACATTCCAGAATGATAAAGAAGAAATATATTTTACTATGATTATATATTTGTGGTTAACATAGTTGTGAGACATGCGGAGAGATATTCCGGTGTGGATCATGAATCAGGTTGTGGTTTTATTTTATTAATTATTGAATTAATTATTACACATATTTATCATTTTATTGTATACACTTCTTATCAAACTGGGTTTTTAGACATCATAGTGTTGACCTATTGAGTTATACTCACACCCTTTTTAGGACACTATTTGGTACTTGAGAATATTATATGGATGTAGGTTTGTACAAGGGAAAAGACCCTACTATTGATTATTTATTTCTAGATGGGATGAAGTTTGGAGGTGGGACTGACATAGGGTTCAGGACCTGGTATTTTGGGGTTTTATTTGACTCTTTGATTATTTTACTAATATTGTTTATAGTATGATGTTTATTTAAATTCTAGCGCATCATTACATTATTCCTATTATTATTTATTAGAATATTCGGTTGGCTTTTACTGTTGGTTTTTTCTCTATTTATATTCTAATTTCATTCATTTATATGGCTTATTTGTACTACTATGACACTTAATACTAAGGATTTTAGTCTCACCACAATACATTTTACACCCTCACTGCTAGTCAGCAGAATCTAGCATATGGGGAGGCACGCTTGAGGTCTCGTAACCAACCTTTTTTTCAATGTGAGAGAGTGTCAGATGGGTGGATGTTTCATTATCACTTACATACCAAAACTTTTTGATGTTATCCTATACATAGACTCATCCTATCGGTTCTTGAGTAATGTTTTATCATCCTATTTTCAAAAGGTTAACTAAACCTTTCTATAATACAAACTATAATGACCCACATTTTTCATACATAGATATTAAATCTTAGTATATGAATATTTTTTACATAACATAACAATTCATACTAGAATCTTATAGGTCTATTTGCTTTGGAAACTCATATACATATAAAATAGGTTAAAAAGTGAAATATATCATCACCCATGAAGTTCTTTATAACTATAACCCACGTTAGACATTTCATAAATAATATCTTTCTTCGAAACCTAGGGAAAAGAAACATAAAAAGGGTTATATCATATGATTAGTATGGGTAAACAAGTGAGATATCAACATAAAATGAGAATAAGGGTAGGGTAACATGAGAATAACATTTTAAAACTATATCTTTAATATAATAGATCATTAAAATGAGTCATGGAATAAATCTTTGTAGTTCCTAATACATGAATCCTAAAATAATCAAAGAACATTTTCCATGAGAACATAAAATTAGCATAAGACATAGATTTTTTAAATACATATAAATATAGAAAATAATTTCCTAAGTAGTCAAGACTAATTTCCAAGAATATCATAGTGGATTGGGTTCATTACCCAAACCATAATTTTAGTCATGGTTCACTCCCAAGACTATCATAGTGGATAGAGTCCCTTACTGAATTAGGTTCACTCCTAATTCCATTTCTTTTAATCTCAATGGATTTAATCTCTACCCAATGCATTGTAAATAGATAGAGGTCCCAACAATAATTATTTATTATGTTACCAACATTCTCAGTTATATCATGACCATCATACTTATTCTCATTACATTCCTAAAATTCAATAGAAACCATTTTTGAAGAAAATGTTTTTTTGAATCATAAAATGAATTTATTCTCATTATATTATGAATAACCATAATTAAATGAATATTAATTCATTAAATTAGATATTTAATCTACTTATTTTTTTAGAATAATTTATCAATAGTGATTAATATAATCTATTACGATTAAAATACATCATACACATAAAAATAGTTTTATGACAAATATATTTTTAACCTAATTTTTTTTATCTTCATTTACATCCAATTAATTATAAATGAATAATTTTTTATTAATTTTAGTAAGGAAACAATTTATATATATATTTCATAATAATGTTATTCATATTCATATTCATACTCTTCAACCCAATGGCTTGGTTATAATAGTCATATTTAAATAATATTATTTTGTGGTTTGTATAAATTCATTGTTGTGTGTGCTACATGATAGAAAATATAGTGTTATTTTTAAGATAAAATATATACTAAAATATTAATTTATTACATTATCCATTCCTTATATAAATTACTTCTTCTCAATTTTAATTCTTCTATTATAACCTAAATATAACATAGTAAAAAATTGAATATAGATTTTATCAGGAGCATTGATTTCTAGGTTATAACCAGGAAACATATTATGTATGTACCTATATAAGACTCATACTTGATAATTAGTTTTAAAAAACCATGCAATTTTAGTATTACTTTCTATATAGTACTAAATATATTTATCTTCAATTTTCATTATCTTGATAATTCTTTTATCATAGGGATAAAAAATATGATAAAATTTACATACATGATTTCGTTACATTCTATAAGAATTATTTCATCATTTTATGTGAATCATCATGATCATGATGACTTTATTAGACCTAAATCACTTAAATAAAATTTTAATAAATCATATGATCCAAAAAATGATGAAAATTTATTTCTCTTTTCTAAAACCGAAATGGTTAGCACAAGATAAAACAATAACCAATATGAAAAAAAAACAATTAATCCCAAAAATCTCAACAGTGACCAAATATCAATTTAAAACTCCTAAAATATGTTTGATTAATTTTGAACCCAAAAATATGAAATTTTTGATCACTTATACTTCCATGATAAATTTAAAATATATCTCTAAACAATTTTAATCACCCATAAAATTTGTAACATCCCAGACCTAGATGCCACTCAATAGTGCCACGAGCCCAGTTATTTACATGGAATCAAGTGCATATCCTCAAATTCTAAAGGCTATAAACTAGTATTGAAGGCCAAAGTGTGATAGTGGGGACACTATTATCTCACCACTAGAGTGTATCATAATAGAAATATAATGATAAATAAGTAGCAGTATTTGTAAATCATACATACAATAGGTAAACAATATGAATAGATAACAATGCCAAATGATTCTCATATAAAATGATGATGATACATGTCATATGTCTATACAAAACAACCAAAAAAGGTAAAAATGGAATCAGTACAATACATATAACAAAATTACAAAAAGGATAAAGAATCCCAGTTAAATATGATGAGGATCAGCTCTATCTTGTGCTCCCTTGGTCCTAAGTAGCAGTTAAAAACCTATAGTAGGGAGCTTTCCATTATCCGTACCTACAATCATATAGTCTGTTCGGGTACCCAAGGATTCCTAAATAGGGTGTGAGACATAATCTGATTTGGCAACCACCCAATGTCAACTATCATCCAATCAGTGAATATATAATAGGAACAGTGTGCATGAAACAATATAATATGTAAAGGAAGTACTAAAATTAAATATCCTATAAATTCTAGGTTCTCATTTATATTAAGTTCATTTAATTATTAAATTCCATTTAATTTATAATTCTCGAGACACAGCATATAGCTTGATGTACCTCATGAAAAATATGTAACCATAGGATGCCTAAATAGGCCATCCATAAAGTATTAACAAATACTGAATCCAATCTTGTTCTTTTTGTTGGAAGATGAATTATATAACTCTTTTCATTCATTATTAAATTTAGAACCTAAGACCGTCCTTGGAATTCCAAATTTTTAATCTAGGTGTTGTTCCAGGTATAATATAAACCAACACCCTAAAATATCATACATGGTGATACTCACAAGAAAGTATCACTCTAGGTGTGGTATAACATCACTACCATTCAATTGTATCCATGGTGGTCCACTAAGGGAACCCAAGTATCACCCATGGTATATATGATCAACTTCCCATTCAATTATGTTCTTATAAATCCATATGGAATCCAAGTGTCACTTGGAATATAATAGTCATCTCCCCATGAGTCCACCTTTGGAAACCTATATAAGGAGTCCAAGTGTCACTCGAGAATAAGAAAGGTCAAATCCAAATGAGTATTTCCATGGAATTCATCGTTTGAATCCATGTTTCACCCAGTTAATATAATAATTCAATCAATTAAATACCATATAATCAATTCATTCAAACATGTCAAGTTCATCACCAAGAATAATTCATTTATCTCACCTCAATGGTGGCTAAAGGCACTGGATTATCTTGGAAGGCTTAACCTTTAGTTCTACTCACATGGAAATTAAAATGTGAATAGAGATTCAATCATAAACAATCAATTACATGGAATAGACTAGGTAAATTTTATTTATTTTCTTTCTATATTAAATTACAACTTACAAAACAATTCACAATTGACAATTCAATTACAATCATCAATTTAATATTCAACAACCCAGGATAAGGGAAAAGGGGAACACCCTAAGTGATCCAAACTCAAAGCCACCCATGGTGGTCCATTAAATTACACAAGACTTACAAGGGGTGATTTCTATTCATGGTCCAAAACCTTTAACTTTTGTCAATGGGTCTCATTAATTGAATAGGCCATACCTAAAAATTCAATTCAATGATTAAAATTCATTTCAAGGCATCTTCTGAGAATTGGGTACGAGACACCATGACATATATAAACACTTTTAATTTTAATTAAATGAATGATACCACCTACTATAGATCCATAGTGGATAGATCATCTAGTATCATCTTCTGATTTGACTCAAATCATGGGGAAATAAAATAACAGATGAAGAACCTAATACTAGGGAAACATAGCTTGCACCTAAATAGCATATACAATACCAAAACACACGAAGAATGAAACAAAAGTAATTGATATCTTACGAGCATGGATCCATTGAGATGTTTGGAACGTGAATCAGAGCTCCGATGGAGTGTTAGTGGAAAATCATATTTTAGAGCTCCAATGGATCTCTCAAAAGATTAAGGTTCCCACTATAGGAAAATAGATCTATCCCCATGCATTTCGGGCTCCCTACGTGGTCCCTCTCCTCCCCTCCCTAACCTCCTCCTCTTGGCCCTCTCCACCCTCCCCGACCTCGACTTCTCGGCCTCCGCCTCCTCCTCAATGTCTTGGTCTCTGCCTCCACCTCAATGTCCCATCCTCCACCTCCATGCCCCCATTCCCTCTCAGCTCTCTGTCCTCCAATGACGTCACCCCTCTCCCCTCCTAGATCCCAGACGTCGGTGAAATCCCCACTCCCATCTCAGATCCCTCTCCTCCAGTGACATTACCCGACCCCCTTATCCCCCCCAGTCATGTGTGAGACTCCCCACAGTCAAACACCTTGCATGACATCCCCCTCTCTCATCTCCCTCCCCTCCATCCATTTCTCCTGAATTTCATGGGGGTTATTGGTCATTACTTCGAAGTAAGCATTAATATTATTTAATTATTCAATTTCATTTATTTTTCCTCTCTCCCATTCCCCAGTTTCATTCGTCCGAACACTAGGGGTTTTGAGGATCCGATATTCTAACTTTGATCCTTGTTTCAAGGGAGTATCATGGTTATCTCTAGTCAGCTGTGTGTTTT
The DNA here is from genome assembly GCA_963277665.1 of Viscum album. Classification (NCBI taxonomy): domain Eukaryota; kingdom Viridiplantae; phylum Streptophyta; class Magnoliopsida; order Santalales; family Viscaceae; genus Viscum; species Viscum album. The sequence continues at coordinate 1,710,772,826 of OY728138.1, read as the reverse complement.
GGCATCCACTACTGATTTCAAAGTGGTTTGGATCATCTTGGTTCATCTACCACTATTTGAGGTTGGTTTATTATCCTCTATTTGTTTGGCCCAATTTAATCCGAGCCTTTTTTTATTTATGTGCCTATGAAAAATCTATATTAGGTATGAATTGTTTGAATAATCGTACTTTGTGAACAAAATTTCATATAATTCTAAATATATAAGTATATCCTCTCACAAAAAAGATACCAAAAATGCTATACTATTATTTAAAATTGGTATACACAATGAGTGTGTGTCTAGAAGCCCGAGGTCACAATGGTGGTAGAAGACATTAATTTTTCAACATAACAGTTGAGATACTAAAAAGTATTTTTTTTATGGGAGTGGTTTTATATGTAATAACCAAGGGTATTTCTAATTATAGCGGAGTGGGAGGAGAAAAAAAGATCAATAATAATCCCTCTCTTCATATGATATACATGGGGACTATATACACTAAAATAGAAGAGAACAAATATAACGTTTTTATAGAAATCATACCTAAATTTAAGGAGAATCTAGTATTAATGATGTCACACCCATAGTATCCCACATAGAATGAAAATAAGAAAATAAAGATGTTAAAGAAATAAAAGGTGGATATTTATGTTGGGGTTGAGGAGAAATAAGAATGAAATTAAAGAAGAACCCACTAATGAAGAATATATCCAAGGTAAAAAACCTGACAAATAATTAAGAGAATTATGAGAGAAGATTCCTCCATTAGATAAGAGAACATAAGAAGATAATTGAGAATGTTCCTAAGTAATTATTAATCATTTGGAAAAACAAGTTTTGATTCGTCAGAATGCTGGAACAAGCAAAGAGTAATGCAAGATCTTTTCTTATAACCATGATGAAGGCAAGATAGAAAATATGGAATGATTCTTCAATAAGTAGTGTTGAAAACATTACCAATAATAAGGTCTGAAATAAACCAATGAACAATGGGTTGCTTCACCATGAGCTTCCATAATCCGAAAATTGAGAATTCTCAGAGGTATCACTCTCCCCTTATACATTATATTTGTATCTAACTAATTGTGTGATTTAGGATGAATGGGTAGAAACAATAAATCAGGGAGTTCTTCCAAAAGGGAATATATTTTTTTTTATTTTTGGAATAATATTTTAGTTATATTTATGATAAAGTAAATTCTAAAGACTAATCTATATTTACTCAATATGGAAGTCTATGTGAATACATTTAACCATGTTGATAGAGGAATATGTGGGTATAACAATTTATATTTAATGGAACAAAACTATTTTGATGGTTACCATCATTTTTTCAAATGGCTAATAGATATTACAATAATTTGTTATTTAATTTAAATAAAAGATGAAAATGAATAACTATAGATATTAGAGAAATATGGGTAGGGAAATTGGATGTTAAAATATAAATTTGGATTTGATATTACCTTTTAATTTTAGAGAGTTTAGAGCATTAATGAATGTTTTTTTTCATTTCTTTTAATATATTGTTTGTTTCAATTATAATTTTTTTTACAAATGAAATGTTGATATACTTATAAGTTTTGAAATGAATATTTCTTATTATATGTTCAAAAATGATGCCTTAGTATACTATGTATCTAAATTCCATGCAGTGTACTATTTCATGTTTTCATTTTGGATGTTTGAGTATGTTTAATTCAATTTTTTCAAAATGATTTTTTGTAGGTTGGATTTTTTCTATAATCCTCTTAATAATTTTTTTACATTTTAGGGACACCATTTATTGGGTGCTCCTATTTAGTTTCTGGATGATAAAATGATTGTAGAAGTAGTGTTTTCTTTAGGATGTATTTTCTTTATTATGGATCAACTTATGTGATATTTCTGGATTCCTCTTCACTATTCATTACATTTTAGATCACTACAACTAAATACTAACTCTTTTTTTGGGTTTTTTTGGTTGATTCTTGTTGTTTAGGTCTCTTGGTTCCTGTTAGAGGCTGATTCTAGCCACCTATATCAAGGTTAGTGGGATCGCCATGGGTATTAGGTATGTTTTTTCCCTTTTAATTCATTTTTTTTATTTACAGGTTTGGGTGTTTTGAGTATTCAGCAATTTTTCTAGAGTATTTTGGACCTACTGGAGTGGTTTTGGGTAGCCATTGTCAAAGGCGACTTGCACATTTATGCATAGGTGGGAATATACATATATAAGTTCCCACACAGATATATATATATATATATATATATATATATATTCACTCACGGCCATTTGAATATATATATTGGGGATAGGTGTGATTATATATATATATATATATATGAAAAATGCATATGTGTGTAAGTTGAAGGGGTATATTCATGTATAATCATATATGTAAGGATCCCCTTGTACATATTTGGCATTGTGAATATGTACATAGGGGCTAGGTTTCCTTATATATATGTGAAAGTGAATATGTGTGCCAACAGTAAAGGGAAGATTTGATTTTCCATCGTCATAAGAAGAGCGCTTTGAGTTTGAGGTAGGTTCCCTTATGAATTGACCTTTAAATTTAAAGAATCTTTTATTTCTTGTACTTTGGACCATGTTTTCATACTAAACAGTGATATATATTTCTTATAATAATTGTCTTGAATAGACTCGAAGAAAGAAAAACTAACTTATATAAAATTGAGCTACATTTAATTATACTAAAATGAATAAATTAGGACCTGATATTAGTAGTAAAAACCAAAATAATTTGAATTTTATTAACCTATAAAGAGTGTTAGGTCAATGAGAGAGAGTGTGTAGAAAAAAACTTTGTATACATTGTTTAATATCTCTACAATCTTAGATTACAAAAAAAGCATATTAACAAAAGAATAAGAGGAATAATAAGATAGAGGTAGATGAAGAAAATAAGGGGAAGTATGAATCCCTATATAAAAAATTAATCTCTTTATGAAGGGCTAGTTGTGACCTCCCAAGGATTGGCACCAGTGACTTCCAGCAAGAAAATTGAAAATATATTTGTATCCCCCCATCACATTCAACTCTCTCATTTAATACCCCCTAAAACAACCAATAACCCCAAACTATATTTATGTATAAAAGTACAATGATGCCCTTGACATGATGTTTATGGTGTTATGATGAGTACCTATTCCAATAAATTTAATGTTATGTGGGAAGTATTTTTATTAACACATTTTGAAACTATGAAAATTATTCCTTCAGAAAAATTTTATTGGCAGTAGGCATGAATGCTCTTAAGGGAATACTATATGTATTATAGGAGTTCCTTGCCACATTTTCTCAAACTAGAGGGTATATTTAGATGGTTTAATATGGATTATCAAGGATAATAACAAATCTACTATAATAATTAAGATGATGTGTACTGTCGTATGGAACACTTAGGTTAACCTATGATGGATGACTTCAAAGACGTGAAATATGTGTAATCTCCTCTCATCAAGTTATTAAAATTCATCAAGAAAGATCATATATTTATCATAATTTTATAGTTTATCATAAATTATAATTTCTAGTGATGTAAACAAAACATCAATGGGAAATTTTAACACAATAAATTTATGAAGTGTTTGTGATGAAAATTTTATTATCTCATCCATCCAAAGTGATCATGCCAGCATATAGAACAGAAAATTATCACTTGTCCAAGTAGTGGTGTGATTGTGTGTTTTGTTGGCTATGATGAGCATGAAAATGGTACATGCTTGAGGAAACACCGGTTGATCATGGAGCATGTATGTGGTGACATTGGAGGATGATGCCAAGTACCAACATCCTTTTAGATATTCAGATGATTTATACTATATTTTCATGTGTCTGCAATGATTTCAAACTGTAGTATTATTCAAAATCCAGAAGAGCAATGAATAAACACCAGTGTTATGTAACATTTTTACCAACAAGTGGATGCCCCTATACTACACATCAATGGTAAGTGATAAAAATAGTATGGGAAACTCATCACCACCAAAATATACACCTTTGAAAAATGACATCAAGCCAAAGTATGACATTAAATAATGTAATTCATATATCTAGTACCTTTGGGGCTGCATAGGTGGAAAAGGAAGGGGATCATCATTCCCACAGTTCCAGGATCAAATCCCACTCCCCCTGGGTGTTTATTTTCCCCTCATAGATGATTTCAACCATTGGATCTTAGGATCCAAAGGTGGTCTCTAAGTGTGGATCATCTGGAGAGGTCCACCATGAAAATCGAAAGACAAGGGGGAACAAAAAGGCTATTAAACATGACCATATGGACACTAGGGACAATGTCAGAACTGTCAAGGAAGATGCTCCTATATATGGATGTTTTCATCTTCTCAGCAATCATATAAGGTTATGAAAGAAGCACAAAGAGGATGCCTGGAATAGGGAATTTTGAAAAGGTGATCTAAAGGAGGAATGCTGGAAAAATGTCATCTGGATACCTGGAAAAAGTCATCTTGAAAAAGACTGAAAAATCTTGTCTGAGAAAGGATGACTAGAAAAATTCATATGAAATATGATGCAACACCTAAAAAAGAAACAGTAGGGAGATCATGTGACATCACATTTGAGAAGCACATGAGTAACAGCATAGAGCATGTGGTTGAGAAGTCTGACAAGGTGCATTGAGGTAGTGACAGAGAGGACTGGTTTCTAGAAGCAGGGGAATTTTCCCCCTAGAAGTTGGGTATTTCACTTGGAAGTTGGGTGCACAGGGAGTGTGAGAGCGCTATAATTATAAATCGAGTACCAGCTCGGTGCCCAAGAATAACACATGTTGGCTGGCACAGGAAGAGGCAATTCACACTTGGGGGTGCCGCTTAGAATGAAATTTTGATGGAGAATTCTTGATTTGGATTACAAAGGGATTCATTTGTGAGACAGGGATAACACCACATATAACTTAATCAATAGCCTTCACTTAATCTACTCCATGTCTTCATAGGCTAATATAGTGTTGAAAACAAGAGAGTTTTCACCAAGACATCAAGGTTGTCTATGAATTCTCATGTATGTGATACCATTATCAAATTCTCATTTTGGGTTAGTTTTAAATAGATTTAACAAGAACTAAAAATATTTATCACATCCCAAAAGTCATATAAAAAATATATTGTGAAAGGTATAAAAAAGGGGTATAAATGTTATTGGAATACCTATTCTTTCATATTTTTAATGATGTTTACATAATTATAGATTTCGGGATTTCAAACACTTTGTAATCCTTTTAACATGTTTTCCTCCCTTGAAACGGATGAACCCACTTTCTCATTATCTTGGTAGTTTATATACTCAATGATGAGAATATTATATTGTTATATAGTAGTGATATCATCTTCCAACTTCCCCAATATTTGATTCTTTAAATTCATTGCGTGTTAGAAAACATCAAATAAAAGGAGATAAGGAGGGGTATTTTCTCTTTAATTAGACCTGGAAAGTTGATAGATGTCTCTCTATTAAGATATTATATACTTTCCAACTTTATCATTGGGATAATCCTTAATATTCTTTTCCTAATGATATAATAATTAATCCTTGTAGACAACCTGATGTTCTCATTCTTCTTAATAGGCTTATTGTGTGGCACCTCTTTTATTGAATTTACAATAAAGTAAAATGCAACCTTATATGCTAGCATATTATTTTTCATCTATAACTTTTTTCTTAGTAGAAATGTCATACAGTCCTTTGCAACATGTCAAGTTACCTTCTATGTCCCACATAGTTTCTCTTAAAACATTAGTTTTTCCTTGTTTCATTTCCTCATAAACAAAATTTTGTTCTTTATTTAGAGCTCTATTTTTTCTTGTGCAATTTCAAATAGATTTTATACTTATTATTTGACTCTTCTAATGTTTAGAGATCATTGGAGACTTTTTTAGACATCTCACTTGTATATTTATACATTCTGGTATTATTTATTTTTCTCATAGAATTTATTATTCTTTTTCTTGGATTTATCCTATAGATTTATTCTTGTTACATGTTAATAACATGTTCTTATAATAATTAAATTATTTGTGCCAAAAATTCCCATAACACAAATAGTTACCCTTGAATCATTAATCATAGAACATATTGGTGACTCTATATAAGGAATTATAATTTCTGTCCAGCCATCATCCAACCTTTATGTAGCCTTCTCCAAAGGGAGTATTATTTGTTTTCTTTAACTTAAATTTTTCTTTATGTTGGAGTAACATTATCACATATTACTTTTTCCAAAACACCGTTTTTTGTCTTTAGAATCTATATTTTCAGAGAAAACACATTCAGTGTGATTTGAAAAATTAAGAGTTTCATACCTTCCCCTTTGGGCTATTCCTGTTTGAAAACATATTCTGTTAGCCCAAACACCATTTGTTTTGTCTCCCTTTGGAATATTCTTCTTTTAAAACATCTTACTTTATCCAAAACACCATTTTCTTTGTCTTCCTAGCTATTATGGAAGAAACTATTAATCTTATGTATCACTATGAGAATTTATTCCATGTTCTTAAGATCTTTTATCTTCTAGTAAAGTATTATGAAATTTTTCATGGTTGTCTCATTTAGCTTCCATTGATTCCTCTACTTCCATTGATTGCTACTTTATCTTTTGGATAAAAAATAGATTTTTTCTAGGAATAGTATTTTTAAAAAGTATATGAATTCTTTCTTCACTTAAATATATCTTCTAAATGTGCACCTTCCTTCATCTATTATTTTTTACAATTCTACATCTGTTGAAACCCAGTGCAGGATGATTGTATTTTTTTAAAGATCATAGATCTAGCACTATCCAAAGTATATACTCAAGAATTTAATTCCATATATGTTTTGGTAAGACAATTTTCATTTGTAATGTAGGGTTGGTTTTAGTTTTATCACACTTTCTTATAGTTTTCATTAGTAATGAAATTTTAGTTTTGTTGTTTTGGTATTGTATTCTGGTTTGTTTAATGGGTGAAAGATGGTGGGAAGCAAGAAGATAGAAGGTTTTGGGCAGCAACTACTGCATTTGGGAGAAGCATCTATGCCCATGGTTCAATGAACTGTGGGATTATTAGTATTGTTGTGACAATTGATTCCCACTGTTCTGAAACCCATAGTAATAAATATATATTGTCTGGGAAGCATCTATAACCACAGTTCATTGAACCGTGGGTATGTTATATTGCTGTGAAAATCTATTCCTATGGTTTTGAAAACCATGAGAATAGATTTATACCCACCATTTAAGAAAACCATGGGTATTATAAAATTTCCATGGGATATACCTACAGTTTTGTAATAACCATGGGTATAGGGCTATACCGAATCGTCAGTAGCCCACTGTTCAAAAAACTGTGGGTATAGCCTATACCCACGGTTTTATGGGCTATACCCATGGTTTAAAACTGTGGTTATAGGTGATATTTTCAGTAGTGTCTATCTGTTGAATAAATAAGGAAATAGAATTAGGTTTAATAGATTTAATAAGTTAAAAAATTTTGATTTCACAAAAAACATAGGGTCCCACGGTTTGGATGCATGGTTGTCCAAACTGTGTGCCAACTTTGCACGGTCTTCTATAGGGAGGGGAAGCTCGCATGGTTTTTCTGTACAGTTTGACTAACTGTATGCAAACCATGAAAACTCCACTATCAAAATTATAGACATGGTCGCATGACCATGCACCCCAAATCGCATGGTTTTATCTAACCATGAGACCTATAGCTACCCACTATCCCACCTCACATAGTTATATCAAACCATGTGGTGTTCCCCTCATGGTTTACACTAACCGTATGCTATGCGTTTTTCACCCCAAGAGTTGGGTTCTGGGCTCCAAACTTTTCCCAGACATCCCTGATACCAACATGAACCCAAAGAGAATTAAAACTAGGCTATATTTGGATATTTAAACTAAAAATTGATGGAAATTAAAGGATTTTTACTTAAATAAAGAACTGATTTCTTGCAAAATTTCCCCCCAATTCATCCCTAGATTTTCTTCTCAATGGTGGTCAATAATATTTGAGAATAACTATTACCACCATGATCGTACATCATCCTCCCTCTCATAAGTCTCTTTCTACACTCGACTGTGCTTCCATATCTCCCATACTAAATGAAATGACCACCATTATAGAACCTTTGTTCTACAATCCACAATATGTATAGGATATTCCTCAAAAGATACATATAAATGTAACTCAAACTCTTTAGTCTGAAAGGCATGAGATGAGTCTTAATGATAGTGGTGTAATTGAGATACGTGGAAGACGTCTTACATGGATTGGTACCTCTGAGGTAATAGAAACTGATAAACTACTGGCCTGAATCTATATAGAATCTTGAATAGCTCAACATAACGTTGTGAAATCTTACCTTGTATTCTAATGCTCTTATGTCCAATACTCAGTGAATCACGTAAGAAAACCTAATCCATGACGCTAAACTCTAGATATCATCTGCAGTAATCAATGTATGATTTCTATCATGTTTGTGCAGTAGCAATCCATTTTTGAATCAACTGATCCTACTCTATGGTCTCATGAACAAGACGAGATCTAAGTATAGTTGTATCTCCTGCCTCTAACCAATACCAGAGTGAGTGGCATGGACTATAATAAAAATATTCATAAGGATTCATCTATATAGTATCCTGAAATCTATTTTCATTGTAAAATTCAACTCCGGGTGTATTCCTCTCCCAAAATCCCTTGAAATCTTGGACACATGCCCATATCATGTCCTCAAGCACCAGAATTGTATGCTCCGATTGGCCATCTTTCTGGGGTGGTATGTTATTTTTTGGAGAACCTGTGTACCCAATTCCATATGTATCCCTTTCCAAAAATATGATTTAAACCATGCATCCCTATCTAAAATGATAGTGTGTGGGACCCCGTGAATTAGTATCATCTCATGGATGTGTATCCTAACAAGCTCATCAGCATTTAATGCCTCCTTGATAGGTAGGAAATGTGAGACCTTTTTGAGATTTTCAATAATAATCCATACAACATAATTACCTAGAGGAGACCTCAATAAAACTATCATTAAATCCATTTTGATGTCAACCCACTTCCATTCATTAATGGGTAAATGTTATAAAATATTATCTGGTCGTCGGTTTTCTGCCTTCACCTACTGACAGGTGGAACTCCTCATGAAAAAACTAGCTACATCTCTTTTCATACTAGGACAGAAGTAATAGTGATGTAAATCATGATACATCATGGAGACTCTGGGGTGCACTACCCAATATGAATCATGAAAGTATCACATCATCTCCTCACACATATATTAAGAAACACATATGTGACCATGTACATGAAGAATTTCATCCTCACCTACAATCCATCCAAGAGGAGGGCCCTCACCTACCACACCCTTCCGATGGACTAGGCTCTAAAAATATGATAGTTTCCTCATCCTTTATCTATCTAGTAGGGTATATTTAACCACTAAGGATTATAGAAATTTATATCCCTGACTGTCATTCACCTTCAAATGCATCTCACAGAACAAATCCATGAGCTTCCACTCACTATTGGCCTGCGGAATTGCCTATATCAGAGTCCTCCTTCCCAATGTATCAGCCACAACATTACCTTCAATAGGTGTGTAGGAAATCTTGAAATCAAAATAATTTAGGCATTCCACACACCTTTAGTTTCTCATGTTCATATCACTCCATGTAAATATGTACTTGAGGCTTTTTTGGTCTGTGTACACCAAAAAATTCTCTCCGAGTAAGTAATGTATCCATTAGTGTAATGTGTGAACAAATTCATCTAACTCAAGATCATGTTTTGGGTAGTTCCTCTAATATGGCCTCAATTGCTAATAATCATAAGAAATGAATATATCTCCCTTCATAATAACTACTCCTTTATTGATACCTTATGTATCATTGTACACAATGTAACTCCTTCCTGGATTTGGAAATATCAGTACCGACACAGAATTAAATCTCCCTTATTGCCCCTAAAATGTTATCTCATAGGAATATGACCACATAGAATTCATACCCTTTTATTCAATCCAATAAGTGTAATTTATTGGCATAATAATTCATGTATGAAATGCATGTAGCAATCATATAGGCCCAAGAAACTCTATACATTAAATAAATTATTGGGTTTCTCCCAAGAAACTATAGCTTTCACCTTATTTGTGTCAACTGATACTCTTTTCTATAAGATAATGTGACCCAAGATGTGAATCTGATCCATCCAAAAGTTTCAATTTGTGAGCATAGCATAATATTGTTTCTCTCTCAGTGTACTCAATACAATCTCAAGATGTTTGGAATGGTCATGTCGGATGTGAGAATACACCAAGATGTCATCCACAAAAACCACTACAAATGAATCCAGCTAAGGATGGACAAATTTTTTCATCAGTTCCATGAAGAGTGAAAGAGCATTCATGAGACGAAACAGTATAACTAAATACTCATATAGACCATAATTTCTATGAAAAGTTATGCGAGGTATGTCTGATGGTCTGACACACAACTGATTATAACCATATCTCAAGTCAATCTTTGAGAACACCCAAACTCTTCAGATATATTCAAATAGATCCTCTATCTGCGATAAAGGATATTGGTTCTTAACCATTAGTTGGTTCAATTTTCAGTAATGAACATATAGCGTGAGCCTAATATTTTCATTTTTTACAAAAAAGGACCATTTAACCCCACAAAGAAGTATTGGGTCATATTAAACCCTTAGCCTCTAAATCCAATAGTTTCATTTTAAGCTCATATATCTCAGTAGTATCCATCCTATAAGGAGTAATGGATACCAGTGAATCTCCTGACACTATCTAGATAGAGAATTATACCTCTCTCACTGGGGATAATATTGAATAGTCATCCGAGAAAAAATCCCTGAAATGATCAACCACTATAGGGAAATCTTGATGATGTGTTCCTTGATCATCTAGATATAAAATCTCAATATAGGTTGTCTTCCCACCCAAAACATGCTGATTGGGTCTAGCTCAGATCGCCTAAACATCCCATTCCTCCTTGTGAATGAAATCACCACCCTCTAGTGATGTAAAGTTCACCCTTTGATGATAGAAGTCGGCTAAATAATTTAAGGGTAAAAACCAGTCCATACTATGAATGATGTAAAAAACCATTCATCTCAAGGAAAAAGAGGTCCCATATGAAATGACACCCACCAATCTCAAAGGGAAACTCCCTAAACTTACATGAACCCTTTTTTCTAATCCCTAATAAGGTGTCAAGAATCATAAAACCAACAACAATATAAACACTGAGTCTGAGGCTCTACATAATGGGCCAAATATAAATCTATGAGAAGCCCATGTATCAAAAATGCAGAAGTTAATGTATATGCTACTAGAATAGTACCTCAAATAGTAGAAGGTCTAGGATCTTGGCCCTCAATGGTCTGTTTACTATATATATCTAGATTAAACTGAGGCCCTATAAAACTATCTGGCTACCCTAAATAGATATACTCTACTGACATTATAAAATTGGGCTCTAATAACCACGACTACAACCACCACCTCATCTTGATTGGCTAGCTGTACTCAATATCTTTCCATGATGATAAGTTATTTACCTCACTCTAGAACATGTAGTCGGTGCTGACCATCTCTCACTATCTTCCAGAGGAAACGTTCGATAGAATCATTATTGATGGCCCATCTTGTTACAGGACCAACACTCAACTAGGTCCCTTATACACTAAGGCCTTGTATTTCCTGGCCTTCTACATAGGCAGAACCTCCCTTGGCTACCTGAGTATGTTCTCTGACTACTACTATCACCATGTGGAATCTCTAGATAATGCTTCCTACTACTGGTTGAAGTAGTACCAGATCTAGATATCAGAACACCCTATCTTGTACATCTATCCTCTCTCAAGTTACACTATGTGATCAATGTCTAATTCACAATTCCAGAAATGGTATTCGGTGGAAATACATTCACCTATGATATGATGGCATACCTAAGACCATCCTTAAATATCCTATATTTAGATAACTTATCACCCATTAGAATAGGTGCAAAGTTATGGAGCTCTTTAAAATGAGTTGATTTTTCAATAATTGATAATGTTTCCTGCTCTAGGTGCATGAACTCATGGGCGCTATTATCCCATAACATCTTGTGATAGAAGTAATAATATAATTCTATATGAAAATCTATATAATCCATCTCCCAATGACGTTCCATCATTGTAATGGAATCTCACCATCTCTTGGTGGAATCACGAAGCATATACATGGTGAGATTGAGCCTCCTTTAGGATGCATCTCCAAATTCTCCAAGATAGATAGCATGGCATCTAACCATGACTCCACAACATGTGGTCCACCATACTTTAGAAATTAGGTTGGATTCTACTACTGGAACTCACACATAAACACTTCTATAGTTTTGGAAGGTCGCAGTACTCCCTGAATGGTCTTCATGAACCACATAAAGCCTTCATAGAATTGTGCATCAACGCTTATGTCTAGTATTACTAATGGTGTTGCATCTAGAACTACTGGAGGGTCCACTAGTAGATAATGGCCTACAACATCTAGAGAGTGGTAATCACCATTCTCCTATCATATGGATAGAGGATTTCATGGAGTAATACATCTAAAAATGTCAAGAGAACACATCAAATAAAGATTATTATCAAGGTTCATAGCTCAAAGCATAGATATTTAAGAAGTATAGGTTTATTCCTTCCTCTATAAGAACACACCCCTTTGTCTTCTCCATGAGTCAGGTCAAGGTGATGTACATATCATATATAATAAAGAGATACTACCTTATTCCCACTATAATGGTCGGGTCTTGGTCAAGTTCACAACTATAAGAAATTTTAATTTCCATTTTATTACCATTTCATTTCAATTCAGGCCCATTTCTCCTTTATATCATGGTTCATTAGAATGTTTGAAGTAATGGTTCACAAAATTCTGATCCATAAGGGCCCATACACTTTAGGAATCAAAATATGGTGCCTATCTACTTTACACCATAACCCATTCCAGTATAACTATCGCAATAGAAGGTGTATCTATATCATGGAACCTATCACAACAACATAAAGCAAGTAACACATCATAAATGGAATAGAATAATGAATGGAATGTGATTCCTATAAATTTCATAACATGATGAATGAAATGGAATTCCATTATCTCATCTAGTTCGAACAAAATAAAACCCATAATCATATCAATAATAACATCACAACTCAATTTCATCACCCAAAAGTGGAATCAAATCAACTATAATATTGAAAATCCATAAAAAAAATTTTTTGAGGTAATTTTAATTTTATTGTACAAGAGTTAGCTATTCCTGGGCACAAATCATTACCAAATCCCCATTTCTCCCTAACCCTTTCTATTTGTAACAAATAAATGAGAAAACCATAAAAGAACCACCTATGATACCACTTTGTAACATCTCGGACCTGGATGCCACTCAACAGTGCCCCGAGCTCAGTTGGTTACATGGCCTCAAGCACATCTTCTCAATTGTCAAAGGTTTCCAACTAGTAGTGAGGGGATATGTGTATTATTTGGGAGACTATACCCTAAAAACAGGCTGTGTCATAGAATAAATATAATAATAGATAAGTAGCAGAACTAGTAAATCATACAGATAATAGGTAAACAGTTATAATAGATAACAATGCGAAATGATTCTCATATACAATGATGATGATACATGTCATATGTCTCTAAAAATATCCAAAATTGTTATGCATGGCATTAGTATAATATATGTAATAAAATAAATAAAAGTACAATAGTATCCCAGTGAGTATCATGAGACCCAGCTCGGTCTTGTGCTCCCCTACTTCTAAGCAGTAGTCAAGAACCTATAGTAGGGTGATTTCTATTATATATACCTTTAATAATATAGTCTGCTTGGGTACCCAAGTTGGCCCAAACATGGTGTGATATATAATATAAGTATGCATCCCCCTAAGTTTAAGTTCCATTTAATTAGTAAATATATAATATGTACAGTGTGCAGGCAGCAATATAATATGTAATGGAAGTACTAAAAGTAAATATCCTATAAATTTAAGGTTCTCTGTTATAAAAAGTTCATTTAATTATTCACTCCCATTTAATTTATAAGTCTTGAGACATGATGCATATCCCGAAGTCCCCCATGAAAAATAAGTAACCATATGATTCTTAAATGGGCCATCCATAAAGTATAAAGAAATATTAAATCCAATATTTTTTTGTATTAGATAACATGTCATATAACTCATTCCATTCATAATTCAATTTAAAACCTAAGAATGTCCTTGGAATTCCTAATTTGGAATCCATATATCACTCTAGGTATAATATAAACCAACACCCTACAAGCCCATCTATGGTGATCCTCACAAGAACCCAGGTATCGCTCTAGGTGCAGTATAACATCACTTCCATTTGAGTCCATCCTTAGTGGTCCACTAAGGGATCCCAAGTATCACCCATGGAATATATGATGAAATTACCTTTTGATTCCATCCTTGTTAATCCATATGGACCCAATTATCACTCAGAATATAATAGTTATCCCCCCAAAAGTCAATCCTTGGAAAACTATATAAGGAGTCCAAGTGTCACTCGAGCATAAACAAGGTCAAAGAAAAATGAGTATGTGTATGGAATTCATCATTTGAATCCATGTGTCACCCAAGGTATATAAGCATTAAATAAATTCAAGGTCATTTAATCAACTCATTTAAAAATTTCACAGTCAACACCAAGAATAATTCATTTATCTCACCTCAAAGTTGGCTAAATGCCTAGGATAAGCTTATAAGTATTAGCCTTTAGTTCTAATCACATGGGAATTTTAAGTTAAAGTGGAATTAAAGATTAAAAATGCAATTACATGGAGTATCCTTGGTTCATGTCATCCATTACCTTTCTCTATTCAATTCCAATTTACAAAAATTCACAATTGAAAATTCAATTACAATCACTAATTTAATATTCAACATCCCATGACAAGGGAAAAAGGGCACAACCTAAGGTATCCAAACTCATAGCCACCCATGGTGGTCCATTATATTGCATAGAACACCCAATGGGTGGTTTCTATTAATGGTCCATAACCATTAACATTTATCAATGGGTCATATTAATTGCATAGTCTATACCTAAAAATTCAATTCAAGGATTCAAATTCATTTCAGGGCATCGCCCGAGAATTGGGTGTGCGATACCACGACATATATAAACACTTAGAATTTTAATAAAAGGAGTGTTACAACCTACCATAGATCATTAGTGTATTTCTCATCCAATATCAGCTTCGGAATCGACTCATATCAAGAGAAAATCTAAGAATGAATGAACAACCAAATAATAAGGGAAATTAGATTGTACCAAAATAGCATAGCTCATACCAAACTTTACAAAGAATGGAACAAAAGTAATAGGTAAATTATTAGTGAGGATCTAATGTGATGAGTGGCACTTTAATCTGAGTCAGGATAGAGGGTCGGTGAAAAATCCTAGTTTAGATTGTCAAAGGATCTCTTAAAATCTCAATGTTCTATCCATTGAATAAATACAAAAAAGGCTTAGGGTTAATAGATTTAATAAGGGTAAAATCATAATTTAACCTGAACATAGGGTTGCATGGTTTGGCCTTATGGTTTTCCAAACTTTTTGTTAACCATGCATGGTCAGCTGTAGGGAGGGGCACCCCACATGGTTTTTCTACACAGTTTGACTAACCACGCACAAACTGTGAAAAAATCCACTATTAAAATTGTAGAAATGGATGCACGGTCGTGAGCCCCAAATCTCATGGTTTTATCTAGTTGTGCATTATATACTTCACACTATTTTATCTAACCATGCTTCCAACCTTTCATGGTTCACAGTAATCATGCGCCATGAATTTCTCAATAAAAGAGTTCGGTTCTAGGCTTCAAACCAATACTGAACACCCCTAATACCTCCATTAACTCAAAGGTAATTCAAATTAGAACATATTTAGATATTTAAACTAAAAATTTATGGAAATTAAAGTATTTTTACCTCAATAAAGAACTTGGTTTTTACAAAGTCATATATAAAAAATGTATATACCCCAATCATATATTCTCCAAAATATACTAATCATTTCCCAAAATAAAATAAATCACCACAAAACCAAAAACAATTATATATTATTCCAAAAGTTTAATCAATATTTATTCGGCAAATAATATCAACCATTTTTTCATAAAATCCCATATTAGAAAAAAAATTACATTCACCTTAATTCTATAATGTTCCAAAAAATATAATGAACTTATTTAAAACTATACTTAATCAATTATTCAATAAATCACTTTTCAATCCTATGGTTTTCTATACGATAAAACATATGTTCTCAAAATTTAATAACCCTTTATCCCAATTAACCATAATTGTCATGGATCATATTAATCCTAAATGTCATTAATACCTTTCAACTTATATAAAAATAATATAAAATTTTTCTTTCTCAAATAACATTTAAACTTAAGGGTTACATGTTCTACTTGTAACTCAAACATCTATTAAAACTCAATAAATGTCTCCAAGGTACTCCCATAAATATTTAAATGAGTATTAATTCCTTTAAACTAATGACCATAATTAATTCTTATTCATCCATAAATAAAATAGAACTACATCATAAATTTTGAAACCTTATATGTAAATACTTCAATAATATTTTATGAACCCTTAATCATTCTTTTTTATCTTATTCTTTAATAATTGCTTCCTCTATATGACATATTTAAACAATGGAATTCACTTAGTTAGATCAAAATCATTAAGAATATTGAGTCATGGAATAAAAATTCTTATAATGATAAAATTTCTCAAATACCCTAAGGGTTTATAATTTTCATGTTAGCTATGTTTTTATAAAATATAGTTCACAAGGTTCATTCCAAAATTTCTATAATACCAACTATAACAGCCCCAAATCCAGTAACCCAGATTTAGTTCTAACATATTACAATATTATAAGACATAATGGATCACACAAATTAAGATCGGTCGGTTTATCAGTCTTGGAAAACTATATACATGCATAAATTCCATATTACATTGGAAATTAAAAAAATTGCTTGGAAAGATTTTGTACACCCTTGAAATCGTTCAAAAAATCATTCTTCATATCCCCAAGAATAGAAAAGAAATAAAAGGGTTATCTAAGATAATATATCTAGTGAGATATTTTATGGGTAAAACGCATTCCATTCAATAAAAAAAATGATTCCAAAGTACATCCATGGATAATATCAACATAGTAGTCACATGGATAAGGAAAACTGAATTCTTAATAAAGGAAATGCATAAATCCCAACATTTATGATCTTAACATCAAGGCCAGGAAAAATATATCCTTAAACATTCCATAAATCCATTAACAAAGACACATTCATTTTATGGGTAGGTATATAGAAATTTTCTAACTAATGTCTCCACCAATATAGTGATATATTTTATGGGTAAATAATTCATAATCAATATGGAAGAGTGGATAATAAAAACGCATTTCATTCAATAAAAAACATTATTCCAAAGTATATCCATGGATAATATCAACATAGAAGTCACATGGATAAAGAAAACTAAATTCTCAATCAAGAAAATGCATAAATATAGAAATTTATGATCTTACCATCAAGGCCTTGAAAAATATATCATTAACCATTACATCAATCTATTAACCAAGACACATTAATTTTATGGGTAGGTATATAGTAATTTCCCAACTAATGTATCCACCTATTTTGTCTCATATGAATTATCAATGCATCAAGAGACTATTCTATAATTACATCCCACCTGTCACTTTCTCATTCTCCGCATTCCTAATATATAGAATGATTTATAAAATTAACTCTAAAAGTAACTTATAAATAAAAAAATATTCACATTAAATCAAGAATACAAAATCCATGATACATTCAATGTAGACATAGAGAAGAAAATAATGTCTAATTAAATGATATAGAATATGATCAAGAGATAGTTATTGAACAAAAAATCATAAATTGGTAAAGGATGAAAGAAAACAACCACTTCATCAAAAAATTAGGTTTTATAGTAAAACCAAGCCTTTTGGAAGAAAAATGAAATTATAAAAAGGCATTAAAAAATAAATTTATTGTGACATTTTCTAAAAACGAAGTTATAAATCACATTAAATGTTATTTTCAATCCTTTAAGAAAAATATACCATTTTCTTCAAATATATATAAAATTTTAAAAATTCTGAGAATATTAAAAAAATAACTTCTTTGAAAATAACCATGGAAGATTTAAATTGAATATTTAAATGAAATAATTGTAATCAAGGAAAAAAAATACATGTATTTTGTATATGTTGAAAGAGAACATTCTTTTCACACATCTATAAAAATTCAAGAAAACTACTTGTTTGGAAAACATTTAAAAATATTCCTTTTAATCCTTTATAAATAAAGAAGAAATAGATAAAATTTTCTTCAAATAATAATTATATTATGAATTATAAAATTCATGAAGTAATAAAAATTACCTTGAAATAGAAGAAAATGATCAGAGGACAAAGAAGAAATATGGTTGACTTTTCTTGAAAAACACTTTCCTTGTTATATTAAGTACCAAAAAGAGAAAAATGAAATAAAATTATATAAACTACATAGATAACCAGTGGATAAGAAAATATATTTATTTTAAAATAAAAATATATTATAATTTACTTAAATATAAATTTTAACATAAATAATCCTGAATAAAAATGAGATTGTATAATAAACTCTTACCACAAGTCCAATTTTCATTATATGAATTCTTATACTCCTATATAATAAATTTAGATTTATTATAAATATATAAAAAACAAAATTCATAATTATCATACCATACATTTTTTTACTTATAATAATAATTCTTTATTAAAATCAATATTCTATGTGATGACTATTTCGTTTCTCATACATGTTTTAGTTTGGTAGTTACGATCCATGTAGATAAATCATGGATCCATTATCTATATAATTTTAATCATGTCATGTATATAATATTATAACATAATATCACCAGTCTTCATCATTATTTAATCATTCATTTCATATACATTGTATCATCACTCATGTAGGTGGTAAAACCAACCTACAGAAGACCATGTTATAAAGACCGAATACGTAAGAACATGCCAAGGTATAATCCTAATATAAAATTTATAGAAGACAATTCATGTCATTATTATCATATATATTCACTATATATATTTTTATGACAGTCTATAAAATGAGGATATTGAAAATTAAATATAGTACTCATGAAGATGTAGTCCATCCATATGCATGAATGATACTACCATTTTTTAATGAGAAAAAAATAGATAATATTCTATATTTATATAATCATTATTGAATCATAAATGTCATATATATTTAGTAAATCCATAATTATAAACATTCATGAGAGGTGGTGATGGAAAAAAATCACATCGATGTACGAAGGTGGTAGTCCACACATATTCATGAGTGATAATTTCATTTACCATTTGATGGAAATGAGGCAGAAAATGGTTGTCCCATAATCATCATAACATATAATTATATTGATGATATTAAAGTAAATATTTTTAGAATGATACAACACATTTCGAGTAAGTATAAGAATAAATTAACTTTTAAAGAGTTAGGTAAGATTATTTTCTATTCTTTGAGAGACCTTCTTTGGATTACACATTAATTCATATTAGGATGGTCTTATGAGAATAAAAGAATCTCAAGAATAAGGGTAATGAAGATAGAAAGGTATTTGGGCATGGATTATTTAAGTTAAATATCTTAAGTGGTGTGAATAAAAGAGTAGAGGATGTGACCTATTATAATTGAGGGAAAGGAAAATCTTGGAAATACTTAAAATATTTAAATATAATATATATCATAATATTGTCATGTTCTACAAAATATGTAACATAACTTGATTTGAAAATCTCTCACCGGGCCAAATCGAGTTGGTTTCGAGACCTCAAGCGTGAATCCTTGTATTCCAGAAGCTGCCGACTAGCAGTGAGAGTGTGAAAAATATAGTGGGGAAACTATACCCCCTAGTATAAAGTTACAATATAACATAAATAAATAGGTATCAATAATTATCATAGTAATAGAATTATAGTAAATATGGTAACATATAACTAGGAAGTAAATAGAGGAACTAATAAACCAATAATAATGAATCATGTAATAAAAAATTGAAATGTATCTAAATGTCAATCTAAAAAAAATCATATGGAACAAATAATCTCAAATGTTTATGGTATCGAACCCCATGTTGGTCATGTATCCAAACTCCATCCCATATAGCATGAAAAAATAGAAACCAGGTCCATGTCCCTCTTCCAAACCTACATCTATGTAATCTGCTCAAGTACTAAATAGCGAACCGAATAGGGTGTGAGTATAAATCAGTAGGCAGACACCACCATGTCTAAAAAACAATATGATAATAACAACATGTAATAAATAAATATATAGGTGCTTTTATTAATCAATTAATACAAAACAAAAATCAACCTACTTCAGCACCATGCCAGAATGTCTCCGATCATGTAGTATAATCATGGAAACCATAACCTCAAAACATGGAATAATCACATAACTAGTAAAATACCTCTATATAAGCATTTCAACCTATATTAAAATACTTATATATAATCATTTTAATATTGAATAGGATAAGTCCTCTATATAATAATTTTAGCATCATCAGGAAGATCCCTAAATATAATCATTTTAGTGTCACTGGGCATATCTCTATGCAGAAGTATTTATGTGTCAAACTGGATTAATCCCACTATATATGCATTACAACATCAAACTAGACAAATCCTATAATATAATCATTAAAATATAAAACACAACAATTCATAATAGTAATTATATCACAATATCATATCACAAGCCTTAATAGTTAATTTTAAAAAGTACCATTTGTTTTTCAATTACACCTGCAATTATATATCAAATTATCATCAATCATATCAATAGACCATGAATGAAGGATTTTGTGAATGGATGAGCCCGTAAGGGGCTCTGTGGCACTAGGTCTCTCATCCATCGCCGCCTTCCTCCCCTCATTGGCCGCCCTTTCCTTGGCTCTCAGCTTGT
The DNA here is from genome assembly GCA_963277665.1 of Viscum album. Taxonomy (NCBI): domain Eukaryota; kingdom Viridiplantae; phylum Streptophyta; class Magnoliopsida; order Santalales; family Viscaceae; genus Viscum; species Viscum album. The sequence goes on along the minus strand of OY728138.1, from coordinate 1,710,751,688 downwards.
GCGTTCGCGGCACGGATCCTCACAGTCATCGTTGCGCAGACTCGTCATCATCCTCTACGCATTGCTTCGTTTCTTGGCTTCCCTCAAACCCTATTTTCGGATCTGGCTAGGGTTTATATGAGGTGCGACGAAGCTCCGGGGTGCGGGGTTCTGGCGCTGCGATTTTGGGTTTTCATTCTGTTTCGTGACGACTGTATGAGCTTTGGATAGATCTTGCCTTTGGGTGTGGTTTTGAAGGTGGCGATAGGACTTGTTTAAAGTTTTGTGTAGGTTGTGGTGATGACTTCATTCAGGTATGTGATTATTTCCGTATTTATTTTTTCGGTTTAATGCTTGGTGATTGTTTGGGTCAGATTCCGTTGATGGCGGGTTTGTCGACGGGGTTTGGTTGCATTTGATTGTTGTGTGGGATGAATCTGGTTCCTCATCTTTGGTTTATTTCAACACTGTTTGAGTTTCATGATATGCCGGTGATGATGATGCAATGTTCTGAGGGTTTCACCCCCATTGAAATTGGTGAATGGGTTGATGTGCTGATAAAGTTTTGACGGTGCTGGCTTCTGGTGAATGGCGTAGTCGACATCCTGGGCTCCGGCGGTGATGGTTGTTCGTCGGCGGTTCAGTCGCCTGTCGTTGGCTGGGGTGTGGCTCGAGGTGGAACTCTGTTTAAGGCGCCTCGGTTCTCATGTTTGTTATGATTTCATGGTCTGTTTGAATTTTGAAATTGGAATTTTGAATTTATTGTGGTGGTGTTTGGTTGTCTGGTGGATTAGTCTGTAAGGTTACCGATAACCCATAAACCGGCTTGGGGAAAATGAAAAAAAATGATTTGCAGGCATATCAATAGACCATAATTTATAACTGAACTGATTATATATCAATAAGTTACCTAAAGTCTCATTTCATGATAAAAATACCTTAAACCAGTAGCTAATTCAATATTTATCTATGTTATTCTCACCCAACGGGTAGCTATAAGCTAGGTCAAAATCCATTGAATCCAAAGGGATTCATGAAATAATCCAATGGATGAATTATTATCATTCATCATTCAATTTATTAATGCACATTTTTTGTCAGGTATATCACAATATTTCACATACTTAACAGTTAAAAAGACCACATATTTTTGTATATACCACTTACCTAAATCAACAATTAAAAACACTTCCATCTATAATCACCAATAAGAGTGAAGGAAATGAATATCACATAACAGAATATAGATCACGCAACATTGAGATAAAAATCCAAAAAAACCATGCTCAAGATATTTACACCACCATGATGGAGAGAAATTTGCGAATAGAATAAAACCTAAGGAAAACAACTCACTGAGGATCAGATACCTATTTGGGATGTCTGGAAGGGATATAGGGGCTCTAAAATCTCTTGCAGTCGTCTAGGGCTCAATAGAGTAGGGTAAATATTGAATGAATGAATAATCATACATGTTTCCCTCTTAAAATTATGGGAACCAAGAAATACATGACATGTAATCTATTTTCATATCATCTATTTCTTAAGTTATGAGTACACCAAAATTTACATCACCTCAGGTTATTTTAACACCTCTTGAACATTACATGATATGTAATGTAGATTCATGGCATGTAATGAGCTCACACCATGAACCATTTCATGGCATGTATTCATTTCATTGAATCTTCCCAGAAGTAGTTCCACATTGCGTAACAAATTTACATGATATGTAATTTCCCTGTAGGTATTTTTAAATCCAAAATTTTACAAAAGAGCCTAAACCATCTCCAAATCCTTCCAAACCCATGGAAAACCCTCATAATCCAATTTAACACATTTATAATCAAGAATACATTAATTAAAAACAATATAAATTCTCAAAAATTAGGCCATTTTTTCAATAAGGATTTATATCTTCAAATGAAACTCAACCAACAAGGTTTGAAGATAGGGAAACCCCAAAAAAATTAACATAAAACTCAAAGAGGGATGTACCAGAAAAAAAAGACAAGATCTTACAACCTCCCCAACATATAGCATCTCATCCTTGAGATGCTCCAATCATCATTGTAGGGTCTCAAAAAAACAAGTATGTCCACTCTGCTTACATATCAGACTCCCTCTCCAAGGTCTTCTCCTAAACACATCCATTCTACCACTGCACTTGAATTGTATTTATAGTCCTACCTTAAAGATACTTATCACTACACTCAATAATCAATATTTAATGTTCCTAAAAATCTATATCTAAAAAAATCTCGAAACCCTTAATGTCTACAACATGAGAAGGGTAAGAATTATATCTCTAATATTATGATACGTGAAACACATGACGCATGTAACTGTAGCACTATGGAAGGGATAATCGGTATGCCACAGGATCGAACCTTTCTACTATCTCAAATGGACCGATAAACCTAAGCGATAGATTTAATTTTTTCTTGATATGGAATTTCCCCAACCTAGGAGACACCTGAAGGAAAATATGATGACCAACCTCAAACTCCAGAGGTCATCTTCGATGGTTAACATAAGATTTCTGCTCACTCTGTATGATCACCAACTACCTCCGGATCAACTAGTCCTACTTACATGTATCCTATATGAGACAAGTCCCAGTAGGTGCAGACTCACCTGCCTTTAACCAAAAAATATGTGAATGGAATTTCAATCCATATGAAACATTTAAATGTTCTATAAATATCGATTCATAGAATCATTTATTATACAAAAACTCCACGAGTTCTATATGTTGCAACCATGAACCACTAGAATACAAAAAATAGGCTCATAATATATCCTTTATAATTTGAATAGTCTACTAAGATTCACTATGAGTCTAAGTATGATAGGTTGTGCTCAAAAAAACATTTTATCCAAAATACTTCTAAAAACCATTCCATAACTAAAACATTAAATTGGGATCTCTATCAGAAATGATACTTCTCATAACATTGAGCAACTGAACTGTCTCTTGTACATAGATACTACCTAGATCATCAACAATAAAGTCTTAGATATGTAATAAATGATATACCTTCATTATTCAATCCATGATCACCCTTACCACATCATTATTATGTGTTTTCCTAGGTAATATTCTCACAAAATCCATAATTAAATCGTCTCATTTCCACTTAGGAATGGTAAGAGGCAGAAACACCCCATTAGGAATCTAATGCTCCGATTTCACCTAATAATAGGTGAAACATATCACCATAAAGCTCACAAAATCCTTATTCATTCCTGACCACCAGTACTTTCTATGAAGAACACGATACATATTTGTCAAACTAGTATGTACCCCCCATCTAGAATCATGAAACTATCTCATCATCTCCCCCACACAGTCCTATAGGAACTAATACTTGGTCCTAGAAAAGAAGATAATTGTTGTTGAGTCCATACTAATGGTGGCTCCCCACCATATAATTTTTACCTCAGAACTAGGCCCTCAAAATTAGATAATTTCTTTATCTCGATCCAATTAAGAAGAATGGGTATGAAATATATATAATTCAAAGCTACTCATCCATCTGACTCTTGAACATCTATATGCATGTCTGCAAAGGCACCATCATTCTCCACTCATCACAATACCCCCACACTACCTCTATTTTCATATTCTGGTTTAGGAATCAGAAATTAAATTACCATTTTCTAGTGTATATGAAAAGTTGAATTCAAAACATTGTTTATAATTGACCCACCTCATCATCCAAAGGATTAGGTACCACTATGAAAATATATGCCTAGTTATATTATGTTCAATGCATACCACAAACTTCCTTCCCAAAAGATAGTGTCTCCAGAATCTCAGTTCATCTACCACTGCAACTGACTTCAAATCACAAGTAGGATAATTCCTCTTTTGCGAACTTAGATTTTTAGAGGCATAAGAAACCATTTGATCCATATGCATCCGAAATGATCTGATTCTAACTCTATATGCATCATAATAAGTTGTTTATTATTTACCTTATATAGGTTAAGTGATGATAGATTATGAGATTATCCTACCTTTCAACTCCTGAAAATCCCACTCGCAAGAATCCGACCAAAAAAACCTCACTCCCTTCTTGTTCATGCATGAAATCGGTGCTTCTAGACATGAGAAGTCCTAAATAAAGTGCTAATAATAACCTACTAAATCCAGCAAATCTCTAAATCTAGAATAAATTCTTAGAATGATACCAATATACCATGGATGCAACCATCTCTAGAACCACTAACACTCTAACCTCTGATATTATATGGCCCAATAATCCCACCTTATCAATATAGAAACTACATTTGGTTTTCTTGGTGTAAATATAATGATCTCTCAATGCACTCAATATGATTTCAAAATGCAGAGCATAATCAACCGTTGACTGGGTGTACACTAAGATGTCATAAAAAAAACCACCACAAATTGAACTATAAAACGAGGATTGATTTAATTCGTCAACTTCATGAATATCTCCAGTGCATTATTCAAACCAGATGGCCTCAATGAAAACTCATAAAATTCATACATGATTCTAAATGTTTCCTGATTTTTATCCAATGGTCTCACCCTCAACTGGTGGTATCCGGATCTTAAATCAATCTTGGAGAAGATATTATCACCTCACAACTAATCAAAGATATCATCGATACGTGAAAGGGGATACTGGTGGTTGATTGATATCTGGTTCAATCTCTGGTAATCTACACATAAGAACAAAGTCTCATCATCATTATTTGTGAAAAGAACTAGATAACCCATTGAGACATACTATGATTTATGAAACCTTTGGCTTTTATATCTTCTTACTGTAATTTCAACTCCTGAATCTTTTCTGGTTCCAACCTATAAGGAGGTATAGAGATTGGCTCTACACCTAGCATGAACTCAATCTTCCAATCAAGTGGAAATATATAAGAAATCGTCAAGAAATACATTATGAAAACCATCTACCACTAGAGGAAAAGTATCATGTTTCATTCCACCATCTTCTATATAAGGACCTACTATCAAAGACATGATCCAATCCAATTTTCACTAAATTGGTCCTATATGACCACCCTAAAAATCCCACCCTTCTTGGTAAAAATAGATGTGTCCATGTGGAGATAAAAAAGAAATTATTCTATGGTAACAATTGATATAATCTCAGTATAGAACTAGCTGATCCATACCATGAATCAAATTGAATCATGTCATTTCCAACACAAATGAATCCCATAAGAAATGGTAACTTCCAATCTCTAGAGAACATGCCTTGAAATGATTGATATTATACAACCCCACTCACAATGGTGTGTCGATGGTCAAAATACCATCCATGTTTTCCATAAAAAATACCAAATATTTTGAAAAAATAGTAGATAAAAAGGAATGTGATGATTGTGTATCAAACAAAATGAAAGAAAAGGTAGAAGATACATGAATCATACCTCCAGTGATAGAAGGTCTTGTATCCACAATAGATGGAGTATTTTTCATAGTGTGAAGATGACTAAAACCTCTACCCTAGGCTCCAGTCTGAATCTACTATGTTATTCCCTCCACCTGGTACTGACATTCATGTATTGAGGTGGCATATCCCCAGTCGCAACCTAAACATCTTGTGGAACTCCAACTACTAATTTGTTGAGGGGTAGTTGAGTCCTTCCTAGAATCTGGTACTATCTCTAATACCCTTACACTAATCTAATTTTAGAAGTTACTACAAAACATATGGTTATGACCCATCTAGATACATGAATGGTGCTCTAAATGAGTGTATGGACACTGATGCCACTTATGTACTAACTTTCCAAAGTAAGAGCACTATAATAGAACATAGTCCTGATATGGATGCCCAGTACCCCGACTGATCGACCCATTGATTCCTTGGTGATAATTGTCATAGTTTTTCTTCTTCTCCATAGAAGAAGATCTCATAGTTTACCCATGCTAAAATAGCATGGTCGCTACTCAGGGTCTCTCTCAGATTCCCTTCTATGATGATTGTCTGGTTCATCACATCTGAAAATACACTCAAGTAAAATATGTTCACCTGTGACCTGATATCATAGTTAATTGTATCTTAAAAACACCCCACCTTGGAGATCTCATCAACAAATAAAGATATTTCAAATCATTATTGGTTGGTGAATCTTCTGGAATAGTCCATCACTGACATTACCTCCTATATTGGGTACATGAACTTGTTATCCTTCTCATCCCTCAATATCTCAGGATAGAAGTAGTTTAGTGACTTCACCATGAATTCCTTCCAAGATAACTCCTATTTCTACCCATGTTACTCTAGAATATCCTATTACCACTTGGTAGTTCCATGAAGCATATATATAGCAAGATTCACCCTCCAATATGTGGGTGTCTTGAAGTTCTTGAAGATCATTTGGACTGACTCAAACTAGAACTCGGATACCTGTGGTCTCCCACCATAATGAACATAGGGGGATGCTAAAGATAAAACTTCCTCATTATCTCAAACATTGAAGGAATATGGTGAGATGTCTCCCATTCCATGGATCGTATGACCCTTAAGAATCTATCATGAAGCTAAATATTCAAATGATTCTCAAGAGATATAAGAAGCTCCAGCTCACCTGTGTTAGGAGCGTGCTGATAACCACTCCCATAAGGCTAAAATTGATGATGAAAAGGAGGAATTTTATTGATAAGATAAACACACTACTTAGAACATGGGCTAAAAACATGATCAACCTCTATAGGTGACAAAAAATAAGAACCACTAACTCTTAATCATTATAAACATGGATTATAGTTGTTTTAGCATATCATAATATTTCCTTTCATTCCATTTATCAGATATAATAGGTATCTCATATCACAGTTCAACAAGGAAAATATGTCTCATGGAATAAATATGTTCCTATCGTAAAAAATAAAAGACAATATATATCCATGTGTGTCTACCATGATGCATGAATACTCATCTTGCACCATACTGATCCATGAGCATAAATATAATGAAAAAATAACATCACATGACATTTGAATTGAACTGTGTGAAATAACATCAACTATAATAAGAAAACATTATGAACAACAATCTCATCCCTAAGAATGTGGATCTCCCCCCATACATGTGTTAGATACTACCATGAACAAGCTCATTACCAAGTCCTAACACATCCTAGTCTCATCTTTATCTTTCCAAAATATTAAATCAATAGAAAAGAAAAACATGAACCTTTGATACCACTTTGTAACATCCCCTCATTCTGTACTCTCCCACATGGCCAAATTGGGTTGGTTATAGGGCCCCAATCATGCCTCCCTATATGCCAAAGGCTACCGAATAGAAGAAGGGGTGTGATTAATATAGTGGGGAGTCTATACCCTTTGATATAATGTTACAATACAGAGTAAATAAATAGGTATCAATAATAAATAGAGTAATGGAAATGGTGTAAATAGTCCAACAGACAACTCATAAGTAAAAGGAGGAACCAATAAACCAATAATAACGAATCATGTAACGACAAGTAGAAATTTACTTAAATGAAAAACTGAAAATATTATAATTAAAAGAACTGACTAACACAAATATTCTCAAAAGACTCTGATAATAAATCCCATGTTTGTCCCATCTCTAAACTCTAGCCTATCTTGAAAGAAAAAAATCAATAACAAGGTCCATTACCACTATCCAAACTTGTATCCATGTAATTTGTTCGAGTACTAAATTTCTAGTCGAATAGGGTGTGAGTAAAACTTAGTAGGTCGACACCACTGTGTATAAACAAACCTATTCTAATAATAAGTGAATGAAATATAGTAATAAATATTTTTATTGATTAATCAATTGATACAATACATATATTAGTATTATTCTTCACCATGTCATAATGTCTCTGAGAATGTTGCATAACCAGGAAAACGATAACCATAAACCACATCATAATCACATAACTGGGGAAATACCTTTGTATAATCGTTTTATCCATTAGGAAAATCCCTATATATAATCATTTCACAATCTACTAGTCCAAGCCTGCTATATAATAATTTTAGAATCACTAGGCATAGCCCTATATATAATCATTTTAGCATCACCATGCATAGCCCAATATATAATAATTTCATAAAACAAATTGTGTTGAGACCGTAATATAAGAATTACAACATCAAACTAGGAAAATCCCACTATATGTACATTATAGCATTAAAATATTAAATCTTGATATATAATCATTATATAATCAAACAAAAAAATCATAATAGTAAGTATATCAGAATATCACATCATAAGCCTCAATGGTTAATTATGAAAATTACCATTTTTATTTTAATTTCACTTTCATTTATATATGAAATTATAATCATTCATATCATAGAAAATATGCTATTAATAAAGTGATTGTAAATAAAGAAATCACATTTAATATCATATAATGTTAAACACACCTTAAACCATTATCCAATTCATTGTTTATCGAAGGTCTGCTAACCCAACTGGTAGCCCCAAGAGAGGTTATAAATCGATTGAATCCAATGGGATACATGAAATAATACAATACATGATTTATTATCATTAATCATTAAATTAATTATATGAAATTTGTACCTATTAAATTAGAATATTTCACACACTTAACAATTAATCAGACCAAAGGGTTAGGTTTATACCACCAACTATAACTAGAAATTAGGTCGTGCTTCCAACAAGAATTTTCAATAAGCAAGGAGGTGAGGAAGATCAAAAGAAGGAACCTAGATCACACAAAAATGAGATCATAACCCAAAAAAATCATATTCAATATAGTTGCACCACCACAATGGAGAGAAAATATATAAGAGAGGAAAACCTATGAAAAAAACTCACTGAGTATTGGATGCTTGATTAGTACATTCGAAAGAGAATAAGGGCTCTAAAATCACCTAGAGTTATCTAGGGATCAAGGGAAAGGTGTTTTCACTAAATTAATTAATAATAATATGTACTTACCTCTTAAAAACATTATATTTTACAAATACATGGCATGCAATCACTTTTAACATCGAGTATTTCTTAATCTAGGAGTATTTTTGGGAAAAAATCCCTCAAGGTAACATTGCAACATTCTTGGGTTGGTTGTGTTTGTTGATAAAGTAGGTTTCCATGGTGAATTATTGATTTATAGATATTTTACTGAAAATATATTTTGATAAAGAACCATTAAAAATTAAAATAAGATCTGGAGGCGATACAGAAAAACATATACAAGGTGTCACTATTTTCTAGTGTTTGCCAAATTTTTGGGTTCAAAATTTGGATTTTGGTTTTAATCACGAAAAGTGGATTTACTCTAGAATATAATAATTATATGGGAAAGTCATGAATTTTGAAAATATGGGATTTTCATGATGTGTTTCATGGAGGAGAAATGAAATTTTTTGGAAGTCTTTGTGAAAGTGATGAGCTTCGCGATTCTGAGAAAATGGAGCTTCGCGATCGGTGATAGAGTTATTCATAGTTGTTGATGGAAGGCTTCACGATTTCGATGGGAACCACCAAGACAGAGTGATATGTGATTAATATGGGCTTCAAGAATGGTAAATGACAATGGATCATTTCAAATGGAGGTGCGTCGCGAAGACTAATCGGGAAAACATGGTGGAGGAGGTGGATCTTCACAAAGAGCTGAGCCTATAAATATGTGGCCACCTCACTTCAAAACATAGAGTGAATAAGAGAAACTCAATGAAAATTATATGTCTCTTAGTTCGAAAAAGAGTTCGTGAAGGTGGTATTCAATGTCCTTCGTGAAGGCTATAAGCGAACCAAATATTCTGAACATCACGAAAGCAAGGATTTTGCGAAGGCCCTAAAAAGCCAACCAAACCTTGTGAGCATCGCAGAGGCTAGTTTGAGCTTTGAGAAAGAGTTGTGCTTCAGGAAGGCTACATAACTTCATAAAAAGGATAAAAGGAGATTCATGAAGGTCATTTGGTTCTCAATGAAAGGTTCTTCGCGATGTCCAATTTGATATTCGTGAAAGAGGATCTTCGCAAAGGTGGTGATATTTGTAAAAATATGTTAAAAGGTATTGCCTAGTGTTCAGTGGCAGAGAGGTATTCATCAGCAGATGAAAATTGGACTTCAATAGAGCATCTATCTATAGTTGAGGATGTATGTATTCATCCAAATGAAAGGAGCTACAAGTCTTTCAACTGTGACTGGATCCTCTGAATAAACAGTGAGCACACTTCAGTTGAGAGAGTAGTGATCTTACAAATTGTGAGTGGTTGTAAACTAGGAGGGATAATGATTTTTCTTTGAACCTGTAAAAAGTAGTGCACTTATAATAGATTTGTTACATTAGAACATCATCTGTGTATGGTCCTTGGAATTAGCCCAGTGAGGGTGAACCAAGTAAAATTGTTGTGTCATGTGAATTCTTTAATATTTGTTTATACTCTATAATGGGAAAGAGAGAGAATAGAGTTTTTTATAACAACTAAACAAGATCAAAAGGGGGATTTGTTTTAATCTTTATTACCTTGATTCACCCCCCCTCAGGTTATCTTACCTATTGGACCTAACAAGATTTCTGAAAATCATGTCACCTCATGAGATTTTTACCCTTCTCAAACATTACCCATCATGTAAAGTAGATTCGTAGTTTATAAACAAATCATGACATGAACCAGTTCGTGACCTATATTCATTCCATGAAATCTTCTTGGTGGAAGTTACACATTTTTTAATGCATTTAAATGGAATCTAATTTCCCTATAGATAGTTTTAAACCCACAATTCTGCATTAGAGCCTGAACCACCACATAAGCCCTCTAAACCCATGGAAAACCCTCGTAAGTTCACTTAACACATTTATAACCAAACTCTATTAATTAAGACCAATATAAAACCCATAAATTTAGGTCATTTTTTCTAAAAGTCTCTATATATCCAAACGAGACTCAACTAATAAGGTTTAAAGATAAGGAAAACCCAAACAAAAGAGGTTTAACATGAAACTCAAAGAGGGACATGCCTGGAAAAAGAAGGGATCTTTCAAAATCACCCAAAATTCATAGGTAATATGTGATAGGGTCTAAAAAACTAAACCAATCACATTTAATAAAGTTTTAGATAAATTTAAATCCCTATATCTTAGTTAGTCCCCATTTAAACATAATTTGACCTTATTTGTGATAATTAACTTTTTAACAAGAAAAATTAATTATATGCTTAAAAATAAAAGGGGAATTCTGAAAATAAAATTGCATATTATGTTTCCTAATTTGGAATACATTTTATCTGATTCAAAATATACAGTTGGATGAAGTTAAATTTAATATAAGTATGTAAAATTCAAGAAAAATTGTTTTTATAAAAATACGTCATTTAAGCATAAAAATCATTTCAACACGAAATAAAGTATGAGGTTGATGTCCATGATTTTTTTTGGTTAAATAAAAAATATTAATGTTTTTAGAATTTTCTACAAATCTAAAACCAAACATTACATTACAACCAAACCATTAAATGCAAAGACCCATAAAAAGTTTCAAATCTGAATAAAATATAATTTATATTCATAAAAGCCAAGCATGGGTTCCCAAATTCGAAATAATGTTTTAAAATACATTATTTAACTCATTAAACATATCTTTGGTTTAAAAATACTCATCAAATAGGAAAAATTAATGGTTTAAAGATATTATAAATCCTTGCCTCATAATTTTAATCATGTTTTTCCTGTTTTACCCTTACTGAGTTAACAAATGTTTACCATGGTTACTTTTTATAATGACTAAAAATAAAAGGTAACTATTTATAAAATCTATACCTCTGAATTCCAAATATTAAAACCATTTTTCAAGATTAAATTTATAAAATTGGTATAATTTTTTTTAATATAATGCAAAAAAGGAAATGAAAAACAATTTTAGAGAATTATGTTTTGAATCCCAAAAATAAACTTATACTGAAATAAAATATAATATTTATTCCTATGGAATTAAATTGATTATATTTAATAAAATTTATATTATATTAATTTAAAACAAAATCCAAATTAAAATAATAAATTTAAAATATTTTATTTAAATAAAATAAATGGTAGTTTTACAAAAATCGACATTTTCACTATTCACTAAAAAGTCTATCTATTCATAAATATTTGAGAAATTATTTATAATAATATTATGATATTATTATTAAAAAATTGATTTAAATTTTTTCAAAGAAAATTTATAAAATTTTCAGAAATTAATTATAATAACCGTACGCAAAATACAATAAAATATATTTTTGAAAAAAAATTATTTTTAAAGCATAGAATGAATTTATTTTCATTACATTCCTAGTAACCATAATTAAAAGAATGTAAATTCGTTAAATTTGATATATAATCTATGTATTTCATTAAAATAATTTATAAATAGTGAATTATTTAATCTATTAAGATCAAAATACTTTTCACTCATAAAAATAGTTTTGTGAAAAATATCTCACTTACCTTCAAAAAAATTATATTTATTTCAAACCAACTAATAATCAATTTATGAATTCTTATTAATATTAATAAGTAAAAACTTTCTATATATATTTCATAATATGATTATTCCAATTCATTATTACCAACCCAATGGATAGATTTTAATACTCATATTTAAATAATATAATTTTTTGGTTCGTTTAAACCCGGTGTTGTGTATATTGTGTGCTATCAAAAATATTATTATTTTTTAGAGAAAATATGAACTAAAATCTTGGTTTTTTTCATGTTGGATGCAGATTCTTGATGGTTTTGGATGGTTGTAACATCCCTAACCTAGAATCCATTAAATATTTTCCCTAATCTGGGTCTCCATAAGACCTCAAGCGTGCCTCCCCATACATTAGAGGTTTCCAACTAGTGGTGAGGGTCTAAAGGATCACATGGGGAAACTATTACCTATTTTAAAAATTATTCATAATAGAAAAAATTATAATTAATTAATAATTGAACAATAAACCAAGAACATGCATTAATAACCATTTCCCTAACATAGTACAAACCATAACTAATAATAAATATGTCATGCCATGATTACAGTGCCAAAGTGAAAGAAAACCAAAAAAAAAATAATAATAAATCCCCAAAATAGTTCTCGACTCAAAGTTTATATCCTTATCCATGCATATCCTAATCCTAAATCAACTTCTTTCCATAGGGACTTTTCCCTTTCTCTGATCTACAACCATGAAATTTACTCAGGTACCCAATGGTGGCCCGAGCAGGGGTGTGAGTACAACTCAGTAGGCCACTAACAATGGTGTCTACCAAATATCTAGTCTAAATAGACAATGCATTCAATAACTAAATAAATTACATGGTAAAAAAAAATAACTCAGGTTCCAATAGATAACAATGTTCACTTCAACCATTTTTTTCACTTACTCCATTTTCATCACTTGTTTCATGGGTTGGGCATCTACACAATGTACACAATGGCTTAAGATGGTCAATTACTAAGAATAAGGGAATAAATCAAGTTCCCAATCTCTCTAGGGAATAAAATTTCATAAAAATTTACATCACACTTACCTTGGATCCTCGGTCTAGGTAGTCTCATAAAATGCATCAGTTAGGGGCATAGAGCCTCATTACCCTTCCCTTACGCATGCATTAGGGGGGTGGGTTTTAAAGCCTCAATCTAACCTGACCCACGGTCATAGATCCTCAATTGCAATACCCAAAAACTACCAATCCATGTTCACATGCATATTTATCCATTCACTATATATTCCATATGACAAACCATACACTATAAATAAACATAACATTCACATCTCATAATTATCCAACATGTGAATTTAACATCAAGATTTAACCTATTAGAACATTTACCAATTATGTTACACAACACATTAAGTATATTTCAAAATTTCAATACATTATCCAATTTAAAACATTTATCATTTCATATTCCTTAATACATTAAATAATTTCTATCACAAATTCATAAGCCATTTGACACATTCACATTAATCCATTAAACACTTCTTCACATTATGCCAAACAATCCCTTATTCGATTTCCAATAACTAGAAACAACTACTATTAGTACCTCTATATTATTTAACCTAACATAAAAATAGGTTAATCATGATATATACTTTAACAGAAGCCAATTTCCTTCTTAACATTACCATGTTCCATGTTCAAGAATATTGGTGCACCCCATGGGTGGCCTTAAATCGGTATAGTCGCACTCAATGAATCCCACGTGGATCTTGAGGGGTTTAATTTATCAATTAGAAAACCATTTTTCAAATCACACTAAAGGTATCAAATGCACAACAAGAGGGAACCAATAACTCGACCACACATTCATAAATCAATAATGAGACTATGATATATATCTTGTATACCACCTACCTAAAATATGAAGATGAATGAACCCTTAACCTTAGCATTAGAACTAGATTCATCACCCTTTGAATCCCCAATCTAAGATTTACTGGAAAATAGGGTTTTAGGGATTCAAGAGAAGAATATCGAAACAAAAATCCCTAATTTGGAGAAGATAAATGAGAGGATCATTAGACTTACTCAACGCTACAATCTTTAGCCAACTACACTCTAAATAACCTAGAAACGAAAGAGATAGACCATTAAGAAGATTCAGTATTCTTATTTCATTACAAGGGCTAGAGGAGGAAGAAGTAGGGATAAAATTTGGTGAGTAACTTAAAATTATAAGGGGTATTTGGTAATTTCTCACCTTTTTAATGGGCCACATGGTTTGACCACATGGTTTGGAAAATCGTGCACCAACCGTGTGCCTGCCTCTGTCAAAGAGGGTTCAAAGTCATAAATTTCCTTGGGATTCTACATGGTTTGGATAACCATGGGACAACCATTCCGAATACCTCTACCCAAGGTTTTATGGTTTGGCCTCAACCCATGCATGATTTTCACTAACCATGTTCCAACTATGCAACATGCACAGGATGGTCTAATTTACCTTTATTTCATGTCTTGAACCCTTAGAACACCCCTATGCTTCCTCTTACAAACAATAAAATATTCCATTGACCAAAATTAAGAGATTTAAACAAAAAATCAAAAATTTACATACCTATAAGAAGTCTAAGAGCTTATAATGGTGGTGAAACATGGTCACACGGAGACATGGTTTTAGTATTTGTTTTATTTCCATTCCATTATTCACTTTCTATCTTTTTATTTTTATATTTCATGGTTATGTAATTATTCTTATAAGATTTACTCTAGTTGATTATATTTATCTTGTTATACATGATACATGTTGTGATATGTTTTTATAGTGAAATCATTTTCATGGTCTTGTGTTTTGATACATAGGTTCTTGTCACCAGCCCGTGGTGATTGGGAACATGCTTCGGGCCTTGTGGAAAGCTATCTTAGGTGATGAGCCAGGTCATCCTAGGTTGGTTCATTACAAATTGGAACCTTGATAGTGGATATTCATATAATATGACCATAAATATAAGCCTATTGAATAATGTAAATATAGTGACCCAACTTTATCTTAAATGACTATTATATCATTTTAATGATAAATTACATAATATTAATATATTCTAGGATCCAAAGTTTTAAAATCTTGGAATTTTTTTTCTCATATGTCACTTGAACATAATAAAAAAATCATTATTTAAAACCTTCTTATTTATCCAAATAAAATATCTCTTTTTCTCAATAGTAAGTATAATTTCTTGGGAATATACATCAAAGAAAGGGCTTGATCAAGAATCCCAGTAAAGTGAGGAATAACATGAGAGGAATAAGGGATATGAATCAATTGAACATTGGTGACAATAATCAACATAATCATAATCATGAGGGAAAATTTTGATAAAATCATGTAATTTCTCATATACATAGTAATGAAATATAATTACATAGGGTTCAAATACCACACATGGTTGTGTGCAAATCTAGCATCATCTTCACACATTAAATATGTGCATAAATTGTAACACCATTATTTTAAATAGATATAGCATCATATTAAAAAATAATATAGATAATATCATGAGATATATCACATTACCTAATTAATTTGAGGGAAATATATTTCTACTCCCACCCGTCACATCATAGAATGATTATAAACATGTATGCCACATGGAAAGTGAATATATAACATTCATAATCATGAAATAAACCCATGGAAAGTAATGTGTTTCATAAGGGTATAATAAATCATAATTTAATGAAAAAACTTTGGGGTTCCAAAATGAATAATCTAAATAATATTTTTTCCATAAAAACATAATTCTTGAGTGAAGGAGAAATAAATCAAGAGGTTTCGAGGATGAGTTTTTTGAGAAATGAATTCATTTTGAAAATTATTTAAAATTGGCTTAGAAATCATTTAGACAAGGTAGAAACATGTATATACCCATAAATAAAATTGAAATAATGGTTAAAATATTATTTAATTTCAATATAGGAATATCCATATTTGAAATAATTTTATAGAGGAGATAACCAAAAAAGAAACAATTTGGTTCTAGAATCTCATTACCTTAAATCATAATTTATTTCATCTCTTTTACGCCTCCATTATGAAAACATTATGTTTATTAAAACATGTAAAAAAGAATAGAAATATTCTAATTTATATACTATTGATAAATTATAAGAATTTTATTCTATTCCTTAATTCTCTTTGTTAAACATGAAACGTTTAGATATAATATATTCCTTAAAATACCCCGTTATAATTTGATCTAATGATCTTTCTTTATTTGTGTTTATAAATTATTAATATTAAATATTAAATATTATAAATACATATATTTATAGATTTAAATAATATAAATTATTTATTATAATCTTAAGTAAGGGTTTTGATAATTATAGAGTTGACAATGTCCTTGTGGGCGGTTAACTGGTCGTTGATGAGAAATTATCCAAAGAAGAAGATGAGAAGTATAAAATATAAATACATAATAAATATAATCATTAAAGTAGGTTAAAATCATTAACATAATTTTAAAATGATACTCAATTAATCTTTCATGATTATGGTCTTAAATTAATAATGATATAGAGGAAGAGAAGATGAAAATGTGAAAAAAGGTTAATGAAAACTTACCATCTTCCTAGTGTTGCTTCCTTTTTATGACATTATACGCTTTGATTGCTTATAGTTGGTTTAATCTATAATGTCATTAAGGATTATAAGGGGAATAAGAGATGTTAATTAGGCATATATTTGGATTTGTTAATTATAATTAAAGTGGTTTTTCCGGGGGATAGAGGTACTTATACTTGAGAAGATGGGTATTTTAGGACAAAATATTGAATAAAATATAATTTACATGGTAAACATTATAATAGTGCTAATATATAAATTTCAAGTAAAATTTTTATAATATAAAATGATTTTATATCTTTAAATTATTTCCAAAATCAAATTCCTTATTTAATTAAAAAGGAAAGTGGAAAATGAAAAGTTGTTGTTTTAATGGAATAATTTACACTTTAGACTTTGGAAAATAATTTTTAGGTTTTGAAAGAAATTTTATTGTCATTAAATAAAAAATTTATCTCATTAAATAAGTATTTGGTTGATACAAAATGTATATAATTTATTAGATCATTATTACATCATGAATGATGTTATTTAAAACACTGGTTAGGGAAAAATTTATATTTTCACAATTCCCCTAAAATTTCAAGTATTTTAGAAAATTATCAAAAAATCACCCTTAGAAAATTTCAATATAATGATTATAAAACTAAATTTAATTTTATCAAATTAATCTTCTAACATAGTTCATTTTAATTATTTATATAAAATTTATTATTTTTATGAAATACACTAGAATATACTTTATTAAAAATGTGATTATAGTTTCTTTAAGTTTTTAATCTTGATATTTATTTTATAAAAATATAATTTTTATATTTTCTTAAATTAATCATGATCAATATTATTTTTATTAATTTTTTTATATCAAATTACTATTATAACTATTAGGTTACTATTCTCAATAGTCATATTATAATTCCAAAAAGTCACATTACCATTCCAATGCTCACATTACTATTCTAATGATCATATTGCCTCCTATAAATAAATCTCTATTCATTCATACATTATTCACTACCCTTCCTCCCAAGGTTCTATATTTTCCTTTTTGAAAATTTTGACTGGTTTACTAATAATTTTTTTCTTTTCTATAGCGTTTTTCAGGAGATTGTAATTCAAGAAGGTATGGATTTTCCAATTTTTCTCATTATAATTTTATTATTTTCTATTTTTTATTTTTATTTTAATATTTTTAATTTTCATGGGTTTAGTTGTTGACTAATGTAACGATCTCCATTAATGAAATAAAGATCTTTAGGTTTCTCTATGATCTATATGTGTATAATACTATATAATAATATATAATACACATTTATTTAGGAAAAAAATATCATTTATAAATTATGGTTCATTACATTCTTCCCATATTTATATGTTTCATCCCTTAAATTTCAACTCATATTCTTGGTTGATAATAGATGAGGTTACTAATACTTCATTATTTCTTAAGGTTATGGTGTTGCCTCTTCATATTTATGGTTTCTATAAAACACTTTTATAAGGTGATTTATCTTTTTGTGGAAAAATATTTCTCCAAAATCCAAGATGTAAACTCCATAGTAGTTTAAAGTAATAACATTATGTTCGATAGTGTATAAGACACACAACACTGAGCATAAACAACCCATAAAATATATTACCATTATAACTTTTCCATTAGATTGGATGGTATGAATAGTATTAATTTATTAATGAAATATATATAATTTACCTACTCAATATAAATGTATGTTAAATTATTAATAAATAAGACCTCAGGTTTTAATAAATAAATTTTATTTTATAGAAAATATGTTTCCTTCAAAAATGATTTTTACTGTTTTTTGTGAGAAAAATATTATAATTAATTTATGAAAATTTTAGAAATATTATTTTATAATATTAAAAACAATTTTTAAATAATCATAACAAACTTAACATAGTGTGAAATTTTGGGATTTTTATGAAATGTTTGATTTTTCAATGAATAGTGAAAATTGCCGATTTTTCAAATATTGTCATTTATTTGCTTGGAATAGAGTAATTTAAAAGTGTCATTATATTTTTTATTTGGTATGAAAGATACATATGATCCATTTCATTTATAATAATATAATTAATTTCATTTGAGTTATCAATTTTCATGATTTTTTTATAAGTTTATTTTTATGATTAAAAATGTGGTTTTTCTTTAAACTATTTTTAAGTGCATAAAGTTTATCCAGTTTAATTAAATAAAATAAAATATAGTAAAGAAATATTTAAATTTAATTAATATATTATTAATATATTAATATTAATTAAAATTCATATAATGATGATTGTTAGTTAAAATGTTAATATAAGATCATATATTGCTTGATAAATGCATTTCTTGATATCAATATTTCAATACGTTTTTTGGGTTTAATTTTAAATTGAATTCATCAACATCTGTGATTTTAATTTTAAAAAATGGATCCCATATTTTTAACCATATTTATTAATATTAGTTAATAATTTGAACTTAATTGTGGTCATAATCAATTGTAAAAGTAGTAAATAAACTATTTACCATGGTAAAAAACTAAAATCATAAAAGTGAGTAACCTTATATGTAAATGGAATAACTTGTTTAAAAATGTTTATTTTTTAATGTTGTAGGTTTTGATAAACCATATCACCCATAAAATCCATTATTTATCATTTATTTAGGCACCTGTCTTGAGATTTACTTCCCATTATTGAATAGTCTTGGGTATTTACAAAAATGTCACTCCTACTCAATTATAAAAGAGAAACACATCCCCTCAATTCTTTACACCTCTAAATCCATTTGGATAAACCGAACTATACCAAAATATCTCCCCAAAATCCTTGTCTATATTTCATCCAAAGGCCGGAAGGCCTTTATTTTTTTATTGATTTTTGATAATCCACCTTTTAAGGTGTGAGGTGGAACCCTTACAATGCCCATAGGCGTAAGTATTACATGGCCCTGTAGGCCTTAGAGTAATTTATTATTCATAGGCTTCAAACATTACAAACAACCCAGACTGACTACCTGTAAATTCTCCTCCTAGCATCTTCATCGTGAAATCAGCTCTACACCTTCGCATGGTTTTTCGTCTAGGCTATACTATGCATGCAGAGGCTTATCCCGATGGCAGGTGCCACACCCTCTAATTCTTGCAATCCGTGTAGCTTCTACCACGGTGAAAGCCCCTTGATCATCCTCCTATAGAGCTTGTTCCTTGTATGTTTTCTTTTTTGCATCTGCACTAAAGGTGGCCCGAAGGCCTTGAGGTGGCCCGAAGGCCTTACTAGCCCGAAGGCTTGGGTGGCCCGAAGGCCTTCAAGGACTCAGGGACCAAATCTGTTGCCCGAAGGCCCAAACAGGGGAAAATTCTTAAATATTACAATATAATAACACCAATATATCCAATATACTGAGATTTTATTATTTTTATGGTGTAATTTTTATCCGTCTTCTCTTTTATAAAATGGGAAACAAACCCATCGTCCATGATTACAGAGGAAAACTGTCTCACGAACTGACGTAATTCATTTTCCATCATCACATATCACAATTGTTCATGATAATGGATTTAATTTTTATATTTTATATTTAGTAAATTTTAATGATTATTTAAAATTATCATATCATATACCTTTTTACCTTACCATACATTAAATTATGATAACATCATTCATGTGTATGACGGATTATCATCTCGCAAAGTGATGTGATTCATTTTGTATTACCACCCCACATGAATGGTATATGTATGTTTGTTTAAATAATTAATATTATATTTATGATATAATTATAATTATATACATATAAAATAACACTTACCATCTTTCCATCTTGATCGTTAAAAAATGGAAACGTTGCTCATGTGCTTGTACGACCAACCATCTCCATGATTATAATGTAGTTCATTATTCATAACTGTATTTCATGGTTGGTTTTAAAGATAGAATTGTATACAAATTATAATTATATCATGATTATTATTCTTTATATTATTTAATAATGTCCCCTTTTTCCACGTTCAATTGTAACAGCCCGGATAACGGATCATTAAGGGGTTTTCCAAAAAACTCAGTTCCATCAAACGGTTCCACCAAAACAGTGGAACCGGTCACGGTCTCCCACTGAAATGGTGGAACTGCTTACGGTGGCACCGTGATGGTGGCACCATGACGATGGTACCATGAGGGTGACACTGTAACGGTCGCACCATCACAGCCACACACCGAAGCGGTGGCACCAGGTACCATGATGGTCGCACTGTCATTATCGCACACCGAAATGGTGGCACCGTGAGGGTGGCACCATGATGGTGGCACTGTGACCATGACACCACATACGGTGTCTCACCAAACGGTGTCCCACGCTTTTTTCTTTTTCCAATTCCACTCCCAAAATGTATCTTTTGTCAAAAGAGAATTTTAATACCCTTTTCAAATCAATTTAAAGCTCAAATGATTTATAAAATTCCCCAAGAGCTGGGTGACCCATGACTTACCAAAACGTGTAGCTTTTTCTCAGTGTCACACTTTTCCCATAATTTCCAGTTCTACCCTTGTTACACATTTTCCTTTGATTAAAGGAAACCGCTTAATGCACAGCTATTATGGCCACCTCTCCGATGAGAATTATTAGATGACTATTAATTCAATGATGGGTAACTGCCCAACCGCATGGTGAAACCACAATCCGCCTTTTAAGTCGTTAAAAATTCATTTCACATAACTCCATGATCTTACCTTTTTATCTCACAAGAATTTCTTATTCTTCTTCTTTTTCTTGGCTGGTCTCTTTTCCTTTCCTGGGTATGTTTGGAGTCCCCCTTCCCAAGGCAAGTAGTGCGCTTGTGCTGGAGCCTTTTTTCTCACTCTTGGAGTCCTCAGAGTTCCTATACTATAAGTCGTGCATCCCCAATTCTTGGCACGTGGAGAGAAACTTCGATCGTTGATCATACAAGTAGGGTTCTTCCTTCATTATCTTTACTATGTATTATGCTGGGCGGGTATGCTAATGTTTCTACAGGGATGGATGAAACCAAGCCTTAATAAAGATAATAAACAGACTTTTATGAATTAAGGGGTGTGTTTGATGATGTTGTTGTACTCTTTTACCATTTCTTATATGTTTTGAACTATATGAACTTGTTTCCAATGAAAATCATGTTTGTTGGTGGTCTTACCTTATGCACTATTGGATACCTATCTTCTGTGATGATTTAATGGTTGTAACATGGAAATTAGTTTATCACGTAAACTCGGTTGGTTAAATGAAAGTATAGTGAACAAGAATTCTTTTGTGAACACCCTAATTAACCAAATAAAAATAAGAAACTCAATGAATGGGGTGATTGAATCTGGAAACTCCTTTGCTCTGTCTTAGTAATATGTGTGGTTGTTCTGCTTTATTTTTGTGGGGTGACATGGATGGGGATGGGATCCCCTATTGTGGTGTAGTTGTTGGTTTGTGGAAATAAAGCCATGTGGGCCCATATGGTGGGGCTTGGTTTAGTTTCAGTACTTTGAGGGATCTCACGGATCCCTTATGTAATTGTGACTTTACAAGAGAACTGGTCATGAATGCTTAATACACTACTTGGTTGTTTTTCCTTCCATGGCTTGTGGCTATGCCTGTTAGTTTCCCAACAGTGAATAATTTTTTTAAAATAGAACCACTCAAATGTGATAACAAGAATGGGTTCAATGGGGAATTGTTTTCTGGGAATGAGTTGTGACTTGGCTATGGGCGGTGTGCTTTTTATGAATGAATTGTTATGAGGGTGTTTGTGTATAGGATGGTTTTGGAACCCCTAGTTTTGGATGAGTGATTGTTTACCTATATGTATAATTTAGTTCTTATGTTTCTTATTATTTCCCCACCCAAGTTGAGAACTTTGTGTCGAACACCCCCATTTCAATAGGAGAGGGTCTTTTTCCCAACACTCCTATGAGTGGCTGGTTATTGTCTCCTTTTTGGATCCTTTTCCCAAGTAGCCGAAGACTCTTTAGGTTGGATGTAACCGCCTGAGGTCCATTATAGCCCAAGATTATTTGGATAGGGGTATTTGTGGTGGTTGGCCAAGGTGTGTGTGTGGGTAGGTTGTTTCCCAAGTGTCTTCAGAATGAGGCTCATGTGTCTTTAGGCATGGTGGTAGTTGTTTGGGCCTAGGTGTCTTCGGGCATGGTGGTAGTTTTTCTGACCCAGGTGTCTGTGGGTGTGGTTACGTGTGGTGGTTGTGGCCTAGGTGTTTACGGGCGGGATGTGTTGTTATGGTAGCCCAGGTGTGTGCGAGCGGGGTATGGCAGTGGGACTACATTGAGAATGGAGTGAGAGGTCTGACACATAGGATGACTTCAATAACCAGTGGGAATGTGGTGCGGGGTACCCAAATATCAATGTGTTATTACTATTATATTACAGGACTTGCTTTATTTGGGGAGTGTGCCTTGGTGAGGTTGGTTGGATAGTTTCTTTGCAAGGAGCTTCGGTTATCTCCTTTTTCTCACAGGGAATTAGAATTCCTCCCCACTTGTGCACGAGAGCTTTTGGTTTTCCCTACTGAGTAAACCTTTAGACTCACCCTATGTATATAAAACTACTTTTAGGTTTCCAAGAAGGCTTCGAGGACCATGCGGGACCGTACTAGTTTGAACGTTGGGATAGTTGATATTGCTGTTTTTCCTTTCTTTTGTATTTTCCTTTGATTTTTCTTATATTGTAGCACTTATTATTGAAACATGCATATGGGAATGGATTGTTTGGGATTAAATTTTACTTCTAGTTTTGGTGTTTTTTGGGACTTACTATCATATCTATTGATCCTACTAAATAAAAATGGTAATACCTTCCATTTTGCATGTAATTCCATACCCTTGGTGCTAGTATACACTCCAGGACCTATTGAAGGCGGGTCTCGGGGGTCACTATCCTTCCTTCTACTTCAAGAAGGGTATGGAAATTTGTTGTACCTTCCCTCATCATGGTGAAGGTAGGTCATGATAGAATGGTATCCGAGGTAGGTTGAGAGATAGGATGGAGCTCGGGGTAAGTCATGGTGAGGATTGCATGGGGTGGTAGGGAAAAATTGTTAGGTAATCATGGTGCGTGAAATAGTTCAGGGAACACTATATAGGACACAAGATTTTAGGGGGCCCATGATCCAATGCAAGGACTCTCGGCCTACTGAATGATCAAGTGAGGCTACACTAATTTCAGTGTAGAGACCCTAGGAAAGCTTCATGCATCATAATGACTTGGGTTCTTCTGTGTCTTGGGTATTTTAGGGATTTAAAATGAATAATAAGTCTAATAAAAATAAAAAACAATATTCTGCACTACTCGGGCTTCTGCATTCCTTGTTTACCTTGCAGCTATTGCACCTGGAAGACGACCACGAGTAATTCGAGTGATCGAAGCCCAGGAGGATAATCTGGCTGATTAGTGGAGTGATGACCATGAGGAGGAGGATGATTAGTGGTAGAAGACACTTTGTTCCTTTCAACAGAAGACCATCGGGAAGTACGAGGGCAGCATCTCGGATATGGAGAAAGAAAGTTGGGTCGAGGATGCTGGTGATATCTTTCAGCTTGATCTGGGCTCCAATGGAGTACTGGGTTCCTCTGGCTATAAACCAGATGTGGGGAGAAGTGCATCAGTGGTGGAAACCCTATCCTGCGGAGAAGAGGGAGGCTAAGGTTATGTGGACTGACTTCGAGAGGGAGTTCCAGGTGGAATTCCTCTCTTCCACGATGAAGGCTAAGAAGTGGTAGGAGCTACTCTCCATTCAACATGGGGTATGTTAGTGAGAGAGTTGGGGCTCAAGTTACAAGATCTCCTTCACTTTGTTCCAGACCTATTTTGAGATGAGGAGTCAGGGGTGAGACGTTTTGAGGAGGCACTCTGAACTTCTCTTTAGTATGTTGTTATTCATTTCACTCTACCGACATACATGGAGGTCCAGAATAAGTCTTAAGTGGTATAGAGGATGCACAAGCTAGTAGGGGTGTCGTGGTAGAGGAGCCAATTAGGCTTGTCAAAGGGCTAGGCCGTCAGCAGTAGGCCTCCAGCATTAGGGACTTCTAGGTTTCGGCTAGTGCGGAGTAGATACCATTAGTTCCAGCATCAATCTCCTGGTCCTTTCCCTTTTCTTTCGGGCCCAAGACCGAGATGCTTTATATGTGGAAGTTGTGGGAACCTTCGAAATCAGTGCTCAGACCAAGTGTAGTACAGTGCGGGTGGGCCAGTTCAGTTCCCACCTCAACAATAGTAGTTTCCAGCCAGGCCCTTTCAGCAGCAGTAGTAGGGACAATTATCTCCCTCTCCTCTGAGAGTAGATGTTGCAGGAGGAGGATGAACTCAAGTCTCTCCTCAGGGACCTCAACCAGGGTGTGGTCAGGGAGGTGGACTACAACCTAGGGGTAGGGGAACTGGGCAAGGCAAGTTGCACACCACAGAGGTAAGCCGATCCAGTAGGGCCATAAGTTGTCTGAGATACGATCAGCTTGTCTAGTACACTTGCATGCACTTTTTTTGATTCAGGAGATTCAAAGTCCTTTGTTGCACCCAGTTTTTCCCATGCTTTGGGTCTAGACACATAGACACTTTCCGTACCCCTGGTTTTGAGTACGCCAATCAGAGGTCAGACCAACTTTTCTCGTGTTTTCCAAGTATGTAGAATGATGTTGCGACCAAATCAGTATATTGGAGACCTTATTTTACTGCAGATGCAGCCATATGATGTCATTCTAGTCATCGATTTGATTTTCTATACATGTGATTTTATCTACTACTTCTTAAGAAGGATCATGTTTTTAGATGTGGGAAGACAATGTGTGACCTTCGTCGGCGAACGTGGTTGCCATGAGGGTAGTCAGACAGTGGAGCCCCTTCTTTTCTTATTATCCAAGATTTCAGTAGTGTTGGTGGATACAGAGATGGTGGATGTATCAGGGATTTTCCTTGAGTTCATGGATGTCTTACCTAAGGAGGTGGTGATTCTACCACCTTAACGTGATGTTGAGTTTGGGATAGACTTGCAACCTGGTGCCCATCTGATTTTGATGGCTCCATATCAGATGGTGCCTTCTAAGTTGTGAGAGTTACATATTCATATTGATGATCTGATGAAGAAGGGTTGTGTTTGACCAAGCGCGTCACCATGGGGTGCTCTAGTCTTGTTTGCAAAGAAAGAAGATTGTGGTTAAATGCCTCGATCCTAGATTCCTAGAGTCGGTGAATTATTTTAATACATTGGCATCATTTCAAGGAATCAAGTCCCGAAATACCGATCTGTAACGCCCCAACCCCAGCTACCTAGAGTCGGTGCATTACTTCGTAACATTGGCATGATCACAAAAGATCAAGTCTCGAAAGACCAATTAGTTTATTAGCCTTGGAAACACTAGATACATTTGTAGACGTTACATTACATCATAAAGTGAAAAACTACAATAACAAAGTCTCCATAGTCCACACTCATATCCTCTTCTGACTATCCCTGCAGGTCATTCATAAAATACTTCTTCATATCCTAGAAAATATTAAAACATTGAAAGGGGTGAGCTCAGATGCTCAGTAAGGATAACAATATTAAGGAAACTTTCATAAATAAACATAAAAATTTAAGGCAATGTATAACTAAACCAAAAGCCTTTTAAACTTGAACATCAACATAATATGGAAAAAGTAAAATGAGATAATGCCATTCACTTCTTCACATGGATATTATACTGGTCGAATAATCACATGCAATATCAATAACCACTTTCATAACGAGGGAATGTATAATGCCAGACATTCTGAAACATTTTTTCAAGGCCTCGGCCAAGACATCTAAAATGATTAAGGCCTCGGCCAAAACCATAAATCAAATTGGGAAAGGGCCTCGTCCAATTCCACGTCTAGTTGTCTCATGAGACCTACCGATGCATCGAGGAGCTATAGCGGGCTCCACCCGTCACTTATTAAGTCCAATACATTCCTCATATGAATAGGTTTAAACATATCATAAAGCATAACATAATCGTATCACATAAAACATGCATAAAGGAAACATAACATTTCCACATTTCAATCACAATATATCAATACAACACATTGATATAATAAAAACGCTTTCAAAACCATTTTCAATACCAAAATAAAAGAAAGTTAAAACTTTGTATTTATTTTTCATTAAAAAAAATTATGGCTTGTAGAGGAATCCAAAACTCAAATAATGGTCATGGCGGCGGAGAAGTCGTTGTCGCCGCATATGTATGGAAAGAAAAACATTCCCTTTTTTTCGTTTAGTAAAATGCTTCGTATAAAAGATATTCCTTTTGAATTACATAAAAGTCAAAGGGGTTTATACGCCGTATAAAAGAATGTTGTGTATAAAACCAAATATGCCTCAATGAAAGGGGATTGAGACGAAGTCCTTAAAAGGATCATTTTTAAAATAAAATAGATCTATTTTTTGTATTCACTATAGGTACACATAAAGAAAGTAAAAATACAAAATAGGACATAATAATATCATGACATAATTTGAAAGTAGGAGATTAACCCAAAGAATAGAAATTAGGTTAAGAAGTTCCCTTACAAAGATCATTTTTTTAAATAAAGTAGGTCCATTATGTGTATTCACTATAATTACACATAAAGAAAGTCAAAATACAAAATAGGAAATAATAATATCATGACATAATTTGAAAGTAGGAGATTAACCCAAAGAATGAAAGTTGAGTTAAGAAATTTCCTTAAAAAGATCATTTATAAATAAAATTGATCTATTATGTGTATTAACTATAAGTACACATAAATAAATTACAAATACAAGATAATACATAACAATATCATGACATAATTTTAAAGTAGGAGATTAACCCAAAGAACAGAAATTGGGTTAAGAATTTCCCTTACCTTGTGTCCGACTTGATTCGACCGTTCTTTAACCTCCTGAATAATAAACTAGAGTTAATATCTAATTTATTAAGAACATTTTTCAAGTTCATTATCCCTTTTATATCACTTATTACAATGTTATGAACATTATGTAATTATTTAAGTTAATAACAGTCGTTTTGTCGATCTTTGGTACTTGAGTCAAAAATAGACTTCTTATAATTACGAGTTGTTCATGTGGTGAAATATCCATTATATACAGAATTATATTCATGATATAGATATCATATATCTCATATATATCCAGTATATACATTCATTCATAATATTACATGACATTTAGAGGTAAGAAATGAAATGCACCGTTCATGGAGACGGTAAGCCGTACATACGCATGAACGCTACTTTCATTTCTATTTCATATTTAATGGAATGAAGTTATAATTATATAAAGGTATAATATAATTCCAGTATAATATAATATATAATACCATTTACTCCATCCTTTATACATCCCATATATGGCATTAACGATTCAAATCACTTTGAGGGGGCGGTAGTCCGCACTTCCTAAAATGAAATTATCGTGTTTACCTATAATGGAAATCATAAAGTATTCCATAAATGAGAAATACAGAAGGATAAGGAAAACATAAACATATTATATATATCATATATGAAAATAGTGTCATCAAAATGGCCACCATTATAGGTGTTAAAATAATTTGAACAATCATCGTTTCGTGAGGTAGAAATTCGCCATCCACAGAAACAGTATGTTCTTTAACCATTAGATGTAGGTCTGTGTAAGTGTAGCTCTAATACTTATTATAACAACATACTAGTGTATTGAGGATACTGGTGTTGTTACAAAAGAAAAGAATAAAAAGAGTTTAGGGGGGTGGAGAAGCAAAATAAAACAAAAGAACATAAGAGAAAACACTACCTTTAAAACGGGTAACACTTTTTGATTTGAGGCAAAGGCTTCCTTGGGAAGAGTTCTGCCCAAAGTGAGGCTTCTAGGAGTAAGAGGGGGAAGTTGGGAGAGTATTTGTGCAGAGTTGGGCCGAGCCAAATGGCTTGAATGTGTGAATAAGGTGGTAGAGGTGGGGGCCTTTTATAAGTGGAGAGGAGGGGCACTCTTGGAAAGTAAAGAAAAGTCACTTTATTATAAAATGAGTTTCGGATTTTAGAGGTCCCACACTTATATAATTCGAGGCTAAGGTGATAAGGGTTCTAAATCTACCCATAAAATAGGCTTTGGACAAGTGTAAGCCTTGGATTTTACATTATCTTCTCATTTTATTTAAATCGTTAAATAATGAGGTCATCGTTGCATCATCATGATGTCATCAATAATTTAATTTATTTAATGTCTAAAAATTATAGAAAAACTACTATGATGTAGGAAATATTTTTATCTTTCCAATGAATATTTATAGGCAAATATATGACTTGTATAACCCCATGTAAAAATTGTTTTAGTAAAACATTTTATGTTTGTGTCATTTTTTTACTTTAACATTAAATAAAAGGTATTTATGTCATTTTCTAACTAAAGTGGCTCCATGGGGTCCCCAAGTTGACCCATGGGTTTTCTTGGTCGGACATGACTCATCCAATAGGATTAGGACAAGTTTCAAGATCATCTCATATTATTAAAACATTATTTTTACCTTAAACTACACTAATTACCTCTAATCGCGATTAAGAAATTAAAAGTTACTATTCACCAAAAAATTATTTTAATCTCATTGAACCACATTTTACTTCTTAATGACAGCCATGTATGTCGGATTTTTGAAAATCAAATCACAGAAGTGGTAATATTTCATTTAAACGAAAAATCAGTTATTTAATTTCCACTTAGTGGTTTCACTATTCATCAAAAATTGAAGTTTTTCAGAACAATGCCAAAATTTCACCCTAAGATATAATTGATATTCCGAATTCAAAAATGATGTCTATTTTACAAAATTACAAACATATAAGTTGCATTAATTAATTTTTTAATCAATTCCCGATGTCACAACAAATAGCGTGTTTTTAAGAAACAATTTATATCAAAAGATTGGCAATTGTTTATGTCCAATTTCAATGTTAAATTAATTCTAATGACCACCATTGGATAAAATGGTAAAAATATATTCTAATTATACTTTAAAACCACTAAATAGTATAATTTATCACAATAAATTATTTTTATTAAAAAAGTTGTTTTAAGTATTTATCACTATTCATAAAAAATTGGAAGTTCTCAGAAAATTACAAAAAATTCAACTTAGGATAATTTCGATATTACGAATACAAAAATGAAGTCCATTTTGAAATATATAATTTATATAATTTTAAAAAGTGGTTATTACTATTCATAACGGCTACTTTGATTAGTCGCGGTGTGTTAGAACTCGAACTTGCGTACCATGCAAGCTATTGCATTATTAAATGAGAAGCGTATCATGGAAGCTCGGGGTGTTACATTCTCCCCTCCTTCAATAAATTACGTCCTCGCAATTTGAAATTTTTCTTTGAAAATAAAAGGTTGAAAATAGAAAATACCTTTGTGAAAAACCCACATCAGAAATAAGGTTAATAAAAATATAACATTAAAAGAATGGAAGATAAGTACAATGGTCACCCGAGATAGACCATACAAGGATTCTATGAAAATATGGATATGGAGGAGAAACAAACCATCAAGGTCTGATGGATAGTTGTAGAAAACAGGATTAGGAGAACGTTTAACTACAAGAAAATCACAAACTTGTGATTGGTTAAACGATCATTGATTCCCCAGTAGGAAAAGTTAACCGACAACGTTTTTGTTTTAAGTTACCTTTTATAAAGTTGAGGAATTTATTTAAGAGATTTACTAAGAATGTAAGGGAATATACATACTTTTTATGTATACTTTCATTATTTAATAAATTTTTACCACAAACCCACCTTTCACTCTAAAAGGTAATACAACTCAAAAAATATTCTATTTATCCTAATTGTATAAGGTTCCAAATATTAACACATACCATTTAGATTAGTAAAACTATTTTGTAATAACCAGGGACTTCCTATAGGATAGTGGTAGGTAATAAAGGCTTGTCGCACTATGGTTGTGGGTTCGATTCCTGCAGCTTTGTCCAACGCGACGGGTTATGCCCCACCCTGCAGGTTGTCCTTTTTCTAAAAATATAGTATTATAGTATTCCAAAAATAATATTCAGAAATGTTTTAACCTTAAACAATACTATTCAAAGTTCAACTTAATCCATCCCAACATTTATATTTATCCAAAATACCTCTGTCCAAACTTTCTCTAAAAGGTCTCTTAATTCCAAAATCAATTTATCAGATTCCCCAAACAAAGTAAAGTTTCTCTTATTGTCACATACAAAAATATGATTACCTTAATCATATTAAAACCTTAATTAAATCAACAAGTACTGCAGTACAATCCTTATATATATATATATCACATTATTCTAACAACCAGAATATAATCCATTAGTCCAAAAGCACCAATACATTAATTATTCTGCTTCAACTGTAGTAACAACATAAGATTGTCCTTGATCCCTTGGCCTTTTCTGAGGTAAGTTTCCATGATGCTTAGGACATTCATTTGCATAATGCCCCATTTCTCTTCAATTGTAGCATTCAACATTGATAGCCTCTTTCTTTCCCTTGCAATCACGTGCCTGGTGACCTTTTTCTCCACATTTATAACAAACTCTCATTCCTTTTAGGCAAGTACCAGGGTGATTCTTCCCACAATTATCACATAATGGAAAATCCTTCTTTCCCTTTTTCCCTTTATCTGTCTCTTGTTCCACAGTTCTCTTCTTCTCTTGCTTTACTTTATTGTCATAAGATTTAGAGAATTCCTTTTCTGTCTTGATAGCACATGAGACAATGTCTTCGTACGACGAGAAGGTTTGTGAGACTAATGCTCGACGAAGAAATGGTTTTAACCCATCAAAGAAACGATCAATCTTACTTCTTGGGTTACGTATATAATCTGCAGCATGCCTTGCTAACCTTGTAAAGTTGGCCTCATACTTTGCGACATTCTCATCCTCCTTTTGTCTCAGACTCAAAAATTTCCTTTCCATATCCGCTCGATGGTCTCGAGGAAAGTATTTTTCTAAGAACAGATCTTTGAACTCCTGCCATTCCATGTTTGTTAATTAATCATCTTCCTTTGTGTTTTGAATTAGTGACCACCATTGATTGACATCTCCAGTGAGGCGGTAAACTGCCATGACAACTTTCTCCCTTTCACTACTCCCCAAGGCATGGAATATTTTCTCTAAGGAACTTATCCATTGCTCAGCTACTATAGGATTTGTACTCCCATTTAAGGTTGGTGGTTGTTACCTCATGAAGCGGTCTAACATTGATCCTCCACGTTGTGGATCAGGGTGCTCCATACGAGTAAGGTTATTATTCATAACCTGAGTGAGTTGTCCCAGTATGGTAATAAGTTGATCAGCACCAGTTGTATCTCCAGATCCACAATAATTATCTTGAGCAGGAGGGCAATCCCTACACGGAGTGCGTGCATTGATACGGTTTCCATTCCTTCCACTAGGTGCCATTTCTAAACAATGGCATAAACTAGATTAGTTTATGAATCAAAATACACAATACCATACTTGTAAAATACTTAACATAAATTGAACTATTTATGGATATAATCCATAATCATTAAAAAAATTTCTTTGGGGAAGTAGGTACTCATAACCCTTCATATTGGTTTGTAAAGAAAACGAGAATTATCCTAAGCATATCCCCCGGGAGTGTCGTAACCAAGAGTGCAGCAAGGCCCGTTGTCGTGCACCAGTTCCCGATCGAGTCTAGCTCAAAGCAGTGTTTTGGGGTTTTACCCCTAGGTACATCTGTGCCAGAGCCGCCTCTACCTGCTCGTATCCAGATAGGGATGTATTTCTCGGAAAACTCACAACATCTCTACAATACCAAAATTCTAGGAAGTTCTTCTATACTAATCCTCAAAGTCTATCTTCGGGCTATGTGCTCTAATCAGAGTTTATCTAAATCTAGCTTCCAAGGTTAGTACTAAACTGCCTCTAATACCAACTATAACGCCCCGACCCCAGCTACCCAGAGTTGGTGCATTACTTCGTAACATTGGCATGATAACAAAAGATCAAGTCTCGAAAGACCAATTAGTTTAGTAGCCTTGGAAACACTAGATACATTCGTAGATGTTACATTACATCATAAAGTGAAAAACTACAATAACAAAGTCTCCATAGTCCACACTCATATCCTCTTCTGACTATCCCTGCAGGTCATTCATAAAATACTTCTTCACATCCTGGAAAATATTAAAACATTGAAAGGGGTGAGCTCAGATGCTTAGTAAGGATAACAATATTGCGGAAACTTTCATTAATAAACATAAAAATTTAAGGCAATGTATAACTAAAACAAAAGCCTTTTAAACTTGAACATCAACATAATATGGCAAAAGTAAAATGAGATAATGCCATTCACTTCTTCACATGGATATTCTATTGGTCGAATAATCACATGAAATATCAATAACCACTTTCATAACGAGGGAATGTATAATGCCAGACATTCTGAAACATTTTTTCAAGGCCTTGGCCAAGACGTCTAAAATGATTAAGGCCTCGGCCAAAACTATAAATCAAATTGGGAAAGAGCCTCGGCCAATTCCACGTCTAGTTGTCTCATGAGACCTACCGATGCATCGAGGAGCTATAGCGGGCTCCACCCGTCACTTATTAAGTCCAATACATTCCTCATATGAATAGGTTTAAACATATCATAAACCATAACATAATCGTATCACATAAAACATGCATAAAGGAAACATAACATTTCCACATTTCAATAACAATATATCAATACAACACATTGATATAATAAAAACACTTTCAAAAACATTTTCAATACCGAAATAAATGAAAGTTAAAACTTTGTATTTATTTTTCATTAAAAAAATGATGGCTTGTAGAGGAAGCCGAAACTCAAATAATGGTCACGGCGGCGGAGAAGTCGTTGTCGCTGCATATGTACGGAAAGAAAAACATTCCCTTTTTGTCGTTTAGTAAAACGCTTCGTATAAAATAGATTCCTTTTGAATTACATAAAAGTCAAAGGGGTTTATACACCGTATAAAAGAATGTTGTGTATAAAACCAAATATGCCTCAATGAAAGGGGATTGAGACGAAGTCCTTAAAAAGATCATTTTTAAAATAAAATAGATCTATTTTTTGTATTCACTATAGGTACACATAAAGAAAGTAAAAATACAAAATAGGACATAATAATATCATGACATAATTTGAAAGTAGGAGATTAACCCAAAGAATAGAAATTAGGTTAAGAAGTTCCCTTACAAAGATCATTTTTTTAAATAAAGTAGGTCTATTATGTGTATTCACTATAATTACACATAAAGAAAGTCAAAATACAAAATAGGAAATAATAATATCATGACATAATTTGAAAGTAGGAGATTAACCCAAAGAATGAAAGTTGGGTTAAGAAATTCCCTTACAAAGATCATTTATAAATAAAATTGATCTATTATGTGTATTAACTATAAGTACACATAAAGAAAGTACAAATACAAGATAATACATAACAATATCATGACATAATTTTAAAGTGGGAGATTAACCCAAAGAACAGAAATTGGGTTAAGAATTTCCCTTACCTTGTGTCCGACTTGATTCGACCGTTCTTTAACCTCCTGAATAATAAACTAGAGTTAATATCTACTTTATTAAGAACCTTTTTCAAGTTCATTATCCATTTTATATCAGTTATTACAATGTTATGAACATTATGTAATTATGTAAGTTAATAACGGTCGTTTTGTCGATCTTTGGTACTTGAGTCAAAAATAGACTTCTTATAATTACGAGTTGTTCATGTGGTGAAATATCCATTATATCCAGAATTATATTCATGATATAGATATCATATATCTCATATATATCCAGTATATACATTCATTCATAATATTACATGACATTTAGAGGTAAGAAATGAAATGCACCGTTCATGAAGACGGTAAGCCGTACATACGCATGAACGCTACTTTCATTTCTATTTCATATTTAATGGAATGAAGTTATAATTATATAAAGGTATAATATAATTACAGTATAATATAATGTATAATACCATTTACTCCATCCTTTATACATCCCACATATGGCATTAACGATTCAAATCACTTTGAGGGGGCGGTAGTCCGCACTTCCTAAAATGAAATTATCGTGTTTACCCATAACGGAAATCATAAAGTATTCCATAAATGAGAAATACAGAATGATAAGGAAAACATAAACATAATATATATATCATATATGAAAATAGTGTCATCAAAATGGCCACCATTATAGGTGTTAAAAGAATTTGAACAATCATCGTTTCGTGAGGCAGAAATTCGCCATCCACAGAAACAGTATGTTCTTTAACCATTAGATGTAGGTGTGTGTAAGTGTATCTCTAATAATTCTTATAAAAACATCCTAGTATATTGAGGATACTGTTGTTGTTACAAAAGAAAATAATAAAAAGAGTTTAGGGGGTTGGAGAAGCAAAATAAAACAAAAGAACATAAGAGAAAACACTACCTTTAAAACGGGTAACACTTTTTGATTTGAGGCAAAGGCTTCCTTGGGAAGAGTTCTGCCCAAAGTGAGGCTTCTAGGAGTAAGAGGGGGAAGTTGGGAGAGTATTTGTGCAGAGTTGGGCAGAGCCAAATGGCTTGAATGTGTGAATAAGGTGGTATAGGTGGGGGCCTTTTATAAGTGGAGAGGAGGGGCACTCTTGGAAAGTAAAGAAAAGTCACTTTATTATAAAATGAGTTTCAGATTTTATAGGTCCCACACTTATATAATTCGAGTCTAAGGTGATAATGGTTCGAAATATACCCATCCAATAGGCTTTGGACAAGTGTAAGCCTTGGATTTTGCATTATCTTCTCATTTTATTTAAATCGTTAAATAATGAGGTCATCGATGCATCATCATGATGTCATAAATAATTTAATTTATTTAATGTCTAAAAATTATAAAAAAAATACTATGATGTAGGAAATCTTTTTATATTTCCAATGAATATTTATAGTCAAAAATATTACTTGTATAACCCCATTTAAAAATTTATTTAGTAAAAAATTTTATGTTTGTGTCATTTTTTTACTTTAACATTAAATAAAAGGTATTTATGTCATTTTCTAACTAAAGTGGCTCCATGGGGTCCCCAAGTTGACCCATGGGTTGTATTGGTCGGCCATGACTCATCCAATAGGATTAGGACAAGTTTCAAGCTCATCTCATATTATTAAAACATTATTTTTACCTTAAACTACACTAATTACCTCTAATCGCGATTAAGAACTTAAAAGTTACTATTCACCAAAAAATTATTTTAATCTCATTGAACCACATTTTACTTCTTAATGACAACCATGTATGTCGTATTTTTGAAAATAAAATCACAGAAGTGGTAATATTTCATTTAAACGAAAAATCAGTTATTTAATTTCCACTTAGTGGTTTCACTATTCATCAAAAATTGATGTTTTTCAGAACAATGCCAAAATTTCACCCTAAGCTATAATTGATATTCCGAATTCAAAAATGATGTCTATTTTACAAAATTCCAAAAATATAAGTTGCATTAATTAATTTTATAATCAATTCCCGCTCACAACAAATAGCGTGTTTTTAAGAAACAATTTATATCAAAAGACTGACAATTGTTTATGTCCAATTTCAATGTTAAATTAATTCTAATGACCACCATTGGATAAAATGGTAAAAATATATTCTAATTATACTTTAAAACCACTAAATAGTATAATTTATCACAATAAATTATTTTGATTAAAAAATTTGTTTTAAGTATTTATCACTATTCATAAAAATTGGAAGTTCTCAGAAAATTACAAAAAATTCAACTTAGGATAATTTCAATATTATGAATACAAAAATGAAATCCATTTTGAAATATAAAATTTATATAATTTTAAAAAGTGGTTATTACTATTCATAACGGCTACTTTGATTAGTCGCGGTGTGTTAGAACTCGAACTTGCGTACCATGCAAGCTATTGCATTATTAAATGAGAAGCGTATCATGGAAGCTCGGGGTGTTACACGATCAGTTTAGAAATCTTGGAAGATAGATTACATACATGAGCATTAAATTACACTTTCCAGCATACAACACAAAAAAATAATCCTTTGATAATTCCATTATTCCCTTAGATTAACCTTGAATCTCAAACATAAAACACTTCTTGGGATTCTGGGAAAATAGAACATAAGAAAGGGGTGATCTCAGATGCTCATTAAGGGTAAATAATTTAGTGGAAGCTATAAACTTTTAAGGAAAGATGTGTAATAAAAAAATAGCCTTTTAAACATAAACTTGAACATAATATGGAAAAAATAAATCAAACAATACCATATAAACATGCACATGGATATTATACTAGTCGAATAATCACATTTAAGAACTAATTTCATAATGAGGGAATTTATAGTACCAAACATTAATTTTTGTGTCAAGGCATCATGCCATGACCTAGGGGATAACTGTAACTGGACCCCAGCCTGGAGAGCCTCTATAACCCAACTCCAACCCGGAAATCCCTTGTAACTGGACTCCAACCCGAAGAGCCTCTGTAACCAGACTCCAACCCAGAGATTCTATTGTAACTAGACCCCAATCTAGAGGGATTACTTTTACTGGTCCCTAAACTGGAACATACTAGTCCAATACATTCATTTTAAGAAAATGATTAAATATAACATAAACATTCATATTAAAATATGCATAAGAAATGTCAATAATTTAACCATAAACCATGAATGGCATAAAAATGACTCATCCACAACCAAACATATCACAAAACCTTAAATACAATATATGAGATTTGTATCATAATAAATCAACTTCAAATTTTTTTAAAATTTATCAAAGGATGTTGACATAGATGAAATCAAAACTATTTGAGAGAAATAACACTTTCTATCTTGAAATCATTTAAGAGTCACATAATTATAAAGAAAACATTTATTTTGAAAATATTCTTATAATATTTTAAGGAAATATTCAATGATATTATAATGGCAGAAAATAGATGCACTCGCCGTATAAGTTAAAAAGAAAATTCTTAAATTAATTTTGTCAAAAAGGTCATAAAGTACCTTGTTTGGAAAATGAAAGAAATATTCCTTTAAAACATCTTATAAAAATAAAAAAAGGTATAAATGACTTTTTACCATAGTCTAGTAAATTTTAAAAATGTTTTGAAATACATTTTTAAGAAAACAGTGATATGAATGATAAAGAGGTCCCAGTAAATACTTACGTAAAAACAACCTCGGATAATAAAGAGATTGTGAAATTAACCCTTACCTTGTACTTTTCCTTGGTCGAGGGTACATTAACCTCCATTATAATAGTTAAATCATTGTTATTAAATTATAAAGGAACCATATTCGTAATTATGATATCATATATGATCTTCTAATAATTCTTTGTTAGTGATATTTTAGTATTATCATCGTTTCATGTGTTAACTGATTCGTTTTCCTTTATATTCTCTGTTACGTGAGTCATGTGTGTTATGGATGGGATGTTTCTTATTCATATCCAGAATGATATAATGTATTTAAAACTTATTTTTCATCATCAAATGAAAATTAATCTTGAATGGTTACGATGGAGAATGAACCTCATCGCGTTCGTGGAGACGGTAATCCGTACGTACGCACGAGAGACAATATCATTATTTTGATATTAAAATATTATATAATTGGATAGTATATGATATATACATAATCATTACCATGTTATATTTATTATTTAAATCAATTATACATCATTATTATACCCATGAAAATAATAATGTATTGAATAACAACTACACCAGGACGTGGAGACAGTAAGCCATACGTACGCACGTATAGTGACATGTCATTCAAAGGATGGATAGAATAATGAATATGGTTGTACCATATTTATAATAACATTAAAGTATATAGAAGATATTGGAGTTATTATTTTATAAAAGAAACCTCAAGGAAAGAAGAATTATAAGAAGAAAAGAACTTGAAAGAGGTGATGAAATATTTACCTCTTCTTCGAGTTCTTCCTTTTGATTTGATAAAAAGGGATCCATAGGTTGGATTTACGACTAAATTAAAGCCTCTAAGATGAAGGGAAGACATTTAAGAGGATATTTGGGGAGTATTTGGATGATCCAAATGGAATTGGAGGTGTTATTTTGGGAGAAGGGGAAGTGCCCATTTATAAGAGGGGTGATGGGCACCTTAGGAAAAACTTAAACTATTATTTTATAATAAAATAATTTCCGGTTTATAATGGCTCCAAAATGAATTATTTAAAGGATAAGGTAGGGATGGGCCGAAAATACTCAAAAAACAGGTTTTAGATAGGGTTGGGTCACTATATTAACCTTAACTTTTATATTTAACTCTTAGTTAAATAGTTTGACATTTACCATGTCTCTTTGTAGTTTTATATTATATGGTTGAAAAACATACTATTAACTTCCTAAAAAACCCATAGTGGATCATTAATGAAATATATAATAGTATTTATACCCTTTGGACAATTCTTATATTTTTAATAATATAATACCAATTAATAATATAATATTTATTTTAAAAACTCTTTTATGTCAATTTTGACACTTTTTGGTATTTTGTTTTTTCTAAATTCATCAATGCATTATTACTTCGAAAAAAATTCATTTAATCAACCATAACATGTCATATTAATCTATAATATTAGTTTAATTCATAAAAAGTCTCAAATTACATTTATTTGGGTATTTATAATATCAGTTATTTTAATATTTTGATAATAAGGTAATTACTGAATCATCATTGTGTTATAAGTAAATTAAATTATTTAATGTATAAAAATTATAGATAAAATACCATTATATAGGAAATATTTTTATCTTTATAATTAATATTTATATTATAATTTATATTATGTGTAACCCTATATTAAAAATGGTTTAGTTATTTTACATTGAATTTAACACTTTTAACTCTTCTTTGAATTAAATAATAATAAATTTCCTAATCTAATCCATGTGGACCTAAAGGATCATATTTTATTACTAAGGTTGTTTTGGTCGAATTACACTTATCCAATAGAAATAGGACATGTTTTAGGGTAATTATGATATCAATTTTACCCTTAATTACCCTATTTACTTTTAACCGTGATAAATAAAAGTCAAAAGTTACTATTCATAAAAAATTATTTTCATCTTATTGAACCAAATTTTACTTACTGATATCAGACATATCTTTCGTATTTTTTAATTTCAACTCATAGAAGTGGTAAAATTACATTTTATGAAAATTCACAAATGCTCCTAGATGGTGGGTAATAGACGGTAAAATGTTCGATAAAATTTTATACATCTAATTTTATTATAAGATGAATCAAATGAATTAAATTGACCTTATATAGGTATTATATGTATATTTTGACTTAAAATAAATTTAAATTAGATAAATAATTATTTAAATAAAAAGTCGGTTTAAAATAATAACATAGTGTTTTTCACTATTTATCAAAAATTGAAAGTTTTCAGAAAAATACCAAAACTTTTCCATAAGATAATTTTAATATTATAAATTAAAAAATGAAGTCCATTTTAACAAATTCAATTCATTGAATCTGAATTTTTAGTTTAAAATTAATTCCCTTTTTCAAAACCAAAAAGTGTATTTTTATGAAATAATAACTATCAAAAGATTGACACTTATTTATGTTCAATTTCAAAGTGAAATTATTTCCAATGAATAACATTGGATTAAATGGTAAAAATATAATATATTTATACTTCCAAACCATTAAAATGTATAAGTTAACACTACAAATTATTTTGATTAAAAAATTTGTGTTCAGTTAAAATATAGTATTTTTCACTATTCACCCAAATATGAAAGTTATCAGAAAAACACAAAAAATTTATTAAAACTAAATTCTTATGTCCCTATTCTAAAGAAGAAGTTTATTTTTTCAAATTGAATATATAAAAGTTTAAAATATTGGATTTAAGAAGAGTTCTCCATTAAAAGGCGGTAAAATTGCATATTAAAAAAAAATACTTCTTTTATCTGAAAAAAATGAATTTGTTTTTTCATTATGTCTAAGAAACTCATAATATGGATTATAAAATTATAAGGATTATATAATGTTAAAAATTCAGTTAATACTATTCATAACTGCTTTTGAATGGCTAGTTTGGTAAGTCGTGGTGCGCTTGAACTCGGTGTTGCGTGTAGTGAAAGTTATTGAATTGCTTTGAAGAAATAACGTACTATGAAATCTTGGGGTGCTACATTCTTCCCTCCTTTAATAAATTATTTCCTCGCAATTTAAAATTATACTTCGAAAAGAAAATACTGAAAATAGAAAAATACATTTTTGGAGAATCCACATCAGAAATTGGGTTAATAAAATTTAGTCTTAATAAGAGGGAAAGAGAAATGAAAAAGGCACCAAAAAATTATGATCTATATTAGAAGAACATTTGTGGTAATTAGAGACACATAATTGGAGGAAAAACGTAAATATTTATTTGGAGTTATTCAGGTCATCAATCGCAAACAAGTGTAAAATTGGGGGCCTCAAATCCGTCAATCTAT
The DNA here is from genome assembly GCA_963277665.1 of Viscum album. Classification (NCBI taxonomy): domain Eukaryota; kingdom Viridiplantae; phylum Streptophyta; class Magnoliopsida; order Santalales; family Viscaceae; genus Viscum; species Viscum album. The sequence goes on along the minus strand of OY728138.1, from coordinate 1,710,710,052 downwards.
GTTGATTTAAAATATCATCGGTTCAACAAAACATAAGGTATTAGGATAACAAATGTTTGGTTTTAAGATCCCTTAACTAAAGATTAATAATTAATTTCTTCATAGACTAAAAAATGTATATTTTACAAGTAGAGTTTCATCCTTCAACTAATTCCTACCACAAACTCATCTTTCACTCAAAAGATAATAGAATTCAAAAATATTCTATTTATCCTAATCGTATAGGGTTCCAAAAATAATGAATTTGTAATGGGCTACAAGCCCACTGGGCCTTTGGGCTATGTAATGGGTCTCCCTCTACCCAGTTAAAAGAGGTATTTGATTTTCTTTAATAATAAAATGAGGCTTTGTCCCCAACCTTTAAAATATATATATATTATTATACAAACCTGGACATCACGCATTCCAGTGGTCGGTGATCCACCCTTGTCGCCCATCGGTTGTGGGTTCAAGTCTCGTGGCCTTTCCGAAGGTGATGGGTTGCCGGCTGACCTTCGGTATGTCCTCTTTATGACAATCCAAAAATAATCTCAGGAAATGATTTAACCTTAACAGTAGTATCCAATGTCAAACTTAATCAATTCCAACCTTTAGACTTATCCAAAATACTTCTTTCCAAACTCACAGTCCAAAATTTTTAAGGATGGTAAACACAATGAAGATCTTTTTTCCCAGGTAATAACATGTGAATACCTTCATCATGTATTATTTTAAAACATGATAACACCCTGAATTGTCATATAACCGTATTGATTACATTCATGCTCCCTTATTCCTTATAGAATACTGGATATACTCCTTATATCCTAAAATGTTTTAAACTCCAACAATGATGGAATATACAAATCATTAATCAGTTTCAAGTTAGTCAAGAATATCCAATACAATTTATCCAAATAAATCATGTATTATTCCAAAATCACTACCTCAGTATCCGAACCATATTATGGTTTATATTTCTCTCAACCATATATTTTCCAAAAATTTAACCTGCTATTGATTCACTTTTCTTAGTTCCACACAATCTCATGTCCTTAATGAAATAGTACTGTAGTACAATCCTTATATACTCTATAATTCTTATAACATGTAAATCATTAATACAATACTCAAATGACATAATACTTTAATAACAATGTAAGAAACCAAATCATTCCTCTTCATCTTTGATAGTATCAAAACTTTATTATTATCCAATAGCAGTATTTCAGGTATACTCTGCTGATTTGGACATTGATTCATGTAGTGTCCCAACTCCTTGTATATGAATCATTGTACATTTGAAACTTTTTTCTTACCCTTTAAATCACATACTTGGTGTCCTTTTTCTCCACACAAATAACAAACTCCCATTCCCTTCAAGCATTTATCAAGGTAATTCTTTCCACAGATATCAAATATGGGAAAATCCTTCTTTTACCTGTTCCCTTTATCCATCTTTCTCTCTTCCATCCTTTTCTTCTCTTCCATTCAAATCCATAGGACTCAGATAATTCTTTAATTATCTTATTAACACATCATATTATTTCTTCATATGTTGAGAATACATGGGAGACTATTTCCCTTCTAAATGTTGGATCAATACCGTGAAAGATATGATCCTTCTTACTATTTGGATCGTACGTATTATTGGAGTTCTCATTCCTTCTACTAGTCACCATTTCTATACAATGGCATGCACTAGGTCATTTTATGAATTGTAATGAATAATTACAAACTTTTAAAATAGCTAATGTAAATTGAAAAGTTTATGGATATAATCCATAATCATAAAAATATTTACTTTGAGGATGTATATACTCGTAAATCTTTCATAATTATTTTTAAAGAAAATGAGAATTATCCTAAGCATATCCCCCAGGAGTGTCATAACCAAGAGTGCAGCAAGGCGTGTTTTCATGCACTAGTTCCCATTCGAGTCTAGCTCAAAGCGGTGTTTTCAGGTTTTACCTCTAGGTACATCTATTCCAGAGCCTCCTCTACCTACTCGTATCAAGACAGGGATATATTTACTTAGAAAACTCAAAAAATCTCTACATTACCAAAATATTAGAAAGTTCTTCTATACTAATCCTCAAAGTCCATCTTAGGGTAATGTGCTCTAATCAGAGTTTATCTAAATCTAGTTTCCAAGGGTATTTCTAAAATTCCTCTGATACCAACTGTAACACCCCGACCCTAGATTCCCATAGTCGGTGCATTATTTTAATACATTGGCAGGATTACAAGGAATCAAGTCCCGAAAGACCAATTAGTTTAGAAGTCTTGAAAATAGATTACATACATGACCATTACATTACACATTCCAGAATACAACACAAAAAAATAATACTTTGAGAATTCCATTGTTCCCTTAGATTAACCCTGCATCTCAAACATAAAACAATTCTTGGGATCCTTGGAAAATAAAACATAAGAAAAAGGTGAGATCAGATGCTCAGTAAGGGTAAATAATTTAGCGGAAGCTATAAACTTTTAAGGCAAGATGTTTAATAAAAACAATAGCCTTTTAAAAATAAAAATGATTATAATATGGCAAAAATAAATCAAATAATACCATATAAACCTGCACATGGATATTCAACTAGTCTAATAATCACATGTAGTAACTAATTTGATAATGGGGGAATATAGAGTATCAGACATTAATTTCTATGTCAAGGCCTCGTTCCATGACCTAGGGGCTAATTGTAACCAGACCCCAACCCGGAGAGCCTGTATAACCGAACTCCAACCCAGAGGGCCTCTGTAACCGGACTCTAACTCGGAGAGCCTCTGTAACCAGAATCCAACCCAGAGAGTCTGCTGTAACTGGACCCCAACTTGGAGGGCTTACTTTTACCGGTCCCCAACCCGGAACATACTAGTCAAATTCATTCATCTTAAGAAAAGTTTTAAATATAACATAATCATTTGTATTAAAACTAGCATACGAAATGTCAATACTTTAACCATAAACCATGAATGGCATAAAAATAACTCATCCACATTCAATCATATAAAAAATACTTAAATACAATATGGGATATTTTTATCATAATAAATCAACTTCCAACGATTGAAAAATTTATCAAAGGATGTTGACATAGATGAAATCAAAACTATGTGAGAGAAATATCGCTTTCTATTTTGAAATCATTTAAGAGTCACATAATTATAAAGAAAACATTTATTTTGAAAATATTATTATAAGCTTTTAAGGGAGTATTCTACGATGTTATAAAGTCATAAAATAGCTGCACCCACCGTATAAGTTAAAAAAATTCTTACCTTAATTTTGTCAAAAAGGCCACAAAGTACCTTGTTTGGAAAATGAAAAAAATATTAATTTATAAAAATCTTATAAAAAGTAAAAAAATGGTATAAATGACTTTATCCCATCTTCTAGTAAATAGTAAAAAGTTTTGGAAATAAATTTTTAAGAAAACATGAATGTGGATTATAAAGAGGTCCTAGTAGATACTTACGTAAAAACATCCTCGGATAATAAAGAGATTGTGAAATTAACTCTTACCTTGTACATTTCCTTGGTTTAGGGTACATTAACCTCTTTTATAATAGTTAAATAATTTTTATTAAATTATAAAATAACCATATACATAATTATGATATCATATATGATCTTATAATAATGCTTTGTTAATGATATTTTAGTATTATTGTCGTTTCAGGTGTTAACTGATTTGTTTTCCATTATATGCTTTGTTACGTGAGTCACGTTTATTATGGATGGGGTGTTTCTTATTCATATCTAGAATGATATCAATTCTTTGAACATTATTTTTAATCATCAAATGAAAATTAGTCTTGAATGGTTATGATGGGGAATGAATCTCATCGTGTTCGTGGAGACGGTAATCTGTACGTACACACGCGTGACATTATCATTCTTCTGATATTAAAATTGTATATAATTGGATGGTATATCATATATAAAGAATCATTATCATGTTATATTTATTATTTACATCAATTATACATCATTATTATACCCATCAAAATAATAATGTATTGAATAACAACTACACCACGACATGGAGATGGTAAGCCGTACATACGCACGTATGGTGACATGTCAATCAAAGGATGGATATAATATTGAATATGGTTGTACAATATTTATAATAACATCAAAGTATATAGAAGATACTGGATTTATTATTTTATAATGGAAACAACAAGGAAATAAGAAGTGGAAGAAGAAAATAACTTTAAAGAGGTGATGAAATATTTACCTCTTCTTCGGGTTCTTCTTTTTGATTTGATAAAAAGGGATTCATAAGTTGGATTTCTGACTAAAGGAAGGCCTCTAGGATGAAATTATGATATTTGAGAGGATATTTGGGAAGGGTTTGTCCAATACAAATGGCTTTGGAGATGTGAATTTGAGAGAAGTTGAAGTGACTTTTTATAAGAGGGGTGAGGGGCACCTTAGAAAAACTTAAAATATTATTTTATAATAAAATCATTTTTGGATTTTAATGGCTCCAAAATGAATAATTTAAAGGATAAGGTGGGTATGGGTTGGAAAACACTCAATCAATAGTTATTATACAGGTTTGGGTCACTATATTAACCTTATATTTTTTATTTAACTCTTAGTTAAATAGTTTGACATTTACCATGTATCATTGTATTTTTATATTATATGGTTAATAAACTTACAATAAGCTTCCAAGAGAACCTCAAGTGGTTCATTAGTGATATATATATAATAGTATTTAATCCCTTTATCCAAACCTTATATTTTTAGGAATATAATACCAATTAATAATATAATATTTATTTTAAAAACTCGTTTATGTCAATTTTGACACTATTTTGTATTTTGTTTTTTCTAAATTCATAACAGCATTATTACTTAAAAAAAATTACATTAATCATCCATAACATGCCATATTAACCTATAAAATTATTGTAATTCATAAAAAGTCTCAAATTACATTTATTTGGGTATTTATAATATCAGTTATTTTAATATTTCATCAATAAGGTAATTACTACATCATTATTGTGTTATAAATAAATTAAATTATTTAATGTCTAAAAATTATAAATAAAATACAATTATGTAGGAAATATATTTGTCTTTCTAATGAATATTTATAGTTGAATTTATATTTTTTGTAACCCTATATTAAAAATGGTTTAGTTATTAAACATTGAATTTAACACTTTTAACTCTTCTTTGAATTAAATAATAATAAATGTCCTAATCTAATCCAAGTGGACCTAAAGGATCATATTTTATTCCTAAGGTTTTTTTGGTCTAATTACACTTATCCAATATAATTAGTACATGTGTTATGGTAATTATGATATCATTTGTACCCTTAATTATCCTATTTACTTTTAACCGTGGTAAATAAAAGTCAAAAGTTACTATTAAAAAAAATTATTTTCAACTTATTGAACCACTATTCAATTACTGATATCAACCATTTTTCTCTGATTTTTGAAATTCAACTCACATAAGTGGTAAAATTATGTTTTATACAAATTTGCAAATGCTCTTAGGAGGTGGGTAAAAGACAGTAAAACGTTCGATAAAATTTTATACATCTAATTTTATTATAAAATTAATCTAATGAATTACATTGAAATTATATAGGTATTATATATATATTATTACTTAAAATAAATTTAAATAAAATAAATAATTATTTAAATAAAAAAATCAGGTTTAAATAATAATACATTTTTTTACTATTCATCAAAAATTGAATGTTTTCAGAAAAATACCAAAATTTTACCCAAAGATAATTTTGATATTCTGAATTCAAAAATGAAGTCCATTTTACAAAATTCAAAACATATAATCTGAATTTATTAATTTAAAATTAATTCTTGTTGTCAAAACCAAAAAGTGTATTTTTAAGAAATAATAACTATCAAAAGATTGACACTTGTTTATGTTCAATTTCAAAGTGAAATTATTTCCAATGAATAAAATTGGATTAAACGGTAAAAATATAATCTATTTATACTTAAAAACCATTAAAATTTATAATTTCACACTACAAATTATTTTGATTAAAAAAGTTGTTTCTGTTAAAATATAATATTTTTCACTGTTCACCCAAATATAAAAGTTATCAGAAAAACACCAATAATTTATTAAAACTAAATTATTATGTCCCGATTCTAAAGAAGAAGTTTATTTTGTCAAATTGAATATATAAAAGTTTCAAATATTGTATTTAAAAAGGGTTCTCCATTAAAAGTCTGTAAAATTTAATTTTTTTTAAAAATACTTCTTTTGTCTGAAAAAAATGATTTTTTTTATGTCTAAGAAACTCATAATATGGATTCTAAAATTATAAAGATTATATAAAGTTCAAAATTCAGTTAATACTATTAATAACCACTTTTCAATAACTAGTTTGGTAGGTCATGGTGCGCTTGAACTCAATGTTGCGTGTAGTGCAAGTTTTTGAATTAATTTGAAGAAATAATGTACTATGAAATCTTGGGGTGTTATAGTGGTCGCAGGTTGTGCATAGACTACCGGATACTGAATCAGGTAACGACCAAGAACCGTTACCCTCTCCTGAGGATAGACGACCTCTTTGACCAATTGAAGGGGGCAGGATGGTTCTCCAAGATATACATATGGTTAGGATATCACTAGTTGAGGGTGAATGAGGGTGACATCTTGAAGACTACCTTCAGGTGTAGATATGGGCACTTTGAATTCTTAGTCGTGTCGTTCGGAATTACGAATGCACCACCCTTGTTCATGGGGCTCATGAACTCCATATTCCGGGAATATCTAGATCGGTTTGTAGTTGTTTTTATTGAAGACATCCTGATCTACTCAAGATCATAGGAGGATCACGCGGAGCATCTGAGGATGGTTTTAGAGGTCCTCTGACAGTACCAGCTCTATGGGAAATTGTCCAAGTGCAATTTCTGGATGTGAGAAGTACACATCCTTGGACATGTGGTGTCTGAATAGTAGTGGACCCATCAAAGGTAGAGGTGTTGTTTTTTCTTGGAGGCACCCAATAATGTGATGGATGTTCATAGTTTCCTAGGCCAAGAAGGTTACTACCAGATATTTGTGCCCAACATCTCCCGAGTTGAAGCACCTTTGACATCCTTGACCAAGAAGGACTAGACTTTTGTGTGGAATGTGTAGTGCATGGTAGCCTTCAATTATCTAAAGGGGAAGTTGGTTAGTGCCCCAGTGCGGAGGTTTCCAGAAGAAGGAGTGACATTTGAGGTATTCTGTGATGCTTCAGGATGAGGCTTGGGGTGTGTGTTGATGCAACAGCAGGGGGTGATCTCTTATGGTCCTAGGCTGTTATGTCCCCATGAGTGTAACTATGTCACCCATGATCTGGAGCTTGCAGTAGTTGTGTTCAGACTAAAGTTGTGTCAGCATTACATCATTGGATTCCACTTCATAGTCTTCACAGATCACAAGAGCTTGAGTTTTATCTTCTCCAAGCTGGGCTTGAACATGGGGAAGTAGAGGTGGAAAGGGTTTCTTTAGGACTACAACTTCTAAATTTATTACACTGAAGGTAAGGGGAATGTGGTGGTTGGTCCCTTGAGTTGGAAGTTGCAGAAGGATGTGGTTCGAGAGTCAGAAGATTTTTAGAAGGAGATAGAGGAGTAGGATGCCCTACACCTAGATGCAAGGGTGGAGGATGGAAAAGGCTATCTATTCCAGATGAAAGTGTTTTCATCTATGTTACATCTAGTAGAGGGGTCTCAGTTTGGGGACTTAGAGGCTGAAGTGATGCACGATCATGTTAGCCAGGGTAATGCTCCAAGAGGATGGTCAGAAGACAGGTAGAATCCGATTATGTTTCATGAGAATTTGTTCGTCTTGATGGAAATGCACAAGAGAGTTTTTGGTGAGTTCCACAAGTCACCCCTGGTGTGCACCCAGGAGTTTCCAAAATGTATCGAGGCTTGAGGATTAGTTTTGGTGGCCTGGGGTGAAGCGGATAGTGGTAGAGTTTGTGGTGAAGTGCCTGGTATGTCAGCAGGTGAAGGATGAACACCGCATCATAGGGGGTTTGTTACAACCTTTAGATGTCCTCAAATGTAAGTGGGATGACATCTTGATGGATTTCATCACAGGACTACCCAGAGTTCAAGGGGTTGCAATGCCATCTGATTAGTGGCAAATTGGCTGATGAAATCATCTCACTTCCTCACAATCAAGGAGTCGAGTGTGGTAGATTCCCTAGCATAGTGGTACGTGGATGAAGTGGTGAAGTTTCAAGGAGTTCCAAGGTCCATAATATCTTATTGGGATACCCAGTTTTCCTCACAACTTTGGAAAGTTTTTAAATATGGTTGTGGCACCCAGCTATGCCTCAACACTTCCTTCCACCCCTAAATAGATGGGAAGACATAGTGCACTATCCAGACATTGGAGTATATGCTACGAGCTTTTGTTTTAGACTTTGGGGGATCGTAGGTGCGACAATTGCCTTTGGTAGAGTTTTCCTACAACAATAGCTATCACTCTACCATTGGCATGGATCCATTTGAAGCTTTGTATGAGAGGTTGTGTTGCTCACTTTTGTGTTGGGTAGAGGTCATAGAAGAAGATGTTATTGGCCTGGAAGTGGTGCAAAGCACGACGGAGAAGGTTCATCTTATACGAGAGAGGATGAAGGTGGCTCAGGACCTGCAGAAGTCATATGCTGATACTTGGAGGAGACCCTTGGAGTTTGAGGTTGGGAACCACGTGTTATTTAAGGTCTCCCCTCACCGTGGAAGATGGAGGTTCATTAGGGGGATTAAGATTTCTCCTAGGTTTGTTAGACCCTTCAAGGTGTTATGGCGGGTCATTGAAGTTTCTTATCATCCAGCACTACCACCGCTACTACTGAGAGTGCATGATGTCTTACATGTGTCTCATCTCCGTCGGTATCTACACGGTGATTCACACATCCTCGACTGGGGAAAGATGGATATCAAGGATGATGTGATGTTTGTAGAGCGAACAGTGATGATTGAAGGTGGTGAGGAGAAGGTGCTCTATGCACAAACCATTCCCTTGGTTTGTGTGTTATGGAGGCATGGTGGCCTTGAGGAGAGTACATAGGAACGGGAGGCACAGATGTGTGCCTAATACCCATAGCTTTTATGAGTTTTTTCCTGTTTTTTTTTGTACTTTTTTGTGATGTAGTACTTAACCTTGTTATTCTCTGAATGTTTGTGAAGATTTTGAACTATAGGTAAGGGATGAACTGACCCGTAATCAAGACGCATTAAGATAGATGTGATTAAACTTGTGCGGGTGAGTTGGTGCCGCCCAAAGTTGATAGTATCTTGACATGGGGTAAAGGACTCCCTAATCCATATGTCTGGATAGTCGAACCTTTATATATTTCATGGTTACTTGAGGGAGAGGTGTTCCAAGATGTCAAGGAGGTTTACTCCTAAGAGGTATCTTTTGACGTGGTTGTTCGGACCCCTTTCTTTTCTTCAGGTCTAGTTTTGATTCTCGAGGGTGAGAATAGTTTGAGAGGTATCTAATGTAATGGCCCGGATAGTAAGTCATTAATAAGATTTCCAAAAAAACTCAGTTCCATCAAACAGTTCCACCAAAACAGTGGCACAAGTGATGATCTCACACTGAAACGGTGGAATTGGTTAGGGTGTCACTATGATGGTGGCATCATGATGATGGCACTGTGAGGATGGAACTGTGATGGTGGCACCATAACGGTCGCATCGTCACAGTCTCACACTGAATTGGTGGCACCATTGACGGTGGCACCCTAACGGTGGTACCGTGAGGGTGGTACCATGATGGAGGCACTATAATGGTTGCACTGTCGCGATCGCACACCAAAATAGTGGCACCGCTTATGGTGGCACCATGAGGGTGGCACCGTGACCATGGCACCGCTTACAGTGTCTCCCCAAACGGTGTCCCACTCTTGTTTCTTTTTCCAGTTCCACTCCCACAATGTATATTTTTACGTAAGATCATTTTAATACCCCTTTCAAAACCATTTAAATCTAAAATGATATATAAAATTCCCCAAGATCTAGGAGACCCTTGAATTACCAAAACTTGTGGTATTTTTTTGGTGTCACACCTTTTCCCATACTTTCTAGTTCTTCCCATGTTACACATTTTCATTTGATTAAAGGAACCCATTTAACGCGCAGCTATTATGGCCACCTCTCTGATGGGAATTATTAAATGACAATTAACTCCATCATGTGTAACTGTCCAACCACATGGTGAAACCATGATCCACATTTTTAGTTATTCAAAATTCATATCTCATAACTCCATTATCTCAAATTTTTATCACACAATAATTTATTCTTCTTCTTTTTCTTCATGGATGGTCTCTTTACCCTTACTGGGTGCGTTTGGAGTCCCCATTCCCGAGGAAAGTGGTGTGCCTATACAAGAGCCTTTCTACTCACTCTTGGAGTCCTTGATGTTCCTCCCCTACAAGTCGCACATCCGCAATTCTTGGCATGTGGAGATAAACTTTTATCATTGATCATATAAGTAGGTTTCTTCCTTTATCTCTTATTACGGTGTTTCATGAGGGGCCAATATGTTAATGTTTCTACGGGGATTGATGAAACCTAGCCTTAGTAAAGATAATAAATGGAATTTTAATGAATGAATGGGTGTGTTTGATGATGTTGTTTCACTCTTTTACCCTTTCTTATAAGTTGTGAACTATATGGGCTTATGTGCACTAAAAAACATGGTCATTGGTGGTCTTTCCTTGCACACTAATGGACCCCTATCTTCTGTGATGATTTAATGGTTGTAACATGGAAATTGGTTAATCACGTAAACTTAGTTGATTAAATGAATTTTCAGTGAACAAGAATCCTTTTATAAACACCCCGGTTAACCAAAAGAAAAGAAGAAACTCAATGAATTTTGTTATGGAATATGGAAACTACCTTCCTCTTTCTTAGTAATATGTGTGGTTGTTCTTCTTGATTCTTGTCGGGTGACATGGATGGGGATGGGATCCCCTGTTGTGGTGAAGTTGTTGGTTTGTGAATCTAAGGTTGTGTGGGGCCTTATGGTGGGGCTTTTTTTTGGTTCCAATACTTTGAGGGCTCTCCCGGATCCATTTTTTTGTTGTGACTTTACAGGAGAACCGGGCATGAATTCTTAATCTGTTGTTTGGTTTTTTTCCCTTCCTTGGCTTGTGGTTATTCCTAATAGTTTCCCAGTAGTGAAGATTTTTTTTAAATAGAACTACTTGAATGTGATAACAAGAACAGATTCAATGGAGAATTGTTTTCTGGTAATGAGTTTTGACTTGGTTGTGGGAGGTGTGATTTTTATGAATGAATAGTAATGATGGTTTTTGTGTATAGGCTGGTTTTGGAACCCCTAGGTTGGGATGAGTGTTTTTTTACCTATATGTATAATTTAGTGCTTATGTTTCTTATTCGTGCCCCACCCAAGTTGAGAACTTTGTGCCGAACACCCCCATTTCAATGCGGGAGGGTGTTTTCCACAACACTCATATAAGTGGATGGTTATTATCTCATTTTCTACTTTCTTTACAAAGTATCCCAAGACTCTTCGGGAAGTCTGTGAAAGCTCGAGGTCCATTATAGCCCAAGATTCTTCAGGCATGGTAGTTGTGGTGGTTGGCTCAGGTGTGTGTGTGTGGAAAAGTTGTTTTCCAAGTGTCTTCGAGATGAGGCCCAGGTGTCTTTGGGCGTGGAAGTAGTTGTTCGGGCCAAGGTGTCTTTGGGAATGGTGGTAGTTGTTCTGGACCAGGTGTATATAGGTGTGGTTTATTGTGGTGGTTGTGGCCCAGGTGTTTGCAGGCAGGATGTGTGGTTATGGTAGCCCAGGTCTGTGCGGGCGGTGTATGGAAGTGGGACTGTGGTGAGAATGGCGGGAGAGGTATGATGCATATGATGACTTCAATAACCAGTTGTAAAGTGGTGTAGGGTACCCAAATATTGATTTTCTTTTACTATTAATTTACTTTACTTTTGTTATTTTGGGATTGTGACTTAGTGAGGTTGAATGGATAGTTTTTTTTCTAGGTGCTTCAGTTATCTCCTTTTTCTCATAGGGAATTAGAATGACTCCCCACTTGTTCACAAGAGCTTTTGGTTTTCCTTACTTAGTATACCTATATACTCACCATATGTATATAAAACAACTTTCTGGTTTCCAGGAGGACTTCGAGGACCGTGCGGGACCGTACTAGTTTGAATGTTGGGACAGTTGTTGTTGCTGTTTTTTTTATTTGGTATTTACCTTTGGATTTTTCTTATATTGTAGCACTTATTATTAAAACATGCATATGGGAATGTATTTTTTGTGATTTACTTTTTCTTCTAGTTTTGGTGTTGTTTGGTAATTACTATCTTATCTCCTAATCCTACTAAATAAAAAGTGTAATGCCTTCCATTTTGCACATAATTACATACCCTTGGTGATAGTTTCCACTCCAAGACCTATTGAAGGTGGGTCTCAAGGGTCATTGTCCCTCATTCAACTTGAATAAGGAAGGGTCTGACAATATTTTGTAACTTCCCTCATCTTGGTGAATGTGGGTCGTGACATCAACACACTGATACCATTTTGAAATTATGAATTGAGCATCCTCAAAACACCTGACGTAGATATAACTTAATATGTAATTAAATATTTCATTAAAAAATGAATTAAATGGTTTAAGTATAAGTAATTAAACCTTTAAAAGGTTATTAATAAAAAATAATTAATATTAGTTTACGAAATTGGAGATAAAGATCATACATGACAAGTATGGACTCATGGTAAGGGCTTTCATCCCAAAAATTTCCTTCTTTAAGACATATGTTCTTTTATGCACCTAATTTCTTTTATATGGTCTATATACTACCCCTTTTACATGTAATACCTTGAATAATTAATAATTCATGTAATTTAATGTATCAATTTTAATTATTTTGTCTAAGGTGATTTTTCTTGAAAGTTACCAAGTGGTAAGGAATTTTATAACTCATTTTCTTTTATTGAGTTAAATTACTTCTTCATTGTCTTTGATATGGTAATATTATGTGTTTAATTACTATTTATTATTTCATTTTTTATTTCCAAATTTTTATGTATAATAAAATTTTAGAGAAATAATAAATTCATTGATTAATTCTCACATCAATAACACGATCTTTATAAGGGGTTTTCATATCACTTTTATTTCTATGAGACATATTCTATATTCACCACTTATTTATCCTATGTGATGTATATACTGTACCTTTGATATGTTATATAAATAATATCTTTATATTAGTGTAATTTAAAGTTTAATTTTTTTTATTTATTTCATGGGGGTTATGATTCAAAAGTTTCCAAAGTGGTAAGAGTTTATTTTCACAATCTCATCATTATTAATGATTATTTATGATTGAATTAAAATTGAAGGAAATTATCAAATAATTATCTACTAAATCCCATTAATTTTATTCTCTAATGTTTATTTGTGAATTTTGCAAGTAATAGAACCGTTTTCTTCTCTTTGTTATGTAAAATGTTTGAGAAAATTATTTTAATAAAATCCAACTTTATTTCTCTTTTCGGTCAAAAATGTTTTTTCTTCTATGTCCATGTTTTCTAAAAATATTTTAATTTTTTTTAATATGATCATATTATTTTTAAAAATAAATTTTAACCATGTTTTATTTATTTTTAAAATGGTTTAAAAGGAATATTCTTATCATTTTCTAAATAAGGTATTCTAACATTTATCGAAAATGTGAAAGGAATCTTTGTTTTAACATACTCGATACGAATAGAATTTACCACTACCATGAACACTGATTTATTTTAATCTTACTTTATAATTTTCTATGGTTATTTTTAAAGAAAATGATTTTTATAATATTCTTAAAAAAATATATATATTGAAAACATTATTTCAATATAAAATTGGAATTTTTCTCAAGAAATATTCCATGTAATATTTTAAAGATATTTTCCTAAATGATGATAGTATTGGATATTATAGATTGGTTATAAATTATTTATATATTTATCTCACATATATACCCAGCTTATTCTCCGTAACTATGATGGGGTAATACATTCCTTATCTACTTCTCTCAAATTCCTTCATTATGAAATTTCCATTCATTATTATATGAGAGAAGATTATGAAACACATCTTATTCCCATGGGTAATTAGTATGTTTATGTATTATGATTGATTTCCATTTTTGTAGTGCACATAATCATGAACATGTTATGATGTGTGCACCTAGATATCCCTCCAAAACATTGGGAAAAGATTTATTCTCATAAGTAATCATGTATGGGTTTATGAAGTAAACTTAATCAATTATGGGATTTTGACGACCATGTGACATTTTCTTGGATGTTAGAATTGAATCTTGTTTATGTCATGTTATATGTTGTTTCACATTTACTATGATTTCATGATTTTATGATACCATGTTCCTTATGTTATGATCTCATGTGATCACTCTTAAGAATTCTATTTTATGATATCATGTTATTCCTTTGACTTACAGGTTATGCTTTTTATCATGTTTATTACGTTACATGGATTTTTAGAAAACCCTTTTTTATGAATTCCCTTTGTTATCCCATGAAATTTTAGGACCTCAAAAGGATTTAGGATATAATTATGTAAAATAAAATAAATATTTTTTTTTGTTTTAGTCTCACATTGATGTATCATGGACCTATTATTCCAAAGACACTAGGCCTCAAGATCTTTGGGGTTGTACTTATTAGATGTTTATGTTTAAAAAAATGCAATAGTATGTGTAAAAATATTAGACCTCTATAGTTAGTATCATGGAAAGGTCGAGTTATTTTGGAGGATTAAGAATATAAAACTTTACTAATAACCCTATGAACAAGTATAAGGATAATCCTAAGTATAGAAAAAATCCTATAATTTTGCTGATGTGTAGAGTGAGTGGTTTTCCAGAAATTACATCCTTTTATATATACTATAATTGGATTTGGATTTGACCCAGTTCTACCTCGGGGTAATAACCCCAAAAAGGTCACTTGGTATTGACTCAATCAACACCTAGTTCTTGGAAATAATCCTTGATACACACCTAGTTTCACATACCTGGGGGATATTATTTGTAAATTCACAAACCCTTTATGAGCTATTATGAAATACTTGAACAAATTGTTAGGTTAAAAATCCTAATAGGAAACATTACCATAGATAAACTAGATTGAAAATTAGAGACTCATAAGTTAGGATATAGTTATCATTTATAATTTTTTTCTTATAGGTTTATAATTTTACCCTTTTGTATGTTAATGCATTCTAATCTTGTTTCATTTATTCTTTTTAATTAATGATTAGAAATAGGATAAATCATGTCAACAACCAATGTCATTTTTAATCTAATGATTTTCCCAAATGATATTACTAAACTAATAGGAATGGAAGTTATACATATTCCAATCATTTCAAATTAGCCATCAAAAATCACGAGTAATACTCGAATATAGTTGAATTTACTAACACATCAATGAATAGAATGATTCTATCTCATGTAAGTTCAAGTGTTAAATATGATAAATAAAATAGTATTCAATTTCCTACATATCAAAAATGTGAGAAGAGATATCATGGAACATGCCTTAATGGAACATTAAGATTATTTATTCATTGAAAAGGATGGCACAAAGTAGCTAATTGCTATAGAAAAATGAAGATTATGGTTAACAAGACCTAAGGAAATAATGTTCAACCTAAGGAACCACTAACAGTTAAATGTCGTAGATGTGGGGAACTTGGTCATTTTTTGAGTTAATTCCATAATCTAAGGATTAATTTATAAGGGACTATGTTATGAAAAAAGTTAATTGGAATTATTGATTTTTTTGTATGGGAACATGAGAATAATTTTTTTTGTAATATTTTTATCTTTGGTATTCTGGTTATAAGAATCATGAAACTTATAAGGATTGTTCTAAAATAGTTTTTATTTATGAATTTTCATGAATATATCGAATGGTGCTAATGAAGTATAAAGTTTATTTATTGTTAAGGTGATATTTTATGTAAAAATGCATTATTGAAGAAAAAATAACCTTTTATATATGATTGATATTGAGGTAATTATATTTAAATAAAATTATTTGATTTTGTGGAAAATAATTTGTTTGATAAAAACCTTAGGTGTTACAAAAAGTTATTTGATGATTAATGTTATATTTTAAGATGTTAATAATATTATCAAGAATCTTATAGGACTGATTTTAATTATAAATATGATTATCAAATTTTTTTCTCCATAGTTTTAGAAAAAGTACGACCTTCATGTCGGGTGACATCTTGTCGCATCCAACATGGTCACGGGGCTTAGACCCACAACTAAAGGTTGATAAGGGGTTATTTCCTACCACTAAACAATGTAATGTATTGTTTAATTTCAAATAGAGTTTACTTAAATGATTTTATGGACAAATATTATTTTATTTTTAGGAAACATATTATAGGATAAAATATTTTTCAATTTTTAGGTTTTTGAGGAGATTAATGATATTTTGAGAAATGTTTCATTGGGTTAAGGATTATGTGCCGCTTAGTTCTAACATGTATTTTAATATTAAAATTAGTTAGGAAGGAAAAAATTAAATATTTTAATATTGATTTTATTTGTGATGTAGGGTAATTTATTTATGTAATATTCTAAGTTTAACCTTTTTTGGAAACTATAAAGTGAAATTTATTATTTATTCATATGAAGGTTCATACAATTTTTTACCTTGTGGTAACCATTTCTGTTTTTGGTTAATATTTAAATATAGGAGGAATATATTATTATCAATTTATGGATCTTATAATTCATTTAGAGTTGATTTTAGTGCTTTGAGCAAAAAAAACATATCGGATATTCATTCATTAGAGTAAGAGATGAATTGGAAATTAATCTAAGCATAACCAAAAGATGAAATTGTACTTATGAAATAAAAAAATATCAAGTAAGTATATTTCCCTATGTTTTTATTATATATGGTAAAATAATTCCTCAAATATAATAAAATGATATTTACATGAAAATTTTATCCTATTATAATCATTTTTGAGTAATTGATTGTCTTCTCACCCATCATAGATTTAAGGTTTTGTGGTCAATAAATTTCTCATGATCAATCACTTTCTTGTAATCAATGATTTCTTTCACTCTTTTTCATCATTTGGGCATTACATTTTTATTCCATGTCCATATATTTCATTCCCAAAAATGTTTTTTATATATAAATCGAGTTATGTGTTATTCTAGATGACCTTTTCACTTCCTTTTCACTCTTAATAATAAGAATTTTTATTAACCCTTTGTATAATGTGGGATTTCAGAAACGGTATTTTAAAAATTCAAAACATTTATTATTGAGTTCATGTTCAAATTTAGAGGGTGAAATTTATGAAAGGGTAGATAATATAACACCCTAATATTTTAAAAGAATAACATTATGTTTAATAGTATATACAAAATGCATCACCGAGCTTAACCAACCTATGAAATATATTACAGTTATAACATAGCCATTAAATTATTGGGTATGAACAGTATTAACTACTTTATGAAATATATATAAACTTCAAACTCAATATAAATTTATTTATAAATCCTTAAAAAATAATAACTCATCTTTTAAAAAACGTATTTTATTCTACAAAAAATAAGTCTCCTTAAAAAATGATATTTATTTCTTTTTATGAGAAAATATTATAATTAATTTATGGAAGTTTTATAATTTTATTTTATAAAATTAAGATAATTTTTTAAATCAGAATATTATAATTAAATTAGAGAGAAATTTGGGGTTTTTTCTGAAATGTATGATTTTTTAATGAATTGTGAAAATTAATTTTTTTTCAAATATTGTAATTTTTTTCATTAAATAAAATAATTTATTTTTTAAATTATATTTTTGATTTTTTATTAAATTTAAATATGAAGCATTTTATTTATAATATTTTAATTAATTTCATTTTAATCATCAATTTTTATTATTTTTTCATAGGTTTATTTTTTTGCTTAAAACGAGATTTTCCTTCAAAATATTTTTAATTGCATAAATTTTATCAATATTAATTATTTAAAATAACCCCAAGTAAAATTTTAAATTAAATTAATATTATATATATATATGAATTTAAATTCCTATAATTATGATTTATAGTCATAAATTTAATATAAGAACATATATTTCTTGAAAAATGTATGTCTTGAAAAAATGTTTTTCAGGTTTAATTTTAAATTTAATTATTCAAATTTTGTGATTTAGATTTTATAAAATAAATCTAATATTTTTAATCATAATAATTAATATTAGGTGATAAGTTCAACTTATCTTTGTTCGTAATGAATAGTAAAAAAACTAGTTATCGTGGTGAAAACTAAAACTATAACAGTGAGTAACCATTGAGGTAAATGAATTAACATATTTAAAACACACCTCTTTTTGAATTTTTGCCTTTTTTATAGACAATATCACCCCTATAATTTATTATTTATAAATTTTGTAGCACTTGTCTTGAAAGTTACTTCCCATTACTGAATAGTTTTGGGTACTTACAAAAAATTCACTCCTCCTCAATTATAAAAGGGAACCCCCTCCACTAAATTCTCCACACCTATAATTCCATTAGGATTCAAAAAAACATCAAAAATAGCTTCCCAACAACCATATCTAAATTTTGGAGCTTATTTTCTTTCCAAAAGATCATCCCTAGGGTCCTCTACAATAAATCTAAAGGAGTTTCTGCTAAGTGAAGGTAGTCATCTTCATCTGGATCCTTCTTTTTTATTTCTTCGTTTTCACATTAGATTATGTAATAACAATTAAAATATAATAAAAACATTATATAAAATATAATTAGATTTTATAATGCTATGGAATAATATTTATCCTTCTCTTATTCCATCAAATGGGATATGAAACCATTGTTCGTGTGTACGGTGGACTACTACCTCACGAACCGATGTAATTTGTTTTCCATAATCACCTATAATATATGTTCATGGCGAAAAATTTAATTTTTAAATACTATATTCATGAAATATTAAACATTATTTAAATTTAACATATCATATACCTTCTTACCTTACCATCCATTGAAAAATTATAACATCATTCTTGTATATAGCGGACTACATCCTCGCGAAGTGATGTGATAAATTTTTTATTACCACATCATATTGACGATATATGTAAGTGTTTTTAAATAAATAATATTATATTTAGGATATAATTATAATTATAGAAATATACAATAATACTTAACTTATTTTAATCATGATTATTAAAAAATGGAAATGTTACTCATGCACATGTGAAACCTATTATATCCATGATTATAATATAGTTCATTATTCATAATCATATTTCATGGATGGTCTTAAAAATATAATTTATTTATAAAAATGATAATTATTTAATTATTATTATTATTTATATGATTAAACAATGACCCCTTTGACTACAATCAATACATCGATGTCGTTTTGAAATTATGAAATGGGCATCCTCAAAACACCCAATGTGGACATAAGTGTCAGTAATTAAATATATTATTAAAATAAATGAAGTAAATTGTTTAAGATTAAGGTATTAAAATAGGAAAATATTTTTTAGAAAAAAAAATAATTGATATAATTTTATCATATAAGTGATAATGGACGTACATGAAGAGTCTAGACTCGAGGTATGGTCTTTTGTCTCAAAACTTCATTCTTTGAGACACATGTTCTTTTATGCACCTAATTTTTTTATATGGTGTATATATATATATATATCCAATTTTACAATGAATCCTTTATAATTCAAGGTATTTTAATTTCCAATTTTAAGTATTTCATCATAGGGGATTTTACTTGAATGTTACCAAGTGGTAAATAATTTTATAACTCAATTTATCCCATTGAGTTAAATTAGATATTCATTATCTTTGATATAAAAAGTTTGTATGTGTAATGAAAAATTATTATTTTATGTTTTATTTAAACTAGTTTTATGTATACATATATTTGAAACACATAATAACTTCATTGATTAATTCTCACTTCAATGACATGATCTTTGTAAGGTATTTTCATCTCACTTTTATTTCTGTGATACATATTCAATATTCACTACTTATATATTTTATATGGTGTATATAATTCCCCTTTGATATGTTATATCAAGAATTTATTTATCTTAATGGTATTTAATGTTTCATTTAAAGTTATTTCTTTCATCTGGGTTATGATTTTAAAGTTACTAAAGTGTTAAGGGATTAATTAATAATCTCAACATAATTTGGGATTGTTTATTCTTAAATTTCCATTGAAGGAAATTATTTAATAATTTAACCCATTTAATTTTATTCTCCCCTAGTTATTTACAAATTTTTAAAGTAATAGTACCATTTTTCTACTTTTGGTACTTAAATGGTTGAGATTTTTTTTAATAAAAACCATCTTTATTCCTCTTTTTGATAAAACAATATTTTTCTTCCATGACCATTTTTTATAAAAAAAATCAAAATTATTTTTAAAATTATCCTATGATTTTTAGAAATAAATTTTACCCATATTTTAATTTTTTAAAATAGTTTAAATGGAATATTATTATTGTTTTCCAAAAAAAGGTAATTTTTAACTTTTATTAAAAATGTGAAAGGAATTTGTGTTTTACCATATTCAACATAATTGGAACTTTATGTCATCCTAACCAATAATTTAATTAAATATTCCTTTATAATTTTTTATTTTTGTTTTTAAAAGAAAATTTTTACGTTCATATTTTAGAAATATTTTTATTTTGTGAAAATGTTGTTTCAATGTGAGAATGGTATTTTCTTTACAAAATATTCCATGTAAACTTTTAAATAAATTTTCATAAATGAATGAAACCTTTGACATAATGGATTTATTAAAAAAAATATGTCTCTCACATTATCCCTAGCTTATTATCCCTTTGATTTGGTAATATATTCCTTATGTTCATCTCTCAAATTCTTTAATTATGAAATTTCCTTTGATTGTGATATGAGATAAGATTATACAACCCATTTTATTTTCATGGGTAATTGTTATGTTTAGGACTTATAATTTAGTTCTATCTTATGGAACAAATAATCATGAATATGTTATGATGGTTTCTCCAAGATAGTTCTCCTATTCATTGGGTAAATATTTAGTCCCTTGAGGCGCCATGTATTGGATTTGGGAGTCAACATAATCCATTATAGAAATTTTTGCACCATGGGATATTGTAAAGGTAGTTAACATTGGCTCATATTTAAGTCATATTATATATTTGTACCTCATTTTATATGATTCCATGATATTATGATACCATTTTTTTATGTTTTTATCCCATGTTATTACTCTTGAGTCTTCTATTTTACGATATCATGTTATACCTTTGACTCACAAGTTATGCTTCGTTATCATGTTTATTACCATACTTAGATTTTTAGATCACCCCTTTTTTCTATGTATTACGTTGGTTATAAAATGTAGTTTTAGGGCCTATAAAGTATCATGAGCTCAATATGGAGAATAAAATAAATAATTTTTATTTTTATCTCACTTTTTAGTAACATAAACTCAGTCTTCCAAATACACTAGACCTCACTCTCTTTAGGGTTGTAATTATTGGATGTTTATGTTTAAAAAAATGTAATAATATGTGTAAAATACCTAGGTCAATATAAATATCTTCACTAGATGCCTCTCATAAGATAGTTAATTCACTAAAAGTACCACCTCTAGAATCAATAAATGTGAGAGATATAATATAGACTTTCTTAATAGAGATGTGTGGAATACATCATGAACTTGGACCATGTTGGGTGGAAGTGTTAGTTGATAGGAAACTACTCCTAGGTGATCAAGGATCTCAAAAAGGACAATGTACCTTGGGCTAATCTTTTCTTTTTCCAACTACAAGACTCTCTTATATAGTGATATTTAAAGGAAAACTTTATAAAAAACATTAAACTCCAATTATCTTAAATGGTTGTTAGTATAGCTCTTCTGTTGAATTTTAGTAGATTTTATATAATATTGTAAGTCTTGAACCTATTTTTCATATCTTTCACTATATCAAGTTGATGTATCTTTTGTTCACTAAAATCATCGAAGCATATAGGATTTATACATTTCTTCCCATGTAGAGATTCATACAGAGCGATTTGAATACTAGAGAGGGAGATTTTATTGTATGATAACTTGTCTAATATTAGATTTTAATCCTATACTCCATTAAATTCTATTGATCAATCTCCCAGTATGTACTCAAGTATATGAATAGTCCTTTTAGATTGTACGTCAATTTGGGGAGATAGGTTTTACTTAAATTTGATTCATCATTCAGGGAATATTGAAGACTTTTTCATAATTTAGAGGTAAAACTCAGATCATGGTCAGAGAAAACTGAAAGTGGTTCCCCATGAAGCCTCACAAATTCTTTTATGTATAGCATGTCAATTTGGTTAGGAAATAAATATTCTTGAATGAACATGAATTGGTAATTCTTAGTGATCAATCCACCACAACCCAAATCACATTACTTCCTTTGGATGTATTTGGGAGAACATAAATAAAGTCCATAGTGATGTTAACCCATTTTCATGTGAGTTTGGGAAATGGTTACATCATTACCATGGACTTTTATCACTCTTATTTAACTTATTGACATACAAATCACTTCTAGATCTACTCAAAAATCTCATTATTCATTTTTCCCACTAAAATTTCACTCTAAGATCATAGTACATCATGTTACTTTTAGGATGGATAGAAGAATATGAGCTATGATCATTATCCAATAGCTATTTATTTATATTGGGTGATAAAGGCACACTACGTCTAGTTCCAAATCAAATGACTCCATTCTTATTAATGTGTAATTCATGAATCTTCCCCTCATTTATTACTTTTACCTTACATTGAAGCTCCAAATCATCCATTTACACCTCCTTGATCTTCTCTTGAAATTTGGTTGGGTAATAATTTTTGAAAGATAAGATGTATTCCCATTCCTTATGATTTCCATATCCATCCTTTGAATATACATAAATATTTGGTCTTTCTCAATTTACATCATGGATAGAGTATCATGTTATTTTCTACTAAGAGCATCAGATACCTTGTTTTTCATCCCATCATGGTAGTGAATAGATAAATCGTAGTCATTGATCAAATCTAACCATATTCATTGACTCATGTTCAGATCTTTCAATGTGAATGTTTAATTTATACTCTTATAATATATATATATATATATATCACACTTATCACCATATAGGTAGTTTCCCAAAATATTTAAATCAAATATCACAGATTCTATCTCCATATCATGTGTCGATTAGTCATGCTCATGGATATTTAACTGGTGGGAGGCATAGACTATCACTTTATCATTATTCATGAGTATATAACCCAAGCCTTCATTTATAGCATCATTGTATATCATAAACCCTTCCCCACTTTATGGTAGTGTGAGTACATGTGTAGTGATTATCCTATTAGTGATATCATTCAATATTTCCTCACATTATTTTATCCATTAAAACATTACCCCTTTTGGTGTTATCTTATTTAATGGGACAAAAAATCGAGATAAATCTCTCAAAAATCATTGGTATTTCCTAGATAATCCAAGTAAAATATGGATTTATATGAAACTTCAGGGTCTTTTTCATTCCTTAATTTCTTTTTTCTTTGAAGGGTCTACGTAGATTCCCTCACTTGTGATCATGTACCCCAATAATGTGTCTTGTTGTGTTGAAAATTCACACATAAAAAACACAGTGTACAGTTTCTTCTTTCTTAATATCACTAGCATAATCCTTATATAATATTTATTCTCCTCTTTATTCCTAGAGTAAATGAGAATATCATCTACAAAAACTATGAAAAAAATTTATTTTAGTATCTAAAGTCTCTATTCATCAAATACATGAAGATTGAAGGGTCAATAGTAAGACTGAAGGAAATCACTATGAAATCATAGTGACTATATTTTGTACGGAATGTTGTCTTCTGGATATCTCCCTTCAAAAAAAATTAGTTTATGGTATCCAAAATTATGATCCACCTTTGAGTAATTACTGAGCTCCTTGAAGTTGATCAAACAAGTTATTAATCCTTGGTAGGTGATACTTTTTATTTATGGTGTTATTTTTAAGATCCCAATAATCAATAAACAAATGCATTGATCCATCCTTTTTTCTTGACAAAGAGCACTAGAGTTCCCCAATTTGATATAATGGGGTGTGTAAACCATTTATCCAAATACTCTTATAGATGAATCTTTATCTTCACCAGTTTGATTAGGGTTATTCAATTGGATAATTTGGTGATAAGAGTGGCTTCAAGTATAATATATATTGATAACTCAAAGTCAATATATAAGGGAAGATCATGAAACTATTCTGTAAGTACATAGGTCAAATTAATTAAAATAGTAATTTTCTTAAGTTTGGTGCTTTCCTCAGACATAACCATTTGGGAAATATGTGCTTCTTCACTAGGTATCAAAACCCTAACCATTGAGGGATTTTCCAAAGGATATTTATGATCTTCCTTGCATTTTTTCAAGAAAATGGGTTGTTTGGGAAAATATAAAAAGATTTCCCTTTCACAATAGTTTATGTGAGATCTATATACCAAGATATAACCCATATGTTGTATAGAAAAAAAATACACCAAGGGAATGATTATGAGATTCACTGGAAGAATATACCCACAGACACCAACAAGAGAGGATTCCAACACTTGGGTTTAATTGATCTTACCATTAGGATTTTTTTATATAAATATCTCATTTAAGGTATTAGGGATGTGATTAAATATTTCTATGAAACTTTCATGATATAAAGGAATGCATAGAACTATAATTAAATAAAAAAATTATTCTTGAGTGAATAGTAAGTGTACATTGTTTGGATTAATATTCATGTTTCACCTCAATGGTTTTTATGGAAAATTATTTACCTTTATCCTTCATATTTTCAAGTTACTAATTCTGATTACCCTCAATTGACCATGGTTTAGTACACTGTTGTATAGTTCCTTTGATCCTTACTATTGAATCATTAAACCATGGGTAGTTCATTGGAAAGTTTATTCCTTTGATCCATCACATATTTTGGAATCTTCATGTCTCTTTGATATTCTTGAGCTTAGTATCCCTCTCTCTCCCATACTTAAATGATCTCCTCATCCCTTTGAGGTAATTCCCATGATGAAATTTTCCATATTTTGATATGTGGGTGGATGGATCTTTTATCATCCTTCTTCACTTTATCCACTATATTGAAACTCCATTAATATATTCTTATAACCATGTCCATGGGACCATTCTCCAAAATCCATATATACTTTGAGAGAATATTTATATACTTCTTAATAACTCTAAAAGTCTCAAATATATAGATCATTTCAGAGTAGTTTTTTAAACCACAAAAGAATATATCTATTTCTTATCATTGTACATTACAAAAACTAAGGTGTATCTTACCATCCTTGTAAAAATTTACTCACAAGATGTGACATATTCACCCTCCATTTTCTTTATCTCTAGTAATTCTCTCTCCATATTTTTAAAGAGTTTGAGGGAAATACATATTATAAAATAACTTTTTAAATTCTCCCCACTCCATTTATTCCATTTCATTTTTTGACTTAATATTATTTATCAACAAACTCTATTGATCATTTTATCCATTTAAATGACATATTTCTAGAGTCTCCTCCTCCTTCTCAAAATAGTAGAGCACAAAAAAGATATTTTACATTGATTTAACCCATTATTATTTGAAATTTGGATCAGAATACACATTAAACATCAGTGGTCATTTCTGTATAAAGGACTCGATATATAGTTACTCAATGGGTGAAGGTATATGTTGCTCATGGTTTAGGTTATTTTTCATAGACTAAGAGTGTTCGGTATGATTATCCATGATTTTTTGAACTCTACCTCCCATTTA
This sequence comes from Viscum album, assembly GCA_963277665.1. Lineage (NCBI taxonomy): Eukaryota > Viridiplantae > Streptophyta > Magnoliopsida > Santalales > Viscaceae > Viscum > Viscum album. The sequence goes on along the minus strand of OY728138.1, from coordinate 1,710,684,088 downwards.
ATTCAAAATATCATTTGTTCAATCATTACATCATCCCTAACATGGGTTTTTTGTATGGTTTCTCTTAGTTCCCACCATTATCTAAAATATAAACGGTTTCAACAATATATAAGTCAATAAAGCCTAAATAAATAATTTATTCTCATGTGAAAAATAATTTTAAATTCATACCTTATGATATCCTTATGTCTATTCTTTTTTAAATTTATTCTTATCGGACCATGTACTTTAGTCATTTTTTAACATTAAAAAAAGAATTAATTTATCTATATACCCCTCATAATGGTTTGTATAATGTTTTTATTAACTAAAGAATATCACCAACGAGTGTCAAACAAGGTGTGTAGTAAGGCCTATTTGTCATGTACTAGGTGAAAATTGAGATAATAACAAATCCTCTATTTTTAGGGTTATTACCTGTAGGTACATCTTTGCTCGATCCAAATCCACTTGTAGTATCCAAAAAAGGATTTTATTGGACAAAAAACACACACTATTAAACTTTACCAAAACATCAGGATATTTCCCATAAAAATAAAACTTATCCCGTGGGTTTTTATTAACAATTTCTAATACTAATACCCAAATTAACTAAAATATGCTATGATACCAACTTTATAGGACTAAATTTATTTACATGACTATTACATCATTTTAAATACAAACAACATAATAGTAATACAATACAAGATCCAAAGGATTAATATCTTAGGTAAATTAATCTCATACATCACTTATACATAACAAGACATAAAAATTATTTAAATCCTTCTTATTTATCCTCATAAGTTATTTCATGTTCACCTTAGTAAATGTAATCAACTAAGGATATACATTAAATAATGGGGTGGGCTAAAATCCTGATAAGGGGAGGAATAAAATGGGAGGAATAAGGGACATGAATTAATAGTACATAGGTGAGAATAATCATCATCATTATACCATAATCATAGGATTATCATCATAATCATAAGGGGAACATTTTATAAAGTAATGGAATGAGTCATATGTATAATAATGAAACATCATAATATAGTGGTCAAATACCACTCATAGTTGTAAAAAAAGTTAGCATCATGTTCGTGTATAACATATGTGCATAAATCATAACATTATAATTGTGAACAAAGATAGAATCATGTTCAAACATAATACACATAATATCCTAAGATATATCTCATTAACCAATTCATGGGAGGGATATATAATTATAGGCCCACCCATTACAATATATAATACTCATAATCATTCCTTCTACATAGAAATAGATCATATAACAATCGTGGTCATTAAATATACTCACGGAAAGGAATGGGTTTCATAAGGGTGTCATAAAACAAACCTCAATAAATAAACTTTTGTGTACCCAAATTAAGAAGTGAAATCATATGTTTTCATAAAATATAATATTTATTGAGTAAAGGATAAACAACTCAATAGGGGTCAAAGATATTTGTTGGATAAATAAATACTTTTCCAAAATTCTATGAAATTGGATTAGAAATCATTTCAATAAGGTAAAAACATGTATATCCTAGGGAAGAGAAGGTAAATAATAGTGAAAATAAATTTTAATAGAATTAAAGTAATATACATATTGAAAATTAATTTAAAGATGAAATAGACTAAAAGGAAGAGATGTGTTCGAGAATCTTCTGACCTTAAATCCATATATATTTCATCGCCTTTCTGCCTCATGTATAAAAAAATAGGTTTATTAAAACATGTAACTATAAAAGAAACATGTTAATTTTCTACTCTACAGATCAATTATAATCCTTCGATTGTATCCCTTAATTTCTATTATTATAGGTGAAATGTTTTGGTATCATATTTTCCATAAAATATCATGTGTTTCTTGGATTTAATGATCTTACTTTATTGATATTTATAAATTATTAAGATTAACTACATTTGATTATAAATAAATATATTTATATAATTATATATTATAAATAAATTATTATAATAATCTATAATGTATTTGATAAGAACAGAGTTAACGATGTCCTTATGGGTGGTTAGTCGACCATTGATAGGTCATTTTCAAAAGAGGATGAAGAGAAGTATGTAATATAAATATATCATAAATATATCATTACAATATGTTAAAATAATTAATATTAAAAAATCAGGCACTTTCCTCTTTATGACATCCCACCAAAATTGTCTTCTAAGTGCTTTATACATCCTATAAATACCAAGATAAACATACCTTATCAAATTTTTGTAGGAGATAATAAGTTTCTCTTGATAGGTTAGAGGAACTACAATATGGTCTCTAAAATACACCACATACCTCTCATCTAACTTCATTCCTCAATGGTCGCCCCACCATTGAGTTTTAACCATATGTTTATACATTCATAATTGGATGTCTAAGCTTATTTAACCTACTCAACCAAATCAGGAAAAAGAAAACTAGAAATAAAACTACATAATTATCTTGTTGAACACAATCCAAACTCATATCAGCTATGGGTGAAATTATATTCCATTGATCTGAACCCTATTTATCTAACTGGCTATATGAATTCCTAATTAATTCATCAGCTATGGAATTTCCTTTATGCGGTGTATGCTTCAAGTCAAATTCAAATATCTATAGACATTTCATCCATTTTCATTGACATAGATTCAAATATATTTGTGAGAAAAAGTGTTTCAAGCTCTTGTGATCTGTAAACACCATACATTTCTCAAAAAAAATATAATGACACAATGTTTTTTAAGGAATTAACTACAGAATAAAATTACAAATAATGTGTTAGGTAGATTTTTTAATTCACCCATAATTTTTATAAACCATAAGAAACAATACAATCTCCCTATATGATAAAAAACTCAACCCAGATCCAAATGTATCATAATAGAACGCATAAATTTATCCTGGATCTCACAACATAAGGATGGGTGTTGATGTAATGTAAACTATAAACTCTTTGAAATATTTCTAGAATTCATCGTTCCATTTTAAAGGAACACCTTTCCTTGTCAAAGTTATCATCAATGAGGAAATTTATGAATAATCATTAACAAATCATCAATAATATCCTATTAATCTAAGGAAACTATATATATCAAAAACATTATTTGGTGTTTCTGAAGTGATAAAAGATTTAATATTGTGATAATATATAGAAACTCCTCTTTTATAGATGACATGGCCAAGGAAACATACTTATTTTAT